>CM031374.1:31317977-32657491 GCA_018208015.1 Medicago ruthenica | reverse complement strand
TTGTCGTCAAGGCAAGTTCGGCAACATCCGAACAGTTGACATTTATCTTTTGTCGTCAATGGCAAGTTCGGCAACATCCGAACAGTTGACATTCTTTTTATCTTTCGTCGTCAATGGCAAGTTCGGCAACATCCGAACAGTTGACATTTTATCTTTCGTCGTCAATGGCAAGTTCGGCAACATCCGAACAGTTGACATTTTATCTTTCGTCGTCAATGGCAAGTTCGGCAACATCCGAACAGTTGACATTTTATCTTTCGTCGTCAATGGCAAGTTCGGCAACATCCGAACAGTTGACATTTCTTTTTCCTGTCGTCAATGGCAAGTTCGGCAACATCCGAACAGTTGACATTTCTTTTTTCCTGTCGTCAATGGCAAGTTCGGCAACATCCGAACAGTTGACATTTCTTTTTCCTGTCGTCATTGGCAAGTTCGGCAACATCCGAACAGTTGACATTTCTTTTTTCCTGTCGTCAATGGCAAGTTCGGCAACATCCGAACAGTTGACATTCTTTTCATTCTTTTGTCGCCAGTGGCCAGTTCGGCAACAACCAGAACAGCTGGCATTTACCTTTTCATTCTTTGTTGTCAGTGGCAGTTCGGCAACAACCCGAACAGCTGACATTTACCTTTTCATTCTTTGTTGTCAGTGGCAGTTCGGCGACAACCCGAACAGCTGACACTTATCCCCGATATGGTCTTCTTTTTTTTATCGTCTTTGCATCCATGTTTACATTACAAGCATTCATAACATTTGCATACATGCATTTATAGCATTCATAACTCAGAAATATTTAGTCAAAAAATGGCGTACTCTATATTTAAGTCTCTTCGGCCCGTCCATTTCAAATTTCACTTTCAACCTCCGGGACGAAGAAACTTAAATAGGGGCATCTGTCATACCCCATTTTTTGACTTATATTTTTTGTGTGTGTTTTATTTGTTATTATCCCATTATTTATTTTTTACCTTTTATTATTTTATTATTGCTATAATATTTTATTTGCATTTTATCATTTTCATTATTAAGCATTACTATTATCATCATCATTATCCTTAATATTATTAATGTTATTGTTATTCTATTTTTCTTTAATAATATCATTATTATTTTATTACTATTAGTTTTATCTTTTAATATTATTAAGTTTTATTTATTATCATCATTTTTATTATTATTATTGTCATTTACTATTTATTTATTTTCATTATCAATTGCATTTTTGCATTTATCATTATCATTATTATTTATTTTTACTCATTTTTCACCTTTTTATATTTAATTACAAAAAATCAAAAAAAGGGGAGTTCGCAGTGCGAAATCACCTTCGCACTGCGACCTCTGCGAAATTTTATGCAGAATTATATATATAGGTTTATCCTTTTTGCTTTCAACTACAATTGTTGTTATTAGCATTATTACTTTTATTCTTGATATTTTGTGACTGATTTGGTGCAGCAAGGCAAGAATTAATGTGTGACATTAAAGGTAAAAGGAAAGAAGGATTTTCTTCCAACCTCTCATGTGATCAAACAAATTGGCTATCCTTGGTCAGCTTTTGTCCCTCCAAATTGACCCCTCACCCAACCTAAACTTGCCAGCCAGCTGTTTGATCCCTTTCCTTCCCTTTTTCCCTGCCAAAACCAGTCAATCACAAGTGGTTTTTGTTGCAAAAAGGCTGTTTGATGTGCCCTGTTTTGACTTGGATTTCTCCTCCCACACATAAGCCCACATGCTCATTTTGCTTCCCTCAATCTCCCTGTACATGGCAGTACACGTTTTGATTGCTTGACCTTCCAAGATTGCAAGGATTAATCCCAAGAATCATCCCTTTTGCAGCTGCCCTGTTTTACAGTTTTTTACCATCATTACCTTCTAGAATTAATGGCATTTGTGGCTGAGATCAGTCAAGACCTTGCCCCTTGGCACAAGGCAAAGCAAGTTCTATCCTTTAGCATTAAATGCAAAGTGTTCTAGCCTGAATTTAGCCCAAATCAGCTAGTGTTTTAGGATTTTGTTCATCATTGTTCATCATTACAAAGATTTGTGTCATACCCCAATTTTTGACCTAAAATTTCTTTTTCACTCGTCTTTTGGTTCAAAATTTTTTTCGTCGTTCTAGACGAAATTTCGACAGGGAGGTATTTGAAAATACCTCATTTTGGTTCCGAAGGCGACAATTTTTATTTTAATTATTATTTGTTATTTTTACATATTATTCCTTTTTATTATTTACCTTTTTTATTAATTTTCGGATTTTTTCTATTTTTATTTTATTTTTCATTTATTCTATTTTGTTTTTATTTTTATTCTTAATGGTTATTTTTTTTTGTCTTTATTGCTAATCAAATCTATCCAAAGTCCAAGGTCAAAGGTCAAGGTCAAATGTTTGATTTAATGGCTTTGACATATGTGATTTAATGGCTTTGACATATGTGATTTAATGGTTTTAATCTCATTTGATGGGGATTTAATCCTTGTCTCCTTATTGTCAAAAGTCCACCCCAATGTGTGTGTATATAAAGGCAACATCAGTAACCGAAAAGGGGAGATCAAAAAGTATTCAATCAGGAACCGAATTACACAACCCAAATTCAGTCATCAGTCCAGAATCATCACCAACAACCCACCAAGAACCCTCACACCAACTCTCAAACCCGGCCACCACACGAACAACCACATACCACCACCACACAAACAACCACCTATCACCACACACGCACAACGCCACCCACACCGCCGAACCACCATCAAACACCCAAAACCGCATCGCTACAAATAAACCTCACTCAATCCGAACCACCTCCACCCATAACACAAACACTGCACCCCTCTTTTCCTTTATTTTTATTTATTTATTTTATTTTTTTTTCTTGCATTTTCTTTTTATTTATTGCATTTCTCATCCTTCATTTATTCCTCATGCATTTCATCTTATTGTTCTTTTGCATTCTCTTCATTTTTTTTTTTACTTTATTTTATTTTCTCAATTTTGTAGTTTTCTTTAGGTTAATTATCATGCATTTTCTCACTTTATTCATTTTATTGCTTTATAATTCAGCATCTCATGCATTTTTTTACTTTATGCAACATGTTTATTTAATGTTTAACATCTCATGCATCTTTATTTATTTTTACCTTTTTAGCATACTTATTTTAGTGCATTTGCAATTCTATTTTTATTTATTGTTTTGCCATTTTTTTTATTTTTATTAGAATGTATTTAGGTACAATGTAAAATATAAATGAGAATATGCACTGACACCCACACTCTATTTATTTTGCTTTATGTCTTTTATTTTTTTTATTTATTTCGCTTTACAAAAGAAAAAATTCAAAAAAATTAGGTTAGTTTATTTTCAAAAGGATTTAGCGGTGATCCAACGTCACCACGGAATTTTCTCGCGTTTAGCTTTTTAGTTATATTTCTAGTCTTAGTCCATATTAAAAAAAAACAAAAAACATGCAAATATTCAAAAATCACAAAAAAAAATCTTTTCTTAAATAAACCTTGATTTTCAATCAAGTGTCCCTTTTTTTTCTTTTATTTTCTTTAAATAACCATTAATCTACTTTAATAATACTTGAATCATTTTCAAAATAAAAAACACAAACCAATCTCATTTTGCCACTTGGCCTTTATTTTATCTTTAATAAAAAATTCAAAACAAATCAACCGTCATTTTTACCCCGAACTACGAGGTTTTGATCCCTCACGGGTACGTAGGCAGAGGACCCTGTCCTTCCAAATCATAAAAAATACAAAAAAACATTTTTATTTTTTCTCACTATTCTAATTCATTCTTTTCTTTTAAAAAAATAAATAAGCAAGTTATAGCCAAAATAAATAAATAAAATCAAGAGGTTCTCGTAGAGTACTACGAACGTTTAGGGTGCTAACACCTTCCCTAAACGTAACTAACCCCCGAACCCTAATCTTTAAAAATGTGGTAATTTAGAACTTTTTTCCACTTTTCATTTAAAAAATTAAAAGTTCAGTCTTGAAATGAAATTAGTGAGTCAACGCTAATCAATAGCTTGATCTCCGAAAATCACCGCGACAGAAATGGCGACTTCACTGGGGAAATCCCTAAGAGGGTTGAGCCTAACTTGATTTTATTTAATTATTTTGTGTTATAACTTGCTTAAAACAAAAAAAATTTGTAAATATGTGCCTATGTGTTTTTTTCCTTTTACGTGAGTGGTGAGATAAGTCCTACACCCGGGCTTGAGAGAAACATAAGATAGGATGGTGGTATAATCAAAGTGTCATACCAGGAGTAGTCTTGGGTGTTGGTACATGTGATATAACCCCACTCAATGGAGGTCTCTTAAAGGTAATACCATGTCGACATGAGTAGTCGTGTTTGACATTGTTATTTTTAAGTGGCCTAAGAAGTTGAGGACCTTTAGTCACCTTTAACCCATCTTGGCCTTTTAGGACGTAGTGCGGTGGCTAATCAAGAGTAGTCTTGAGTTGGTCGATACGCGATACTACACTCAAACGAGACTTTCCTACGACCGTTGTTGGACCGGGAGTAGTCCCGTAGTCCGGCAATATTCGGAAGTGGTCAATGACTTTGGGAACTTGGTAGAACCCGTGATACAGGTACATATGAAACCATAGTCCTTACCGAAATGGCGTGTTTACCCTCAACTCCAACATTTTGGACTTAACCTCACCATGTTTTCTCCGCTTCTTTAGCATAATCATGCATACATGCATCCATGCATAAACTCATTTTTTTTCATCCAATTACCGAAGGACCTAAACAAGTTTTTTTAAACATCATAGAGGAGCACTAGGAAGTACACCTTCAAGAGCCCTGATTTGTTGAATTTAGGGAAGCTAGGAGTCTTTAGATTTCTTTTAAAAATCTAGCTTCCACTAAAAGACTTTTGAATTGGTCCCTTGGCTTGGTTTCTAAAAAAGAACTATTTTATAATGCCTTGATGCTCAAATGAAATGTTCAAACCATGATGTTTACAATTACTTCAACAAAGTCCTTCGATAACAAATCTTTCTTCTTTTTGCATAAGCAAAATCATGCATCATACTGCATTCATAGTTTCCAAATCGAGTCTCATCCTTTGTTTCATCACAAAAAGGTCAATCTGCCGCAGTCAAAGAAAGTGGCCCGGCGCTTTTATTATAAACCGACTCGCACTTACAATACTCGTGCAATCAGAAGAGAGAAAATGGATGTGATCGTGCAAACACAAGGAAGGATTTGCCGCAATTGGGTCGCTGTTGACATTCCCTCAGTTACTCATGGGTCCAAGTAATGTGTTTTCGTTGTCTTGTCTTTTCAAAAATCCTTTCGTTTCGCCCGATACGAAAGTGAAATCATGTAGGGCTCTACTTTTGTCTTCAAGTTACCACTATCAATGAAAAATTGTCGTTTCTTTCACGACTTTTATTTTTATTTTATTGCTTTTCTGGAAAATGGTAACAGAAAAAACCCAAAAAATATTTTATTTTATTTTCAATCAATTTCAAAAGGTCTGCATTTTTCACTTATTTTCTAAAATCAATCATCAATCATATGTAGACTGAACATCAATAAACCCGTTGAACACTATAACCCTATGCTCTCTCCCGACTTTGAGTTTCCCTGTCTACAAAGCTGAAGAGAAGGAGGACGAAGAGATTCCCGATGAGATCTCGTGGTTATTAGTATATGAAAGGATTAACTTGGGTTCCGAGGAGCTGCCACTACAGTATTCCTGATAAAATTTCAGATGAATGGTGCCATTGAATCTGCAAAAAAAAAAACAAAAAAAAAACAACAAAAAAGAGGAAAAAAACAAAAAGAAAACAAAAAAGGAAAAATACATCAAGAAAACAGGCCACTTACAGGACTGGCATGTTACCGTATGCTTTGAATGGGTACCGTACCTCAGTGCGCACTTCAACAGGGACAACCCCTTTCTCTTTAGCTTACGACATGGAAGCAGTGCTCCCTGTGGAAGTCGAGATCTCATCAATGAGAGTTCCGATGGAAGCCAAGTTGTCTCAGGCTGAATGGTGTCAAAGTATGTATGATCAGCTGAACTTGATTGAAGAAAAACGCATGGCCGCCTGGTGTCATGATCAACAATATCAGAGGAGGATGAAATAAGCCTTTGACAAGAAAGTTCGTCCCCTTGAATTTCAAGAAGGAGACCTTGTGCTCAAAAAGATTTTATCCTTTCAACCCGATTCCAGGGGCGAATGGACGCCTAACTATGAAGGTCCATATGTCGTTAAGAGAGCTTTCTCCGGTGGTGCAATGACTCTTAAGACTATGGATGGTGATGAACTTCCTCGTCCTGTGAACGCCGATGCAGTCAAGAAATACTTTGTCTAAAAACAAAAAGCTCGGTAAGTCGAAAACCCGAAAGGGCGGCTTAGGCAAAAATGAGCGTCTCGGTGGACCGAAAACCCGAAAGGGCGGTCCTGGCAAAAATTAGAGGCATAAAACAAAAAATAATCATGGTGATAGGTCTAAAACCCGAAAGGGCGATCTGTGCAAAAATTAAGGATCAAAAGACAAGGTAACTACATCAGGTTGGCCATGACTCACTTGGGGCACATCAGCGGTCAAAGAAACTCTAAATCTGAAGCATCCAAACAGTGGAATTCAAAGTTGTTAGGGAGAATAGCGGTTATTGTGTTCAATGTACATTCCCTTTATATTTACCATTTTCCAAACTTTGTGAGATCCGTGGAGCCACGCCATTGGCGGGCCACCACTCTGTTAAATGAATTTGAGCCTGTGCCTTTTATTTGGAATTCCCATTTATTCTGTTTATAAAATTTCTTCTATTTTGATGGTAGTACTTGAAGCAAAACTTTTTTTTCAAAATCGTAAATTTTTTTATATTTTTTTGGAAAGCATAGACAACAAACACATTCTCTCTGAACACATGAATAAGTGAAGTGTGCGTCAACACCTGTCCTGAGAACGAATAAAATCTGCAGGCTGAACATGGTCAATTGCTAAAAAAAAAACAAAGAAACAAAAAGGAAAAGAGCTCGGTAAGTCAAAAACCCGAAAGGGCGGCTTAGGCAAAAATGAGCGTCCCGATGGATCGAAAACCTGAAAGGGCGATCCAGGCAAAAAATTAGGGGCATACAAAAAGAATATATTCCCGGTGGACTGAAAACCCGAAAGGGCGGTCCAGGCAAAAGTTAGGGATTCAAAAAAAAAAGAAAAAAGAACAAAAAAACATGACCACAGAAACGCCAGTTCTTCTGCCAGGTCTATGGATTAACACGTCTCCCCCAGGAAGTGTTTGCTCCCCACCGGTTGTTGCATACATCGGGCTTTACCCCGTCAATGTTTTGATATGTTCCCAATGGCATCATTCCCAATGAAGATTGCAGAGTGTTTGTACTGCGCCGTCGGTCCACTTTCCATCTTACCTGTCCAGTCTTGTCTCATCAAGTCCATCAGTTATACTATCCCACAAGTCAATCCTCCACACAGTCATACAAGTCGTATTGTCATACATACATTCACACATACATTCATACATTCATGCATATACACATTCATGCATATCCAACATACAGACAACATCATTCAATGCATGGTTGCATTAACCACCCTGAGTCTTGCTTTTCATGTCAATCAATCATGAACGATTTGTGACTCTTTTTCCCCAAGTGTCATCCCCAGTATGTCTGGTCCAGAGATGTCACCCTCTTTATACCAAGCGGCAGTTCTTTAACGAACAGCTTGTGCGTACCTTTATTTCTTGTCGTCAATGGCAGTTCGGCAATAACCCGAACAGTTGACATCTACCTTTATTTCTTTGTCGTCAATGGCAGTTCGGCAACAACCCGAACAGTTGACATCTACCTTTACTTCTTGTCGTCAATGGCAGTTCGGCAACAACCCGAACAGTTGACATCTACCTTTACTTCTTGTCGTCAATGGCAGTTTGGCAACAACCCGAACAGTTGACATCTACATTTACTTCTTGTCGTCAATGGCAGTTCGGCAACAACCCGAACAGTTGACATCTACCTTTATTTCTTTGTCGTCAATGGCAGTTCGGCAACAACCCGAACAGTTGACATCTACCTTTATTTCTTTGTCGTCAATGGCAGTTCGGCAACAACCCGAACAGTTGACATCTGCCTTTATTTCTTTGTCGTCAATGGCAGTTCGGCAACAACCCGAACAGTTGACATCTACATTTACTTCTTGTCGTCAATGGCAGTTCGGCAACAACCCAAACAGTTGACACCTACCTTTATTTCTTTGTCGTCAATGGCAGTTCGGCACCAACCCGAACAGTTGACACCTACATTTATTTCTTTGTCGTCAATGGCAGTTCGGCAACAACCCGAACAGTTGACATCTACATTTACTTCTTGTCGTCAATGGCAGTTCGGCAACAACCCGAACAGTTGACATCTACCTTTATTTCTTTGTCGTCAATGGCAGTTCGGCAACAACCCGAACAGTTGACACCTACCTTTATTTCTTTGTCGTCAATGGCAGTTCGGCAACAACCCGAACAGTTGACACCTACCTTTATTTCTTTGTCGTCAATGGCAGTTCGGCAACAACCCGAACAGTTGGCATTTACCCTTTATTTCTTGTCGTCAATGGCAGTTCGGCAACAACCCGAACAGTTGACATTTACCCTTTATTTCTTGTCATCAGTGGCAATTCGGTAACAACCCGGACAGTTGACATTTGCCTTTATTTCATGTCGTCAGTGGCAAGTTCGGCAACATCCCGAACAGCTGACATTCACCTTTGTTTCTTGTCGTCAGTGGCATGTTACTTTTATTTCCGTCTTTACCTCAAGTGGCAAGCTCTACAAACGGGCAGCTTGTGGTCGGTGTCTTTTCCCATATCATATTTCCTTTCTCAGCTGTCAATACGATAGTTGATCCCTTCCCCAGTAAAACTATGTTATCCCCCAGTGGAGTCGGATCCCTTGCTTTAACAAACTCGGGTATCCTTTTGTTTTGTTTTACCCCCAGTCGGGTCAGCTTCGCCGTCTTGCATTTGCATTTGCATCACGAGCATCTCACATTTTTTTCTTTTAGGTCCAAAATTGGCGTACTCTGTATTTAAGTCCCTTCGACCCGTCGAATCCAAGATTTTCTCTTCAGATCTCCGGACGAAGAGACTTAAATAGGGGCATCTGTCATACCCCAATTTTTGACCTAAAATTTCTTTTTCACTCGTCTTTTGGTTCAAAATTTTTTTCGTCGTTCTAGACGAAATTTCGACAGGGAGGTATTTGAAAATACCTCATTTTGGTTCCGAAGGCGACAGTTTTTATTTTTATTATTATTTGTTATTTTTACATATTATTCCTTTTTATTATTTACCTTTTTTATTAATTTTCGGATTTTTTCTATTTTTATTTTATTTTTCATTTATTCTATTTTGTTTTTATTTTTATTCTTAATGGTTATTTTTTTTTGTCTTTATTGCTAATCAAATCTATCCAAAGTCCAAGGTCAAAGGTCAAGGTCAAATGTTTGATTTAATGGCTTTGACATATGTGATTTAATGGCTTTGACATATGTGATTTAATGATTTTAATCTCATTTGATGGGGATTTAATCCTTGTCTCCTTATTGTCAAAAGTCCACCCCAATGTGTGTGTATATAAAGGCAGCATCAGTAACCGAAAAGGGGAGATCAAAAAGTATTCAATCAGGAACCGAATTACACAACCCAAATTCAGTCATCAGTCCAGAATCATCACCAACAACCCACCAAGAACCCTCACACCAACTCTCAAACCCGGCCACCACACGAACAACCACATACCACCACCACACAAACAACCACCTATCACCACACACGCACAACGCCACCCACACCGCCGAACCACCATCAAACACCCAAAACCGCATCCCTACAAATAAACCTCACTCAATCCGAACCACCTCCACCCATAACACAAACACTGCACCCCTCTTTTCCTTTATTTTTATTTATTTATTTTATTTTTTTTTCTTGCATTTTCTTTTTATTTATTGCATTTCTCATCCTTCATTTATTCCTCATGCATTTCATCTTATTGTTCTTTTGCATTCTCTTCATTTTTTTTTTTACTTTATTTTATTTTCTCAATTTTGTAGTTTTCTTTAGGTTAATTATCATGCATTTTCTCACTTTATTCATTTTATTGCTTTATAATTCAGCATCTCATGCATTTTTTTACTTTATGCAACATGTTTATTTAATGTTTAACATCTCATGCATCTTTATTTATTTTTACCTTTTTAGCATACTTATTTTAGTGCATTTGCAATTCTATTTTTATTTATTGTTTTGCCATTTTTTTTATTTTTATTAGAATGTATTTAGGTACAATGTAAAATATAAATGAGAATATGCACTGACACCCACACTCTATTTATTTTGCTTTATGTCTTTTATTTTTTTTATTTATTTCGCTTTACAAAAGAAAAAATTCAAAAAAATTAGGTTAGTTTATTTTCAAAAGGATTTAGCGGTGATCCAACGTCACCACGGAATTTTCTCGCGTTTAGCTTTTTAGTTATATTTCTAGTCTTAGTCCATATTAAAAAAAAACAAAAAACATGCAAATATTCAAAAATCACAAAAAAATCTTTTCTTAAATAAACCTTGATTTTCAATCAAGTGTCCCTTTTTTTTCTTTTATTTTCTTTAAATAACCATTAATCTACTTTAATAATACTTGAATCATTTTCAAAATAAAAAACACAAACCAATCTCATTTTGCCATTTGGCCTTTATTTTATCTTTAATAAAAAATTCAAAACAAATCAACCGTCATTTTTACCCCGAACTACGAGGTTTTGATCCCTAACGGGTACGTAGGCAGAGGACCCTGTCCTTCCAAATCATAAAAAATACAAAAAAACATTTTTATTTTTTCTCACTATTCTAATTCATTCTTTTCTTTTAAAAAAATAAATAAGCAAGTTATAGCCAAAATAAATAAATAAAATCAAGAGGTTCTCGTAGAGTACTACGAACGTTTAGGGTGCTAACACCTTCCCTAAACGTAACTAACCCCCGAACCCTAATCTTTAAAAATGTGGTAATTTAGAACTTTTTTCCACTTTTCATTTAAAAAATTAAAAGTTCAGTCGTGAAATGAAATTAGTGAGTCAACGCTAATCAATAGCTTGATCTCCGAAAATCACCGCGACAATTTGCATTTTGGCCTATAAAAGGAATGCCAAGGCTCAAGGATTAAGCACCAGTTGAAATCACAAAAAACAGACCAATTCAGAGAGCCAATACACACGAAATTCATACCAAATCTCCCACATTGCAACAACAAAATCAGTTCATACACAAAGCCAAAATCAACTAGAACCTTGTTCTTAACCATCAATCAAGCAAGCAAGCCACTCAAAAACTACTGCTGAAGCATTGCTAGGAGTTCTGTAAGTCTCCTTTAATCCTTATTTTGCATTGTGTTTGCTGCTTTCATCCTTTGTTTTGTCCAATTTTGCTTTGTGAACAAAAACCCCTTTTGAACCTCAAAAAGGACCTCAAAGGGGCCTGTAGTACCCTAATTTTGTCCTAAGCATTTTAAAACAAAAATAATAAAAAATCAAAGAGGGGAAAAAGTCAAAAGTCAACAAAAGTCAACAGAAAAGTCAACATTTCAAAAATGCTGACTTCGCACTGCGAAGCTCACTTCGCACTGCGAAGTCTGCGATTTTTCTGCAGATTTTTGGTTTCTTTGATTTAATTCCAGAATTTGTTGCATATCATTTCCATAATTATTTTAAGTAGCATTCATGGCTAATTGGGCCAAGCAAAACCAGAATTGAAGGACTTGCCATTAATGCCAAGGTTGGAAGCTTTTTCTTCCAACCTAGCATGTGACAAGCAAGTGGGCTTGCCCTTGGGCAGCTCTAGTCCCTCCCATGTGACCTGCTAACCACCACAAGGTTGCCAGCCACCTGCTTGAGGACTTTCCTCCTGCTTGCTCCCCCCAAAACCAGTCAAACTAGCTGGATTTTCTCACTTGAAAAGCCATGAGTGCCTACTCTGTTTTTGCAGCAGCTTTTCACCCCTCACACCAGCCATAAGTAGCCTTTTTCATCCCTCAATCTCTGCACATTACAGTGCACGTTTTCATTGATCAACCATTGAGATTGCAAGGATTGATCCCCAAGCATTAGCCAATTGCAATTCAGCTTTGTTCTTCATCATTACCTTCTAGAATTGGTTGAATTTGTGGCTGAAATCAGGCTGAATCTTGCCCCTTGGAACAAGGCAAGGTTGCCTCTATCCATTAGCATTTAATGCAAAAGGATCCAGCTTGATCTTAGCCACAAATCAGCTGAATTTTGGGATTTTGTAATGATGAAAAAGATTTGGTTTTGGCCTATAAATAGAAGGCAATGCCCAAGGTTTCAAAACACAATTGACAACAGCATTTCAAGAGCAGAAACTCTACTCATTTTAGCTTACAAACCCTCACAAATAACCAGAAAAAATCAATCCAACACAAAGCTTTACCAAAGTTCAAGCATCATCACCAACATCAAAAAAACCTTTGTGAAAGCCTTCAACCAATACAAATCAATTGCAGCTGGAGCTTTGCTAAGGAGTTCTGTAAGTTTCTAAGCTTTTATATTGCATTTACAATTGTGTTTGCATAGCTATTTTGGTTCAAAACCATTTGATTCTAAAAAAAACCTTTTGAATTTCAAAGAAATCCCAAGGTTTTCAAAACATCAAAACCGGTTTGTCCAGCCTTTTTCACCCCAAAAACTCAAAGTTTTTCACCCACCTATAAGGTCCTGAGTGTGTTCAGAAGTTGTTTCTGAACAAAAGTTCAGAAACAGCTTCTGAACTCAAAATTTCGCATGCTTCGCAGTGCGAAGTCATGGTCGCAGTGCGACCATGACAGAACTCAGAATCTGAGTTTTTGTGTCAAAATGACCAATTTTTGAGGTTCTAGCCCCAGAGCTCAGAACCTAAGAGTTTTTAAACCCATGTCTTTCAAACCATAACAAGGATTTTGCATAATTTTGACAAAATCACAAGTTTGTATGACCATTATGTGGATAACTTGCAAAACAAGTTATGTTCTCAAAATTTCAAAACCACATGAACAAACAAGCTATGTTCATCATTTCAATCTAAACTTGAACAATAAATATTGTTCATGATTTTAAAAACTCAAACATGAACATACGCCGAATACGTTCGCATTTTCGCAAAATGAGACGAACTTGTGCGTTTTCTAGCAAAATTTGCTAAACCTACCCATTTTGGGTTTTCAAACCAAATGTTTTGACATACCTTGGGATTTCTAAAGGATTCAACCCAAAAACATGAATGAAAAAGGGATGGTGTGACGTATGTCTCTCCATCGCCCCGATTGTACGAATGCGTGACGTATGTCTCGTCGTTCGGACAATCGTCATTCCTTTTTTCAATATGTACAGCCCTAACCAAACCAAACCTTGGCCCCTTGTGGTCAATCCAAACCTTTTGGTCCCCCGTGGCCATTAGACTCACCCCTCGACTCGTTTGAGTCACTCGGTCAATGTTCGACTCATCCGAGTCCATTGTACCTGTTCTTGATCTCAGTGGATCAATCGAACAATCGCCCGACTCTTCGGAGTCCACTCAGTCAATGATTGACTTGTATGAGTCCATTGCACCTCTCTTGGTCCCATAGCGACCAATTAACCCTTTACCCTAACGGACGTACCTTTTAACAATTCTAATGCGATTCATGAACAAACGCTTAATAAGTCTCCCAAGCGCGAGCATACAAGCTATACGCTTAATAAGTCTCCCGAGCGCGAGCATACAAGCTACGTTTTAATCGCAAGAATTCGGTTAAAACATCGTCCATTTTAAATTAACCAACACATGTACGTTTTTCTACCAAAGAACTACGTACGCTTTGAATTCTCCGACTACCGGGAGATACGTAGGAGCAAGATCGACATCTTGTCAAGCGCAATAATAAAAACTTTTTTTTTCGTTTGTTTTTATCTCTTTCCCCCCTTTATTATATTTTTAACATAAATGAACATGCGCGCAAAATATTAAAAAACAATTCAAGCTTTGACCAAATAGAAGGTTCCCGTTGAGTACAACGGACGTGAGGGGTGCTAATACCTTCCCCTTGCGTAACCGACTCCCGAACCCGACAATGGTTACGATGACCAATCCTTATCCTCATCGTCAAAAGGGTTTTATTATCGTTTCCCTTTAAACAAAAAAAACTTAAGGGTTTATCAACGTTCCCTTTACACAAAAACTTTGGTGGCGGCTTCACAAAGGCCCTCCGAGCGTTTGCGAACGACCTCGGAGGATTTGCGCGTCTTTTTCCCAAGGAAAAAAACGAGGTGCGCACAGCTGGCGACTTCACTGGGGACCCTGTTCCCACTAGTGAGTCAAGCCTAACCTATTTGGTTTAAAGCCAATTGTTTTATTTTCTTTGCGTGCCATGTTTATTTATTTTATTCATACATGTTATATTTATGCTTTATGTTTATATTTGCTTTATCTGCTTTATATTCATATCATATATATCAAATGCGGGGGTTACTTGAGTGATGTTACTCCACATTGTTCGGGTTAATGCCGGACGTGTGAGGCTCTCTACCCGAGCTTGAGAAAAAAACTAAGTTAGAAGGAGGTTGTGTGCGGAAGCCCGCGTTGACGTATGTCCGTGAGGTAGGATGTCCAACCCCGCTTAGACGAGATTTTCACGTGGAATTAATTGAAGTCATGTCGACGTATGTCCATAGACAACCCTAATTCCATGTGAGGTCTATGACTCTAAGGACCTCTTCTTAGGAGATTTCACAATTTAGAGCCTACATGTGAGGATGGGGGAAATTCCGAACCTCCACATATCATTCATCCGCATTCGCTCATGTTTGTACATTATGTTTTACTTTAGCAGGAGTAATCAACCTTTATTTGTCTATTACTTGTTTATGCATAAATCATAATTGGGGGTATGAATGGCCAATGTATTGAGGGGTAGCAAAATTTTCAAAAAAATTCAAGTACTTCGCAGTGCGAAGGTACTTCGCAGTGCGAAGTACGCGAATTTTGTCAGCCCAGCTGACCCTTCATTTACTCCCTCTCAACCACCCATTCCCACTATCTTTTTCCCACTATCTGTTTATCTTCTTTCCTTTAACTAAAAAAAAGCACATTATTTTTTTTGCCATAACTAAAAAAGAAGCTCCAAAATTTTTTAAAAAAAAGGGGCATACCCATTTTTGTTAATCCTCCCTTTCTTCTTCATTTAAACTGTGTTTCTCCCTCCAGAATCAACAACAAGATGGCACCAAGACCAGTAGGAAAACGCTCAAGGGGTGAGGCATCTGGATCTAGACCCCAAGGGGGTTTCGACGCCTCTCGCTTCCTAAGTCTTCGGAACCAAGAAAGATACGAGGAACTTCTTGGCAGAACCTTCTGGCCTGAGAGGCAATTCATCATAAGTGACAGGGGTACTTGGAGAGAGCTGGCTCGGTTGATAAACCACCGCCGGTGGGGAGTTTTGGTAAACCCTCCCCTTAACCTCAACTACGATATAATCCGGGAATTCTACGCAAATGCCATTCCCGTGGATCCAGAGGGAGAGTTTACGTATCAGACCATGGTGCGTGGTCGGGTCATTAGATTCGATCGCGACGCCATCAACACCTACCTCCGAGACCCTTTCCAATTGGAAAATGATGAGCTGTGTGCTTTCCATAAGCACCAGAATCGTGGTAATTGGAACCACGATCTCTACGCTCAGACCATTTTCCAATCCGGAAAAAGTTATGAGCTTAATGCTGCAGGGCAGCCCACCAAGGCCCTCAGGGGCAACCTCACCACCTACGCCCAGGTCATTTTCCATCTTATTGTCCACAACATAAAGCCCAAAAGCCATACCTCCACCACCACCATGGACGTGACCCCCCTAATCTACTACATCCTCAACGGTAAGCAAGTAGATGTGGCTAGGGCCATCTGCCAGGAGATGAAAATAGTGGTCGAGAGTGGCATCAAGCCACCGGCCAAGAAGATGTGCCCACTTGCTTTCCCGGGTCTTATCATGGGACTCTGCCGGGACGCCCGAGTAGCCATCCCTCCCCAGGTGTCCGAAACCATTAAGAACCCCATCACGGACGAGTATATTTCCAGACACTGCACGGGGAGGAGAACGGCGAGAGCACAGCAGCCACGGCCTAGGCCTCCACCAGCATCAGGGGATTGTCGCACTTGCACTTTCATATTGGAGCAGAATGCTTCCTCCCATCGATACATGACTATGATGCATGATTCCATGTATCGTCTTCAGAGGCAGCTGGGTAGGCCGACAGATCCCGATGATCAGATACCGACACCCCAGATGTTTGCGGCCCATGGTCGTTGGCCCGGGGATAGGCTAGAGCATGCAGAGGCTGGAGGCAGTGGTACAGCGGCCGGAGACCAGGGAGGGGGTGATGAGGATGATGAGGACGAGGAGGACGAGGATGAGGAGACCGAGGATGATGAGGCTTTCACTCCTTGAGTGACCCTTTTTTTTATTTATGCTTTCTCATATTTTGTTGTTTATGTTTATGTCGTTTGTCTCGTACACTTTTTAGAGGTTTCTTTTGTTTCGTACTTTGTAGATATATTGATACTCTTGCTTTATTATTCGAGTACTGTTCGCTTTTATTACCTAGCTTTTGCATCATAATCATGCTTACGTTTTATATATATACGTGTGAATGTTTAAAATTTTTGTTACCTATCATTGATAATGTGAATTCAACAAATCTTTCCGCAACCGAATAAGCCAAAGTTTTTAACCATAGACAAATGGTAGTGATGAATGTGATTAATTTTCGCAAAGCTAAAAATGCATGTTTCCTATTTCTTTCCCTGATTAAAAATTTGAAAGGAGAATGTATATTCCATACCAAATTATACCATACAATTCACGTTATTTAATATGCTTGTTCTATGAACCATTTTAGAACCAGCCAGATGTGAGGAATCCCCAAAGTTATCATAATACATATGCAGGAGATCGACATTTTTGCTTAGCTCGATCTTTTTATGTTAAATCTGAATTTTGTTTTTAATTACATAAAAGTATTGACATGATCAAGGCATTTGTTTGAAAACGAGAGAAAACAATCAACCACAAACAACCCGCCCTGTGAGAAGTGAGTACTTGTTAAACCCCTTCGAGCCTAACAAATCAGAACTCTTAACTATGAACTGCCAACTTTCATAAGCTCAACTGCTTAATAAGATTGCCGGAGTTTGTAAAAAATAAAATATTTTCAGTTCATGGTTAACACATCACTGAATTCTGATAATTTCCTTTCAATTTTTGAACCCTTGAAACATTATGATTAGTGTCCCTTGCCAAAAGAGAAGGGAACAGTCAATTAGGGTATCGTACCGAAGCAAAGTGGAAAAAGGGGAGGAGTTGTGAAAGTCGGACAACGTTGGATTTTTTAAAATTGATCTTGACAACCCAAGAAAAGAAAGAAAGAAAGAAAAGCAAACCAAGAAAAAGAAAAAAAAGAGAGAAGAGAAAAGAAAAAGAAGATCGATAAAACCCAAGAGTTGTCGAGATCAAAAGGAAAGCATTTGTGAAACACCAAAATGGTGATTTGAACAAGAGAGATATAAGTTAGAAAGAATGTTCCCTCTTGCTTGGCCATTTGAATTCAATTTCCCCACATATGACATTTCTTTTGTAGCCCAGCCAAGTTACAACCCTTAAAGACCTTTTGATCAAAGCTTTCATGTTTTTAAGAAACAATAATTGGATGGACATATAACTCGATCGGAATGTTAGCAAAATTGCCGGATGAGTGTTCATAACCCCTCACATTAATATTCAATTTGTTCATTTGCTTAAATGAGTGATAGGTTGGTTCATTGATAAGCATGTTATTAATTTGAATTGTAAGATATGATTTTTTGTGCGGTATTTATTTCGGCTTTTTCAGTACAATCTCGGAATAATAAGGGGCACAAAATTGCGTGCGCAAATTTCATATGAATTCACCAAAGTCAAAAAGCCCGACCTCACTCGGCAACCAAAATCAAAAAGCCCGACCTCGCTCGGCAACCAAAATCAAAAAGCCCGACCTCGCTCGGCAACCAAAATCAAAAAGCCCGACCTCGCTCGGCAACCAAAATCAAAAAGACCGACCTCGCTCGGCAACCAAAGTCAAAAAGCCCGACCTCGCTCGGCAACCAAAATCAAAAAGCCCGACCTCGCTCGGCAACCAAAATCAAAAAGCCCGACCTCGCTCGGCAACCAAAATCAAAAAGCCCGACCTCGCTCGGCAACCAAAATCAAAAAGCCCGACCTCGCTCGGCAACCGAAATCAAAAGCCCGATCTCGCTCGGCAACCAACAATAAAACCCAATTTCCATTTGCACCCGCAATTTTTAAACCAAAACCTGATTGCTCCCGGTGCACAAATCATTCAAGGCTCAACCATGCTCAACACTCTCCCTGCAAATCACAAAGAGCCCAATTGCCGTTGATATTCCTCAAACACCCAGCAAAGGGCCCAATTGGCATCAACAATCCCAAACACGATTAAAGGAACTACACCTTTGGGGCAGGTCACTTCCCCCATTAACGAAATTCTTCCCAAGCGAAGTCTTTTACTTTTGTCAAAATTTCCATCTATGATAGTGTATATACTTCCAAAACAAAAAAAAATTACGTGGAATCTTTTATGTTTTTGAATAAGTAATAACAAGCACATTTTCTCTGAATTGTGAATACTTAAAAAAAAAAAAACACGTGCATCAAAATCTATCCATAGAGCAGATAAGCCTCGCAGGCCAAGCACGGTTAATTGCTAAAGGGATTTCTGGTCACCAGTAAATCGAAAAGGAATATCCCCGTCAAATCAAGAGCCTGAAGTAACAATTCAAACGAGGATGACCAACCAGAGCACAAGCATTCCCCAACGAAACCATCAGTATGCTCCTCAGCGGTTTAGCACGATTTATTCAGCGGATTACCAATCCCCACGAGGTATTTATTCCTTATCGCGGTCTCACCCCGTCCATATTTAAATATATCCCCTGAGAGTTTATCCCTGTGAGGATTACCGAATGTTTATGCCGGTCCACTTTTTATCTCGCCGGCCTAATCTTGTCTCATCAAGCTCCCAAGGGTTAGGAGGAGCAGAATCCTCAGTAAACACCCTAAACATCCAAACACCAACCAAGGCTGGATATCGATCATGCTTCCAAAATGATCCTTATATCCCCATAAGCCAAACCTCATTGATCATCCCCAGGGAGTCTCGACCCCAAATAAAAGTCCAATCATTATTGGCAAACCCACACAAATCTTCGGGCATAGCTCGAACTACACCGGTTTTGATCCCATTCGGGTATGTAGGCAAAGGACCTTGTCCTTCCAAACCGACCAACCAAAAAACCAACAAAACAAAAAAAGAAGAGAGCCCAATCGTCATTAGCACAACCACAACCAAGACCGACTTTGCTCGGCACCCAACCAGCATCATTTCATTTTCATTCATGCATGCATACTCAAATCATTCATACACATGCATTTCATTTCATAAATCATGCATCCTCAACAAGGATTCTCCAGTGACTATCACATATTCACCAACATCCATCAAACATTCAACCAGGGGCACCTATTTAGGGTAAGACCACAGCTCGTTAGGAATCGACCTTCAGTGTTAGTGCCTGAATAAGATTACCTAGCTTAGGTATCGACCTCTAGTGACAGTGCCTAGAGTAGATCACCTCCCCCAGTGTATCGACCTTCAGTGTTAGCGGCTGAATAAGATCACAGCTCGTTAGGAATCGACATTCAGTGACAGTGCCTGAATAAGATTACCTAGCTTAGGTATCGACCTCTAGTGACAGTGCCTAGAGAAGATCACCTCCATCAATGTTCAACCTCTAGTGACAGTGCCTAGAGTAAATCACCATCCTTAGGTATCGACCTCTAGTGACAGTGCCTAGAGAAGATCACCTCCATCAATGTTCAACCTCTAGTGACAGTGCCTAGAGAAGATCACCTCCATCAATGTTCAACCTCTAGTGACAGTGCCTAGAGTAAATCACCATCCTTAGGTATCGACCTCTAGTGACAGTGCCTAGAGTAGATCACATCCCTCAATGTTCGACCTCTAGTGACAGTGCCTAGAGTAAATCACCATCCTCAGGAATCGACCTCTAGTGACAGTGCCTAGATAAGATTACCTTCATCCCCAGTGGATCTACCTCCAGTGTTAGCGGCTGGATAAGATCAACCTTTTCCAACCATTGCATTTGCATTTCGCGAAGGACAAAATTCGGGTCCTTCTTTTTACTTAATTGATCTTCGCAAAGAGTTCATGAGATGCCCTCGGCACTCACGCACTCTATGCGAAGACACAATTAAGTAGGGGCAGCTGTAGTACCCTAATTTTGTCCTAAGCATTTTAAAACAAAAATAAAAAAAATCAAAGAGGGGAAAAAGTCAAAAGTCAACAAAAGTCAACAGAAAAGTCAACATTTCAAAAATGCTGACTTCGCACTGCGAAGCTCACTTCGCACTGCGAAGTCTGCGATTTTTCTGCAGATTTTTGGTTTCTTTGATTTAATTCCAGAATTTGTTGCATATCATTTCCATAATTATTTTAATTAGCATTCATGGCTAATTGGGCCAAGCAAAACCAGAATTGAAGGACTTGCCATTAATGCCAAGGTTGGAAGCTTTTTCTTCCAACCTAGCATGTGACAAGCAAGTGGGCTTGCCCTTGGGCAGCTCTAGTCCCTCCCATGTGACCTGCTAACCACCACAAGGTTGCCAGCCACCTGCTTGAGGACTTTCCTCCTGCTTGCTCCCCCCAAAACCAGTCAAACTAGCTGGATTTTCTCACTTGAAAAGCCATGAGTGCCTACTCTGTTTTTGCAGCAGCTTTTCACCCCTCACATCAGCCATAAGTAGCCTTTTTCATCCCTCAATCTCTGCACATTACAGTGCATGTTTTCATTGATCAACCATTGAGATTGCAAGGATTGATCCCCAAGCATTAGCCAATTGCAATTCAGCTTTGTTCTTCATCATTACCTTCTAGAATTGGTTGAATTTGTGGCTGAAATCAGGCTGAATCTTGCCCCTTGGTACAAGGCAAGATTGCCTCTATCTATTAGTATTTAATGCAAAAGGATCCAGCTTGATCTTAGCCACAAATCAGCTGAATTTTGGGATTTTGTAATGATGAAAAAGATTTGGTTTTGGCCTATAAATAGAAGGCAATGCCCAAGGTTTCAAAACACAATTGACAACAGCATTTCAAGAGCAGAAACTCTACTCATTTTAGCTTACAAACCCTCACAAATAACCAGAAAAAATCAATCCAACACAAAGCTTTACCAAAGTTCAAGCATCATCACCAACATCAAAAAAACCTTTGTGAAAGCCTTCAACCAATACAAATCAATTGCAGCTGGAGCTTTGCTAAGGAGTTCTGTAAGTTTCTAAGCTTTTATATGGCATTTACAATTGTGTTTGCATAGCTATTTTGGTTCAAAACCATTTGATTCTAAAAAAACCCTTTTGAATTTCAAAGAAATCCCAAGGTTTTCAAAGCATCAAAACCGGTTTGTCCAGCCTTTTTCACCCCAAAAACTCAAAGTTTTTCACCCACCTATAAGGTCCTGAGTGTGTTCAGAAGTTGTTTCTGAACAAAAGTTCAGAAACAGCTTCTGAACTCAAAATTTCGCATGCTTCGCAGTGCGAAGTCATGGTCGCAGTGCGACCATGACAGAACTCAGAATCTGAGTTTTTGTGTCAAAATGACCAATTTTTGAGGTTCTAGCCCCAGAGCTCAGAACCTAAGAGTTTTTAAACCCATGTCTTTCAAACCATAACAAGGATTTTGCATAATTTTGACAAAATCACAAGTTCGTATGACCATTATGTGGATAACTTGCAAAACAAGTTATGTTCTCAAAATTTCAAAACCACATGAACAAACAAGCTATGTTCATCATTTCAATCTAAACTTTAACAATAAATATTGTTCATGATTTTCAAAACTCAAACATGAACATACGCCGAATACGTTCGCATTTTCGCAAAATGAGACGAACTTGTGCGTTTTCTAGCAAAATTTGCTAAACCTTCCCATTTTGGGTTTTCAAACCAAATGTTTTGACATACCTTGGGATTTCTAAAGGATTCAACCCAAAAACATGAATGAAAAAGGGATGGTGTGACGAATGTCTCTCCATCGCCCCGATTGTACGAATGCGTGACGTATGTCTCGTCGTTCGGACAATCGTCATTCCTTTTTTCAATATGTACAACCCTAACCAAACCAAACCTTGGCCCCTTGTGGTCAATCCAGACCTTTTGGTCCCCCGTGGCCATTAGACTCACCCCTCGACTCGTTTGAGTCACTCGGTCAATGTTCGACTCATCCGAGTCCATTGTACCTGTTCTTGATCTCAGTGGATCAATCGAACAATCGCCCGACTCTTCGGAGTCCACTCGGTCAATGATTGACTTGTATGAGTCCATTGCACCTCTCTTGGTCCCATAGCGACCAATTAACCCTTTACCCTAACGGACGTACCTTTTAACAATTCTAATGCGATTCATGAACAAACGCTTAATAAGTCTCCCAAGCGCGAGCATACAAGCTATACGCTTAATAAGTTTCCCGAGCGCGAGCATACAAGCTACGTTTTAATCGCAAGAATTCGGTTAAAACATCGTCCATTTAAAATTAACCAACACATGTACGTTTTTCTACCAAAGAACTACGTGCGCTTTGAATTCTCCGACTACCGGGAGATACGTAGGAGCAAGATCGACATCTTGTCAAGCGCAATAATAAAAACTTTTTTTTTCGTTTGTTTTTATCTCTTTCCCCCCTTTATTATATTTTTAACATAAATGAACATGCGCGTAAAATATTAAAAAACAATTCAAGCTTTGACCAAATAGAAGGTTCCCGTTGAGTACAACGGACGTGAGGGGTGCTAATACCTTCCCCTTGCGTAACCGACTCCCGAACCCGACAATGGTTACGATGACCAATCCTTATCCTCATCGTCAAAAGGGTTTTATTATCGTTTCCCTTTAAACAAAAAAAACTTAAGGGTTTATCAACGTTCCCTTTACACAAAAACTTTGGTGGCGGCTTCACAAAGGCCCTCCGAGCGTTTGCGAACGACCTCGGAGGATTTGCGCGTCTTTTTCCCAAGGAAAAAAACGAGGTGCGCACAGGGCCATGCTTTAAAACTGTGATTTTCCACCCCTTTTTCTTCCATTTTGTCAAGTTTTTTAACCTCCTTTAGGTTCTGAATCTTGCTTAGAAGCAGTTTCTGAACTTCTGTTCAGAAACAGCTTCTGAGTTTGAAAATTCGCATACTTCGCAGAGCAAAGTATTGCTCGCACTGCGAACACACCAGAACCTGACTTCGCAGAGCCAAGTTCTGGTTGCTCTGCGAAGTATATGAAACTCAGAACATGAATCAGGCATTCAAATGTCAAAATTTTGGGATTCTAGCCCTTGATTCAGAACCTAAAGAGGGTTAAAACCATGTTGGTCCAAACCCAATTCATAATCATGCACAACTTTGAAGATTTCACAAGTTCGTGCGACAAATTTTGAGTAACTTGTGAAACAAGTTATGTTCTTAATATTTTCAAAACCAAGTTTGAGCAACAAGCTAAATTCGTCTATTTCAAAACAAACTTGAACAACCATGTTGTTCATGATTTTCAATCCAAATGCGAATTTAAGCCGAGCTTGCTCACTCTTTTAAAACCAAGCTCGAATCGAGCCAAACTTGTGAACTTTCTAATTTTGTGCATGTTTTATGATTGTGTTTGTCATTCAAACTTGAACTAAACTTGTTCTTGAGTTCCAATAACTTAAGCAACAAGTAACGTTCATGATTTTTAATAAGATCGAACAACAAATTTGTTCGTGTTTTCTTTTCTTTTACAACTTTCCTTTTAAAGCTTTGGTTCCCTTTGAGGTTTCTCCGAGTGACAAAACCAAACTTGAATGAAACGGGAATGGCTTGACGTATGTCTCCCCAAACCTCGGTTGCACGAATGCGTGACGTATGTCTCGTCGCTCGGGCAATCGTCATTCCACCCTTGACGCGTCTAGCACGCTAAACCTTCCCTTGGCCCCCTTGTGGCCATTTTTATCCTTTTTCTTGGCCCTCGTGGTCAATCTGAACCTTTCGCGCCTTGCGCGTTTATATTTTTTAACCTTTTTACGCCTTGCGCGAATTTTTCGCCTAAGTGCGTTTTGTCTTTTGTTTATTCCTTTTAAAACATTCACGCCTTGCGCGAGCTTATCGCCTAGCGTCCATCTTTCACCATTTTAAAACTTTGTACGTCTTCGTACGTTTTTAAAAACCTTTGTTCAAGTCCGAGTGGAAAACTTTTTTCATCAAATCAATTTACTTTTGTGCATTGTCGTCAGTGGCCAGTTCGGCAACAACCCGAACAGCTGACGTTTACTTTTATTTTCTTGTCGTCAATGGCCAGTTCGGCAGCAACCCGAACAGTTGACATTTACTTTCATTACTCTTTTTCTTTTTTTTCAAAACTTTTTCGCTCGGACGCGATCAAATCTTTTTTTAACTAAAACGAACCAACATACAAACGTTTTCTACCAAAGAACTACGTACGCTTTGAATTCTCCGACTACCGGGAGATACGTAGGAGCAAGATCGACATCTTGTCAAGCCCATTAATAAAAAACCTGTTTTTCCCTTTCGTTTGTTTTTATCTCTTTCTTCATCTCGCATTATGTTTTTATATATTTCCTTTTATACATGTATAAACACGTAAGTAAAACATTGAAGCATTTTAAGCCTAAGCCGACTAAGAGGTTCCCGTTGAGTACAACGGATGTGAGGGGTGCTAATACCTTCCCCTCGCATAATCGACTTTCGAACCTAAAATCTTTTCTCAAGGTAATTTAGAACTTTTTTCCTTTTTTCCCCGAAAAATTAAAAGTTCAGTCGTAATTTAGAATTAGTGATTCAATGCTAGTCCATAGCTTGACATCCGAAATTCGACGCGACAGTATGGTCGGATACGTTGAAAAAGGAATGACGATTGTCCGAACGACGAGACATACGTCACGCATTCGTACAATCGGGGCAATGGAGAGACATACGTCACACCATCCCTTTTTCATTCAAGTTTTTGGTTGAATTTCTTAGAAATCCCAAGGTATATCAAAACATTTGGTTTGGAACCCAAAATGAAGAGATTTTAACAATTTTGTTAGAAAACGCGCAAGTTCGGCTCATTTTGCGAACGGTTTTGTAAAGCGAACAAATTCGGCGTATGTTTACGCTTGGGTTTTGAAAATCATGAACAATGTTCATTGTTCAAGTTTTAATTTGAAGATGATGAACATAGCTTATTTGTTCAAGTTGTTTTGAAAGTTTGGGGACATAACTTGTTTTGCAAGTTACCCAAAAAAGTGTTACCCGAACTTGCGAATTTTCCAATATTATGCAAAATCCTTGACATGGTTTGGATAAAATGAGTTTTAAAACTCCTAGGTTCTGAGCTCTTGGGCTAGAACCTCAAAAATTGGCCCTTTGGGCACCTAAACTCAGATTCTGAGTTCTGTCATGGTCGCTCTGCGACCATGACTTCGCACTGCGAACAATGCGAATTTTTGAGTTCAGAAGCTGTTTCTGAACTTTTGTTCAGAAACAACTTCTGAACACACTCAGGACCTTTTAGGTGAGTGAAAAGCTTTGAGTTTTTGCAATGAAAAGAGCTGGACAAACCAGTTTTGATGTTTTGAAAACCTTGGGATTTCTTTTGAAATTCAAAAGGGGTTTTTTAGAACAAAGAGGTTTTGGACCAAAATTGCTATGCAAGCACAAATGAAAATGCAAAACAAAGGCTTAGAAACTTACAGAGATCCTTAGCAAAGCTCCAGTTGCAATGGATTTGAATTGGTTGAAGATTCTTGCAAAGGTTTTGAGTATTGGATGGTTTTTGAACTTTGTAAGGCTTTGTATTTGATTGGTTTTTTCTGGTTGTTTGAGTAGTGTTTCTTTGTGTGTAATGCTCTTTGAATTGCTGTATTTTCTGCTCTTTCTTATGCTATGCAATGCTGCATTTCCTCTTGCCTTGCATCTCTATTTATAGGCCAAAATGCAATCTCAAGTAATGATGAAAATCCATAGGACCTAGCTGATTTGTGGGCTAAATTCAGGCTATTTGGCTTTGCATTTAATGCTAATGGATAGAGGCAACCTTGCCTTGTGCCAAGGGTTAAAGGTTGGACTGATTTCAGCCACAAAATCAAAGGTTTTAGGATAGAAATGATGATGAACATGGCTGGATTGCAATTGGCCAAGCTTGGGGATCAATCCTTGCAATCTCAATGGTTGATCAATAAAAACGTGCACTGTGATGTGCAGAGATTGGGGGATGCAAAAGGCTACATATGGCTGGTGTGAGGGGTGAAAAGTTGCTGCCAAAACAGGGTAGGCACTCATGACTTTTTCAAGTGAAAAATCCAGCTGGGTTTGACTGGTTTTGGGGAAGCAAGCAGGAAGAAAGACTTCAAGCAGGTGGCTGGCAACCTTGGGGTGGTTAACAGGTCATTTGGGAGGGACAAGAGCTGCCCAAGGGCAAGCCCACTTGCTTGTCACATGCTAGGTTGGAAGAAAAAGCTTCCTACCTTGGCATTAATGGCAAGTCTCTCATTTCTGGTTTTTCTTGGCCCAATTAGCCATGAATGCTGATTAAAATAAATATGCAAATGATGTGCAACAAATTCTGGAATTAAATCAAAGAAACCAAAAATCTGCAGAAAAATCGCAGACTTCGCAGTGCGAAGTCATCATTTTTGAAATGTTGACTTTTTTGTTGACTTTGGTTGACTTTGACTTTTTTCCCCTCTTTGATTTTTTTTTTATTTTTTGTTTTAAAAGGCTTAGGACAAAATTGGGGTACTACAGGGTCATTTTGGAAACTAAAAGAAAAAGCAAGGAAAGAAAAGTTTGAAGCTAGGGTTTGAGTAAAGATTGGCAAGGAATCAAAGCAATGAATTCAGGTGAGCTCCCTAGGGTTTTAGAACCCACTTTGAGTAAGTTAAGTGTGTAATTTTATCTTATGCTAAGTTAATGTTTTATACCCTAATCCCTTTAGCTTGCCAATTCCTTGCTTGCTCATGTTTTAATCAGTCAATTTGCAATAGAAAATCATTCCTAACATCATTGGGATGCTTGGGTAAGTTGGATTGAGCTAAAATGGTGAAAAATGCAATTTTGAACAATTTCTGAACTGTCAAGCTCGCTGCAGCGAGCAGGCCTTTTCTGCTACAGCACAGGGTCACTATAGCGACCATCCCATCGCTATAGCGAGCTCACCAGCAACAGCTTGGTCAGCTGAGCTGTTTCGGGTGTTCTGACGCGCTTATGCGGGGTTTTTCGCAACCGTTTTCTCTAAAAACCTTTAAGAATCAAGGAACACCATTTTAACTCATCCATAAGGCTTACAATGGATGAAATGATAAGGAGCAAGGAATAGGCAAAGCATTGGGAGTGTAAGGGTAATGGTTATAAGAACAGGAAAGTTAATACAAGTGAGGTAGTAACCTCTTAAGGATGACATATGACAACGATATGTCAAGAACCTATGATAGGTAAGCAAGAATAGAGGTGTATTCACTTTAGAATACGAGGATAATAGGAATGTGCTATTACATTCAAGATTCAAGTAAGAATAGTATCAGGTATGTTAAGGGTTAGTTTATCATGATACCCTTAACCAGGCAGGTTATAGCGTACCTTAGACTATGGTACCAGAGATTTTTCCCCAGTTTCAGGTACATTTTATATGTACATCAGGACGTGCCTCAGTTGTTCACATCAGAGCGACACTGAGGGTACACGTATCATTTCAGGATAGGATGTACCCTAGTTAGTGGTACGAGGTTATTATCAAGAGTTATACAGATTATGTATAACTATATATATATATATATATATATATATATATAAGAGTCATCATGTAGGCTCCCTAACGAGCTGGCCTATCCAGAATAAATCATGTATGCTTCAGATTTATTCTGGATAGGCCAGCTCGTTAGGGAGCCTACATGATGACTCTTATATATATATATATATATATATATATATATATATATATATGTTCAGGATAAAGTATATTTATATACCAGGAATAATTAATTATCAGGATAAACTTTGTGTCTTATGTGTTCTCGCTAGTTAGAGCACAGGGGGTTTCAGTCATTGCTGAAACGGGCAGGAACTTTCCGCGAGGATAACCACACATAGTTTATAGTGTGTCTTCTGTGTTCTCGCTAGTTAGAGCACAGGGGGTTCCAGTGCAGCTGGAACGGGCAGGAACTTTCCGTGAGGATAACCACACACACAGGAAAGAGGAGTCCGGTGATTAGCCTCAGATAGGAATTTTCACCGGTTATCAGGGGAATGTGCTCCGGGGTTACTCCACTCGGGGGCATTCCGTAAAATGAACTCAGATAATATTGTTTGTTCAACGCTAACATCTAACAGTTAATTTATCATGAAAACATTTTATTTGTTATCAGGCAGATGTTAGTTATCAGGTGTGCGCACCTCGTTTTTAATGATAAAAAACGCGCAAATCCTCCGAGGACGTCCTCGAACGCTCGGAGGGCCTTTGTGAAGTCGCCACCAAAGTTTTTGTGTAAAGGGAACGTTGATAAACCCTTAAGTTTTTTTTGTTTAAAGGGAAACGATAATAAAACCCTTTGACGATGAGGAAAGGATGGTCATCGCAACCATTGTCGGGTTCGGGAGTCGATTACGCAAGGGGAAGGTATTAGCACCCCTCACGTCCGTTGTACTCAACGGGAACCTTCTATTTGGCTAAAGCTTGAATTGTTTTTAAATGTTTTGCGCGCATGCTTATCCATGTCAAAATATAATAAAGGGGGGAAAAAAAGAGATAAAAACAAACGAAAGAAAAGAAAAAAAAAAGGTTTTATTATTGCGCTTGACAAGATGTCGATCTTGCTCCTACGTATCTCCCGGTAGTCGGAGAATTCAAAGCGTACGTAGTTCTTTGGTAGAAAAACGTACATATGTTGGTTAATTTTAAATGGACGATGTTTTAACCGAATTCTTGCGATTAAAATGTAGCTTGTATGCTCGCGCTTGGGAGACTTATTAAGCGTTTGTTCGTGAATCGCACTAGAATTGTTAAAAGGTACGTCCGTTAGGGTAAAAGGGTTCGAATTGGTCGCTATGGGACCAAGAGAGGTGCAATGGACTCATACAAGTCAATCATTGACCGAGTGGACTCTAACGAGTCGGGCGATTGTTCGATTGATCCACTGAGATCAAGAACAGGTACAATGGACTCGGACGAGTCGAACATTGACCGAGTGGACTCTAACGAGTCGGGCGATCGAATCTAATGGCCACGGGGGACCAAAAGGTTCGGATTGACCACAAGGGGCCAAGGTTTGGTTTGGTTAGGGTTGGATATTTTGGAAAAGGGAATGACGATTGCCCGAACGACGAGACATACGTTACGCATTCGTACAATCGGGGCAATGGAGAGACATACGTCACACCATCCCTTTTTCATTCATGTTTTTGGGTAGAAATCTTTTGGAAATCCCAAGGTATGTCAAAACATTTGGTTTGAAAACCCAAATTGGAAAGATTTTAGCAATTTGTTAGAAAACGCCCAAGTTCGGCTCATTTTGCGAATTGTTTTGAAAAGCGAACGCATTTGGCGTATGTTCATGCTTGAGTTTTGAAAATCATGAACAATATTTATTGTTCAAGTTTAGATTGAAATGATGAACATAGCTTGTTTGTTCATGCTGTTTTGAAAGTTTAAGAACATAACTTGTTTTGCAAGTTATCCACAAAATGTCATACGAACTTGTGATTTTGTCAAAATTGTGCAAAATCCTTGTTATGGTTTGAAAAAACATGGGTTTAAAAACTCTTAGGTTCTGAGCTCTTGGGCTAGAACCTCAAAAATTGCCCATTTGGGCACCTAAACTCAGATTCTGAGTTCTGTCATGGTCGCACTGCGACCATGACTTCGCACTGCGAAGCATGCGAATTTTTGAGTTCAGAAGCTGTTTCTGAACTTTTGTTCAGAAACAACTTCTGAACACACTCAGGACCTTTTAGGTGAGTGAAAAGCTTTGAGTTTTTTGGGTGAAAAAGGCTGGACAAACCAGTTTTGATGTTTTGAAAACCTTGGGATTTAGAACTCCTTAGCAAAGCTCCAGCTGCAATGGATTTGAATTGGTTGAAGGTTTTCACAAAGGTTTTTTGATATTGGTGATGAACTTTGAGCTTGGTAAAGCTTTGTGTTGGATTGGTTTTTCTCTGGTTGTTTGGCTGAAATGAGTAGTGTTTCTTTGCTCTCTTAATGCTCTATTTTCTGCTCTATCTTATGCTATGCAATGCTGCATTTTCCTTTGCCTTGGGTCTCTATTTATAGGCCAAAATGCAATCTCAAGTAATGATGAAAAAATCCTAGAACCTAGCTGATTTATGGGCTAAACTCAGGCTATTTGGCTTTGCATTTAATACTAATGGATAGAGGCAACTCTGCCTTGTGCCAAGGGTTAAGTCTTTGACTGATTTCAGCCACAAAATCAACTAATTCTAGAAGGTAATGATGAGAAACATGGCTGAATTGCAATTGGCCAAACTTGGGGATCAATCCTTGCAATCTCAATGGTTAATCAACAAAAACGTGCACTGTAATGTGCAGAGATTGAGGGATGAAAAAGGCTATCTATGGCTGGTGTGAGGGGTGAAAAGCTGCTGCAAAAACAGGGTAGGCACTTATGGCTTTTCAAGTGAGAAAATTCAGCTAGTTTGACTGGTTTGGGGGAAGCAAGCAGGAAGAAAGTCACCAAGCAGGTGGCTGACAACCTTGGGGTGGTTAACGGGTCACATGGGAGGGACAGGAGCTGCCCAAGGGCAAGCCCACTTGCTTGTCACATGCTAGGTTGGAAGAAAAAGCTTCCAACCTTGGCATTAATGGCAAGTCCTTCAATTCTGGTTTTGCTTGGCCCAAATAGCCATGAATGCTACTTAAAATAAATATGGAAATGATATGCAACAAAATCTGGAATTAAATCAAAAGCACCAAAAATCTGCAGAAAAATCGCAGACTTCGCAGTGCGAAGTCAGCATTTTTGAAATGTTGACTTTTGTTGACTTTGACTTTTTTCTCCCTCTTTGATTTTTTTGATTTTTATTTTAAAATGCTTAGGACAAAATTAGTGTACTACAGCTGCCCCTACTTAATTGTGTCTTCGCATAGAGTGCGTGAGTGCCGAGGGCATCTCATGAACTCTTTGCGAAGATCAATTAAGTAAAAAGAAGGACCCGAATTTTGTCCTTCGCGGAATGCAAATGCAATGGTTTGAAAAGGTTGATCGTATCCAGCCGCTAACACTGGAGGTAGATCCACTGGGGGATAAAGGTCTTATCTAGGCACTTTCACTAGAGGTCGATACCTAAGCTAGGTAATCTTATTCAGGCGTTTTCACTGAAAGTCGATTCCTAACGAGCTGTGGTCTTATTCAGCCGCTAACACTGAAGGTCGATACACTGGGGGAGGTGATCTTATCTAGGCGTTTTCACTAGAGGTCGATACCTAAGCTAGGTAATCTTATTCAGGCACTTTCACTGAAGGTCGATTCCTAACGAGCTGTGGTCTTACCCTAAATAGGTGCCCCTGGTTGAACCGGAAAACATGATTGTATGATGCATGTTATGCAGTATGATATGCAATGATATGCAATGCAATATGATATGAGATGGACTCAAACAAAGATCCCTTCTGGGGAATTGGGGACAGTTAGTGAAGGAGGTTCACTGGGGAACGCTTACTTGACTGTTGATGGATGTTGGTGAATATGTGATACTCACTGGAGAATCCTTGTTGAGGATGCATGATTTATGAAATGAAATTCATGTGTATGAATGATTTGTATATGCATGCATGAATGAAAATGACATGATGCATGAATTATGCTATGCATGATATGAGGGATACTGGTTGGGTGCCGAGCAAAGTTGGTCTTGGTTGTGGTTGTGCCAATGACGATTGGACTCTCTCTTTTTTTGTTTTGTTGGTTGGTTGGTTTGGAAGGACAAGGTCCTTTGCCTACATACCCGAATGGGATCAAAACTGGTGTAGTTCGGGCTTGCCCCGGGGATTTGTGTGGGTTTGCCAATAATGATTGGACCTTTTGTTTGGGGTTGAGACTCCCTGGGAGATGTCAATAAAATTTGGGCTTTATTGTGGGCCAATGAAAATTGGGCTTTGGTTTGTTGTGCTTGACAAGATGATGATCTTGCTCCTACGTATCTCCTGGTGGGATGGAGAATTCAAAGCTTACGTAGTTCTTTGGCTTGCCAATGAATATTGGACTTTTGGTTTGCCAATGAATATTGGGCTTTGGTTGTGACATCACTGGGGATATAAGGATCAATTTGGAAACATGATCGATATCTGGCCTTAGTGGATGAAAAAGATGTATGGGGGTGAGCTTTATTTGGGAAATTTGTTTCCTCCGACACCCGGGATCTTTGCGTTTTTCGCGTCGTGAGCTACGCACTTGTTTCTGCTGAAGAGCATGAGTCTTAAAATGACTGATGCAAAGCTTCAAGTTTTGAGTCCTCTGATGCAATATCGGGGACCAACGAAATTCTTTCGACATTTAACGTCCAAGTAAAAAACACACATTTTCTTTTGCAAGTTTTTTTTTTTATTTCCCATATTTCAATGCATTATTTATCATGAATAAAAACACATTTTATGAGCAAGTAAGGACGCATAACAATGAAAAGGTTTAAAAATGACTTTGATTCAACGAAACTTAGTCCCTTGTATGGGTAACTATTCGTGAAAACGTAACCCCTATAAGAGGTGATTACTGAGATAGAGAAAAAGGAAGAAACAAAAAGGCAAATGAAGATTTGCTTGGGTTTCACGTGCTACTTTCCCTATGACTTCGAAATAACTTTTTTTGAAAGATGATAATGAGGTTGATTCTTTCCCTCTTGAATTCTGTCCGGACCTCACGTGCCGCAGTCTTTTGCCTCTTTTTTTTTTGAAACCCCTAACTTTTACCTGGACCACTTTTCGAGTTTTCAGTCCACTGGGGTATATTTCCTTTTTTGATGTCCTTAATTTTTGCCTAGACCGCCTTTTCAGGTTTTCGATCTACCAGGACGCTCTCTATTGCCTAAACCGCCCTTTTCGGGTTTTCGATTTAGCGAGCTCTTTTTCTTTTTGGCATATATATATTTTTTGACCGCGCCGGAGTTTATTGATAGGGGGATCTTTGTGGGTGGGTAATATCCTTTTTCCCAAGCATTAAGTCTCCTTCTCTAAATTCTCGAGAATGATCTTTCTTGTTGAGCTGTCCATGCCACAATGTTGTGAGGTGTTTCTCTTTTATGGGGTTTAGTTGGTCAAACCTTGTTTGTGTTTGAATGTCAATGGAAATTGAGCTTCAATTGTGATAAGGATTGCTAATGAAGATTGACAAGCATGGTTGCTTTTTTTTTTTTTTTGAGTGCCAATGAAAATTGGGCTTTGGGTGTTTGGATGCCGATCAAAGTCGGGCTTTTATTGTGATTGGATGCCGAGCAAGGTCGGCCTTTTATGATGGGATGCCGAGCGAGGTCGGGCTTTTATGATGGGATGCCGAGCAAGGTCGGGCTTTTGTTTGGTTGCCGAGCGAGGTCGGGCTTTTGTTTTTTTTTGGATGTCGAGCAAGGTCGGGCTTTTGTTTTTTTTGGATGCCGAGCAAGGTCGGGCTTTTGTTGGAAATGGGGTTTGTGATTGCCAATGGAAATTGGGCTTTTTGTTTGGAAATTGTGTGTGCCAATGAAAATTGGTCTTTTGTTGGAGATGTGAGGAATGCCAATGATGACTTGGCTTTTTGTGTTTGGGGGATGCCAATGAAAATTGGGCTTTGTTTGTTTGGGAATGTGAGGAATGCCAATGACGACTTGGCCTTTTGTGGGAAATTGTGGGGAGTGCCGTAACGGCAAATGGTTTCTTTTTTTTTTTTTTGGTGAGTTGGGCGACCACTTGTTTGGTCATGTTTGCATAGGAAGCTGCTTCGACCCATTTGGTGAAACAGTTGATGGCAACTAGTATGAACCGGTGCCCTTTTGAAGCCTTTGGCTCAATAATTCCAAACATGTATATGCCCCACATAGAGAAAGGTTAGGGTGATGTCATGACATTCAGAGGTGTTGGAGGGATGTGCCCCTTGTTGGCATAAATTTGTCACTTGTGACATATCTTGGCATGGGTTTGGAAGGACTCCTCATGGATTTCCTTGGTGAGCATGACTGCTTCATGTTTATCCACACGTCTGAGTGAGACTATGATTTCTCTTATAGAGTGTGCCCCGGCAGAGGGAGAACTGTGGTGCTATACTTTTGAGGGTTCTCTTGGTGAGGTTGTATTACCCTATCCTCCTAATCCCCAAGTCTGGACAATCCTTCAGGAGGTTCAAAATCATCCTTATTATCATCTTCCTTTTGGTTAATTTGAAAATTGAAGTCAAAAGGGATCATAGCAGTGTTATTTTTTTGGTGGTGTATTTATGATGATTTTTTTCTAGGGTTTACGAAAATTTATTTGAGAACGAAAGAAAAACGAACTCTTTTGAACATAAACTGCAACTTTATTAATGACGGAAATGATTTGAAATATGGGGGTCCCATAAAATTAATCATTTGCCTTGGGAAGAGCAAAATGATTTGATTTTTTTTGAAAAACAAGATAAATTACTTGGACAAAGAAATGATTTCCAGAATTTCGATGGCCTTCCGGTTTGCTCGGATCTCTTCCGAAACGCTACTGTACACCGGGTCGGGTACTTCCCCTTTTTTATTTTTGCGAGGGAAAAATGTGAGGGTTCCTCTTTGAAATGCATGAAAATGCATGTGAATGTATGAATGCAATGAGTATGCAAAAATATGCCCCTCTTTTTTGTTTATGCAAAAAGTTTTATGAATGCAAATGTTATGACATGCAGGGGTTTGGTATATGAACGTTCAGAACTTCCCCCATCCTCACGTGTAGGCTCTAAAGGTGAAATTTCCTAAGAAGAGGTCCCTAGAGTCATAGATCTCACATGGAATTAGGGTTGTCTATGGACATACGTCGACATGACTTCAATTAATTCCACGTGAAAATCTCATCTAAGCGGGGTTGGACATCCTACCTCACGGACATACGTCAACGCGGGCTTCCGCACACAACCTCCTTCTAACTTAGTTTTTTTCTCAAGCTCGGGTAGAGAGCCTCACACGTCCGGCATTAACCCGAACAATGTGGAGTAACATCACTCAAGTAACCCCCGCATTTGATATATATATATGATATGAATATAAAGCAAAATAAAGCAAATATAAACATAAAGCATAAATATGACATGTATGAATAAAATAATAAGCATGGCACGCAAAGAAAATAAAAACAATTGGCTTAAAAGCCAAATAGGTTAGGCTTGACTCGCTAGTGGGAACAGAATCCCCAGTGAAGTCGCCAGCTGTGCGCACCTCGTTTTTAATGAAAAAAACGCGCAAATCCTCCGAGGACGTCCTCGAACGCTCGGAGGGCCTTTGTGAAGTCGCCACCAAAGTTTTTGTGTAAAGGGAACGTTGATAAACCCTTAAGTTTTTTTTGTTTAAAGGGAAACGATAATAAAACCCTTTGACGATGAGGAAAGGATGGTCATCGCAACCATTGTCGGGTTCGGGAGTCGATTACGCAAGGGGAAGGTATTAGCACCCCTCACGTCCGTTGTACTCAACGGGAACCTTCTATTTGGCTAAAGCTTGAATTGTTTTTAAATGTTTTGCGCGCATGCTTATCCATGTCAAAATATAATAAAGGTGGGAAAAAAAGAGATAAAAACAAACGAAAGAAAAGAAAAAAAAAAGGTTTTATTATTGCGCTTGACAAGATGTCGATCTTGCTCCTACGTATCTCCCGGTAGTCGGAGAATTCAAAGCGTACGTAGTTCTTTGGTAGAAAAACGTACATATGTTGGTTAATTTTAAATGGACGATGTTTTAACCGAATTCTTGCGATTAAAACGTAGCTTGTATGCTCGCGCTTGGGAGACTTATTAAGCGTTTGTTCGTGAATCGCACTAGAATTGTTAAAAGGTACGTCCGTTAGGGTAAAAGGGTTCGAATTGGTCGCTATGGGACCAAGAGAGGTGCAATGGACTCATACAAGTCAATCATTGACCGAGTGGACTCTAACGAGTCGGGCGATTGTTCGATTGATCCACTGAGATCAAGAACGGGTACAATGGACTCGGACGAGTCGAACATTGACCGAGTGGACTCTAACGAGTCGGGCGATCGAATCTAATGGCCACGGGGGACCAAAAGGTTCGGATTGACCACAAGGGGCCAAGGTTTGGTTTGGTTAGGGTTGGATATTTTGGAAAAGGGAATGACGATTGCCCGAACGACGAGACATACGTCACGCATTCGTACAATCGGGGCAATGGAGAGACATACGTCACACCATCCCTTTTTCATTCATGTTTTTGGGTAGAAATCTTTTGGAAATCCCAAGGTATGTCAAAACATTTGGTTTGAAAACCCAAATTGGAAAGATTTTAGCAATTTGTTAGAAAACGCCCAAGTTCGGCTCATTTTGCGAATTGTTTTGAAAAGCGAACGCATTTGGCGTATGTTCATGCTTGAGTTTTGAAAATCATGAACAATATTTATTGTTCAAGTTTAGATTGAAATGATGAACATAGCTTGTTTGTTCATGCTGTTTTGAAAGTTTAAGAACATAACTTGTTTTGCAAGTTATCCACAAAATGTCATACGAACTTGTGATTTTGTCAAAATTGTGCAAAATCCTTGTTATGGTTTGAAAAAACATGGGTTTAAAAACTCTTAGGTTCTGAGCTCTTGGGCTAGAACCTCAAAAATTGCCCATTTGGGCACCTAAACTCAGATTCTGAGTTCTGTCATGGTCGCACTGCGACCATGACTTCGCACTGCGAAGCATGCGAATTTTTGAGTTCAGAAGCTGTTTCTGAACTTTTGTTCAGAAACAACTTCTGAACACACTCAGGACCTTTTAGGTGAGTGAAAAGCTTTGAGTTTTTTGGGTGAAAAAGGCTGGACAAACCAGTTTTGATGTTTTGAAAACCTTGGGATTTAGAACTCCTTAGCAAAGCTCCAGCTGCAATGGATTTGAATTGGTTGAAGGTTTTCACAAAGGTTTTTTGATATTGGTGATGAACTTTGAGCTTGGTAAAGCTTTGTGTTGGATTGGTTTTTCTCTGGTTGTTTGGCTGAAATGAGTAGTGTTTCTTTGCTCTCTTAATGCTCTATTTTCTGCTCTATCTTATGCTATGCAATGCTGCATTTTCCTTTGCCTTGGGTCTCTATTTATAGGCCAAAATGCAATCTCAAGTAATGATGAAAAAGTCCTAGAACCTAGCTGATTTATGGGCTAAACTCAGGCTATTTGGCTTTGCATTTAATACTAATGGATAGAGGCAACTCTGCCTTGTGCCAAGGGTTAAGTCTTTGACTGATTTCAGCCACAAAATCAACTAATTCTAGAAGGTAATGATGAGAAACATGGCTGAATTGCAATTGGCCAAACTTGGGGATCAATCCTTGCAATCTCAATGGTTAATCAACAAAAACGTGCACTGTAATGTGCAGAGATTGAGGGATGAAAAAGGCTATCTATGGCTGGTGTGAGGGGTGAAAAGCTGCTGCAAAAACAGGGTAGGCACTCATGGCTTTTCAAGTGAGAAAATCCAGCTAGTTTGACTGGTTTGGGGGAAGCAAGCAGGAAGAAAGTCACCAAGCAGGTGGCTGGCAACCTTGGGGTGGTTAACAGGTCACATGGGAGGGACAGGAGCTGCCCAAGGGCAAGCCCACTTGCTTGTCACATGCTAGGTTGGAAGAAAAAGCTTCCAACCTTGGCATTAATGGCAAGTCCTTCAATTCTGGTTTTGCTTGGCCCAAATAGCCATGAATGCTACTTAAAATAAATATGGAAATGATATGCAACAAAATCTGGAATTAAATCAAAAGCACCAAAAATCTGCAGAAAAATCGCAGACTTCGCAGTGCGAAGTGAGCTTCGCAGTGCGAAGTCAGCATTTTTGAAATGTTGACTTTTGTTGACTTTGACTTTTTTCTCCCTCTTTGATTTTTTTGATTTTTATTTTAAAATGCTTAGGACAAAATTAGGGTACTACATCAGGCAGGTATCAGGTGGTGATCTTAGGAGTCCCCTCGATCACCAAGTTATCAGGTTATAGTCTAGATTTCATGACTATTCAGTTATCTGGCTCAGGCAGTGATCCTAGGTTTCCCCTTGATCACTAGTTTAGCAGGATGTAATTTAGTTATTATGACTACATAGGATAGCAGGAACAGGCCGGTATACCCTATATGAGAAAGGTTAAAGCTTGGCGATCATAGGAATCCCCAAGATTACCAAAGTAGGCATGACGACCCTAGGTTCCCAAAGGTTGCCAACAGTAGGTTGGGTGGAGCTCACTGAGACATCATGTCTCATCCCAATCCTTCTGGTGCAGGTTTGCAGGTTAGTACGAGGATCTTGTTGAGGATCATCAGGGAGATGCTGGATGGAGTGCAGTTGCTCGTCATGAACCAGCTCAGGAGCTTAACGGACTTTTGCTTAAGTATTTTTATGGTACTTGATTGGTTGTATAACGAGTAAAATTGTATTCATTCAATTGTGTTGTATTATTATTATTGAAAACCTTGATGTATCCAGTATCAGTTTAATGCACATGCTAATATTCTAGATAAAATTAGTATGGGTGTTACACTCTGCGTAAAAATTTAAACCCATTTCACTCATATAAACTCATTTGACTCAATTTCAATAACTATGTTAAGTTAACCTTATAAAACTGGTGTGTAAGATAAAGGATTTTTTTTTATACCAAGATAATGGGATGTCTTTCACTTTTATATACACATTTTATGCGACATCTCGTCAATATGGCACCTGCACTCCCAACACACCCTGTCACGCCTAGTACGCTATATCTGGAAGGTGGCTCAAGTAGATCGATAACGGATGGCCTAACATATCTTAATTTGGTCATGATATCATATTAATTATAGGGTTGGCTTAACTCAATTGCATAAAATGAACTTCTAAAGTTAGAGATATCTCTTAGTTATAAACACAATTTGAAGTTATAAATATATTGTCTAATGTGAGACTCCTAACACATGCAAGACTCGTCTAAAGCATAACTCGAGTAACATAAAGTTGTCAAAACTGGCGATCGGATCTGCATTGAGTTAACCCACCAAGTTTGCAGACTTTTTAGACAAGGGTAAATAGCCCAAATTAAATATGAGTTTTTGGACTAGACCACATTTTAAATTTAAAATAATTTTTATAAAAATAGTATTAAAAATACAATATTTCTCCTTCAAAAAAAAATACAATATTTCTTATGGTTTGAATTTTTCAGTCAACTAAATTGACATTAAAAAATATATTGAACCTCAACATAATTTAATACACAAAATTAAATAAAAAATTGTGATATAAATGGATTAAAAATATTATGTTGACATGGGATTAAATAATAAATAAAAGTACTATTTAAATTTTGCAAATATTTATTTAATTGTTTATTGAAAATATTTAATTTTTACAATAAATATTTATTACGTAAACATATATATAGGTATAAAAAAACTCAATAGATATTTTATGATTCTTTCCAAGAATAAATATTTGTTAATTAACACACACAGTTTTTATATTAGTTAATCCCGAGAGCTCACTTAGTTGGAAATTTCTTAATGCCGAGAGCTCACTAGGTTGGAAAAATACTGGTCAACCTTGTGGTACTTGTTTCGAATCTAGTACCCATAAAAATTAGTTATTTTTTCTTAATATTTTTTCCTATAATTAATTTTTAATCCCAAAAAGTAGCAAATACTATTTTTTTTAATCTTAATAATTAATAGTTATAAAATTTAAATAAATATTTTATTAATGTGAACTTATACATACTAATCAAAATTTGATTACATTAACCTCTTTTATGGGCTTATATGGCCACGATAAATCGTTGTTGTCTCATCCCAACACTTGGGGTGCGTTTTATTTGATAAAAAACGCACAAACTAGGTTGCATATGAGAGCGAACAAAAACTAAAATTTTTGTCCATCTCTTAACCATTGGACAACTTTTTCTCTAGAGTACAAACAATTAGACAACTTTTTCTCTAGAATACAAACTATCAAAAATATCAAAATCATTTTTTTTATTTACTACATAAAATATATTATCTCTCCCTGTTCTCTCATGTATTAATCCTTCTCTCAAGTTTCTCTCCCTCCCTTATCACTCTCTCTCCTATCTCTCCCTACTCTCATCTCTCTCTCTCTCTCCCTCTCTCTACTATCTCATGCCTATGTCCCTCTATTCTCTCTATATTTCTCCTTTTTTTTCTCTTTCTCTTAACCCCATATCTCTTTCTCTCTTTCTCTCTTCTCTCTCTCCCCTCTCTTCTACCTCTCTCCCTCTTGTCTCTCATGTTTTTCTCCCTCTACTCTCTCGTCTCTCTCTCTCTCCTCGCTCTCTCTCCATATCTTCTATCTTTCTCAAGGATGAATGTTAACAATACACATTTTAACACACATTTTTCAACACACTCTCTTTGATTGGTTAATATTCACACTGGTCCCACCAAATCATATGGGTCCCATATGAATTTTAATCAATCAAAAAAAGTGTGTTGAAAAGTGTGTATTAAAATGTGTGTTCCTAACATTTCTCACCTCTCTATTATCTCTTGCATGTCGCTATCCCCCTCTTATCTCTTTGTATCTCTTTCATATCTTTAATATATAATCTTTATCCTACTTTTCTCTTTTCTTTCTCTCTCACTCATCTCTTCTCTCTCTTATTTCTCTCCTTTCACTCTCTCTTTACTATCTCTCTCCCTTTTCTTTCTCTCTCTACATATCTTTTTTCTCCTCCCTCGCCTTTATTAATATTTTCATTCACACACATATATAAAGAACAATGTAGTAAATGGTATACCATTTTATCTGGTGCATAGACATATCAAATAAGATGTAGTACAAAAATATTTTTTTATGCATCAAGCATCAAACAGAGTGGAGTACAAAAAGTTGGCACGTACAATTTTGTATTGTCATGCATATTTTTATTCATTATTTATTGTTTTGTGAATTAAACACACTCTTAAAGCAGGAAATTGTTTGTCATCTTGTTTGTTACATGTAAACTCTCTTCAAATACTTACTATAGAATATTACATTGTTTAAATTGATTTTTTCTCTCTTGTTATAAAAAAACGAGATATTTCGCTTTTGTGAATCATGGATAGCTCGCTAGGAAAATTAATTATATGGTTAAAACGGTTTAAACACAACATTTGGACACATTCGAACAAAATTATATACAATTTAATTATTTTAAAAATAAACATTATTTAATTCTTTTTTCTCTTTACCCTTTTTCAAATGTGCGTGCAAAAATAGTGTAACCAAATAGTTGTAAACATGTAAGACTTCCTTGTTCCCTAGAGTATAAAATATTTTCAACTTGACAATACATACAATTTCAACTCCAATTGTCATTTTTATTCTAGAACTCGATCATTTGTGATAAGTACACACAATAGTGTTCCCAGGGCCGGCCCAAGGGGGCTGCGACTAAAGCAAGGGCTTTAGACCCCCAAATTTTTAGGCCTCATATTAGGTCCCCAAATCTTTTTTGCTTTAAATATATTTTCGTAAGTCGAATTCTTTAAACAATTTGCACATAGCTCGGTGGGTAGGTAAAAAGAGAGTCGTAGACTTGTAGTAATTTATATTTGTGGTAGAATTCAATATTAATTTGTTATTTCAAGGATTAACAATTGCTATATTATGTCTCCCCTAAAAAAATGGCTACATTATGTCTATATTAAATATTATTGTTAACATATATTATTAATTGAACTAATTTTTTGTTTAAAAAAGCTCTTGCACTAATGGAGTTAGACTCTCACAACCTGATGAATAAATGTTTGAACATTGATCGAGAGCGATACCCATTTTAGTGTCTGACATACCGAAAGAAAATTATACATTTAGTGTTTTAAATTTTTAAGTTTCTATGTGAACACATTTAAAATGCCTAACCTTAAAATTCGCTTTAGGCCTACAAATCTATTAGGTCGTCCCTCAGTATTCCAAGATAAATTAGTTGAGAAGGGTTCATGCATAGAAAATTGCTTTATACACTTCAAAGAAAGCTAAAATACACCAGTAATTTACGTTTTTAACCTCATCGGCAGTTAACTGCCGATCGAAAGGATGCAGCGGCAGTTAACTGTCGATGGGACGGAATCCAGCGGCAGTTAGCTGTCGTTGCCATGTTTTGCCTATATTTTCTAAAGCTTCACATTTTTTCATCTTAATGTGAACAAAAACGATAAAATGAGTGAACAAAAATGATAAAATGACATGTGATTAAAGTGAAAAAGCTAAAAATAACAAAAAAATAATAAATAAAAATGATAATAATAATTTGAAATTATACTCTTAAAAATAACAGAAATTATATTTTCTTTTATTATTATATATATGATATGATTTATTATATATATAAATATATAAATAATTTGATTTTTTAATGCATTTTTATTTATTATACTCTTATATTAAAATTATACTCTAAAAAGCAATTTTGAATAGAAAAAGAAAAGAAAAAATGGAAAATAATGGAATATAAATAAGTCAATGTGTGAAAAATAATGAAAAAAAAAACAAATTCATGCTCCACGGCAGTTAAGTGTCTATGGAGTAGAGATGTGAAACGGCAGTTAACTGCCGAAAAATGTGAAGTTTTAGAAAATATAGGCAAAACATGGCAACGATAGCTAACTGCCGCCGGATCCTTCCCATCGGCAGTTAAGTGTAACACATATTCAATTAGGTTCATATAAAATGTTATTAAACTTTGACTGAGAATATAATATATTGTTCATCAGTCTTATGATAAAAATGGCCCCGACGCTTAGGTGGTCTTGTGTGATCGCACACTCTAAACTTGCTCATGACATCTAAAAATAATCATGTTTAAGACGTAATGTCAAACACTAAATATGAGAACTTAATCTACACTGCTATGGAAATCTAGCTCCATCCTTTAGACTCATGGGTATTTATCATCCATTAGATGAATAATCCTTTTTAATCAAGTGACTTAGTACACGCAAAACTGTAATTTAGGTGTTGCATGTGCATCATGATTTTGACCAAATGAACAAGAAATCCAAAATCTCATTCTTGTTTGAGCCATGTGGACTTGAAGAAGTAGGTGAAAGAAAAGCATTGTTAGCAGACTGAATTTGGTAAGTTGGAGGTTATAGTCCACATGCAAGAGTCATTCTTCTTCATAAACGTGAACTATAAATGTGAATTAACATGTTAATTATTGGTTAGTGAAAGTATAGTTAAGGGTATACTTAATTATTTAAAGCATAATGTAAAAAAATAATGGGGCCAAAATACCACAAGTAAGTTACTTAAGTCAATTTGTTTCTCTATAAACATGAACTATAAATGTGAACATGTTAATTATTGGTTAGTGAAAGTATAGTTAAGGGTATACTTATTATATAAAGTATGATGTAAAAAAAAAAAAAATGGGGCCAAAATACCACAAGTAAGTAAGTTACTTACGTCATTTTGTTTCTCTAAAACAAGATAACTTTCTATTATTAAGCTAAACAAAGTCTTTGTTTATTCTTGTTGCTATGGGTGAAAATTACGTTTGCATTTCCTTAAATGAGTGACGACATGGAGAAATCCCATTTATTTTGGCCTCTTTTCACAAGCAATCAAGATCAAATTCGAATGGATTGAGTGATTGAAAGGGGAGTGGGTATTGAGCTAAATGATTGAAAGGGTTAGCGAGTTAAAAATTCAAGATTCAAGTTTGTAGAAAGAAAAACTAACATAACAATTAATATATTAACATTTGTCATTCAAAAAAAAATTACGTGATTAAAATAGAAATATTTTGTGATAAATGACAAATATTGTTAGGTTTTGTTCAAGAAAATGTATTACTATAACTTTTAGAGAAAATCGGAACAAATAAGTTTCATGTCTTTGTTTTATGAAAGAAGATAAATTTAGTCTCATGCAACTTATTCACACAATCAAATATTTTTTTTAAGAAGCTGAATTAGTCCATCTAAACTGGCACCGAGGAAAATCGAACATAAAACTTTAAAGAGGAACACACTCTCAAGTCTCAAGTTAATATCACCAGACTAACCCAAGTGGATTCACACAATCAAATGTTCTGACGCTAACCGTCAACATGACAAACTTCACCAACCTTTGAATTTGCCTCTCTCTTTTAGACAAGTGCTTGGGTATGCCTCCTAATTCGTTGGATTTTATTTGATTGAAGAGTGAAAGAGTTTAATAAAATATAAGAATAATGCTAAAAACACTTATTTTAACATACTCTTTCTAATACTCGCATTCTTATTGATTGAAATACACGTGGGATCTATTTTTAAAATGATGTGACTTACATGTATTTCAAATAATAAGAGAATGAATGTTTAAAAAAATTGTGTTAAAACAAGTGTTGCTACTATTATTCAAATATAAATTAAATTAAAGTTTGCACCAACTTCTGATGAGCATCAAAGTTCCTAATAAATGAGTTCTCACAATCACAGCCTATCCCTTTAAAGCCAACTACAAATTTGTGGCAGCTGTAGTAGCAGTTTAGCAGCATCCAACGCTACCTCTTCTTTAATTCAATTCAAGTAGTTTAAAAACACTGACACTGTTCAAAAAAATAGTTTATAAACAGGTCTGCAAAGTGAAAATTCACCTAAAGTTAATGCGAAAGGTTAACATTTGATGCTCTCATATTTTTACAGAAAAATACACTAGAGATAATTTGGAAGAAGGATTTGAAAAGAAAAATAATAAAAATAAAAGGAATGGATATAATATATATATATAAATACTCCCTCTGTTCCATAAAACAAATTTGACAAGTCGTATTTCTCAAATTATAAATCGTTAGTTATTAATTTTATATAGAAAAAAAATTATTATCTATTTTAAAATCATTATCATTCATTAATATATGGTATGAAAGAGATAAATTAAAGAATTAAAAAGAGATAATATTAATAACTAACGATAAGAAAAATAATACTTCCTTCAAAAAAAAAATACTAATCTTTTATTGGTACCGTAAAACCACATATAATTTATGACAATTTTTTCTTCTAAAATGATTTATAATTTTAAATAGGTGGAGTAAAAGAAAACAAGAACAATAGAAGAACAGTGACATGGACCAAAACCTTATAAAGCCAAACAAAAACTGGGGACTAACCTATTATAATACTCTATATCTTAATATATACAAATGGAAGAAACCGATCTGCAAGCTAACCCTAGCAAAAACCCTAATGCAGCCCTACCCAATTTTACTGTTTTGCCCCTTCATGGGCGCCAATGTGCCTTTACTACTGCCACCAAAATTGGCCAATTAGAGACAAGCAAACGATACACGCAAGAAATCTTCTGCATCGTATCTGCTTCTGAAATTGGCCAACACGCAAGCAAATGTATTACATGCTTCTTTTCTTCCTTTCTCTCCCCCTCTCTCTCACATACGGCTGCTTCTTCTTCCTCTTCTCTCAATCCATTTTAAATTTCTCTTCACAAACCCAAACTCTCTCTCCCCCCCTCTCTCTCCCATACGGTTTCAATTTCCAATTTCAACTCACAAACAAAATCATCACAATTTGTTTTCCATTTTATTATGAATCAATTCTTATGTAGTTTTAGGGTTTCAATCTCTTCTAATTTTAGTTCCGATTCTGTGCGAAATTGGTGAATCCTTTGCTTTTTTTATTGAATCCGATTGTGCAGGTTGTAAGATTCAATGAATGGACTGGCTGGTGGCGAAAGTGAACGGCTTCGAATATGTAAGTGTTCATAATTTCATTTGTTGACTTTTCAGTATTAATTAATCTATTCTCAGATTTCCTTGAAAAAAATCTTATTTTATGGATAGTGGTTTGGTTGAGTTTGAGTTCATATGTTGAAGGTGATGGAGAGTGATACTTTGATGAGAAGGTGATGCTTTGACAGGGTTCTTTCCCCTTCAGGTACTTTAAATTCTACTCTTTCCTTTTTGTTGTTCTGATCACACTTTTTTATAGTGTTTTCTCTCATTTTGTTGTGTCTATTCATGTCTCTATCTTTTTGAACAATTCATGATTGCACAAAATGATCCTACTTTCAAGATTACTAAGCATAAATATAAACTAAACTTTATGGGAGGAACTATTGTTTTCAAAGTCACCTCTGATCTTCAGACTCTGTTCTTCAAACACTGAGGTTCAGAGTCTGAAGGTTCAGAGTCTGAGGTTCAAAGTTTGAAGGTTAAGAGTCTGAGGTTCTGAGTCTGAAGGTTCAGAGTCTAAAGGTTCAGAGTCTGAGGTTCTGAGTCTGAAGGTTCAGAGTGCCATTTTTGTCTCTCAGCTCAAATTATAAGCTTAGTGTTAGAAACTTATTAGTTGCTGGAATTATATGTGCCATTTTTGTTAGTAACTCTATTTGTATTACCTCCTAAGGTTTGAATCTAAAAGCTATTCCTAAATGTCTTTGGATTGTTTTGTTAAAAAAAATAACGTGGTTTGATTGTCTATGGATGCGACTCAGAAGATTTATAGTAAGTCTTAATCTATACATTACTCAATGCAAGATAATTGTTGATAATTATGTGCTAACTTTTTATTTGATTAATTTACACTTCGTAGGGGGAATAAAATTCATTGCACATTATCGGATGACAATGCCATGAAAATGAAACAGTTTTTGGTTAATCATGATTCATCGCTTCCTTTGATTGTTCTGCAAAACTTCAGGTAAAGTTCCTTAATCTTTAGTCTTTAAACTTTTATGTCAACTATAGTGGTTTTCTATAAAATTCATCATATATTGATTTCAACCTCTAAAGTATCATGAATTCGAGATATGTGACTATTTTCGGTAGCGAAATTGAGATTCACGTTTCTACTACTTTGTCCGTTATTTCTTATATTTCTTTCTTTATTTCCTCTATATTTCATGGTTATGATTATTTATCAAGATATTTTTGTTGAATAATATATATGGTTGTTTACTCATTAATTGCATTATTTTATGAAGGTAGTGTGGCATCTGAGAACGAGAAGAACCTGTAATATACTGAACTTGGATCGTGGCTTCCAGGGACAAGGAAATTTGAGGAAGAAAAGGCACCATATGTTGGTCTGCTCTACGTGGATAATGCCTCCCAATTTCATATTATTTCAAGTTACAACATTCTATCATTACCATAAAAGAAATTGTATAGTTTAAGAAGAAAACTCTTATATAATTGTAGTTGACATTAGTTATTGGTTGAGAACCATATCAAGACTTGCTTTAATCCAGTTGTATCAATTTTTTATATTTGAATTAATACCATTAGTTTATTTGCGACATTATACATCCTTTGTTATTGAGACAGATTTGAGGGAACTATTTTCATGATTTTACTTTATTCAGGTACAAATTGGAGTTAATTATTCTCATACTTCTAAATTCCAATATCCAGAGACTACTTTGTCTGTTATTTCTTATATTTCTTTCTTTATTTCCTCTATATTTCATGCTTATGGTTATTTATCAAGATATTTTTGTTGAACAATCTATATGGTTGTTTACTCATTATTTGCATTATTTTATGAAGGTAATGTGGCATCTAAGAACGAACAGAACCTGAAATATACTGAGCTTGGATCGTGGCTTCTAGGGACAAGGAAATTTGAGGAAGAAAAGGCACTATATGTTGGTCTGCTCTACGTGGATAATGCCTCCCAATTTCATATTATTTCAAGTTACAACATTCTCTTATTACCATAAAAGAAATTGTATAGTTTAAGAAGAAAACTCTTATGTAATTGTAGTTGACATTAGTTATTGGTTGAGAACCATATCAAGACTTGCTTTAATCCAGTTGTATCAATTTTTTATATTTGAATTAATACCATTAGTTTATTTGCGACACTATACATCCTTTGTTATTGAGACAGATTTGAGGGAACTATTTTCATGATTTTACTTTATACAGGTACAAATTGGAGTTAATTATTCTCGTACTTCTAAATTCCAATATCCAGAAACTTAACAAAAATAAAATTGATTAGTCTACAAGTAAACAAGTACTCCAGACTCCCAGCTTAAGAACCAACATCCAGAAACTTAACAAAAATAAAATAGATTAGTCTACAAGTAAACAAGTACTTCAGACTGCCAGTTTTCAGACACTGTTCATCAGACTCTAATCTCCAGACTCTGATCTTCAGACATTGTTCTTCAGACTCTGTTCTTCAGACACTGAGGTTCGGAGTTGGAGGTTCAGAGTCTGAGGTTCAGAGTCTGAAGGTTCAGAAGAAAAAACATAGTTCTTTGCTTTCAACCATGATAAGGTTAAAAGTTTTACTTTGTCGAGAAGATGATGAATATCAATTTGGCGATATCACTCGTTGCCGCAATAAGTTATCTCTAGTAAGTAGTAGAGATCCTATTTTGTAATAGCCTCCAACGGAACAAAGTCACCTTTAAAAGAACCGTCTTATTTCATTAATGTTGGTTACTTTAGAGCAAATAACATTGTCATCCTTTGCCAAAAAGTGATAAACTCCTTGAACTGTGTACCCCTTGCAAGGATCTAACTTCAATCCCAAGTGTCATCCACTGGATCCTTCAAAGAAATATTATACAGCAATTAGCAGCACTCACCCATCTCCTCCTCTCAAGCTAACAATTTCCAACGCCAATACCAAAGTCCCTTCTCCGACACCCCATCCTAAATATCAATAATAGACAGATCAGTTCACCGTTAAATCAAAAAGACGGCGAAACCGAGGACTCTAACGGTCCTCCCTCCAGCCACGGATCTAACAAAAAAAACGTCTTAGTCCCGCCAACAACCACCCTCACCAAATTATCGTCAAACCAACTATCAACTTGTAATCCAACTTCTCTCCTAATGCTACACACAATTGCAAGATTTTAGGTTCGAACACGGATGAAGATGTTCAACCTAACAAATTTGATATTGTCACTTAAGTTAAGCTTTACGGACCAGTAAACGGATGATTAATCATAATTGTCCGTATTTTTTTAAAAGAACACCTTGGATGCGCTGTCATCTTTCAACCCTATTTAAGAAGTAATCATAAATGTCTCTTGTCAACTATATAATCGAGAAGCCATAATTGAGAAGTTGCAATAAACTATTCTTTTATTGTGTTTTCCGGCTAATAAATTGTTCGATTGGTCAATATATAAACTGTGAGCTTGAGTCATGCTATACTGTACGAGCCATTTACACACGAACTTAGACGACAGTTGCTAAAACTTACCATACACGGTGTATTATGGTAATATAAAACAATTTTGAAGGATAAAAAAGTAATTATATGTCAATATCAATGCATTCTTGCATTTCGTGTGTATATCTAGGGTCGTCTCTTGGGGGTGCAAACAGCTATATGGAGCTGGGCCTCCAAAATTTGAGGGCCCAAAATTTTTTTTTTTTTGATATATAATGCATGTAAAAAACGAATATATACCAATAACATTGTTAAATTATCATCTTTGCATATGTGACTGAGTGGTTTCTTTTGGTGCTGGAACCTAAATGGACCTGGGTTCAACTTTCAGCCAGTGTTCCAGTTTTTCTTCTTTGATTAATTTTTTTCAAATAAATAATATATTTTTAATAAAAACACAATATAACATTTTTTTCCGTCTCATTTTTTTAGAGCAGTTTTTGTTATTTTTTGTTCATATTTGTTGTATAAAATAATAAAGTTCTAACAACAAACATTATAATTATTTTCTAAAAAAACACTATAAATGTTTTTTTGGCCTCTGTACTAACTAATGAAAATAACAACCTAAAATGTTGATAAAAATATTTGTTTGAAGTTGTATTTTTATATAATTGATTAGAATATGAATTTTTTTGTGTTAGTTACATAACTTTTTTTTTATGTTTAATGATGTTATTTTCAATTTAAAAACGTGTTTGAAAAAAATTTATTTGATTTATTATGGGCCTATTTTTACTATGAGAGTCGGATCTTCAATTTCATAGGAACGGCCCTGTGTATACCCCTCGTAACAATCGGCATTAGCGTAATTCAAAATAAAATAGTTATGTTTTATACGTAGGGAAATGAAAGATATGGAAAAAAGAGAGTTTCTCGCCCCTAAAAAAAATGAGAATTTCTCGTATTGGAGTGCAACCTTTCTCTCTCTTTTTTTTTTGTCTAGTGGTTAGAAATTCACCTTTTATAACGTAAATAAGTGGAGTGTTTGGAAAACCTCGACCCAAGCATATATTATGCAATGTCTCTATCAACTGAGTTAAGTTCACGGAGATTTCTTCACTCCTTTTTCATTCCTGTAATATGAAGATTTATATTGTATTGACAAATTTATAAGATAGCCTCAAGTAAATATAAAAGGGAAAGGAATCAATTTTAAATGATCAGATGAATGTGAAAACATATTTATATAAGATGCATGCTGTTAAATTACACTATTACATAATTTACATGTGTTATATATATATATATATATATATATATATATATATATATATATATATATATATATATATATATATATATTCAACTCATTTTTTTTGGGTTGACTTAAAAAGGATTTTCTGCACTAATGGTTCCACTTTATGAAAGTCAAAAAGTTGTTGTTTTTAATAGAAAATTTATAATTTTGACTTTCTTAACTAGTGTCCTGGGACACTAGTTAGCATGACTCATATTTTATTGATACATTTAACTCTTATGTTTTTTTCAAGAAACGTTTAATTCTTTATAAAGTATAAAAACTTAAATGACAAAAATTTAAAAAATATTTAGCAAAAGTTTTATAAAGAATGTAGTTTTTTTCTTGGGTCGAACACATGATCTCCGGAAAAAAATCTCTTACCATTTCAGTCAAGTGTTTTTTTGTCGTAGTTTTTATTTTGTTTACGTAAAAAGGTACTCGTTATATTACTCGTTTATAAAAGGTAGGACTTTCACTCCTCGTGGTTTTTATGACAAGTTTATGGCTCATTTGTATCATACTGTCCTATCTTAGATTATTGCCGCATAACAAATACCTCTAATAACATGTGACAACAACCTTTTTTTGTGACTCATGTGACAACAATCAACAACCTAGGATATGATAGCATGGCATCTAAAGTTATTACTACATGCTAAAATTTTATTTGTTAACTAAATAGACATTGTATTAGTAATGGAAACATTAACCATATATTGGACCACAAATGTACCTCTATAATATGTTCCAACTTAAGGCCATCTTAATGTCAACGATCAACTTAGATGATATTAGTTGAGCATGATATTAAATGGTTCGACCAAACTTTATCTATTGAAAAGCATATGAAACTTGAATTAAGCAATTGAAAACTGAAATCCATGACTGAAATCAGAGTGTAAAACGACATAAAAAGTGTAATTAAATCAAACTATTTAAAATTATAAATTTATTTTGATAACAAAGTACTTTAATGATAAAATTAACATAAATTTTATCATAGAAATAGGATATAATTAAAAAATTAACTACTAATAAATATCTAGTTAGACTAAACTTAAAACAAAATTCATAATGTACATCACACATAATAAGTCACATTACTCCAAAAAAAAACATAATAAGCCACTTATCCCTTAAAAAAAGTCACTTACATAATTTTGAAGAAAAAAATATGCATACAAAGAATAAATATTTAAACATGAATAAAGAAAAGGTAAAAATATCTTGGTGGATAATAATATCTTGGGAAAATGTTTGGGGACAAATATTGCTCCTGGTCGAACCACAAGAGGAAAGTTTCAACACATTATAGAGAAGATTCAAAACAGACTTAGTGGATGGGAGAATCAATGCCTTAGCTTTGTTGGTCGCCTTACCCTTTCTAAATTTGTCATCAGATATATCCCTTACCTACCATATGTAGTATGCTAAATTCCTAAAACTATTTGTGATGGGATGGAGAAGATTCAAAGAGGTTTTTTGTGGGGTGATAAGGAGGACCATCGTAAACCTCATCTGGTTGGGTGGGACATTTGTTGTTTAACCAAGAATGTTGGGGGGGCTAAGTATAAAGTCTTTGCTTGATGAATGAAGCTTTTCTCCTGAAGATGTTTTGGAACATGATTAATAGGCCTGATGATCTTTCATGCCAAGTTCTTTATAGTAAGTATGGTAGGAAGAATGACCTTCGAAGTGAGATCAACTCTCAATCTTATGACTCCCATATGTGGAAAGCCCTATCTGGCATTTGGGGTTCCAAAAGCATTTAGTGTGGTAGTTGGGAGATGGTAAAAATACTAATTTTGGATGGATAATTAGACTCCTAGTGGCTCTTCTCTTATGTTAAATGCCACTAACACCGTGATTGACACAACCCTCTTGGTTAAAGATGTTTTAACAACTGAAGGGCGGTAGGACCATAACTTCCTAAAAAATCATCTAAACTCCAACATCGGGAATCAAATAGTAGCTATAGCGGCACCTACAGAACCAGACGAGGCTGATAAAGTTGGTTGAAAAGACATTAATACTCGTCATTTCACCATTAAAAGTGCTTATGATCTTCAACGGGGGGATTACCGACATATAGAAGGGGACTGAAAGAAGCTTTGGGATTGGCAGGGCCCTCAACGAATCCAAACTTTCATGTGGATTGCGGCTCATGATTGTCTCTTAACCAACATTCTCATAAGAAAATGGAATGTGGGAGTTTCTCCTATTTGTTCTAGTAGTGGGAATGGAGACGAAACGACCATCCACACACTTAGGGATTGCATCCAAGCAACCCGCATCTGGCTAAGGTTAGTTAGTTCTAAACAAATTACTAATTTCTTTTCTCTTTTTAATTGTAGGGATTGGATCTTCAAGAACCTGAATAGGAAAGACTTTGGAGAGGAAGATGGGAGTTGGCAAACTACTTTCATGGTTGTGTGTTGGCATATTTGGACATGGAGAAACAAGTGCATCATTGAAGAGGGCTTTCAATGCCCCAATGATCCATCCTAGATGATTCTTAGGATGTCTAGTGAGATTGATGGATGTGGTCTGACTCTTTCGATGGGAACATTGGTTGAAAGTATCTCCAAGGGAGTGGATAAAACTTAAAAGTGATGGAGCTTACAAGGATTCAATGAGATTTGTGTTGTGGTGGTCTTTTTCGAGACTCAAATGGTAGTTGGTTAAAGGGTTACATTCAAAGAATTGGAGATTGTGATACCCTTCATGCTGAAATGTGGGGTATGTACACAAGAACGCAAATGGCAAATAGGGAAGGTTTTACTCCCCTCATAGTTGAGAGTGACTCCAAGCTTCTAATCGTTATGGTAACAAGGAGTTGTAAGCTTACTAGGCACAACCCTAGCTTGGTCCGTTGTATTCAGGATCTCGCTATCTTACATGGCAATATTGCTTTTAAGCACACCTGGTGCAAGGAAAACAAATGTGTTGATTGGTTGGCTGGTCTAAGATTTAATCAGAGTTCCTATGATGTAAGAATTTTGTAATCTTCTCCTAGGAAGCTCCAAAATCTCCTTTTTGATGACATGTTCGGAGCTTGCATTAACATAATCTTAAAATCAAAGAGTTAACTAAACTATCAAAAATCACATATAATAGAGAGAAACAAGATATAATGAAAAGGAAATTAATGAAAAGGAAATTCTCCACATGTACCCTTAAGCAATATCTAATTTCCCACACTTAATTATAATTTTGATGAGATAAATTACAATATAAACTTTTGCTACGTATTGGAGTTCAGCTTAAAGTAGAGCTCCAAGTGTTGAGCTAGAAAGTTGACTTTGACAATCAAAAGAAAAACTTATCATTCCTATTAGTAGACATTCTAAACCATTCTAAACCATAATAATATATATATATATATATAGAATAACAAACTCCAAAAAATGTAAGATTCAGAGGTCAAGAACCTCATTCCTGATCTGGTGTATCCTGAACAACTTGATCATGTGCACTTGCTTGATTCGCAAGAGCAGTAGTGAAATTTTCACAACTTTCTACCACCCGAGTGTTATTGTCCATGCTGTATAATGCATCCTCAGGAGTGTCATTTACGTACGTTCCCAATGGACCACTCTCAATTAGATTAGAGACAGGTGAAGATGTCTTGAGTAACACTGGATTTCTTTGATCATGATTAGTATCAGCAATTTCGTATTCGGATACTAGATCCATGAATTCGTTGAGCAGTCTTTGGACTTTCCTATTTGATGCCATGGCTGGAAGAATGTCTTCGATAAGGAGTTTGTGTTTCCTCATTCCCTGCAAAGATTCAAATGGGAAAGTTGATCAGTCGATGAGCTCAACATGTGATGATTTGGTACTCAAGGCCATGACTATCAAATCGCGAAATCGTGAATTGAATCTTACTATGAATTGTAAGATACATTGCCAATAAAAAAATGTCATTTTAAGTAAAAAAAAAACAAGTGACATAACAAAACTATAACCTGGTATATCATATATGAACTTCAAAGTAGTTCAAGATTTTAGTCATTAATTAAATGACAAAACAGAAGGGTTTAGTTTTTGCAAAGTTGCCAAAAAAAGTGGTTGACTACACAAATTTAGGTAGTGGATCATTAGAATGAATCAAGATTCATCATAGTGAATTGGGATTCATCATAAAGAATCGTGATTCATGATGAGATTCGTATCCAAAATTGATACACACTAAAGATTGGTATCGATTGAGTCAGTTTAGTATCATATCAAGATATGCTCTAATGCATCTTAAGATATTGGTACTGCCATCATCTACATAATCACCCAATTGAATCATTCAATATTGTTACCATCATATATTCATATATCATTTCAGTTACCACTGGGGTCTAGCGCAATTGGTGCGTAGGGGTAAGTGTTGTAAACTCCGGGGTAAAGAATTTGATTCTAAATATATACCATTTCAGTTGTAATGCACAGCTTATGCAAGAAAAATTTTAGCTCTAATGCGGTGTAATTCTTACAGTGACTTATTTTTAGCAGAATATAAAAATATAACCACAGTTCACACAATATGTATTAATTACGCATATGGATTTAAAAATAGTCTTACAAGCACAACAGGATCCCATGCCAAACTCTTATCCGATGATGCTCCTTCAGCCATGCCTGTTGGAGGTCCAAGGAAACTCTCACAGACTTCTCGTAATCGAGATTCATCTGCTTCTCTGCAAATATTTCATCATAATTTTTGTTTAGTCTGCTGATGGTCCAAATTCATACAGACCACAGAGTGTGATGTGATTCAATAATTACAAAAAAAGTATAAAACTATATTTATAACTAGGTAAATACAATCTCTAATAGGTTTATGTATGAAAAAGTATGAATGGAACAGTGAAAATATAATGGAGAAATGGAGGAAACTTGCAATTGTATTACTGAAGAATGAATTACAAGTGTAACAGCAAAATGAATAAAGACAGATAACAAACTGGTAGTGAAATGCTACCAGCCCCTAAGCACGTAGTGCTCCCACTATCACTAACAGTGACCCCACACAATAACAGAATTCTCCAAACTGACTATTCTCTCTGACTCCACCCACTTATATAGGAAGCCTCTCATCCAAATCATGCAGTCACGTCATCATTCTTAATTCCTTTCCCTTTCTTTCTCATGTAAACCCTCCAAACCTTTGGCTTGGGCCCACTGTCAACGCCCACCACTTGATCCACATTTCTATCAACTCCTTCCTCCATAGAAACAGCCTTGTCCTCAAGGCTAAAATCTGGAAATTGACCCTGCAGTACTTCATTATCTTCCCATGTAACATCCTCCAATGTATTGTGCTTCCACTTGATGAGACTTTGCTGCACAGTCACTCCTCCCTTAACAGTCAACCTGGAGCCCATAACCTTCTCCGGGTACACATCAATCTCATCTGTGAGTTCCAAATCTTTGGGAAGTTCTCCTTGGACCTGGTAGTCTCCAATTGCTTTCTTAAGTAAGGACACATGAAACACAGGGTGGATCCTGGACTGATCAGGCAGTTGCAACTTATAAGCAACTTCGCCAACTTTGGCTAAGATTTTGAAAGGCCCATAAAAACGTGCAGCTAGTTTTTGATTGATCCTTTTAACCACTGAATGTTGCCTGTGAGGTCGTAATTTCAGAAAGACCCACTCTCCAACCATAAAACTCACATCTCTTCTCTTCATGTTAGCATAGCTAGCCATCTGCTCCTGAGCTCTTTGAAGGAGTGATTTGAGTTGTTTTAGAGCTTCATCTCTCTCACTCAGCTCTAGTGCTACAGCAGCCACCTTAGTCTCATTGGATAAAAATCTCAGAATGCTAGGAGGAAGTCTTCCATAAACCACTTCAAATGGGGTCTTCCCAATAGACACATGATAAGTAGTATTATACCAAAACTCAGCCCAAGAGAGCCAATTTGACCAAGTTTTGGGTTGATCTGAAGCAAAGCATCTCAGATAACTTTTCAGGCATCTATTTATCACTTCAGTTTGCCCATCTGTTTCTGGATGATAGGCAGAGCTCATTTGCAACTTAGTGCCCTGCAACTTAAATAATTCCAACCAGAAATTGCTAACAAATAAGGGGTCCCTGTCACTGATAAGGCATTTTGGAATACCATGAAGTCTCACTATCTCTTTTACAAACAATTCAGCAATGGACTTGGCTGTGTAAGGGTGTTTGAGCAATATGAAATGACTGTACTTAGACAACCTGTCCACAACCACAAGTACAGCTTCATAGCCCCTAGACTTAGGCAATCCCGTAATGAAATCTAAGGAAAGATCCTCCCAGATGCCATTTGGAATGGGAAGAGGTTGCAGCAAACCTCCGGGAGTCGTAGCAGCATATTTCTGTCTCTGACAGACATCACAGGCAAGCACAAATTCTCTCACAGTCTTCTGCATTCCCAGCCAATACAGATTATCCGTCAGCTTCCTATAAGTTCTCAAGAAACCTGAGTGGCCACCACTAGGGGTGCAATGAAATTCTTCCAACAGAAGAGGAATAGATGTGGACTTAGAAGAGAGAATCAGCCTTCCATGGTAAAACAACACTCCTTGCTTAACAGAATAGCCTGGCTTAGAAGCAGGATTAGACATCAATTCCTGTATCATCTTCTGAATTTCTGGATCAGCTTTTACCTCATCTAGAAGTTTCTTGCTATCAGCCCATTGTGGATACGAAATCAGAGTACTCAGATCAGCATCATCATAACACCTAGATAAGGCATCGGCAGCTTTGTTCTCCATCCCTGGTTTGTACTTCACCTCAAACTGATAGCCAAGCAATTTAGCCAACCAACACTGCTGATCTGGGAAAGTTATTCTCTGCTGCAGGAAGTGCTTCAGACTCTTGTGATCAGTGTAAACTGTAAACTGCTTTCCCAACAAATAGTGCCTCCAATGCTGAATGCACAAGACCAAAGCCACAAGTTCCTTTTCGTACACAGATTTAGCTAAGTTGCCCTGGGACAACGCTTTGCTGAAAAAAGCTACAGGTTTCCTTTGCTGCATTAACACTGCTCCTATTCCTCTACCAGCTGCGTCACATTCCACTTCAAAGGGAAGAGAAAAATGGGTAACACCAGAACAGGAGGTGAGGTCATGATGATCTTCATTAATTTGAAAGCTGTATTTGCTTCTGTTCCCCACGCAAAATTGTCTTTCTTGGTCAGTTCAGTCAAGGGTTTAGCCATTTTGCCAGTCTTTAATAAACTTCCTATAGTACCCAGTAAGTCCCAAAAAACCACGAACTCCTTTTACATTCTTTGGTTCTGGCCATTCCAAAATGCACCTCACTTTTTCAGGGTCTACTGCTACCCCTTCACCAGAGATTATGTGCCCCAAGTAATCAATCTGCTTACACCCAAACTTACACTTAGCTTGATTTGCAATAAAACAGTTCGCAAGTAAAACAGAAAGAATCTGTCTTAAGTGCTTCTGATGCTCTTGAATGTCCTTACTGTATATGAGGATATCATAAAAAAAAACTAGAACAAATTTCCTCAAGAAAGGCCTAAAAATATCGTTCATAGTTGCTTGGAAGGTAGCTGGAGCGTTCATTAGCCCAAATGGCATGACCAGATACTCATAGTGGCCATTGTGAGTTTTAAAAGCTGTTTTGGGGATATCATCTTCATGCACCCTGATTTGATGATAACCGGACTTCAGATCAATCTTAGAAAAAACAGTTGAGCCATGCAATTCATCCAATAATTCATCTGCAATGGGAATAGGATACTTGTCCGGAACTGTAGCTTTGTTAAGAGCTCTATAGTCCACACACATCCTCCAACTCTTATCCTTCTTTTTCACCAAAATCACAGGACTGGAGAATGCACTCATGCTGGGTCTGATCACACCTGCCTGCAACAATTCATTCACTTGTTTCTCAATCTCCTCCTTCTGGTGGTGGGGATACCGGTAGGGCCTAACGTTGATTGTCCCATGATTTGGAAATAACTTGATGTGGTGCACTTGAGACCTCTCTGGGGGTAGCTGAATCTGATCTTTAAAAACTGCAGGAAATTGTTCCAGAATTGCAATTAATTCTGTTGGCACACAGACCTCACTAACCTCCAAATGTTGGTGCTGAGACCACCACCATTCAGTACCCAGCCTACTCTGCTTGTCTTCCAAAAAAGTGTTCAGATAACTATGCTCCTCTTGCCTGCTACCTTGACCCAATATCTTTACCATCTTCCCTTCATACATGAACTGCATAGACAAAGCCTTCCAATCCATTACTACCTTTCCCAGTGTACTCAGCCATGATACTCCCAACACCATATCTAATCCTCCCAGTTCCAATACTAGCGCCTCAATGACTACCTTCACAGACCCCATCTTCATCACGATTCCTTTGCACGCACCTTGAGAATTCACCCTATGTCCGTCTCCAAGTTTGATGCACCTGGCAGGTTCAGGAGTTATTTCTAACCCCAAAGCATTTGTTACTTGAGGAGAAAGGAAATTGTGGCTCGCACCACTATCAATCAGCACAAGCACATCCACATGTTCAATTTTTCCTTCAATCTTCATGGTACGGTGTCCTCCCATACTTCCCAACACCCCCATGGATTTACATTCAGCTTCCTCCTCCTCTTCCTCATCAGTTTGCACTTCCTCCATAGATACGATTTCGCCGTCATCGTTAAGAGTTTCTCCTTCACCCAAAATCAAAACTCGTAAGGATTTTTCGGGACACTTATGGAGAGTAGGGTGATACTTACCTCCACACTTGAAACACAACCCCTTCGCCCTTCTCTTAGCCATCTCATCGTTGTGAATACTGCGAATCCCTTTCCATTTCTCAGATCGCGATTCATTTTCACCTTTTTTCCCCAGTTGAAGCTAACGACGTCGTAGAGAGTGTGTTAGATCCACTGGAACCCGTTTTCTGATTCGGGTTGGCCCAACTTGAACGATTCACATCTTTCGAGTTTGACCCGTTCCTGCTCCGAAACGCTGACCCGGCCCAATCATTACGGCCCAATCGATCTTGCCCTCCTTTTTTGCTACCGTATCTTCCAGCGTCATCATCATCTTCTCTCGGTTCTTCCTCCACGTCTTTCGCGATGCACATCATTTGCATCCGATTTTGTGGGTTGAGAGTACGAACCCTCCGACGGATTTGTGGCTTCAAGCCACTCATAAAATACCCCAGGTACTGTTCCTCTGGAAGGCGTCCCACTTGCGACGACAAAAGCTCGAAAGCATCCACGAATTCCTCCACACTACCATTCTGTTTTAGCGTGGATAATTCCTCAAAAGGGTTCTCCAGGCGTCTCCCTCCATAACGCGCAATCAGTCCTTTTTTTAGCTTTTCCCAGGACAGAGCATCCTCTGTTTCCATCAAAAGGTTAAACCAATGTATGGTTGCACCTTCCATGCTCAGACGAGCCAACTTCACTCGCATCTCATCAGTAGTATTCTGCACAACAAAGTAGATCTCTGCTCGTGTGATCCAGGCAACAGGATCGTCTCCTTCAAACAGTGGTAACTTCACCTTCTTCCCTGACAAACGTGATTCCTCTTGCGAAGACTCACCCATGGAAAAACCACTCTCTTGAGACACAATCTTCTGACCGATCTGTTTGCTTAATTCAGTGAGAACCAAGCTTTGTTGTTGCATCTGTTGAGCTAAGGTTTGAAGCGTTGCTTTGACATCAACCATCTGTTCTTCCAAGGCGTCCATACAATCTCCCATTTTAGGCTTTCGTGGCATCTACAACTCTGGTACGGTGGTGATTTTTTGATCCGGTAGGTCGGACCAATTAATAGGTTTATGTATGAAAAAATATGAATGGAACAGTGAAAATATAATGGAGAAATGGAGGAAACTTGCAATTGTATTACTGAAGAATGAATTACAAGTGTAACAGAAAAATGAATAAAGACAGATAACAAACTGGTAGTGAAATGCTACCAGCCCCTAAGCACATAGTGCTCCCACTATCACTATAACAGTGACCCCCACACAATAACAGAATTCTCCAAACTGACTATTCTCTCTGACTCCACCCACTTATATAGGAAGCCTCTCATCCAAATCATGCAGCCATGTCATCATTCTTAATTCCTTTCCCTTTCTTTCTCATGTAAACCCTCCAAACCTTTGGCTTGGGCCCACTGTCAACGCCCACCACTTGATCCACATTTCTATCAATCTCAGAATTTGAATAAATGTATGCGGGGCACCACTCTTGATTATTAAATTTTTGAAGATTAATGTCGAAGGCCCCATCCCTCTCATAAAAGGTTACCATAATTTCATGAGAAAGACAGTTCGATAGCTGCGAGACGGACAGCAAGAGGTTTTTTTCGTCGGAGATGGGATGACGGACAGCATGCACGTTTCGTGCAAGAGTAAGAAGGTGCCTAGATTGCATTTGGAGAATCATAAAAGAAAACAGAAATAATACCTTGCAAGAAATCGTACATAGGACAATAGGCATTGGCGATATTCATTGGGAGATCCCAAAGCCAAAGAAGAGGCCAACTGAGCTTCCAAGTGAGCACGTGTCTGCACTCCGTCATCAGTCATTCTATATCAAAAAGTTCAAGTTTACAAACTTTTAGTTCAAACATCAATATACTACCATTATCTAGAAGAATAAAATAACAACTGTGAGACAAGCACTAGAGAAGAAGTATGATTTGTAATCCTACAAAACAAAAATATGAACAAAAAAGTATTTTTCGACTATAAAGATCTCTCATAAACCATAACTACATATAGACCATTTAACTGTAGAACTCCCTCGATAAGCCTATTAACTTTACTTTGAGCTTGAATATTAAATTTCACAAATTACAATCCATTTCATCCAACCCACTAGAATCGTGAAGTAAAAATATCCCACTATCTCCCCATCATTTAACTGTAGAACTCCCTCGATAAGCCTATTAACTTTCCTTTGAGCTTGAATATTAAATTTCACAAATTACAATCCATTTCATCCAACCCAATAGAATCGTGAAGTAAAAATATCCCACTATCTCCCCATCAATTTGTACGATGGGCCCAAGGTACTTAAAACATGTGACTTGCGATAGAAAATAGGAACACAAAAACAACAATCATATATATTTAAATGCTCACGTATGTTTGGACATTTTATTTTAATATATATTTAGCTTGCTTACATACATATCTGAATCTTCATAAATTTTAATGAACATATCTAAAATTAAACTAAAGCCCACTATGACAAATTTACAGGATTAAGAATGACTTATATCCCTTAAATCAATTTCATACAATATTTAACAGTATCTTCAAATAGAAGACAAATACTAACTAAAGGCGGCGTCAAACATAGATACCAATAAATACACACCTAGTCCAACCTGGCTTGCGGGCCAAATATTTTTTAACATCGACCTGCAAAGCAGCCAGTTCACCACTTTGAATAGAGCTCAAACTCCAAGAGCTGGCAAAATTTGATGCAGGGAAGCAGTCATCAGCAACCCTTAACCAACACTTGAGACTCATGTCAAATACGAAAGCATGACGAGTTGCCAAAACAACAAGAGGAGAACCAGACTTTGATAGCTTTGCAGATATAACTTTAATAGTGCCTGGAATTAAAAATATACATACAATAAAAATAAGGAAAATGCTAACAAGTGCCCCTCACTTGATAAGAAGTTTAAAGTAGAAATTTTTCTTGGGATTTGTGTATTCAACACATTAAAACATCAAAAAGCAACTTTTTCTTCATGAAAGTTATCAATTGTTTCTATTTTGTAATCCTTAACAAGTGCCCTAAGGGCACTTGTTAGCAAGACCCTAAAAATAAAAGGAGATAGAGCCAAAGCATATAAAAACTTATCGGCAAAACAAAACCAGTTGCCCTCATAAAAAAAAATGATAAGCTCTGACAAATTTTTAAATTTCAAGCAGCTCTGTATGGCAAAGCCAAACCACTAGCCTATAGAGGATAGCTTATATAAGCTTGTATAACTCATTGTCACATAATTCGCTGGGGTGGGTGGAAAACCGTGAATTTGTTCGTGAGAACCGATTCCAGGTACTTTTGCAAATTGGTTAATTTGCACCAACTCATCTATAATCCGCTGGAAATGAAGTACCAGAGAGACACAACAATCTCTGGTTTGAATGAGCATGAAAATAGCTCTAACATTAAACTGGCTCTAAAGCCACTAGAACCGGTTATAAACAAGCCTTGAAACCACTAAAATTAATTTTCCAGATAAAGGAAACAATGCTATTCACAACTAGCAGCGTTCTAATTCCTCTCCGGAAGGATACACCACACTGGTTACACGCTCCTCTTTTATAGCTAAATCTTCCTCTCTATTTCTTATACACTTTCGATGCAGAACTATTATAATTTGTTGGTATGAAAGCTTAGACCAAAGAGACTATGTTATACACTGTTGGACACGATGTGGTTAATCGTATTATATTATTCCTAGCTGCTGGGTTAAATTTTGTTTATTTTATAATTGTTAAATTGTTAATCAAATTAGTATTGATAACTCTTTTAAAAACAACTGACATAAATATTAGATAAAGTCTTCTTTACCTTCCATACTAAATCAAAATTATTGATGGTGTACCGATTAAAATATTAGAATGTGCCATGAAATCTAATAATGTATCGAGTATTTATATCCCCCACGCACCCAGTACATCAAGAGCTGTGTATTGCGTACCCGTACCACTACGAAAGCGAATTGCGAACCATGTGACTATGGTATAACTGGTTGGTAACATTATTCTCTTACGAACTTATAGGGTTTTTTGAGATGCTAGTTCAAGTAGCGTTTGAGCTTATAGCTTATATTGTATCATTTTTATCTCATTTTTACCCTCATTATCTTAATTAACAAAAAACAAATATCAATTAAAAATATTTTTTTCTGTGATTTTATATTTATCAACTAGTTCAACTGCTAATATTACCAAACACTTCAAATTCAACTAGTTAGCTTATTCGCTAATTTTTAGTAAACAGAGATTATATCAAACATGTAGGTAATTTATGGTACATACCTGTACCTTTAGCAGATGAGCTAGGACTTGAAACAACAAGAGAAGCCAATGAGTCTTGAAGGAGACAGGTTCGATTGAATAAATCCCATAAATAAAGGGATCCTTTTCTAGTCACCAGCAACAGTTTCCAACTTTCATCACAGTCAACAAATATTGCTGCAGATCCCATCATCATGGTAGGCATTGCTCGTCTCCCACACTTTGTGTAAATCTTCTCAACAGCACATATTAGTCAAGTTACATTATGAAGTGTAAGTTCTACATCATAGGAATATAAATCATGCCAGTTTTACAAGTGACAAAAAGTAATGAATTCCACATCACACATCATATATAAATTAGTCATCTGTCAATGGAATACAAAAGCTCTCCCAAAATTGAAACTTCTTGGTGTGTGTTTTGAAATTAAAAGTGTTTTTCTTCATAAATGATGGAAATTCAGAATAAAAGATGAAATAATATGCAACTACAAAAGGTAATGAATGATACAATACAATCACATTTACGATATATCAAAAATGTTAACAAAAATAAAAGCAGTGGAAATTGAAAAGTAAACCCTATATATACACACATAGAAAGACTAAATACCTGCAGGCATCCATCCTCGCAACCAACCGCCAAAAAATTTGCATTTCCAGCTAAAACAGTGACTTTTCCTGATATCCTATCAGACCAAAGTGTTTGAGGCCCTCTAGTGCAAGCAATTTCTGTTTCCCTCATCATGGATGCATTTCCCACCCCTGCAATGTCATTAACAGCATGTTCTCTCGGCCTTGCTTCTAAACAAATAGGTAAAGTATCCTCCCCACCTTTCTTGTCAAATATCCTAATCGAAAGAGTGGCATGAGAACCAGTAGTCGTCGAATTTCCCAACTGCTCAACACTGATGGTTCCATCTCTGCCATAAGAGACCGGAACCTTCTCAATCACAAGGCTCTCAGAAATCGTAGCCCTAGCGGTAACTCCTGAGCGTTCTTTTAAATCTGAATTTCTGCCAGGTGCTCCACCTAAGGTACTTGTTCTTATGCTATCATTGTTAGATACAACTCCATTGTTACCCCTTTGGTGCTCAGAAGACACAACAGGGAAGCCAAGTGCTTGGGATTGAACTGCACCAGAAATATTTTCCTTCTGAACAGGAACTCCAACTGCTTCTGGAATAATTCTCCTCCTTCCATCAGGACGTCTATATTCTCTTTGCTTCACAGGGCTAGAAATCCGCGCAGAGGTTGTAATTTTGTTTAATGCATCACCACCAACAGAAACATCACTCTTCTTATTAGGTTCAACTTGAGGCTCCGCATTTTTTGCACCAACACGTGTATCAACATAAGCTTTCGCAATTGTCTGGTTTTGCGGATTAGCAACCACCTTCTTGCTTGGTGTTTGCTTGGTAGAAGCTGCTTCTAGCAATAACTGTGCTGGACTCTCTGCTAAGTTTGCTTGACGACCTCTCACATCACCGTAGCGACTTCTCTTCAGCTCATCTAACTCAGTATCACTGAGTCTCTGACCAAGTTCTTTCGCCTCAAAATGAAATGTAGCAACTGATCCATCCAAGGAACAGGCAAAAAGTGAATACCCATCAGGGCTCCTGTTTCAAGATGAAATAAATAAATAATAGAAATTATTATCAAAACATAATTTTAACTAATTAGCAAAAAAAATAACAGCATTCAATGTCAAACTACACATGATGCATCCATCAGTGTTGTCAGATAGCGGTTATAGCGGCACTACAGCGCTATAGCATATCGGAAATTTAACAATCCAATATTGTCCTGCAGTACACGATTTAGTAAAAATTAAAAAGTAGTGTCACATAGCGGATATAGCAGCACTATAGCATTGTAGCATAGCGTAATTTGAACAAACCACTACTTTCTGCTATCCGCGGTTGAAAAAACTGGCATCCATAGATCAATAGCATACCAGGATAAATCCACAACACTTTGAGTAAAAAAGTGCTTGGCCACAAAAAGAGGACGAGGACTTGCAGTAGTCCAAACAGTTATAGTTCGATCCTGACTTCCAATTGCAATAACATTGTACGGCTGTGGCTCTTTATTTCCAGTCTTGGAAGCCCCATTGGACCACCCGGCAGGCACAGACTTCACTTCCTCGGTGTTAGACAAATGCTTTTTGAACATTGAATGGTTGAACTTGACCACAATAATTGGAGCATTGTGTCCTAAGAAGTCAAAAGTTGCAGACCATTCCCCTCTCTCAAGGACAGGGGCAGAATGCCTTGGCTTCTGGAAACCATGAGTAGTGGTGATAAAATGACCACATGGAGACCATCCAAGTCGTCTGAAGAAGGTTGATCCAAGCTGAAAGGTGTGGGAAATAGAAATTATATCAGTAATAATTTGAGAAAATTGGATAATCGAATGTAAACACATGTATCGATGTTGGACACCGAACATGCCATCAATGTGAAGTTTCAGTGCTGCATAGTATTATTAGACTTCAAAGTAAGAAACTTACTGATTTAGCCCAGTGACCATCTGTTCTGTGAGCAAGACTCCAATCACTAGTTTTCCAGATAATGACTGTTTTATCATCAGATTGACTTGCTATAAAAGATCCAATAGGATCCCAAGCAACGCCCTTAACCAAGCTAGAGTGGCCCCTTAGAACAGTTGTGCAAATGCCATTACTCATATTCCATATATGGATGGTGTTGTCCAAACTACCACTGGCCAATGTGGAATCATCAGGAGACCAATTAAGATCCACCTACTTTACACATGAACAAGCAGATCGCAAGTTAATGATGCTGATAAAAAAAATGTGAAGTTATTTGAATACTCAAGGTGATGATTAAAACAAAAAACGAAAGAGAATCATTTAGATGGAATATCTGGTTTATTTAGGGTATGTTCGGATTGAAGATTTTAGATGGCTAAGTCTATTTTGTTATATATTTGAGATTTTAAAAAAATTGAAATAATAACATGATAGATGAGCATATAACATTTCAATCAGAGTAGTGCTAGCAACACTCTCTTTTGAACACTCTCTTTAATACTCACTCTCTAATTGGGTTAAATCAATGTGGGTCCTACATTTTGAAAATGAAACCCACATAAAGTGGTGGGACATAATAAGAGAGTGAGTGTTTGAGAGAGTGTTGCTAGCATTCCTCTTTCAATCAAACTTAATTATCTTTAAAAACATTTTATATCTTCCATAATTTAGAAAAGAAAAACAAGTACTCCTCTCCCCTCTCCTCCAAAATCCTCCATCCAAACATACTATTGCATTCAAATAGAATATGTCAGTTAACTGGAACTAGAAAGACTTTTTAGAAAGGACATGAGGTTAAAAGCAATTGAATTACCACATCTGCAGTGTGCCCTCTCAAAGTCATTGCGACTTTCCAGTTTTCAATATCCGGTGGCTCTCCACTACCGAATTCAGTGGTACCTGAACCAGGCTTCCTCTCATGAATTAATATCACCTGATCGTCCGACCCAGATGCAACATACCTTCCATGCTTAGCCCACCTTACACAGTTGACAGACCCAAAATGATCCCGTAGGGTTGCAAGAAGCCTCTGAGAAGACTCGTCATTTGTTAAGTCAGTAGAAACAAACTTCATATTCCATATACGAACCTGCAAAACATTTTAGTTCAGAGGATGATTTTTCCAAAATCAATACCATATCTCTCAGTCTCAATCTCCTATTACCTAACTAACAAAGCATTTAAACATCTGACCAACACTCTTTTTCCCATTGAGACCAACAGCAATATACAACACCAACACTTCAGATTAAAGGTGTGTTCGATATCTGACACGTGCTGGTGCACTTACACATGTTGTTACATTCAATTATACCATTTTCTCAAAATTACTGCTCCCAGTGTCATGTTTGGTATGTTTGGTGTTCATGTCAGTGCTCCATAGACAAAAATCTATGAAGCCTGGATACACCAAAATTAGGGATTTACCCGTATCAGATACATATTGGATACCGGTGTTGAGATATTGTGTGATTGTGCCTCGATTATATTGATTTATGTTTCCTTTCTTAGATATTTCCTTCCTTAATCAATGGAAGTGATTGAGAGGCTCATGCCTGTATATGGTTGACTATTCACCTCACATTCTGTACAGAGAATATGTTTTCAGTCTAAAGTAAGTATCGGTACTCTTTAGATACACGCAGATATGCACCCTAGAAGTATCTGATTGTTTTAGTTTTAATTTTTTTAAATATCAGATACATATAAGATATTTCACCGATACACAGATATGTATCCTGGGAGGGTATAAAAAGGTGAGACAGGGTTGTGGGACATCAATGGACTTCTTTAATTGACAAAGTTGTCTTTTGATGAACCAAACTCGGAACACATGCTTCTTATGGACGATAGTAATGTGGGAAAGGAGACTGAATTTGTAAGCATTAAACAATAATTTATTAAATATGATTTTGAATTGTTGAATATTGCAGAGTTGATACTTGTTTGAGACCTTTTAATGATGCTTTCGTTGATATCCTAACATATGAGCTAAAACATATTACAAAAATTGTGATCATCATAATTATATATGAATGAAGAATGATCAATGACTCTGTTTTTACAAGTAACCTACATGTATATAATTTCTTAAAAATAAAAAAAATTGCCAAAGTATCTCGGCCGTATCATATCCTGAATTTCAAAACGTTTAGTTATCTGCATATCTGTATCATATTGCACTCCTACTACGTATCCGAGCCACATATGCAACAACACATCCAAATGGCAGAAAACTAACTCATTCGCTACCATATCAAATCAAACACAACAAAGGAGTCTCATTTCACACAACAAAACTAAATAAAAACAGACCCAAAATTCAAATTAACCAATAAATTGAGAATCTCAAACAAAACAACAAGAATGAGAAAAAATAAAAATAAAAAAAGGGCATACCTTGTGGTCACCACCACCAGTAGCAAACCTAAGGCCACCAGGTTGAACATCAATGGAGAAAATTTGCATGCCTTCATGCCTAACCCAGATAGGTTTCTCAGCAATCATCTTTCACACTGTTTTCAGCAAATTCTACGAAAAGGGATTGTTCTATAACAACCCTTTTACCCAAAAATCGTTGTGAAAACAAGAATCATCAAAATCAAGCAATTATATTGATGGGTTTTAGAAATAGAAAAAAACCCTGAAAAAAAAATTGTTATTTTTGTGGGAAAGTAAAGTAAAAGTGAAAAAGAGAAAATAGCAAGTTTTAGGGCTAATAAAGAAAAACCCTAAAAAAATGATGAAAGTGTTGTGAAGTGAAAAGGGTGAAGAAAATAGTACTAGTACTTGTTAAGTGTATTACTCAGCAAATAAAAAGGGTTTGAAAATACAGAAAAAAAGTGAAAAAAAGTACAGAGAAGTAAAGAATATTGGGAAACAAAAAAAATGGAGGTGAATGTGATTGTGAAGTGAAAGGTACCGTACTCGTCGTTAGTGCTGTGGCTTTTGGCTTCAACAAGTTTAATCAGATGTGTCCCCTAAAGCTGCAATATGTGATGATGTGTGTTGTGAGTGGACATTACAATTTTATTTTTAGGTTAATTGTAATTTTGTGCCCTATTTTATCATGATTATTATGGTTGGATATTCGGTCGGTCTGGGTCGGAATCGGGTTCAAATATAAAAATTGTTGTTTCCACTTTAAAGAATGCTAAACACACCAGTAATTTATGTTTTTACTCCGGCGGCAGTTTGTTGCCGATGGGAAGGATCTGGCGGCAGTTTGTTGCAGACGGTTCCCATCGGCAGTTAGTTGTCGCCGTCCCCATCGGCAGCTAACTGCCGCTGCGATCTGTATATAGCCAGAACAGCAAAACAGAACCTGCATCAGAAGCAGAAATTTTCCAACCCTCAACTCTCTCAAATCTTCCAAAAATCTCAAAATTTTCAATCTCAAATCAACCAACACTCCAATAACAAGTAAGTTTCCATAATCAATTTCATTGTCATTTTATGCTTATATGTTACATTTATTATCTTAATTTAATTTTTTTTTAGTTTTAGACTTTGTTTAATTTTTGATTTTTTTGGCAAGAAATGATAGATTGTTTACATGGAAATGACTTATGTTGCTTAAATGTTTAAATCTTTGCATGTTTATGTTGTAATTTTTAGCTTTAGGATTTATGTATAATTTGCACTACAAGTGTTTGATGAAATGTTTGAATAAGTTTTTAATTGGATTGTTTTTAATTTCTTATGGTGTAGATCTGAAAAAAATGGCTCAAGTATACTTTCATGTATCCTTCAACGGTGGTGACCAACATTTTTTCAAGGTTCGCGACGATGTGACGTTAAAAGAATTGAAGGATTTACTTCATGAAATCAACCAACGAATCAACCATGGAGACACGAGGAGGGTGGAATATGTTTGGTATCATCGTCCATCATTCGACTCAAACGGTAATTTGTCATTCACTCGGTCGGAGTTAACGAACGACGACGACGTGAGGAGCATGTTCTCGATATTTGCTGAGCCGAACATGATCCCCCTCGAGATGGATGTTACGTTGCTGAGGTCGCCTGAAGATATTCTCAAGAGTTTGATTCGACCGGATGAAGATGTTTAGGTAGTATTATTATGTTGTGTCGTTATTTTGTTGGATTTTTTTTAATTCTTGAACGTTTGCGGCAAATCTTGGCATTGAAGTGTCTTATACTTAGTGTAAATGTTTGCAAGTCTTTTTGGAAACTCAGAAGAATGAAGAGAACACAGCATGTATTCTGCGGAATCAGCTATATAGGTTCTCACATCGAATTCCTTTGTATAGGATGAGTGTGACAAAAGGGAACACAGTTCTAAAATGTTGTTTTGTACTTGATCATGCTCCTCTGTCAATTGAAACTTTGTCAGTTGGCAGGGCAGTAGGATTAAGTTCAAAAGAATATATTGGAATGCATTCCTTTTTGTCATGACTCTTCTTATATGAGGGAATTCGATGTGAAAACATATATAGCTGATTTCGTAGAGTACATGTGTTGTGTTCTCTTCATTCTTTTGAGTTTTCAAAAAGACTTGTAAAGTTTTACACTAAGTATAAGACACGAGAGCATATATATGTTTTCCGCAAACTTTCAAGAATTAAATTTAAATCCAACATCATTGATGATGATACAACATATTTAGGGATAATGTAATGTAACGTAACACTTATGTTGTGAATTTTTAGTTATGATTTAGTTCGGATCATGAATGAATTGTTGTTATTGTTGTTTCGAAGTAATCAAAATAAAGCAAAATAAACCCGAAATCATGTTAAAATTGTACCAAAAAAACTACGATAATGTGTCATAAATTTACAAAAAAAATCTAACAAGTGTAAAAAAAAAACTAACAAAAGTCCTAAAAAAAATGTCCTAATCCTGATCCTGGTCATCATGCTGCTGCTGCAGCCGCCTCCTCGACCTCTTGGACAGTATCGGTGTCATCATGTCTGTAACACCCATACTAAATTTGTCTAAAATATTTAGCATGTGTATTAATCTGATACTGGATACATTAAAATTTTCAATAATAACAATAATACAACTGAATGAATACAAACATGCTCGTTTATACAACCAATTAAGTACCATAATTATACACTTATACAATTGTCTGACAACCTCCTGAGCTGGTACAAGCCGAGCATCTGCATTCCATTCAGCGTCTCCCTGAAGAACTTCATCACGAACATCTTGGTTACCTGTAAGCCTGCACCAGAAGGATTGGGATGAGACATAATGTCTCAGTGAGCTCCACCCAACCTACAAGGGTCGCCATGCACTAACTCTTGGCAATCTTGGGGATACCTATGATTGCCGTCAGTCTCTATATATTTCGCGATCAAGAGAAAAACTAGGATCGCTATATGTCTTTATCTTAAGTTGAACATATGCATAATCTCAAACTTAGTGATCTGGTGACATCCTATGACCACTTTCTGTTATCTGATAACTACTTTGTAATATCTCTTAGTACAATATATATATATATATATATATATATATATATATATATATATATATATATATATTCATCTTTCTTATAACATAAAGTTAGAAGTTAGCGTTGAACAAACAATACTTATCTTGGTTCATTTTATGGAGTGCATCCAAGTGGAGTAACCCCGGAATACATCTCCCCTCTACCGGTGAAATTCCTATCATATCAGGCTAACACCGGACTCCTCTTGTCGTCGTGCGGTCATCCTTGCGGAATAACACGTCCCACTAGCGTGAACAACAGGAGACACGACTTATCATATAAATAGTCTTAACTTACGCGTATACCTTCCGTGTCCCATTAGCGTGAACAACGAAAGTCACGACTTAATATTTTAATTAAACTCTTATGTGTGGCTATCCTCGCGGATGGTAACTACACCGTTCCAGCTTGCCGGAACCCCCGTGCTCTAACTAGCGAGAACACTGGAGACACATAGAATCTTTCAAATTAATTATCTTAGCTTGAACGTGACCCTCAATGCTCCAACTAGCGGGAACTACACGAGACACGACAAGCATCTTCATATTAATAATGATAAGTTTACGATATCTTAAGACGTAGTAATCCCGTCTCTTACTCTAAAAATAGTATCCGTACCTTCGTACTCTTCGTTGAAAACATTCTTCACTTTAATTAATACTGAACTTATACGTGGCCTTGACGTTCCAACTAGCGGGAACCCCAAGTGGCACGTCTTAACTTAATCTTGTCTGAACTTGAATGTTGGAATTACATTCCTCGCACCATAGTACGCTTAATTGAATACTTACTCTATTCTTGATACCTAATAAAGGTTCTAGACATATCACATGTCGTACTTAGGGGTTTCTTATTCATTTGCATATCTAATGCATTCCTTAAGGGGATCAATCACCCAATACTTAACATATGAGTATAGGGTCATAGGATTATCGTTTTCATAAGCCACTACTTGGTTATTGGAATCATTCCCATACCTGTCTAAACTTTGCCCTCACAATTCTAAGTTATTGCATAATCCTTGTTCCTTATAATTACATCTATTTGAGAGCTTCTTGGACGAGTTAAAATGGTGATCTTTGGTTCCTTTAAGTTTTTAGAGAAAACGGTAGCCAAAAACCTCGCATAAGTGCGTCAGAACACCCGAAACAGCTCAGCAAACTATGTTGTTTCTGATGAGCGCGCTGTAGCGACGGATCCGTGGCTATAGCGACCAGGACCAGAATTGAAAGTGGTCTGCTTGCTGCAGCGAGCTCCAGCTCGCTGTAGCGAGCTTGACAGTTCAGAAATTGCTCAAAAACATATTTTTCACCTTTTTTAGCTCAATCCAACTTACCCAAGCATCCCAAAGGTGTTAGGAATGATTTTCCATTGGAAATTGACAATTAAAACGTGATTGAACAAGGAATTAGCAAGTAATAGAGATTAGGGCACAATTTTGTAAACTTTGCTCAAAATATAATTTACACCCAAACTTACTCAAAGTGGGTTCTAAAACCCTAGGGAGCTCACCTAGCAATTGCTTTGATCCTTGCCAAGCTTTTCCTCAAACCCTAGCTTGATTCCTTTCTTCCTTTCTTGATTTCCTTTAGCTCCCAAATTACTTCAAAATTCCCAAACTTGGTGATTGCTTGCATAAGGATTTGAGAGATTGAGATGGAGTTTGATGATTAATGGAGGAGAGGAGAGGGTGGCGTGAGAAGGAGAAGAGAGAAGGGAGAAGGGAGAGGATTTGTTGTTAGAGAGAGAAATGAGAGAAATGAGGAAATTTGGAGATAAATGGCTTTTATAGCCTAAGTCCTCAAAATTACTTAAATGCCCTTCCTTAAAAATATTTCTGACACATCGTCTCAATACTGATAAATACCTGAGTCTTAAGCGGGATGTTACACTCTACCCCCCTTAAAGAAATTTCGTCCTCGAAATTTAGAATCCTCTTGAAATTATATAAATGAATAGATTTTTCATACCTCTTTCTCGACTAGCTGATACTTGCACTCTACTTGCTTATCGGAATTCCATGGCTACTCTAGGGTCTGACATGTAGATTACTATACACCTCGATTAAACCCGACTGGTTAAAACCGTTCTATAGCCATGGTTTCCATCTCTTTAAGTCAAAAATATTTGACAATCTCCTATGCGACTGAAGGGCTTGGTGCACATTACACAATTCTTACGTAGTAGGGTGTGCGGTTGTCTGAACCAATCTACCCGACTCACTTGACTATGCCTGTTGTTCATACGCTTCTTGCAAATCCAATTTGAAGTTATTAATTCTTAGACACTCACACTGAACTTCATAAGTTTCCTTCATAGTCTGCGTAATCTTACTCTGACGACGTTGGGTCCATCCCATCTTCCTCAACATTTCCACTCTTTTAGAGGTCTAATGCTCCACAACTAATTCCCATGAATTCTTATCCTTATTTTTCGTCTCGTATGTCAGTATCTTTCATATGTAATTATTTCATACTCCGTAGAAACAAATTGTTCTACACTGGAAAGCATCTGATGTCGTGTATACGTATACCATGCTAGGACTATTCCAACTTCATCTGTTATCCCAAGTATTAGCAGGAGGTTTCACCTCTAGCACCTGGCTCCTTTCTTTTCGACATTTCGATGTGCTACTTATCACAATCATAATCTTTACTTCCACTATGGAATTCTCAAGAGCTCGCTGAATTTTTTTACAGATTACTCGTGTTCCGCTTCAATTAGTCTACGACGTCACTTATCTTATCTCGAACTCTAGCCGTAGCGTAAATGTTTTCTACACCAATAAATCCAAAACTCATAGGAGTTTAGTCCAAGTGATGAGTGGTATAAGCCGTCTCACATATTATCATATAGTACAATTCATAGCACTTAATTTACATATATGTTAGAGTACGTGTACACTACTAATGGGTACATAGTACGTCACATCATCCTTGTCCGACTAACAGGACATCATTCTTGATCTAAACATATTTGAGACACTACCACATCAACTGGAGATCTTTTTCTTACTCTTAACTCATGTTTATTTCCTGAGTATACATCAACCCATAACATAAATTATGTTTACATCCTATCGGCATCATATACTTATTTCTCATTTCTGAACATCGAGTTCAAGATCCTTGAATATTCTTAACTAAAACGCGTTTGGTATCAACATATCTGTTCTGATTAGCATCTCCTCACTTTAAACATTACTAGCTGTGTACCTTAGTTACTTATACATGTCACATAACTGAAAAGAATGTGCTACACTACTGTCTGAGTAGCATAAGCACTGCCCGATAAGTATACATTACTAAACATAACTTGGTACATGTGACATGTTAACATAACGTGGGTACAATGTGGAATAAACTTACATGCCACTGCATTGTCGTTTCTGATCAATGCTTCAAATTCAAAAATATCATCTTGCAAGTGCAACCTGTACTGCTGTTGTCTCATGCTGAATTCTCTTTAGACTAAACTTACTCTTCAAGTATACTTGATGTTACTGAGTTATAATAGCTAAACTACCATTTTAGCGGTGACTTCCATTAATTTAGACTTAATGTGCTAGAAACACATCCTTCTTATTTCTTACCACATATTCTTAAACTACTTCGATTTCCATTCCTCATGAGTTTCGAGGTTTGAAGTATCCCTCAACTTAACTTTTAAGATTTCCTGTTAGAACTCATGATAAGTTCCAGTTGTACTGCTTACTGCTTTTCTGTGCTGCAAGAACTGAACTCTCAGTATCTTTCTTGCGATTCATCCTGCAAGGACATCACAAGCCTCTTTATTCCCTAGGCTTCATCTTAGAGTTGTTTGTTAACTCATTCCTGGATTACTTCTCCGCTGCGCAACTCTGATTCTAATAACTCGCTTGGAATAGGAGCATTGCACCACTATTACCATATTAATTCTTTTAATTAATCTCGTTCCTTAATAACTTTATAGTTACCAAAGTAGAACCATTTTACGTTCGTCATACCACTTGAGACTTAGACTACCTGTTTATCCAAGTGTGGTAATCCTTCCTCGAAGTCCTCATACTAATAACAAGATTAACTTCATACTATACATCGCTTCAAAAACCACTTACCTTACTGACTGGTTATCTTTGTATACTGAACTCACCGATGGCTCGGGGCTCATTACTATTCATTCTATTTTTATCCGTAAGGATTTCATATCCATAATCTTTTCCGAGACAACTTAGGTCCCCATAACCTTACCATATCTCTTAGGTTGCTCTTCAAGTTTCCTCAAGAACAAACCGTCTAAAACAAATTCAAACTCTTCCTGGTTCCCTTGTAAACTCAATCATAGGTTACTTCTCTTCGAGTACTCAGCTAACTGATCTTAAACTTCAACACTTTATCATTACCCATTAGATTCTCCCAGTATCTCGTTACTGCATTAACAATTAAAAATCTGATTCTATTATCTGAATGATCATTCATTATACCAAGCAATACCATAAACTTCCTCGACTACTGACTCCTTCATATGGTTTTGAACATTCCAAGGTCTATACCTTCTATCACCTTCGGAAGCTTACCAACATAAGGTGACCTCTTTTGGCCTTTCAAAAATAATTGCGTAAGAAAACCCATCAAATGATAATATAACACTCCTTAACATTAACCACGACTTTAACTCGTGCATTAGTGACAATCTTCCTGATAGTAAAGCCTCAACATAATTTCTCAGCTAAAATTCTGATTATCCTTCAAAAACTAGTCTACTATAATCTTGTGTTATCTTAAACTTGTCTTCTTCGTCCAATCAAGGAATTTTGACTTTGTTCATCCATCAGTTCATTAAAATCCAGCAATATATGATTCAACTCTACGACTCATGTTAAAGGAATGTAGTCTAATCCACTTTCATGGTGTAAAATTCCAGTTTGAGCTTATCTTATTCCCAGTCTTCTGGTCAATAATAACACGTCCGAAACACACTTCGATCTGCAACAGATCTTTTCATTACTACTTACTCATCCATTTTGGTTCCTAGGTTGCATGCCATCTTCTCTTCATAATTCATAAATCTGGTGTTTAAGGTTCGGAAGATGCGGCTGATCTGATGGGGTTAAACTTAATTCGTCCTAATAATTTGCGTAATCCATAACTGATTCTCTTAACTGGTTGGATATTAAAATCTCGTCCGGTTTGAGTGTGCGAGTCCTTTGATTCTTACACACTCTATCCTTGCTGGGAGTCTAGAGCTTCCCAAATTCGACCGATAATACCTCATTCTGAGTTTCTGGGTCTGGTACTGCAATTCTTTAACTCTGCACTCGGAATCATTACTTTAATTTACACCTCACTTTAACTTTTCAAACTATGGTCCCCGTTAAGGTTCCAATTCATTCCTTAGAGTATTCCATAATTCCTTACTTCTTATGTCTCCTTAGACGAGACATCTCTCAATGATGCGTCCAACTGTGTTAAGGTACTTCACCTTACTCTTGAATATCTCTTATATTCCTGAAACTTCGCCACTAACAGGCTTAGTTACTTTACTGCTTGATGACCATCCTTTGGCATTGAATACTTCTTTGCCAGTTCCCCTCTGATAACTACTTTGTCATATCTCTTAGAATAATATATATATATATATATATATATATATATATATATATAAATATTCATCTTTCTTATAACATAAAGTTAAAAAGTTAGCGTTGAACAAACAATACTTATCTTGGTTCATTTTATGAAGTGCATCCGAGTGGAGTAACCCCGGAATACATCTCCCCTCTACCGGTGAAATTCCTATCATATCAGGCTAACACCGGACTCCTCTTGTCGTCGTGCGGTCATCCTTGTGGAATAACACGTCCCACTAGCGTGAACCTCCTGTGTCCCACTAGCGTGAACAGCAGGAGACACGACTTATCATATAAATAGTCTTAACTTACGTGTATACCTTCCGTGTCCCACTAGCGTGAACAACGAAAGTCACGGCTTAATATTTTAATTAAACTCTTATGTGTGGCTATCCTCGCGGATGGTAACTACACCGTTCCAGCTTGCCGGAATCCCCGTGCTCTAACTAGCGATAACACTGGTGAAATTCTGGCTGGACAGGTTCTGAACAATATGCAGGACACAATAAATTGCAAAAACAGAGCACAAGCAAAAACAATCAGAAGCAGCAAAATAACAAGTGCAGGAAAGTAAAAGGCACAGAGGTTTGTTAACCCAGTTCAGAGTAAACACCTCCTACTCTAGGGGATACCAATCCAGGAAGGAATTCCACTATAGGAATTAATCCTTATGACTCAAGACACTGACTCCCAGTTCCCAGCCTAAGCAATTAACTTCCTCCTAGTCTTGAATTCTACCCAACACGTTGAGTATTAGAAAACCTCTAACTTCCTATCCAAGTAACTGCCCAGTTACTTGAACAACCCTTGAACTAAACCCAGTTCTGAAAACTACCCTGTTTTTAAAAACAACCTCAATAACAAAACTTCATTCGTACCTAAAGGCTTAGAATGAATTTACAACTCAATAAAGCTCTAAACCAACTCAAACAATGAGTGGTGCACAAATAAAGCTAGAAGCTTAACACACTAAGACTCAATTCTCTGATCTAAAACTCTATATTTTCGTAAGTCTTGAATAGCAGCAGCACTCCTCCTTTTATAATCTTCAGCAAGCAGCATAAAACCCAATCCAATCTTCCAAATTGATTTGTTTCTGAATTATGATTGGTCCAATAAAGAAACAAATAAACCAGGAAATAATCTTCAAAAGATTGTAACAGAAAAATACGAGTTTTCATAAAACTGAACCAAATCTTTATTAAATCTTCTCCAAAACAACCAGCATTCTAGAAGCAATATGCGAAGATATATTCTTGTTAAATCTCGCCAAGATTCGCGCAAGAATAACTTGAAAAAGATCAGCTTCTGATGAAGTCAACCAAAGTCAACGCTGACATCAGAACCTGAATTCAGCTTCTGAAGTGCTACAGTGCTTCTGAAGCAACTTTCAGCTTCTGAAGTCAATTTGAGCTTCTGAACAGCTTCAAATGGAAAAACTTGCAACTGAAGATTTGTTCTACATATGGAGATGCTCCTATTCAACACATTTGTTTTGCCAAAATATGCAGTCAACACCAAAAGACTCAACAATCTCCCCCTTTGGCAAATTTTTGGCTAAAACCAATGTTCACACATCACAAGCTCTTCAATCTCCCATAAGACTATCTCATCAATGAAGAACTCCACAAAAACAATTAAACCAACCATAGCTAAGAGTTAGTAGCAGCGGATACAGCTATGTTACACACCAGCTCCAGCTTCTGAGCACCCTGAAGCACACATATAAGCTACTGATCAACTCATGATCATCACAAACACTCCTGAAGCTTCACAAACATACAAACATCTGAACAAACACTCCACCATCTGAACTTTCCCCCTGTAACTTACTAAAACATAAAAACTCCCCCTCACTTCTGAACTGCAGTGAAAAATGGTATCATAACACAATTGTTCTTCAGGACCACATCATCACTCAGGTATATAACAATCTTGTACTCCCCCTGAGACACATACTCCCCCTCAATAACATCTTGACAACTCTTGTTGCATTGGTTCTGAACTCTGAGCTTTATAAATAACTTCTGAATAACATTGAAAGCTGAACATCTGAAATTTGAACAAATTCTGAACAGCTCAGGCAACACATCTTCTAATTTTGAACAGCTCAAGCATAAGATTTTCTCCCCCTTTTTAGCCACAAAATTCTGACAAACCTCAGACTTCAAATAGGGAATAAAATCAAAACAAGTGACACAGATCCTTGAAGGACTATCAGACTCAGATGTAGGATCATACTCAGCATAAGCACAACTGGCAGGTACTCTATCTCCCTCACATCCAGTTTGCATTAATTGCTATAAATCTTCATGTAAACACACACCTAACTTGCTTCTCAGATTCTCAAATTGTTTAGCATCCAAGGCCTTTGTGAAAATGTCTGCAATTTGATTTTCAGTGTCCACATGTTCCAGTTGAATAATCTTGTCCTCCACAAGGTTCCTAATAAAATGGTGTCTGATATCTATGTGTTTAGTTCTGCTGTGCTGTATTGGGTTCTTAGATATGTTAATTGCACTCAAATTGTCACAAAATAAGGTCATGGTTCCTTGTTCAATGTTGTATTCCTCAAGCATTTGTTTCATCCACACCAGTTGTGAGCAACTACTCCCAGCAGCAATGTATTCAGCTTCAGCAGTTGACAATGAAACACAGTTTTGTTTCTTGCTGAACCAAGAAATTAGATTATTTCCCAAAGAAACAACCTCCTGAAGTGCTCTTCCTGTCATCAGCACTTCCAGCACAGTCAGCATCACAAAATCCCATTAAATCAGAACTTGAACTATGAGAATACATGATTCCATAGTCACTTGTGCTATTCACATATTTCAAAATTCTCTTCACCTGTGTCAGATGACTCATTTTAGGACCAGCTTGGTATCTTGCACAAACTCCAACAGCAAATGTGATATCAGGTCTGCTTGCAGTCAAGTACAATAGGCTCTCAATCATGCTTCTGTATTGACTTTGATCAACTGATACTCCATGTTCATCTTTGGTCAACTTTAGATGAGTAGCAGCTGGTGTTCTCTTATGAGCAGCAGATTCCATACCAAACTTTTTCACAATGTTTTTAGCATATTTACTCTGAGAAATAAAGATGGTATCTTCCATTTGCTTGACTTGCAATCCAAGAAAGTAAGTAAGTTCACCAACTAAGCTCATTTCAAATTCTGACTGCATTTGCTGAACAAACAATTTGACCATCTTCTGAGACATTCCACCAAATACTATGTCATCAACATAGATCTGAGCAATCATCAGACTTCCATCTTGATCTTTTACAAATAATGTCTTATCAGAACCTCCTTTTCTGTAACCTTGAGCCACAAGAAATTGAGTAAGCCTTTCATACCATGCTCTTGGTGCTTGTTTCAGTCCATATAAAGCTTTCTTCAACTTGTACACATGGTCTGGAAACTGATGATCCACAAAACCCTTAGGTTGTTCAACATATACTTCTTCTTGCAAATATCCATTCAAAAATGCACTCTTCACATCCATCTGGAATAGTTTGAACTTGAGAATGCAGGATACACCCAACAGTAATCTTATGGACTCTAGGTCGGCCACAGGTGCAAAGGTTTCATCAAAATCAAGACCCTCCACTTGAGTATAACCCTGAGCAACCAACCTTGCTTTATTTCTGACCACAGTACCATTTTCATCTGTTTTATTCTTGAATATCCACTTAGTGCCAATCACATTCAGCCCTTCAGGTCTTGGAACCAGATCCCACACTTCACTCCTTTTGAATTGATTCAACTCATCTTGCATTGCTTCAATCCAAAATTCATCAGTTAGGGCTTCTTTCACATTTTTGGGTTCAAATTTAGACACAAAGCAAGAATCAGTAGCAGCTGAGTCTGATCTCCTGGTTCTGACCCCTTGATCCAAACTCCCAATGATAAGCTCCTTAGAATGATCCTTCTGAACTCTAATTGATGGCCCTTTATTGGTAGGATCATGATCTGGATCCACTTCTGCTTCTTCAGACTCTGGATGCTTTTCTGCTTCTGAAGTTTGTTCTTCTGAGGCTTCAGACTCTAGAATAACTTCAGATTCATCCTTTTCATTCTCAACAGTCAGATCATCAATAACAACATTTATGCTCTACATCACAACTTTAGTTCTTGAGTTAAACACCCTATAGGCTCTACTGTTTACTGAATATCCCAAAAATATGCCTTCATCAGACTTAGGATCCATTTTTCCCCTATTTTCTCTGTCAGCCAAAATGTAGCATCTGCTCCCAAAAACATGGAAGTATTTGACTGTAGGCTTCCTTCCTTTCCACAGTTCATACAATGTAGATGTTGTTCCCTTTTTCAAAGTGACTCTATTGTGTATGTAACATGCTGTGTTCATTGCTTCAGCCCAGAACATATATGGAAGTTTCTTAGCATGCAGCATTACTCTTGCACATTCTGCCAAAGTTCTATTCTTCCTCTAAACTACACCATTTTGCTGAGGTGTTATAGGTGGAGAAAACTCATGTTTTATACCTTCAGAAGCACAAAATTATGAGAAACTCTTGTTTTCAAATTCTTTGCCATGATCACTTCTGATTCTGACAATACCACAGTCCTTCTCTCTTTGTAATTGAGTGCATAAGTCTTTAAACACTTCAAAAGTATCAGACTTCTCTCTAACAAAGTTAATCCATGTGAATCTTGAGTAGTCATCTACCATTACAAATGCATACCTCTTTCCTCCAATACTTTCCACTTGCATAGACCCCATTAAATCCATATGAACAAGTTCTAGTACTTTAGTAGTTACCTGATGAACTAATCTGGGATGAGACTTTCTTGTTTGTTTCCCAATTTGACAATCACCACAAACATTGTCCTCATTGATCTTCAGATTATGTACACCTCTGATGGCTTCAGTACTTAGGATTTTCTTCATGCCTCTCAGATACAGATGTCCCAGTTTCTGGTGCCAGAGTTTGACTTCCTCTTCTGAGCTCATAAGACAAGAAGTCAGACTTCTTTCTTCTTCAGAAACCCATAAATAACAGTTATCTTTGGATCTGCAGCCCCTCATCTGAGTTTTACCTTCCTGATCAGTTACAATACACTCTTGCTTGTTAAAATTGACCTTCAAGTCTTGATCACAAAGTTGGCTAATACTGATCAGATTAGAGGTCAATCCCTTCACCAACAGCACATCATTAAGCTTGGCTAAACCTTCACAGATTAAGTCACCAATACCTAGAATCTCACCTTTTGCACCATCACCAAATGTCACATAACTTCTGGAGTATGATCTGATATTGCTCAGCAGCTTCTTCACACCAGTCATGTGTCTTGAACACCCACTATCAAAATACCAGTCTTCTTTTGAAGTGGCTCTCAACGAGGTATGAGCAATCAGGCCAACATTCTGAACCTTGGGCTTTCACACCTTCTGAACATTGTGTCTGATAGCAGCTGGTTCCACTCTTCTATATTGAAAATGTTCAGGATAGCCATAAAGTTTGAAGCAAAATGGTTTGATATGCCCTTTCTTTCCACAATGATGACAGATCCAGGTATGATTCCTCCTTCTTCTGTTGAACTTCTGGGGTTGCATCTGAACATACTTCTGAGGTCTCATCTGAGTTTGCTTCTGACCTTGCATCTGGGCTACCTTCTGAGGTTTCAACTGAGATGTTCCAATCATAAGTTCATGAGTCTGAGTAGCAGGAACAAACTGTTTACCTGGATTTTTCTCCTTGAGCTTCAGACTCTGATTAACATAACCTAACCCAGTTTTTCCTTGCTTCTGGACATCTAGAATCTCCTCAAACTTATCAGTAGCAGAGTTCATCATCCTAACTTGCTTTTTCATCTGATCAAGTTGGGAATTTAGCAGAAGTTCTCCTTGAGCTTCTTCTTTTAATTCTAAATTCTGCACTAGAAGTTCTCCTTTCTCAGCCTCCAGTTGAAAAATAGCCTCCTTCTGATCCAGAACTTCCTTGCAGACTTCTGCACTTCTACTGTATAGCTTTCTATAAGTGTCAGCCAGTTCATCATAAGAGAGTTTCTGAGCTCTGACTTCAGACACTAGTGAACCCTCAGACTCTGAGTCAGACACAGACAAGGTTTCAGTCTCTAAATACTCTTCAGACTTTGTAAGAACTTCTGATTTCTGAGACTGTAGCTTAACCATCAGACTTGTGTCACCCTTAGCAGATTCATTCTCAAAATCTTCTTCTGAATCTTCATCAGACCATGACACAGCTAGGCTTTTCTTCTGCTTCTTAAGAAAAGTAGGACATTCAGACTTGATATGTCCATACCCCTCACACTCAAAGCACTGCACACCTTTGGCTTGGTTACTTTTCTCCTCAGACTTGGTCTTCTTCTCATCAGTTTGTTGCTTCTTGAATCTGAAATTCTGACCTTTGGTCTTGGATTTTCTGTCAACCTTCTTTAGAATTCTGTTGAATTGTTTTCCAAGGAACACTAGAGCTTCTGATAAATCATCCTCATCAGACCCTTGTTGATCATCAGCTTCAGAATTCACAGTAAAAGCTACACCTTTTCCTTTCTTCTCAGTCTGTTTACAAAAAGCAGTCTCAAAGTTCAACAAAGAACCAATGAGCTCTTCAACCTTCATAGCAGAAATATCATGAGCCTCCTCAATTGCTGTGACCTTCATGTCAAATCTTCTAGGCAGGGACCTGAGGATTTTTCTTACTATCTTTTCATCATACATCTTTTCACCAAGAGAATCAAAAGAATTTGCCATGTCCAGCACATTCATGTAGTAATCTTGTATGCATTCATCCTCCTTCATCTTCAGGTTCTCAAACTTGGTGGTCAGCAACTGCAGTCTGGACATCTTCACCTTAGAAGTTCCTTCATGAGTTGTTTTCAAAATTTCCTAGGCCTCCTTTGCAACTGTACATTGCTTGATGAGTCTGAACATATTCTGGTCCACACCATTAAAGATTGAATTCAAAGCTTTTGAATTTCCCAGTGACAGATCATCTTCACCTTTGGTTCATTCTTCTTCAGGCTTCAGAACCTCAGTCTTGTTCCCATCTTTGTCCAAAACAACTGGATGATCCCAGCCCTTAATCACAGCTTTCCAAGTCCTGCTGTCAATAGACTTTAGAAAAGCACACATCCTAGACTTCCAATACTCATAGTTTGTGCCATCTAGTAGGGGTGGTCTATTGACATAGCCTCCTTCTCTATCCATGCTTGCCAGATATTAACTCCTCTGGATCTCACCCAAAACACAGGCAGGGTGCCTGCTCTGATGCCAATTGAAATTTTGGCAGGACAGGTTCTGAACAATATGCAGGACACAATAAATTGCAAAAACAGAGCACAAGCAAAAACAATCAGAAGCAGCAAAATAACAAGTGCAGGAAAGTAAAAGGCACAGAGGTTTGTTAACCCAGTTCGGAGTAAACACCTCCTACTCTGGGGGATACCAATCCAGGAAGGAATTCCACTATAGGAATTAATCCTTATGACTCAAGACACTGACTTCCAGTTCCCAGCCTAAGCAATTAACTTCCTCCTAGTCTTGAATTCTACCCAACATGTTGAGTATTAGAAAACCTCTAACTTCCTATCCAAGTAACTGCCCAGTTACTTGAACAACCCTTGAACTAAACCCAGTTCTGAAAACTACCCTGTTTTTAAAAACAACCTTAATAGCAAAACTTCATTCGTACCTAAAGGCTTAGAATGAATTTACAACTCAATAAAACTCTAAACCAACTCAAACAATGAGTGGTGCACAAATAAAGCTAGAAGCTTAACACACTAAGACTCAATTCTCTGATTTAAAACTCTATATTTTCGTAAGTCTTGAATAGCAGCAGCACTCCTCCTTTTATAATCTTCAGCAAGCAGCATAAAACCCAATCCAATCTTCCAAATTGATTTGTTTCTGAATTATGATTGGTCCAATAAAGAAACAAATAAACCAGGAAATAATCTTCAAAAGATTGTAACAGAAAAATACGAGTTTCATAAAACTGAACCAAATCTTTATTAAATCTTCTCCAAAACAACTAGCATTCTAGAAGCAATATGCGAAGATATATTCTTGTTAAATCTCGCCAAGATTCGCGCAAGAATAACTTGAAAAAGATCAGCTTCTGATGAAGTCAACCAAAGTCAACGCTGGCATCAGAACCTGAATTCAGCTTCTGAAGTGCTACAGTGCCTCTGAAGCAACTTTCAGCTTCTGAAGTCAATTTGAGCTTCTGAACAGCTTCAAATGGAAAAACTTGCAACTGAAGATTTGTTCTACATATGGAGATGCTCCTATTCAACACATTTGTTTTGCCAAAATATGCAGCCAACACCGAAAGACTCAACAACTGGAGACACATAGAATCTTTCAAATTAATTATCTTAGCTTGAACGTGACCCTCAATGCTCCAACTAGCGGGAACAACACGAGACACGACAAGCATCTTCATATTAATAATGATAAGTTTACGATATCTTAAGACGTAGTAATCCCGTCTCTTACTCTAAAAATATTATCCGTACCTTCGTACTCTTCGTTGAAAACATTCTTCACTTTAATTAATACTCAACTTATACGTGGCCTTGACGTTCCAACTAGCGAGAACCCCAAGTGGCACGTCTTAACTTAATCTTGTCTGAACTTGAATGTTGGAATTACATTCCTCGTACCATAGTATGCTTAATTGAATACTTACTCTATTCTTGATACCTAATAAAGGTTCTAGACATATCACATGTCGTACTTAGGGGTTTCTTATTCATTTGCATATCTAATACATTCCTTAGGGGGATCAATCACCCAATACTTAACATATGAGTATAGGGTCATAGGATTATCGTTTTCATAAGCCACTACTTGGTTATTGGAATCATTCCCATACCTGTCTAAACTTTGCCCTCACAATTCTAAGTTATTGCATAATCCTTGTTCCTTATAATTACATCTATTTGAGAGCTTCTTGGATGAGTTAAAATGGTGATCTTTGGTTCCATTAAGTTTTTAGAGAAAACGGTAGCGAAAAACCTCGCATAAGCGCGTCAGAACACCCGAAACAGCTCAGCAAACTATGTTGTTTCTGATGAGCGCGCTGTAGCGACGGATCCGTGGCTATAGCGACCAGGACCAGAATTGAAAGTGGTTTGCTCGCTGCAGCGATTTCCAGCTCGCTGTAGCGAGCTTGACAGTTCAGAAATTGCTCAAAAACATAATTTTCACCTTTTTTAGCTCAATCCAACTTACCCAAGCATCCCAAAGGTGTTAGGAATGATTTTCCATTGGAAATTGACAATTAAAACGTGATTGAACAAGGAATTAGCAAGTAATAGAGATTAGGGCACAATTTTGTAAACTTTGCTCAAAATATAATTTACACCCAAACTTACTCAAAGTGGGTTCTAAAACCCTAGGGAGCTCACCTAGCAATTGCTTTGATCCTTGCCAAGCTTTTCCTCAAACCCTAGCTTGATTCCTTTCTTCCTTTCTTGATTTCCTTTAGCTCCCAAATTACTTCAAAATTCCCAAACTTGGTGATTGCTTGCATAATGATTTGAGAGATTGAGATGGAGTTTGATGATTAATGGAGGAGAGGAGATGGTGGCATGAGAAGGAGAAGAGAGAAGGGAGAGGATTTGTTGTTAGAGAGAGAAATGAGGAAATTTGGAGATAAATGGCTTTTATAGCTTAAGTCCTCAAAATTACTTAAAGGCCCTTCCTTAAAAATATTTATGACACATCGTCTCAATACTGATAAATACCTGAGTCTTTAGCGGGATGTTACAATGTCCCTCATATGGCGCATCGCCTGATATAGCTGCTCACTGCTCATCGCCTCCTGACCCAAGTAGTCATCAGCCTGGCTAGCAAGTCCGCCAACCATGTCAATGGTATCAGGCGAGCCTCTCTCCTTGTGCCGCTGCTGATGGCGTGCAATGATCTGCTCCTCATTTGCTGGCCTCGGAGGAGATCCATCAATAGGTGGCAGAATCTTTGGGTGAGACACATGTCCGTACCACCTCATGTATCCCTCCTCCTACTGCCATGGCTGATCAACCTCCCTACCCCACGCAGCCTGAGGAATGATGTGCACACGGAAGTCTAGGAAAGCCTGTGCAACAGCCTGATAAGGGAGAGGAAGCACAGACGTCGGAGCTCTAGGGATGTCCTGCACGTACCTGTATTGCCTTTTAACCCGCTCAGGCAAGTGACAGTAGATGATGTCACGACCACACATGATCCAGCCTGAATACCAGCATATCTCCACAAACTCTTGGATCTCCCTATGATCCTCGTATGGCATCCAGGTAACATCATCCATCTCCAAACGATCCAGCGCCAGACGGTATGGCTTCGGATTCGCATGACCCCTGTGTGGAATCCATCTGGCCGTGCAAGGATAGTTTTGCTTGTATTCATCATTATGGTCATGTGGGTAGACTTCTGGAAAATGTGCCAAGAACCATCCCTACACAAACCAAACATATTTGTAAGTTATTAGCAAACATAGTAAATTAAAAGGCATAGTAAATTAAAAAGCATAGTAAATTATTAAAAGACATAGTAAATTAAAATTATTACCATCAAAAGTGTCGTGCTTCCCCCGATCCTCTTTCCTGCAAGCGAAGAGGCCTCAGATAGAGTGTGGTAAAGGTATGCCAATGCCATTCCTCCCTACGAGTAGTCCCTCATCCTAGCAAAGGTCTCCATCGTATGCAGGTATACCAGGTCGATGTGTTTGTTGCTCAAGTCTCTGAACAATGTATATCCAAGCAGGTATAGGAGGAAACATCTCACACAGGCATCCCTACGCCTGGCTAGCTCCTGGAGCTACTCCAGTGTCTCAGCAAGCGCTAATGTGGTGGCCACATTCAGGTGATCCTCATAAAGCTCCTTCAGCGCCTTATAGCTAATGTAGCCACCATACTCAGTCTTGCAGTTTTTCACTGCATACTCCTGGTTGACACCTAAGTTCCTCACCATCAATTCCACCTCATCAACCTGAGACACCTTCTTCCTATGGCTCAGCATCCTTCCTTCAACAGGAACATGCAGCAGACACGCCACATCATCTAAAGTGATGGTCATTTCTCAGTAGGCATGTGAAAGCTGCTGGTCTCGGAATGCCACCTCTCGCTTAGTGCCTGGAGCAGAGCATGATTAACAGTAGAATACCCTGTGTACATCAAATCATGCAACCCACTCGCCCTTATAGGATCCCAAAACCAGATTTATTTCGTATGTGGACGTCGGAGATCTGCCACCTTCGCCCCGTGATTTATGCATCTCATCCTACCGGTGTTGCGAATCTAAAATAATAAAAAAAACACCACATAAATCAAAAACATACAAAAAAAAGCAAATACTTCATATATAAAAAATTACGCGCGAACAATAATCGAAGACAAAAAAATAATCAGACAACGGCATGTGTTCATGTCATCTTTATAAACGTTATCATACAAAAAAAACATATACTTCATATATAAAAAATTACGCGTGAACAATAATCGAAGACAAAAAAATAATCAGACAACGACATGTGTTCATGTCATTTTTTTTAAACGTTATCATACAAAAAAAAAACATATACTTCATATATAAAAAATTATGCGCGAACAATAATCGAAGACAAAAAAATAATCAGACAACGACATGTGTTCATATATAAAAGTTAAAAAAGAAAAAAGAAAACTTACATTATTTGCATTATACCACAACGGTAATGCAACGTGTGAAGCGTATGATGACAACAATGAGTCATCATAAGGCCCTCCAGGAAATGGAGCCACATCAGGTAACTCCTTGGGGGCTATCGCAGCAGCAATCTCATCCTCATCTAGCGCAGCCGCATCGTCGTCCCCACCCTCATCCGCAACATGTTGGACGTCATAGCCACCATCTGTGGCATCATGTAAATGCTCCTGATAATGCAGGTACTGTGTGGGGTCCTCCACCTGCGACTGTGTCGGCTACTGAGAAGAACTACCCTCACCCGCAGAATGATCAAGCCTCCGACCTCTTCCCCTCTTAGGCACATGAGGGTTTGCAGTCTGCCTCTCCCTACGGTAGCTGCCGGTCATCGTCTGTCTACCAGCTCTCAATCTATCTGCATTCTGATCAGACATATCTACACAAAAACAAAACAACATTGTCATCAACATATGCATAATGTTGTTTAACAAAACAAAACAACATTGTCATCAATTATTTTGACAAAACAAAACAACTTTAAAATGGTGACATAAACACATAAACATAACCCTTAACTATTAATTAAACAAGAATAGTAGATAGATAAACCCTAATACTTCTTAATCTAAAAATCCTCATCCAATGTAACACAATTTAACAACATAAACTAACTAAAAATCTAAACAATTCTCATTTAGGCATTTTATCAAACACTTTGAGAGTGCAAAGTATGTAACAACTCATCAGTGTGTTAATTCAACTTCTACACATTCACATTGCACTTAAACATAATCTAAATTACATTTACAACAACAACATTCATCTATAACATTATAAACTAATAAAAATTTCAATTTTTACATAAACCCTAACCACATAAATCTACCAAAATTAACAAAAATAAACTTACACAAACTAACATTAACATTATAAATGATTAATACTACTTACTTGTGGTTTTGTAGAGATGATTTGCTTGATTTTCGACAAAATGGAATTGGAGAGGACTTGAGGAAATTTGAAGAAATTGTAAGTTTCTGCTTCTGATGCAGGTTCTATTTTGCTGTTCTGGTTATGTACAGATCGCATCAGCAGTTAGCTGCCGATGGAGATTGCGACAATTAACTGCCGATGGTTCCCATCGGCAGTAAGTTGCCGCCGGATCCTTCCCATCGGCAACAAACTGCCGCCGGAGTAAAAACGTAAATTACAGGTGTGTTTTAGATTTCTTTGAAGTGGAAAAAGCAATACTCTTCAAATATTCTATTTGGACAAGCCCATAATACAAACATGAGGTCCAATTTCAATTGTTCTAGTTGTCGACTTACATGGGTTTGATTTAAACGGATGGTTTTAATCGGTTATATCAAAATTGGGTCGATTTGAATTTGGACAGTAAAATTTTAAAAAAATCACTTTTCAAAGAGAAATTGGGCCTACCGAAGTTTTAAAATGGACCTTTAAAGAGACTTAAAATAGTTTTTTTATATAAAATTGGGTCATTCAATAAAATCGTAAGGCCATTAATAGCGATGGAAGGACAATCAATTGAACATTGCTCTTTACAATTTAAAAATGCTCTCGCACACCTCAAAATTATCTAAATAACTCCAATGACAGTTAATTGACGTTCAATAACGAATTGCAGTTAACTGTCATTGTGTTAACTACAGTTGGTAGTGTAACACCCCGATTTTTAGTATTGGATTCATTTAATATTATTATATGTGTTAATTGTTTTATTAATTGGGAGAATTAGTGAGTTAGTGGATTTCTAGTGATTGAGGATATTTTGGTCATTGCGGGCAAGGGGTATTTTTGTGAAGTGTGAGAAATTAGAAATTTAAGAATTTAGAGAATAGAGGTGCATGAGTAACTAGGAGGTTTAAGTGGAGTAAAAGAGTAGTGTTTATTTTGGTAAATGAGAATTGACTAAACTTATTAGTGTAAGTGACCTAAACCCATAATATAAAAAGAATAATGTGTGTTGTGGTGAAATTAGGTTTAGCTCATTTTGTCACAAACACACAAGAGGAGGCTAGAGAGAAGAAACTTGGAGAGAGAAGTGAAGAGAACTCAAGGGCAAGAGTGAAGAGGGTAGATTCCAACTTGGAGAGCTAACTTTGGTAAAGATTTGAGGTAAGAGGGAAGATTACTTTCACCATTTAGGTTTAATAAACAAATGGGTAGTTGTGGGTATTTTGATTTAGCTTTAATTTCATGAATTGATGATGATTATGTGGTAATTTTGTGCTCCAATTGTTGTGGTTATTTTGGGTATGTGAAAATTGATGAAATCATGTTGTTTTTGTGTCAAAGTTCGTGTTTGGTTATGGTGATTTGGTACCTTTGTGAATTTTGATGAAATTGGTGAAAAACATGATAACTGATGATGATTATGTCTTGACAAGTTGATTTTAATTTTGAGTGTATGATATGTTGAATTCATGAGATTATGTTGATTGAAGTTGTTTTCGTTGTGTCTTGACAATTATGAATAATTTGAAGGTGAGAAAAACACATAAGAAGGGGGGTTGGATTGTGTGGGCTATTTCTTTTCTTTCTCAAAAACTTTGGTTAAGTTCAGAATCAGATTCTGAAACTTTTTCAGAGATATTTAGCAGCGGGTAAAGTAAATGAGATAGGGAAAGAGAGATAGACACAACAGATTATCCTGGTTCCTTCAACAACCCGGAAGTAGTCCAGTCCCCTTGTTACTTACAAGAGATTTTCCACTATAACCAAACGATTACAATTGCTCAAGCACAAAGCAAGAGACTTCCTATTGCTCAAACACAAAGTAAGAGACTTCTTTTGCTCAAACACTAAGTAAGAGACTTCCTATTGCTCAAACACAAAGTAAGAGGCTTCTTTTGCTCAAACACTAAGTAAGAGACTTCTTTGCTTAGACACACAGTCTAAGACTTTGAATCAAACAGATTTTACAAAGAAATGAGTTTGAGATTGAACACTTGATATACAATCAGTGGTGTTCACAAAATACAACACAAGTTTAAGACTCTAAACTTAAGAAATTCTAAGGTAAGAAGTTTGTAAGAATTTCTAAGTTGTTTTTGGTGACTTTCGAATTTGACAGTTTTTGTGTTCACTAAACAGAGCATAAAGTTTCAGTTTTTGAGTTTCTTGAGTCTTGGTTTTTCTTCTTCAAATCTTCAATCCTTTATAGAGGATAAAAGAGCTGTTGAGATTAACCAGTTTTCACCAAAGAGCCGTTACAAATAGAAGCTATGTCCAGCTTAATTTCTGCCTGATATTGTGTGTGAAAAAGCAGAAAACAGAGCACACAATTTTTGAATTGTTTTCTTAAAAGCTGGCTGCGTGTTTCTTCCAAGGAGGCAACTATTCCATTGAGCTGTTCTGACTGTACAGTGCTTTACTGTTGACAGTGACAGTTGCTTTTCCTTAAAACTCAGACTTCAGAAGCTTCTCTTCAGAAGCTGGCTTCAGGAACTGTTCATCAGAAGCTCTCTTCAGACGCACCCTTCAGACGCACTGTTCATCAGACGCACCCTTCAGACACACTGTTCAGACGCTGACTTTCGTTGACCTTCAGACGCACTGTTCAGACGCTGCCTTCATACGCACCTTCAGAAGCTGCCTTCAGTAGCTGCTTCAGACACTGATTTGCTTTATACTTGCAACACAAGCTTCTATGCTTTCCTTCTTGCTCTTAACTTGTTCTTTCATAACCAATGTTAGATACCAAACTTTAAGTACATGGTTCTGCACACTTAGAATCAAGCATTAACAATTCCAATTTTCTTTTTAACACTTTGTTATCATCAAAACCCAAAAGAGAGTTGTTCATACATTTTGTTCCAACATAAGTTTGTGAAAAATGATGAAGATTGGTGTTGAATTGATTAAGTTGGTGTTGTGTTAATTGTATTAGAATGGGAGGATTGTTTGTACAAAAAAAGGGACGATTGCACCAACCAAGAGGGTTCTGTAATGAATATTTCTCCATTTCAATGGCCAATATCACAATACCTCTAACGACTCTTTTGATTCTCTGTTCTTCAATGTGGTCAATCAACCACACCTTCAATCAATTAGTTTATATAAAAAAGTAATTAGATTTTCAGAAATGAATAATGAAGCAACAACGACCACTAGGTGTGGGGGGTGTGCAACAGTGTCGTTAAAAGGCAGCAGGACATTGAGATTTGTGAGAGACGAACAATGAAACAGAGGGGGGCAGGAAGATGTTGGTTACCGTCAACGTGAGAAAGATGCCATTATCTGTGTTTTTTCCTTCCATACAACGCTTCAAAAGGTGCCATACCAATACTTGAACAAAAATTGTTTTTGTACGTAAACTCAATCAACGGTAAACATTCACTCCAACTTACTCCTTGTTCCAAAACATAAGCTCTCAACAAATCTTCCAAAGACTGAATAGTCCTCTCCGACTGACCATCAGTTTGAGGATGATAAGCAAAACTCAATCTCAACTTCGTTCCCAAAGCTTCTTGCAAACTTCCTCAAAACTTCGACGTAAACCTCATATCTCTATCTGACACAATGCTAGATGGAATATGATGCAACTTGACAATCTGCTCAATATAGATCTCCGCCAACTTCGCCAAAGACATACCAGTCTTAATAGGAATAAAATGCATTGACTTCGTCAACCTATCAACAATTACCCAAATCGAATCACTTCCCTTCACAGTCCTTGGTAATCCACTTACAAAATCCATAGAAATACTATCCCACTTCCATTCCGGCACAAACAACGGTTGCATCACTCCAGACGGCTTCCGATGCTCAATCTTAGACTTCTGACAAACCAAATAAGCATACACAAACTCTGCAATATCCTTCTTTATTCCTTGCCACCAAAACAACTTCTTAAGGTCTTGATACATCTTCGTTGCTCCAGGGTGAATACTTAAACTACTCCGATGACCTTTATTGAATTAAAATCTTTTTGATGAATATTTTAATGATAACAAACCTCGTGGAATAAATGATAAGTTTTATGAATGGATCTACTGATGTTTGCACTTGAGTTTTTGTTAAAAGAACATGAATCACATAAGTGGATAAGCTAGAAAGCCACTCACATCAATAAGTGCATTATATCTACTCAACAGTGAAAGAATGAGTATATCATCAGTTGAAACAACAATATCAAATCTCCATGAAGATTCATAGCTCAAGCATCATGATGGAAGAACTTGGATCATGATGGAAGAACCTACATCACAAGCTACACAAGAATGTGCTTGAAGTTATGTGACAAAACTCACATTGAGTATTGTGTTATATGATTTGAAGATCTACCATGAGAAAACAAGATAAAAGGAAATATGCATACAAGTTATGAAGATTCTCAGAACCTCCTCAAAGTGTCATTCTTCAAAATCTTCTGAAGATAAGAAGTTTAGAGTTCATAATGTTCATATGAACAGAGTTCAGAAAGTTCATATGAATGGAGTTCATAATGATCATGAACATTAACCCAAAATATTTCTAGAAATAATTAAAGATTACTTCATGGATCAACAAGAATATTTAAAGTCATTTGTTACAAACAATGATGAACTAAATGCAAAGAAATATTCTTTTGGACTTCAAAGAAAGAATGATCTTGTTTGTCAAAACAAATGATCTCTCATTTATATGCTTGAAGAAGATTTGAATGGAATAAATAACAACCTTCATAAGGTTCAGAATGTTGAAGAACATCAGAATGTTCAACATAAAGTACAATTGTCAAAAAGGCAGGAACCCAGAAGAAACATTCTGAAGTTCATATGGAGAACCCAAAAACATTCTGAAGTTCATATGTATGAACCCAGAAAGAGTTCAGAAGGTTGTTCAGAAGGTTCATTAGAGCAAACCCAGAAATCAATGTTCATACCAAGAACATGCAAGAACAGACGTGACATGAACATATCAAATGCATAAAAGGATTTCGACTTTGGATCAAGAAATCATTAAAGGCATCTTTAGTGATTAAATGATTAATGGACTTTGATAGTTTCTTGGTATTTAATATGTGTTCTTGAGTGATTAACTAAGACAAGAACAAAGTATAAATCAAACCAAGAATCAAGTGATCAAAGAACATTAAAGCTTATGAACCCAGTCAGAGTTCAGAAGGTTCGAAGATAGTTCAGAAGGTTGTTCTTAAGGTTTATCAAGAACAAGCCCAAAAATATATGAACATTATCAAGAACATTCAAGGCTCACATGACATAAATAAAAGTCCAGAAAAGTATTGTGAGTTAGATCAATCAAGGAATAAAGACATTTATTTGGATTAAAGTCAAAAGGCATATTCATTGTTCATTAAAGACTTATGAACAAATGAAGTACAAAACATTGGGAATATTCCTCTAAGAATATCATCGTAGATGTTATACATATTGCACTTCATTGATGTTTTACTATTAGGATTTGGTTACATCAAATAGAAGTCTTACAAATCATCCTAAGTGAAACAAAGGAACATTCTGAAGTTCAGAAAGTTCATTTCCAGCACATGCTTTGATCTGACAGAAAAGTACAGCTGGTACAAAAGCAAAAGCAAAAAGCAAGATTAAGTCAGATTCAATGAGAATTCGACACATAAGGGAGCATGTACTGTACAAGACCAGCAAAATCCTCAAAAGCATGGACATGAAGTGACAACTCCACTTTTCTCTCTCTTGCACAAGTTCCAAGACAGATCTGCAAAGGAATAGATCCAGGAACTCACTGAAGTTCATATGAAGAACAAAGTTCATATTATGAACCTAGAATTTATCAGGTGTTCATACATATGAACCCAGAAGCATTCTGAAGATCAGAAAGTTCAATACATCACATGCTTTAAATCTGACAGCACAGTAAAGTGGTTGAAAAGTAAAAACAAAAGCAAGCAAGTTATCTCAAAGTCAGATTCAATGAAAATTCGACACATAAGGGAATTCGTACTGTACAAGACCAGCAAAATCCCCTAAAGCATGGGCATTAAGTGACAAGTCCACTTTCCTCTCTCTTGCACACATTCGAACACAAATCTGCAAAGGCTTTTGGTTTAGGAACATTCTGAAGTATGCACGCATAACAAAAGCACATCAACAACCCAGATCTTCATATGACATTTACAAGATTTACCCATAAATTCATATGGCATTCATCCATATGAACCTAGAAACATTCTGAAGTATTCTGATGAACCCAGAAACATTCTGAAGTACAGAATGTTGATCAAGACTCTTAAGTAAAAGTTGCTAAGTCACATGACACGTGGCACAAGACCATTGGACACGTCCTAACAACTACAAGGAGTCAAGAAACTCTATAAAAGGAGCTGAAGGCATACTTTGAAAACACACAGCTTAAAAGCACAATTAAACATCTTATTAAAAGAGTTTAAAGCTTCATAGCAAAATTGATTTCACAAATCAACTCTAAAGATTATTAAAATCTCCAAGAGTGTGAATCAATTCTCTCTTATCTTTTCAAAGATAATCTTCTTCTTCTCTTCTTATCTTCTTCCTCTTGACCTCATTCTTTCAAACATCCAATCAATTGTAAAGAGCAAATCTTATCTAGTTTTAAGGGTATTAAAGTCTAGGTTGAGTAAAAAGTGTACGATCTGGTGTGACTTAGCACTAAAAGTTGAGAACCTGCTGAGGCTTAGAGAATACATGTTGTAATTGTTCCAAGGGAACAGGATTGTACGGTGCAGGAGTTAAAAGGTTATCTCAAGCATCATAGTGGAAAACTCTCACAGTTGTGAGGAGTGGACTTGCCCACATTGGGTGAACCACTATAATTCTCGTGTGTCATATTCTCTACCTTTACTCTTTATTTTCAGCATAAATGTTTGAATTCACTTTACACACCATTATCATTTTGTTCATTATTTATTACACTAACAGTTCCGAACGTACTTCAGAATGTTTTGAACTTAACCAAGTTTTTATTTCTTCAAAGTATCAACTTAAGAATGATTTACCATAAGTGCAAGTTAAATTTAAAAAGGGTCACAATTCAAACCCCCCCCCCTTTCTTGTGACTATTATTTCCACTTCAACCTTCTTCCAAAATTCTCTTCTTAAGTTCGGGTACATCCGATACACAAACTCGATCACGAAACCTCCAAACTCTGTTCTCATCCAATCCAAAGTCTACCTCCTTACCTTGGTTAACCAACACCAACCGATCTACAAGCACCAAATCCACTTTCTGACCTTCTTTGATTTCCTCCAGAATGTTACTCGTCAACTTCAACATTCCCAACTTCACACCATTCGGCGTCAACTTACTTACCAAACTTAGATCTCTGAACTGCTCGATCAACTCCAACTCCTTCACCATAAGTGCCGACATATGCAACGACTTCCTACTCAAAGCATCTGCTACCACATTCATCTTACTGGGATGATAACTCAAATCAAAATCATAATCCTTCAGAAATTCCATCCACCGCCTTTGCCTCATATTCAACTCATTCTGATCAAACAGATACTTCAAACTCTTGTGATCACTGAACACTTCAAACTTCGAACCAAACAGATAATGCCTCCAAACCTTAAGTGCAAACACCACTGCTGTCAATTCTAAATCGTGAGTCAGATAATTCCTTTCATGAACCTTCAACTGCCTTGAAGAATATTTCACAACTTGTCCACTTTGCATAAGTACATCGCCCAATCCCATCTTAGACGCGTCATAATACACCATAAAAGATTCCTTCACGTTCGGCAAAATCAAAACTTGCGTTGTTGTCAACCTCATCTTCAGTTCCAGGAAACTCTCTTCACACTTAGCATCCCAAACAAATGCTTGTCCTTTACGAGTTAACTGTGTCAACGACAAAGCCAACTTAGAAAAACCTTCTATGAACCTTCTGTAATAACCAGCCAAACCCAAGAAGCTTCTAATCTCGAACACTGTCTTAGGAATCTCCCACTGCAACACTGCATCAACCTTAGACGGATCAACTGCTATACCACCTTTTGATATAACATGACCAAGAAAACTAACCTCATGCAACCAAAACTCGCACTTCAACAACTTAACATACAATTTACTCTCCCTTAAGGTATGCAACACAATCCTCAGATGCTCCGCATGCTCCTCCTCCAACATCGAATGCACAAAGATATCGTCTATATACACCACCACAAACTGATCCAAATAAGGATGGAAGATCCTATTCCATGTATTCTATAAATACACATGGCGCATTAGTCACACCAAATGACATTACAGAATACTCATAGTGACCATACCTAGTTTGGAACGCAATCTTTGGTACGTCCTCCGACTTCACTCGTATCTGGTGATATCCGGATCTCAAATCAATCTTGCTAAACACCTGAGCACCAACAATTGATCCATCAGATCATCTATCCTTGGAAGAGGATATTTGTTCTTAATGGTCACCTTGTTCAACTGCCGATAATCCATGCACAACCTCATGCTACCATCCTTCTTCTTAACCAACAACACTGACGCTCCCCACGGTGAAACACTCAGCCTGATGAACTTCTTCTCCAACAACTCTTCCAGCTGGTTCTTCAACTCACCCAATTCTGATGCAGACATCTGATACGGCGGTGCTGAAATATGACTAGTTCCAAGTACCACATCAATCGCAAACTTCACTTCTCTCTTAGGTGGTAGGTCGGTAATGTCGTCCGGAAAAACATCTGAAAACTCAATCACTACCGGCAAATCACCAACTTCAGGCTTACCTTCAACCTTCAACGAAGCCAACATCACAAACACTTGAGCTTCTCCATCTAACGACGCTTCTACTTGCCCTGCGGTCAAAAACTTCCATTCGACACGCTCTTCCGGTTTAGGAAACGCTACAATTTTGGTTAAATAATTAATGTTAACACCAAAAGCTAACAACCAATTCATTCAAAAAATAACATCCATATGCTCTAAAGGTAAACTAACTAAATCCAACTTAAAATCCACATCACCAAAATTCACAAGACAACTCACACAATCCAAGGAAGTGGTCACCGAGCCATTAGTTGGGGTATCAATGACCATCCCTTTCGACATAGGAGACATAACAAGATTCAATACTTTAGCACAATCAAGAGAAATAAACTAATGCGTTGCACCATTATCAATAATAGAAGGCAAATGAGTGTTGTTAATGAAACAAATACCTCTAATCAAGTTGTCCGGCTCCGCACCCTTCTCAACACTTAAAGCAAACACTTTCCCACTAGCCTTCTCCTTCTTCGGCTTCGTACACTTCATACTAATATTACCAGCTTCTCCATAATTGTAGCACACCACCTCTTTGCTCTTGCACTCAAAAGCCCGATGTCCAACCTTTCCACACTTGTAACAAGTTAATAAAGCATTAGTACACTCCGCAGCACGATGACCCACAACTCCACACCTAAAGCACCTCAAGTCTCCTCCACTCTGAGTAGTCCCACCAACAACTTTCTTCTTTCCCTTATCCGTTCCATAAGGCTTACCACGATTATTCCCATTTCCCTTCTTATCATTGACAGTCTTGTAGAAACTTGATCTGGCTCTGCTGTCCACATAAAAAATCCTACAATTGTTCACCATAGTGGAAAACACTCTGATCGCCTGGTATCCAATGAACTGCTTAATCTCAGGACGTAACCCACTCTCAAACTTGATGCACTTCGACGCCTCCCTCCCAATGCATTGTAATGCGGGCAAAACCGAGAAAGATCCTCAAACTTTGCCGCATAGTCTGCCACTGACATGTTTCCTTGCTTTAGCTCCAAGAATTCTATCTCCTTCTTACTTCTTACATCCGCCAGGAAATACTTGCTCAAAAACTCATCCTTGAAGACCACCCAGAGATCTCAACTCCTCCCACCTCCATCCGCTGCCTGGTGTTCAACCACCAAAACTTCGCCTCTTCCGCAAGCATATGAGTAGCCAACTGCACCTTCTGCTCATCATTCATACCCATCGCTTAAAAGATCCGCTCAATCCCCTGCAACCATGTCTAAGCTCCATCCGGATCGTGCCTCCCGAACATCGGTGGATGATTCCTCATGAATTGATCCAAGCGTAACTCGTCTGCTCCACCTTGCTGGTTCTGCTAAACGTGGGCTGCAACATTCGCCTGAGCTAATGCCTAAGCCGTTACGGTCATTGCATCTGTAATAGCAGCGTCGTTCCTTCCGACCATCTCTCGCTACACAACAAGCACTATTTAGTTAGAAAGGAAAAGTATCGACAATAATCCACATACATGTTGCATACAACAGGACAATACACCAAGTGTTGGCCCAAACTAGACTGACCTGCTCTGATACCATATTATAACACCCTGAACCGCGAGACTAATATTTAAATAATCAATCATGCATTTAATCAAACATCAAGGTGTTACTATTCGTCAAACATCTCATACTAAATCCTCATGATAAAAATTTCATCAAATATATATAACAGATCACAACATAATAAATATCTCGACAACGTAATCTCGGGTCACATCATAACATCTCAAAATATATTATATCAACATTTTGATCATATAGATCCATCAACAACAATCCAAAAGGAAATAAGACAATCCTCAAAATCCTAGATCAGAGCATCTAATCTAGACTCCTTAAAAGCAAGAAAAACGAGTAGGCATCACGCCATCCTCAACATACTCACAAGAAAAGCTAGTTCTCAACCTGTCTACACCACGAGGATGCTGGCGACCAAAAAGCCACTGGAGGGTAAGATATACATTCAAAATAAAGGAATTATAAACGGATGTAAGTTCAGGCAAAACAACGTCTTTGTTGAGTATTTTGGTGTTGGCTGCATGTTTTGGCAAATCCAATGTGTTGAATAGAAGCATCTCCATGTTTAGAACAAGTCTTCAGTTGCAAGGTTTTTTGATTTGAAGCTGTTCAGAAGCTGAAAATTCCTTCAGAAGCTGAAAGTTTCTTCAGAAGCTGAAATCCTGAGTCTAAAGCATCAGACGCACTGTAGCAGAGTTGATTTTTGTTGACTTCTTCAGAAGCTGCATTTTTGCAAGTTATTTTGGCGCAAATCTTGGCGAGATTTATCAAGGATTTATCCTCGCATATTGCTTCTAGAATGCTGGTTGATTTGGAGTAGATTTTATGAAGATTTGGTTCAGTTTTATGAAGTTCGTATTTTTCTGCAAAATCTTTATAAAGATACATTGCAGGTTTATTTGTTTCCTTATTGGATCATTCATAAATCAGAAACAAATCATGTGCAGAAGATTGGAATCTAATTTATGCTGATTATTGAAGGCTATATAAGGAGTGCTTTGCTGCTATTCAAGACACACGAGGAATTAGAGAGAAATATCAGAAATAGAGTCTGTGTTAGTTTTAAGCTTGTTAGCTTTATTTTTGCACCACTCATATGTTTTGAGTTGGTTTAGGTTTTATTGAGTTGTAATTCATTCAAAGCTTTTAAGCAAGAATGAAGTTTTTGTATTGAAGTGTGTTCTTCAAAACTGGGTAGTTTTTGTTTCAGAACTGGGTTTAGTTCAAGGGTTGTTCAAGTGACTGGGCTGTTTCTTGAATAGGAAGTTAGTGGATTCTAATACTCTGAGTTGGGTAGAAGTCTGACTAGGTGGAGGTTAATTGCTTGGGATAGGAACTGGGAGTCAGTGTCTGAGTCTTAAGGATTAATTCCAATAGTGGATTTCCTTCCTGGATTGGTATCCCCTAGAGTAGGAGGTGTTTACTCCGAACTGGGTTAACAAACCTTGTCTTCTTTTTATTTCTGCACTTTATTTCCTGCTGCTGAACTGATTTAATTGTGCTAAGTTTTATTCTGAATTTGCTTGTTTAAGTTCAGAACCAGTTTTATAAGAACCTGTTAACTCCTAACTAGTTGCTAAGCCAGAAATTTCAGTCTTCATATAAGCATACATCATATTAAGCCTGGTTATGATTATAAAACTTGCATAACATAATTCCATCAACAAATAATCACCAAGGCAAATACATACCAATTACATCTCATCAATGAATAAATCACCAAGTCAATATATGTCAATCTCATCTCATCAACAATCATCAGTTATACAGTTACCAAATAGATGCACAAGTTCACGCCAAAATATTGCCACATACGACTCATCATGTTCATGCAATGCGCCTAAAAGGACTCTACATGCATGTGGTATCGATTTTTGAATATCAGAGTTATGTTACTGAGTGATCCCTCGTCTTTACATAATTGGAAAATCAGAGATATGTTACCGAATAATTCACCCGTCTTTACATACTTGTCTTTGCATAGGACTGACTTATGAATGCATGGGCCCACATATAGACTCGACAATGCACACCAATCATACACCTCATTGTTATATAATTCACTCCATCATATAACATATCATCACCAAATCAACACCAATTACATTGTCAAATCAATTAAGGTGACACACATCAACAAGTCAATAATCAAGACATCATCTCATCATAATCATCCATTCATCAACATATCATGATCATCACAACAAAACATTCTCATTTAATTTCATTCACATAGTACACATTCCATGTTTAATAAAACAAAGTTCCATTCACTTATCACCAACTAATTCATCACATCCTCATCACATTCTTAGCATGTTACATCATAATTCATACTTCATTAATCAAATAACAAGTTTACATACATATCATAACTTAATTAAAGACAATTTACAAGTTCGTCTCTAACCATTTAACCTCTAAGTTTCCTTACATCAAAGTCCAAGTTAATCAATCATATACCTCCTCATTATACTTCTAATAATCAAGTTTAGGGGTTTGAGACCCATTCACGTGCATTGGATACCTCAAAAGGACGCAAAATTGAAGTTCCCACGCACAGGGAAGGGCGTACGGTCATGCCACAAGGGCGCACGGTCGTGCGTCCTTGACATGACATGGATTTTTTATTTTTCTGTTTTTCGCAAAAATACAGTTTTCAACACCATTTTTTTATCCAATTCGCACCAGAATCGTCCCAAAACCATAAACTAATTTTATCCAATTATTTTCACCTCAAACTTAGCTTAACCAACTTAATCATACTCAATTTCACCACTAATTATCATGTTTTTCCTATTAATCCAAATATCGTCTCACAACATCATTTTAGCACAACAACTCACCATCCAAACATAGCGACAACACAACAACAATCTAAAGCGGCTGAAGGCTACGTCGGAAGAGAAAAGGGTGAAAGGAGTTTAATAAATAATTAATTTTATTCAAGTAACCAATTTTAAATTAAATGATGTGGTGAAATGCTATTGGTTGACTGTTCAAACTGTCTTTACACTGTCAGTGCACTACAATTAAACACAAAAAACTATTGCATTTCATACCATAAAAGGCAATTAAACAACAGGCCGAATTATTGGGGCTTTACCAGTAATAGACTTAAGTCTTCTGCAAGTTTCACTTTCATATTCAACTGACAATTGTTGAATTTCTACAATGTGATAAAATCAATAAAATAGACATAATTAATAACCACCATCAAATAATATATCAATACAAGTTTATTTTGTAGATAATTTACTAAATTACAAGTCATGACATTCTCAGATAGCTCATGCTCTCCAATCAATTTAAGGTAAGTATTTGACATAGGGTTTCAGCCATATTTAGACTCAATTCAAAACTTCTACCATGTTTAGACTCAAGGAGCTCCTCTGTGTCTCCAAAACCCTCCCCATCTGCTAAATGTGCTCTCAGAAGCAATTGATGATACTTTTGTGGCCAAAATCTTCGAACTATGGCGGCAAAAACGGGGGCAACAAGGGTAGTTTTGCTTCCGCCATATAAGAATGTTAATTTCTCACTGTTTGTTTCATATGGGTCACTCAAGTACATCTCAAGTTCATTTTATTGATCAATTGTATCGTTCTCCTTCAAATGTTATTTAAACGCATATGGAGTTACAAAAAGTGATGGTTTTTAAGTTAAGGTAGATGTTTCAGCTTGGGAATTGCTCTGTCTTGTTAGGTCGGTGGAGGTTTTGGCCATACGATGGCGTTCATGGACAAATTTGTATAAATTGTACAACCTACATAAATTTTCCTTCACACCTTCACCCATCTCCTTTGCAAAATCAGTATCAGCCCCATACATGTCATTAAAAGACCACTCGATATACTCAAACTTAAGGTATCAATACATTAAAAAAAGACACACTTAAGGAACACGAGGAACATGGTATCAACTCTGACTCATGGGTACCTCTACTCCAAGCACTACATAAGGAACATGGTATATGTTCTTGCAGAGGGGTGTAATTTCTAACTCCCACATACTCGTTCGACTTACACAAAAATTCATTTAGGTGACACATAAAAGTACATAAGGGTAGTGTGGCAGCTCACGACAATTGAATTACTCTTTCAATGTCTATTATAAATTTATCTTTCAACATACTCTCATAATATTGTCCAGAGGTCTCCAATCGACCAGGTGCAGTATCGCACATGTGTTCTCCATCACTTAGGCATGTCACACCCTACTTATATGAAGATGAAACATGGTTTAGAACGATATCCTCAGAGTCAACTCGTATCACTCTTCAACAGAAGATCACAAATCAAACAAAGTGTGAGTCGCTACTTGGAAGAAACTTTGTTTTTTACAAATGGTGGAATAGAGACTTGGTGAATGAGTTGGGCTTCTCAAGCTCACTCCTAGTTTCATGGATGATGGAATCATCACAAATAGAGACACATCCTTAGAAAATCACTAATTATTATTCAAGAATCAAATACCAAAGAGAAAGGGGTGAATCTTACCCTTAAGGTAAATATACTTCATAGGTCCTTTATCTTATAATTTTGTAACACTTGAGTCCTTTATCTTTTTTTTTCGTTTAAGTCCTTTATCTTCTATATCGCGCATAAACAAAGAATCAATTATGATAGAGCCTCACTATGATTTACATAGCTATAGATTTTTATGGCTTCCAGGAAACTTGACGGCCTTTGGGGTCTTTCGACACAACCATCACATTAAGCGTGTGAAGACACACCTTCATCGGGGTATAATCGCAGTACTTAACATGCAACATTAGTAGGTTGGTCATCAGTAGCTCTCCATCTGAGGAGAGGCTGAGTCTGGCCTATGACAAGAGTACTAGTTAGATCTCAACGCTTCCCACGACTCCTCCAAGATCTAATTGGCATTCAAACAGTCTCTCTTGTCCCCATCTCCTTTCAGTACTTAGGGGTGTAACTCATATCAAACAAATATTTTTCATTCCCATCTCCTTTCAGTAGTAGGGAACTTGGCAATAAAAATAAAAGTGATAAAGATTTACTTTCAAAGATTTGGTGTTAAAACAGTTTATTTGAAAGAAGCACAAAGCTATGACTTTACGAATCTTAAGTGAAGAATATCATAACCTCATCATGTCTAAACCACAAGAAAGGGTTTAACGATCATGATGAGCTTAACCACAAAGATGAAGATGTAATGAAACATAAATGAAAACATGAAAAGCTAAATTGATAGATAATATAGAGTTAATAACAGATTACAATCCAACAAGGAAACATGTGAGCTTGAAGCATCACTGATGTTAGTCAAAAGCAAGTATATTTATATCGTATCCACAGGGACTAGTGCGATATCGTAAGCCGTTCAACAATTGTTATCATTTTAAGTTAGGGTTTATAAATTATTTTTCTATAAAACTATTCGACTTTTAAAGCGGTAATAAAAACGACGAGTAATAGGGCGTAAAAGCGTTGGAATCAGAGTTCGTCAATCAAGCATCAAATATATTCTAATGATCATGTATATGGATTCTAGCTTTTTAGTGAAATTATCACGTATCACTCGACAACATCATTCATGTCTAAATTACGTTGTGAGATCGATCGTATCGTTTAATCGACGATTTCTCAATCTATTAAACGATCTGAAAGCTTTACGTTCCGACACTTTGTATGATTATCAAAACACAATTCCATGTCTAGGATTTCTTATTTTGATAGAAGATTATTCTAAACCTAGATTCAAAAGTATTTTTCAATAACAATTAAATCAAGCATAAGAATGAATAGCAGGAGTAAACTCAATATCACATAAGGTGCTACAATCATATAATTGAAAGATCAAAAGATTACATCTAAGCTATATTAAGTACATCCAATCCCAACAAAGGAAAGTTAGTTGATCATTGTCATGACACCAATACAAAAGTGGAAAGAATGATGAAGATCCAAAGATAAGTCTTGATTTCCCAAAGGTTCTTAGTTAATCCACACTCAATCACTCTTGCTCCATGAAGAACAACACTTTTATCCCTATTTTCTATCTAAAAATATAACAACATATATAAAATTCAGCTTTTGAACCTATTGTGCGCTCTCTAAAAAAACGTGAACGCTTCGAGGGTATAAGACCACTCGGAAAGAAGTGCGGAGTCGCCACCAAAGTTTTTATTTGTAAAGGGGAACGTTGATAAACCCCCTTGAGTTTTATTTTTAAAGGGAAACGATAATAAAACCCTTGGCGATGTGGAAAGGATGGTCATCACAACCATTATCGGGTTCGGGAGTCGATTATGCAAGGGGAAGGTATTAACGCCCCTCACATCCGTTGTACTCAACGGGAACCTCCTAGTTAGTTAAGGCTAAAGTGTTTTAAAAGGTTTGCTTGCATGCTTAATATATAAAGGGAAAAAGAAAAGGGGGAAAAAGTTTATTTTTTTATTATTGTGCTTGACAAGAACGGGGTCTTGCTCCTACGTATCTCCTGGTGCGATGGAAAATTCAAAGCTACGTAGTTCTTTGTAGAAAAACGTTTCTTTGTTGGTTGATTTAAAAGAACGATGCTTTTGATCGTATTCTTGCGATTAAACATAGCTTATATGCTCGCGCGTGGGAGGCTTAAGCGTTTGTTTGAATCGCGCTAGAATTGATAAAACATGTTCGTTTGCGAAAAAGGGTTTGAATTGACCACGGGGGCCAAAAATTAGTTTAATTGACTACGGGGAGTCAAGAATAGGTTCAATTGGTCACGGGGGACCAAGAAAAGGTTCAATGGACCACGGGGGGTCGAGCATTGATTCAATTGGTCACGGGGGACCAAGAAAAGGTTCAATGGACCACCGGGGGTCGAGCATAGATTCAATTGGTCACGGGGGACCAAGAAAGGGTTCAATTGACTCAAAGGAGTCGGGAATTGATTCAAATGGTCACAGGGGACCAAGAAAGGTTCAATTGACTCAAAGGAGTCGAGAATTGATTCAAATGGTCACGGGGGACCAAGAAAGGGTTCAATTGACTCAAAGGAGTCGAGAATTGATTCAAATGGTCACGGGGGACCAAGAAAGGGTTTGGTTGGGTTCTGAAAATAGAATGACGATTGTCCGAACAACGAGACATACGTCAAGTATTCGTGCAACCAGGGAATGGAGAGACATACGTCAAACCACTCTTTTTTCATTCAAGTTTATTGTTGAAACTTAAAATGTACTTTTGGTGAAGTTTGAAAAGAATGACGATTGTCCAAACAACGAGACATACGTCAAGTGTTTGTTTAATCGGGGAATGGAGAGACATACGTCAAACCACTCCTTTTTCATTCAAATTTGTTATTGAAACTCAAGAAATCCCCAAATAAGAGCAAAACACTTGGTTTAAACTTAAGAACAAGTTTTGTTGTTGAAAATTATGAACATGTTTGTCGTTCAAGTTTATGATTGAAAAATGAACAAGTTTCTTGTTGCTCAAGTTACTCAAAATTGTTGTTTGAAACTTAATGAACAAGGCTTGTTGTTCAAGTTTGTTTTTGAAACTCAATGAACAAAGTTTGTTGTTCAAGTTTTTTATTCAAACTTATTGAAATTCCAAAATAAAAGCCAAAAACACTTGTTATGTTTTGAACAAAATGAGTTTTAATCCTTTTCAAAAAGAGTTCAAAAGAAAAGTTAGGTTCTGAACCTTAAAAACATGCCCAGAAGCTGTTTCTAAACCTTAAAAATGCCCAGAAGTGCTTCAGAAGTTGAATTTTAGCTTCTGAGTGAACAATACTTCAGAAGCTAAATTTCAGAGTCTGAAGTACTGTTCAGACGCACTGTTTAGACGTTGACTTTTGTTGACTCTCAGACGCACTGTTCATCAGACTCACTGTTCATCAGACGCACTGTTCAGACGTTGACTTTTGTTGACTCTCAGACGCACTGTTCATCAGACGCACTGTTCAGACTCTGAACTTCAGAAGCACTGTTCAGACTCTGAAGTTCAGGGTCTGAAGCACTGTTCAGAAGCTGCTTCTGAACTGATTTCAAGACCTCCAAGGGTAAAAGCTTTCGAATTCACTAATAAAAAGAATTAAACCAGTTCTGTTTTGATATTTTGCAAACTTTGGGATTTCTTTGAAGTTTCAAAAGATGTTTTTAGTTCAAAACAAGTTAAAAACCACTAATAATGCAGCAAATTGATACTGAATCAACGAGAACAACAGGATAAATGCAAACAGAATGCAAATGAACGAAGAAAAGTTTAGAATGACTTACAAACTCCTAGCCAATGCTTGGGATGCAAGAAACTGAAAGTGGCTTTGAATGATTGTGGTTTTACAAAACTGAATGTTGCATAATACAAACAACAATAACAATAGTGTTTTGCTATTGTTCTTCACTCTTTGTATGAGGTTTAGTGAAGATTTAAATGTTGTTTTGATTGTTGGGTTTGTTTAAGATTGTTTGTAAAAGAAGGAAGCAGAAAAACAGAGCTTCTGGCTTTCTCAGATTGTTGGGAATTTTAGCTATTCCTTCTGGTTCTGAGTTGCTCTAAATCTCTCTAAAACAACTACTGAATTGTTCTAAGATCAGATTGAATTGGATTAAAACAAACTGGGTTGAAACTGTGTGTTTTGTTCTTGAGATTGTGTGGAAATTTTGTCTGAATTCTAAATCAAAGAACTTTGAATTTTTTAGCAAAGAAAACTGTGTGAATTCTGTATCAAAGAACTGGTCCCTAATCCTTCAGCATTGTGCTTCTTATATAGGCCAATTAAGATCAATTGTAATCATGAAAATCCCCTAAAACCAGGCTGTTTTGTGGGCTATGACCAGGACATTTGGCTAGCATTTAATGCAAAAGGAAGGAGGTGACCTTGCCTTGTGATCATGGTGAAGACTTTGGCTAATTTCAGAACCCAATGGGGCCGAATTTGACAAGAATTGCTGGAAACAGGGATTGTCTGTGCAGGTCGCAACTTGAGATGCCCTTTGGGATTGATCTTTGCAATTTTGAGAAGACAAACAGGAAAAGGTAGTGTGCTGTTTGCAGAGCTTGGGGAGAAACAATGGACAACGTGTGTTGTACACAGAAGGAAAGAAGAAATGCTGGAACAGGGTCAGCAGTTTTCAGAACTGGGCAAGCAGTTTTGCAATCAGGGCAAGCTGTGTTGCAGCTTAAATTGACTGGTTTTCATAAAGGAGAAAAGGCAAGGTGGTGGCTGGAAAGTGAAGGTCAGGGCTCAGGGCAATTGGGGAAGAAGAAGTGTGCTGGGCACGTGCTAGCTCTTCTCTTCTTTCTTCTTTCTTCTGCTTCTGAAGGAACGTGCCCTGCACGTGTTCCTTTTCTTTTGTTTTCTTTCTTTCCCCTTTTCTGAAGGAACGTGCCCTGCACGTGTTCCTTTTCTTTCGTTTTCTTTTTATCTTCTTCTTTGTGGGTCGGAAGGAACAAGTGGGTTGGGCCTTCTTTTCTTTTTTTTCTTTTTGTTTGCTCACTCCCTTTTTTTTTTGTTTTGCTTCTTTTGTTTCTTTTTTTTGGAAATAAACTTAAAAGTAATAAATGCAATAATAATAATAATAGTAATAATGAAAATAAAAAATGATAATAATAATAATAATAATAAAAGTAAAAGAAATATAATAAATAATAATAAATATTATTATTATTTATTATTTATTTCTAAAAAGAAAATAAAGATTGACTTCTCTTTTTTTTGAAAAAGCTAGGACAAAATTGGGGTACAACACCTATTTATAGGTGTTCTGATATTATTGACTTCGCTCTGCGAAGTCATACTTTGCTTTGTGAAGTCCTTTCTTCACCACTAGGTTTCTGCCACCTCAGCCTTGAACAGTCCAAACCGCCCTACTTCGCTCTGCGAAGTTGAAGTTCGCTCAGACTTCGCAGAGCAAAGTCTTGAAACTTTTGGGGTCTGGAACTTACTGCCTAACTTCGCCTTGACATCGCAGAGCGAAGTCCTTGATATGATTTTCTTTCATTTTTGACCTTTAAGTCCAAAGAAATTGCATGTACCTACAAAAATGGTTGGGATTAGGTCTAAAAAGCATGAAATGATATTTATCCTTTCTTTCTGAGCTTTTACCAAGATAACTTGTAAAACAAGTAAGAAAAGTGCCTAAAATAAATATGTTTTATAACTAGTTTCTGGCACTTATCAAACTCTCCCCAACTTACATCTTTGTTTGTCCTCAAACAAAGGACTTTGCAAATAAAAAATCAAGCTTTAAACAACAGGTACGACGCAAAACAGCAAAGGCAGAGATTTAAACAAAATTTCATATTGCATGATTCATTTGAGATTTGCACGGGCTTAGACTGAAAAGGTAAAAAGATCGTCGCCTCGGGGGGTGCTTAGATCTGACAAGTCATCGCCTCGGGGGGTGCTTAGACTGAAAAGGTAAAAAGATCGTCGCCTCGGGGGGTGCTTAGATCTGACAAGTCGTCGCTTCGGGGGGTGCTTAGATTGAAAAGGTAAAAAAGATCGTCGCCTCGGGGGGTGCTTAGATCTGACAAGTCGTCGCCTCGGGTACAGCTTAGACTGAAAAGGTAAAAAGATCGTCGCCTCGGGGGGTGCTTAGATCTGAAAAGTCGTCGCCTCGGGGGGTGCTTAGACTGAAAAGGTAAAAAGATCGTTGCCTCGGGGGGTGCTTAGATCTGACAAGTCGTCGCCTCGGGCTCGGGGGGTGCTTAGACTGAAAATGTAAAAAGATCGTCGTCTCGGGGGTTCTTAGATCTGACAAGTCGTCGCCTCGGGGGGTGCTTAGACTGAAAAGGTAAAAAGATCATCGCCTCGGGGGGTGCTTAGATCTGAAAAGTCGTCGCCTCGGGGGGTGCTTAGACTGAAAAGGTAAAAAGATCGTCGCCTCGGGGGGTGCTTAGATCTGACAAGTCGTTGCCTCGGGTACAGCTTAGACTGAAAAGATAAATAGATCGTCGCCTCGGGGGGTGCTTAGATCTAACAGAAAAGTCGTCGCCTCGGGGGGGTGCTTAGACTCTCTGGGGAAATAAAAATAGATCGTCGCCTCAGGGGGTGCTTAGATCTAACAGACAAGTCGTCACCTCGGGGGGTGCTTAGACTGTCGTGGGGATGAATGTAATCGTCTCTAGACGTGGCTAGTACTTAGATTGTTGAAAAAGGAAAGCATGAATGTTGATGCATGATATGCTTCAAGTTGCTTTATGCAGTATGATATGCAATATGATATGATATGAGGTAGACTCAATAAGGAGTTTCTGCTGGGGAAACTCAATGGGTGTAGGTAAGTTTAATGAAGACTGGGATAGCCTGTGAAGGGATCCGTTGGTTTTTCTTTTTGAAAAAACCTACTGGGGTAGTTCCAGAAGGAGGTCCACTGGGAACACTTGTTTAATTGTTGGTGAATATGATACTCATCGGGGAATACTTGCTGGGGAGCATGATAAATTGTGAGGGAGAGCATGATAATGAATATGAGATGCATGCTAATGAATGAGTTTGATATGATGCATGTATATGCTGGATAAGTTGATGACATGTTGAATGATGGGGATTATGATTGGATGCCGAGCGAGGTCGAGCTTTGGTTGTGATTGTGCCAATGACGATTGGACTTTGGTTGGAAATTGTGAGTGTGAGTGCCAATGATGATTGGGCTTTGGATTGTGATTAGGTTTGTGACATCACTGGGGATATAAGGATCATTTTGGAAGCATGATCGATATCCAGCCTTAGTGGATGAAAGAAATGTGGGGTATGCTTCATTCGGGGAATTCCGTCCCTCCGACACTCGGGATCTTTGCGTTTCAAGTACCGTGAGCTACGCACTTGTTAATGCTGAAGAGTAAGACTCTTAAAATGACTGATAAAGAGTTTCAGGTCTTGAGTCCTTTGATGCAATACTGGAGACCAACGAAATTCTTTCGACATTTAAGAAATTCAAGTAAAACACACATTTGTTTTTGCAAGTTTTTTTTGTTATTATTTCCCAAGTTTCAATGCGTTATTTATCACAAAATAAAAATAACATTTTATGCGCTAATGAGAACACAAAACAATGAAAAGGTTTAAAAATGAATTTATTCAATGCAAATTTGATCCCTTGAATGGGTAGCAACACATGAAGATGTAATCCTTGTAAGAAGTGATTACTCCGCTGGGGAAAACAAAAAGCAAAAAAAAACAAAAGGAGATTTATTTGAGTGTTGTTTCAATACAACACGTGCTATTTTTCCCTATGACTTCGAAATCCTTTTGCCTCTGAAAGATGATGACGAGACCGATTCTTCCCCTCTTGAATCCTGTCCGGATCTTGGATGTTGCAGCCTTTTGCCTTTCTTATTTGTTTTGAAACCCCTAATTTTTGCCTGGACCGCTCATTCGAGTTTTCAGTCCACCGGGGTATATTTCCTTTTTTGATGTCCTTAATTTTTGCCTAGACCGCCTTTTTAGGTTTTTGATCTACCAGGACGCTCTCTATTGCCTAAACCGCCCCTTCGGGTTTTCGATTTAGCGAGCTCTTTTTCTCTTTTAGGCATAGTACTTTTTGACTGCGTCGGAGTTTATTGAGAGTGGAAACTCCTCTCCATCGATAGTGGTGATGATTAAGGCTCTACCAGAGAAAGCTTTCTTTACCACGTATGGTCCTTCGTAGCTAGGAGTCCATTTCCCGCGGGGATCCTTGTGGATGGGTAATATCTTCTTCAGCACTAAGTCTCCCTCTTTGAATTCTCGAGGACGAACTTTCTTGTCGAATGCCCTCTTTAGCCTCCTTTGGTACAGCTGTCCGCAACACAATGATGTTAGACGCTTCTCTTCTATGAGGTTCAGTTGGTCGAACCGTGTTTGGACCCATTCGGCTTCTTCTAGCTTGGTTTCCATCAAGACCCTTAATGAGGGGATTTCAACTTCAATGGGAAGCACGGCCTCCATACCCTATACCAAGGAAAACGGGGTTGCCCTAGTGAAAGTGCGAACGGCTGTTCTGTAGCCATGTAGTGCAAAGGGAAGCATCTCATGCCAACCTTTGTAGGTTTTTACCATCTTTTGGATGATTTTCTTTATGTTCTTGTTGGCCGCTTCTACCTCACCGTTCATCTTTGGCCGATAAGGTGAGGAATTATGGTGCTCGATCTTGAAGTCTTTGCACAACTCCTTCATCGTATTGTTGTTTAGGTTTGCCCCACTATCTGTGATGATTTTGTGGGGAGTGCCGTAACGGCAAATGATTTCCTTTTTGATGAATCGGGCTACCACTTGTTTTGTTACGTTTGCATAAGAAGCTGCTTCGACCCACTTGGTGAAATAGTCAATGGCAACCAGGATGAACCGTTGTCCATTTGAAGCCTTTGGCTCAATCATTCCAATCATGTCTATGCCCCACATAGAAAATGGCCAGGGTGCCGTCATGACATTCAAGGGAATTGGTGGCACATGCACCTTGTCAGCGTAAACTTGACACTTGTGACATGTCTTGGCATAGCGGAAACAGTCAGCTTCCATGGTTAGCCAGTAATAGCCCGCCCTTAGGATTTTCTTTGCCATTGCATGCCCATTGGCATGGGTTCCAAAGGATCCCTCATGGATTTCTCTGATGAGCATGTCTGCTTCGTGTTTATCTACACATCTGAGCAAGACCATGTCATAATTTCTTTTGTAGAGGGTGTTCCCGCTGAGGAAGAACTGGGATGCCAATCACCTGAGGGTTCTCTTGTCAGTTTATGAGACATTTTCTGGATACTCTTGCTCTTCAAGGTATCGCTTGATGTCGTAGAACCAGGGTTTGTTGTCAAGTCCTTCTTCGACTACTGCACATACAACTGGTTTGTCCCTACGATCCATCTTTATGATTGGCGCCTCGTTGTGGAAATTTACTTGGTACATTGATGATAATGTAGCCAAAGCATCCGCTACCTGAATTTCTTCTTGAGGTATGTGATGAAAGGTGATCTTATCGAAATGCTCAATCAACTCTACAATCTGGGCACGGTAAGGAATCAAATTGGGATGTTTTGTTTCCCACTCTCCTTTGACTTGATAGATGACTAGCACTGAGTCCCCATATACTTCAAGAATTTTGATCCTTAGGTCAATGGCTGCTTCGAGACCCAAGATGCACGCTTCATACTCTGCCATGTTATTGGTGCAGTCAAAGCATAATCTTGCTGTGAAGGGTTGGTACCCATTTCTTGGTGATATTAGGACTGCCCTGATCCCGTGCCCCATGGCATTTGAGGCACCATCGAAAGCGAGCTTCCATCGAGCTCCTGGTTCAGGCCCTTCGTCATCACTTATGACCCTTTCGTCATTTAAGGCTACAACGTCTTCATCAGGGAAGTCAAATTGTATGGGTTGATAGTCCTCCAATGGTTGGTGAGCAAGGTGTACGGATAAAACACTCCCTTTTATAGCTTTTTGAGTGACATATTGGATGTCATACTCAGATAGCAGCATTTGCCAACGAGCTATCTTTCCTGTGAGGGCAGGCTTTTCAAAGATGTATTTGATGGGATCCATCTTTGATATCAACCAAGTGGTATGGGTCAACATGCACTGTCTTAAGCGTCGGGCAGCCCATGCTAAGGCGCAGCAAGTCTTTTCAAGCAAGGTATACCTCGATTCACAATCGGTGAACTTCTTGCTTAGATAGTAGATGGCGTGCTCTTTTCTTCCCGTTTCGTCTTGTTGTCCTAGTACACAACCCATTGATCCCTCAAGTACTGTCAAGTATAAGATGAGGGGTTTACCAGGAACTGGAGGTATTAAAATAGGTGGTTCTTGCAGGTATTGTTTGATCTTGTCAAACGTCTCTTGGCAGTCCTCATTCCACTGAACGGCTTGATTTTTCCTTAGCAGTTTGAAGATTGGTTCGCAAGTGGCTGTCATATGTGAGATGAATCTAGCAATGTAGTTCAATCTTCCTAAGAATTCACGATCCTTCTCGGTATTTGGTGCTGGCATATCTTGTATGGCCTTTACCTTGTCAGGATCCACTTCAATTCCCCTTTGGCTGACGATGAAACCCAATAACTTCCCGGACCTAACACCAAATGTGCACTTGTTAGGATTTAGGCGCAGCTTGAACTTTCTTAGGCGTTCGAATAGCTTATGCAAATGTAGCAGATGACCATCCTCCATCTGGGATTTAGCAATCATATCCTCAACGTAGACCTCTATTTCCTTATGAATCATATCATGGAAAAGAGTTACCATTGCTCTTTGATATGTTGCCCTGGCATTTGTCAATCCGAAGGGCATTACCTTGTAGCAAAAGGTTCCCCATGGGGTGATGAATGTGGTTTTCTCCATGTCCTCTGGAGCCATTTTGATTTGGTTATATCCAGAGAAACCGTCCATGAAAGAGAAGACTGAGAATTGGGCGGTGTTGTCTACCAATATGTCAATATGTGGTAGTGAGAAATCATCTTTTGGGCTTGCTCTATTCAAGTCCTGGTAGTCCACACACATCCTAACTTTGCCATCCTTCTTAGGGACTGGCACAATGTTGGCAACCCATTGTGGGTACTTGGTTACTGCTAAAAAGCTGGCGTCGAACTGCTTTTTGACCTCCTCTCTAATCTTAAGAGCCATGTCAGGTCTGGTTCTTCTTAACTTTTGCTTTACTGGTGGGCATTCTGGCTTGAGCGGTAGTCTATGTACGACTATGTTGGGGTCTAATCTTGGCATGTCTTGATACGACCAAGCGAACACATCCACATACTCTCGTAGTAGCTTAACCAACTTTTCCTTTACGTCTTCTTGCAGGGAGGCTCCCACTTTGACCTCTTTCTTGTCCTCTTCAGTCCCTAAGTTGATCATTTCAACTGGCTCCTGGTGTGGTTGTATTACCCTATCCTCTTGATCCCCAAGCTTGGACAATTCTTCAGGAAGTTCATAATCGTCCTCTTCATCGTCTTCCGTTTGGTTAATCGGGCAATCGAAGTCGTAAGGGATTATAGTGGTGTTATTTTCGGTGGGTGGATTTGTGGATCTGCATGAGTATGATTTTATTTTAGGTTTTTGCAGAATTTTTTTTTTAAAATATTGCGAATAAAGAACAAAAGAAAGAAATGAACTCAATTGAACATAAGATGCAATTTTATTTATGATTGAAATAACTTTAAAACATGGGGGCCCCACACAACTAATCATTTGCCTTGGGCAGAGCGAAACGATTTTTTTCAAAAATAAAAACAAACATGGTAAATTACTTGAACATGGAAATGATTTCGGGAATTTCGATGGCCCTCCAGTTGTTCAAGATCTCATCCGAAGTACATCGGTGCACCAAGTCGGACACTTCTTCATCCGTGTCTTCCAACAGAGCTACTTGGTCTTCGTAGTTAAAACCCGCGCTGTAAAATGTCTCCAAAATGGGAAGGATCCCTTGCTGTTTAGGCTTTGAGGAGGTTTCCGCTGACGGCTGATATCCTAGCCCGAAACGGTTCTTCTTCTCTGGTATGTCCACCAGCTTGCCCCATCCTTTAAAGCTGCTCTCTTTTAGAGCTTCTCTTACTGCCCTCCACGATGACATGGTTGTGCTTGCTTCTTTCTTAGGTTTTGAGCTCATGGTCACGTCATTTGTCACTTCCAAAGATTGGAAGGGAATATCCACAGCTTCTTCGTACGTTTCTTTGTAACAGAATGACGAAAGATGGCTTACCATCATATCCTCTTGGCCCGAAACTACGATCATCTTGTCATTGACAATGAATTTGAGTTTCTGGTGTAGGGTAGAGGTGATGGCTCCGACGGTATGAATCCAAGGTCGTCCTAGAAGACAACTGTAAGTTGGATTAATGTCCATGACTTGGAAGGTGATGGGGAAAACTTGTGACCCGATTTGAACCGGTAAGTCAATCTCTCCTATGACGGCCCTTCTTGACCCATCAAAAGCTTTTACCACCAAAGCGCTTGGCTTCATCACTGTCCCTTCACATGATAGCTTTAGAAGGGTAGTCTTGGGCATTACGTTCAAAGATGATCCCGTGTCCACTAATACTCGAGAGAGGATGTGGTCCAAACACTTTACAGAGATGTGTAAAGCCCGGTTGTGAATATGCCCCTCGTCGGGTAGCTCATCGTCATTGAAACCCAAATACCTGCTTGAGGTAATATTTGCCACTATCCTGTCAAATTGGTCCACAGGGATGTCCTTAGTAACATGTGCCTCGCTAAGGATCCGCAATAATGCTTCTCGGTGGGCCTCCGAGCTTAGCAGTAGAGATAACATGGAGATTTTGGAGGGAGTTTGACCCAACTGGTCAATGATTTTATACTCGCTCTTTTGGATAATTCTTAGGAACTCCTCGGCCTCTTTTTGTGGGGTTGTTTTCTGAGAGGGTCTCGCTTGGTTCTCCATCTATTCCACGCTCTTTTCCTTGAGCGGTTCTCTTGGTAGTTCTGCTGGTGCCTTCCCGAGTTTCTCCGGAGCGAAGACTCTACCACTCCTTGTCATTCCTCCAACGCCGGTAATGTTAGTGACGTTGGTTTCTATTTTTGCCAATGGCTTTCCCTCCATGTAAGCGACAGGTTGGTAATTCCACGGTACCCTCTTTGTACTCTCAAAAGAAAAGGGTGCCGGCACATGAAATGTTATGGGTTTTACAGGTATTTGCACCTCTCTCCTTTGGTATGGGATTTCGAGAGGTTTTGGGTCTTGAGACTCCAAAGTAGCAACGTCCGTGCTATCTTTTGTATAGCCCATTTGGATCCAACCTTGGTCCATCAGCTCTTGAAGACATTTCTTCAATTCTTCGTACTTATCCGGATTAATTATGCAGGCTTCGCAGTTGGCGTGCATTTCTTCGAACAAACCAAAGCCGATCAACTTTTCCCTTATGACTGACATGGGAGTCTTTACATTGACCACCTCTTTGATCGGGCCAATGTTTTCTTGCTCTTCCATTGCGTTCATAGATGGACCTGCATGCCCCGGTAATGGATTGTTCTTCACGTTTGGGTTTTCCTCCTTGAAGGATAGCAACTTCCGGTTAATGAGATCCTGGACCTTGTACTTGAAAGCTTTACAGCCTTTGATGTTGTGTCCCGGGGATCCCGCATGGTATTCACACCTTGCATTTGCATCTACATAGGTGGATATGGTGGCAACAAAGGTTGTAGCGGTCTTGGCTCAACCATCCCCTTTTGGATCAAGTACGGCAAGATTTGACCGTAAGGCATGGGCACAGGATCAAACTGCACATTTCTATAGTTATTCTTTGGACCTGTTTGATTCCTTGGTGGATACACACCTCGTTGCTGTTGCTGATTTTGCTGAGGCAATACTGCCGGTTGTTGAGGTGGAGTCGTGGGGCTTACTTGGTATGGGTACTGCCCCTGAGCTGCTGCTGCTGCCACATAAGGATAATGGTAGCGAGGCATCTGCGTTGAGGGTGCCCGAGATGGGCCCACTAAAACAGCGTTCGTCTCCCCTTCTTTCTTCTTATGAAAGTTACTGGGGGGGTCTTCTAGCTCCACTTTGAGCTTCAGGAGGGCCTTGAATCTTTCCCCTCTTCACTCCATCTTCTATTCGCTCACCAATTATGATGAGATCGGAGAAGCCAGATGATGTGCTTCCAATCATTTTATCATAATATGGGCCTTGTAGTGTGCCCATGAAGGTGTCAACCAACTCTCTTTCCAATAGCGGTGGCTGCACGCGAGATGCTAGTTCCCTCCATCTTTGAGCGTATTCTTTGAAGGACTCGTTACTCCTTTGAACAAGATTTTGTAACTGCATCCTGTTGGGAGCCATATCCAAATTGTACTTGTATTGCTTCAAAAAGGCATCGGCCAAGTCTTTCCAAGTTTGGACATGGGTACGCTCCAATTGCATATACCAATCTAATGACGCTCCGCTTAAACTGTCATGAAACACATGGATCATGAGTTTCTCGTTTGTAGCGTAGGCCACCATCTTCCTACAAAACATTCGCAGATGGTTTCTAGGGCATTGAATACCTTTGTACCTCTAAAAGTCTGGTACTTTGAATTTCGGAGGGATAACCACATCGGGTACCAAGCACATGTCCAAGGCATTGTACCCGTATGAGCCGAATCCTTCGACAGCCTTTAACCTCTCTTCCAAAACACGATACATTTGAGCGGAATCGTTGTCTTGGTGGGTATTGCCGGGAGCAGAATGCCTAAGCTGAGTGTCTTCCACATTATGAGAAACAATCTCATGTTGAGTGGTAGAATTCCCCGGGGGACGATGTTCTTCATTCCTTATAGGGATGGTAAGCTGTGGTTGAGGAGGTGGCACAAGGCTATCACTTTCGGGTGGGGTGTAACCTTGAGGAAGACCGTACGGGGGCCATGTCACATTGGTTGTATCCACAGCTGGACGAGGGTTGTTTTCCCGGGTGGACAGAGCTTGCATCAACTCTAACATTTGATCCATCTTCTCTTTCATCGCATCAACCTCTCCTCTCAAAGCGGTCTGATTTTGTTCAAAGCTATCCATGATCCTTTGACGGTTAGCGCGCGTTCCGTATGAGTGTCGGAGATCAGGCTCTTGGGTCGATGGCTTCTTGGGTTTTCTGGCTATGATTGACTTCGTTCAAACTGTTTTTAGGGGAAATGAATGAGTGTTTTTTCCTTTATTAAAAAAATGCATGAAAATGCATATAAATGCATGTATGCGATGTGTATGAAAAACAATGCGTTTTTTCATTTTGCTTTGCGAGGAAATTAAAGTCGCGTAGTTAATATTAGCAATTAGAAATATTAAAGGCCGAGAAATTAGCATTCTCTCCAAAAGTTTAATATTTGATTGAATAACATTTTGATTACAAGGCGTAATTAATGCTAATACAATTCAAACAGCCGCTCTTTTTTCGGCTTTGTCTATTTCTTCCCTATAGAAGTCTACGGTGTCTTTGCAGAACTTCATAAATTTCTGGATCTTCTTAGGGATGACAAAGTAAGGCATGACCATCTCGGCTTTTGCTAGCTTCTTCGGAAGTTGGGCAATGACCATATTTGAGAATGCGACCAATTTTGTGAAGTCTTCACTTAATCGGACGGCATCTTGCCACACAAACTCAATCACCTCTTTGCGTTGAGCTAGCTTAGTGTTTGCACTATTAATCTCATCATTTAGTTGTGCAATATGGTCCTCGTGCTCTCTTGCAATATGGTCGAAATATTCTTCATATTTCTTGATATCGGCTTTGAGATGATTTCACTTAAGCTTTCCTTGAAGAGAAAGGTTCTCATATTCTTGCCTTTGGACGCGCTCGGTTTGTAGCCGCTCTTTGTTTTCTTTGACGACCTCTTGGAGTTGTTGATTTTTCTCTTGATATTTCAACCTCCATTTTCTTTGAGCTTCAATGGCTAACTCCCCGAATCTTTTCACTTCTTGGTTGGAATGCAATACTTTCTCCAACTCTTCGTCCTTGGCTATGAGGTTGGCGTCTGCACTGACCAAACCACCCCCGATCCATTCTCTTTTCCCCTCAGAGATTCTTAGCCTTTTTTTTGCACTCTTGGAGAGATTTTGTTGTTTCCTCTCGATCTCTCTTTGCTCTAATGATCTCTCCCAAAGCTTGAAGGTGCTTTAATTCTAACTCCCCATTTTTGCTTCGGAGTTCTTGAATCTTGGCTTTAAGCTCTTCCGCTTCTTTAGTGGGGATGGTAACAATTGGCTTAGGTGCGAGAGGTTTAGGAGGGCATACAACCGCAAAGGGTAGCTTGATTATTTTGACCCTTTCTTTCACCCATTGAGTGTAGGGAGGTTTGGCTACACAATTCTTTATGCCAACCTTTCTCTTGTGTATTTGGCTCCAAGCTCTTTGGATCCTTCCTAGCAATGCTGAGTCTTTATCTCCTTCCCTTAGAAAGAAAGCTTCCAACAAGAGGTCATTGGGTTTATCCTTCATTGGATAACCTAATTGGCGGAGAGAGAGGACCAGGTTATAGTTGATGCATCCCCTAGTACCTATGAGGGGCACATTGGGGAAATCACCACAGCTAAGAATGACTTCTGGATCCCCTAACTCTCGAGAATACCAATGGATATCCCCCTCGATGAGAGCCGTCATCCATTGTGACCACTTGAGTTTAGCTTGGTTTTCCACAAAATCTGGATCTCTTGGCATGTGGGACATTAACCATGTTTGCACCAAAGGAGTACAACAAGAAATTGTGCCTCCTCTCCCTTTTTCATGCCTAGCATAGAGGGAATGATAGAAATCCGCTAAAAGTGTGGGAACCGGGTTCTTAGTCATAAATACCCCTATAGCCGGAAGATCTATGAAGTCATCCATACTAGGGAACAAAACTAATCCATATATCAAGAGAGCTAGGATTGCATTGAACGCCTTCCCCTCTTTGTTGGCCAACAAAACCCGAGCCTTGGTCTCCAAAAACCTCCTTGTGAATCCCTTAGTGCTTCCTCTAGTTTCCAATTGTGGTGATATCTCTTGGACACTAAAGTGTAAAGATTCGGCGATGACTTCTAAAGTAGGGTCTTTTCTCGAGCCGAGGTAAGTCCCATGATCCTTCATACTACATCCCAAAATCTTCTCGAATTATTCTAAGGTAGGAGCTAACTGGAAGTTCTGGAAGGTGAAGCATCGGAGAGGTGGGTCATAGAACTGAGCCAATGTAGTTAAAGCCATTGTGTCTACCTTTACGTGCAGGAGGCAAGTATCAATCCATAACTAGCTTCGAAGTTACTCTTGTTTATCAAAGAGAGCTGATTACTCAAAACTAGCAGACTTTCTACTTTGGGAGCCTTGACCTTGAAAGCAAGCGTGTTTCTCTTCTCGGAAGCCATGTTTTTTTTTGCTAATTACTGATTGCCTTTTTAATTTCCTATAAAGCAAAATGTATATGCAAAAATTATTTTCATGAATGCAAATGTTATGATATGTAGGGGTGTGATATAGGAACGTTCAAAACTTCCCCCCATTCTCACATGTAGGCTCTAGAGATTTTCTAAAAGGTCCCTAGAGTCACGGATCTAAGGGGTGTGATATAGGAACGTTCAAATACTCGCAATACAACCATACTTCCAAGAGAATCTACTCTAGTCAGGGTTCTCGCGTCCAACGCCTTACTAGTCATACGTCAGGAAGGCCAGACACTACACAACCACCATCTTATCTTAATTTTCTCTCAAAGCTCGGGTATAGAGCTTCACACGTTCGGCATTAACCCGAACAATGTGATATCTCACAGTTGACATACGCACATGAACAATAAAGCATAATGAAACATATAAATATAGAGCAAGAGAAGAAACGAAGATGAAACATAAAACAAAAACATGCAAGCAAAACAAAAAACACTTAGCCTAAAAGCTAACTAGGATAGGCTTGACTCGCTAGTGAGGAAGGGTCCCCAGCGGAGTCGCCAGCTGTGCGCTCTCTAAAAAAACGCGAACGCTTCGAGGGTATAAGACCACTCGGAAAGAAGTGCGGAGTCGCCACCAAAGTTTTTATTTGTAAATGGGAACGTTGATAAACCCTCTTGAGTTTTATTTTTAAAGGGAAACGATAATAAAGAAAGGATGGTCATCGCAACCATTATCGGGTTCGGGAGTCGATTATGCAAGGGGAAGGTATTAGCACCCCTCACATCTGTTGTACTCAACGGGAACCTCCTAGTTAGTTAAGGCTAAAGAGTTTTAAAAGGTTTGCTTGCATGCTTAATATATAAAGGGAAAAAGAAAAGGGGGAAAAGTTTATTTTTTTATTATTGTGCTTAACAAGAATGGGGTCTTGCTCCTACGTATCTCCTGGTGCGATGGAGAATTCAAAGCTACGTAGTTCTTTGTAGAAAAACGTTTCTTTGTTGGTTGATTTTAAAGAACGATGCTTTTGATCGTATTCTTGCGATTAAACATAGCTTATATGCTCGCGCGTGGGAGACTTAAGCGTTTGTTTGAAGCGCGCTAGACTTAATAAAATATGTTCGTTTGCGAAAAAGGGTTTGAATTGACCACGGGGGCCAAAAATTAGTTTAATTGACTACGGGGAGTCAAGAATAGGTTCAATCGGTCACGGGGGACCAAGAAAAGGTTCAACGGACCACGGGGGGTCGAGCATTGATTCAATTGGTCACGGGGGACCAAGAAAAGGTTCAATGGACCACGGGGGGTCGAGCATTGATTCAATTGGTCACGGGGGACCTAGAAAGGGTTCAATTGACTCAAAGGACTCGAGAATTGATTCAATTGGTCACGGGGGACCAAGAAAGGGTTCAATTGACTCAAACGAGTCGAGAATTGATTCAAATGGTCACGGGGGACCAGTAAAGGTTCAATTGACTCAAAGGAGTCGAGAATTGATTCAAATGGTCACGGGGGACCAAGAAAGGGTTCAATTGACTCAAAGGAGTCGAGAATTGATTCAAATGGTCACGGGGGACCAAGAAAGGGTTTGGTTGGGTTTTGAAAATAGAATGACGATTGTCCGAACAACGAGACATACGTCAAGTATTCGTGCAACCGGGGAATGGAGAGACATACGTCAAACCACTCCTTTTTCATTCAAGTTTATTGTTGAAACTTAAAATGTACTTTTGGTGAAGTTTGAAAAGAATGACGATTGTCCTAACAACGAGACATACATCAAGTGTTTGTTTAATCGGGGAATGGAGAGACATACGTCAAACCACTCCTTTTTCATTCAAATTTGTTATTGAAACTCAAGAAATCCCCAAATAAGAGCAAAAAACTTGGTTTAAACTTAAGAACAAGTTTTGTTGTTGAAAATTATGAACAAGTTTGTCGTTCAAGTTTATGATTGAAAAATGAACAAGTTTCTTGTTGCTCAAGTTACTCAAAATTGTTGTTTGAAACTTAATGAACAAGGCTTGTTGTTCAAGTTTATTTTTGAAACTCAATGAACAAAGTTTGTTGTTCAAGTTTTTTATTAAAACTTATTGAAATTCCAAAATAAAAGCCAAAAACACTTGTTATGTTTTGAACAAAATGAGTTTTAATCCTTTTCAAAAAGAGTTCAAAAGAAAAGTCAGGTTCTGAACCTTAAAAACATGCCCAGAAGCTGTTTCTAAACCTTAAAAATGCCCAGAAGTGCTTCAGAAGCTGAATTTCAGCTTCTGAGTGAACAGTACTTCAGAAGCTAAATTTCAGAGTCTGAAGTACTGTTCAGACGCACTGTTCAGACGTTGACTTTTGTTGACTCTCAGACGCACTGTTCAGACGTTGACTTTTGTTGACTCTCAGACGCACTGTTCATCAGACGCACTGTTTAGACTCTGAACTTCAGAAGCACTGTTCAGACTCTGAAGTTCAGGGTCTGAAGCACTGTTCAGAAGCTGCTTCTGAACTACTGTTCAGAAGCTGCTTCTGAACTGATTTCAGGACCTCCAAGGGTAAAAACTTTCGAATTCAGTAATAAAAAGAATTAACCAGTTCTGTTTTGATATTTTGCAAACTTTGGGATTTCTTTGAAGTTTCAAAAGATGTTTTTAGTTCAAAACAAGTTAAAAACCACTAATAATGCAGCAAATTGATACTGAATCAATGAGAACAACAGGATAAATGCAAACAAAATGCAAATGAAAGATTAAAAGTTCAGAATGATTTACAAACTCCTAGCCAATGCTTGGGATGCAAGAAACTGAAAGTGGCTTTGAATGATTGTGGTTTTACAAAATTGAATGTTGCAGAATACAAACAGCAATAACAATAGTGTTTTGCTATTGTTCTTCACTCTTTGTATGAGGTTTAGTGAAGATTTAAATGCTGTTTTGATTGCTGGGTTTGTTTAAGATTGTTTGTGAAAGAAGGAAGCAGAAAAACAGAGCTTCTGGCTTTCTCAGGTTGTTGGGAATTTTAGCTATTCCTTCTGGTTCTGAGTTGCTCTAAATCTCTCTAAAACAACTACTGAATTGTTCTAAGATCAGATTGAATTGGATTAAAACAAACTGGGTTGAAACTGTGTGTTTTGTTCTTGAGATTGTGTGGAAATTTTGTCTGAATTCTAAATCAAAGAACTCTAAATTTTTTAGCAAAGAAAACTGTGTGAATTCTGTATCAAAGAACTGATCCCTAATCCTTCAGCATTGTGCTTCTTATATAGGCCAATTAAGATCAATTGTAATCATGAAAATCCCCTAAAACCAGGCTGTTTTGTGGGCTATGACCAGGACATTTGGCTAGCATTTAATGCAAAAGGAAGGAGGTGACCTTGCCTTGTGATCATGGTGAAGACTTTGGCTAATTTCAGAACCCAATGGGGCTGAATTTGACAAGAATTGCTGGAAACAGGGATTGTCTGTGCAGGTCGCAACTTGAGATGCCCTTTGGGATTGATCTTTGCAATTTTAAGAAGACAAACAGGAAAAGGTAGTGTGCTGTTTGCAGAGCTTGGGGAGAAACAATGGACAACGTGTTCTATACACAGAAGGAAAGAAGAAATGATGGAACAGGGTCAGCAGTTTTTCAGAACTGGGCAAGCAGTTTTGCAATCAGGGCAAGCTGTTTTGCAGCTCAAATTGACTGGTTTTCATAAAGGAGAAAAGGCAAGGTGGTGGCTGGAAAGTGAAGGTCAGGGTGCAGGGCAATTGGGGGAGAAGAAGTGTGTTGGGCACGTGCTAGCTCTTCTCTTCTTTCTTCTTTCTTCTGCTTCTGAAGGAATGTGCCCTGCACGTGTTCCTTTTCTTTTGTTTTCTTTCTTTCCCCTTTTCTGAAGGAACGTGCCCTGCACGTGTTCCTTTTCTTTTGTTTTCTTTTTCTCTTCTTCTTTGTGGGTCTGAAGGAACAAGTGGGCTGGGCCTTCTTTTCTTTTTTTTTTCTTTTTATTTGCTCACTCCCTTTTTTTGGTTTTGCTTCTTTTGTTTCTTTTTTTTGGAAATAAACTTAAAAGTAATAAATGTAATAATAATAATAATAGTAATAATGAAAATAAAAAATGATAATAATAATAATAATAATAAAAGTAAAAGAAATATAATAAATAATAATAAATATTATTATTATTTATTATTTATTTCTAAAAAGAAAATAAAGATTGACTTCTCTTTTTTTTGAAAAAGCTAGGACAAAATTGGGGTACAACACCTATTTATAGGTGTTCTGATATTATTGACTTCGCTCTGCGAAGTCATACTTTGCTTTGTGAAGTCCTTTCTTCACCACTAGGTTTCTGCCACCTCAGCCTTGAACAGTCCAAACCGCCCTACTTCGCTCTGCGAAGTAATACTTTGCTCTGCGAAGTTGAAGTTCGCTCAGACTTCGCAGAGCAAAGTCTTGAAACTTTTGGGGTCTGGAACTTACTGCCTAACTTCGCCTTGACATCGCAGAGCGAAGTCCTTGATATGATTTTCTTTCATTTTTGACCTTTAAGTCCAAAGAAATTGCATGTACCTACAAAAATGGTTGGGATTAGGTCTAAAAAGCATGAAATGATATTTATCCTTTCTTTCTGAGCTTTTACCAAGATAACTTGTAAAACAAGTAAGAAAAGTGCCTAAAATAAATATGTTTTATAACTAGTTTCTGGCACTTATCAAACTCTCCCCAACTTACATCTTTGTTTGTCCTCAAACAAAGGACTTTGCAAATAAAAAATCAAGCTTTAAACAACAGGTACGACGCAAAACAGCAAAGGCAGAGATTTAAACAAAATTTCATATTGCATGATTCATTTGAGATTTGCACTGGCAATTCTGATGTTCCCATTAATCTAAGATTACACTATGAATGTGAAATAATCCTAAACACAAAATTTATATCACACAGTTCAAGTCATGAACACAGTTATAAGTGGACCACACCTAACACACTTCTTTGAAAGTAAATGAAACAAATTGAAATCATGTCGTGAGGGTTTTGAACACACATCCGGTAAATCTGCTAACATCCTGATTTAGTTATGTGTCCATCCAATTATCATCTCAGAAAGCACAAAAGCATAGATCAAAAGGTCTTTGAGGGTTATAACTTGGCTTGGTTTCAAAAGAAACGTCATATGTGGGAAAATTAAATTCAATAGGCCAAGCATAGAGGAACATTCATTCTAATTACACAAAACAAATAGCGAACTCTCTTCCTCCAAATTCTCTTTATCAACCCTTGGTGATATACAAGTAGTACTTTGATCTTGACAACTTTTTCTATTTATAATATTTTTCTCTTTTTCTTTTCTTTCTCTTTTTCTTTTGTTTTTCTTGTTGTCAAGATCAATTTTCAAATTTCACCATTACTTGACATAAATGTAATACCTCCCTTTTCTCCCCAACTTATACAAAATAATACCCTAATTGAATGTTCCCTTATCATCAGGCAAGGGACTTATATACATGATGGTTTAGGGTTCAAAATGAAGGTAAAAATATCAGAATCCAGTAGTGTTTTAACAATGAACTGGATTTTTTTTTTGAAAACTTGGGCAAATTCAATAAGCATTATGCTTATGAATATTGATAGTTCAAAGTTAATGATTCTGATTCATTAGGCTCAAATGGGGTTATCAAATACTCACTTTCTCACTGGGTAGGCTTTTTGTGGTCAAGTGTTTCTTCTCAATTTCAAAAAGAATGTCTTGATCATTTCTGTGCTTTCATACAGTTAAAACAATTTTTCAGATTTAACATAAAACAACCGAGTTAAACAGTAAATACCAGTCTCCTACATATATGCATAGTACTTGAGGATTCCTCACATTTAGGTTTGTTCTAAACGGTTCACAGAATAAACATTTTAATGAAGGAAACTGTATGGTATAACCTTTCTACAAAGTACATATTCACGATTCAAGTTTAATCCTAGAAAAACATGAAACATGTATCTTGGCGTTGAGCAAGTCAATCAATTTCTATCATTACCATACATTTGTTGCTGATTCATTCAGCTTTGGATCATTCAGCATTTGAGAAGCTTTTGTTTTTACTAATGATCCATGGCCAAAGCAGAATATTTGAACATTAAAGCATATTCATATATTACTAAAAATAACAGTCACCATAATTATGACTCAAAAGCCAAATAATAACAGAGTATAAATACATATATCATTAAACAGAGTACAAATACAAATAACATTAAACACTACAATTGTCTCAAAAGTACAAAGAAAACATAAAACATTAATCAGAAAAAGCTTTAAAAGGAAGTGACTCATGGAGTACGGGCATCGTCATCCTCCTTGTCTTCACTTCCATCACCATCATCATCATTATGTCCTCCAGCAACTCCACTACTGCCACCTCCCTCCGAGTAAAAAGGCCTGACCCCATGCCAAGCAACATGGGAGGCATACATCTCCGATGTCATGATCTGGTGTGCAGGGTCCTATGGTGTGCCCATCTGCAGCTGTAGCCTGTACATGGAGTCATGCAAAGTAGTCATGGCCCTATGGTTGGACTCATTTTGGTCCCAAGTGTATGAATAAGCAGCTCGGTCTCTCAGGTCCCATGCCGAAAACTGAAGGCCTTGTGGTGCAGGTGGGGCTTGGGGTGGTGGTTGTTGCGGTCGAGGTGCTCTCTTAACTGTGCAGTGCCTCCCAATATAACCATCCGTGATCGGGTTTTTAATCGTTTCATGGATCTGGGGAGGGATCACTATGCGTGCAGCTTGACAGAGTCCCATAATTAGGCCAGGGAAGGCAAGAGGACACATCTTCTTAGCTGGTGGCTTAATCCCACTCTCCACCACTAACTTCAGCTCTTGGGCAATCACCCTTGCGACATCCACTTGTTTGTTGTGAGGATGTAGTATAGCAATGGGGTGACATCTAGTGTAGTGGAGGAGGTGTGGCTTTTGGGGCGGATGTTATGGACAATTAGATGAAAGATGACTTGAGCGGGTGTGGTGAGATTGTTTTTGATGGCTTTGGTTGGTTGGCCGAATGGGTTTAGCTCATAGTATTTCCCAGGTTGGAAGATGGTTTGGGCAATCTCATGATGATTCCAATTTCCTTTATTTTGATGCCTATGGAAGGCACAAAGCTCATCTATATCCAGCTGGAGGGGGTTCTTAAGGTACTCATTAATGGCTTCGTGGTCGAATCTAATGACACGACCACGGACCATGGTCTGGTAGGAGAACTCTTCCTCAGGGTCAGCAGGGATGGCATTAGCATAAAACTCCCTTATGATGTCATAGTTGAGATTGAGAGGAGGGTTTGCCAAAATTCCCCAATTTAGGGAATTGATCAAGTGAGCTATCCGTGTAGGTGCCACGCTCATCGATGATGAATTGCCTCTCGGCCCAGAAAGTCCTCTTGAGCAGGTCAGTGTACCTCTGCTGGTTGCGGAGGCTCAGGAATTGAGATGTGTCATAGGTCCCTTGTGGCCTTGCACTTGACAAACCGGTACCCACTCGCGGTCACTTTCATGTTGCTTGTTTTGGTGCCATCTACAACAAAAGAAAATAATACAGCAAAAATACATATAGTAGCATTAGATAGGATTGAAATAAACAAATTGAATTGAAAGGAAGCATGAAAATAAAAGTTTAGTTCTGCTAAGATCGATCTGCGAAGTTGAAGTTCGTAGAGCAAAGTCTTGCGCAAAATTCTGGGTTTTCCAGAACAAAGGTCGCACTGCGACCAAGAACTTTGCTCTGCGAAGTTACCCAGAAAACGAAAAGTTCAACAGAATCTAACCCTAAACCTAGAAATTTTTAGCTTGTTTCATTTTAAACATTATGGGTGTTCACATAGATGATTTAGAATCATGAAAGGCATAAAATCACTTAACAAACCCGTTTATTTCAAAATTTACAAATGGATATTTTTCAAAAGAAAGTGAATAGAATCTTGCTTTGTTCAAAGCAATCTTATTTTTGTGATTCGATTCTATCTATTAACACAGAACATTTAACATGAAACGAAATTTAACATAAAACTTAACCCTAAAACTTAACCCTAAACTAGAAGTTTAAACTTAAACCCTAAATTGCATGGAATCCTACCACTTTGAAGAAGAAATGAATACCCAGAAATCTTACCTTGTGTGATTGCGAAAATGGGAAGAATTGGAAGTAAAAGACACAAATTTGGTGGAAAATGGAAGGATTTGTGTAAATGGGTATGTGACAAAAAAATCTAGGGTTGTTTTTGTGAAAAGTGAAGGTTTGGGTATGTGAAAAAGAAACTGCCAGGTTTTGCAACGGTTTTGGGTAAGAGAGGTGGAATGGGTGGTTGGGGGGGGGGAGTAAAGGATGGTTAGTGGCTTTGAAAATTGTACCTGACAGAATTCGAAAACTTCGCTCTGCGAAGTTACTTTGCTCTGCGAACTTATCAGTAAGCTGCGCAGTGCGAAGTGAAACTTTACTCTGCAAACTTGACAGGTTTTGGTATTTTCAAAATTGCAACTTTTCAACAGATTTGTCAATTTTTAACTTCACCTATGGTTACTTAAAAGAAGTAATAAAACATAAATACTTACAAAATTGGGTTGCCTCCCAACAAGCGCTTGTTTTACGTCGTTAGCTCGACGCCTATTTCGTTAAGGTGGCCAAAATGAGACGAACAACACATCCTCCTTTATATTCCTTTGCTTTGGGAGGAATTCCATAAACTTGAAGTAGAGCTGATGTGGAGTCCATATCCTCCCTACCCTTTGTTTGCTGAACAAGGAACATATGTGGTATATTACATTGTCTATTTCTGCCTTGCTCACTTTCACCCAATTTTTTTCATAAATTTTCTTCCTTGTTAAGTAATCGTTCCTTTTTCTCTATATCCATCACTTCTTCATTATCAACAGTTTCGGCCTCTTCAGTATATGACCGCTCTTGAGGAAATTCTACTTCGTGTGGTATCTCTATTTCTTCCACTATTTTCATTATACCACATCCTTCAAACATTATATCTTCCTCAGTTTCATCAACAGCTTCTTCAACAATCTCTCCGAATTCATGAGTGGATTGATTGTTGGTTTGAATATCCATGATTCTTGGTGGAAAATCTAATTGTACCTGCAAAATCTCCAAATGGCTTGATAAATTTTTCAATCTTTGGTTGGTATTTTGCGTGTTTATCATGGATTGTTGTATGAACATATTCAAAATATTTTCCATTGTTGACATTTGTTCATCTTCAGAAGGATGTTGTTGATACTGTTGATAGGATTCATACTCGAATGGAGTATAGAAGTTGATATAATCATTATCGGCCATGATTTCATTTATGTGGAGAATCTGAAACGAGTATAACTAACAAGAAATTTTTCTTTGTATAACAAAGAGGGTTAATGCAAACAAAATTTTACAATGTACAAAAGAAAAGAAGAATATTAACAAGATATATACAGATGCTCAAAACAATACAAATTGTTGCGATGCTTAAAATATCTAAACACCAATCCCCATCAACGGCGCCATTTTGATGTTAGTCAAAAGCAAGTATATTTATATCGTATCCACAGGGACTAGTGGGATATCGTAAGCCGTTCAACAATTGTTATCATTTTAAGTTAGGGTTTATAAATTGTTTTTCTATAAAACTATTCGACTTTTAAAGCGGTAATAAAAACGACGAGTAATAGGGCGTAAAAGCGTTGGAATCAGAGTTCGTCAATCGAGCATCTAATATATTCTAATGATCATGTATATGGATTCTAGCTTTTTAGCGAAATTATCATGTATCACTCGACAACATCATTCATGTCTAAATTACATTGTGAGATCGATTGTATCGTTTAATCGACGATTTCTCAATCTATTAAACAATCTGAAAGCTTTACGTTCCGACACTTTGTATGATTATCAAAACACAATTCCATGTCTAGAATTTCTTATTTTGATAGAAGATTATTCTAAACCTAGATTCAAAAGTATTTTTCAATAACATTTAAATCAAGCATAATAATGAATAGCAAGAATAAACTCAATATCACATAAGGTGCTACAATCATATAATTGAAAGATCAAAAGATTACATCTAAGCTATATTAAGTACCTCCAATCCCAACAAAGGAAAGTTAGTTGATCATTGTCATGACAACAATACAAAAGTGGAAAGAATGATGAAGATCCAAAGCTAAGTCTTGATTTCCTAAAGGGTCTTCGTTAATCCACACTCAATCACTCTTGCTCCATGAAGAACAGCACTTTTATCCCTATTTTCTATCTAAAAATATAACAACATATATAAATTCAGCTTTTGAACCTATTTATAGGTGTTTTGATATTATTGACTTCGCTCTGCGAAGTCATACTTTGCTTTGCGAAGTCCTTTCTTCACCACTAGGTTTCTGCCACCTCAGCCTTGAACAGTCCAAACCGCCCTACTTCGCTCTGCGAAGTTGAAGTTCGCTCAGACTTTGCAGAGCAAAGTCTTGAAACTTTTGGGTTTGGAACTTACTGCCTAACTTCGCCCTGACATCGCCTTGACTTCGCAGAGCGAAGTCCTTGATATGATTTTCTTTCATTTTTGACCTTTAAGTCCAAAGAAATTGTATGTACCTACAAAAATGGTTGGGATTAGGTCTAAAAAGCATGAAATGATATTTATCCTTTCTTTCTAAGCTTTTACCAAGATAAATTGTAAAACAAGTAAGAAAAGTGCCTAAAATAAATATGCTTTATAACTAGTTTCTGGCACTTATCAATCACCTAAGTAATCCTAACTCTAAATCACTAAGAGCTAGCACTCGTGCTCATCTATGGAGAAGACGAGATGAAGTGAGAACTCTAGGGACTGCTAACCTTAGTTGGAACTTGGCCGCTCAATTAATAATGTAAAATTTAGGACTCTTGACACTAACATGTGGTTGTCCTTTTATAGTATAACGCCAACCACTACAAGTTGTACCCTTTGGTCATTTCCCTCTTGAGCTGTCATTATCTTATCTTTGCAGCACCAAGCATATTCCTTTATTCTTCATACTACCAATCATTGATGCCAACTCATAGAACTTAACCATTAAGCAATAAGTAAGGGCCACCGGAAGTCGTACAGCCGTACGACCATCCTGGACGATCAGCTAAGATGTATCTCCTTGCATCTCCTAGCGTTATACAATCATACATTGCCAGACTCCTTTTCCACACTGCAGCTGCTTAGATCTCTCGCGCATTTCCTCATCTTGTTCCACCAAACATCCACAACAAGCATTGCATTACTAGTTCAAAATGATTAATTAACACTAAAAACTACTCAAAACAATAAACTCCTAAATAGTCACTAATTAGATGTTATAGGCCATGCATTCACTCAATTTTTCAATGATTATGAGGGATAAGTGCAACGTGATAACCTACAAATTTTCCGGTTATCAATTACTTAACTCCAAAATTTTCTTTTTAGCTTACTTTCCCAAAAATGTCTCACGTGTACCGTTATAACCCTTAAGACCTCAAAAGTGTCTATTGTGATATTTCTTTGATTGACTATTTAGAAACTTTTCAAGCATGTGGTCATACGGTAGCTCTGCATGTCGACTGTGTTTACCCATGTGTGTGTGTGTGTGTGTGTGTGTGTGTATGTCTATATATATATATATATATATATATATATATATATATATATATATATATATATATATATATATATATATATATATGCGCTAATGGGATCCAAGGTTTGTCCATTGGGATTAACGATCCTTAGAAACCTCCACAGGGCCATACGCTTTAGTTTTAGTCGCCGCGAAAGTGGTATTCTCCGAAAAACAAACCGCGGTGATTGTAAATCCATCATTGGCTAAAGGCACGATGATTGACTAGTGCCAGTACCGCTTTTTGAAAGTAAGTGAAATAAGTGAACAAATGATAAGAATAGAAGATGGGGCTTGCTTTCTGACGGAACGTAGTGCGGATTTTTTTCTTTTTCGAAGTATGTATGTGTGTGTGTGTGTGTATATATATATTCACTTGAGAGAAGTTATGGAAATGATGATGTTTCAAGCAAGTTGGTACATTATAACTGTCGGCAAAGAGAAAGAACTTTAAGGTATTAAGAACATGTATACTAAATAATACTCCCTCCGGTCCTATATATAAGAAAATTTTCAAAAAAAAAATTGTTCTTAATTATAAGAAAATATCACAACTTTTAAGGTGAAGTTATTGCTTAAAAGACATTTCTACCCCTTATTTAATGTTTTTGTTTTTAATATTAGTAGGTGTATTTAAAGCTTCACAACTTTTTATGAGGATATATTTGTAAAAATATTAAAAAAGTTACACTAATTAATGATTGCATTGACTTTTTACACAAATCAAGACAATAAATGTATTTTACTACTTTTGATACAACAATTTATGTTTTTCCTATAATAGCCTTAATTATTTAATATCATATTTCATATATTTCTCTCTCTGCAATAAATTACAAAGGGCAATATAGGAAAAACAACATTTAATATTACAATGAACTTTGAAAGTGACAGCTAATTAAAAACAAAAAATTTCTGCAAAAGTGACAATTAAAAAGGAACGGAGGGAGTATTATTTAGTATACATGTTCTTAATACCATTCATATATGTTAACGACTGTATGAGTTGATTCTAAATATCGAATCATTATTAACCACAACTTTCAAACTTGTTCTTATATACTTGTTCAACCAAATAATAGCTTTAGACATCTTGGATTATATGATTGTGATTATAAAAGTTAATAAGTACAAACTTTCAATGATTACAAAACTTTTGAAATTGATTTGAATCATTTTGTTTATTTATCGTAATACTATATATGTTCTTGTAGAGAATAGGTACAATTACCAAACAACGATAATTAATTGATTTGAAAGACCTAATCATTTTTCCTTTGAAATCTTTATCGAAACTATTTTACATTTTTGTTCATTAAATTTATTATTATTGAATTGAAATATAAGGCCATGTGCATCCCCCAATTTACATCCTTTTTATAATTAGATTGCTGAGTCGAAATTAATACAATCCATGTAGAGATTAATTATTTCATTAATTTGACAAATTTTTAGTACACTTGATAAAATCTATCATTGGGTTTCTTTATTTTTAATTAAAAAATTTAAAAATAAAATTCTCCTATGTGGCTTGCCATTTCAGCATTTTTAAATAAAATAATAAGAAAAATTATTTATTTGTACGTGATATAGAATATAAAGGACTTAAATGGGAAAAAAAGATTAAGGACTCGAGTATTACAAATACATAAGATAAATGAACACAATTCGGCCTCTCTGCTGACATGTTCGGGTCATATAATATGAATATGTATTTTACGAATTCAGATTATATAATCCAAACGGCAACAACAAATAATATGAATCTGTATTTTACAATTGCTCTTTGAAATTGGTTTGACGAGGGTTTGACACAGTTCAGATTATATAATTCGAACTGCTAATAATTTTTTTGGATTATATTTTTTGAACCATTTGAATTTTTTTTTACAAAAACCATGGTAATTTGTAGGTATTTTCTGAACTTTTAGAAGATTCGAATTATATAATCTGAAATATTAGAGAATTAGTTCGAATTATAATCCGAATGGAAGTAAAATAAAAAATGTGAAGAGCACTCGAAAAGGCAGAAAAAAAAAACCCGCTTAACGTTAATATTTATCTAGATCAATCCATAATATCAACAAAACTACAGTGTAATTAATAATTTTTTTTGAAAGAACTAATAATTATTTATAGATTAATTTATTACAATTTACAAATATTATTATACGAACATACAAAAAGTAAAATGACAACATTGAATTGAAGCATAAGCTCTCCTTTTGGAAAAAAGAAAGCTAGCTCAATAGCTTGAGTGTAATAATTATCTTCACAAACAAATAAACACTGAGTTGAGAAAAATGAAAAATTATGACTTCGAACACATGTTTCAACATATCAAATATTCTTGCATGTAGTCTCTAACCATCTGATATGTACTTATGAGATCATTTGTATCAATTATTACTCAATTAAATATAACAAAAAAATTGATATGCTAATATATCATATTTTACTTTTGTTTTTTTAGAGCATATAATATTTTACATTTATACTCTTAAGTTATGGTAGAAAAACACAATGACAAAATTCGACCAATTTCTTTCATTCAGTGAAAAAGAAAACTTCATATACCATAAGAGATTTTGAGCAAGCATAATAACACATAAGTGATATCAAATAGATATTTTACATCAAATTATATCGAGTGAATAGTTATTTGAATCTTGAAACATAGTGTCCCTGAACATTGCCCCTATAATCTGTATCAAATTAATCCTTTAGTTTAAAAATGACACTTAATTTTATGAAAGTACACAAGCACATGACATGTTCAATTCATGTGAAAAAATAATAAATTTTGATCTACTTTCACACATCAAGTCATTTGGTTATTGTTTTGCACGTAAGTGAAACATCGATGAATGTCCATGAACCATATAAACATCAAACACAACACCACAATGACACGTAGACACCGCTCATAATTTAAGAAAACGAAAAATGATTGGTTGTTACTTGTTACCACATGTGTCTGTGTTGGACACTGACATGTTTCAAACACACAGACATGCCTTCACTTTAAAGCATCGGTGCTACATATGTGAATGTTATTGTGCATACCAATTTACATTCAATTTCATCAAAATATATAAGTCATTAAAGCAATTAATTTCTGCATATAGAAAATGATGTAAATGCATTTTCTTATAGTACATGGCAAGAATCACTCAACTCTATATAGATACTACATTAACACCAATAGGACTCCTAACCCTTTGTTTACCATTCTTCCATGTCAAGGCACCAAACACAAAGTTTCCATTGCTATTCATGAAAGGGTTGAAATCAACCCTAAAGGTTAGCTTTTCCCCTATTTTCCAGAACTTCAATTCCACTGGTGTGACTGTAACATTCACACCAAATGGACTTTCAACACTTGCAACATATACTGCTGACTCCTGACCATAGAATGTTACGGTTCGATAAACCGATAAACTTCCATTCAAGTTGGATACACCAATGGAAGGGTAGTTAAAGTTGTAGGAAGGTGTTGGAGTTTTCTGACATTGAGTGAGTTCTCCAGTGATGTTTTTAAGTTGTGATGGACTTGCTCCATTGCTGCAGAGAAAATCGAGAGCATCTTGGGAGTTGAAATCATATACTAATCCAGGATTGAGTGATGCAAGTGGATTAACGTGTCCAGATCCGTAATCAAATGGAGTAGTTTGAGTTCCATTTGGATCTCTTCCTATGAGATGGTTTGTGTTATCCATTACTGTTGCTGCAACATCAGAACAAAGGCATCAATTTAGGATGATTATTACAAATATCATTTCTATTAGAACATGAATCAGCACCTAGTATTAGAGTTTTTATTGTAGAACTCTATGGTAATGGATGTTATGAATTTTAATTATAAAAAGTATGGGAGATAATGGATTATTACAAATTTATAATGGGTTTTTACAAATTTATAAGTAGTTTTATTTTATTAATTGGTTCAAATATATCTTTAGTCCATGCAAATATAGGGTTTTTTTTGTTTTAGTCTCGATAAGATTTTTTGGAAAATTGGATTCCCTCCATGCAAAGTCAGGAACCATCAGTTTTAGTCACTGACATTATATCTCGATCCATTCTAAATATGCTGAGGTGGCAAACAAATGCTGACGTGGCCAAACAAAACCAAAAATCTTAGAAGGACCGATCATTTTCTTGTATATAAAGGTTGTTAGTAGGAATGAAAGTTAATTGTTTCAGTTTTCATTTTCATTTCAAAAGTCTTGAGAATTTATTTCCTATTTCTAACAAATTCTAATGTTCATTTGTTGTTAACAGAAACTTGTACATCATAAAAACCTTACCTGTTGTCATGATTGCAGACATTATGGCAGCAGGAGACCAGGATGGGTGGTAGGATTTGATAATTGTTGCAACTGCAGATATGTGTGGACAAGACATTGATGTTCCTGAAATGATGTTATAGTCGACAGATCGTTGTTCAACTGTGGCTTCAGTAGCCACTGGAGACCATGCTGCCAAAATATTCACTCCAGGTCCTGTGATGTCAGGCTGCATTTTTTTATAAGCAAAAATATTTACATATAGTATAGGATCAACCTTCATCAATATACTTGTGCCAATGTAAAGTTTAACTAGGAAGAGTCTTGGAGTTATACATGTTTAGACATCCTATGATTGACTTATTTGACCTTATGTACTGACATAAGCACGTGTAAGATTGGTTTGAAAAACTTATGGTAATAGCTTATGACATGTGCATAAGTTTTTTCAACTTATTTCCATAAGCTCTCCAAGATAGTTTATATGAAAACTGTTTGACCTTATTTTATCTTTTGTTATAGAAATAACTTATACATAAGCATTCATATGATAAGCGCTTAATTAAGCTGTTTATCCAAACATGGATAGTCCGAGTGTGTAAACTTGCCTTAATAATATCTGGCGTTATTATATTTGGCCCCATGGAAGAGAAAGCTGCTGCTTCTGGTGCAGGTTTGGTTCCAACAACAGTTATTGTTGGATAGATTTTAGCAATAGGATTCCTGAAAATAGAAAAAGCATTAGCAGCAAAACTTCACTTACCCGTTTTTTCAAAACTTCCATATTGTAGATTTTTTCAAAAACTCACTTATCCGTTTTTATGTATGCTTGAAGCTCTTCTACTGCATCCTGACCAATAAGAGTGCTTGGAATAACAAACTGAAAGCCAATTTCTTTGGCATTATGGTCAATAAGTATCATTCCAACACCTCCGCCTTGCTTTATCGTTATGGCTTTCTCTCTTCTATTGTCACCAAAGCTTTCAATTGTGCATATAACAATTTTTCCATTGATTAAGGAAGGATCTAGAGTATTGTTCTTGCAGAAGCTGGTAACAGAAGATATTAAAGAATTTGGATTAGAAAATTGAATCATAAAATTCCAGGTATATTGCGTTCAATCATCAACTTATCAACCTAAAATGGTTCCTATACATCATGCAGAATATGGAACGAGTTGTGACATCTTGTTATATTCGTTGGTCATTTACTAAATGTAATTAAACACATATTTGAAATGTGTTAACCATCTAAGTTGTTGTCGAATTTTGATGTCAAATTTATGTGCCCAAATAACACAGCTCTTATTATAGTACTAGCACACCAAACAATTTTGAGAAAAATGGGAATTTCAGATTTTACTTTTTGAAGTCAAACTAAACATGTGATTCTAAATATTTACAGAAGTTTTTGCTAGGGGTTTGATAATATGACTGATAGGGAGATCAATTTGTATATCTTTGAAAAGTAAAAGTGTCGGATTGTTTAGAATTTTGTTTAAGCCTAACTCAACCAACAAAACTGGATTGTAAGGTTTGTAAGCTGAGGGATAAGCACATTTTGATGCCATATCTCATCCAATGAGGGTCTTCAACAGACAACCCCCTCACGTCCAAGACTGGACATCTAGAGTGTGGCTCAATACCAGGTGGCCTAACAGATCTTGTATGGACTCGAATACCATCTTATAATTGGCTTGTAAGATGAGGGATAGACGCATATTCAAGTCATAGCTCGTTCAATGTGAAACTTCACCACAAGATTTATAACAAACATTGTCTCATTTTCTCACTAGTGTGATAAAGGAAAAAGACTGTCATTTCTTAATCTAGGCTTTCCTTACAATTGCTCCAGAAAATTTGTTAAGTTTTAGGTGGGAATACAAAGTGAAAGAGTTTAATTTCGTTTTATGTGCAAACAGTAGATGCCAAGAACAAAAGGCAAAAGTTATGTAGAATCTGAAACATTTAAGTATCACCAATGAAGTTTGTGTGCATTGACATACCTAGCGTTTCTTTCTGGAACTCCAGGGGCTGCAGCTACACTTCCATAAATCAAACCATAAGAATGCTCCATTTTTATTGGATTCAAAGAAAAACCCTGAAGGAACATAAACATGTCTTAATTTACTAGCTAATATTTATATGTATAAGGGTTTTATATAAAGGTCCGCGATCCAGGCTGCAACAGAAACTGTTTTTAATGTTCCCGAAACTGCAATGTGATCGCAATTGAAGCTGCATCGGCTGCATTTGACCGCGATTCTAAGCAATATCAAAGATCACACGCAAATACAACCATTATCGCGATGCGAATGCTATTTAAAACCCCATGTATTCATGGTTTGTGCTATAAATTTTACCTTCAAAACTTTTGAGTTACCAAGGTAGATATTTGAACTGAATTCTCTGTCAACCGTACTAGCAGCAACAGTGAGGATCCAAGGAGCAACATTGCATGCAGTCCGAGGGAAAACTGAGTTTCCAGCTGAAGCAGAAACAAGAATTCCCTTTTGGAATGCGTGGAATGCTCCAACACTGATTGCATCCTCAAAGTAAATTGGCTGAGGAGGATCAGGGCCAAGGGAAAGAGAAACTATGTCAACACCATCATGAATGGCATCATCCATAGCAGAAAGAACATCAGCATCACTGCAAAAATTAAACCAACAGGCCTTGTAGATAGCAAGTCTTGCACTTGGAGCACCACCTCTAGCTGTTCCTTTGGCCATGCCAAATAAGCTAGCATTAACAACATTGCGTCCTGCAATTGTTGAAGCTGTGTGTGTTCCATGTCCATCATTGTCTCTAGCTGACCTGAAGAAAATCTTGTTGAAATCTTCTAGAGGACCATATTCTGCTTCAAAACCTTTTGAATAGAACCGCGCACCAATGATTTTCCTGGAAAGTTCAAATACAAGATAAGATCATGGTTACCAAAACGAGATTTAAATTGCGAATTAGAAGAACTATTTTCGGAATTGTTAATCGAATCTTATTATGAAGCGTAAGATACATTACTAATAACAATATGACATTTTAAAGTAAAAACAAGTGACAGCGAAATTATACGTCGATATATCATATACGAATTTCAAAATTATCAAGATTCAAGTCATAAATGAAATGACAAAAGAAAAGTGTCTTATTGTTGACCATAAATGTGGTTCGCTTCACTATAGATAATGATTCATTGGAATGAATCGATTTTCATCATACTGAATTGAGATTTAACATAGTGAATTGAACTGAATTGAGATTTAAGATGACATTTGTGTGCAAAATAGATAAACAAAAAGGATTGATGTTGATTGAGTTAAATTTTGTATTGAATTGAGATATGACTTGTATGTATCGTAAGATACTGATATCCATGGATAAGATGATATACGTTTCATTTTCATGGTTTATTGACTTGAATATACATGTTTGGTTCATAGCCATTCTCTTTCCCGGATAAAAGGAGAGGATTGTGTTAATCAGCATTCAACATAAATATTAGTCAAATTTTTATGATTATATAGTCTTGGTGCATCAATCTTAAAAATTAGTCTATGATGGATTTTGAATTCCAAAATGTATACTTACTTGTTGCAATTGGCTAGCGTAAAATTATCACCGGTAACACACTCTCCCTTGAACTTCTCAGGCACAGGACCTAATCCGTAATCATTGAAGCTTTCCGATTCCGGCCACACTCCTGAAAAACAATGTGAAGTGAGACTTTGTATAATCCAAATTAAAGAAAAACAAGAAAGTGTCAGACGAAGTAATTACCAGAGTCAATGACACCAACAATAACATTGGATGTGAAGTCTAGAGCTACATGGTTTTTGTTGTAGACTGGGTTTAATCTAAGAAAATCCCAAGAATGTGTAGTGTGGAGCTTACTCATTTTGCTCTCAAAAACAGACACAACTGAATCATATTCTGAAACATAATCGAAAACATCCATCAGAAGATTCTTTCAGATAAACTAAGAAGATAGAAATTAGAAAGATATAACGCTGGAGTACAATACCTGCAAGTTTATTAGCTTGTTCCGACGTAATCTTAGCCGAAAAGCCTCGAAAGCTTTTACTATAATGGTGTAGTGCTGAAGTCTTTGCATCATGGAGACTGAAATGTTAAAAGAATTAATTGATACTTGATAGAGCAAGTTTATTTTAGCCTAAATTACTCTATTTCAAAATGTTCACATTCACACACATAAATATGAAGCTTAAAAGAACACATAGTTATTTGTCATACCTTCCAGTGACTGAAGCTAGTATCTCATGGTTTGCTCTGATGACAGACTCTGAATTGGGGTGTGAATGATCTCCCATGTAAATTATATAATGCTGCATAGAGGCAAATCAAGAAGTTAAGCCTTGCTAGTATTGTGACATGATTTAAAACTGACCATATTCTAGCATGATATAGGGTAAAATCAGCAATATAAGGTATAGCTCACAGGCTATAGATGCATGCAGCTTACGTAAACAACATGCATCAAACACCTGTAAGATTGTTTAGAGGAGATAGCTTTTTAAAACAACTTAAAGTTTGTATGAAAATAGTTTAACTTTATTTTATCTTTTTTCTATATACATTAACATATACATGATAATTGTTATGCTATAGGCGCTCAAGTAAACGGTTTATCCAAATAGGGGCTAAGTTTAGTTAAGAATAGTACTTGAGCAATATCTACTTTGAGAATAGTACTTACCTTTGGAGTGGATCCATTCACCAAAGTATATCCAATAAACAAGAGAAATGTGAAACTTAAAATTTTGACAAACTCCATGATATGCTAAAAGGGTCTAGGACAGAAAGCTGGATGCTGAAATGGTGACTCTTTTATGGTAGGTGATTCTACCATTTTATAAGCCAAAACAAGCTAACTTGCATGTTATATTCATATAAAAAAATCAGTTGCCGGCTTGAATGTTTCTGCTTATAACTTAATGTTCATTTGGGAATCTAAAAAAGGAAATTTAAAAAGGTTATAATATAATATCAAATTCAAATTATATATATGTTTGACGTGCTAACAGCATTTGGAAGAAGAATAACAAACCACAATTATTATTGAATTCAGACTTGCATGTATAATGCTAACTGGTACGACTTAACATTATTGATGAATTCAAAGGACAGGGTCTTCTCCTTGTCCAAACACGAAAGTATATTTTATGGAAGAGAATAATTTAAATATGCCTAGAGACCAATAGCTATAGGACATCAAAATGCCTGCTCGTAGGATAAACTTTTACCTTTCTAAGCATATCCTCACATATACAAACCAGGTTTTAGACAATTTACATGCAATTTTAGGATATATTTTAATTGAAATTACAAATTAATCTATCACATTTAACAAGTGAGTTTAAGACAAATTGTGTTTGAATATTGGTTAAAAAAGACAAATCGTGTTCAAATACTAGTTAAAACAATCATTGGTCAGGTTTAATTTATCTATTACAAGATCCCCTTCCCAGGAGAACCGGAGGGATGAGACCGAAAAACAAACAAACCGTTCAAATATAACTTAGCAAGTAAATGAAATAACTGTCAAGTTATAATGAAACTAGTTCGTCTCGTGTGTCAGTAGCTTGAAGTATAACAGTTAAAATTTCTTGCTCTTTTTTTACTCTTAAAAGTACTCAAAAGTATAAAAGTTTAAGAATCTAACTTTAAGATACAGGCCAAAAACACAAGCAACCAACATCACGGAAATTATATTTATGATTATTTCAGATTCTGTTTTTATACACAATTTAGGATAAGTAAAATCAGCATCCACTTTCGTACAAGAGGGGGGAATTCACATCCACCATAAATAAAAAAGATGTATTTCACTTGATCCAATAGCTCAGTAACTTACAATTATACAAATTATAACAATATGTTTAAACAAGTGTGGATCTGAGATAAAATCCATTAGCATTAACCTTCTTCTCCAAATTCCTTTGTGAATCTCTCATGAACATCAAGGTCAGATTTGCTTACTGTAGGCCTTTGTCTAGCAAGTACTTTGTCAAAATCGATTCTTGATATAGGCGGTGGAAGGATCTACATAGCAAACAAGAAAATTAAAACTATTATTCCCCAATAATCATTTTGACTAAGAACTGACAACAAAATCTGCATCATCTGAAATTCTGAATACCTTTGAAGCTAGTCCTTGTGTAGCAAGATCCTGCATTGTAACTTGTACTGCATTTTGTTGCTTTTGTCCACATGGTATCCACATACCTTCCGGACTCTTAAAGAAAAACATGGCATCTTGGGTTTTACGAACAGGTTCAAACAAAACATCCTTCACCTGTAGAAGAGGTCCAAATACTCGTTGAAACCCATATAGAAAAAATGAGTATTACAACTAGACATGTCATATAGAAGTCAAACTTACACAGACAGCTATATCTGAACCTGAAAACCCCTCTGTCTTGCGAGCCAAGTGTTCAAAATCACTTTCAGTCAAGTTATGGGGAGTATCTCCTAGATGCACCTGTTTTTATCAATCCAGGAAAAAAAAATGGTAAGACAAGTTGCTTTGTAAAAATAAGATCCATCCTTCAATAAAGTGAATAAACATAATCACGAATATTGCCCTTGCCTTGAACATGTGTTGGCGAGCCTTTAAATCTGGCAGTGGAATGTATATACGCTTATCAAAACGCCGCCTTATTGCCTGCATAACAAGTTGATCAACCAAATCAGTATCTAATTAACTCAATATGAGAACAAATAAACAACTATATTTTTCTTACCTGGTCTAGAGCATAAGGTGTATTTGTTGCTGCAAGAACAAGAACTTTCTGATCATTGTGTCCGACACCCTACAAGGGAAAGTAAATAAACTACATTACGACACTGGAAATAAATCTTAGTCTTATAATCATCTTAATATATGTATCTTCTTAATATATGTATAAGGTGTCATGTAGTAACTTTTTCCCACCTAAACTAGTTGAAATATTGTAATTTTCTTTGCATTTACTTTTTCTATATAACGCTTTGCATTGTCACATGCTTTATGACATCCTGTCACAATTTAGTAGTTTGGTTAGATGAAAATAAGAGATGTATGTATGTTCATTAACTTTTCTTCAGTGTATTTTAACTAGCTCCCCAAAGTTGCTCTTCTAAAAATGGAAACAGCTCATCCAAAGCTTACCCGTCATCTCCTATCCGATTTTAATCTATCTATTTGAAAATTATTTGCAGGGAAACATATGGGAACACGAATAGCTCATTCAACTTATGTGTTTGTTGCATAAGCAGTCATACGGTAAATATCAATTATTGAATAAGCGCTTAATTAAACTGTTTATTCCAAATACCCCCTAAAACAAATTATCCAAATTAGGAAGAATAATGAAATAAAGAAGCAAATAGTAAGGTTGCTTCTTCAATTAGATAACTAATAGATTCCAAAATACAATTGAAGGTATTTTGAAATTTCTAAAATAATGCAAGATATAACAAGATACTTTGTAGCTATTCTAACAATGAAACAAAACTAAGCCATTGCATCATATGGCTCTAGATGTCAGGTTAAAGGAAATCATAGAGATCAAGACATTTTAAGTGTTGATTGCACAGGCAAATGTAACAGGACGACAAAAACTTTTGATAAGCAGTAGATGAATAAGATCAACTGTGGGCCACAATCCAACTATTATGGGCCCATATGCAGAGACAGCAAAATTTGCTTGAGAAATTGTCTAAAATGAACCCTTGGCTTGTCTTTCAGCAGCCAACACACTGAAGCATGCAATATGAATTATATGGCAACGGATACCTCCAGGTCCTTTAAACTTGAAAACCATTTCTGCCAAATGAAAAGGCAAAGCCAACGAAATCTACTTTTGAAAACGAAAGCATAAGACAACCATTTGCCTAAATGGGTTAATTATGTTCAAAATTAAGAGAACGATTAAATTTTTCAGTAGGGATTTTTTAAAAATGATAAATATGTAGGGACTCGAGCTTCTTGACTTAATCAAAATAATGTAAATCAAGTGTCAACAAAAACCAATTATTGTTCTTATCAAGATATCTCCACCATAAAGTTATTACCTGCATCTGCACCAGAAGTTCGGTTTTAATTCGTCTTGAAGCTTCACTCTCATTGCCTTCTCCACGCGTACCACATAGAGAATCTATTTCATCAACAAATATGATGGAAGGTTCACTTTCGCGAGCCATTTCAAAAAGATTTGAAACCAGCTTTTCACTTTCACCCATCCACTTTGAAACGAGGTCTGATGAAGAAACACTGGTAAAGTATTCAAACGTTAAATATGCTAGAAAATATATGTCCATATATGAACCTAAATTCATAATGACATAAAAGACCTTTTAGACACAGTCCCTGTTCAGGAAAAAGTGGGAAAGTTGCACATGTGCAGGAAATAAATTAAAATCACACAAAAAACACCAGCATCAGAAACCTTTTCCTACCAGGTGGGATTAGCTTCAATGAATAAGTTATGGCTCAATGTCCTTGACAACCCATTTTTATTTTAAAAAAATCGTTCTTAATGGTTTGGCAAGTAGGTCTTTCTAACTGGGTTTAAACGTCATTTCCACTCGCACCCAAACTACCTAGGATAATACTCTGCCTTCCCTTTCATAATCAGGAGGGCATATACAATTTCATATTCGTAGAAAGTCATTTGTTGCCCCGTCCTAGGCTTTTATGTTACTTGTTGTAACCCATTGTACATATCTTCAATTACTCAAATTTAAGCAATACGAACTCCTTACCTCCATAGAATCTTCCACAATACCACTTTGGTCAATTTGTGTTAAAAGTTTTCCAAATTGATGAAAACCATGAGTGGATCTTTCTAATTCATCCAATATCTCACCACCGATGTTACATAGTAATTATATAGCTTCCACAATCAACCTTAGCGGCATAAACCAAGTCATTTAGTTTTGGTAATTAGGGTCTCTTGTCTTAATATCTACTCAATTAACCACTCCAATAACTTGATATTTGTTAGTTTAATTACCCTATGAATGATTTATGCAGTTTAATGCATCAATCTAGTTCTTCTACTTGATAAAAACCTATACACCAAATCATTTGGCTGGTATACAAAAAGTAGTTCACCTAGACCCTAGCAAACCTTATAAAGTCTGTTGTAACTAACCTAACTCCCTTGTAACTGCCTCGCTGACATGTGTCAGTGAGGTTACACTGTTACTGTTAAAAACCAGTCACCCTGCAAGATCTATAAATAGATCATTCTCGTCTTGTTAACTCAAGAAATTCATAATTTCAACAAATAGAATCACAGCTCAAAGAGTATTTCAACACTTGGCATAGATTCTAATATATAAGCAAAGGCACTTGAGGGAGATGAAAACTGGAAGAAAAAAAAAATAATGATTTCCTATGGACGGGCTGATTGGGGGAGAAAATTGAAAGGACGATATGGAATTTGAGTAAATTTTTCTCTAACCAAAAAATAAAACGGACAGAGGGAGAGGAAAACCAAGAAAAAACATAATATGAAAGCAAAAGGAACCTAGCATTTTCCAAACAGACCAACATAATCTTAATCTAATAATTCATGATGATAATTTTATCTCACCCGCCTTTAATTTTGTAACTGCTAGCTTAGATCGCAGAGTAAATTACGGCCAGAAAGTCAAGAAAAATTAGTGAATACTACTTAATAAGCGAAAACTTATAATAATAATAATAATAACAACAACAATAACAATAATAATAATAATAATAATAATAATAATAATAATAATAATAATAATAATAATAATAATAATAATGAAATAGATGTAAAACCAGAAAAGCAATTTCATCATCCAAACATAGTGTAGTACACAGTGTATAAATTAATAGACAAAATTCACCTGAAAAATGTAGAATCAGCCTCGGTAGCAACAGCCTTGGCCAAGTATGATTTACCTGTTCCAGGTGGTCCGTACAACAAAAATGCTCTCCAAGGTCGTCTTTTACCTGAAATAGACCATGGCAAACCATATTAAACACTTAATCAATGTTCCTTGTTTCAAATATCTATCTATCCATTCTAATAAAAAAAATCCTCTAATCACATGTGGCAGAGTTTCGCGTCTCTTTTCTCGGCCATTTCCATATGCACGGGATCTTGCTTTCAATTCAAAATTCAGAGTATCCCAACTTTCAACAGAACATACATCACTATTGCAGTGTGTGGGAAGGCCAAGTTGACCTCAGAGTGTCTATTGCACTTACAACCATTGGGCCAAGAGGTTTGGTTGAAGTATGGGATCCTTACTACTAGTTTTATTGTAAAAAATGTTCAGTTGCTCCCAAATACTAAGTGAATGTTTGGATCGACGATGGCTTGGCTAAAATCACACCATGCCACCGTAATTTTAACAAAAACTAAATTTAGTGCATGTTTCAATTAGCAGCGAGTTTGGCAGTGTGCAGAATCACAGCGGCACCGTCATTTCGTTGAAGCTCCAAAGCGTAACTTTTGTCAAAATGGCGATGTGATTCAGTGATTCTCTCAATAACAAATTCAAACATGTACTTTGAAGCTTCTAACAAAATCATTGTCACCGTGATTTCGTGACACTCGCTATGATTCCAAACAGGCACTAAATTTATCTAAAAATTGCCCATTTTAACACATTACTCTCGACAAAATCAAGATGCCACCTGTGACCTAATCAAACTCGCCGTGATTCCAAACATATACTAAATGCAGCTAATCTCAAATCACGATAACCATTCAAATTTTAACTCACCAGTAAAAAACTGAGGAAACTTAACCGGCAAGATAACCGCTTCCTGCAACGACTGCTTAGCACTCTCCAACCCAGCAACATCATTCCACTTGACATTCGGCTTCTCCCTGACAATGGCCGAATTCAACCCCGCTCTAAGCTTACTCTGCTCAGCATCTTCCCCCTCACCCTCCCCACCACCTTTCCCCTTGGTTTTCGGTTTGGTAGCCACAGCAGCATCTCCATTAGAAGCAGGCCCCGGCCCACCATCATCAAGCACAGCACGGATCTCCTCCGCACGACGAAGATACTCGGTGAATTTCTGCGTAATTGCTTCCTTAATTTTAGGGTTTTTCTCGTACTTGAGATGCGTTTTGAAATATTCTAACGCGTTCATGTATAAAGGGAAGGCTTTTGCATAGTTTCCAGAATTGTCTTCTGTTACTGCTTGTTTCACGTATTCTATTGCTTGTTCCTTGAAATTGCTATACATCGTGTTCTTATTAGGGTTTGAGATGAATCAATTATTGCATGAATTGATTGAGAATTGGGGGAAATTGATGAAACCCTAGAGGTGGAAGAACATGTTTTGGGGTTGAATTTAGTTTGTTTTGGGAATTGGAAACCCTAGATTGTGTTTTGGAGTGCGTGGAAAGAAATAAAGAAAGAAATCGCGTTTGGAATAAGTTGATAAAAAGTGACGGCGAGTGAGGGAAGGCTCTTCTGACCTGAGAGGAGTGAAACTTCCACGTTTGATTCTCTTCTCGGAAACTCAGAGATGCCAAATATTGTTTGGATTCTGATGAATTTAGAATTCTAGACGATTTGAATGATGCAATTAAATTGTTATCATTTTTAAATATTTTTGTTTGGATGGAGAAATTAAAAATTTCATTGCCATCATTTTTTGGCAACTTTTATAAAATTTATTTTTTTTGACCAAATTTAAAAATTGAAATTAGGGGTCAATTTTTAAATTTCAAAAAAAAATTGAGGGGTCAATTTATAATTTTGAATAAGTTGAGGGGTAAATTTGTAATTTCCAAAAAATATTAGGGGTCAAATTGCAATTTTTTGTAAATTTATTGGGGTCAATTTGAAAATTTTGGAAAATTTGAGAACCAAAATGCAAAATTTGAAAATTATAAGTGAAGAAATTTGAATTTTTAGCATTTAGGTGCCATTTGAAATTCTCTAAATTTAACTTAAACAAAATACTTCATAAATTTTCATCATTTTAAAAATTCTCTATATTATTATCCAAACAACGGAATTCTCCATATTTTGTATGGCTAAAATGCTAATTTTTTTAGAAAGTTTCGATTTTGGTCTAAAAAAAATTGTAATTTTTACCTAATGTATTGTTTACCCCTTTTATAAAACGTTGTTTTTCTCAGGTTAATGCATACGTGGCCATTCATTTAACCACGTCACATATGCAATTTTTTCAATTTTAAAATAAAAAAATTCAGCTCATCAATAAATTGTAAAAAAAATAAAAAAATCTTTCAAAAAAATTGTAAAAAAAAAATTAATTGAAAAGAAAAATAGTGCCCTATTTTTTCCAACGAGACTTCCTCCACAAGCACTATAGACCCAATGTCCTCCAACTTCACCCTTTAATGTCTTCTCACTCTCAACCCTTCATCCTCGTAACACCCTTTTAACCTTACCTCCATTAGAAGAATTTCTCCCACAACAACCCTTTAACTTCTTTCCAAAATACTTACCACGCTACGAATTTCTCCATTGTCTCCCTCAACTCTGTTTATTGGAACGCTTTAACCGAATATGTCTCCACCACCATCTCTTTACAAAAGCAACCACACCAACAACAAAGAAAAGCTTTTTCTTTGATTCCACAACGCAACTTAGCAAGACAGAGAAGACAAACACTAAGCGTAAAAATTTGCAACTTCAATACCTCTATCACTTTCTCTCTCTACCTCCTCCTTTCTCTCCTCCCAACAACCACCACCTCTATCCCCACAGCCACCACCTTTCTCAAACGAGAGTGAAGAATCACAAAAGTTATAACTCCATCAGAAGCATTTTGAGGTGAAGAGTCGCTTTTTGTAATTAGGTGTTAAACAATCCTCCAATCCATTCAAATCATCGCAATTTATGTCGTCGTACCGACACAAACTATGACGATGAGACACTAGCCATCATCCCTTCCAAATCCAAACCCTCCGCCAATAAACCTACCCCCCCCCCCCCCCCCCCCAAAAAAAAAAAACAAGAAAAAGAATTTCTCTGCTTCGCGATGATGAAATTGACGCCGACAACAAAACCCACCGCTCGAAACCTTCTTCTTCCTCTCACAAAATCACCACTCACAAAAGCAAATCACCATTCACAAGTAAATTCCTAGTAGTTGTTCATTTGCTTTTGTAAATTCTGCAAGTGTATCTACAGATAAATCTTTTTCTCTATGGAATACTAGGCTTTGTAAAGGAGGTTTGAATTGTGACTCTTTTAAAATTATTTCTGAAACTTAACAAGTTTGTATACTAAAGAAAATTTTTGGTAAATGTTAGAATAATAAGATTATAGAGTTTTAGATAAATGTTTGTTTTATCTAGGACCAGAATGTTATGGATTAAATACAATTTAAATGTTTAAGTTGTTTTAATAGGGACCAGAATGTTCTAGAGAATGATTAACTAATATATAAGCAGAATGAGTAAAATGATATTAAGCTGAAATGTAAAACTATTTTAACAAAGACCCAGAATGTTCTGGAGAATGATTAATATAAAAGCAGAATGATAAAACAATATTATATGTTGATTTTAAACGTGAGTTTATCTTTAGATATTTAAGCAATTGTTTTATCTTGGACAATAATGTTCTGGATGCAGTTGTATAATTAATACTGAATGAAATAATATAACAATATTAATGATTAGTTTAGGACCAGAGAACTCTGGATTAATTTGGTTGTGATTAATTAGGACCAGAATATTCTGGAGAGATAAATAAATGTTATTGTCATAGTGTGTATATAGTGTGACATAAATACTAAGAGAAAGAGAAGAAAGAATAACACAAGAGATTTATTCTTGTTCACCAAATCCGGCTACTTCCAGTCTCCACACCTCGTGTGAGATTATCCACTGTAGTATTCTGCTAACATAAACTTCTGACTAGCACTATAAGTTCTTGATCACATCATATCAGTCTGTTACACCCTGTATTATCAACCTCAGCAGGCTTCTACAATTTTTTGCTTTCACACAAGAAAGGTTGTTACAATTCTTTCTCAAACTATTGTTACGAATAGACTTGAGAACACAATACACTTGGTTTGATGAGATGGGTTTGGATCAAAGAAATTTCTCAACACATGTTTGAGATTTTAATAAACAAATTTGAATGAGTATGATCTAAAAGATATAATGAGGGAGCTTGGAATTTGTTTGTTTGTGAAGAGATTGTATGTAGTGATGATTTTCACTTGAGAGAATGCTTGCTTTCAAAACTCTTGCTTTGATCCTTCAAAACCTCTTGTATTTATAGATGAGGAGTGACTTGGTGATCAAGTGTGAAAATAGAGTTGTTGGACACGTTTTTTTACAGATGTCCAAAGCTTTAATTGATTTCACTTTTCTTCTTCAAAACGACCAGAATGTTCCTTTACACATCCAGAATGTTCTGGATGTTCAACTTGTCTTTTGTTGCTTTTGCGTGAGAGATACAGCTGTAGTGAGGTGTTGCTTGCTGGGTAGAAGTGACAGTGTCTATGTCATTCTCTTTTACTTTAGTGATGTCATGATCTTAATTCACATGTGTTTTCATCATTTGATGAGATATTTTTTTATGGGCTTTTCTTTAAATGGGTCGAAAATTCTTAAAGCCCAAGACAGCTTCTCATATAATTTTCATGTCATGCTTTCCTTTTTGCTTTCTTGTCTTTTGATGTAAATGTTTTATTTGCTTTGTGAATCTATAATGTTCTTGGAATAGTGACTAGAACGTTCTCGTGAAACAATTCTCACAAAACAAATTAATAGATAACAAGATGAAATAAATATAATATGTTAGTAATCTTTAAAACATCAAATGAGGATTTTGTCTGCAACTGTAACACCCCGATTTCCCCGCGCGAATAAGCACATAATATATCAGAGTATTTAACAAATAACGGGATGTCACAAAATCATGAAAACATAAAACATACTTATTAACAAACAGGCTCCTCAAGATAACAACATCATGTCTGAAAATCTCTTTATTAGCAGCGGAAAATAATTATAATATCAACTCATAATCAGCACTACGTCATAAAAGCCGAAACATTCGTCATAATTCAAAACTCAACATAAAGTGAATACTTTAATAAAAATCAGCATTGGAGTTTATAAAGTTAACTCCCAAAAACGTAAGACAAACGTATTCCCAGTGTTACATAATATCAGAGCATCACGACCCCAATTCTATATACCACTAGGTACTCCTCGTCTAAGCGTCACAGCAAGCTACTTCGAGTTATCTGCACATTGTCAATATAAAGACAATGGACCAACAAAAACAAAGGGTGAGATATCAAACAATCTAAACGAAAGCATAATAATGAGCAAGTAAAAACATAAGCACAGGATCATACTTCATTATCTCACCAATCATTTTATTCATGTTCACACATCATTTTCATAAACAATCATCATCACCAATATTCAAACATCATCACATCAAGCACATCATGAACATCGCCACACGTCACGGTTATAACAATTTATCATCGACACATAATGCAATGAGACTCGACTTCACCTATATGCATGTGGTACCAAACGTCGCAAAATAATGCCAAATAGGGCATGTCAGGCCGGAGCCCCACGTCACTTTGCCAAACAAGGCTACGTCGCTTTACCATAATTTCGGGCCATCGTCACAAGATGCAATGAATGAGACTTCTAAAATGAAACAACAAAACACATGCAAGCATCATACATAAACAACTTCATATAACATCGTATTCAAACATCAACAATTCATCATATAACATCGTATTCAAACATCAACAATTCATCATACAATTTTGTAAAACCATAACAAATTATACATAACATATTTCCATGTCAAACCAAGGATACTAGAAAGATATCACAATTATCAACAACTTTCATGTTTATACCAAAGACCAATTTAAAACAGAGACGTGTGAAAAAGACGCAAAAACATGAAACAGAGAATGCTGTCACCGTACAATTTCACTAAGACCTCCTTGGAGTATTTTCATCATAACTCAAAAACTAAAAGTCATTTTCACGTCAAACCAAAGCCACTGGAAAGCTAACAAAATTATCTAAAACCTTCATGTTTACACCCAAGGCCAATTCTGTACCGATCAATACCAGTTTTTATTTCAAAATTCGGGGCAGAGATAAGAAAACTCAGGAAAAGCAACTTATATTATTCAAACTTCTCATTCATTAATTCCAAATAAAGCAAGGTTACAGCTCTTCAAATAGTCATAGAATCATAGCAAATGTTTTTAGAGAAACAACGGTTCGAACGCCGCGTCAAACGGACACCCGAGTCAAAAGTTATGAGTTTTACAAGTTTTCAAAAATCTGTCGGGACAGCGGTAACCGATTACAGCATTAACAGAGGCAAAAATCTGCCATTCTGCTACGAAAAATCCCAATTTCAACCCATCCCAAATCATCCCAAAAGCCATTTATCACAGAATACGAATTCATGGAATCACACACATCAACATACATCACAAACCACAATTATAATGCACAACAACAGCATGTATCATGCCAATTTCATCATCAAAATCGCAGACCTCATGAATTGAACAAAAGGGATCAAAATCCATACAATCACATATACCTAGAGTCTACCATACCCCATCATTATGCAATCCCTTAGAATGTAAGAACCCCACCCTTACCTTAGGTTTTCCGGTTCTAAACTCTATTGATCGCTTCCCGTAGAATCCCTTCCGGTCTCTCTTGCCTCAGCTTCGTTCTTCGCTCTTTGGTTTTCTCCCAATTTGGTTTTCACGATATGTTATGTTTTTATTCCTCTTCTCATCATAACATACCCCTAAATCCTAATTGCCACAAATGCCCTTTCTTATTTTATAATTCTAATTAATTAGTTTAATTTACTAATAATCCAATTAAATTATTAACACTATTATTTAATTAAATACTATAATTTTTCTTTATTCAATTAAATAAACCCAACCACCAATATACTAATAAATATCAATATTTCTCACATTTGGGTTATGCCTTCTAAGGATCTAATTCGCTCAAACTCATATTCCTTATAATCTAAGGTCACTACCCTCTAACGAAGCACCAAGAACATCACAAACACAACAAGACATCACACATACGTCGCATCATCAATTAAAATAACTGAAAATAATTCCAAGTAAATCCGGGGCGTTACAACTCTCCCCCACTTGAATATTTTCGTCCTCGAAAATTACCTGACTCAAACAGCATCGGATAACAATCTCGCATCTTGCTCTCTAACTCCCATGTTGCACTTTCTCCGGCAGCTCCGTCCCAAACCACTTTCACTAAAGGAATCTCCTTGCCCCTTAACTTCTTCATTTCCCGATCCTCAATTCGTACAGGCACAGTCTCAATGGTTAGATTGTCCCGCACTTGCACGTCATCCATATGAATTACATGAGATGGATCTGAAACATACTTCCGGAGTTGCGACACGTGAAACACATCATGCAAATTTGATAGGTTCGGTGGTAAGGCCACCCTATACGCAGCATTCCCAACCCTCTCAGAAATCTGGTATGGTCCAATAAACTTAGAAGTAAGCTTCTTCGACTTCAAGGCACGACCTACACCTGTCACTGGTGATACTCTCAAGAACACATGGTCTCCTGCTTGAAACTCAAGATCTCTCCTCCGCTTATCATGGTAACTCTTTTGCCTACTCTGCGAAGCCTTCATCTTATCACGAATTAATTTCACCTTCTCAGTAGTTTCTCGTACAATCTCTGGTCCCAACACAACTCTTTCACCAGATTCATGCCAACACAACGGCGTTCTGCACCTCCGACCATACAATGCCTCGAAAGGTGCCATACCAATACTAGCATGGAAACTATTGTTATAAGTGAACTCGATCAGTGGTAGAAAACTGTCCCACGTTCCGCTTTGTTCGAGAACACACGCCCTCAGCAAGTCTTCCAACGACTGAATGGTCCTCTCCGTCTGTCCATCAGTTTGTGGGTGATATGCCGAACTCAACTTCAACTTAGAACCTAATGCCTCTTGTAGACTTTTCCAAAAATCTGAAGTAAACCTCGGATCTCTATCCGAAACAATGCTCGACGGGACTCCGTGCAACTTCACAATTTCGCGAATATAAATCTCTGCTAACTTTGATACAGGAAAACTAATATTGATCGGAATAAAATGAGCCGACTTCGTCAGTCTATCAATAATTACCCAAATAGCATCATGCCCCCTCGGAGTGTTCGGTAATCCTGTCACAAAATCCATAGATATACTATCCCATTTCCACTCCGGAACATCTAACGGTTGCATCAAGCCTGTTGGCCTCTGATGTTCTACTTTCGACTTTTGGCATGTCAAGCATGCATACACAAACCGCGCAACATCTTGCTTCATTTTTGGCCACCAAAATATCTTCTTTAAGTCTTGATACATTTTAGTAGCTCCCGGATGAATACTTAAATTGCTTCTGTGACCTTCTTCTAAAATCATCTTCTTCATCTCTGCATTATCAGGAATACAAATTCGATCGCGGAACCTCAACACACCGTGCATATCTAACTTAAAATCACTACCTTCGGGTTGATTTTCACCAACCATCAAATCTACTAGTTTCACATCCATCTTCTGAACTTCCTTGATATCATCCAAGAAATCACTGTTAATTGTCAACATCCCTAGCATCACACTCTGGGGTTTTACTTCGCAAACCAAATTCATGTCTCTGAACTGCTCGATCAACTCTAACTCTTTAACCATCATCGTTGACATATGCAAAGTTTTTCGACTTAAAGCATCGGCTACAACATTAGCTTTACCAGGATGGTAATTCAAGCTAAAATCGTAGTCTTTCAACAACTCTAACCATCTTCTGTGTTCACAAAACATCAAATAATTGATTAGAAATGTCTAAGGACAGTACTCAACTGTCACTAAACTAAAGACTCGACAACCTGGCCGGATGGACCAACCTGCTCTGATACCAATTGTAACACCCCGATTTCCCCGCGCGAATAAGCACATAATATATCAGAGTATTTAACAAATAACGGGATGTCACAAAATCATGAAAACATAAAACATACTTATTAACAAACAGGCTCCTCAAGATAACAACATCATGTCTGAAAATCTCTTTATTAGCAGCGGAAAATAATTATAATATCAACTCATAATCAGCACTACGGCATAAAAGCCGAAACATTCGTCATAATTCAAAACTCAACATAAAGTGAATACTTTAATAAAAATCAGCATTGGAGTTTATAAAGTTAACTCCCAAAAACGTAAGACAAACGTATTCCCAGTGTTACATAATATCAGAGCATCACGACCCCAATTCTATATACCACTAGGTACTCCTCGTCTAAGCGTCACAGCAAGCTACTTCGAGTTATCTGCACATTGTCAATATAAAGACAATGGACCAACAAAAACAAAGGGTGAGATATCAAACAATCTAAACGAAAGCATAATAATGAGCAAGTAAAAACATAAGCACAGGATCATACTTCATTATCTCACCAATCATTTTATTCATGTTCACACATCATTTTCATAAACAATCATCATCACCAATATTCAAACATCATCACATCAAGCACATCATGAACATCGCCACACGTCACGGTTATAACAATTTATCATCGACACATAATGCAATGAGACCCGACTTCACCTATATGCATGTGGTACCAAACGTCGCAAAATAATGCCAAATAGGGCATGTCAGGCCGGAGCCCCACGTCACTTTGCCAAACAAGGCTACGTCGTTTTACCATAATTTCGGGCCATCGTCACAAGATGCAATGAATGAGACTTCTAAAATGAAACAACAAAACACATGCAAGCATCATACATAAACAACGTCATATAACATCGTATTCAAACATCAACAATTCATCATATAACATCGTATTCAAACATCAACAATTCATCATACAATTTTGTAAAACCATAACAAATTATACATAACATATTTCCATGTCAAACCAAGGATACTAGAAAGATATCACAATTATCAACAACTTTCATGTTTATACCAAAGACCAATTTAAAACAGAGACGTGTGAAAAAGACGCAAAAACATGAAACAGAGAATGCTGTCACCGTACAATTTCACTAAGACCTCCTTGGAGTATTTTCATCATAACTCAAAAACTAAAAGTCATTTTCACGTCAAACCAAAGCCACTGGAAAGCTAACAAAATTATCTAAAACCTTCATGTTTACACCCAAGGCCAATTCTGTACCGATCAATACCAGTTTTTATTTCAAAATTCGAGGCAGAGATAAGAAAACTCAGGAAAAGCAACTTATATTATTCAAACTTCTCATTCATTCATTCCAAATAAAGCAAGGTTACAGCTCTTCAAATAGTCATAGAATCATAGCAAATGTTTTTAGAGAAACAACGGTTCGAACGGCGCGTCAAACGGACACCCGAGTCAAAAGTTATGAGTTTTACAAGTTTTCAAAAATCTGTCGGGACAGCGGTAACCGATTACAGCATTAACAGAGGCAAAAATCTGCCATTCTGCTACGAAAAATCCCAATTTCAACCCATCCCAAATCATCCCAAAAGCCATTTATCACAGAATACGAATTCATGGAATCACACACATCAACATACATCACAAACCACAATTATAATGCACAACAACAGCATGTATCATGCCAATTTCATCATCAAAATCGCAGACCTCATGAATTGAACAAAAGGGATCAAAATCCATACAATCACATATACCTAGAGTCTACCATACCCCATCATTATGCAATCCCTTAGAATGTAAGAACCCCACCCTTACCTTAGGTTTTCCGGTTCTAAACTCTATTGATCGCTTCCCGTAGAATCCCTTCCGGTCTCTCTTGCCTCAGCTTCGTTCTTCGCTCTTTGGTTTTCTCCCAATTTGGTTTTCACGATATGTTATGTTTTTATTCCTCTTCTCATCATAACATACCCCTAAATCCTAATTGCCACAAATGCCCTTTCTTATTTTATAATTCTAATTAATTAGTTTAATTTACTAATAATCCAATTAAATTATTAACACTATTATTTAATTAAATACTATAATTTTTCTTTATTCAATTAAATAAACCCAACCACCAATATACTAATAAATATCAATATTTCTCACATTTGGGTTATGCCTTCTAAGGATCTAATTCGCTCAAACTCATATTCCTTATAATCTAAGGTCACTACCCTCTAACGAGGCACCAAGAACATCACAAACACAACAAGACATCACACATACGTCGCATCATCAATTAAAATAACTGAAAATAATTCCAAGTAAATCCGGGGCGTTACAGCAACAATCTCCCCCTTTTTTATGATGACAAACATTTATAATTTATTTTGATTTTGATTTTGAGTTTTGAAAAATTTGTTAAAAAAAAAAATCTCCCCCTCAATTTTAGCATTCAAATTTTTATATGTTATTTTGAGAGTATCATGTGAATTTTTGTTGTTTATTTTGAGTTTGATAATTTATCAAATAACTTCCCCTCAATTTAAGCATTCAATATCCATATGCGAATTGAGAAATAAAAACAACATTTCATTAGATAGATAATATCATTACATAAAGTTTCATCATAATATTCAAAACATCAAAAAGACCTAATAGGCATGTTTCAAGAATACTAACAGTAGAAGCATTTGAAACTTTACTTAGACAAAATAAAATATAAGCAAAAGATAGCAAAAGTCATTAAAGACATAATCAAAACATAAAGCAATAACAACATCAACAATTAGCCTTCTTTTGATCCTAAGTTTTCCCCTGGTCCCCCTAAATCATATCTTTCTTCTTATTTTCCTCCTAAATCATCTCCCCCTTTGTCATCGCAAAGAGGGGCAACAACATGATTCTGAGGCAAAGTCGGGGAAGAAGCATCAGAGAAAGAAGAGACAGTTGGAATGAGCATGTGGTACATTGGTACCGAAAAAGGATTGGGTCCCAGTGGAGGAACATCAAACTTGAGACTCAAAACTTCAGACATCCATTTTCTTTGAATTTGGAGCTCAAGCGTATTGTATGCTAAATGATGCATTATAGCATTATTTCCTTCAAAAAGCCTAGGCATATCAGTTCTGGTTTTGCTTACATCTCTCTCAATTCTTGACCTTTTAGAAGGTTGTTCATTGTTATGAAACAACCTTTGGGCCATGGAAGTCGTTCCAGCAAAGCGTGAAGGAAGAGAAGGGCAATCAGTTTGAATTATGCAAAATGACTCCATTTGAACAGATTACTCAAAAGGAGGTTGTGGAGCAAAAAAATTGTCCACTGAGTCTGGTTGAAATAGAGCAGAGAAGTCAGTTTTTGGAGGTGAAACAAACAAGTGAGAGAGTTTTGACACCTTTGTTGTCGTTGTTGGTTTGGAGGTAAAGCTTTGAAGAACTTGCGAGGCTTGAACATTTGAGAAAGAGGAATCATTTCCAAAGTTAGCAAGCAGTTCCTGATCTTCTTCCATAACAGGAGAACGTTCTCGAGAACGTTCTGGTGGAAGGAATTTTTCAGCAGAAACATTCTCAGGCAGTGGTTCAAGAAGAGTGGAATCATCTCTTTTTCTTTTCTAAGACATAGGAACAGAGGCATTTGGTTCTTGTTTCATGTGGCAAAGATTCTTAGGACTGAATTTTTAATATTCAAAACTAGACTTTTCACCATCTAAAGGCACATTGAATTTTTTGAAAATCTTTGTGAGAGCCATACCATATGGCACGTTGAAATTTTTGTTGGGATTTTGGATGGTGTTGATCATGTTGTGGATGAGGATGTGAGGAAGATTTAACTTTTCCTTTATGAATAGATGATACATGAGCAAAAGGTCATTTGCATGGACATGTTGAAAATTCCCATTTCGGGGTAAAAGACTATGTTGGCTCATAACATTCAACATTTTTGGAGTTGGCAGAAGGTTTGAAGAAACTAACTCTGAAGCATTTGACAAAAAGAGAAGTTGACAGATATTTTCAAATTGAACATCAAGTTCGGTGAACCATTCGTCACCAAACACAGCATGTCCTTCCACAGGTAAGTGAAAGATTTCAGAAATTACATGTGATGTGAGACAAATCTCGACATCTGTGACCCTAGACACTATCAAGCTTTTCTCAGGGAAAACTTCTAACATGAAGTAGAAGGCTTGGATAACCTTCGAGTAATGTCGCTCATGAATTTGGAGGAACTAAGTCCATCCTTGGGCATCCGCATAGGTTTTTAAGACAATGTTGTCTTTCTCCAATTTGTCGAAATTGAAGTATCTTCCAACACCAACCGGTCTAGATCCCCATTTTTCTTTTAATTCCTTCTTGAGTTCAGGATCAAACAGAGGTATTTTTTTAGAAATGGATATGTTTTTTGAGATTGGTTTTGAAGATTTTCTGGATTTTGGAGAACTTTCTTGAGAAGGTTCTGGAGATGGTTCAGTAATCTTTCTGGGAGAACGTTCTTGAGAACGTTATGATTGAACAGTTTCCTTATGTTTTCCTTTTTCCTTCAGAGTTGGTTTTGTTTTAGACACTGGTGTTTTGACAGATGGTTTTGGAACCTTTTTGACAGCCTTTGGTTAGTTCTTGAGGGGTGAGGTTTTCTCAGGTGGAGGTGTTTTAGGTTCCTCATATGAGTCAGAAATTTCATACATTGTGGTGTCAATGCTTTTCGTTTTTCGAGTTCCAATCCCAGAAATAATTCTTTGGGATCTTCGAGTTTGAATTTGGGGTTGATTTGGTCTTTTTAGGTTTAGAATTTTTGATATGAGGGGGTATTTGGTTGTGATTTGGAAGAGTTGCATGGGTGAGATTTTGAGGAGTAGTTTGAGACACTGTTTGGTAAATATTTATAGGAGTAGTTTGATTTGGGTGTGGAGAAATGGTTTGGGGTTCAGTGTAAACCACCATGGCAAGAGGATGAAACGATTCTGGGTCAAGATCGAGTGAAGATTGAGTTTCTTCATGATCTTTTGGTGAAGATTGATGAACAGATTGTTCTGGAATTTTTTTTGGGAAGGTTTGATGGGAGGATCGGTGATTTGTATGAATTCATTTTCTGAAATCTTTGATGGAGATTCCGGTGGGGTTTGAAAAGAGGTTGGTGAAAGAGTGAAGGAAGAAGGTGGTGATGGAGTGGGAGAAGGAGTTTCTTTCTGTGGTGGTGGTGGTGAAGGAGGAGAGGGAGTGACCCTTTTTGTCGGAGCCTTTTGTTCTGACCATTTTTCCGGTGGTGAGAACGGCGGAATGTGGTGGTGGTTGAGAAAGAAGATGAAGAGAAGGTTTAGTTTAAAAGAGTTTAAGTTAAGAAAGAGGTGGTTTTTTGAGAGAGATAGAAACGGTTTTGGGAGAAGAGAAAGAAATGAAAAGTAGTTTTGATGATTGATGGTGGGTTAATGATAATGGTTAGGTTGTAAAAGTTAATCTTGAAAACTATAATTTCTTTCTACCTTTAGAGATAACTAATTATTTTGAAAAGGGAGTTTAAAAAAAACTACCTATGTAATGCGTGTGCCATAAGCTTGGAGAGAGAAGGATAACGAGAACGTTCTACCTATAACTAGAACGATCTGGTTTAAGAGAATTTTCAATTTTTGCAAGGATTTTTTGTTATGTGCAATTTTTCTTTAGTGAAATTAAAACGTTCCTCAACCAAGAGTTTAGTAAAGATATTAGCTAATTGATTTTCAGTGTCAACAAAAATTAATTCGAGTTCCTTTTTATTAACATGATCTCTAATAATGTTTTGATCTTGAATGTTGAATGAGGTTTTTTTGATAAATTTATTGCAATTGTATTGTCACAAAATACTGGAATATTTGTGTACCTTATTGAGAAATCCTCAAGTTGATTTTTAATCCAGAGAACTTGAGAACAACAGTTGACTGCTGACACATATTCTGCCTCTGTAGTTGACAGAGCAATAATGTTTTGTTTTCTGCATGACCAACTTATAAGTGCATTCTCAAGAAACTGACATGATCCACTTGTACTTTTTCTTTCCATTTTGTCTCCAACATAGTCAGCATCACAGTATGCTATAAGATCAAAAAGAGAACATTTGCTATACCAAAGGCCAAGATCAGTAGTACCTACTATATATCTGAAAATTCTTTTTACAGCAGTTAAATGAGATTCTCTTGGAGAAGTTTGAAAACGTGCACATAAACCAACTGCAAAAACAATATTTGGTCTACTCGCAGTTAAGTACAACAGAGATCCAATCATTCCTCTGTATTCTTTTTCAGAAACAGTTTTTCGGTTTTCATCCCTATCTAAATTTGAAGATGGATACATGTGAGTTACCATTATTTCGGCTTCATTCATTTTATATTTTTTTAAGAAGATTTTTTATATATGTTTCTTGACAAATAAAAATTCAATTTATTTCTTGCTTGATTTGTAAACCAAGAAAGAATCTTAATTCTCCCATCATACTCATTTCAAATTCACTTTGCATGAGACTGGAAAAATCATCACACATTTTTTCATTTGTTGATCCAAATATGATGTCATCAACATAAATTTGGACAATTAAGAAATTTGTTTTGTCATCTTTTCTAAAAAGAGTTGTGTCTATTTTTCCTCTAGAAAAATTATTTTTGATTAAGAATGTATTTAACCTTTCATACCAAGCATGAGGAGCTTGTTTGAGACCATATAATTCTTTTGTGAGTTTAAACACATGATTGAGTTTATTTGTGTTTTCAAAACCAGGAGGTTGATGAACATAAACTTCCTCATTTAAGAATCCATTTAAAAAACACTTTTGACATCCATTTGAAATAACTTAATATTTTTATGAGATGCATATGCAAGAAGAATTCGAATTACTTCCAACCTTGCTACCGGGGCAAAAGTTTCATTGTAATCAATACCTTCTTGTTGATTATATCCTTGTGCTACGAGTCTAGCTTTATTTCTGATAACTTTTCCTTCTTCATCTAATTTATTTCTAAATACCCATCCTGTTCCAATAATGGATTGATTTTGAAGTCTAGGAACAAGATTCCATACTTCATTCTTCTCAAATTGAGATAGTTCTTCTTTCATGACTATTACCCATGATTCTTCACATATTGCTTCTTGTATATTTTTTGGTTCGATGTGTGAGATCATTACCATGTTGCCATCATTATTTATAAAAGATTGTCTTGTTCTTATACCATCAGATGTATCTCCAATGATTTGCTCGGAAGGATGATCACCAATGGTCTTCCAACTTTTTGGAGGTATTTGTGAGGAGGGATCTAGATGGTTGTCAACATCTTTTTGAAGGATTTCTTCTTCATCCTCTTTGTTAATGACCAAATCATCGAACTCATCAAAGACAACATGCATACTTATTTCCATGGTTTGATTTTTTAGATTAAAATTCTATAACCTTTAGAATTAGTTGCATACCCTAGAAATATTCCTTTGTCTGATTTTGAATCAAACTTTCCTAGATTTTCTTTGTCATTTAAAATATAACAGTAACAACCAAAAATATGAAAATATGAAATGTTAGGTTTTCTATTTTTCTAGAGATCATATGGGGTTTTGTTCAAAGATTTTCTAATTGGAACACAATTTATGATATAGCAAGAGGTATTTATGGCTTCAGCACAAAAATATTTTTCTACATTTGATTCACTTATCATTTTTCTTTTCATTTCCTGTAGTGTTCTATTTTTTCTTTCAGCAACCCCATTTTGCTGTGAGGTTCTTGCACATGAGAAATTGTGTGATATTCCTTTTTCATCAAAGAAGTTTTTGAAAAATGCATTTTCAAATTCTACTCCATGACCACTTCTTACTGAGATGATTTTTTACCTTTTCATTTTGAACTAGTATGCAAAAAGTTTTGAATGCTTCATCTTTATCTTTTAAAAATAGTACCCACATATATCTGGAAAAATCATCAACTATAACAAAACCATATTGTTTTCCACTTAAACTTGCGGTCCTAACAGGACCAAATAGGTCTATGTGAAGAAGCTCGAGAGGTTTTTGAGTTGAAACTAAATCTTTTGTTTTAAAACTGCTTTTGACTTGTTTACCTCTTGTACATGCTTCACATATTCTATCTTTTTCAAAAATAATTTTTGGAAGTCCTCTTACTAGATCCAGTTTGGATATTTTTGAAATAGTTTTCATACTTACATGTCCAGCTCTTTTGTGCCAAATCCATTTGTCTTTTTCAATAGTCATAAAACATGATTCAGTTGAAATGTCGTCTAAGTATAAAACATATAGATTCTTCTTTCTAGAACCAGTGAAGATATTTTTTCCTGAGGATGTTTGTTTTACTTCAGATATGTTAGGTTTAAAAATGACTTCAAAGCCATTATCACATAATTGACTTATGCTTAGTAGATTGTGTTTTAAACCTTCAACATACTGAACATCCTCAATTTTTGCAGTCATTCATACCAATAATACCTTTACATTTAATTTGTCCTTTGTCATTATTTCCAAAGGTTACTAGTCCTCCTTCTTTCTTTATGAAGGAGATAAAACATTGTTTATCCCCTGTCACGTGCCTTGAACAACCACTGTCCAAGTACCATGGCTTTTTCTTTGCATTTTGAGAAGATTCCTGCATTTTGAGTTAGTGATTCCTTAGGTACCCATGAAGGTTTGGGTCCTTTGATGTTAGTTTCTTTAATCTCAAGATGTTTAATCTTGAGAAAACAGTTTAGTTCTAGGTGACCCATTCTTTTGCAATATGAACATTCTTTCCTTTTTATTAGAGAAGAACGTTCTGGATATTGAAGAGAATGTTCTGGAATTTTCAAAAGAGAATGTTCTGGTTTGGTTTTTTGTATTCTATTTTTATGGAAACAAAATGATTCAAGATGTCCATCTTTACAAAATGAGCATTTCATTTTTTCTTTTTCTGGTATAAAAAAATTCTCATAGATTTTCTGATTTTTTGAAACATTAAATCCTAAACCAGCTTTATCAAACATTCCTATTTGTGAACCCATAATTTTTTGAAATGTTTATGTTGATTTTATAAAACATGTGAGATCATTTCTAAGTTCTTTGACTTCGGTTTTAAGCATAATGTTTTCATTAATTTTAGAAATTTCAGGAAGTTTATTTTTACCAAAAGCCTTAATTTTTTCGATTGCTTGAAAATAAGAGTCTTGCAAGCTTTGTCAAAAAGAAATACCTCTTCGTTGTCTGAGTTTGCCATTAGACACCTGTTGGCTTTTGCGTCTTCTTCTGGTTCTTCAAGATCATCCCATGTAACCAACATGGATTTTGAGTAGGGAGATTTTTTTTTACTCTTTTTGTTCAGTGGACATTCATTTTTGTAATGTCCTAGTTTGTTGCACGCAAAGCAAGTTGCCTGACTTTTGTCAGTTTCTCCTTTAGAATTATCTCTTCTATTTGGAAATTATCTTTTTATTTGATCCCTTCTTCTCATCATTCTTTGAATCTTTTTTGAGATGAGTGCTAGTTCATCTTCTACTTCTCCTTGAACGATTTCTTCTTCTTCAGTTTCTTTGATTTCTTCATTTTGTATGGATGTGCTTTCTTGGTCATTTTGAGATGCCTTGAGAGCAATCATCTTTCCCTTTTTTATTGGTTTGTCTTCTTGAAGTATTGTTTCATGAGCTTTTAGTGATCCAATGAGATCTTCAAGGGCTAAGGTGTTTAGATCTTTAGCTTGAGTGATTGCAGTAACCATGGGCCTCCATGAGCTTGGAAGGCATCTTAATATTTTTCTGATTCTGTCATGGGCAGAATAAGTTTTCCGGAGTGATCTTAATTCATTTACAATAGATGTGAATCTAGAGTACATTTCATCAATGTTTTCTTCTTCATTCATTTAGAAAATCTCAAATTTTCTTATCTCTATATCTATTCTTGTTTCTTTTACGTGGCTTGTTCCTTCATGATGAATTTTTAAAGTATCTCAAACCTTTTTGCAGTATCACATTCATCAACTCTTTCACTTTCTTCCATGCTTAATGTGCATGATAGATAGAGTCGAGCTTTAGAATTTAGGAGTATTTTTTCTTTATCATCTTTTAACCATGATGCCTCTGGTGTAACTGTTTCTGCTTTAGTAGTTGCATCAGTTGTTTTAGGTACATGTTGATTATTTTCCACATGTCTACATCTTGGGATCTTATGAATAGTTCCATTTTTCCTTTCCAGAAGTAGTAGTTCTTTCCATCGAAGAATTGTGGTCTTGTGCATGATAGACCTTCTGGTATGTACTTTTCTTTTGACATTGCTTCTTCCTGAATCTTTTTCTCTAGCATTTGTTAGGTGCTTAGTTTAGAGTCGGACTTGTAGTACCCCAATTTTGTCCTAAGCCTTTTAAAACAAAAAAATCAAAAAAATCAAAGAGAGGAAAAAAGTCAAAGTCAACCAAAGTCAACAAAAAAGTCAACATTTCAAAAATGATGACTTCGCACTGCGAAGGTCACTTCGCACTGCGAAGTCTGCGATTTTTCTGCAGATTTTTGGTTTCTTTGATTTAATTCCAGTTTTTGTTGCACATCATTTGCATAATTATTTTAGTCAGCATTCATGGCTAATTGGGTCAAGCAAAACCAGAAATGGGAGACTTGCCATTAATGCCTAGGAAAGAAGCTTTTTCTTCCAACCTAGCATGTGACAAGCAAGTGGGCTTGCCCTTGGGCAGCTCTTGTCCCTCCCAAGTGACCTGTTAACCACCCCAAGGTTGCCAGCCACCTGCTTGAAGACTTTCTTCCTGCTTGCTCCCCCAAAACCAGTCAAACCCAGCTGATTTTGTACTTGAAAAAGTCATGATTGCTTGCCCTGTTTTTTGCAGCAACTTTTCACCTCTCACACCAGCCACATATAGCCTTTTGCATCCCCCAATCTCTGCACATCACAGTGCACGTTTTTATTGATCAACCATTGAGATTGCAAGGATCAATCCCCAAGCTTGGCCAATTGCAATCCAGCCATGTTCATCATCATTTCTATCCCAAAGACCATTGAATTTGTGGCTGAAATCAGTCAAACCTTTAACCCTTGGCACAAGGCAAGGTTGCCTCTATCCATTAGCATTAAATGCAAAGCCAAATAGCCTGAATTTAGCCCACAAATCAGCTAGGTCCTATGGATTTTCATCGTTACATTAGATTGCATTTTGGCCTATAAATAGAGATGCAAGGCAAGAGGAAATGCAGCATAAATTAAGCAGTTAATACAGAAATTCAAAGAGCAAAGAAACACTACTCAAACAACCAGAGAAAACCAGCCAAACTCTAGCAAAAAACCAATCAAGCACAAAGCTTTGCACAAGTTCAAAGTTCATCACCAATATCCAAAACCTTTGCAAGAACCTTCAACCAATTCAAGTTCATTGCAGCTGGAGCTTTGCTAAGGATCTCTGTAAGTTTCTAAGCCTTTGTCTTGCATTTACAATTGTTCTTGCATAGCAATTTTGGTCCAAAACCCTTTTGGTTCTAAAAAACCCCTTTTGAATTTCAAAGAAATCCCAAGGTTTTCAAAACATCAAAACTGGTTTGTCCAGCCCTTTTCATTGCAAAAACTCAAAGCTTTTCACTCTCCTAAAAGGTCCTGAGTGTGTTCAGAAGTTGTTTCTGAACAACAGTTCAGAAACAGCTTCTGAACTCAAAAATTCGCATTGTTCGCAGTGCGAAGTCATGGTCGCAGAGCGACCATGACAGAACTCAGAATCTGAGTTTAGGCTCCCAAATGGCCAATTTTTGAGGTTCTAGCCCAAGAGCTCAGAACCTAGGAGTTTTAAAACTCATATTTTTCAAACCAGTTCAAGGATTTTGCATAATATTGGAAAAATCGCAAGTTTGGGTAACACGTTTTTGGATAACTTGCAAGACAAGTTATGTTCCCAATCTTTCAAAACAACTAGAGCAAACAAGCTATGTTCATCACTTTCAAATTAAAACTTGAACAATAAACATTGTTCATGATTTTCAAAACCCAAACGTGAACATACGCCGAATTTGTTCGCTTTTCAAAATCGTTCGCAAAACGAGCCGAACTTGTGCGTTTTCTAACAAAATTGTCAAAACCTCTTCATTTTGGGTTTCAAACCAAATGTTTTTATAACTTTGGGATTTCTAAAGAAATTCAACCAAAAACTTGAATGAAAAAGGGGTGGTGTGACGTATGTCTCTCCATTGCCCCGATTGTACGAATGCGTGACGTATGTCTCGTCGTTCGGACAATCGTCATTCCTTTTTTCAACATATCCGACCATACCAAACCAAATTTTGGCCCCCTGTGGTCAATCCGAACCTTTTGGTCCCCCGTGGCCATTAGATTCAATCCCCCGACTCGTTTGAGTCATCCCGGTCAATGATCGACTCAATTGAGTCCATTGCACCTCTTTTGGTCCCAACGCGACCAAATCGAACTCTCTTACCCAACGGACATGTTTTACCTATTCTAAGCGCGATTCGTAAACAAACGCTTAAGCCTCCCATGCGCGAGCATACAAGCTATACGCTTAAGTCTCCCATCCGCGAGCATACAAGCTATGTTTAATCGCAAGAATACATTCAAAACATCGTTCATTTAAAATTAACCAACATATGTACTTTTTTCTACCAAAGAACTACGTACGCTTTGAATTCTTCGACTACCGGGAGATACGTAGGAGCAAGATCGACATCTTGTCAAGCGCAATAATAAAAACTTTCTTTTTCCCTTTCGTTTGTTTTCATCTCTTTCTTCCCCCTTTTTTATTATATTTTGACATAGACGAGCATGCGCGCAAAACATTTAAAAACAATTTAAGCTTTAGCCAAATAGAAGGTTCCCGTTGAGTACAACGGACGTGAGGGGTGCTAATACCTTCCCCTTGCGTAACCGACTCCCGAACCCGACAATGGTTGCGATGACCAGTCCTTTTCCTCATCGTCAAGGGTTTTATTATCGTTTCCCTTCAAACAAAAAAACTTAAGGGTTTATCAACGTTCCCTTTACACAAAAACTTTGGTGGCGACTTCACAAGGCCCTCCGAGCGTTCGCGGACGTCCTCGGAGGATTGCGCGTTTTTTAAACGAGGTGCGCACAGGACTCTGATACCAATTGAAGTAGCAATAAACGCCGCAAGAAAGGGGAGGTTTGAATTATGACCCTTTTAAAATTATTCCGGAAACTTAACAAGTTTCTATACTCAAGAAAATTCTTGGTAAATGTTAGTATAATTAGATTATAGAGTTTTAGATATAAAATGTTTGTTTTATCTAGGACTAGAATGTTTTGGAGTAAATACAATTTAAATATTTAAGTTGTTTTAATAGGAACCAGAATGTTCTGGAGAATGATTAATTAATATACAAGCAGAATGAGTAAAATGATATTGAGCTAAAATGTAAAACTATTTTAACAAGGACCAGAATGTTCTGGAGAATGATTAATATAGAAGTAGAATGATAAAACAATATTATATGTTGATTTTAAACGTGAGCTTGTCTTTAGATATTTAAGCAGTTGTTTTTATCTTGGACCAGAATGTTCTAGATGCAGTTGTATAATTAATACTGAATGAAATAATAAAACAATATTAATGATTAATTTAGGACCAGAGAACTCTGGATTCTTGGTTGTGATTCATTAGGACCAGAATATTCTGGAGAGATAAATAAATGTTATTGTGATAGTGTGTGTATATAGTGTGACATAAATACTAACAGAAAGGGAAGAAAGAATAACACATGAGATTTATCATGGTTCACCAAACCCAGCTACTTCCAGCCCCCACACCTCGTGTGAGATTATCCACTATAGTATCATGCTAACAGAAACTTCTGACTAGCACTATAAGTTCTTGATCAAACCAGATCAGTCTGTTACATCCTGTATTATCAACCTTATCATGCTTCTACAATTCTTTGCTTTCGCACAAGAAGGCTGTTACAATTCTTTCTCAAACTATTGTTACAAATAAACTTGAGAACACAATACACTTTGTTTGATGAGATGGGTTTGGATCAAAAAAATTCTCAACGCATGTTTGAGATTTTAATAAACAAATTCAAATGAGTATGATCCAAAAGATATAATGAGAGAACTTGGAATTTGTTTGTTTGTGAAGAGCTTGTATGTAGTGATGATTTTCACTTTAGAGAATGCTTGCTTTTAAAACTCTTGCTTTGATCCTTCAAATACTCTTGTATTTATAGACGATGAGTGGCTTGGTGATCAAGTGTGAAAATAGAGCTGTTGAACACGTTTTTACAGTTGTCCAAAGCTTTAATTGATTTCACTTTTCTTCTTCAATTCTACCAGAACGTTCCTTTACACATCGAGAACGTTCTGATGTTCAGCTTGCCTTTTGTTGCTTTTGCGTGAGAGATACAACTGTAGTGAGTTGTTGCTTACTGTGTAGAAGTGACATTGCCTATGTCATTCTCTTTTACTTTAGTGATGTCATGATCTTAATTCACATGTGCTTTTATCCTTTGATGAGATATTTTCCTTTTATGGGCTTTTCTTCAAATGGGTCAAAAATTCTTAAAGCCCAAGACAACTTCTCATATAATTTTAATGCCATGCTTTCCTTTTTGCTTTCTTGTCTTTTGATGTAAATATTTTATTTGCTTTGTGAATCCAGAATGCTCTTGGAACAGTGATCAGAACGTTCTCATGAAACAATTCTCACAAAACAATTTAGTTGATAACAAGATGAAATAAATATAATATGTTTGTAATCTTGAAAACATCAAATGAGGATTTTGTCTACAACAATCCTTGTATTTATGTTCAAAGACTAGTTTTATATCAGTGTAAAATTCCTTTCATCAATAAATTTGAACTAGTTAATAGATGATGATGCATCAATAAGCTTGAATCCAAGCTTTCTAGCCCTCCAATGGTGTATCGCGCTCTATTCCCTCTGTTCGCTCTCTATTTGGTTCAGTTTTCAGTGATTACTTTCAAGAAAAATGAGTTACACCTCTATTTATAGAGGTTCACAAATTTTTAGTTTACTAGGCGAAGCAAGGCTTATCTAGCGAATCGAGCTTTCTTCTTTGGAGGAAAAAATCAGTTGTCTTCAGATATTTTCTTGAACCGCTTTAGTTCGTTAGGCAAGCCAAATTTCGCCTAGAAAACCACCTTTAACATTTCCTTCTGGAACTCTTTGTTTGGCTCATTTTCACCTTGCTCAGCTCGCCTAGTGAATCGGGCTTGTCACAATATGTCTTTTGTGATGCTCTAGCTTGGCTTCTGGCGCGTGTGCTTGCCGTGCTTTGCTCCGTATTTGTGCAGTCATGTGCAAAACCTATAAAAAAAAGGTGTGGAAAACGGACATAATAGCTTCCTGGCATAGTTTTGTAATATAGACGATATTCAAATAAATTTGGGGGGTTTTGTATTGAATTACTTGTAAAACAAGTCGATAAGTGCTTTGGAAAATATTAATAATTGGACACTTATCAACCAACTCCTAGGACCGACTAATCTGGATGTCATTATTGAGGAGAATCACGCCAAAGATCATCCTAACACACTGGGTATCATACATACCCTGTACGACATGACGAAAGAGGGATTGCGTGATGGTGCCTCGGACGAATAGTTCCATGATCTCATGAGGCGGATGCAGGATGAGATGCGCCCAACCACCATGTATCAGATATCCATAAGACATGGGCATGAGATGATGAGGAGACATTAGTTTTAAATTTACTTGTTTTTGGTATTTTGGTTGTAAATAATCGAATGATTGTTGTGTTTAATTGTTTTTTTTTTGTTAGATGTAAATTAATGACATTATGATATGAATGAAAGGTTTTGTTTATTTTATTAATGTTTTGAATGAATGAAGGTATTTTAGAATGTATTTAAAATGAATGTATGGATGATTGAATGAATGAAAAAATAGGGTCGTGTTCTGCCTCTGATCCCTGTTACCAAAACATAGCGACATTTAATTGTCGTTGAGAGCGAGACTCCCGCGGGAGGCATTTTGATATTTTCCAAATGTTAAATAGCAATTTTTAAAGTGAGATGAGCACAATTCCAAAAATAAAGTGTAATGATGAATGCCAAACTAGGCATAGCAACGAGGCAGGTTTAAACATTACCGACTCCGCGCCTGCTTCCATGTACCCGCCCCCGTCCTCAAACCCTTTTGGAAATAACAATTAAACATCCACCCCTGATAAGTGCCAGAAAGAAGTTATCTTTTGATATATTTTTAGGCACTTATGTTACTTGTTTTGAAAGTTATCATAGGATAAACTCAGAATTATTGATCGAATGTCAAATTATTGATCCTATGTCTTACCCCATCCATTTGTGCAGGAAATACCATGCTAGGACCTGAAAATTGAGCAAAGAAACATGAAGAATTGATAAGGCTTCAACGCTATAGCGGAGGATTGGTCGCTATAGCGCGCCTAGGCAGGGAGAAACTAAGGTTCCATCGCTACAGCGATGGATCTGGTCGCTATAGCGACCAAGGGCGGTTTGAACCCCGTTTGCTGACGTGGAGCAAACCCAAAGGCCAAGAAATCTTCCATCGCTACAGCGACCAACTCATTGTTGTAGTGAGCCTTATAAAAACCAGATAGTATTTAAGCCTTTTAGCTCATTTTCTGAAAAAAAAAAAAAAAAAAAAAAAACATATACTTCCAGAAAGAGAATAGGGCTAAAAAGAGGCATTCTTCATAGAGCAAAAGTGATCTAAGTGTAGATTAACTAAGAATCTTTGAGAAATCAAGTCTTAGCTTTGGATCTCCATCTTTCTTTCCACTTTTGTATTGTTGTCATGAAAATGAACAACTAAATCCCCTTTGTTGGGATTAGAGGTAATCAATCAATCTTAGACGTAAACTTTTGATCTTTCAAATATATGATTCTAGCCTTTTATATATCATTGAGTTTATTCTTGTTTTCCATTATTATGTTTGATTTAAATGTTATTGAAAAATACTTTTGAATCTAGGTTTAGAATAATATTCTATCAAAATAAGAAATTCTAGACATGGAATTTGGTTTTGATAATCACACAAAGTGTCTGAACGTAAAGCTTTCGAATCGTTTAATAGATTGAGACATCGTCGATTAAACGATACGATCGATCTCATAACGTCATTTGGACACGAATGATGTTGTCGAGTGATACGTGATAATATCGTATATAAGAAAAGCTAGAATCCATATATATGATCATTAGAATATAATCGATGTTTGATTGATGAACTTTGATCCTAACGCTTTTTACGCCCTATTACTCTCCATTTTTATTAATGTTTTTAAAGTCAAATAGTTTATAGCAAACAAATGATTAAACCGTTAACTTAAAATGATAATCGGTGTTGAACGGTTTATGATATCGCTTTAATCCCTGTGGAGACGATATAAAAATATACTTACTTTTGACTAACATCAAAATGGCGCCGTTGCCAGGGATTAACGTTTTGATATCATAAGCATTGCAGCAAAAATTATTGTTTTAAGCAATTTTGCAAATATTAATTTTATGTATATATATCATTTTTAATCCATCCTGTTGCTAATCTATTTGGTTAGATTTGTGAGCTCTGTTTATGCGAGGTAAAACGCAGGAAGATCAACTGTTTTTTGACTCAGAGATAGAGAGAACTGCTCGGAGAAATAATAGTAAAAACCGAAAGAAAAGGCAGCTAGCCAACAAGAGGCAACAAGAAGGAACCTCTGTTTCCATTCCTTCACCAGTTTCAACACAAGAAATAGAAATGGCGAAAGAAGGAGAAGGATCTTCAGGGTCTGGTAGCATTGTGCTACCATGTCATAATAGCCCTCGACGTCTCTCTCAACTGGAAAGTCTCCAAGGACTACTAAACAGACAAAAATGAAGACTGGGATTCTCCAGATTTTATATGCTAACCCTTTTTCAGGTTTGGATTACGAGGACCCCTTTCAACACCTGACCAAGTTTTATGAAATTGCTGGCACCTTGGGAGCAACTGAAGATGAGGAAGAGGCCATATTCATGAGATTGTTTCCTCATTCATTGATTGGAAAAGCTAAAGAATGGTACTTGGATCAACCAGCACAAGTAATGACAAATTGGAATACTCTTGAGGAGAAATTTCTCGAAAGATTCTTTCCACAAAACAGATTCATGGAAGCCAAGACTACCATTGCCGTTTTTACTCAAGGAGCAAGTGACACACTTTGTGAAGCCTGGGAGCGATACAAGTCAATGTTAAGAAAATGTCCAAACCATGGTTTTGATGATCTTACTCAGATACATCTTTTCCGCAATGGAATGCAACAACAATCAAAGCTCTTACTTGACGCAACCGCAGGTGGTTCATTAATGTCAAAGAGTGCGGAATATGCCGTAGCAATTATTGGAAAAATGGCACTCAATGATCATCAAGCTCAGCACAGCAGAAATCCCTCACAAAGAAAAGACGGTATTCTCGACTTGGGAACAAATGATGCCATTCTAGCACAGAACAAGTTGTTAACTCAACAAGTGGAGGAACTCACAAGAAAGATGGCCAATCTTCCACAACAAATGAAAGAGATGCAGAATGAACAAAGAAGGCATCAACAAGTCGCATTTTGTGAGCTATGTTCAGGTGATCATCCCACAGGCTATTGTCCACCACCGACCGAAGAAGTGAGCTATATCGGTAATCAACAAAGACAAAATCAGTATCAAGGACAACAATCGGGTAACAACAATTTCCAAAGAGGAAACAACCCGAACTTTGGTCAAGGATCAAGCTATGGCCAACCCTGGAGACAAGATGCTGGGCAGACTAACCAACAACCTTACAACAATTTCAATCAATATCCACCCCAACAAGACCACAACCAAAAGTTGGAGGACACCTTGAATCAATTTATGCAAAGTCAATGGCTAATCAAAAGAACACTGACGCATCTGTCAAGAATCTTGAAACACAAGTTGGACAATTATCAAGACAATTAGCTGATCAACAAGGAGGAACGTTCACTGCCAACACAAAGACCAACCCGAAGGAACATTGCACTTGATGGGCCGTGATCAAATTGAAATAGGCATCGAGCTAATGACGTTAACCAAGCGCTTGTTGGGAGGCAACCCAATTTTGTAAGTATGTTGCTTTTTCATTTGTATTTTAGTCCTTATAATCCATTTTTGCATGAAGAGTTAGTGGCACAAGTCAAAATTTTAAATTTTCTGTTTTCTGTCATGGTCGCTATAGCGATCAATCCCATCGCTACAACGACGAGTAAAAATTTCAGAGTCTGAACCTCAGAGTCTGAAGACCCTTCAGACTCTACGCTCGCTATAGCGACGGGTGGTCGCTGTAGCGATGACAGAAAAACCTGTCAGTGCAGAAACCAATGGCACTTACTCTCCTTAACTTCCCCCAACCACCCACTCATCTTCTCTTATCCGTTTCATTCCACCAAAACAGAAAACCCTAGTTAACTTAACCATTTTCATTCCATTTTCATTTCATCTTCCATTAACATTCCATTACAAAGCAAAATTTTCTATTTTCTTGCATCATCTCTATATTCCAAGTCTATATTCCATTTCCATCTTTTGAATCATCTCTATCAGGTACGAATTCGCAGCTTTCTATTTTCACTTCTTATGTTTTCAAGTTTTATGATTGCTTTGTGCATTTTTTAGAAGTTTGAAATTAGGGTTATGCTTTTATTTAATCATTTGAAGCTTACCCATTTTTATCTTTGGTTTAGTCTGTTAGAAATGAAATAGAATTACCAAACAAACTTGCCTAACATCTTCATTTCTCTTAAAAATCGTTTTTTGAAACTTACCCATTTTGTAAAAATTTGAAATAAAAATGGGTATGTGAAGATTGGGAAGTTCTGGTGATTATAATTCATTTTTATGAGCTTTATTTTTGATTATTTGTGCCTCAAGTTGTTTTGAAAATGAAAAAAATGAGAAAAATTCAAAAATCTGTGTTTCATGGCTACAACACAGTTTCGTCGCTGTAGCCCAGAAACAAGAACAATTTCTGGGTTTCATCGCTACAGCGACCAGTCTCGTCGTTGTAGCGCGCGTGTCCAAAACCTGTTTTCAAATTTTTTTCATTCTTATTCTAACTTGCATTCCTATATTTTTGTCTTTGTGCTTCTATTTTTGCAGGAATGGCACCTAAAACTTCAAGCAAAAGGCAAAGGAATGTGGAGGGTTCGTCTTCAAGGGCAAGACCCCAACCAACTGCACCCCACGATTCTAGCCGTTTCCTCAGCCCGCGTAACCAGGAACGTTACGCAGAGCTAACCAAACGAAGAATTTGGGCAGAAAAGGAATTTAGAATTGCTGAAGAAGGGAAATACCAAGGGATAGCTCAAATCATAAACCACCGCAAGTGGGGCATACTTGTTAACCCTCCTAAAAAAATCAACCATGACATAGTGCGAGAGTTTTATGCCAATGCCATCCCAGCTGATCCAAGTGATGAATTCACATTCACCACCTTTTTCCGAGGCCTCAAAATCAAATTCGATCGAAATGCCATAAATTCTTATCTAGGCAACCCATTGGATCTTACCCGTCCTTTAGACCAGGTAGACATGGGCCGATTGTGCGACTTTCACCAACATCAAGCCCGGGGGAATTAGGATCATGAAGCCATTGCACAGGCCGTCTTTCAAGAGGGGAAAACTTATGACATAAGCCAGGCCTCAGGGAAACCTTTTAGAGCCCTCAAAGAAGATATGAATACTCCGGCTCAGGTTATCCTAACTCTCATCCTTTACAACATCCGGCCAAAAAGTCATACTTCCTCCACCACCTTGGATGTCACGCCTCTACTCTACTACATCCTCAGCAACCAGGAGGTTGATGTTGCGAGGATAATTGCAAATGAAATAGGGTAGTAGCTGAAAGTGGTATTGTGCCCCCTGCCAAACCAAAGTGCCCACTACCATTTCCTGGACTCATAATGGGACTTTGCTTGAAGGCACGTATTCACTTGCCTACTCAGGTTGATGAGGAGATCAAAAATCCTATTGATGATAAGTATATCAATAGGTATTGCTTATACAAGACACCCACTGCAGCTGGGACTTCTCAAGTACCTCCTCCTGTCCCTCAAGCCCCTAGCTTTCCATCACTCAATTTCTCGGATTGGGACCCTCGCCATATGGCTGCCTATACCTACACCTGGAATCAAAATGAATCTGTCATACCCCATTTTTGACCCGTTTTTATTTCATTTCTCTCGTCTGTTAGGCCAGAAATCTTCGTCGTTTCAGACGAAATTTCGGCAGAGAGGTATTTTAAAATACCTCATATTTTTGTTCCGAAGGCGACCGTTTTATTTTGTTATTATTATTATTGTTATAATTGTTATTATTTTTTTTTATTCCTTTTTCATTTTCTTTTGTTTTTTTCCTTTTTATTAGTGTTTTCTTTTGATTTTCGTTTTTAATTTTATTTAATTTTTTACTGTTTTTTTATTTTAGTTTTTTTAAGTCCTTTTTTGTCCAGTCCAGGCCCAGAAGGGCAATTTTGTCCACTTTGTTCAAACCCTAGTTTTTCTTTTTACTATAAATAGCAGCATTTATTACTGTTCAAAGTCAGAACGTACAGTACCAATCCACCACAAACAACCAACACACCACCACCAAAAATCCATCGGCCACCACATACAAAAATCACCAGTTTCTTTTCCTTCTCATTTTCGGATCCAAACCCAAAACAACACAAATAATACAACTGAGAACAACCATCACGAATCCAGAACAACAATAAATCAGCTATAATCCGAATCCACCATAAAACGCAAAAACCCAGCAAAAACAGTTGAAATCAAAAACCTAACCGAATCCACAACCCAAGTCTCATCAAACACGAAAACAAAACAACACAGAGCCCAAACGAATTACAACAAATCGCAAACCAAAGATCAACATAAAGCCAAGGTAGATTTCAAACTTTCGAATCTAGATCTAGTTTTTTTTCTTTGAGTTTTTTTTTCGGATTCATGTAAGGAGATGGAAAGGAAGAGAGGATGTGAGAAGAACTTGAGAGAAGTAGAAAGAGTTTGAAAGAAAATGGTGAGGACATGTGAGTGGATGTGAGAAAACAAGAAAGGAAGAAAAGAAAATGAGTGGATGTGAGATACAGAGAGAAGAATGAGAAAAAACGTGAGAGAAAAGTGAGAGGATGAAAAGAAGAAAGAGAAAGTAAGAGAAAAAATGAATTAAAAAAACCAGGTTCTGACTTTTATAGACTGCTGAACCGGTCTGGTTCTTTCGGACCGAACCAGACCGGTTCTCCCTGGACTCAGCTTTTTGGACTTGGCCCATTCACCTCTTTCCTTTTCTTTTTCTGATTTCTGCTCTTTTAATTTCTGCACTCCCCTTATTATTTCTGCACCCCCTTTCTTCCTCTCTATTCTCTTATTTTTTTTTTATTATTTCTTATTTCTTGCATTTTTTTTATTTCTTTTATTTTAAGCACTTTATTTATTGCTTTTAATTTCCAGTACTATGCATTTTTTTTTATTTTATTTTATTGCATCATATTTATTTTTTGTCTTGCATTTTCCATTTTCTTTTATTTTATGCATCATATTTAATTTTATGCCTTGTATTTTTTATTTTCTTTATTCATTTTCCAGTACCATATTTAATATTCAGTCTTGCATTTTATTCTTCAGCTCCATATTTATTTTTTGCCTTGCATTTTTAGTTTCTTTTATTTTACGCATCATATTTATTTTATTGTCTTGCATTTTTATTTTCTTTTAGCATCATGTTTATTTTTATTGTCTTGCATTTTTATTTTATTTTCAACATCATATTTATTTATGCCTTGCATTTTTATTTTTTTATTTTATTTACTTTAAGCACCATATTTATTTATTGTTTTGCATTTCATGCATTTTTTATTTTTTTTTAGCATATTTACTTTAATGCAATTTTATTTTATTTTATTTTATTATTTTTGTTATTTATTTTCTTGCCATTAGAATGTATCTAGGTCCAATGTAAATAAAATATAAATGAGAATATGCACCGACACCACATTTATTTTTTTATGCTTTATGTCGAGGGCGATTATGTAATTTGGACCGTATCCGAGGAAAAGGACCCTCACTTGATCCAACGTCATCTTGAGGGATCCGGCGCGTTTAGTTTTTCTCAGCATAATTTAGTCACAGGACCCTAGGACCTTAATCAAAATTTTCATAAAAAGTCAAAAAAGCCAAAATCCAAAAACATTTTATAATCAAAACTTTCAGAAAAAATTAATCTTTTATCTTTGTTTTCTTAATCAAATTTCAATCAATCTTTAATCAATCAAAACTTCTTTTCCTTCAATTTAAAATCAATCAAACTCACTTTCTTTTATCCTTCTATGCCTTTACGGCCTCTCATCTTTCTTAAAACCTTTTTCAAACTTTAAAATCAACCAAAACCAATCACTATGTTTTTACCCCGAACTACGAGATTTTGATCCCGCTCGGGTACGTAGGCAAAAGACTTTGTCTTTCCAAATCAATAAAATAAACAAAAACCTTTTCTTTCTTTCATTTTTATCACGTTAGTCTTTTACACTTTAGCACTTATTTTACAAACAAATAATCATTTAGCATAAAGATAAAAATAAGCAAGAGGTTCCTATAGAGTACTATAGACGTTTAGGGTGCTAATACCTTCCCTTTGCGTAACCAACCCCCGGACCTTTGATCTCTCTAATAAATAGGGTTTTCGAACTTTCTCCTTTTTCCTCGGAAAAATAAAAGATCGGTGGTGAAAGTAAAATTGCGAGTCAACGCTAATCAATAGCTTGATATCCAAAAATCACCGCGACAGAAAAATGGCGACTTCACTGGGGACCAAAATCCTAAGTGGGTTAAACCTATCTTGCTTTTCTTTATCTTTATGCTTTATTATTATTTGTATTTGTGAATATGTGCTTAAGTGTCTACCTTTTTACGTGAGTGGTGAGATAAGTCCTACACCCGGACTTGAGGGAAACATAAGATAGGACGGTGGTATAATCAAAGTGTCTTTCCGAGAGTAAATTTCGGATGTGGCTCATGTGATAACCCCACTCAATGGAGGGATCTTGGAAGTATTACTATGTCGGCATGAGTAAGTCGTGTTCGGCGTTGATATTTTCAAGTGACCCATGAAGTTGAGGACCTTTAGTTACCTTTAACCCATCTTGGCCTTTTAGGATGTAGTGCGGTGGCTAACCAAGAGTAATCTTGAATTAGTTGATACGCGATACTACACTCAAACGAGACTTTCTTACAAATATTATTGGATCGGGAGTCAATCTCGTAACCCGACGGTATTTGGAAGGGGTTGAGGACTTTGGGAACTTGGTAGAACCCGTGATACAGGTACATGTGAAACCATAGTCCTTACCAAATGGCGTGTTTACCCTTGACTCCAACATTATGGACTTAATCTCACCATGTTTTCTCCGTTCTTTAGCATAATCATGCATACATGCATTCATTCATAAACGTCTTTTTTCATCAAGTATCAAAGGACTCAGACAAGTTTTGTTGTAAACATCATAGGGTTGAACCTCACAAAGAGAAACACTCAGAAACACAATTTCAAAAGCTCGGATTTGACAAACTTAAGGAGGTTGGGATCTTTAATGACTAGTCCGAAGAATTTTCTCGAACTCGTTATGGGAGATCATTCGGCATCCTCAAGTTTGAAATATCGGGACTTTTTTCAAGATTTCTACTGATGAAATTCTGAGCATATCCCTTGGCTTTGTTCCTAAAAAGGGGATTGTTTGTAATATTTTAAACGAAACGTTCAAACTATGATGTTTACAATCACTTTGACAAGTCCTTCAATAACGAAACTTTCCCTTTTTGCATAAGCATAATCATGCATCATACTGCATTCATAGTTTCCAAACCGAGTCTTACATTTTGTTCACCAATAAAAGGTTAATCTGCCGCCGTCAAAGAAAGTGGCCCGGCGTGTTCATTGCAAGCCTACCCGCATTCCCAATACTCGAGCATATCAAAGGAAAAGAATGGATCTGTTAGAGCAAGAAAACCAGAACCTCCGGGAAGAGGTAGCTAGTCTCAGGGAGGGGATGGAGAAGTTGACCTCCATGATGAATGCTTTGTTAGCTTCTCAAGCCCAGGCGTCAGTTCCTCAGCCTTTCGTCACTACTATTGAACAGCCACTTTACCATTGCTTCACCTTTCCTAATTCAGCTCCTCTTATCCACACTGCTCAGCAAGAGGCAGAGCCTGTCCTTCATGCCGAAAGTGTTGGAGCCTTTGACAAGATAGATGAGCTTCAAGAGAAATTTGATGGGATGCAACAAGAAATTGAAACCCTCCGTGGAAAAGACTTGTTTGGCAAAGATGTTCGAGAACTCTGTTTGGTTCCTGACGTTGTAATACCGCCTAAGTTCAAGGTCCCTGACTTTGAAAAATACAAGGGGAATTCGTGTCCACGTAGCCATCTGGTGATGTACGTGAGAAAGATGTGCATGTACATTGATGATCACAAGCTTCTTATCCACTTCTTTCAGGACAGTCTGACTAGTGCTGCTTTGAAATGGTATATGAACCTGGACAGTGCCAACGTCCGCACTTTCAATGATCTCGGTGAGGCCTTCATTCGCCAATATAAGTATAATCTGGACATGGCCCCAGATCGTGACCAACTTCGTGCTATGACTCAGAAGGACAAGGAAACATTCAAGGAGTATGCCCAACGCCGGAGGGAAGTGGCAGCTCAGGTTGTTCCGCCTTTAGAAGAAAAAGAGATGACCAAAATCTTCTTGAAGACCCTTGGTCAATTTTATTATGAGAGGATGGTTGCCAGCGCGCCGACAGATTTCACCGAGATGGTTAACATGGGAATGCGTCTGGAAGAAGGAGTCCGAGAAGGACGTTTAGTCATGGAAAGTGCTTTTGCTGCCAGCAGTACAAAGGGGCTTGGGAATGGCTTTTCAGGAAAGAAAGAGCAAGAGGTAGGTATGGTGGCCCATAAGCAGCCTCAGAAACAGTATCAACGACAGCCTCGACAACAGAATCAGGTTCAGCGGATATCCCAGTTTGATCCAATCCCCATGGCATATGCAGAGTTGCTGCCCGCTTTGCTTGATAAAAATCTTGTTCAAACTAAGGCACCTCTCAAGGTACCTGAAAAATTGCCAAGGGGGTATAAACCTCATCTTTCTTGTGCTTTCCATCAAGGGGCACCCGGTCATGACGTTGAACATTGTTATGCCTTGAAAGCTGAAGTCCAGAAGTTGATCCAGGCTAACATCTTGTCCTTCAAAGAGTCGAACTCCAGTGTGCAAGCTAATCTACTACCTGGCCATGGGACTCCATCTGTTAATTGGATGCAAGATTGTTCAGAAGCTCACCCTGTTGAAGAAGGTGACAGTTAATTTTGTAACACATGGCATAGTTTACCGCAACTAGGTCGTTGTTGACATTCCCTCAAATTACTCATAGGTCCAAGTAATGTGTTTTTGTTGTCTTGTCTTTTTCAAAAAAAATTCTTTCGTTCCGCCCGAGACGAAAGTGAACTTGTTTAGGGCTTTTGTTTCATGCATTCCCATCATCAAATAAGAAGTCGTTTTGTTCCCGACTATGTTTTTATTATCCTTGTTTTTTTTTTTCTGGAAAATGGTAACACAAAAAGCCCAAAAATATTTCATTTTTACTTTTATTTCCGATCAATTTCGAAAAAAATCTGCATTGTTCACTCATTTTCTCAAACCAATCATCAATCATATGTAAATCTGAACACCAATAAACCCGTTGAACACTTTAACCCTATGCTCTCTCCCGACTTTGAGTTCCCTGTTTACGAAGCTGAAGAGGAGGAGGATGAAGGGATTCTTCGAAAAGATCTCTCTGCTACAGAAATATGAAAATAACATCATTCAGTCTCATGAAGAAGCACTGGAAGTGATAAACTTGAGTTCCGAGGGACTGCTGCTACGGTATTCCTGATATAATCCCAGATGAATGGTGCCATCTAGGCTGCATAAAAAAAAAACAAACAAAAAACAATGGCAAAAGCAAAAAAAAAATCAAAAGCAAAAAAAAAATCAAACAAAAATCAAAAGAAAAAGAAAACAAAAAAAGAAAAAAAATATATCAAAAGATGATGCAGAAGATGGTAACCACCTACAAGGACGTGCATGAGATGCTACCATATGCTTTACACGGATATCGTACTTCAATGCGTACCTCAACAGGGGCAACCCCCTTATCTTTAGTGTATGGCATGGAAGCAGTACTCCCTGTGGAGGTCGAGATCTTCTCAATGAGAATTCTAATGGAAGCCAAGTTGCCAGAGGCTGAATGGTGTCAAAACAGATATGATCAGTTGAACTTACTTGAAAAAACGCATGAAGGCCTTGGGTCATGAGCATTTATATCAAAAAGGATGAAACAAGTTTTTGACAAGAAAGTTCGTCCCCGCGAATTCAAAGAAGGAGATCTTGCGCTCAAGAAGGTTTTATCTTTCCAACCCGTTTCCAGGGGCAAGTGGACGCCTAATTACGAGGGTCCATATGTCGTCAAGAGAGCTTTCTCCGGTGGTGCTTTAACTCTTACGACTATGGATGGTGATGAACTCCCTCGTCCTGTGAACGCCGATGCAGTCAAGAAATACTTTGTCTAAAAAATAAAAGAACAGCTCGGTAAGTCGAAAACCCGAAAGGGCGGCTTAGGCAAAAAAGAGCGTCTTGGTGGATCGAAAACCCGAAAGGGCGGTCCAGGCAAAAATTAGAGACATAAAATAGAAAAATAATCATCCTGATAGGTCGAAACCCGAAAGGGCGATCTATGCAAAAGTTAAGGATCAAAAGACAAAGTAACTGCATTGAGCTGATCTCTACTCACTTGGGGCACAATCAAATGTCAAAGAAGCTCTGAATCTGAAGCATCTAAATAGTGGAATTCAAAGTTGACAGGGAGAATAACGGTTATTGTGTTCAATGTACCTTCCCCTTATATTTACCATTTTCCAAACTTTGTAAGATCCGTGGAGCCATGCCATTGGCGGGTCACCACTCTTTTAAATAAATTTGAGCCTATTGCCTTTCATTTGGAATTCCTATTTATTCAGTTTATAAAAAAAAAAACTTCTTCTATTTTTGATGGTAGTGCCTGAAACAAAATAGTTTTCAAAATCATAAATATTTTTCTTGTCTTTTTGAAGAGCACAAACAACAAACACATTTTCTTTGAACTCATGAATAAGCGAAGGGTGCGTCAACAGCTATCCTGAGAGCGGATAAACCTTACAGGCTGAAAAAAAGAAAAAGAGAAAAAACAGCTCGGTAAGTCGAAAACCCGAAAGGGCGGCTTAGGCAAAAATGAGCGTCCCGGTGGATCGAAAACCCGAAAGGGCGGTCCAGGCAAAAATTAGGGGCATACAAAAGAATAATATTCCCGGTGGGCTGAAAACCTGAAAAGGCGGTCCAGGCAAAAATTAGGGACTCAAAAAGAACAAACAACAAGAAAACAAAACAAAATAAGCATGACCACAGAAGCGCCAATTCTTCTACCAGGTTTTGGATTAGCACGCTCTCCCCAAGAAGTGTTTACTCCCCACCAGTTGTTGCATGCCGGGCTTTACCCCGTCAATGTTTTGATATGTCCCCAGTGACATCATCCCCTTGAAGATTACCAAGTGTTTGTGATGCGACATCGGGTCACTTTCCGTTTTACCTGCCCAATCTTGTCTCATTAAGTTTGTCATTCATACAATTATACAAGTCAGTCTTTCATACAATCGTACAAGCCAATCCCTCATACAATCACAGGTTAATCAGTCACACGGTCATACAAGTCGTGTCGTCATTCATGCATTCATACATCCATGCATACACACAGTCATGCATATACAATAAAAACAATATCATTCATACATGGGTGCACTAACCACCACGAGTCTTGCCTCAATTATCTTTTCCATATCAATCAATCATGAAAATTTGTAGCTTTCTCTTTCCCCAAGTGTCATCCCCAGTGTGTCTGGTCCCGAGATGTCACTCCTTCTTCGTCAATGGCAGTTCGGCAATAACCCGGACAGTTGACATTTACCCTATTTCTTGTCGTCAGTGGCAGTTCGGCAATAACCCGGACAATTGACATTCATCTTTGTTTCTTGTCGTCAATGACAGTTCGGCAACAACCCGGACAGTTGACATTCATCTTTGTTTCTTACCTTTGTTTCTTGTCGTCAGTGGCAGTTCGGCAACATCCCGAACAGTTGACATTTACATTCTACCTTCTTTAAGCCACCCTCACAATGGTAGTAGGTAAAAAAAAAAATTTTGTCTGCTTTTTTTAAGCTATCCGCACACCGATAGTAGGCAAGGACGATGTTTCCTTTTATATTACCTTTTTCAAGCTATCAGTTCACGATAGTAGGTAATACTTGTCATCTGTCTTTTTCAAGCTATCCATACAACGATAGTAGACGGTGTCTTCTTCTATTACCTTTTTCAAGCTATCAGTTCACGATAGTAGGTAATACTTGTCATCTGTCTTTTTCAAGCTATCCATACAACGATAGTAGACGATGTCTCCTTCTATTACCTTTTTCAAGCTATCAGTTCACGATAGTAGGTAATACATGTCATATTCCCCCGTGATGTCATCTGTCTTCTTTAAGCTATCATCTTTGTTGATAGTAGACAATGTCTCTTTCTATTACCTTTTTTAAGCTATCATTTACATGATAGTAGGTAACATCGATCTTTGTCTTTGTTAGGCTATCGTTCTGAATTAGTGCGATAGTAGGCAACTTACATTTATCCCCAGTGAAACCATGTTATCCCCAGTGGAGTCGGACCCCGTTTCTTTTAACAGACTCGGGTATCCTTTTGTTTTATTACCCCCAGTTGAGCCATCTTCGCCGTCTTGCATTCATACTTGCATCGCGAGCATTCACAACATTACATGCATAGCATCACATGCATAGCATTGCATTCATAACATTTTGCATCTGAAACTGGTCAAAAATGGTGTACTCTGTATTTAAGTCTCTTCAACCCGTCGATTTTAAAATTTCAATTTTAAATCTCCGTAACGAAGAAACTTAAATAGGGGCATCTGTCATACCCCATTTTTGACCCGTTTTTATTTCATTTCTCTCGTCTGTTAGGCCAGAAATCTTCGTCGTTTCAGACGAAATTTCGGCAGAGAGGTATTTTAAAATACCTCATATTTTTGTTCCGAAGGCGACCGTTTTATTTTGTTATTATTATTATTGTTATAATTGTTATTATTTTTTTTTATTCCTTTTTCATTTTCTTTTGTTTTTTTCCTTTTTATTAGTGTTTTCTTTTGATTTTCGTTTTTAATTTTATTTAATTTTTTACTGTTTTTTTATTTTAGTTTTTTTAAGTCCTTTTTTGTCCAGTCCAGGCCCAGAAGGGCAATTTTGTCCACTTTGTTCAAACCCTAGTTTTTCTTTTTACTATAAATAGCAGCATTTATTACTGTTCAAAGTCAGAACGTACAGTACCAATCCACCACAAACAACCAACACACCACCACCAAAAATCCATCGGCCACCACATACAAAAATCACCAGTTTCTTTTCCTTCTCATTTTCGGATCCAAACCCAAAACAACACAAATAATACAACTGAGAACAACCATCACGAATCCAGAACAACAATAAATCAGCTATAATCCGAATCCACCATAAAACGCAAAAACCCAGCAAAAACAGTTGAAATCAAAAACCTAACCGAATCCACAACCCAAGTCTCATCAAACACGAAAACAAAACAACACAGAGCCCAAACGAATTACAACAAATCGCAAACCAAAGATCAACATAAAGCCAAGGTAGATTTCAAACTTTCGAATCTAGATCTAGTTTTTTTTCTTTGAGTTTTTTTTTCGGATTCATGTAAGGAGATGGAAAGGAAGAGAGGATGTGAGAAGAACTTGAGAGAAGTAGAAAGAGTTTGAAAGAAAATGGTGAGGACATGTGAGTGGATGTGAGAAAACAAGAAAGGAAGAAAAGAAAATGAGTGGACGTGAGATACAGAGAGAAGAATGAGAAAAAACGTGAGAGAAAAGTGAGAGGATGAAAAGAAGAAAGAGATAGTAAGAGAAAAAATGAATTAAAAAAACCAGGTTCTGACTTTTATAGACTGCTGAACCGGTCTGGTTCTTTCGGACCGAACCAGACCGGTTCTCCCTGGACTCAGCTTTTTGGACTTGGCCCATTCACCTCTTTCCTTTTCTTTTTCTGATTTCTGCTCTTTTAATTTCTGCACTCCCCTTATTATTTCTGCACCCCCTTTCTTCCTCTCTATTCTCTTATTTTTTTTTTTATTATTTCTTATTTCTTGCATTTTTTTTATTTCTTTTATTTTAAGCACTTTATTTATTGCTTTTAATTTCCAGTACTATGCATTTTTTTTTATTTTATTTTATTGCATCATATTTATTTTTTGTCTTGCATTTTCCATTTTCTTTTATTTTATGCATCATATTTAATTTTATGCCTTGTATTTTTTATTTTCTTTATTCATTTTCCAGTACCATATTTAATATTCAGTCTTGCATTTTATTCTTCAGCTCCATATTTATTTTTTGCCTTGCATTTTTAGTTTCTTTTATTTTACGCATCATATTTATTTTATTGTCTTGCATTTTTATTTTCTTTTAGCATCATGTTTATTTTTATTGTCTTGCATTTTTATTTTATTTTCAACATCATATTTATTTATGCCTTGCATTTTTATTTTTTTATTTTATTTACTTTAAGCACCATATTTATTTATTGTTTTGCATTTCATGCATTTTTTATTTTTTTTTAGCATATTTACTTTAATGCAATTGCAATTTTATTTTATTTTATTATTTTTGTTATTTATTTTCTTGCCATTAGAATGTATCTAGGTCCAATGTAAATAAAATATAAATGAGAATATGCACCGACACCACATTTATTTTTTTATGCTTTATGTCGAGGGCGATTATGTAATTTGGACCGTATCCGAGGAAAAGGACCCTCACTTGATCCAACGTCATCTTGAGGGATCCGGCGCGTTTAGTTTTTCTCAGCATAATTTAGTCACAGGACCCTTGGACCTTAATCAAAATTTTCATAAAAAGTCAAAAAAGCCAAAATCCAAAAACATTTTATAATCAAAACTTTCAAAAAAAATTAATCTTTTATCTTTGTTTTCTTAATCAAATTTCAATCAATATTTAATCAATCAAAACTTCTTTTCCTTCAATTTAAAATCAATCAAACTCACTTTCTTTTATCCTTCTATGCCTTTACGGCCTCTCATCTTTCTTAAAACCTTTTTCAAACTTTAAAATCAACCAAAACCAATCACTATGTTTTTACCCCGAACTACGAGATTTTGATCCCGCTCGGGTACGTAGGCAAAAGACTTTGTCTTTCCAAATCAATAAAATAAACAAAAACCTTTTCTTTCTTTCATTTTTATCACGTTAGTCTTTTACACTTTAGCACTTATTTTACAAACAAATAATCATTTAGCATAAAGATAAAAATAAGCAAGAGGTTCCTATAGAGTACTATAGACGTTTAGGGTGCTAATACCTTCCCTTTGCGTAACCAACCCCCGGACCTTTGATCTCTCTAATAAATAGGGTTTTCGAACTTTCTCCTTTTTCCTCGGAAAAATAAAAGATCGGTGGTGAAAGTAAAATTGCGAGTCAACGCTAATCAATAGCTTGATATCCAAAAATCACCGCGACAGAATCCAACCATAGAGCTCTAACCACCATTCAAAGCCACATGCATCAGGTAGGCCAATCACCTTGGACCCCGGAGTACTTTCAGGAGCATATCACTTGGCCTGTGGACATGCCTTTTTATTCCGGAGGGGCGAGTGCAGCTGCAGCTGGTGGAGAGAGTGCAATTGGTGATGATGATGATGATGATGATGATGATGATGATGACTCCTCAGAGGATACAAGGAGCATTGATCATGAAGCTCCTGATCAGATGGAGTCTGATTGAAGAATTTTGCAAGCTAGCTGTTTTTCCTTCATTTTTCTTTCATTTTACCCTTTGGCTTAATCTTTTTAGTTTTAATCTGAACAATTTGCTTTTGTAGTGTTTATTTCTTTTTTATAGTTGCTGTATTTTGGAATATTTGTATTATGTTTTTTTTCTTCAAACAATGTTTAATATTTTATTTTATCTAACAATGGAAAGAAAGTCAAAAATTCAAAAGTTAAGTGCTTGATTGAAAGCCAAAGATTGAGCAAAGTATCAGGTGAGTGATTATGATAAAGTTTGTGACAAAGCGCAGAGCTAAGGTACTCATTTCTTGTTTTTCTAGGTGTGTATTTGAATGTGAAAGGAGTATTTTGCACAAAATTTATCTCATTTAGTTTGACGCGATAACATGTTTATGTATGAACCACTTAAAACTAGCCTAAATGTGAGGAATCCTCAAGTTCTATGTATATATGCAGGAGACCGGTATTTTTGTCTAACTCGGTTGTTTTATGTTAAATCTGAAAAATTGTTTTAATTGTATGAAAGCACAGAAATGATCAAGGCATTCTTTTGAAAATGAGAAGAAACACTTGACCACAAAAAACCTACCCAGTGAGAAGTGAGTATCTGATAACCCCAATTGAGACTAATGAATCAGAATCTTTAACTATGAACTGTCAATATTCATAAGCACAATGCTTAATGAATTTGCCCAAGTTTTTCAAAATTCAGTTCATAGTTAAATCACTATTGGATTCTGATATATTTACCTTCATTTTGAACCCTTAACCATCATGTATATTTGTCCCTTGCCTATTGATAAGGGAACATTCAATTAGGGTATCATTTTGTATAAGTTGGGGAGAAAAGGGAGGTATTTCATTTATGTCAAGTAAAGGTGAAAAAAAAATTGAAAATTGATCTTGACAACAAAGAAAAAGAAAAAGAAAAGAAACCAAGAAAAAGAAAAGAAAAAGATAAAAAATCAATAAATCAAAAAAGTTGTCAAGATCAAAGTACTTTTTGTATATCACCAAGGGTTGATAATGAGAATTTGGAGGAAGCTGTGTAAATAGAAAGAATGTTCCTCTATGCTTGGCCATTTGAATTCAATTTTTTCCCACATATGACATTTCTTTTGAAACCAAGCCAAGTTACAACCCTCAAAGACCTTTTGATCTATGCTTTTGTGCTTTTTGAAATGATATTTGGATGAACACATAACTTAATCAGGATATTAGCAGACTTGCCGGATGTGTGTTCAAAACCCTCACAACATGAGTTCAATTTGTTTCATTTACTTTCAAAGAAGTGTGTTAGGTGTGGTTCATTGATAAATATGTTATTGATTTGAATTGTGTGAAATGAATTTTGTGCTCATGACTTATGTCACATTCATAGTATATATCTCGATTAATGAGAAACTTCACTTTTGCCTGCGCAGTCACAGTTGAATCATTCATCTGAGAAACTTTTCTTCAAACTTTAGATTTTTTGCTTATTGCTCAAAACTTTGTCCAAAGCCTTGAAAATTTCCTTTTGATTCTTTGGTTTGAGGACAAACCAAAAAGCTAAGTTGGGGAGAGTTTGATAAGTGCCAGAAAGAAGTTATCTTTTGATATATTTTTAGGCACTTATGTTACTTGTTTTGCAAGTTATCATAGGATAAGCTCAGAATTATTGATCGAATGCCAAATTATTGATCCTATGTCTTACCGCATCCATTTGTGCAGGAAATACCATGCTAGGACCTGAAATTGAGCAAAGAAACATGAAGAATTGATAAGGCTTCATCGCTACAGCGGAGGATTGGTTGCTATAGCGCGCCTAGGCAGGGAGACACTAAGGTTCCATCGCTACAGCGATGGATCTGGTCGCTATAGCGACCAAGGGCGGTTTGAACCCCGTTTGCTGACGTGGAGCAAACCCAAAGGCCTAGAAATCTTCCATCGCTACAGCGACCAACTCATCGTTGTAGCGAGCCTTATAAAAACCAGATAGTATTTAAGCCTTTTAGCTCATTTTCGAAAAAAAAAATATACTTCCAGAAAGAGAATAGGGCTAAAAAAAGGCATTTTTCATAGAGCAAAAGTGATCTAAGTGTAGATTAACTAAGAATCTTTGAGAAATCAAGTCTTAGCTTTGGATCTCCATCTTTCTTTCCACTTTTGTATTGTTGTCATGAAAATGAACAACTAAATCCCCTTTGTTGGGATTAGAGGTAATCAATCAATCTTAAATGCAAACTTTTGATCTTTCAAATATATGATTCTAGCCTTTTATATATCATTGAGTTTATTCTTGTTTTCCATTATTATGTTTGATTTAAATGTTATTGAAAAATACTTTTGAATCTAGGTTTAGAATAATATTCTATCAAAATAAGAAATTCTAGACATGGAATTTGGTTTTGATAATCACACAAAGTGTCTGAACGTAAAGCTTTCAAATCGTTTAATAGATTGAGACATCGTCGATTAAACGATACGATCTATCTCACAACGTCATTTGGACACGAATGATGTCGTCGAGTGATACGTGATAATATCATATATAAGAAAAGCTAGAAACCATATATATGATCATTAGAATATAATCGATGTTTGATTGATGAACTTTGATCCTAACGCTTTTTACGCCCTATTACTCTCCGTTTTTATTAACGTTTTTAAAGTCAAATAGTTTATAGCAAACAAATGATTAAACCCTTAATTTAAAATGATAATCGGTGTTGAACGGTTTATGATATCACATTAATCCTTGTGGAGACGATATAAAAATATACTTACTTTTGACTAACATCAACCGTTACCACCAATGGGGACGGGTTTCCCCACCCTGCCCTCATCTCCATCCGCTAAAATTGTAATTTTAAAAATAAAATAAAAAGTTTCATGTTTTTTCATTTTTTTATATCAACAAAAAAACAATAATTAAATTAATAATAAAAGATTTAATAAACCTCTTTCAAAAGAGCAAGATAATTCTAAACATATTTTTAAAGAGTAATAATATATTAAAAGAACTTGGTGCCTATTTGTAAGTTAATAGATATCGGATAATTAAATGTAATAAGGTAAATTCCAATAATGGGGACGGGGCAAGGGTGGGTCCGCCCCCATACTAAAAAACTTAAATCGATTTTTTCCCATTAAATTCGCGACGGCGGGATCTGAGCGACGGGGCGGGTTTGCCATGCCCCCAAATTGAACCCAATTTCCATAATAAAAACCAAACCAATAAAAACCAAACCAAAACACTTCAATTTCCCTTCTTCTTCTTCATCAACGTTCTCACACTACACTCTTCACCAAAAACCAAACATGTCAGAAGAATCACACCACCACCACCACCACGAAGACCACCGCAGTCCAAACTCACCACCCACCACCGGAACCTGCTGCAAGTGCGGCGGTCCAACAACCTTCGCACCACCACCACCCTCCCCTTCCTTCTCCGAAATCTCCCCACCACCAACCTACCGTCCCATCCGCGCTCCGGCGATCCCACCGGACCCACACTCCCAACGCGCCATCATCCTCGCTCCGGTCCCACAAGCCCAACACGTTCCCGTAGCTTCACCGCCTTTCCATTTCCAAATCCCAGTCAAACGAATCCAATCCCCCGATGATATTCGCCGCTTTCACGACTCCGATTCCGGTAAAAACTTCACCGGATTCATCGTCGCGCTATCGGATTCCACCCGCAGTCGCAAAATCTCCGATCCTTGCCACCAATCGGAAACAATTAACACTATTGTCTCAATCCTCGAAACCCTAACCCTATGGATTGATGAAATTCCACCGTTACAACAAGCTGCACGATACGGAAACATCGCTTATCGAACCTGGCACGAACGATTAGTCAGTTGCGGTGAATCCCTTATGTTTAAGTTCCTCCCGGAGAATCTTAAACCGGCAACAGTTGAAATTGTTCCGTATTTTTCGGATAGTTTCGGTAACGCGAGCCGGATTGATTATGGAACCGGGCATGAAACAAATTTCGCGGCTTGGTTGTATTGTTTAGCGAGGTTAGGTGTGATTTGTGAGGAAGATTATCAGGCTGTAGTGAGTAGAGTGTTTGTGAAGTATCTTGAATTGATGAGAAAGTTGCAATTGGTTTATTGTTTGGAACCTGCAGGTTCACATGGTGTATGGGGGCTTGATGATTATCATTTTTTGCCGTTTATATTTGGGTCGTCGCAGTTGATTGATCATAAGTATATGAAGCCGAAATCGATTCATAATAAGGATATATTGGATAATTTCTCTCATGAGTATCTTTATCTTGCTTGTATTGGTTTTGTTATGAAGGTGAAGAAGGGTCATTTTGCTGAGCATTCACCTATGTTGGATGATATTAGTGGTGTGCCGAATTGGAAGAAGGTCAACAGTGGTTTGCTTAAGATGTATAAAGCTGAAGTCTTGGAGAAGGTTCCTATTATGCAGCATTTTCTTTTTGGTTCTCTTATTAAATGGTATGTGTGCTTCTTGGTTTTTTCTGTTTTTTCAATTGTTTTGCTTCTTTGTTCTATCTGATGCTGTGTGCTGTTGTTGCAATTGTATGACCACATGTTTGCTCTTCTCCTATTGGGGACAATTATGTTTGAGGAGTGTTTGGACACTATCTTGGTGAGTGTTCGAACCGTAGTTTGCCATGTTGTAGGAACTAGTCCTTCCGCCAGGCCCAACCACAATTGGTTATTTGCTTGTTTAGGTTGTTCACTTCTAGTTGTGTGGAATGTGGACATCCTATTATCAATAAAAACATAGGTCGGTTATCCATGTCACACCACGTGGCAGCATTGCGGAAGAGAAACCACTTACTGATTTACCATTATTGTCTTATAGACCAAGTGTCAGTGTCACTATGACGGAAGATTTATTCTCGTTGGTTGTCTCACGCGTGCTGATCATGTGTCCCATTTAGGTATAATGATATAGATTAAGAAGATGGAAACCATCGTCTTAACAAAGAATAAATTAGTAAAACTGATTTGTAATGAAGATTTTGCTCAATAACAGTGTTGTCGAATTTCCACCATTGCGGATTTTGTGCGGCCGTCATAAGCCGCAACACCAATTATATCCGCATGTTTGCGCCATAGGCTGCAATGCCATGTTTTTGTGTGGCAGATTTTTGGCTGTCCGATATTTATTCATTTCTGGATCTTCTCCTGAATGGTTAATGTAAACAGTGGGGTGTGTCTAATATAATCCATATAGAGTCTCAAAGGTCCCCTGACATCTGTGATCACCACTCATTTCAACTGGTAATCATGTCCCATAAATTAGAAATTGATAATTTGCTCCAATTCTTCTATAGAAATTAGAAAATTTTACAAGTGAAGCAAAATACTTCTGCTTGCTGCCCAGAGCAGCAGTCTTTAGTTATGGGCTAAACAGTTGGCTAGAGTGCGAGTCATGAATCCTTATAAGTTTTTGCTTTATCATTTATGGAAGTTCCAGTGTGCAAACAAGTATTCATAGTACTAAACATTAAACAAGTAACTTTTATGTGTTAATTTATGTAATGAAATCAGATAATCTGTTTTTCCTTTGTCTGCCTTGATTAACTTAATGCCTGCCGATTGGTCAAAAGAAGACTTAATTGTGTGTGCTTGAATTTGTTAATTGTGTTCACTTCTCCTCGGTGAATACGGGCTTGTGCCTACCTTAAAAATACTGGAAAACAGAGCTGAGATTTTCCTAGCAAATTTAAACTCTCTCAACAAGCACCCTTTGCACTGTTCTAAAAACTCTCTTGCTTCCCTAGTTCCCTTTATATATTTAGTGATGAAATCATGTCAATTGTTCGATCCTAGCAAGGATTGATGTTTGCAATTTTTGTTGCCATTGTTGATGCATTTCAATTAGTTGGCCATTGCATTTGTTGCATCTGTTTTTGCTTGTTGATGAGTTTTCATAAAATATTTGTTACATTAAATCACATGATTATCAGTAATGTATCTCATAATACATGTGAATCGTATCTCGATTCGAAACAAGTGCATCCAATCGATACGAATTGTTGTGCATATCCATTTTGGACATGGATTGTAACATGAATCTTGATTCATTCTAATAAATTCTGATGAATTAGCAACTTGTCCCTAAACTTTTAGCAGACAAGCACTTTTTTTTGTCAACTTTCTTTGTGTAGCCTACCCTTGTTCGTTTGTAATTTTGATTTATGACTTTAATCTTTTGAGGTTCATATATAATATATTTCCGTATGTTGTTGCTATGCATCTGTTTTTACTGAATAATATCATATTTTTATTGATTTTGTATCTTATGATTCATAATAAGATTTGATTTGCGATTCAGAAAATTAGGTCTTACGGCTCACGGCTTATATATCGATTTGATAACCATATATAACCAGTACTGTGTGCTTAACTGTTCTTTGAGTGAATTGATGCACACGAGAGGTCATATCATGCAGTAAATTTACATCGGATTGTGATTTACTGCTGTCCGCTAATACATTGGTGTTATGTAAAGTGGTGTTATTCTGTAATCTTATGTCAGATCCAGTTTTTTATATTTGAGCGCTGCTTTAAACTGATTCTATAATCTTTTGCTTCATAAACTTCTCATCTTTGTCATGGAAGTCATGTTTTTCTTAAATGTGTTAGTCTATGGGTTGATCACACAGCTTATGACTTTCCCAACATTTTGAGATGATATAGTGTGCGTATTGGACAGCGTAGTATATTATTTTTACCTTCAAGTTTGAATTGTTTCCTAACTGACTGCTGAAGTATAGTATGGCCTGCAGAGAAGTCCCCTTTTCTCTTTCAATTCCTGATTTTGTTGTTTTCTTCTGCTAGGGAATAGTGCTTTGAGTCGCTTTGCTGGGGGCATTGCCGAGGCCAAGCTATGAACCGGGTAGATGAGTTCGAGGATAGGAAGCTATTAGAGGCATTATATTATATTTGTAGAAGTTATATAATCACTTTGTGGAAGTATTTGTTCTCTGTCGACTTGCTTATTCTAGATACACTCACGTTCGTGAAAGTAAAAGATAATGGATAGAGTCTCTTCCTATTGCTGTATGATGATGAAAATGTTTTTCTACAAACCGAAGAGTGGTCATAAGCACACAAGATCTGGTTAATGTATTTGATTCTGGATCTTGCATTTTGAGCAGCTTTATCTTGATGATGAGATTTGAAACCTATTAAATTTTGTAGTGTAAAAAATAAGTTTGAAAATTCACTGCGTGGTTTCCAACTTTATATTCTTTTGACTAGTGAGTAAGTGTTTCCTTCCAAATCCAATAATTGATGTTTGGTTTAGATTCAGAGCATTCCTGCAAAGTTATTGGCTGTGGATGTTTTTTTTTTCATTATCATTGAAAAATATGTTAAGAAATTTATGAATGTCAATTTTTTTAGAACAGTTTATCAAGTTTTAAATATGATTTGGTTAATTCTCTCTCAGTGAGGGTTCTATCTTTTTTGCCAAGTTTTTAAATAGAATATTCATAGCACAACAAAAAAGCGTACAATACAAAAATGACTATAGCAAAATGCTCGAGTAATAAATAAATTCATAGATACAACAATCTCAGATCTCTTAACCCAGTTTGATATATTCATCACCAGCATTCACTCCTTTTTTCATAATTTTATAATAACACTTTGATAATAATAGCATTGGAATCTTGGCTTGGAAGTTGGTTGGTAATTAAATCCAAACCAGAATGTGAAATAGTAATCACATTCTGATTTATTGTGGCACCATAGTCACGAGAACTGCTCCAAAAACAAGAGACACCCACTTTCCATAAACATGCACTTTCACAGTACCAGAGTTATCATTTGTGGGTTTAACAGATGAATCCGAGGAATCTGGCGATAATGGTTTCTCCTTATCAGCTTTTGGAGTCGTTGTTGAAGGCTCTGGTGCCAAAGACAGTCCCTTCGTCGGTGCCTTAGCAACAGAAAAGAAATCCGTAGGAAGAAGCACTTTGCCAACTTTATAAATAGCAAGATGTTTATCAGTATATACAATGCCATCGATTGTAGTGTTCACTTCCCCTGTTGATATGTTCACACTTCCACCGTAACTTATCACATTCAGTTCCACCTTTCCGGGCTTAGCTCCAGCAAGTGTTCTCACAGGGTTTGTCAAAGTATCAAAGTTAGAACTAGATACGTAATCTGAAATAACGTGGAACTGTAACAGCTCGAGTTTCTGTCCATCGGAAAGAGAGTTGAGGAATCCTGCTTTGAGTTGTGAGAAGGCGTTGTCATCCGGTGCAAGAATTGTCAACCCACCTGATTTTGTTGTCAATAGTTGTGAATTGAGTTGGTTGATCAATTGTGTTGTTTTCATGAGTCGGATTAGGACATTGAATGACTTTGCCTTCCTTAGGATTCCAACGATGTCAACGGCGCCTGGAGTGTCAGGGGTGGAATCACTGGGTGCCTCTGGTAATGAAGGTACCAATGGTTTAGGGGCTGAAGCTGGTTGGGTTGGGGAAGGTAGTGTAGGTTGAGTTGGGGCAGCAGCTGGTGATAATTGGCCTAAAGCAGTGGTGGTGGAATACATGAGGGAAACTAGTATTACAAGTAACAAGGACAAAATATGCGATTGCTTCTTCAACATAATTTTGGTGTTGATGAATTACTGAAATCGTGCTTTTGCAAATGTAGTTGGCAATTAGTACTAGCTTTGATGCATTGATTAGATTCATGAGTTAGCTTTTATAGGATCAAAAAATATGGGGGACAAGTTGGTAAACAGGGTTTGTTTTAAAACCTTAAATTGTGATTTGTGAACACATATACAGTTGCTACTTTGCCAGGAGATTGTGATTTGTAATCAGAAAATTAGTGTTTCTCTTTGCAACTGAAACAGAGTGAGAGAGATACCTAACCTAACTAATGTACTAATAATTCTTGCACAACATTTGGTGTATTTGAGATATTTCAATGAAAAAAATGTAGAAAGATAAAAGAATTAAATGTGTATCCAAAAGTTTGTGACCTTTTTTACTCAAAAAAAAAGTTTGTGACCTTTTAAGTACTATTTTTCGGTAATCAATTGTCCATTTCAACTATAAATTAAATTATTTGTCAAAAAAAAAACTATAAATTAAAATAGTGAACAAGAAAGTTGTCAAGTGTGAATTTGTCTGGACAAAGTCTTGCATCAAATTTAGTCTTTTTTGTGATATAAAGTAATGTATATTTCACGAAAAGAAAATTAGTTGTTAAATAAGAAAAAACATGACATTTTGAAAATTGGAGACAGAAAATCGGAAGACAAATAAAATCGAGGGATCGAAAAGTATTTAAGTCAAGATAATTTTATTTGTGCGTCATACGAGTGCAACACTAGTTGACGACTTCATTGTCTTCTTATACCTTTCAATTTGTAATTGTGCAAACCACAATTTTTGTTCCACAACTATAGGCAAACAAAATTTAAATCCCCTAAAAAAAAAAATTAGATGTCCATTCATCACGTCTTACACTAGAGATGAATAATCACTATTTTGTTTGTAATTTCAAACTATTGCTCTTGAATGAAGTTATTAACGCGAATAGTTTGATACTTAAAAAATTTGAAAATCTAAAGAAGACAAGGTGAAATGAGAAAAAAAATAACAAATCAAACATAGGTATATGAGTTTTGTGAATATTAAAATCTTACACATATTTTCAACTAAATTTTATTTAGAGGAATATTTTCAACTCAACTTGTGAAAATAGTTAATAGTACAAATATAACGCAATATTAAGGACTAATTTAGGAAAATAAAAAAAAAACGATATGACTGATCCGTAAAAATGGTCAAACTTAAGGGATGCAGACAAAAAAATTTCCTAACTTATTATTGGAATAATTTCTTTTTTAAAATTTGATATTAACGATAGATTATTATTATTATTATTATTATTATTATTATTATTAAAATTAAGTAAAAGGTTTCGATTAAAATAAAAAGGAAATTGTTTAATTTATAGAGTGTGGAGTGGAGGGTGTTGTTGCAGTGGAGCAGACGGCGGAATGGGAAAACGAGAGAAGCAGAAGCAGAAACACGATAGGAGTCAACGAGGAAGAGATTACTATCTTCAACACAGCAATGATTTAGATGATACTTCAACAATGCTTTCATCTTCTCACAACAATGAAGATGATGATGATGAAGATGAAATACAAGACTCTCATCAACACCCATCTCACGATATGCCTTCTAAATTCCTCCTTTACCAACAATCTGTCCAGGTTTCTCTCTCTCTCTCTTTTCTGTTTTTTGTTTCTTTGTTGAAACATTGAATCAAATTAACCCCATTTCGATAAGCTCTCCCAAACAGTATCACAAGTGTTTATGCTCGTAGTTAAACTCAAATAAATCAATGGAAGCAGGATGTTAATTGGTTATTGTGATTTATTTGACCTGATTGAGAAGTTCATATTGTGGCTTTTGTGAACTATGTTTTTTTGGTTATTGCAGTCTCCCAAAGGAGACATTAGTTATTTGCACAAGTTCTTTCTCATGTATGTCGGTGGAAGGATTCCCCTCCATCTTCAAGAAGATTTTTGTGGCACTGCGTTGCTTAGGTACATTCTCTTGTTCTTGTCGTTATCAATGCATTACATTTCAAAGTTTGCAAATTTATACTCTTTTTGACATAAATTCTCATGTCTTTTAAATATTGAACACGTTTAAAGAAAGATATAGTTCACTATCTCCAATATTTAAACACATAATAATAGTAGTATTATTATTTCTGTGCACATAAAATCTGGTTTGATTTAAAAATACATGGTCGGTTGCTTTGTGTCCTGGATGGAATGGAGTGTATATTTCTATTCATGATAAGAGCTGGATCTTTTATGACTCAAAGCGACAGATTAATAAATCCTATTTTGAAGAGGGATTTCAATTCACTTAGGCCGCATTTGTTTAAGATTATTTGGGGATAAATCACTTTTATCAAGAAATCATTTTTTATGTTTGTGTAAGTTTTTTTTTCTTTTCAAAATTCATTTTGTTAAAGAAGTTATTTTTATCTTGAATATGAAGAGCTATGTCATTCTTTTCTCTTTCTGACATGTCTTGCATTTACTTATGTTTGACAGTGCAGAATGGCTCCGCAGCGATCCAAGAAAGACAGCTGTAGGATTAGATTTGGATCTTGAAGCACTTAACTGGTGCCTGGAAAACAATATACCTAAAATTGGGGCTGACGGGTTCTCTAGAATATCTCTCTTTCATGGCAATGTCCTACAACCTCTCCAATCTAAACTTGTGAAAATCGATCCCGAGGAGCTTGTAAGGAACATTTCACTGTCACAGAATACAGAGAATTTGCAGACTGATGTAATCGAGTCCGATGTCCCAACAAGCTCTGCTGCTCAAGATGATGAGTTAACTATGAATAACTTTACACTGAGTGGAAGAGATATTGTGTGTGCTTTTAACTACAGCTGTTGTTGTCTCCATAAACGTGCTGAACTGGTTTTGTATTTCAAGCATGCCCGTGATGCCTTGTCAAAGAAAGGTGGAATTTTTGTAATGGATTTATATGGAGGTACATCGTCAGAGAACACGTTGAAGCTTCAGAGAAGATTTCCTAATTTTACGGTATAAGATTCTTAATGTTAATTTGTACCAAGCCATTACATTAGCTAGTAGATATTCCCACATTGCAATCTACATGAAATTGTTTCAGAGGTTATGTGGAGTTGAGGGAATCCACTTGGATGCACTTGAAAAATAAATGTGAATGCACTTGAAACAGGACAGATCATTTATACATGAAGCATAATCACTCTTCCTTCTTTAATGAAATCATTCAACTCTCAACTCAAATTTAACTTTGTTGCGCCATGGTCCATAACTTTGCCACCTCCTAACCTTTCCTTGATGGTTTCTTCACTCATTGTATGTCTTTCATGATTGAACTCTTGCATTTTTAGGTATATCAGAGTTTCACGTTTAAATATCCAATACCAGTTTAAGTGGTTGAGCTCAGGTAGTCAATGAGCTTAAGTTAAGGTCAGATCGACTGGGAGTACCTGAGTTTGGTTAGAACCCTGGCTGAAACAATCAGTCTTGGGCCCGATTTTACATGCCTTTCGGTAGAACTCTGGATTAACATGCCCCTTTCCCTTAGGAACCGGTGGACTAAGACCACAAAAATATCAGTTCTTCTTCAGCGATTTATTTTTCTTATGCTATTTTCTGTAGCTTTTCCCCTTACTTTTGTGTTCTTTTTATGTGATTACGAATCCTTGGATATATAATATATAACATACAGTTTATAACCTCTTAACTTATGCGAGTGGGCATTATGTTTCTGCAATAGAATAGTTAGTACATGACATGTATATCTTATATAATTTTTTACGATTTTTTCTAACTAGACTAGAATAAAGATATTTTACAGTGTCAGTTAATCACAATTGTTACCAATAGAAACATTTGACTTTCATCTGAACCACCTTTAAAGTCACACACATGCTTGATTGTGATGGGATGACAGTGTAAAACTTTTTACACTGACAGTGTGTAGAAATTAACTCTATCAAATGGATTTAATTCATATGCACTGCAAGTGTAAAGATATTTTACAGTTTCAGTTAATCACAACTGTTACCAATAGAAACATTTGACTTTCATCTGAACCACCTTTGAAGTCACACACATGATTGATTCTAATGGGCTGACAGTGTAAAACTTTTTACACTGACAGTGCATAGAAATTATACTCTTTTTATGTTTTGACTAAAGAAATTATACTGTTATCAAATATTAAAATTATTAAATAATAACCAATATGGGATTGTGTTAGACTATGTGTCATTAAAAGTATCGGAGGAGAATTAGGCATGCTAAGCCGGCTTCCTAGTCTTTAATTATGCAGTTATATTAATATTATGTGTAGCAAATATATGTGTAACAGTTACCTGTGCGGCTGTGCAGCTATGTGTGTTTTATGTATTGTAAATAAATAGGGAAGTTGTCCACAAGTCCTAGCCAACTGGCAAAAATGTCGAAATTGGTTTGCCGGACGCCGTGACCGGGGTTCGAACCCCGGCTCCTCCCACTTGTGTGTGTGAGTTTCCAATCGCTATTGCCATATCGTCTATCTGCCAAATAAATAAATAAATAAATAAATAAGTTAATAGGGAAGGGTAATGGGGTTGTCTTGGGGATTAAGGAAAGGAAGGAAATGGGTAAGAAAACATCCTTGGAACTGCATTATTCTTATTCTCTGAAACTTATATGATGTAGTTGCATCTGATTGTTAAAATAAATGTGCAGTCCTCTGTTTGACATACTATCACAGGGAGTTTGTTTCTATTCTATCCTATTTTTCCAATCTCTTAATTATACTACATTAGATACCAGTTCTAACAGATTGCTGTGAATATTCTCCTGGGTTATGGTTTTTTGATGTGAACCTTGTGATCAAAATCTGCAGTATGTATGGGAGCAAGCTGAATTTGATATAATTCAACGGAAAACAAGGATTAGCCTCCATTTTCATCTGAAAAAGGAAAGAAAACTTCGCCATGCATTTTCATACAGCTGGCGGCTGTAAGTTTTTTTTTTTGTTTCCCCTTCAATTCATAAAAGACTATTTTCCAATAGCTCAAACTTTTATGGCATTCTTGTTTATATTTTGTATTTGTATTTTTTTAAGTTTCTAACATTATATTGTGTTATTCAGGTGGACATTGCCTGAGATCAGGGATTGTTTAGAAGAGGCTGGATTTCGGGCCGTTCACTTTTGGGTTCGAGAGATGCCAGACTCCACTGAAATTACAAGAACTGAGGGATTTGGTGTGGGAAAGGATATAAAATATGAAGAGGCAACAAGTTTTCAGCAACAAGATTCTTGGAATGCTTACATAGTTGGCATAGCATAGATTCTTTGGATGTTAAACTTAGTTTTTGCTGCTTTGTTTTATGTCATACTAACTAGAAGACAACACTTGTAGTAATCAATTTCTTTGCTTGTAACATACTTTTCTTTCTTTAATATTGTTTTAAATTGGATTTACCTTGAGATTATGAAGCATAACAAGCTATTAGAGGTGCATTCATATTATGTTTGGTTTGAAATTTTCATCAATTACTACTGAGAAAACTATGCAAACAAAATTTATGTTTTGCCATGTATGCAAACATCTTAAAATTTTCTGTTCTAAATAAAATAGTTTAAATGATCAATTGTTTTAGTTTGACTTGAGCACTTGCTCTGAGTTTTGGTGATGTTAAACATTACAGATAATTTTTTTTTTTTGCTGGTTTTGGAAGTATAAATTTATCTGTTAAAGGTTTGGAAATATAATTTAAACTTCTTACATGTAGAGTTTATTTAAAAGAAAGCAAGAGACAAATAAGGGAATGATTTGCATTCAAAAATCTAGAGTTACTGGAAGAATTAGCAGAAGATATATGAGTATGACTATAGATATACACTAGACTTGTGATCTAGACCTCACAATTAGTGTATCATATACATTTGTCAGATTGTCTCTCATGGCAATGACATGTTTACATAAAAATAAGAAGTAAACTAAATCTCCAATTCAACTTGCAGAGTTGGTCAAGTTGAAGGTTTTGAGAGTTCTTTCTTGATAGCACGAGAATATGTCTGATGTTGATATTGAAGGGTAGAATCCAACAGTTCATCAAGAGATGTCTTTGGCTTCCAACCTAAAGTCACAAGAATAAATAGTAAGAAGAATGTTGAATTTCTGCAGAACAATACGTATATGTTTAGACTGACAATGAGTTTGACAAAATCACAATGTGCAACTGTGGTTTTATCAAAAGCAACAATTTGAAGCTTCAACAAAATCACAATGCTACTGTGATTTCTTCAAACTCACTTTGATTCCAAACAAAGCATAGATACAGAAGAATTATTGACAGAATACCAAGTTGCCTGGTGATAATTGTCATGTCAGGGATACGCCTATCACTGTCATCATAGCCTTTACCATAGAAAACTTCTGAACTCACATCCAGAGTTGATAGACTAGAGGCAGGTACACCAGCCACCTTTGCATATACCTTAATGAAAAAACAAAATGAGCCAAAGTTGTTTATTTCTCTTGAAAAACAAAGGCAATAACCTATCTGAAGACTTATATAGAAGCTACCTTTATCATAAGCTCGGCTAGTTGCTTCACAGATACTTCATTATCTGGGTTTCCCACATTAAAGATGTGTCCATTTGCTCTATCAGGGTTATCCTGCATGTTACATGATAGCATATACATTAGTATAATCTCAATATGTGAAACATAGAAATTTACTTCTGAACTTACAATCATTAACAAAACAGCCTCAATTGCATCTTTAATATAGAGAAAAGTTCTCTGGGAATGTCCACCATCAACAAGTTTGAGTGGCTCGCCACGCAGGAGATTCTGGAACAATAAGCTTTGTGAAAAAACAGTGGTGTATATATATATTTTTCTTAAGAATATGAAGACATGAACTAGAAGCAGAAGGAGAAGCAGGTAGATGATGTTACATTACTGAAGCAAGCTAAAACTCTTGGGACACCATCACTTGGGCCATCCACACCAGGAATGAAGTCCATTCTTGGTCCAATCCAGTTATAAGGTCTCACAATAGTGAACTTCAGGTCATTCTCCGCATGCTCAGCTATAGATTTATTAATAACAAGAGTAAGTTAATCAAAAGAACAAAAACAATCTTATCATAACATCACAATCTATGTAGCACCGACACGTCAAATTGAAACCATGTAAGGTGTCTGACACTGACATATATACATTTAATTACTTCTATTTACTTAACTTGTGTCGATGTGTCAATGTCTGGTGTATGTGTCACTGATTCATAGATTGCAATCAAAAGAAAAGCACAATTCCTTTGTTTACCATAAATGAGCCTGTCTGTCATTTGCTTTGCACATGCATAAGACCATCTCTGTTTATGAACTGGACCAAAAATACAAGGACTCACATCTTCTTTGAGCTTGTAATATTGAGGGTCCTGCATCATGCAAATTTGTGTTAAGCAGACAAATAAATATAAGAATATAGTATTTGATCAATGCAACATCAACACTTCAGATCAAAGATATGTTTGATGTCCGACACATGTCACCAACAAATGTGATTGCATTAATTCAATCACTTCCATTTTCTTAAATTATAACTAGTATCTACGTGTCAGTATCGTGTCCATCTTATGTTTTAAAAATTCTACATGAAATGAACTTGCCCATAAAGAGATTCTTGCTGTACCTTTCTGTACTCTTCAGGCAGAAAGCTACCTATAGTCTTCCCAAAGACCTCACACGTAGAAAAATGAATCAAACGCTTGTTATTCTCGGTGCAAAATTTAATCTGCATATTATTACACCATCAACCACATTTCATAAAAACATGAAATCAAATAGTATATACAAAAAAATTTCACAAAATAAAACAAAATAAAAAAACCCACCACCGGGATCGCATCGATGAAATTACTGTAAATAGTATCCAAAGGCCGTGTATTATAATCCGCCGGTGTGCATATCGCAGCAAGATTAATAGTCTAAACCAAGAAGAACAACATCATCAAAAAAGTAAATAAAAACGGAACAAGAAAATGGAAAAGAAGAAGAAGAAGAAGAAGAAGAAGAAAGAATATATACGAGATCAGAAGCTTTGACAAGAGTTTCAAGGCGAGAATCGTTCTTGATATTCATGTGATGAAACTCAATACGGTTAGCCCAAGGATGAGACTTATCAAGGAGGTGATTGATTTTCTCAGAGGAGACATCAATGACTATGGCTTTGTGAGAAGTTTCAGACATGAGTTTTTCGGTGAGGTGTGATCCGATGAAACCTCCACCGCCGATCATGCATATTGAGAGCGGCGTGATTGGCTTTCCGTCCAGGTTCACTCGATCCATGAAGCTTTTGTGTGTGTTGTGGAGTGAGAGAGAGAGAGAAGAAGAGAGAAAATGCAGAGAGGAAGAAGAAGAGGAAAGAGAAAAGGTGTGTGTGGAAGTTAGTTAATAATTGGTTTTTTTCAAGATCGTGATTGAAGAAGGAACTGAGAATACGGTGGCATTGATGTAAATTCGACCACAATTTCAGTTATGGACGTTGCTTGTTGTCATGACTTGCATGCCATAGCCATATATGGTTAGAATTATATAATGAAAAAAATGGATAGAGGTACAATGTTTGTGTAAACTAATTTTAAACCGAGTACCAATAATAATTGAGTATTTGATACTTATTTTTTTTTTTTTTTTTTAAAAATCGGTTATAATATATGGTTATATAACAATGTATATAATAGATTCGTATTGGGTGGTAACCAAGTATTCTCTACTTCAGATATTAACAATCAATGTCGTTAAAACATTTAGTTGTATGTAGATACCATGACTTTGTGAGAAGGGAAGCTATTAAGGTTGAGGTTGAGAAAATGTTGGCTATCTTAGACTGAGCCAAGACCCATTTCGTCAATGGACCGATTCTCCCAAGTCACTAGCTCACACACGAACAACCATATGGACTTACCTTAAATACACTAAATCAACACCACCTAAATATGCATTGTATATCCAAATCTTATGTCAACTTGCTATGATCTGCTCGCATATGTCCCCCAAGACAATTGTTCGAACTAGGGTTAGGAAGATCATAAACCCTAGTTCACCACTATCAAGGCCAACACATAGCCTTGACGAATGAGGGTAAACGTGTTTGCAGACACATCACCCCCTCTAGTTAGACGAAAAAGTTGTTACTCAAAGTCTGTCAACCTCAATGAATCACTAGTCATTTCTAGACTACAAATCTCTAGTCCACCCAGATTTGTGGCGCCGTCTATGGAAAATGTTCTACGCATTTCACCGTCTTCATTTCACAAAATCAAAGGGTCAACACTCGATTATGAGTGGTAGCCAATGTATCGTTGGCAATGTCCAGCCTCAATAGTTAGATGGAACCACAATTTCGTCATCACCACCAAACCAAAACCAAAACCCGTCCCATGATGGAGCCATGGGGATTTAGCCCATCCATCACGGCCCAGAACTTGGAGATTTAGGATATTATACCCTTCAATAACAAATAGGAGACTAACAATATTCAAAAACATGTAGAAAAAATCATTCAATTATTTTTTAAAACTAGAAAGTCGTGGGTTTTTTAACGAGTATTAACCAAATCGAATTTAAGTTATGACGCCTTATTTTCTAGTTTTGATAGGTTAAGTTTTTTGCAGCTAAAGTCTCATTTCATAAAACAAAGACAAAAATAAGAAAAAGGCATATACATAAATGGGTTCTTTGCTCTTAAGAAACCTATATACGATACTGACAAAAGAGGTGTGTATTTTAGGGAAGATCTATTATTCAATTTAAGCAATGATTTTTATCAGTCTGTTCATTCTCTCCACGTTGTCATCGGAGACACAACGGCGAAAAATGTCCGGTGATAATAGGACGGTTGAGCGAACTCAAACCTGAATTTGAATCTCAACAACGTGAAAGAACTATTAAGTTTATCACGAACGAGAGCTCTCAAGATCATATTATTCATGACCTGTGGTTATTTAAAGAAGCCGAGAAGAAGCAATTCTGCAATTCAGAGAAATGAATGGGTGAAGATGGTGGAATGGTTCAAACAATGAAAACTGGAATGGGATAAAAAAGGGTTTTTACTTTTTTTGTGAGAAAATGAAAGAATAAGAAGACAAAAGGTAAGCACGTGATCATTAAAAGAGAGTTTTTAATCTAGGCCATTTAATTAGATCTTGTGGCTGTGGTTTATTCCTCTCACCTCTCACAATAATAACTCCTCTCATTTGATACACCCCCAATATACGGACACTACCGTGTCGGTCTTTTTACTACGCTAATGCATGTATATTTTATTATGTTTGTTTGTATAATTTTGATTACAATTTTTAAGTTTTTAAATATTAATGGAAATTATTCGTACATCGATTTATCTACAAATTATTGTCAAAGTATATAACGAAATTATTTATCAACTCAACATATTTTGGTTTGCATGTGTAACATCCCGCTTAAACGTAACTTTTATCAGTATCAGAGGAATTACGAGCAAGTAAGGGCACAATTGTAATTATGAGATGAAGGGCTTTATATAGGGGGAGGATTGATATTTCTTCATTTTCCTCATTTCCTTCTCTCACTAAAGTTCATATTTTCTCTCCCTCTCTCTCTAGAAAATCGGCCCTCACCCCAGCATGCTCCAATCTATCAGTTTCCTTCCCAAATTCTTGGTATTGCAAGCAAGCAAGCTTTTGGGAAAGATTGAAGCAAGAGGAATTAAGGAAACCAAGTCAAGAGGAGGAATTCCAAAACTAGGGTTCCTTAGAGAAGCTTAATCCTTAGAGAAGCAAGCATTAGGTGAGTTCCAAAACTAGGGTTCCTTGGCAAGACCAGCAAGCATTAGGTGAATTCCTTAGAGAAGCTTAATCCTTTTGGGTTATATTTATGTGAGAATTACAACTCAATTTCTAAGATTTAGAGGAAAAAGGATAGTTTTTCCCCTTTTTGATACATGTGGTTAATTCCTATTTAATCCTTGATGTCAGTATGTTTTTATGAATTAAAATGAGTTCCTGGCAAGTTCTAAAGATCACTGAGCAACTGGGTACCAATATTTTAAAGTTAAAATATGATTTTCTGAACTCTGAGTTCTGCTACGGTCGCAGAGCGACCAGGACTTTGCTTTGCGAAGTAGCAGAGTTTTGCTACTGCCTATCTTCGCCTAGCCATCACCCAGATTTCGCTTTGCAAAGTAATCAGAAGCTGAGTTCGCAGAGCCAAGTTTCAGACGCTCTGCGAAGCTTCAGACTCAGGAATATCAGGTTCTGAAGGTTCAGACTCTGAATGTTCAGACTCAGGTGCTCGCAAAGTGAAGTTAAGGGTCGCAAAGCGAAGTGGTTCAGAATGGCTTTTTATTAACAAACAGTTGTACCATGCCAATGATCTTTGAAATGCCTTGGAACATAGATTACTCAGGAGCCTTCAAGGATTAACCTAGGATAAATATATGTATCATACAGAGTGATGGGTAGTTTACCCACATGATTTCAGGTAAAAGGAACGGGGAATTATTACAGATGGGATAGTAAGCCCATAAGTACGACATATGATAACGATATGTCTAGATCCTATGATAGGATAGCAAGATGAATGTACACAATTTATGTACGAAAGTACAAGGAATGTTTCAACATTCAAAGCTTCAGATAAGCTTAAGGATTTAGTTTCCCAACAATTAAGTAAGTGGCTTATGAGAACGATAAGCTTAAACTTTATTATAGGTTAAGGACCTCATGTTTAAGTACTTGAGGAATGCATTAGATATGCATATGATTAGAGAAATGTATCAGATATACATATGAGTTTTAAAGCCAAGAATTAAAGTATAATTTATACGTGTTCATCAGACTCCGGATTATGCCGGATGGGATTTCTCCGAAAGGGCCATCCACACGTATGTTAAAAGATTAAACATGTCCTGTAGACTCCAGATTATGTCGGATGGGACTTCTCCGAGAGGGTTGTCCACATGTAAGTTAAGTTATGTCCAGCAGGCTACGGATTATGCCGGATGGGACTTCTCCGAGAGGGCTGTCCACATAGCGATTAAAGGAGTCCGGTGTTAGCCTGATATGATAGGAATTTTCACCGGTATGAGGGAAGATGTACTTCGGGGTTACTCAACCCGGATGTACTCCGTAAAATGAACCAAGATAATTATTGTGTGTTATACGCTAACTTCTAACTTTATGTTATAAGAAAGATGAATATGTGTATATATATTATACAAAGAGAAATGACAAAGTAGTCATCAGTTATCAGAAAGTGATCATAAGATATCCCCAGATCACTAAGTATGAGATTATGAATATGTTCAGCATAAGATAAAGACATATAGCGATCCTAGTTTTTCCCTTGATCGCGAAATATGTAGAGACTGACGGCGATCATAGGTATCCCCAAGATTGCCGACGGTAGGCACGACAACCCTAGGATTCCCCGAGGTTGCCAACAGTAGGTTGGGTGGAGCTCACTGAGACATTATGTCTCATCCCAATCCTTCTGGTGCAGGTTTTCAGGTAAGCTGAAGGTGAGAAAAACACAAGAAGGGGGGTTGAATTGTGTTGGCCTTTTTCTTTCTCAAAACTTATGTTAGTTCAGAGTCAGATATTGATCAGATTCTAAAGCTATTTTCAGAGTTGTTTTGCAGCGGATATAAAGTAAATGAGAGAGAGAGAGAGAGAGAGAGAGAGAAGCAATTATCCTGGTTCCTTCCACAACCCGGAAGTAGTCAAGTCCCCTTGTCACTTACAAGAGATTTTTCACTATAATCACAAAGATTACAATTGCTCAAGCACATAGCAAGAGACTTCCTATGCTCAAACACAAAGTAAGAGACTTCCAATGCTCAAACACAAAGAAAGAGACTTCCTATGCTCAAACACAAAGTAAGAGACTTCCTTGCACAAACACTAAGTAAGAGACTTCCTTGCTCAAACACTAAGTAAGAGACTTTCTATGCTCAAACACAAAGTAATAGACTTCTGATTGCTCAAGCACACAGGCGAGAGACTTTGAATCAAACAGATTTACAAAAGAATATGTTTGAGTTGAACACTTAATATACTATCAGTGGTGTTCACAAAATACAACACATATTCAGACTCTATACTTAAGAAATTCTAGGATAAGAAGGTTTGTAAGAATTTCTAAGCTCTTTGATGACTTTCGAATTTTGGCAGAATATGGCGTTTCCAGAAAATAGAGTAACAGAGTCTTGAACAAGTTCTTCTTCAAATCTTCAGATCTTTATAAAGGAACAAAGAGTTGTTGAGAAGATGCCAGGTCATCAATAGAGCCGTTGTAAATAGAAGCTTCAGCCAACATTAATTCCTTCCTGTTATGGTGTGCGAAACAGAGAAACAGAGGAACACGTTTTGAATTGTTTCCTTAAAAACTGGCTGCGTTTTTCGTCCAAGGAGACAAAGGTTGCAGAGAGTGGTTCTGACTGTACAGTACTTTACTCTTGAAAGTGACAGTTGTTGACTTCTGCATTTCCTTCAGACTCAGACTCCCAGTCTGTTCTTCAGATGCAGTTCTTCAGAAGCTGGTCTTCAGACACTGTTCATCAGACGCACTGTTCATCAAACGCTGTCTTCAGAAGCTGTTCATCAGACGCTGTCTTCAGAAGCTGTTCATCAGATGCTGTCTTCAGAAGCTGTTCATTAGAAGCTGTCTTCAGAAGTTGAATGTCTTCAGACTTGCAACACAAGCTTCAATAGTTTTTCTTCTGCTCTTAACTTGATCTTTCAGAACCACTGTTAGATACATAACTTTCAGTATGTGGTCCTGCACACTAGAACAAGCATTATCATATCCAATTTTCTTTTTAACACTTTGTTATCATCAAAACTCAAAAGGGACTTGTTCATACATTTTGTTCCAACAATCTCCCCCTTTTTGATGATGACAAACACAAGTATTAATAGAAAATTGTTGTTAATTTAATTAACAAGTTGACTTCAGGGTCTGAGGTTTGTAAGCTCCCCCTGAGTATGATAATTCTAAAGGTGAGGTGTGTAAGCTCCCCCTGAGTCTTATCCAGGTTAATTAAATTCAATTTAAATCAAACAGGTGAAAAATCCAAACTGTTTTTCACAGTTATCTCACAAAGAATTAATCAGAGGCTAAGAGATGAGAAGATGTTCTCCTAAGTTAATTAATTTTCAATAATTAACTTATGTTCTGATATGGCTCAGAGCCTGAAATACTTGTTACTTTTACTCCCCCTTTTGTTATCAACAAAAAGAAAATTCAAGAATTTAAGACACAAGAGAGTTAAAACGTGAGATAAAAATGTTCAGAGCATTTTGTTCAGTACCACTGAACTCTTTCAAACAGAATTGTTCAGAGCATATGGTTCAGTATTACTGAACTCTTCCAGACAGAATTGTTCAGAGCATATGGTTCAGTACTACTGAACTCTTTCAGACACAATTGTTCAGAACATATGGTTCAGTACTACTTAACTCTTTCAGAAAACGTTTGAGAGTTTTTAAATGAGTCTGAAAACTGAACGTGTAAGATAAGAAAGTGAAAGTGTGACTGTGTTTTGAGTGTTTTTGTTAAAACTTTTCAGAAACTGAAAACAGAAAAACATTAAACACAACTGCACATTAATGACTTTAGGAGGGGCGCAAAGTACAACTTTCAAAACTAACTCATCACTGCCCAGCAGTTATAACTTATCAGTTTCTGACTATGTGTCAGACTACTGTTCAGATTCACTCTCATTAGTGGGCCACGTGTAAAGTGTCCACTTATAATGAGTTTTATCAGAAGTCAAAAAATAAAATTCTGAAACTCAGACTCTGATGTCTTCAGAGGCTGAACTTTCTTCAGATTCTCAAAGTGAGTGTCTGATAAGTCTTAGCTTCTGATGAACTTCAGATTCTCAATTTCTATTCCGAGTCAAGCAATTTTTTCAGAGATAAAATGCATGTTCAGATTCTTTTTAATAAAATTAAATCTATCTTCTGTGAGGGGTTTTGTAAATATATCAGCCCATTGATGATCAGTATCAATGAATTGAATATCCAAACACCCTTCTGAACATAATCTCTAATAAAATGATGTTTAATTTCAATATGCTTCGCTCTTGAATGTAGAATAGGATTTTTAGACAGACAGCTTGCAGCAGTATTATCACAAAAAATAGGAATGTTGTTTTCATGAATCTGATAGTCTTCCAACTGATGTTTCATCCAGAGTAGTTGTGTGCAACAACTTGCAGCTGAGATGTATTCTGCTTCTGCTGTTGACAATGCAATAGTTGATTGTCTTTTGCTGGCCCAGGATATCAGATTCTCACCAAGGAATTGACAATTTCCACTGGTGGATTTTTTTTCAATCCTGTCACCAGCATAATCAGCATCGCAGAATCAGCATCGCAGAATCCAACCAGCTTGTAATCTAAGGATTTCTTATACAGAATTCCAAGATTAGTTGTTCCCTTCAGATACCTGAAGATTCTCTTGACATCAGTCATATGAGATTCTCTAGGATCTGATTGGAATCTTGCACATAAGCATACACTGAATAAAATATCTGGTCTAGAAGCTGTTAAATATAACAGAGAACTATGAAGGTGAGAAAAACACACAAGAAGGGGGGGTTGAATTGTGTGGGCTATTTCTTTTCTTTCTCAAAAACTTTGGTTAAGTTCAGAATCAGATTTTGAAACTTTTTCAGAGTTATTTAGCAGCGGGTAAAGTAAATGAGAAAGGGAAAGAGAGATAGACACAGCAAATTATCCTGGTTCCTTCCACAACCCGGAAGTAGTCCAGTCCCCTTGTTACTTACAAGAGATTTTCCACTATAATCAAACGATTACAATTGCTCAAGCACAAAGCAAGAGACTTCATATTGCTCAAACACAAAGTAAGAGACTTCTTTTGCTCAAACACTAAGTAATAGACTTCCTATTGCTCAAACACTAAGTAAGAGACTTCTTTGCTTAGACACACAGTCTAAGACTTTGAATCAAACAGATTTTACAAAGAAATGAGTTTGAGTTTGAACACTTGATATACAATCAGTGGTGTTCACAAAATACAACACAATTTTAAGACTCTAAACTTAAGAAATTCTAAGATAAGAAGTTTGAAGAATTTCTAAGTTGTTTTTGGTGACTTTCGAATTTGACAGTTTTTGTGTTCAGTAAAACAGAGCACAGAGTTTCAGTCTTTGAGTTTCTTGAGTCTTGGTTTTTCTTCTTCAAATCTTCAATCCTTTATAGAGGATAACAGAGCTGTTGAGATTAACCAGTTTTTCACCAAAGAGCCGTTGCAATTAGAAGCTATGTCCAGCTTAATTTCTGCCTGACATTGTGTGCGAAAAAGCAGAGAACAGAGCACACAAATTTTGAATTGTTTCCTCAAAAGCTGGCTGCCTGTTTCTTCCAATGAGGCAACTGTTCCATTAAGTTGTTCTGACTGTACAGTGCTTTACTGTTGACAGTGACAGTTGCTTTTCCTTAAAACTCAGACTTCAGAAGCTTCTCTTCAGAAGCTGGCTTCATGAACTGTTCATCAGAAGCTATCTTCAGACGCACCCTTCAGACGCACTGTTCATCAGACGCTGGTCTTTAGACGCACCCTTCAGACGTACTGTTCATCAGATGCACTATTCATCAGACGCACCCTTCAGACGCAGTCTTCAGACGCTGCCTTCAGAAGCTACCTTCAGACGCACCTTCAGAAGCTGCCTTTAGACGCACCTTCAGAAGCTGCCTTCAGTAGCTGCTTCAGACACTGATTTGCTTCATACTTGCAACACAAGCTTCTATGCTTTCCTTCTTGCTCTTAACTTGTTCTTTCATAACCAATGTTAGATACCAAACTTTAAGTACATGGTTTTGCACACTTAGAATCAAGCATTAGCAATTCCAATTTTCTTTTTAACAATTTGTTATCATCAAAACCCAAAAGAGAGTTGTTCATACATTTTGTTCCAACAAACTAATCATACCTCTGTAGAGCTTCTGATCTACCTCTCCTTGTTTATTCAGTTTGGTTCTGAAGTGTCCTCTGAGAGCTGAATATCAGTACCAATGATCTAGCCTTTCTGGTTTCCTCTAAATCCCACAGTTCCTCCCTCTTTCATGGTCAGGGTTTGGAACATAGACTTTTCTCCTGTCATGGGATGCAAGCTACCACTGTCCAGGTACCAAGACTTGTCCTTTTCTTTGGCTGTTAAGCATATCTGCAATAGAAATGATTTCAGACTTAGGTACCCATATCTTATGGGTCCTCTTGGGTTAGTCCTGAAAGGTTTAGTCTTTTGTTGCACCTTATGTCTGGAGTTATAAGACTCAGACTTGTTCAGATACCTTGGATATGAATCCTTTAATTTTGAATAAGTCTTAGTATCAGACTCTGAGTTCTTCAGAACCTGAGCTTTCAATGGTCTTGACTCAGATTTCTTCAGAACCTTAGACTTGAAGGTCTTTGGTTCTGAGCTTTTTAGAGTCTGAACCTTTGAAGACTTTGGTTCTGTTTTCTTCAGAACTTTGGACTTAAGAGTCTTTGATTCTGATTTGTTCAGAATCTTGGATTCAGAAGTAGTAGGTTCTGATTTGTTAATGAAATTTCTGGCTTTAGCAACTGGTAAGGAGTTTAACTGGTTCTGATTAACAGGTTCTGAACCACAGGTTCTGAACTTGAAAACTTTAGCACAATTTAAATCACAGTTATGCAGCAGAATTAAAAGTGCAGAAATAAACAGAACACACAAGGTTTGTTAACCTAGTTCGGAGTAAACACCTCCTACTCTGGGGGATACCAATCCAGGAAGGAAATCCACTATTGGAATTAATCCTTAAGACTCAGACACTGACCCTCAGTTCCTATCCTAAGCAATCAATCTCCACCTAGTCAGATTTCTACCCACGCATGAGTATTAGAATCCACTAACTTCCTATTCAAGCAACAGCCCAGTTACTTGAACTACCCTTTGAACTTAGACCAGTTCTGAAACAAACAAACCAGAATTTGAAGAACACACTTCAAAACAAAAACTTCATTCTTGCTTAAAAGCTTTGAATGAATTACAACTCAATTAAACCTAAACCAACTCAAAACATATGAGTGGTGCACAAAACAAAGCTTAAAAAGCTTACACACACTAAGACTCTATTTCTGAAAATAAACCTCTGTTTTTCGTATCTCTTGAATAGCAGCAAAGCTCTCCTTATATAGCCTTCAATAATCAACATAAAATTGAATCCAATCTTCTGAATATGATTTATTTCTGAATTATGAATGACTGAAATAATTCTGCAATGTATCTTTGAAAGATCACATCAGTAAAATACGAGTTTCATAAAACTGAACCAAATCTTCATTAAATCTTCTTCAAATCAACCAGCAATCTAGAAGCAATATGCGAGGATAAATCCTTGATAAATCTCGCCAAGATTCGCGCAGAAACAACTTGAAAAAGATCAGCTTCTGATGAAGTCAACCAAAGTCAACGCTGGCATCAGACTCTGAATTCAGCTTCTGAAGCGCTACAGTGCATTCAGCATCTGATGAACAAAAGTGCCTCTGAACAGCTTCAAATGAAGTTTCTTGCAACTGAAGACTTGTTCTAAACATGGAGATGCTTCTATTCAACACATTGGATTTGCCAAAAAATGCAGCCAACACCAAAATACTCAACAATCTCCCCCTTTGGCAAATTTTTGGCTAAAACCAATGTTCACACACCCAAGTTCTTCAATCTCCCATAAAACTATCTCAGCAATGAAGAACTCCACAGTAATATAACATAGCAATCAGATTAGGCAGCGGATTCAGCTATGTTAAACATTAAAAAAAACAATCAGTTTCAACTTCTGAACACTGATACACACATAACAACTTCTGATATACTTGAAGCATACATAACACAGTTTATGATCAACTCCTGATCATCACAAACACTCCTGAAGCTTCACAACACTCCCCCTGCAACTCAGCATTCAACATTACTCCATAAAAACTCCCCCTTAATTCTGAACTACAGTAACTTGTGAAACAAGTAACTTTTGAAACTCTTCAGGAATACACCAACACTCAGGAATTTAATAACCTTGTACTCCCCCTGAGACACACATTGATCAGCAATCACCAATCACACAAACTTCTCCCCCTTTTTAGCCACAAAATTATGACAAAGCACCAGCAAAACAAGGAGAAAAAACACAAGTAACACACATAACAGCACATCTCAGACCAATCCAGCACATTTGCAAAGATCAGAATCACTACGAATCCACCTTGCAGAAGAACAACCAAGCACACAAAAAAAATAGGGAACATCACAACTGTAGAGTACATCATACCAGAACAAACAAGCCAGTCTTCAGACTCAGCACCAGATTGCTCAGTCTTCATCAGACACAAACAACAGAAGTTGCTTAATTAATATGTGCCTCAGGCACAATAAAAACCTTCTTCTCAACTATCTTCTCCTCAAAATCAGTCACTCTTTTCTGAACACAAGTCCTAACATCTTCAGACTTACAAGCAAATAGAACCTTCTGATCAGGAACAAGAACTTTGCTCCAGACTTTGGATGGTTCAGCACCAGAATTCTTCTGTGCTACAGGAATTGACTTGCTGTCATCAGCAACAACCTTTCCCTTTCCTTTGTTCAGACTCTGAGCAACACCTTCACACTTAGGTCTCCAAACTTTCTTGATTTTGCTCTTGTTCACAGCTGGTTCAACTTTTCTGTGTTGCAAATGTTTGGGATAACCATGCAATTTGTAACAAAAAGGTTTAATGTGACCCTTTTTACCACAATGATGACAAACCCAAGGTTTAATAGCCTTCTTATTGTTTCTGAAACATTTCTGGGGTTGCATCTGAGCATGCTTCTGAGGCAGCAGCTGAACTTGCTTCTGAGGTCTCATATGAGTTTGCTTCTGACCTTGCATCTGTGCTTGTTTCTGAGGTCTCCTCTTTGATGTTCCAACCATTGAATCATGAGTTTGAGTAGCAGGAACAAACTGATTAACAGAATTCATCTGTTTGGTATTCTGAGTCTGATTAAAACCTAAACCAGTTTTTCCTTGTTTCTGATTCTCTAAAATTTCCTCCAACTTATCAGTAGCAGGATTTAGCATTCTAACTTGCTTTATCATCTGATCAAGTTGTGAATTGAGTTGGATTACCTCATCACTGAGAACATAAATCTTCTCTAAGTGTCCATCCCTCTCAATCTGAAGTTGAGTATTAATTTTCTTATGCTCTTCCATCTGCTTGCACACTTCAACAAATTGACATTGCAATTTCCTGCAAGACTCAGCTGGATTTTTGTGACAGGCAGCCAGAACTTCAGAGGATGATTCTACATCACTTGTTTCAGATTCTGACCAGGTTTCTGAACCCATACCTTGATCATCAGCCCAGAATTTACCAGTTAAAGCATTGACAGGTTTATTCTCTTCACCTTCTGAGTCATCATCAGACCAGGAAGCAGTCAGACTCTTCTTCTGCTTCTTGAGGAAATTAGGACATTCTGACTTGACATGCCCATAGCCTTCACATTCAAAACATTGAACTTTCTTTGACTGATTGCTTTTGTCATTAGTTCTTGTCTTCTGCTTCAGGAACTTTTTGAATTGTTTACTCAGCAGCACAAGAGCTTCTGATGAGCTATCATCATCCACACATTCATAATCAGCAACAAATGCAACACCTTTACCCTTCGGATTAGTTCTGCTTAATTCAAAGTTCTGAAGAGAACCTATCAGTTCTTCAACCTTCATGCTGGATATATCATGTGCTTCTTCAATAGCAGTTACTTTCATATCAAACCTCTTGGGTAATGATCTGAGGATTTTTCTAACAAGTTTCTCATCTGAAACTTTTTCTCCAAGGGATTCAAAAGAATTAGCCATGTCCAGAATGTTCATGTAAAAGCTCTGGATGTTCTCATCCTCCAGCATTCTGAGATTTTCAAACTTTGTTGTCAGAAGCTGAAGTCTGGACAGCTTTACCTTTGAGGTGCCTTCATGAGCAATCCTGAGAATTTCCCAGGCATCTTTAGCAAGTGTGCACTGCTTGATCATCCTGAATACATTCTTATCCACTCCATTAAAAATAGCATTCAGGGCTTTGGAATTAGCATGTGACAGATCATCTTCATCCTTGGTCCAGTCTTCTTCTGGTTTTTAAAACTGCTGTCTTCTTTCCTTCTTTATCAGTTACAACTGGATGTTCCCAGCCTTTAATCACAGCTTTCCAGGTCTTGCTATCCATGGATTTCAGGAATGCACACATCCTGGATTTCCAGTACTCATAATTGGTGCCATCAAGTAGGGGTGGTCTGTTGACAAAACCTCATTCTTTCTCCATACTTACCAGAAATAAATACCCCTAGAACTCACCCAAAACACAGGCAGGGTGCCTGCTCTGATGCCAATTGAAATTTCTGGCTTTAGCAACTGGTAAGGAGTTTAACTGGTTCTGATTAACAGGTTCTGAACTTGAAAACTTTAGCACAATTTAAATCACAGTTATGCAGCAGAATTAAAAGTGCAGAAATAAACAGAACACACAAGGTTTGTTAACCCAGTTCGGAGTAAACACCTCCTACTCTGGGGGATACCAATCCAGGAAGGAAATCCACTATGGGAATTAATCCTTAAGACTCAGACACTGACCCCCAGTTCCTATCCTAAGTAATCAATCTCCACCTAGTCAGATTTCTACCCACGCATGAGTATTAGAATCCACTAACTTCCTATTCAAGCAACAACCCAGTTACTTGAACTACCGTTTGAACTTAGACCAGTTCTGAAACAAACAAACCAGAATTTGAAGAACACACTTCAAAACAAAAACTTCATTCTTGCTTAAAAGCTTTGAATGAATTACAACTCAATTAAACCTAAACCAACTCAAAACATATGAGTGGTGCACAAAACAAAGCTTAAAAAGCTTACACACACTAAGACTCTATTTCTGAAAATAATCCCCTGTTTTTCGTATCTCTTGAATAGCAGCAAAGCTCTCCTTATATATCCTTCAATAATCAACATAAAATTGAATGCAATCTTCTGAATATGATTTGTTTCTGAATTATGAATGACTGAAATAATTCTGCAATGTATCTTTGAAATATCACATCAGTAAAATACGAGTTTCATAAAACTGAACCAAATCTTCATTAAATCTTCTTCAAATCAACCAGCAATCTAGAAGCAATATGCGAGGATAAATCCTTGATAAATCTCGCCAAGATTCGCGCAGAAACAACTTGAAAAAGATCAGCTTCTGATGAAGTCAACCAAAGTCAACACTGGCATCAGACTCTGAATTCAGCTTCTGAAGTGCTACAGTGCATTCAGCTTCTGATGAACAAAAGTGCCTCTGAACAGCTTCAAATGAAGTTTCTTGCAACTGAAGACTTGTTCTAAACATGGAGATGCTTCTATTCAACACATTGGATTTGCCAAAAAATGCAGCCAACACCAAAATACTCAACAGTTAAGAACTTCAGTTTTGCCTGCTCTTGACACAAAGCAAACTTTCAGACCTTTCTTAATACAATAAGAATCAAATGACAGATTGGCTTTCTTTTGTATCCTTTGTCTGACATTCTGAGATTTAAAAGGTTTTGTATAAACTGGTTTAGTATCTTTTGAAGATTTCATAAACACAACCTTTTGAAAATTTGAGTCTGAATTTTTCGGAGTCTGAGACTTGCTTGTCTTAGGTTCTGAACTCTTCAGACTTTGAACCTTTTCAGATTTAAAGTCTGTTTTCCTCATAGTCTTAGACTTAGAACCTTTTGGTTTAGATTTTGGCAAAGTTTTAGATTCTGCCTTCATCTTTCTCTTAGGTTCAAAATGAAGGAAAATCGACATACAAAAGGCAGCGGATGTTTAAAATTTTTCGATTTTTCTTTCCTTGGATCATTACAAATATCACATGAATCAGTGATAGAATTGTTACCTCTTGTAGTGAAGAAATAGTTTCTTTGATCACAGCTAAGCAAGCAAGCAAAGCCTCTACTCGTCCACACGAACGGTTTCCTCTGGTTCCCGGTGCTAGCCAAGCGATCAGAGGTTAGGGAGAGATGTAGGGATTTCGGTTTTGCCTTTTAGGGTTACACGAAAAAGCTCTACTGATTTCAGCATTAGAGCTCTATTTATAGAGCTCATTGCTACACGAAAATCAGCCATCATGTTGAGCTTCCATAAGCCCATTAACCCATTAGCTTCCGCTAACTAATTAGCGTCAATTGCTAAACGCACCCCATCATATAAGTATTACTTATATTTCTCCTTTTGACCGTTCTATTGTATGTGACCCTATAGGTTCTTGCAACGTTGGCAATAATATTAAATCTTATATTTAACATTACAAACAGTGAGCGGTATCTAGCAACACATCACAGCTACCCAAGTGACAAGAATGTCAAGTGATCTGACGAAACCTTTTCCACGATAATGTCTATGTGTACAATTACTCCTTTGTCCTAATATCTTTATTGAACACAAGGCATAGATTACATCACCCTTGTTTAACTCAATATCTATATTTCTTGATTCCGAAATATACTGAATAACGAATAAGTCCAATATCTCATATTGACTTAATTCGGCATGGCCATGCATTTTTCCAGTCATATTTCATCAAGAGGCCTAAAGATATATCTCCTGTTATGAAGGAGGGACAAATCCCATCTAGGACACTCATGTCCCTCAGCATGATTCATCGAGTGCCCATTAACCAACGTTATAGTTATCTTGTTATAGATAACGTTTGAATGGCAATAAAACACTTGAGTCCACATCTAGGGATCACAGTGGTTTCAGGTCTAAGAGTGATATACACTATTATCGTTGTGAGAATAACTTATGACGATTTCATAACATACTATGTAGTATTCTCACGATGGGTCAATCCAGTATAAATATTACTCCTAATACTCATACCTATGTATAAACTTAATATCTCATATTCATGACCCATGAGATATGGTCATCAGTCTACATACATAATAGTCTCCATGCTTTATTATTATCCTAGTTCATATTAAAGCTTGACTACGGATACTTTTAAGAATAGTGTTCTTTCTGTTGATGTAATCTCATGATTAAGTCACACTTAATATTCCATCACATGAACCAACTATTCTAGGGACTTTATTAATCTTATATCAAGTGTAATAAAGAACACCATATTTTATTAATAATAAAAGTCATGATACATGTGAAAAGTTTAACATAAACTATTGGCCTCTAGGGCTTACACCAACAATCTCCCACTAGCACTAGAGCCAATCAGGCATAGACCTAATACCCATAGATCTAGTATGACCATCATGCTTCTGCTGAGTCAGAGCTTTAGTCAGTGGATCAGCAACATTGTCTGATGTTGGTACTCTTCATATTTTCACATCTCCTCTATCGATGATTTCTCGAATGAGATGATAGCGCCTAAGTATGTGTTTGGATCTTTGGTGAGATCTAGGTTCTTTAGCTTGTGTGATTGCTCCATTGTTATCACATAGTAATTCAATGGGATCCACAATGCTTGGAGCTATACCAAGATCAAAGATGAATTTCTTGATCCAAACAACCTCTTTTGCGGCATTAGATGCAGCAATATACTCGACCTCAGTTGTAGAATCAGCGACTGTTTCCTGCTTTGAACTTTTCCAGCTCACAGCACCGCCATTTAAGCAAAACACATATCCAGATTGCGATTTGAAATCATCATGATCTGTCTGAAAACTAACATCTGTGTAACCAATTACAGAGAGCTCTTCCTGACCTCCATAGATCAAGAAAGTATCCTTAGTTCTTCTCAAGTACTTAAGGATGTTCTTGACAGCAACCCAATGACTGTTGCCTGGATTAGACTGGTATCTGCTCGTAGCACTTAAAGCATACGAGACATCTGGTCGAGTACATAACATAGCATACATGATAGATCCAATTGCGGATGCATATGGAACATTGATCGTTCGATCCCTTTCTTCATCAGTTGAAGGGGATTGTGCTTTTGAGAAACTTATACAATGAGTCCTTTCTTGGACTCATACATATTGAAACGTCTCAAGACTTTGTCTATGTATGTACCCTGACTTAAGCCAAGCAATCTTTGTGATTTATCTCTATAGATCCTGATTCCTAATATGTAGGAAGCTTCACCTAAGTCTTCCATAGAAAAGCATTTCCCTAACCAAGATTTAATTTCTTGTAGTGTAGGGATGTCATTTCCGATAAGCAATATGTCATCCACATATAATACCAGGAATGAGACTATGCTCCCACTAACCTTCTTGTAAACACAAGGTTTATCTTCATTTTTAATGAATCCATACTGTTGTACAGTTTCATCAAAACGAAGATTCCAACTTCTGGAAGCTTGCTTCAATCCATAGATTGATCGCTGCAATTTGCATACCTTTTGGATGTTATTAGGAATGTCAAATCCTTCAGGTTGTGTCATGTATACATCCTCAAGGAGATTTCCATTAAGGAAAGCAGTCTTGACATCCATCTGCCATACTTCATAATCATGGTATGCAGCGATAACAAGTAAGATCCGAATGGATTTGATCATTGCGACTGGTGAAAAGGTTTCATCATAGTCTACACCATGAATTTGTTTGAAGCCTTTAGCAACCAACCGCGCTTTGTAGGTGTTAACCTTTCCGTCCATGTCAGTTTTCTTTTTGAAAACCCACTTGCAACCTATAGGATTAATTCCTTTAGGTGTTTCAACCAAGTTCCAAACTTGATTTGTGTACATGGAATCCATTTCAGATTTCATGGCCTCAAGCCACTTCTCAGATTCAGGACCAGTAATGGCCTCTTGATAAGTCATAGGCTCATCTTGATCCATGAGCAATACGTCACATTCTTCTGATATGAGATACCCATATCTCTCAGGTTCATGACGTATCCTATTTGACCTACGTGGTTCTTGTGTTATTGGAGTAGGATTTACTGTCACAACAGTTTGTGTATCCTGCTCTTGTTCCTCCATTGGCGTACTACTTTGTGGGTCTTGAACTTCTTCAAGATCTACCTTTTTCCCACTAATTTCTTTTGAAACAAATTCCTTTTCAAGGAATACTCCATTTCTAGCGACAAACACTTTGCCCTCAGATGGTTTGTAAAAGTAGTATCCTTTAGTTTCTTTAGGATATCCCACAAAGAAACATTTGTCAGATCTTTGTTCAAGTTTAGTGGACATTAGTCGTTTCACATAAACTTCACAACCCCAAATCTTTAAATGTTTCACATTAGGTTTTCGACCACTCCACATCTCATATGGTATCTTTTCTATCGCTTTGGATGGAACTTGGTTAAGTGTATAAGCTGCAGTTAATAAGGTGTGTCCCCAAAAGGAGTTTGGAAGATCAACATGACTCATCATAGATCGGACCATGTCTAACAAGGTTCGATTTCTCCTTTTGGAAACACCATTCCATTGTGGTGTTCCAGGAGGTGTGAGTTGGGATAAGATCCCACACTCTTTTAGATGATCGTCAAACTCTTGGCTCAAATATTCGCCACCTCGATCAGATCGAAGCATTTTGATTTTCTTGCCAAGTTGGTTTTCTACTTCATTTTGAAATTCCTTGAAGAAAGTAAATGATTCAGATTTATGTTTCATTAGATACACATATCCAAATCTACTAAAGTCATCAGTGAATGTAATGAAGTAGTAAAAACCTCCTCTAGCAGGTGTGTTTAGTGGTCCACATACATCAGTATGTTTGAGTCCAAAAAGATCACTAGACCTTTCACCTGTTCCGGTGAATGGGGTCTTTGTCATCTTTCCCAATAAACAAGATCGACATGTCTCATATGATTCTAAATCAAAAGAGTCCAAAATTCCATCCTTATGGAGTTTGGAAATGCGATTTTCGTTTATATGGCCTAAACGACAATGCCAAAGATAAGTTGGATTCAACTCATTTGGTTTCATCCTTTTCGTATTTATGTTATAGATTGGCATATCGAGATCAAGAATATAAAGTCCATTACTCATAATGGCATTAGCATAATGAATATTATCCAAATAAATAGAACATTTGTCTTTTATTGTAAACGAAAAACCAGACTTGTCCAAACAAGAAACGAAAATAATATTCCTGCTAATTGCAGGTACAAAATAATAGTTCTCTAACTGTATTAAAAGACCACTAGGTAAAGTCAATTCATAAGTTCCAACAGCTAAAGCAGCAACCTTTACGACATTACCAACTCGTAAATCGACCTCCCCTTTTGCCAATGTTCTACTCGTTCTCAGCCCCTGCACATCAGTACAAATATGAGAACCACATCCAGTATCTAATACCCATGATGTAGAAGTAAACATATTCATTTCTATAACAAAAATACCTGAAGAAGTGGAAGCAACCATTCCATTCTTTTTGTCTTCCAGATATTTTGGGCAGTTGCGCTTCCAGTGCCCGGTCTTACCGCAGTAGAAGCACTTGCCCTCCTTAGCCACACCTCCAGTGGCTTCAAAGCTTTGGTTGATGGCTTAGCAACTGCTTTGCCTTTGCCATTTCCCTTAGACTTTTTAGGCTTCTTGATTTGCTTTTTGACCTTTCCATTGTTAACCATCAAGATGGTCTTACCCTTTCCCTTCATGTTCTTTTCAGCAGTTCTTAACATTGCTGCAAGCTGTGGAAGAGTTTTGTCCATGTCATTCATGAGGAAATTCATGACAAAATGGCTAAAGCTTTCTGGCAACGATTGCAAGATAAGATCAATAACAAGTTCCTGCTCAAGGGGTAAACCCAATCGCGCGAGGTTCTCAATGTACCCAATCATCTTGAGTACATGAGGTCCTACAGGACTTCCTTCTGACAGCTTAGTTCCAAAAAGGGCCTTGGAGACATCATACCTTTCATGCCTAGCCTGCTCTTCATAAAGAGTCTTAAGGTGTTCGATCATATCGTACGCAGCCATGTTCTCGTGTTGCTTCTGAAGCTCAGAGGTCATGGTTGCAAGCATGATGCAAGCGACTTCCACGACATCATTGACATGCTTACTATAAGCATCTCTCTCAGCCCTGGGAGCATTTGCAGCTGGTGCCTCTTCAGGAACAGGTTCATCAAGCACATACAACTTTTTCTCATGTGTGAGGACAATCCTCAAGTTACGGTGCCAATCTAAAAAATTTTGTTTCATTCAGCTTATCCTTATCAAGGATTGATCGCAAAATGTTGTTTGAAGTGTTAGTTGCCATCTACAATTTAAAATATACAAAATAAGTATCATGAAAATAACATATTTAATTTGGCCTTTAATTAAATACGCTCCCACTATTTTATTCAAATCAAATGACCTTCAAACATTTAATTCGGAAAATCCCGTTGGAAGATTTTCTAGCGGGTTGAAATCCTTATTTCACCTTGTTTTGAGTCAGCTAGGGCTGATCACCCAAAACTCAGCTATTTAGGTAGGAACATTTCCAATTGTATCTCATACAACTTTCAAATCAATTGGGCGAGTAACTCTTACTCTGATCTATCATATAGATATTTCCCAATTCTTGCTTCTAAATTTATTCTAATCATATTAAAATTAATTTAGTTAAGTTAAACCCAATAGAATAACAATCGGGTAAATGATATTATCGCACCGCGACTTACAAACATAGAACATGTGCTTTGCTAAGGCAAACCCACACATTCGATATTAGTCTTGAAGGGTGTTATTCTTTTGGAAAGCATTAAACTTAATATATTACTTTGAAGGATTTTATTCAGTTTGATCTCACCTCACCACGGCTTATATATCATATATATTCACACTCCAATCATTCAAGCATACATAACAATTATACAAAATAAAAGTGACATGATTATGGCCTCCTAACGCTATGATTCCCTCAAGCCAATGAGAGAATCTAAACTAATCCTAGAAACGACCTTGCTTCTCCAAGCTAGACTTCTAGGGCTAATCCAACGTCAATAGTCCTATTACCTCCTTGTATTCTAATTACATTACATATAAAGAAACTCGTTTTACATACGAGGGATTGGATGAGAAGAGAACGTACATATAGAATTCAAGAGAGAGGCACGACACGCAGGCCGTATTTCAAAAATCCAAAATAAAAGAAATAATAAGACTAAGGCCATAATCATTCACACAACAACAATAAAACACCTTTTATTATTATTAACACCTCATAATTAAATAAATTAAATTAAAATTCGGCCATAATCATTCACACAACAACAATAAAACACCTTTCATCTTGAACAACTCATACTGTTGAACCAGAAGGTTAGCCTTGGCTTCTCTAACTTTCTTGTTTCCTTCATAGTTAGAGCATAAGGATGTGAAGATGGCCTTTGCAGTAGATTTATCACCCAGCTTCAAGTATTCATTGTGAGGCAGAGAGTCCACAATAATACCTTTTACATTGTGATGCTTTCTGTAGATCTTTCTTTCAGCATCAGTAAGGCTTCTTCTATTAATAGCTACTCCTTCTTCATCAACTGGTATAGTTATACCATCTTCAATGATGTCCCATAGACTATCATCTATTCCAATGATATGACTATACATCTTGCTTTTCCACCATGAAAATTTTTCAGGATCACCAGTAAACATAGGAGGTTTATGGTGTGAGTGAGATTTTCTTTCATCTATACCATATTCACCATCACCACTTCTGGATGTGGATTCACCAGAATCATCAGAATACATGTTTTTCTCAGGATCTTTACTGACTCACTGTTAGGTGATTGAATATCAGAACCGGGGCTCTGATACCAACTGAAGGTGAGAAAAACACAAGAAGGGGGGGTTGAATTGTGCTGGCCTTTTTCTTTCTCAAAACTTATGTCAGTTCAGAGTCTGATATTGATCAGATTCTGAAGCTATTTTCAGAGTTGTTTTGCAGCGGATATAAAGTAAATGAGAGAGAGGGACATACAAAAGAAATTATCCTGGTTCCTTCCACAACCCAGAAGTAGTCCAGTCCCCTTGTCACATACAAGAGATTTTTCACTATAATCACAAAGATTACGATTGCTCAAGCACAAAGCAAGAGACTTCCTATGCTCAAACACAAAGTAAGAGACTTCCAATGCTCAAACACAAAGTAAGAGACTTCCTATGCTCAAACACAAAGTAAGAGACTTCCTTGCCCAAACACTAAGTAAGAGACTTCCTTGCTCAAACACTAAGTAAGAGACTTTCTATGCTCAAACACAAAGTAAGAGACTTCTGATTGCTCAAGAACACAGGCGAGAGACTTTGAATCAAACAGATTTACAAAAGAATATGTTTGAGTTGAACACTTGATATACTATCAGTGGTGTTCACAAAATACAACACAGTTTCAGACTCTATACTTAAGAAATTCTAGGATAAGAAGGTCTGTAAGAATTTCTAAGTTCTTTGATGACTTTCGAATTTTGGCAGAATATGGCGTTTCCAGAAAACAGAGTAACAGAGTCTTGAACAAGTTCTTCTTCAAATCTTCAGATCTTTATAGTGGAACAAAGAGCTGTTGAGAAGATGCCAGGTCATCAATAGAGCCGTTGTAAATAGAAGCTTCAGCCAACATTAATTCCTTCCTGTTATGGTGTGCGAAACAAAGAAACAGAGGAACACATTTTGAATTGTTTCCTTAAAAACTAGCTGCGTGTTTCGTCCAAGGAGACAAAGGTTGTAGAGAGCGGTTCTGACTGTACAGTACTTTACTATTGACAGTGACAGTTGTTGACTTCTGCGTTTCCTTCAGACTCAGACTCCCAGTCTGTTCTTCAGACGCAGTTCCTCAGAAGCTGGTCTTCAGACACTGTTCATCAGACGCACTTCTTCAGAAGTTGGTCTTCAGACGCACTGTTCATCAGACGCACATCTTCAGAAGCTGGTCTTCAGACGCACTGTTCATCAGACGCTGTCTTTAGAAGCTGTTCATCAGACGCTGTCTTCAGAAGCTGTTCATCAGACGCTGTCTTCAGAAGCTGAATGTCTTCAGACTTGCAACACAAGCTTCAATAGTTTTTCTTCTGCTCTTAACTTGATCTTTCAAAACCTCTGTTTGATACATAACTTTCAGTATGTGGTCCTGCACACTAGAACAAGCATTAGCATATCTAATTTTCTTTTTAACAATTTGTTATCATCAAAACTCAAAAGAGACTTGTTCATACATTTTGTTCCAACATAAGCAAGAAGTTCGTGATGAAGTTCTTCAGGGAGACGCTGAATGGAGTGCAGATGCTCATTTTGTACCAGCTCAGGAGGTTGTCAGACAATTACATAAGTGTATTTTTATGGTACTTGATTGGTTGTATATACGAGCATGTTGAAGGTGAGAAAAACACAAGACGGGGGGGTTGAATTGTGTTGGCTTTTTCTTTTCTTTCTCAAAAACTATGTTTAGTTCAGAATCAGATGTTGGTCAGATTCTGAAACTATTTTCAGAGTTATTTGCAGCGGGTATAAAGTAAATGAGAGAGAGAGAGAGAGAGAGAGAGAGAGAGAGAGAGAGAGAGAGAGAGAGAGAGACAACAGTTTATCCTGGTTCCTTCCACAACCCGGAAGTAGTCTAGTCCCCTTGTTACTAACAAGAGATTTTCCACTATAATCACAAAGATTACAATTGCTCAAGCACAAAGCAAGAGACTTCCTATGCTCAAACATAAAGTAAGAGACTTCAAATTGCTCAAACACTAAGTAAGAGACTTCCTATTCTCAAACACAAAGTAAGAGACTTCTTTGCTTAGACACACAGTCTAAGACTTTGAATCAAACATATTTTACCAAAGAAATAAGTTTGAGTTGAACACTTGATATACTATCAGTGGTGTTCACAAAATACAACACAGATTTAAGACTCTAAACTTAAGAAATTCTAAGATAAGAAGTTTGTAAGAATTTCTAAGCTGTTTTGACAGTTTTCAGATTTGGCAGAAATGTGTTTCAAAAAACAGAGTATCACGATTTGAGTCTTATGAGTCTTAATCTTCTTCTTTGTTGAGTATTTTGGTGTTGGCTGCATATTTTGACAAATCCAATGTGTTGAATAGAAGCATCTTAATGTGTAGAACAAATCTTCGGTTGCAAGTTTTTTATTTTGAAGTCATTCAGAAGCTGAAATCACCTTCAAAAGCTGGAAGTTACTTCAGAAGCTGAAATGTGCTTCTGAAGCATCAGACGCACTGTAGCAGAGTTGACTTTTGTTGACTTCTTCAGAAGCTGGTTATTTTCAAGTTGGTTTGGCGCAAATCTTTGAGAGATTTAACAAGGATTTATTCTCGCATGTTGCTTCTAGATTGCTGATTAATTTGGAGGAGATTTAATGAAGATTTGGCATGGATTTATGAATGCTCGTATTTTTCTGTTGCAATCTTATGAAGATATTTTCCTGGTTTATTTGTTTCCTTATTGGATTACTCATAATTCAGAAACAAATCTAATTCAGAAGATTTGGAGCATAATTAAGAGACTTCCTGAAGATTTGGTTTGTTTTTATGAAAACACGTATTTTCCTGATGGTATCTTTCAAAGATACATTGAAGATTTATATGTTTCCTTTTCAAGCCTTGCATAATTCAGAAACATATCTGTTTTAGAAGATTTAATTCAGATTAATGTTATTTGCTGAAGGCTATATAAGGAGTGCTTTGCTGCTATTCAAGAGATAAGAAATTAGAGAGAATATTCAGAAATAGAGTCTTAGTGTGTGTAAGCTTTTTAAGCTTTGTTTTGTGCACCACTCATATGTTTTGAGTTGGTTTAGGTTTTATTGAATTGTAATTCATTCAAAGCTTTTAAGCAAGAATGAAGTTTTTGTATTGAAGTGTGTTCTTCAAATTCTGGTTTGTTTGTTTCAGAACTGGTCTAAGTTCAAAGGGTAGTTCAAGTAACTGGGCTGTTGCTTTAATAGGAAGTTAGTGGATTCTAATACTCATGCGTGGGTAGAAGTCTGACTAGGTGGAGATTGATTGCTTGGGATAGGAACTGGGGTCAGTCTCTGAGTCTTAAGGATTAATTCCAATAGTGGATTTCCTTCCTGGATTGGTATCCCCCAGAGTAGGAGGTGTTTACTCCGAACTGGGTTAACAAACCTTGTGTGTTCTGTTTATTTTCTGCACTTTAATTCCTGCTGCATAACCGATTTAATTGTGCTAAGTTTCAAGTTCAGAACCTGTTAGGTTCATAACCAGTTTTAATCAGAACCAGTTTATCCTCCTTACCAATTGCTAAGCCAGAAATTTCAATTGGCATCAGAGCAGGCACCCTGCCTGTGTTTTGGGTGAGTTCCAGGGGTATTTATTTCTGGCAAGTATGGATAGAGAAGGAGGCTATGTCAACAGACCACCCCTACTTGATGACACAAATTATGAGTACTGGAAGTCCAGGATGTGTGCATTCCTGAAATCTATGGATAGCAAGACCTGGAAGGCTGTTCTGAAGGGTTGGGAACACCCAGTTGTGACTGATAAAGAAGGAAAGAAGACAGCAGTTTTAAAACCAGAAGAAGACTGGACCAAGGATGAAGATGATCTGTCACATGCTAATTCCAAAGCCCTGAATGCTATTTTTAATGGAGTGGATAAGAATGTATTCAGGATGATCAAGCAGTGCACACTTGCTAAAGATGCCTGGGAAATTCTCAGGATTGCTCATGAAGGCACCTCAAAGGTAAAGCTGTCCAGACTTCAGCTTCTGACAACAAAGTTTGAAAATCTCAGAATGCTGGAGGATGAGAACATCCAGAGCTTTTACATGAACATTCTGGACATGGCTAATTCTTTTGAATCCCTTGGGGAAAAAGTTTCAGATGAGAAACTTGTTAGAAAAATCCTCAGATCCTTACCCAAGAGGTTTGATATGAAAGTAACTGCCATTGAAGAAGCACATGATATATCCAGCATGAAGGTTGAAGAGCTGATAGGTTCTCTTCAGAACTTTGAATTAAGCAGAACTAATCAGAAGGGTAAAGGTGTTGCATTTGTTGCTGATTATGAATGTGTGGATGATGATAGCTCATCAGAAGCTCTTGTGCTGCTGAGTAAACAATTCAAAAAGTTCCTGAAGCAGAAGACAAGAACTGATGACAAAAGCAATCAGTCAAAGAAATTTCAATGTTTTGAATGTGAAGGCTATGGGCATGTCAAGTCAGAATGTCCTAATTTCCTCAAGAAGCAGAAGAAGAGTCTGACTGCTTCCTGGTCTGATGATGACTCAGAAGGTGAAAAGAATAAACCTGTCAATGCTTTAACTGGTAAATTCTGGGCTGATGATCAAGGTATGGGTTCAGAAACCTGGTCAGAATCTGAAACAAGTGATGAAAAATCATCCTCTGAAGTTCTGGCTGCCTGTCACAAAAATCCAGCTGAGTTTTGCAGGAAATTGCAATGTCAATTTGTTGAAGTGTGCAAGCAGATGGAAGAGCAGAAGAAAATTAATACTCAACTTCAGATTGAGAGGGATGGACACTTAGAGAAGATTTATGTTCTCAGTAATGAGGTAATCCAACTCAATTCACAACTTGATCAGATGATAAAGCAAGTTAGAATGCTAAATCCTGCTACTGATAAGTTGGAGGAAATTTTAGAGAATCAGAAACAAGGAAAAACTGGTTTAGGTTTTAATCAGACTCAGAATACCAAACAGATGAATTATGTTAATCAGTTTGTTCCTGCTACTCAAACTCATGATCCTATGGTTGGAACATCAAAGAGGAGACCTCAGAAACAAGCACAAATGCAAGGTCAGAAGCAAACTCATATGAGACCTCAGAAGCAAGCTCAGATGCTGCCTCAGAAGCATGCTCAGGTGCAACCCCAGAAATGTTTCAGAAACAAAAAGAGGAATCATACTTGGGTTGGTCATCATTGTGGTAAAAAGGGTCACATTAAACCTTTTTGTTACAAGTTGCATGGTTATCCCAAACATTTGCAACACAGAAAAATTGAACCAGCTATGAACAAGAGCAAAATCAAGAAAGTTTGGAGACCTAAGAGTAAAGGTGTTGCTCAGAGTCTGAACAAAGGAAAAGGGAAGGTTGTTGCTGATGACGACAAGTCAATTCCTGTAACACAGAAGAATTCTGGTGCTAGACCATCCAAAGTCTGGAGCAAAGTTCTTGTTCCTGATCAGAAGGTTCTATTTGCTTGTAAGTCTGAAGATGTTAGGACTTGTGTTCAGAAAAGAGTGGCTGATTTTGAGGAGAAGATAGCTGGGAAGAAGGTTTTTATTGTGCCTGAGGCACATATTAATTAAGCAACTTCTGTTGTTTATGTCTGATGAAGACTGAGCAATCTGGTGCTGAGTCTGAAGACTGGCTTGTTTGTTCTGGTATGATGTACTCTACAGTTGTGTTGTTCCCTATTTTTTTTGTGCTTGGTTGTTCTTCTGCACGGTGGATTCTTAGTGATTCTGATCTTTGCAAATGTGCTGTTATGTGTGTGTTACTTGTGTTTCTTCTCCTGATGTTTTGCTAGTGCTTTGTCATAATTTTGTGGCTAAAAAGGGGGAGAAGTTTGTGTGATTGGTGATTGCTGATCAGTGTGTGTCTCAGGGGGAGAACAAGGTCATTATATTCCTGAGTGTTTGTGGTCCTGAAGTGTTTCAAGCTTTCCAGAATTTTTCAGAAGTTACTTGTTTCACAAGTTACTGCAGTTCAGATTAAGGGGGAGTTTTTATGGAGTAATGTTGAATGCTGAGTTGCAGGGGGAGTATTGTGAAGCTTCAGGAGTGTTTGTGATGATCAGAAGTTGATCAGTAACTGTGCTATGTGTGCTTCAGGGTGTTCAGAAGCTGAAGCTGTTGTTTAACATAGCTCAGAGAGTGTTTTGTCCGCTGCCTATCTCTTTGATATGTTATTGATTTGTGGAGTTCTTCATTGCTGAGATAGTCTTATGGGAGATTGAAGAGCTTGTCATGTGTGAACATTGGTTTTAGCCAAAAATTTGCCAAAGGGGGAGATTGTTGAGTATTTTGGTGTTGGCTGCATATTTTGGCAAATCCAATGTGTTGAATAGAAGCATCTTAATGTGTAGAACAAATCTTCAGTTGCAAGTTTTTTATTTTGAAGTCATTCAGAAGCTGAAATCACCTTCAAAAGCTGGAAGTTACTTCAGAAGCTGAAATGTGCTTCTGAAGCATCAGACGCACTGTAGCAGAGTTGACTTTTGTTGACTTCTTCAGAAGCTGGTTATTTTCAAGTTGGTTTGGCGCAAATCTTTGAGAGATTTAACAAGGATTTATTCTCGCATGTTGCTTCTAGATTGTTGATTAATTTGGAGGAGATTTAATGAAGATTTGGCATGGATTTATGAATGCTCGTATTTTTCTGTTGCAATCTTATGAAGATATTTTCCTGGTTTATTTGTTTCCTTATTGGATTACTCATAATTCAGAAACAAATCTAATTCAGAAGATTTGGAGCATAATTAAGAGACTTCCTGAAGATTTGGTTTGTTTTTATGAAAACACGTATTTTCCTGATGGTATCTTTCAAAGATACATTGAAGATTTATATGTTTCCTTTTCAAGCCTTGCATAATTCAGAAACATATCTGTTTTAGAAGATTTAATTCAGATTAATGTTATTTGCTGAAGGCTATATAAGGAGTGCTTTGCTGCTATTCAAGAGATAAGAAATTAGAGAGAATATTCAGAAATAGAGTCTTAGTGTGTGTAAGCTTTTTAATCTTTGTTTTGTGCACCACTCATATGTTTTGAGTTGGTTTAGGTTTTATTGAGTTGTAATTCATTCAAAGCTTTTAAGCAAGAATGAAGTTTTTGTATTGAAGTGTGTTCTTCAAATTCTGGTTTGTTTGTTTCAGAACTGGTCTAAGTTCAAAGGGTAGTTCAAGTAACTGGGCTGTTGCTTTAATAGGAAGTTAGTGGATTCTAAATACTCATGCGTGGGTAGAAGTCTGACTAGGTGGAGATTGATTGCTTGGGATAGGAACTGGGGTCAGTCTCTGAGTCTTAAGGATTAATTCCAATAGTGGATTTCCTTCCTGGATTGGTATCCCCCAGAGTAGGAGGTGTTTACTCCGAACTGGGTTAACAAACCTTGTGTGTTCTGTTTATTTTCTGCACTTTAATTCCTGCTGCATAACCGATTTAATTGTGCTAAGTTTCAAGTTCAGAACCTGTTAGGTTCATAACCAGTTTTAATCAGAACCAGTTTATCCTCCTTATCAATTGCTAAGCCAGAAATTTCAATTGGCATCAGAGCAGGCACCCTGCCTGTGTTTTGGGTGAGTTCCAGGGGTATTTATTTCTGGCAAGTATGGATAGAGAAGGAGGCTATGTCAACAGACCACCCCTACTTGATGACACAAATTATGAGTACTGGAAGTCCAGGATGTGTGCATTCCTGAAATCTATGGATAGCAAGACCTGGAAGGCTGTTCTGAAGGGTTGGGAACACCCAGTTGTGACTGATAAAGAAGGAAAGAAGACAGCAGTTTTAAAACCAGAAGAAGACTTGACCAAGGATGAAGATGATCTGTCACATGCTAATTCCAAAGCCCTGAATGCTATTTTTAATGGAGTGGATAAGAATGTATTCAGGATGATCAAGCAGTGCACACTTGCTAAAGATGCCTGGGAAATTCTCAGGATTGCTCATGAAGGCACCTCAAAGGTAAAGCTGTCCAGACTTCAGCTTCTGACAACAAAGTTTGAAAATCTCAGAATGCTGGAGGATGAGAACATCCAGAGCTTTTACATGAACATTCTGGACATGGCTAATTCTTTTGAATCCCTTGGGGAAAAAGTTTCAGATGAGAAACTTGTTAGAAAAATCCTCAGATCCTTACCCAAGAGGTTTGATATGAAAGTAACTGCCATTGAAGAAGCACATGATATATCCAGCATGAAGGTTGAAGAGCTGATAGGTTCTCTTCAGAACTTTGAATTAAGCAGAACTAATCAGAAGGGTAAAGGTGTTGCATTTGTTGCTGATTATGAATGTGTGGATGATGATAGCTCATCAGAAGCTCTTGTGCTGCTGAGTAAACAATTCAAAAAGTTCCTGAAGCAGAAGACAAGAACTGATGACAAAAGCAATCAGTCAAAGAAATTTCAATGTTTTGAATGTGAAGGCTATGGGCATGTCAAGTCAGAATGTCCTAATTTCCTCAAGAAGCAGAAGAAGAGTCTGACTGCTTCCTGGTCTGATGATGACTCAGAAGGTGAAAAGAATAAACCTGTCAATGCTTTAACTGGTAAATTCTGGGCTGATGATCAAGGTATGGGTTCAGAAACCTGGTCAGAATCTGAAACAAGTGATGAAAAATCATCCTCTGAAGTTCTGGCTGCCTGTCACAAAAATCCAGCTGAGTTTTGCAGGAAATTGCAATGTCAATTTGTTGAAGTGTGCAAGCAGATGGAAGAGCAGAAGAAAATTAATACTCAACTTCAGATTGAGAGGGATGGACACTTAGAGAAGATTTATGTTCTCAGTAATGAGGTAATCCAACTCAATTCACAACTTGATCAGATGATAAAGCAAGTTAGAATGCTAAATCCTGCTACTGATAAGTTGGAGGAAATTTTAGAGAATCAGAAACAAGGAAAAACTGGTTTAGGTTTTAATCAGACTCAGAATACCAAACAGATGAATTATGTTAATCAGTTTGTTCCTGCTACTCAAACTCATGATCCTATGGTTGGAACATCAAAGAGGAGACCTCAGAAACAAGCACAAATGCAAGGTCAGAAGCAAACTCATATGAGACCTCAGAAGCAAGCTCAGATGCTGCCTCAGAAGCATGCTCAGGTGCAACCCCAGAAATGTTTCAGAAACAAAAAGAGGAATCATACTTGGGTTGGTCATCATTGTGGTAAAAAGGGTCACATTAAACCTTTTTGTTACAAGTTGCATGGTTATCCCAAACATTTGCAACACAGAAAAATTGAACCAGCTATGAACAAGAGCAAAATCAAGAAAGTTTGGAGACCTAAGAGTAAAGGTGTTGCTCAGAGTCTGAACAAAGGAAAAGGGAAGGTTGTTGCTGATGACGGCAAGTCAATTCCTGTAACACAGAAGAATTCTGGTGCTAGACCATCCAAAGTCTGGAGCAAAGTTCTTGTTCCTGATCAGAAGGTTCTATTTGCTTGTAAGTCTGAAGATGTTAGGACTTGTGTTCAGAAAAGAGAGGCTGATTTTGAGGAGAAGATAGCTGGGAAGAAGGTTTTTATTGTGCCTGAGGCACATATTAATTAAGCAACTTCTGTTGTTTATGTCTGATGAAGACTGAGCAATCTGGTGCTGAGTCTGAAGACTGGCTTGTTTGTTCTGGTATGATGTACTCTACAGTTGTGTTGTTCCCTATTTTTTTTGTGCTTGGTTGTTCTTCTGCACGGTGGATTCTTAGTGATTCTGATCTTTGCAAATGTGTTGTTATGTGTGTGTTACTTGTGTTTCTTCTCCTGATGTTTTGCTAGTGCTTTGTCATAATTTTGTGGCTAAAAAGGGGGAGAAGTTTGTGTGATTGGTGATTGCTGATCAGTGTGTGTCTCAGGGGGAGAACAAGGTCATTATATTCCTGAGTGTTTGTGGTCCTGAAGTGTTTCAAGCTTTCCAGAATTTTTCAGAAGTTACTTGTTTCACAAGTTACTGCAGTTCAGAATTAAGGGGGAGTTTTTATGGAGTAATGTTGAATGCTGAGTTGCAGGGGGAGTATTGTGAAGCTTCAGGAGTGTTTGTGATGATCAGAAGTTGATCAGTAACTGTGCTATGTGTGCTTCAGGGTGTTCAGAAGCTGAAGCTGTTGTTTAACATAGCTCAGAGAGTGTTTTGTCCGCTGCCTATCTCTTTGATATGTTATTGATTTGTGGAGTTCTTCATTGCTGAGATAGTCTTATGGGAGATTGAAGAGCTTGTCATGTGTGAACATTGGTTTTAGCCAAAAATTTGCCAAAGGGGGAGATTGTTGAGTATTTTGGTGTTGGCTGCATATTTTGGCAAATCCAATGTGTTGAATAGAAGCATCTTAATGTGTAGAACAAATCTTCAGTTGCAAGTTTTTTATTTTGAAGTCATTCAGAAGCTGAAATCACCTTCAAAAGCTGGAAGTTACTTCAGAAGCTGAAATGTGCTTCTGAAGCATCAGACGCACTGTAGCAGAGTTGACTTTTGTTGACTTCTTCAGAAGCTGGTTATTTTCAAGTTGGTTTGGCGCAAATCTTTGAGAGATTTAACAAGGATTTATTCTCGCATGTTGCTTCTAGATTGCTGATTAATTTGGAGGAGATTTAATGAAGATTTGGCATGGATTTATGAATGCTCGTATTTTTCTGTTGCAATCTTATGAAGATATTTTCCTGGTTTATTTGTTTCCTTATTGGATTTGGACCGTAGATCTCACTATCTAGGAATTAAGACCCCAAAGCCAAGGGTGTGAACCCTTAAAATAGGGCTGGACGTCCTCCAAGAGGGCATAGGGCCCACTTGACAATCACAAATAGCCCTTTGGGGGCGCCCTCAGCAGCTTACGAGGGCGCCCAAGTCATGGTTTTGGCCCTTTTACGATTTAGGCCCAAAACCATGACCGGGTAGGCCCAAAAAAGGCTACAAATAGTAACCTCGGGACCATTCCCGAGGCATGACCTAAACACAGCACAGAAACCCTAGTTTCTAGAAGTATTGTACTCACTGCTAGTACAGTTAGCGCCCACCGTGGGGCTACGGTAAAACTGACCTAGCCACCGTCTCCCAGAAAAAAAACGATCGATCCACGGCCCCTGAGTGATGTGATCATGAACTCATTAAGCATGTGGAAGGAAACCTATAAAAAAAATGCATGAAATAATAAATATTTTATTCATTTTAATTCAAGTCAGCATGTTATATTTCTAATATAATAATTTGGCTGTTAGTGAAAAGGCTTAATTTTACTATGAAGCGCTGCTGCACATCAGTTTTGGAATAAGGTGAACAGCTCACGTAACTGAAGGGATTGGAAGAATCATTTGAGCACTTAATACCTTTAGGGCAGCACATGCATTACATACTTTAATCATTGGTTATTTAAGTGCCACTCACTATTAAATTGCCAATTTGATTCCGTTCAGAATTGTTCTATGAGAAGCAACAGTTTTAGAATTAAAAGGTGGCAGCTTGATAGTAATTACAATTAAAGGAGGCAGCTGGAAACGGTTACAGAATTTTTAACAGCTTTCATCAATTGGAAATGAAGATAATATGCAACTCACGCTAATTTCCAAAGAATAATTTTAGTGTTTTATTTTAGAATAATTGTAAGGCTAATAGGCATTTATTTTGGTTTATTTTAATTTATTAGAGTCTTTTGAGTTCATAAGACCAAAAACTCTATAAAATGTACTCATTTCATAAAAATAAAGGGAAGTTGAATTTTGTAGAATTTTACACATATGTGTATTGAGAGCTTTGTCTCTTGTGGTTCTGGATTGAACCATCCTTGATCTTATCAAGAAATCATTTTCTTGTGGCGATCTTCATCCATCGGCTTATCAATCTTTCTTGGATTAGAAAGAGTGTGGCGCCCCTGTCTATCCATTCCATTTCTTCATTTTTTTTGTAGTCTTTTCACCTTTTCCTCCAGCAATATTCCTAATTTGCTTCCGACGGCTCCGCGACACTCATCATTTGGTAATCAGAGCTTCGTTCAAATCAGGTGTTATATATCATTTTTCTTTCTTTCATTGTATCCTCTTTATTTTATTTTGATTGCAAAAAAAAAATCATAAAAAAAAAAAGTGAGAAAAAAAACGAAAATTTAAAGAAAAAAAAAAGGAAGGAGAAACGAAGCATTTTGAAAAGAAAAGTGAGAAAAAAAAAGTGGAGAAAATTCCAAGAAAAAAAAATCAAAAGTTTCAATTTTTATTTTCTTAGTGGTATTTCATGGAAGCCAATCAAAAGAAAAAAGTTTTCTTTACAAGATGTCTTGTGAATGATAAATTTTGTGGCTTGTACGTTGATAGAAAATATTGGATCAACATGGCAAGTACAACCATGGTGGAGAAGTGGGAACTTCCGATACTTGAGCATCCAGAACCATACATACTTTATAGTCTTGAGGATCCGGAGTTCAAAGATATGGCTGATGTTTTGGTGACCAAACAAGTGAGAGTGTCATTCACAATTGGAGAATATAAAGATGAATTTTGATAAAGAAAATCACTTTATGTGAATTTGGAAGCTTTGCTTCTTTTTGGTTCTGGATTGAACCAAGTTTATTGAATCTTATCAATGGCTTCCTTACCATTGTGGCGATTCCTCTTGGCTTAACATTCCTTCTTGGATTAGAAGTGATTGTGACGCCTTCATTTACCATTCCTTTCCCTAAATCCATCCTTTTATTTTACCTTTTTATCATATACGATTTCCACCCTTCATCAAGAGATCATGAACTCATTAAGCATGTGGAAGGAAACCTATAAAAAAAAATGAAGAAATGGAATGGATAGACAGGGGCGCCACACTCTTTCTAATCCAAGAAAGATTGATAAGCCGATGGATGAAGATCGCCACAAGAAAATGATTTCTTGATAAGATCAAGGATGGTTCAATCCAGAACCACAAGAGACAAAGCTCTCAATACACATATGTGTAAAATTCTACAAAATTCAACTTCCCTTTATTTTTATGAAATGAGTACATTTTATAGAGTTTTTGGTCTTATGAACTCAAAAGACTCTAATAAATTAAAATAAACCAAAATAAATGCCTATTAGCCTTACAATTATTCTAAAATAAAACACTAAAATTATTCTTTGGAAATTAGCGTGAGTTGCATATTATCTTCATTTCCAATTGATGAAAGCTGTTAAAAATTCTGTAACCGTTTCCAGCTGCCTCCTTTAATTGTAATTACTATCAAGCTGCCACCTTTTAATTCTAAAACTGTTGCTTCTCATAGAACAATTCTGAACGGAATCAAATTGGCAATTTAATAGTGAGTGGCACTTAAATAACCAATGATTAAAGTATGTAATGCATGTGCTGCCCTAAAGGTATTAAGTGCTCAAATGATTCTTCCAATCCCTTCAGTTACGTGAGCTGTTCACCTTATTCCAAAACTGATGTGCAGCAGCGCTTCATAGTAAAATTAAGCCTTTTCACTAACAGCCAAATTATTATATTAGAAATATAACATGCTGACTTGAATTAAAATGAATAAAATATTTATTATTTCATGCATTTTTTTTATAGGTTTCCTTCCACATGCTTAATGAGTTCATGATCACATCACTGAGAGTCATCAGAGCGCCGTTTACCCACCATATCTCCCCGAAGCAACCTCAAAACCTTCGAATCCGCCGTGATTCAACCCTAGACCTACACCTAACTCCATCAAACGACTGACCCACATCTGTTCGGAAAACCCTGATCTAAACCTAGGATTCGAGGTTTAGGGTGCGAATCTCTGACCACCAGTCATAAACTCAACATACAAACTCAAACTACCGTCGTCGCCGGCGCGATGGCAGACCCTGCGGCCTTAGAGGCTCTACAACAACAGATCCAGCAGCTTCGCGACCACAATGAAGCCTTGCAAGCAACCATGGAAACCATCCAACAGCAGCAACACGCCGAAGGAAATGGGTCTCAGCAAGATGAATCGGCCGACCCCGACCCTCAACCACTGTCCGCCGAAGTTTGGAACGCGCCAGTGCCAAAGAATTTCAAGCCGCCATCTCTTTCCTCCTTCGATGGAAAAAGCGACCCAGTGGAGCATGTGACCGCCTTCAACACTCAAATGGCCGTCATCGGTGCGGCCGATTCTCTCAAGTGCAAGTTGTTAGCAGGGACCCTGAAAGACGCCGCCCTGAGGTGGTATATGAACCTGCCTCGATTTTCCGTCGTCAGCTACCAGGATATGACGCGCAAGTTAACGCACCAGTTCTCAGCAAGCCGCCACCGCAAAGTCTCGTCTACCAGCCTTTTCAACGTCCGTCAAGGACCCAACGAGACTCTCCGCGAGTATCTCGCACGCTACAATGACGCCACCATCAAGGTCATTAACCCCAACCAAGAGTTGTTTGTGGGAGCCTTCCAGAACGGTCTCCGCGCTGGCCAGTTCAACGAGTCGTTGGCGCAAAAACCAGCAGACTCCATGGAAGAAATCATGTCCAGAGCAGAGTGTTATATAAAGGGGGAAGAAAGCAACACCGAGAAGAAGGCAAGAGATTCCAGGGAGCGTGCTCCCTACGGATATGATCATCGACGCAATTATTACCCATCCAGTAGCAGGGACCGAGCGCCATACAAACGCCAAGGTCAGGATAGGCGCGCACCCCCCCCAGAATCCTTCACGGCCCTCAACACTCGCCGTGAACAAATCTGGAGAGAGGTTTGCCATTCCAGAATCATCCCTGAACCTCAGCCGCCGAGAGGAGCAATCATGGGGAACGATAAGGACGCCTGGTGCAAATATCACCGCATCAAGGGACACACTACAGACGATTGTATACATCTGAAAAGGGAAATAGAGAAGCTAATTCAGAACGGCAGATTAAGGGGATATGTGAAGGAAGGTAGAGGAGAAGACAGGCGCCCCCACGAAGACCCCCAGAGAGAAAAAGATGTGGCGAAAGAAGGAGAGCGCCACACCTTGAACACCATATCTGGCGGTTTCGCAGGAGGCGGGGAGTCCAGCACCTCCCGGAAGAAGTATGTCAGACAAATAATGTTGCTTGATGACCACACCAGGAAAGGGTCAGAACACCAGGTGGATATCACTTTCTCAAGTGAAGACCGTGGGGGGGTAATTCCCCACGATGACGATCCCATGGTCATCACCGTCCAAATCTTCAACTGGGATGTTAAGAGGGTATTGATTGATCCCGGCAGTTCTGCGGATATCCTCTATTATTCCGCGTTTGAGAAGATGGGTCTAGACGAGGAGCAGTTGCAGCCTTTTAAAGGGATACTGGCCGGCTTTACTGGGGAACAGGTGCACGTCCGGGGATACATCACGCTGAAAACGACGTTCGGCACAGGTGATAATGCTAAGACCATCAGAATTAGATACTTGGTAGTCAACTCGCCCTGTTCCTACAATGTCATCGTAGGCCGCCCAGCCTTTAACGCCCTCGACGCCTACCTTTCCACCAAATTCCTTGTCATGAAATACCCGCTAGATGAGGGGCGGGTTGGTACCATTAGAGCAGACCAACGAGCAGCCCGAGAGTGTTACCACAATAGCTTGAAGATTCAGAAGGAGAAGAAAGGAAGCAGTAACCTAAAAGCGCATCGAGTGAACCTCATTGTATCCAGCCTAGAAGAAGAAATTCATGTCCAGGAAATCAAGAAGGTCGAGGAAGAAGATACGGAGCCCGAGGAGGTCGAGAGGGTCGAGGAAGAAAGTACTCCCTTCTTGGTACCCCACTTGAAGCCAGTCAATTCGAGAGCCAATGCTAATGAAGAAAATGCAGAACACGGAGAGGCCAGGAAGGTTGAGGAAACGAGTACTCCTTTCCTGACGCTTCGCCCAAAGCCGGCCAATCCAATTTTCAGGACCAGGAAGGAAGAAGTAGAATGTGATGAAATCAAGAAGGAGTTGATATTATGGACAGAACCAGCTAACCGCAGGATGATGAAAAAGATTGAGGACAGTGCAGGACGGAACTCGCCATGACAACTCAAGGGCGAGCTGGAGGGAAGACAAAGCCTTTTTAGTTCCTACCGTTTTTTATCTTATAAATTCGCTTTTTGTACAGTTAAGTAGTAAGACAGTAAGGGGCACTCTTTTCCCCCCGCAGTAATGGGGGTTTTTAACGAGGCCCCGGTTTTTTATTAATGTTATATGTATATATTGTTTGTCCATCTTACTCTCATTGCATTTAGCAGATCGCCATTGCCGAATCTCAAATGAGCTCGCCGTATGATATGTTAACCACAAAGAAAAGAGCCACCTAATCCCTTAACCCTAAAAGACAGGGCTCTAAGACGTCGTGAGCTTAAAAAGAAATAGCCACCTAATCCCTTAACCCTAAAAGACAGGGCTCTAAGACGTCGTGAGCTTAAAAAGAAATTGCCACCTAATTCCTTAACCCTAAAAGACAAGGCTCTAAGACGTCGTGAGCTTGAAATAAAATCGCCGCCTAATTCCTTAACCCCCAAGAGGGCTCTAAGACGTCGCGAGACGAAAATAAGATCGCCGCCTAATTCCTTAACCCCCAAGAGGGCTCTAAGACGTCGCGAGACGAAAATAAGATCGTCGCCTAATTCCTTAACCCCCAAGAGGGCTCTAAGACGTCGCGAGCACAAAACAAGATCGTCGGGAAAACCTTATAAAGGAACCCTGTAGCATCAAGCGCTAAAAGAAACACGCCTACAACGATCGACGCCGTTACGAAATAAATAGAATCACCGCCCAGGAGAGACCTTCCGAAATGCTTAAATTTGCAGGAAAATAAAAAGTTTAAAAGCGGAGATAATACATCACGAACACAAATTCAAAGCAGAGTAATGAATTTAAAAATAAGTCAAGGAGTTAAAATTACAACAAACAAAATTAGGGTTCGTCCACTAGGACGCCATCTACAATGATTTTAAAAGGATCAAAAGCGGAAGTATCGGCGCCAGGATGGAGGAGGGCAAATTGTGCCTTGGCTCTTTCAAAGCCGGCATCAAAGTTCAGAGCCAGCTCGCCCTTCGCTTCAGAAACTTCGGCCTTGAGTTGAGCCTCCCTTTCTGCTCCAGCCGCGACATCGTTTTGTAGCGTGGCGATGACACCGTCCTTTCCAGCAAGATCTGCCGCATAACCAATCTTCAGATCGGAGATGCGTTTCTCAAACTCAAGCGTCACCGCCTCCCTAGCCTCCCGCACTTCTTTCTCCCTAGCATTCCCGGCCTCCCCCAACTCTTTCTCCAACGCCCTCACCGTAGCTTGAAGGGCCTCCTCATTCTGCACCACTTCCTTATACTTGCGATCAACCGAGTCTATAAGCAACATAGTCCGCAGACAATGGATCCCCATATCCTTCATCATAAAAGGCACAGCGCCCTGACTTCCCGACTCTGCATCCTCAGGATTAAATACCAGCCTCTCCTTCACGTAGGCACCATAGTCAAAACCTTTGTCCCAGAAGGACGGCACCGAGCTGCTGGTTTTGACGGCGCCAATCAGGGAAGGAGAGGGCGTCTTCTTCCCTTTTTTCTCTGATACCGCCTTTCCTTTATTATCTTTTCTGGGCGACCTCCTATCGCGCGGAGCTGCCGGAATGCTCTCAACTGGAACTTCGATCGGGTGATCAGCTTTTCTCTTTGGTTTACGAGTAATAAGCCCCGCGGGATCAGTAGTCGCCGTCCCCTCAGCAGCCTTCTTTGCTTTCATCTCTTCAAGATATCTTTTCCTTTCTGCCGCAGTCATGGGCGCCATGTCCTCTACAGAGAATAAAGCAAAAAGTCAAGGGACAGACAATATAAACACAAAACATAGGCTTGAGTAAGTGAATGTGACTCACGTAAATACTCGTCTAGGCTATCTACGTCCCCTTCCCTGTTCAATAACTCCCGGATATTCATAGGCAACATCTTGTCCAAAAAACAGACGACGCCCTGGTCATACGCGTCCAGCTTCTCATATTCAAAGCCCATGATGGACGCCGGAGCACCCGTCCAACATGTGGGAAACCTCAGCTTACCATCCACCCATACCGCGGCTGCCTCACAACCCTTTCGCCCCCGAACCCGAAGGAATGTTTGTCTCCAATTTTTGTAATGAGAGGCGTAGGGCGGGAACAGCCTCTTACCAGGGTGCGCGCTGACAGACACCCAAGACTGCTTATCCACCCCCTTCGTGCCATAGAAAGTAAAAAAGGATCCAATCGAGGGCTGGAAGCCCAATCCTTCACAAATAATCTCAAAAGCGCGGATGAAAGCCCAGCTATTCGGCTGCAGCTGAGAAGGCGCGACATTGAGACAGTTGAGTATGTCAACTTCAAAAGGCGTGAAGGGATACTTCACACCCAGATCTTCAAAAACGGCGGTGTACATATGGAACATCTCGCCCTTCAAACTCTTCGGCCTCTGAGCGCACACTTTCTCGCCCGGGCGACAAGGTTCCAAAATCACGTCCTCCTCAAATCCCGTAGAAGACACGTGCAGCTTACTCCGGAAAAACGCCACCCGTTGCGAATCCAAATACACAGACTCAGAACGAAGCACCTCGTCGGCGAAACTCTCTTGTTCTGAATCACTAGAAGACGCCATGTAACAAATCCCCTTCCTACAGAACGGACCTGGGCGAACAGAACGAACAATAGAGTCAGATGAATCCCCACGAATACTTCCCACTTCACCCCTATCCGAACCACTCGAAGACTCCGTCACAAGGGAGTGGCCATAGTAGGCCTTATCGAACACCACCCAATCCATGGTTCCATCAGAGCGTCTCGCATGCCTAACGCTCTCCCCCCACAACCTACACCTCTCCTCCGAATCAGCTGGGGATAACTCCCTACCCGCCGCATCGCACTCTCTAATCCTCACCATACTACGGATATTAAAGTAAAAAGAGCGAGATCAAGTAAGGGTACCTGGATCTAGACAAATGGAGGGCTTGAGAAGCGAACAGTAAGCTGCAATCCCTCCACGAACAACGCAACCGCTTGAACGAGAAAAAGAGAACGAGTAGGAAGGAAAAGATGGAGACAAAGGAGGAGAAAAGGATAAGGAGAATCTGAAAGTACAAGCGAAAGTAGATCTGTTTCAGTTAAAAGCGAAAAAGCCTGGGGAAACGCGCAGATGACTTCACTTAAGTTGGCACGATTTCCGAGAACCGCTACGATTCGGACACGTCAGCAAGAGCGAACGGTCGCCTCACGCCAGCCGTCGGATCCCAATAAGAGGCGTCCTCAATACATGGTCTAAAGGACGTGGCGAGCTATACGCAGTTTAATCACTTCGCCTTGTACCAAGACTTGTGCTTGTTGGGCTAGCATAAATATTCCTGTTGGGCTGGCGCCCAACACTCTCGTAGGGCTAGTGCCGCCCCCTAAGGTACTCAAAACAAAACATGGAGCTAATACCCACGTTGGGCTAGTATCCGTGTTGGGCTAGTACCCATGCAGGGTTTAAACACCCACGTTGGGCTAGTACTCATAAAAATTTTTCACATGGCTTCGTGGCTAATAAGTCCCACTTGCTGGGCAAAAGGTCATAGACAAATCCCCTGTAAACAGTTTAATCACTTCGCCTTGTATCAAGACTCGTGCTTGTTGGGCTGTGGACCGTAGATCTCACTATCTAGGAATTAAGACCCCAAAGCCAAGGGTGTGAACCCTTAAAATAGGGCTGGACGTCCTCCAAGAGGGCATAGGGCCCACTTGACAATCACAAATAGCCCTTTGGGGGCGCCCTCAGCAGCTTACGAGGGCGCCCAAGTCATGGTTTTGGCCCTTTTACAATTTAGGCCCAAAACCATGACCGGGTAGGCCCAAAAAAGGCTACAAATAGTAACCTCGGGACCATTCCCGAGGCATGACCTAAACACAGCACAGAAACCCTAGTTTCTAGAAGTATTGTACTCACTGCTAGTACAGGATTACTCATAATTCAGAAACAAATCTAATTCAGAAGATTTGGAGCATAATTAAGAGACTTCCTGAAGATTTGGTTTGTTTTTATGAAAACACGTATTTTCCTGATGGTATCTTTCAAAGATACATTGAAGATTTATATGTTTCCTTTTCAAGCCTTGCATAATTCAGAAACATATCTGTTTTAGAAGATTTAATTCAGATTAATGTTATTTGCTGAAGGCTATATAAGGAGTGCTTTGCTGCTATTCAAGAGATAAGAAATTAGAGAGAATATTCAGAAATAGAGTCTTAGTGTGTGTAAGCTTTTTAAGCTTTGTTTTGTGCACCACTCATATGTTTTGAGTTGGTTTAGGTTTTATTGAGTTGTAATTCATTCAAAGCTTTTAAGCAAGAATGAAGTTTTTGTATTGAAGTGTGTTCTTCAAATTCTGGTTTGTTTGTTTCAGAACTGGTCTAAGTTCAAAGGGTAGTTCAAGTAACTGGGCTGTTGCTTTAATAGGAAGTTAGTGGATTCTAATACTCATGCGTGGGTAGAAGTCTGACTAGGTGGAGATTGATTGCTTGGGATAGGAACTGGGGTCAGTCTCTGAGTCTTAAGGATTAATTCCAATAGTGGATTTCCTTCCTAGATTGGTATCCCCCAGAGTAGGAGGTGTTTACTCCGAACTGGGTTAACAAACCTTGTGTGTTCTGTTTATTTTCTGCACTTTAATTCCTGCTGCATAACCGATTTAATTGTGCTAAGTTTCAAGTTCAGAACCTGTTAGGTTCATAACCAGTTTTAATCAGAACCAGTTTATCCTCCTTACCAATTGCTAAGCCAGAAATTTCATTCTTCAAAACTTCAATCCTTTATAGAGGATTTAAGAGCTGTTGAAAGGAGCCAGTTTTAGCAAAAGAGTCGTTGCACTAGAAGCTACATCCAACATTTAATTCATCCCTGTCATTGTGTGCGCAAACCAGAAAACAGAGCACAACAATTTTGAATTGTTTCCTTAAAAGCTGGCTGCGTGTTTCTTCCAAGGAGGCAACTGTTGCATTGAGCTGTTCTGACTGTACAGTGCTTTACTGTTGACAGTGACAGTTGCTTTTCCTTAAAACTCAGACTTCAGAAGCTTCTCTTCAGAACTGGCTTCAGACACTGTTCATTAGAAGCAGTCTTCAGACGCAGTTCTTCAGAAGCTGGCATCAGACACTGTTCATCATAAGCACTTCTTCAGAACTTGGTCTTCAGACGCACTGTTTATCAGACGCTGTCTTCAGAAGCTGGCCTTCAGACGCACTGTTCATCAGACACACTTCTTCAGAAGCAGGCCTTCAGATGCTGCCTTCAGACGCTCCCTTCAGAAGCTCTTCTTCAGACGCTGCCTTCAGAAGCACTTTTTCAGACGCTGATTTTCTTCAGCTTTGCAACACTAGCTTCTATATTTTCCTTCTTGCTCTTAACTTGTTCTTTCAGGACCATTGTTAGATACCAATCTTTAAGTACATGGTTCTGCACACTAGAATCAAGTATTAGCATATCCAATTTTCTTTTTAACACTTTACTATCATCAAAACCCAAAAGAGAGTTGTTCATACATTTTGTTCCAACAGTCTCCCCCTTTTTGATGATGACAAACATAAGCATTAATACAAAATTGTTGTTAATTTAATTAACAAGTTGACTTCAGGGTCTGAGGTTTGTAAGCTCCCCCTGTGTCTGATAATCCACAAGGTGAGGTTTGTAAGCTCCCCCTGAGTCTTATCCAGGTTAATTAAATTCCATTTAAATCAAACAGATGAAAGATCAAAGTGTAAATACATTCAGAATTTAAATAACAAATTGACTTCAGGGTTTGAGGTTTGTAAGCTCCCCCTAAGTCTGATAATTCACAAGGTGAGGTTTGTAAGCTCCCCTTGAGTTTTATGAAAGTTATTTAAATTCAGTTTAATTCACAGAATTGAAAATTCAGTTCATCTCACAGAATTTAATTCAGAGGCTAAGAGATTAAAAGCTGTTCTCATAAGTTAATTAATTAAATATCAGTAATTAACTTATATTCTGAGCTCAGAGCCTGAATTACTTGTTACTTTTACTCCCCCTTTTGTCATCAACAAAAAGAAAATTCAAGAATTTTTAAGAGAGTTAAAATGTGAGATAAAATGTTCAGATCATTTTGTTCAGTACCACTGAACTGTTACAGAAACAATTGTTCAGAACATTTTGTTCAGTACTGCTGAACTGTTTCAGACAGAATTGTTTGAAAGTTTTTAAACTGGGTCTGAAAAACTGAACACATAAGATGAAAATTGAAAACTGTATTTTGAGTGTGTTTGATTAAAACTTTTTAGAAACAGAAAACATTTAAACACACTGCACATTGATGACTTTAAAAGGGTGCAAAGTACAGCTTTCAAGGCTTAATTCATCACAGCCCAGCAGTTATAACTTATCAGAATCTGACCAAGTGTTAGACAACTGTACAGATTCACTCTCATTAGTGGGCCACGTGTTAAGTGTCCACTTATAATGAGTTTTATCAGAAGTCACAAAAATTTAGATTCTGAAACTCAGTGTAACGACCCTATTTTCGTATGTTATATTTTTATATATTTTATTTTATGGATTTGCATTTAAAAATATTTTCTCGTAATCGAGAAATAATTATTTGGCGCGAGGATAAGTTTGTAATCGAGTTTTTAAGGTCTTGGGCGAAATTGGGCCTAAGGTGTGAATAGTATTGGGCTTTTGAGTTTATGAGTAGTAATGATCAAGTGGATGAGATGTAGTAAGCTTAGATTGAATTGGATGGCTAGGATTGATCATGAGAGTTAGTAGTGGATTGGATGGCCAAGATTCATTCCCTTGAGTTATAAGATATTTGTAAGATTATGAATAGTGCCATTCATCTTCTTTGTTGAGAGAAACGTGAAAGAGAAGGGAGAAAAACAAGAGAAAGCTAGGGCAAGAGCAAGAGAGCAAGAGAAGGCTTGGAACTTTCGTTGATTCATCGATTTTGAGGTAAGAGAGGTAGTATTGCTTATTCACAAGTGATTGAGAAGGGGAGAATGTCTATTTCTCCATCCCAAACTTCCTTTCACTTTGTCTAGGTTTTGATAGAAAGTTGTTAATGATTATGTTATGATCATTTGATGCTAAGTGATGTTGATAGTATGTTTAATTGAAGTTATATGATGTTTATTTATGTTGGGTATTCGAAAATGTTGTTGTTGTTCAAGAAAAGCTTGCGTGAAACCCTAACAATGGTGGTTTTTGTTAAGGTCATCTTGTTGTGTGAGTATGTGTTATATAATGTTTGGAATGGCTGTTAGGAACTAATAGAGTGTGTCTAAGGTTTTGAAAGTGGATTTGGACTTAGTAATATTAAAGACTAAGGTGTGAGAAGTGATGAATATGTTTGAAATGGATAAGTTATCAAAGTGTGTGGGTGTTCCTTTGAAACCCTTATGTGTTTGAGATTTTGGTATGATTGTTTGGTTTATTTGAGATTGTGAACATGGTTGAATATATACATGTTGTGTCTTATGATTTGGCCATGATAATTTAGTGGTTGTGTTTGTTGTTGTTGATGTTGTGATAATTATCAGAGTGCTGATAATTTAGTGGTTGTGTTTGTTGTTGTTGTTGTTGTGATAATTATCAGAGTGCTGATAATTTAGTGGTTGTGTTTGTTGTTGTTGTTGTGATAATTATCAGAGTGCTGATAATTAGTTGTGTTAGTAAGTATCATATATTTGCTAAGTGAATCATCATGCATTTCATGATTGTATGATACCCGGTGCGGGTTATTCGATGATATCCGTGTGCGGATATGAAATCCAAGAGTGCTTGGTTATCAAGAGTGCTTGGTAAGGATATAAGTTTATCCGAAATGATTTGGTACCACATGCATTAGAGAATGCATTTGAGGCATGCATCCTTTGTGACATTAGTGTTCATTTGGAAATTATGTGTGCATAATGATTGTTAAGTGATAATTGTTATTGATGAGTTTTGTGCTTTGTCAATTAAGAGTTGTGTTTTAGTTATGTATAATAATGTGTTATTTATACATGTTTATTGGTTGTGATACTAACACTCTCTGTTATGTGTTATGTGCTGGATCTTTGGGGATCCAGAATATCAGGTTGACGAGACTATCGTCGAGGAGTAGCATTTTGCTGTTTAGAAGCCTGCGTAGTGGTGAGGGCATAGCTTAGCTATCCTTACTTTTTTTTGTACTAGGAGTTGGATCCTAGTTAGAGTTTAGGGCTCTGATAGTTGTAACACCATTTTGGGTATCTGAACGTGTATGTATAAATTTGGTAATGGTCTCTGTTGTAGATTTGGATGTTAGTTTTTCTAATGCTGTTGGTCTGACTTTCTGCATAACTTTCTGCATAATTTTCTGCACAACTTTTCCGAATTTGAAACAAAAACTGGTACTGATCGGTACAGAATTGGCCTTGGGTGTAAACATGAAAGTTTTAGATAATTTTGTTAGCTTTCCAGTGGCTTTGGTTTGACGTGAAAATGATTTTTGGTTTTTGAGTTATGATGAAAATACTCCAAGGAGGTCTTAGTGAAACTGTACTGTGATAGCATTATCTATTTTCATGATTTTGCGTCTTTTTCTCACGTCTTTGTTTTAAATTGGTCTTTGGTATAAACATGTGAAATGTTGTAATGTGTTTTGAAAACGAAAAGAAAAATGTCGGAATCGATTTCGTGAATATTGATATAGTAGGGGTATGAGCTGTTGAGCTAGAAGGGGTATCCTGTTAGAAGGGGCATCCTGTTAGAAGGGGTATCGTCTCTGTTTTGCTGTTTGTTATTTTTTTTCCGCTGCTGTTTGTGAATCAAATATACTTTGATTTGTTGTTGTTTATGAAAATGCGTTTTCATTATGTTGTAACTTCCTATGTCCTTAACGTTATGTTTTATTAAGGTTAATAATCGGCGGTTAAGGGTTAGGGTGTTACAATAGGTGGTATCAGAGCCTGGTTGATCCATTGGATCAATTAAGTTTAGTATACCCTTTGTGTAACATGTGTTTCCTTAAACACTGTGTTCTCACTTGTGTTATGTGATGATTGGTAGTGTGGATATGACGCAACGAGCACTTGCGGACGCGATGGAGCGGATGGCGGATGCCATGGCTCAGGAGGCTGCTAGTAGGACCGCGGATAGAGCCGCACAACAAGCTAGAGGAGGCGGGGAGGATGAGCTGAGGCTCGAGAGGTTTATGAACAACAAACCGCCTATCTTTAAGGGAGGATACGATCCAGATGGAGCTCAGACTTGGTTGGAAGGAAATGAGAGAACTTTCGGGGCTATGCGTTGTCTGGACGCGCATAAGGTATTGCTTGGAGGGTATGTTCTCCATGATGAGGCCGATCATTGGTGGGGAAACGCTAGTCAGAGGTTGGGAGCTGGTGGAGCTTTGGTTACTTGGGCTCGTTTCCGGAGAGAGTTTTTAACCAAGTATTTTCCGGCAGATGAGAGGAACCGTAAGGTGATTGAGTTCATGGAGCTCAAGCAGGGGAGTTTATCTGTTTCTGAATATGCGGCCAAGTTTGAAGACTTGTGTCGTTTTGCTCCTCATTACAACACGATGGAAGCTGAGGAAGACAAGTGCGTAAAGTTTGAAAATGGGCTGAGGCCAGACATCAAGCAGTTGATTGGGTTTAGCGAGATCAGGAATTTTCCGATGTTGGTGAATAAGAGCCGAATATGTGATAAGGACAGTAAAGCTAAGGCTAATTACTACAAAGCCGCGAATGAGAAGAGGGGAAAGGACATGGCTAGAGGTAAACCGTATGGCAGAGGTGGGAAGAAACCAGATGAAGGTGGGAGTAGTGGTGGCAAGTTTGGAAGTAATAGGTATTGTTTTAAGTGTGGACAACCGGGACATCGTCTTTTTGAGTGCCCGAAGAATGATGGAAAATGTTTCAAGTGTGGTGATCCTAACCACAAAGCTGATCAGTGCAAGAAGGGTATTGTATGCTTCAACTGCAAAGAAGCGGGTCATAAGAGCAACGTGTGTAAGAAGCCTAGAGCGGCTGGAGGAAAGGTGTTTGCTTTAGATGGTGGTGATGCGAAGGCGGACAACTTGATCAGAGGTACATGCTTTATCAATAATACTCCTTTGTCTGCTATTATTGATACGGGTGCTACCCACTCGTTTATTTCTGTGGATTGTGTTAAGAGGTTGGGTCTAAGAGTAGAAAATATGATGGGACGCATGGTTATAGAAACGCCTGCGAGTGGTTCGGTATCGACTACTCTAGTCTGTGTTGACTGTTCAGTCACTATGTATGATCGACACTTTGGAATGGATTTAGTCTGCATTCCGTTGAGCGGAATAGACGTCATCTTTGGTATGAACTGGTTAGAATTTAATCGGGTTCATATCAATTGCGGTAAGAAGACGGTTATGTTTCCAAGACTGGAGCCAGAGTTGTGTTCGAAGCTCATGTGTTGTCGAGAAGTGGTAAGATCAGTGAAGGCTCAAGAGGACGTGTTTGCTATGTTTGCTTCGTTGAGAGTGGAAGAGAAGGATGAGGTTGATGCGTTGCCAGTGGTGCGTGATTTCACAGATGTTTTTCCAGATGACATTATGGATTTACCACCCGAGAGAGAGGTTGAATTCGCAATTGACATAGTACCTGGTACTAGTCCAATATCAATGGCGCCGTATCGTATGTCAGCTGCTGAACTAGAAAAGTTGAAGGAACAATTGGAGGAATTGTTAGAGAAAAGGTTTGTAAGACCGAGTGTATCGCCGTGGGGTGCGCCGGTTCTGTTGGTAAAGAAGAAAGATGGTAGTATGCGTCTGTGCATCGACTATCGTCAGTTGAATAAAGCAACTATCAAGAACAAGTATCCACTTCCGAGGATAGATGATTTGATGGATCAGTTAGTGGGAGCCTGTGTGTTCAGCAAGATTGATTTGAGATCGGGATATCACCAGATAAGAGTTAAGGCGGAAGATATACCGAAGACTGCTTTCAGGACAAGGTATGGTCACTACGAGTACGCTGTTATGCCTTTTGGAGTTACTAATGCACCTGGAGTGTTTATGGAATATATGAATCGTATATTTCATTCCTTTTTGGATCGATTCGTGGTGGTCTTCATAGACGATATTTTGGTATACTCGAAGACGGAAGAGGAACATGCCGAGCATTTGAGGATTGTGTTGGAGGTGTTGCGCGAGAAGAAGCTTTATGCAAAATTTTCTAAGTGTGAATTTTGGTTGCATAAAGTTAGCTTTTTGGGTCACGTCATTTCAAGTGGTGGTATAGCAGTGGATCCTGCTAAGGTAGAGGCCGTGCAAGATTGGGGAACGCCGGAGTCTGTTACTGAGATCCGAAGTTTTCTTGGTTTGGCCGGTTACTATCGGAGGTTCATCGAAGGATTTTCAAAGTTGGCGTTGCCGTTGACACAGTTGACTAGGAAGAGTCAAGCTTTCATTTGGGATGACAAGTGTGAGCAGAGTTTCCAAGAGCTGAAGAGGAGGTTGACATCTGCACCTGTGCTAATTCTGCCAAATCCGAAGGAACCGTTCGTGGTTTATTGTGATGCGTCGAAGATGGGTCTAGGTGGTGTGTTGATGCAGAAGGGACAAGTCATTGCTTATGCATCAAGACAGCTGAAGATTCATGAGAGGAACTATCCTACGCATGATTTGGAGCTAGCTGCTGTCGTGTTTGTTCTCAAGATTTGGAGGCACTACTTGTATGGGTCAAGGTTCGAGGTTTTCAGCGATCACAAGAGTCTGAAATACTTGTTTGATCAGAAGGAGCTCAATATGAGGCAAAGAAGATGGTTAGAGTTTCTTAAGGATTATGATTTCGAGTTGAGCTATCACCCGGGTAAGGCTAATGTGGTAGCCGATGCGTTGAGTAGGAAGTCTTTGCATATGTCGTCTCTGATGGCGAAGGAACTGAGATTGATTGAAGAGTTTAGAGACCTCAGTTTGGTTTGTGAAAGGACAACCAGAAGCGTGAAGCTAGGAATGTTGAGGTTGACGAATGATTTTCTTGAAGAGGTTGTGGAAAAGCAAAAGTCTGATGTGAGATTGACGAAGCTTAAGACGCTCATCGAGCAAGGGAAAAAGGTAAACGTTGAGATCGATGAGAAAGGCGTGATGAGGTGTCAGGGAAGGTTATGTGTACCTGATGTGCCTGAGTTGAAGCGGATGATCTTGGAGGAAGGTCACAGAAGCAACTTAAGTATTCATCCTGGTGTTACTAAGATGTATCAAGATCTGAGGAAAATGTTTTGGTGGCAAGGGATGAAGAAAGAGATCGCCGAGTTTGTTTTCGCGTGTTTGACTTGTCAGAAGTCCAAGGTGGAGCATCAGAAGCCGTCGGGGCTATTGCAACCTATGTTTATTCCAGAGTGGAAATGGGATAGTATTGCGATGGATTTTGTAAGCGGTTTGCCGAAGACGTCGAAAGGTAACAATACGATTTGGGTAGTTGTCGACAGGTTAACAAAGTCTGCTCATTTCATAGCTATCAACCGGTATGCTAGTACCGAAGTTGGCTGAGATTTATGTCGAGCAAATCGTGAGATTACATGGGATTCCGTCGAGTATCGTATCAGATCGAGATCCCCGTTTTACTTCAAGGTTTTGGGAGAGTTTGCAAGAGGCGTTGGGGACTAAGTTGCGGATGAGTTCTGCTTATCACCCGCAGACGGATGGTCAGTCGGAGAGGACGATTCAATCATTGGAGGATTTATTAAGATCGTGCATTTTGGAACAAGGAGTGAGTTGGGAAGCTTGCTTACCATTGATTGAGTTTACGTATAACAACAGTTTTCATTCGAGCATTGGTATGGCACCTTTTGAAGCGTTGTATGGGAGAAGATGTAGAACACCTTTGTGTTGGTTTGAATCGGGAGAAAGTGTGGTGCTTGGACCTGAGATTGTGCAACAAACGACCGAGAAGATCAAGATGATCCAAGAAAAGATGAGAGCGTCGCAGAGTCGCCAGAAAAGCTATGCCGACAAGAGAAGAAAGGATATAGAATTTCAAGAAGGAGATCATGTGTTTCTAAGAGTTACAACGACTACGGGTATTGGACGAGCTTTGAAATCGAAGAAGTTAGCATCGAGGTTCATTGGTCCGTATCAGATTTTGAAGAGGATTGGGAAGGTGGCGTATAGGATTGCGTTACCGCCGTCGTTGTCAAATCTACATGACGTTTTTCACGTGTCTCAATTAAGGAAATACGTATCGGATCCGTCACATGTGATTGAGTCGGACGAGATACAAGTGAGAGAGAATTTAACGGTTGCAACGGTACCCTTAAGGATTGAAGGACAAGAGATGAAGAGGCTCAGGAACAAAGAGATTTCATCGGTGAAAGTCGTTTGGGGAGGCCCAGCCGGTGAATATGCGACGTGGGAGCTCGAGAGCAAGATGCGGGACTCCTATCCAGAGTTGTTTTCAGGTATTTTCGAGGGCGAAAATTCTTTTTAGGGGGGTAGAGTTGTAACGACCCTATTTTCGTATGTTATATTTTTATATATTTTATTTTATGGATTTGCATTTAAAAATATTTTCTCGTAATCGAGAAATAATTATTTGGCGCGAGGATAAGTTTGTAATCGAGTTTTTAAGGTCTTGGGCGAAATTGGGCCTAAGGTGTGAATAGTATTGGGCTTTTGAGTTTATGAGTAGTAATGATCAAGTGGATGAGATGTAGTAAGCTTAGATTGAATTGGATGGCTAGGATTGATCATGAGAGTTAGTAGTGGATTGGATGGCCAAGATTCATTCCCTTGAGTTATAAGATATTTGTAAGATTATGAATAGTGCCATTCATCTTCTTTGTTGAGAGAAACGTGAAAGAGAAGGGAGAAAAACAAGAGAAAGCTAGGGCAAGAGCAAGAGAGCAAGAGAAGGCTTGGAACTTTCGTTGATTCATCGATTTTGAGGTAAGAGAGGTAGTATTGCTTATTCACAAGTGATTGAGAAGGGGAGAATGTCTATTTCTCCATCCCAAACTTCCTTTCACTTTGTCTAGGTTTTGATAGAAAGTTGTTAATGATTATGTTATGATCATTTGATGCTAAGTGATGTTGATAGTATGTTTAATTGAAGTTATATGATGTTTATTTATGTTGGGTATTCGAAAATGTTGTTGTTGTTCAAGAAAAGCTTGCGTGAAACCCTAACAATGGTGGTTTTTGTTAAGGTCATCTTGTTGTGTGAGTATGTGTTATATAATGTTTGGAATGGCTGTTAGGAACTAATAGAGTGTGTCTAAGGTTTTGAAAGTGGATTTGGACTTAGTAATATTAAAGACTAAGGTGTGAGAAGTGATGAATATGTTTGAAATGGATAAGTTATCAAAGTGTGTGGGTGTTCCTTTGAAACCCTTATGTGTTTGAGATTTTGGTATGATTGTTTGGTTTATTTGAGATTGTGAACATGGTTGAATATATACATGTTGTGTCTTATGATTTGGCCATGATAATTTAGTGGTTGTGTTTGTTGTTGTTGATGTTGTGATAATTATCAGAGTGCTGATAATTTAGTGGTTGTGTTTGTTGTTGTTGTTGTTGTGATAATTATCAGAGTGCTGATAATTTAGTGGTTGTGTTTGTTGTTGTTGTTGTGATAATTATCAGAGTGCTGATAATTAGTTGTGTTAGTAAGTATCATATATTTGCTAAGTGAATCATCATGCATTTCATGATTGTATGATACCCGGTGCGGGTTATTCGATGATATCCGTGTGCGGATATGAAATCCAAGAGTGCTTGGTTATCAAGAGTGCTTGGTAAGGATATAAGTTTATCCGAAATGATTTGGTACCACATGCATTAGAGAATGCATTTGAGGCATGCATCCTTTGTGACATTAGTGTTCATTTGGAAATTATGTGTGCATAATGATTGTTAAGTGATAATTGTTATTGATGAGTTTTGTGCTTTGTCAATTAAGAGTTGTGTTTTAGTTATGTATAATAATGTGTTATTTATACATGTTTATTGGTTGTGATACTAACACTCTCTGTTATGTGTTATGTGCTGGATCTTTGGGGATCCAGAATATCAGGTTGACGAGACTATCGTCGAGGAGTAGCATTTTGCTGTTTAGAAGCCTGCGTAGTGGTGAGGGCATAGCTTAGCTATCCTTACTTTTTTTTGTACTAGGAGTTGTATCCTAGTTAGAGTTTAGGGCTCTGATAGTTGTAACACCATTTTGGGTATCTGAACGTGTATGTATAAATTTGGTAATGGTCTCTGTTGTAGATTTGGATGTTAGTTTTTCTAATGCTGTTGGTCTGACTTTCTGCATAACTTTCTGCATAATTTTCTGCACAACTTTTCCGAATTTGAAACAAAAACTGGTACTGATCGGTACAGAATTGGCCTTGGGTGTAAACATGAAAGTTTTAGATAATTTTGTTAGCTTTCCAGTGGCTTTGGTTTGACGTGAAAATGATTTTTGGTTTTTGAGTTATGATGAAAATACTCCAAGGAGGTCTTAGTGAAACTGTACTGTGATAGCATTATCTATTTTCATGATTTTGCGTCTTTTTCTCACGTCTTTGTTTTAAATTGGTCTTTGGTATAAACATGTGAAATGTTGTAATGTGTTTTGAAAACGAAAAGAAAAATGTCGGAATCGATTTCGTGAATATTGATATAGGAGGGGTATGAGCTGTTGAGCTAGAAGGGGTATCCTGTTAGAAGGGGTATCCTGTTAGAAGGGGTATCGTCTCTGTTTTGCTGTTTGTTATTTTTTTTCCGCTGCTGTTTGTGAATCAAATATACTTTGATCTGTTGTTGTTTATGAAAATGCGTTTTCATTATGTTGTAACTTCCTATGTCCTTAACGTTTTGTTTTATTAAGGTTAATAATCGGCGGTTAAGGGTTAGGGTGTTACACTCAGATTCTGATGTTTTCAGAAGCTGGACTATCTTTAGACTCTTAAAGTGAGTGTCTGTTAAGTCTTAGCTTCTGATGAACTTCAGATTCTCAGTTTCTTATTCAGAGTCAAGCAATTTTTAAGAGATGAAATGCATGTTCAGATTCTTTTTAATAAAATTAAATCTGTCTTATGTAAGGGGTTTTGTAAATATATCAGCCCATTGATGATCAGTATCAATGAATTGAATATCCAAAACTCCCTTCTGAACATAATCTCTCATAAAATGATGTTTAATTTCAATATGCTTGGCACTTGAATGCAGAATTGGATTTTTAGACAGACAGATTGCAGTAGTATTATCACAGAAAATAGGAATGTTGTTTTCATGAATCTGATAGTCTTCTAACTGATGTTTCATCCAGAGCAGTTGTGTGCAACAACTTGCAGCTGAGATGTATTCTGCTTCTGCTGTTGACAATGCAATAGTTGATTGTCTTTTGCTGGCCCAGGATATCAGATTCTCACCAAGGAATTGACAGTTTTCCACTGGTGGATTTTCTTTCAATCATGTCCCCAGCATAATCAGCATCACAAAATCCAACCAGCTTATAATCTAAGGATTTCTTATACAGAAGTCCAAGATTAGTTGTTCCCTTCAGATACCTGGAGATTCTCTTGACAGCAGTCATATGAGATTCTCTAGGATCTGATTGGAATCTTGCACACAAGCATACACTAAACAAAATATCTGGTCTAGAAGCTGTTAAGTATAACAGAGAACCAATCATACCTCTGTAGAGCTTCTGATCTACCTTTGAGCCAGTGTCTTTTTTGCTTAAACTGCAGGTTAGATGCATTGGTGTTGTCATCAATTTACAATCTTCAAGCTGGAACTTCTTCAGAAGCTCCTTTGTATATTTAGATTGATGCACATACACTCCATCTTTGCATTGGTTGATTTGAATTCCAAGAAAGAATTTCAATTCTCCCATCATGCTCATTTCAAATTCATCACGCATTAACTTAGAAAACTCTTTGCAAAGAATGGCATTAGTAGAACCAAATATAATATCATCAACATAGATTTGCACAATTAAGATGTCTTTCTTAAGTGTTTTTCTGAAAAGTGTATTGTCAACTTGTCCTCTTACAAAATCATTTTTAAGTAAGAAATTACTTAGTCTCTCATACGAAGCTCTGGGAGCTTGTTTCAGACCATACAGTGATTTCTTAAGTTTAAAAACAAAATCTGGATTTTTTAAATCTTCAAAACCAGGAGGTTGTTTGACATATACTTCTTCAGAAATAACTCCATTTAAAAAAGCACTCTTAACATCCATTTGATATAAGATGATATTACGATTTACTGCATAGGAAAGAAGTAACCTGATTGCTTCCAGTCTTGCAACTGGAGCAAATGTTTCAGTGTAGTCTATTCCTTCCTGCTGACTGTAGCCTTGAGCAACCAGTCTAGCTTTGTTTCTGATCACTTCTCCTTGTTCATTCACCTTGTTTCTGAACACCCATTTTGTTCCAATAATGTTCTTGTGATTTGGTTTTGCAACTAAGTCCCAAACATCATTTCTTTGAAACTGGTTGAGTTCTTCTTGAATAGCTACAATCCATCCATCATCTGCAAGTGCTTTATCAGTTGTTGTAGGTTCAATCATTGACAGTAGTCCAATTAATGAGTCATTCTGACAGAATGTTGATCTGGTCTTTCTTGGACTGTCCTTGTTTCCAATGATCAACTCTTCAGGATGTGAAGACTTGTACTTGAATGAAGTTCTGGGTGGATTTGCTTCTGAAGAATCATCAAGTGCTTGTTCAGAACCATTTTGATCTTGATTGGCTTCAGGAGGAGTGTCAGCATCTGAGAGTTTTTCAGCTTCTGCAGTATTTTCAACTTCTGGACTTTCTTCAGACTCAGAACTCTGTTCAGGTTCTGAAGGATCCACTGAGAGCCTTATATCTGCAAAACTCTCAACTAGCTCTGGTATTTTATTACTAGGCTTCTTATCATCAAACCTAATGTGTATTGATTCTTCAACAACATGTGTTTCAGAATTGTACACTCTGTATGCTTTAGATCTCTCTGAGTATCCTAAAAAGATACCCTTGTGAGCCTTAGCATCAAATTTCTTTAGGTAGACTTTATTATTCAGAATGTAACATGTACATCTAAACTGATGAAAATAAGAAATACTTGGCTTTCTTCCTTTAAATAATTCATATGTTGTTTTATTCAGAATTGGCCTTATATAGATTCTGTTATGAATATAACATGTTGTGTTAACAGCTTCTGCCCAAAAGTACTTAGCAATTTTAGATTCATGGATCATGGTTCTGGCCATTTCTTGCAAAGATCTGTTCTTTCTCTCTACAACTCCATTTTGTTGTGGAGTTCTAGGAGAAGAGAACTCATGGAGAATTTCATGATCTTCACAAAAAGTTTCAAATGGTTCATTTTCAAATTCACCACCATGATCACTTCTAACTTTTAAAATTTTCAAATCATTTTCTGTTTGTACTTGTTTGCAGAATTTGTTGAACACGTCATATGTTTCATTTTTGGTTCTAAGGAATTTAACCCAAGTCCACCTACTGTAATCATCAACAATTACTAACCCATACTTCTTCCCATTGATTGATGTTGTTCCAACAGGACCAAACAGATCAATGTGAAGCAGTTCTAAGGGTCTGGAGGTAGAAACAATGTTTTTGGATTTAAAAGAGGTTTTGGCAATTTTTCCTATCTGGCATGCTCCACAGAGAGCATCTGAGTGATAGTTAATGTTTGGTAAGTCTCTGACCAGTTGCAACTTGCTAAGCTTAGAGATGAGTCTCCAGTTAGCATGTCCCAACCTTTTGTGCCATGCCCATTTCTCATCACTCACTGACAGAAGACAAACTACCTTCTGATCAACTAGTTCTAAAAAATTAATTTTATAAACATTGTTTTTCCTCTTTCCTTTGAACACAACAGATTTATCTTTGTTGTTGATTACAGTGCAAGTGTTCTTATCAAACAGAACATCATAACCACTGTCACATAATTGACTTATGCTAAGTAGGTTATGTCTTAGTCCATCTACCAACCAGACATCATCAATGGAAAGGGAAGAATTACCTATCTTACCAGTACCAATGATCTTGCCTTTCTGATTTCCTCCAAAACCCACAGTTCCTCCCTCTTTCATGGTCAGGGTTAGGAACATAGACCTTTCTCCTGTCATATGACGCGAGCAGCCACTGTCCAGGTACCAAGACTTTTCCTTTTCTTTGGATGTTAAGCATATCTCATCTTCATCTTCAGAGTCTGAACCTGACTCTGTATCAGAGAATGTTGTTGCCATTAAAGCCAGATTAGCTTCCTCTTCATCATCTTTATCAGATTCAGATTCATTGTCAAGATCATCCTATGTTGCCATAAGACTTTTCTTAAGTTTGTTTCTGAAGTTGCTTGATTTAGAGCTGGTCTTCTTAGATTTCTCCTTTGACTTGTCCTTCTGTAGTTCAGGACAATCACCAATGAAATGACCAGTCTTCTTGCAGTGGTAGCAACCTTTCTGATCTTCCCTCTTGGAACTAGATCCTTTGAAGTTGCTGCTTCTGTTAGAAAATTTCTTTTGTCTTTTCATTAAGTACTGAAATCTTTTAGAAAGCATTGCAAGCTCCTCAGCATCTGAATCTTCTTCAGAATTTCCCTCAGGAAATTCTTCATCAGATTCAATAGCTTTTAGAGCTTTTACAGACTTTCTTTTGGATTTCAGTGCTATAGACTTAGACTCTCTAACAGATTCATCTTCATTGAGTCCCAGTTCATGCACTTTGAGTGAGCTTATAAGATCTTCAATACTTAAAGTATTTAGATCTTTAGCTTCCTCAATAGCAGTCACTTTGGGTCTCTATTTAGATGGCAGACTTCTGAGGATTTTATTCACATGATCAACAGTAGTATAGCTTTTCTTCAGAATCTGAAGTCCAGAAACCAGAGTTTGAAATCTTGAGAAGTCTCAATATTTTCATCCTCTTTCATTCTGAACAGCTCATACTGCTGAACCAGAATATTTGCTTTTGCTTCTCTGACCTTCTTGTTACCTTCATAGTTAGAGCAGAGAGAGGTGAAGATGGCTTTAGCTGTTGATTTATCACTCAGCTTTTGATACTCACTGTGAGGTAGAGAATCAACAATGATACCTCTAACATTGTGATGCTTTCTGTAGATCTTTCTTTCCGCATCAGAAAGACCTCTTCTGTTAGTAGCCACTCCTTCTTCATCAACTGGAATAGATATTCCATCTTCTATGATATCCCATAAGGAGTCATCAATTCCAATGATGTGACTGTACATCTTGCTTTTCCACCATGAGAATTTCTCAGGATCACCAGTAAACATAGGAGGTTTATGGTGTGAACGAGATTTCCTTTCATCTGTACCATAGTCATGTGATACAGAAGCATGATTTCTAGGAGAGGGTGGAGGGGAACTGCTGGAAGCCATGTTTTTCTCAGGATCTTTACTGACTCACTGTTAGGTGATTGAATATCATAACTGGAGCTCTGATACCAACTGAAGGTGAGAAAAACACAAGAAGGGGGGGTTGAATTGTGTTGGCTTTTTCTTTTCTTTCTCAAAAACTATGTTTAGTTCAGAATCAGATGTTGGTCAGATTCTGAAACTATTTTCAGAGTTGTTTGCAGCGGGTATAAAGTAAATGAGGAAGAGAGAGACACATCAGTTTATCCTGGTTCCTTCCACAACCCGGAAGTAGTCTAGTCCCCTTGTTACTAACAAGAGATTTTCCACTACAATCACAAAGATTACAATTGCTCAAGCACAAAGCAAGAGACTTCCTATGCTCAAACACAAAGTAAGAGACTTCAAATTGCTCAAACACTAAGTAAGAGACTTCCTATGCTCAAACACAAAGTAAGAGACTTCTTTGCTTAGACACACAGTCTAAGACTTTGAATCAAACAGATTTTACAAAAGAAATAAGTTTGAGTTGAACACTTGATATACTATCAGTGATGTTCAAAAAATACAACACAGATTTAAGACTCTAAACTTAAGAAATTCTAAGATAAAAAGTTTGTAAGAATTTCTACGTTGTTTTGACAGTTTTCAGATTTGGCAGAAATGTGTTTCAAAAAAGAGTATCACGATTTCAGTCTTATGAGTCTTAATATTCTTCTTCAAAACTTCAATCCTTTATAGAGGAATTAAGAGCAGTTGGAAGGAGCCAGTTTTAGCAAAAGAGTTGTTGCACTAGAAGCTATATCCAACAGTTAATTCATCCCTGTCATTGTGTGCGCAAACCAGAAAACAGAGCACAACAATTTTGAATTGTTTCCTTAAAAGGTGGTTGCGTGTTTCTTCCAAGGAGGCAACTGTTGCATTGAGTTGTTCTGACTGTACAGTGCTTTACAGTTGACAGTGACAGTTGCTTTTCCTTAAAACTCAGACTTCAGAAGCTTCTCTTCAGAACTGGCTTCAGACACTGTTCATCAGAAGCAGTCTTCAGACGCAGTTCTTCAGAAGCTGGCATCAGACACTGTTCATCAGAAGCATTTCTTCAGAACCTGGTCTTCAGACACACTGTTCATCAGACACTGTCTTCAGAAGCTGGCCTTGTAACACCCATACTAACTTTAACTAGTATATTAGCATGTGCGTTAAACTGATACTGGATACATTTAAAAATTTCAATAATAATAATACATCACAAATGAATGAATACAAGTTTACTCGTTTGTACAAATAATCCAATACTAATACAATACTTATACAATATACAATAAGCTCCTGAGCTGGTACACAACGAGCAACTGTACTCCATCCAGTATCTCTGTGAAGATCTCCATCACGAACCTCTGACTTACCTGTAAACCTGCACCAGAAGGAATGGGATGAGACATAATGTCTCAGTGAGCTCCAGCCCAACCAACTGTTGGCAACCACAGGGAACCTAGGGTCGCCATGCCTACCTTGGCAATCTTGGGGATTTCCTATGATCGCCAAGTCTTTACTTTATCCACAAAGGGTATATCTCTACCTATAACTATGAATCTATCTGTAGCTATATCTCTAATTATAACTATAACTGTAAACCACCTATAACTGTAACCGTAACCTATCTGTAACTGTAATTTCTGCCTGTAACTATAACTTAGTGATCGAGGGGAAACCTATGGCCACATTCTGTTAACTGTCTATAACTGTAACTGTAACTTCCTGTGACTATAACTGTAACTGTAACTTCTTGTGACTATAACTGTAACTGTAACTTTGACTATAACTATGAAACATAAAACAAATAAAGATGTTTTAGGAGTTTTATGTTAGCTGTTAGCGTTGAACAAACATTATTATCTGAGTTCATTTTACGGAGTGCGGCCCGGGTGGAGTAACCCCGAGGTACATCTCCCTATAACCCGGTGAAATTCCTATCATATCAGGCTAACACCAAACTCCCTATAAAACGTGTGGACAACCCTCTCGGAGAAGTCCCATCCGGCGAATCCCGGAGTCTGCTGAACACGCCCTGTAACTGTAAAACGTGCAAGCACGCCATTATCTTTGATCTTTAATTCTTTAACTTTAACATATAAACATGTATATCTGTTATTGTAATCATATAACAATCCTATAACACTTAACCTATAACACAAAGTTTCTTGGCTTATCGTTCTCATAAGCCACCTATAATTGTTGGAGAACCAACCCTATAATCTTATCTGAAACTATGATTGCCGAAGCATTCCTATTACCCTTGTATTCTAAATTGAATACATCTATAATCATGTTTACCTAAAATAGGTTCTTGACTTATCAAAGTCGTATGCTATCCTTGAGAGTTATCAACTCACAAGCAAGGGATCAATCCATTAAATCCTTGCACTCATACTATAATTCTTGTTTTCCTATCATAGGATTCGACATATCGTTGTCATATGCCGCTAATAGGGTTTACCTATTCATGTAACCATTGTTCTTGCAATTCCCTAACATTGCGTATTCCTTGCCCCTATAATAATCCATACATCCTCTAAGGGATAAAACCTCTATTACTTCATGGTGACACTTCGCCATTACATATTGTTATTGAGTCTGAAGCAGTATTAGACAGCTAGAATGGTGCAAGAACGGAAGAAAAACAATATAGGCCAGTGCCCTGTGCCATCGTGACACGATTTGGAAATCGTGTCACGATTTTCTACCCAGAATTGGTGGCATGTTCTGCCTATGAAATCGTGACACGGTTGCAAAATCGTGACACGATTTTGCGTGCAGTTGGACAGCATAGGGCAAGTTCAAAACGTGATTTCCACCATTCTTGGCTTATCCAATCATACCCAAACATCATAACAGCTTAAGGGGCAAATTTCTAAGGCATAAAGACAGTTACAACATGTATGATCAAGGAATTGCAAGAAAAAGGAACTAGGGCACTAAAATTGCAATCTTGCTCAATAATATTATAAGCATAAAAACTTATCAAAAGATTCTCAAAGTGGGTTCTAAAACCCCTAGGAGCTCACCTTAAACTTGCTTCTGATCTTTGCCAAGCTTCACCTCAAAACCCTAGCTCACCTCTTGCTCTTTTCTTGCTTTTCTTTAACTTCTTCTTGATTCCAACTTTCCCCAAAACCATGCTTGCTTGAAGTACAAGATTTTAGGATGAAGTTTGATGGATTATGGTGAGGATTGGTGGAGGCCGAGTTTCTAGAGAGAGAGGGAGAAGAAAACAGCCACTTAGAGAGAGAAAGAAATGATAGATATGAAGAAATTTCATATTTATCCCTTTATAAACTCTTTCCTCTCATAATTACCATTTTGCCATTCCTTCGTTTAATTCCTGTGATACTGTTAAAAGTCTCGCTTAAGCGGGATATTACACTATACCTCCCTTAAAAGAAATTTCGTCCTCGAAATTTAGAAAATCCTTCTGAGATCCTGTAAAGATAAATCCTTTCTGCCTCTTTCTCTACTATGAAAATTTCCAATTCTTTTTGCTTATCGGAATTCCATGGCAACTCTAGGGTCTGACGTGCAAATTAATCACGCACTTCGATTAAACCATACTGGTTAAAACTTGTTCTTTAGCCATGATTTCCATCTCTGTAAGTCAAAACATATGACAATCTATTTCCAACTGAAAGGTCTGACGCATGTTACATAACTCTCACCTGTTAGGACGTATGGTTATCTAAACCAACATATCCGTCTTATCTGACTATGTCCTCTGTTCGACATATCCCTTGCAAATCCAATTTAACATTATTAAGTCTTGGATTTCCTTTACTGAATTCTATTCGTTCTTCTTTCATTGGTCGTTCAATCTTAACCTGAAGACGTCGAGTCGATCTGATTTCCTCAATTATTCCAACTTTCCGAGGAATCTATTACATTACTTTTAATTCTAAAGAATTCTTGTCTTTGACTTTCGCCTCATAAGTCGACATTTTACTGTTACAATCATACCATTCTTTATATAGATTTAGTCTTGCTCTGAAAAGCATCTGATATTGAGTATTCTCAAACGGAAGTAAGGTCTATTGCAACTACCTCCACGATTCAAACACAAGGTGGTGGCTGAACTTATGGTACAAGTTCCTTTCTCTCTGACATCCTGGTGTAACTATTATCATAATCATGAGCATTGCTCACATTCCCACTGCGGGACCTTAAGGCTCGAGAAATCATATGAGCCACTCATGCTCCGATTTAAATAATCAACGATAACGCATAGCTAAAGGTCTTAGGAGCTTTCTTCTTTCTATGACTCTGACAATCTTGCATCAATCAAGATATTCCTTACTCATGGGAATTAATACTTTCTTTATCAATACTTTCAAACTTATGAAAGTCTAGTACAAGTGACGTGTGGCATAAGCCGTCTCACATATCATCATATAATACAGTCCATAGCACATAGCTTCCATACACGATCGAGTACGTGTACACTACTATCAGGTACACAGTACGCCACATCATCTTTGTCCAACTAACTGGACATCATACTTAGTCAACATGTATTCGAGACAATGCCACGCCAACTAAGGTCACTCTTGTAGCTCTTAACTCATGCTTATATTATTTGAGTATCTACAATCCCATACGTAACTATGATTACGTCCCATTGACGTTATAACTTATTTCGTTCACGAACATTCTCCGTTTTCCAAAAGAAAACTCTATTCTGATCGCTAGTCAAAATAGCACTCTTAAATTCTGAATCCTTTATTTCATAACTTGAATTCGCGTAGCCTTTTACTGTAAACTATGAGTAATCTTCTAATCTGTATAAAACATTTCCTTCCTTTAACTGTGAACATTAAGTTAAAGAATTTCTGAATTCCTCAACTAAGATTTGTTCGATAACAACAAATCTGTTCTGCTTAAGACCTTCCTGTTAAAACATTACCACTGCGTACCATGGTTACCCATACATGTCACATGACTGTAAATTATGTTACACTACTATCTAAGTAGCATAAACTCTGCCTGATCAGTATACATAATACTAATCATAACCTGTTACATGCGACATGCTAGCATAACGTGGGTACGATGCGGAATAACTGTATGCCACGGCATAATTCCTCTTTGGTTAAACTTACTATTCAAGTTAACTTAAAGTTACTGAGCTAAACAGCTAGATCACCGTATAGATGTGGCTTTCTTCGCTACGTACTCATTGTGCTAGAAACACATCCTTTAAATTTCTCAAACCGCTACGATTCTCTTATCTCATGAGTTTCGAGGTCCGAAGTATTCCTCGACTTATCTCTTAAAATTTCCTGTTAGAACTGATGATAATTTCAAGTCATCACTGCTTACAAATATTCTGTAACTTGAGAACTAATCACTGAACACCTTTCCTGTAATTGTAACGACCCTATTTTCGTATGTTATATTTTTATATATTTTATTTTATGGATTTGCGTTTATAAAATATTTTCTAGTAATCGAGGAATAATTATTTAGCGCGAAGATAAGTTGTAATCGAGTTTTTAAGGTTTTGGGCCAAGAGGGTGAATAGTGTTGGGCTTTAGTTTATGAGTATTAGTAATGATCATGTGCAAATGAATGTAGTAAGCCTTGTTAGATTGTATGGCTAGGATTGGTCCATGATAGTTAGTAAGGAAATGGATGGCTAGGATCATTTGCTAGGGATATAAGATATTTTGTAAGGATGAATAGTGCCATTCATCTTCTTTTGTGAAAGAAAACGTGGAAGAAGAGAAGGAGAAGAGCAAGAGAGCTAGGGCAAGTGAACAAGGGTAGAAGCTTGAGTTTAGAATCACCAATTCCTGGTAAGAGAGTTAGTATTACTTGATTACAAGTGATTAAGAGAAGGGGAGAATGTCTATTTCTCCATCCCAAACTTCTCCTTCACTTTGTCTAGGTTTTGTTAGAAAGTTTTTATGGTTTAAAGTTGTTAATGATTATGTTTTGCTTGCTTGAATGCTAAGTGATGTTGCTAGCATATTTTTGTTGAAGTTATAGTGTTTTGAATGCAAAAGGGAAAGTTATGGAAAGTTAGTGTTTTTAAACCCTAATTTCTTTGCTAGATGCAAGCCTTGCTTGTGATTGTTTTTAAATGATGTTTTATGAAGGAAAGTTGTTTTTAACATGTTCTGGAAGTTGGGTAACCTTGAATGGGCTAAAATGGTGGAAAAATCACATTTTTACATGACTGTGTACTGATATGGTCGCTGTAGCGACGGATGCTCGCTTGTAGCGACCAGACAGGATAATTCCCTGCCTATCCGCGCTTGTAGCGACCACACTGGCGCTTGTAGCGACCAGGCTCGCTTGTAGCGACCAAGGGCTCGCTTGTAGCGACCAACCCTGGACAGGCCAACTTCGTTGAGTCGTTCTGGAGGTCCTGGTGCGCGCGGAGATGACTTTTGTTATTATATTTTCATAATATGTTTTGGAAACCTTGCCCACCATTTTAATTCATTCTTAATGCTTCCTAAAGAGTATTTGTTCAAGTAAGTTTGAGATTGTTGAACATGTTTGAGTATATTCATGTTGTGGCTTATGATTTGGCCATGAGAGCCTAGTAGTTGTGTTTGTTGTTGATGTTATGTTAATTATCAGAGTGCTGATGATTTAGTGTTGTGTTTGTTGTTGTTGTTGTGATAATTATCAGAGTGCTGATAATTAGTTGTATTAGTAAGTATCATATATTTACTAAATGAATCATCATGCATTTCATGATTGTATGATATCCGTGTGCGGATAAGAAATCCAAGAGTGCTTGGTTATCAAGAGTGCTTGATATTATCAAGAGTGCTTGATAAGGATATAAGTTTATCCAAAATGATTTGGTACCACATGCATTAGTGAATGCATTTTGAGGCATGCATCCTTTGTGACATTATGTGTGCATAATGGTTGTTATGTGATAATTGTTATTGATGGGTTTTGTGTTTGTGACATTATGTGTGCATAATGGTTGTTATGTGATAATTGTTATTGATGAGTTTTGTGTTTGTGACATTATGTGTGTATAATGGTTATTATGTGATAATGGTTATTGATGGGTTTTGTACCTTGTCGATTATGTGTTGTGTTTTGGTTATGTATAATAATGTGTTATTTATGCATGTTTATTGTTTGTGATACTAACACTCTCTGTTTTGTGTTATGTGCTGGATCTTTGGGGATCCAGATTATCAGGGTGACGAGGTTATCGTTGAGGAGTAGCCTTGCTGATTAGAAGCTGCGTAGTGGTGAGGGCATAGCTTAGCTATCCTTACATTTTTGGTACTAGGTGTTGTATCCTAGTTAGAGTCTAGGGCTCTGATATTTGTAACACTATTTTTGGGTATCTAAACGTTTATGTATAGATTTGGCAATGGTCTCTGTTGTAGAATCGCCTCTTTTGAAAATCTTATGTATATATTTTTGTGTATATATATGCATGCTTGGTTATAAGCTGTGTTTGTTGTTTTTCCGCTGCTGATTGTGAATCAAATATGTTTTGATTTCTGTTGATGTTTTTGAAAATGAGTTTTACATATGTTGTAACTTCCTATGTCCTTAACGTTTTCTTTATTAAAGTTAATAACCGGCGGTTAAGGGTTAGGGTGTTACAATAGTTGGTATCAGAGCAGGTCGATCCATTGGATCAATTAAGTTTAGTATACCCTTTGTGTAACATGTGTTTTCTTAAACACTTTGTTCTCACTTGTGTTATGTGGTGGTTGGTAGTGTGTGTGTAGATATGACGCAACGAGCACTTGCGGATGCGATGGAGCGGATGGCGGATGCCATGGCTCAGGATGCTGCTAGTAGGACTGCGGATAGAGCCGCACAACAAGCTAGAGGAGGCGGAGAAGATGAGCTGAGACTCGAGAGGTTTATGAACAACAAACCGCCTATCTTCAAGGGAGGATACAATCCAGATGGAGCTCAGACTTGGTTGGAAGGAGTTGAGAGAATTTTTGGGGCTATGCGTTGTCTGGATGCGCATAAGGTATTGCTGGGAGCGTATGTTCTCCATGATGAGGCTGATCATTGGTGGGGAAACGCTAGTCAGAGGTTGGGAGCTGGTGGAGCTTTAGTTACTTGGGCTCGTTTCCGGAGGGAGTTCTTAACCAAGTATTTTCCGGCAGACGAGAGGAATCGTAAGGTGATTGAGTTCATGGAGCTCAAGCAAGGGAGTTTATCTGTTTCTGAGTATGCGGCCAAGTTTGAAGATTTGTGTCGTTTTGCTCCTCATTACAACACGGTGGAAGCTGAGGAAGACAAGTGTGTAAAGTTTGAAAATGGGTTGAGGCCAGACATCAAGCAGTTGATTGGGTTTAGCGAGATCAGGAATTTTCCGATGTTGGTGAATAAGAGCCGAATATGTGATAAGGATGGTAAAGCTAAAGCTAATTACTACAAAGCCGCGAATGAGAAGAGGGGAAAGGACATGGCTAGAGGTAAACCTTATAGCAGAGGTGGAAAGAAACCTGATGAAGGTGGGAGTAGTGGTGGCAAGTTTGGAGGTAATAGGAATTGTTTTAAGTGTGGACAACCGGGACATCGTATTTTTGAGTGCCCGAAGAATGATGGTAAATGTTTCAAGTGTGGTGATCCTAACCACAAAGCTGATCAGTGCAAGAAAGGTATTGTGTGCTTCAACTGCAAAGAAGCGGGTCATAAGAGCAACGTGTGTAAGAAGCCTAGAGCGGCTGGAGGAAAAGTGTTTGCTTTAGATGGTGGTGATGCGAAGGCGGATAACTTAATCAGAGGTACATGCTTTATCAATAATACTCCTTTGTCTGCTATTATTGATACGGGTGCTACCCACTCGTTTATTTCTGTGGATTGTGTTGAGAGGTTGGGTCTTAGAGTAGAAAATATGATGGGACGCATGGTTATTCAAACGCCTGCAAGTGGTTCAGTGTCGACTACTCTAGTCTGTGTTGACTGTCCAGTCACTATGTATGGCCGACACTTTGGTATGGACTTAGTCTGCATTCCGTTGAGCGGAATAGACGTTATTTTTGGTATGAACTGGTTAGAATTTAATCGGGTTCATATCAACTGTGGTAAGAGGACGGTTAAGTTTCCAAGACCGGAGCCAGAGTTGTGTTCGAAGCTTATGTGTTGTCGAGAAGTGGTAAGATCAGTGAAGGCTCATGAGGACGTGTTTGCTATGTTTGCTTCGTTGAGGGTGGAGGTGAAGAATGAGGTTGATGCGTTGCCGGTGGTGCGTGATTTCACAGATGTTTTTCCAGATGACATTTTGGATTTACCACCCGAGAGAGAGGTTGAATTCGCAATTGACATAGTACCTGGTACTAGTCCAATTTCGATGGCACCGTATCGTATGTCAGCTGCTGAGCTAGAAAAGTTGAAGGAACAATTGGAAGAATTGTTAGAGAAAAAGTTTGTAAGACCGAGTGTATCGCCGTGGGGTGCGCCGGTTCTGTTGGTAAAGAAGAAAGATGGTAGTATGCGTCTGTGCATCGATTATCGTCAGTTGAATAAAGCAACTATCAAGAACAAGTATCCACTTCCGAGAATAGATGATTTGATGGATCAGTTAGTGGGAGCCTGTGTGTTTAGCAAGATTGATTTGAGGTCGGGATATCACCAGATAAGAGTTAAGGCGGAGGATATACCGAAGACTGCTTTCAGGACAAGGTATGGTCACTACGAGTACGCTGTTATGCCTTTTGGAGTTACTAATGCACCTGGAGTGTTTATGGAATATATGAACCGTATATTTCATTCCTTTTTGGATCGATTCGTGGTGGTCTTCATAGACGATATTTTGGTATACTCGAAGACGGAAGAGGAACATGCTGAGCATTTGAGGATTGTGTTAGAGGTGTTGCGCGAGAAGAAGCTTTATGCAAAATTTTCTAAGTGTGAATTTTGGTTGCATGAAGTTAGCTTTTTGGGTCACGTCATTTCAAGTGGTGGTATAGCAGTGGATCCTGCTAAGGTAGAGGCAGTGCAAGATTGGGGAACGCCGGAGTCTGTTACTGAGATCCGAAGTTTTCTTGGTTTGGCCGGTTACTATCGGAGGTTCATCGAAGGATTTTCAAAGTTGGCGTTGCCGTTGACACAGTTGACTAGGAAGGGTCAAGCTTTCATTTGGGATGACAAGTGTGAGCAGAGTTTCCAAGAGCTGAAGAGGAGGTTGACATCTGCACCTGTGTTAATTCTGCCAAATCCGAAGGAACCGTTCGTGGTTTATTGTGATGCGTCGAAGATGGGTCTAGGTGGTGTGTTGATGCAGAGGGGACAAGTCGTTGCTTATGCATCAAGACAGCTGAAGATTCATGAAAGGAACTATCCTACGCATGATTTGGAGCTAGCTGCTGTTGTGTTTGTTCTTAAGATTTGGAGGCACTACTTGTATGGATCAAGGTTCGAGGTTTTCAGCGATCACAAGAGTCTGAAATACTTGTTTGATCAGAAGGAGCTCAATATGAGGCAAAGAAGATGGTTAGAGTTTCTTAAGGATTATGATTTTGAGTTAAGTTATCACCCGGGTAAGGCTAATGTGGTAGCCGATGCGTTGAGTAGGAAGTCACTGCATATGTCTTCTTTGATGGCGAAGGAACTGAGATTGATCGAAGAGTTTAGAGACCTCAGTTTGGTTTGTGAAAGGACAACCAGAAGCGTGAAGTTAGGGATGTTGAGATTGGCGAATGATTTTCTTGAAGAGGTTGTGGAAAAGCAAAAGTCTGATGTGAGATTGATGAAGCTTAAGACGCTCATCGAACAAGGGAAAAAGGTAAACGTTGAGATCGATGAGAAAGGCGTGATAAGGTGTCAAGGAAGGTTATGTGTACCTGATGTGCCTGAATTGAAGCGGATGATTTTGGAGGAAGGTCACAGAAGCAACTTAAGTATTCATCCTGGTGTTAATAAGATGTATCAAGATCTGAGGAAAATGTTTTGGTGGCAAGGGATGAAAAAAGAGATCGCCGAGTTTGTTTTCGCGTGTTTGACTTGTCAGAAGTCCAAGGTGGAGCATCAGAAGCCGTCGGGGCTATTGCAACCTATGTTTATTCCAGAGTGGAAATGGGATAGTATTGCGATGGATTTTGTAAGCGGTTTGCCGAAGACGTCGAAAGGTAACAATATGATTTGGGTAATTGTCGACAGGTTAACAAAGTCTGCTCATTTCATAGCTATCAAGACCGGTATGCTAGTACCAAAGTTGGCTGAGATTTATGTTGAGCAAATCGTGAGATTGCATGGAATACCGTCGAGTATCGTATCAGATCGAGATCCCCGTTTTACTTCAAGGTTTTGGGAGAGTTTGCAAGAGGCGTTGGGGACTAAGTTGCGGATGAGTTCTGCTTATCACCCGCAGACGGATGGTCAGTCGGAGAGGACGATTCAATCATTGGAAGATTTATTAAGATCGTGCATTTTGGAACAAGGAGTGAGTTGGGAAGCTTGCTTACCATTGATTGAGTTTACGTATAACAACAGTTTTCATTCGAGCATTGGTATGGCACCTTTTGAAGCGTTGTATGGGAGAAGATGTAGGACACCTTTGTGTTGGTTTGAATCGGGAGAGAGTGTGGTGCTTGGACCTGAGATTGTGCAACAAACGACCGAGAAGATCAAGATGATCCAAGAGAAGATGAGAGCGTCGCAGAGTCGCCAGAAAAGCTATGCCGACAAGAGAAGGAAGGATATAGAATTTCAAGAAGGAGATCATGTGTTTCTAAGAGTTACATCGACTACGGGTATTGGAAGAGCTTTGAAATCGAAGAAGTTAGCATCGAGGTTCATTGGTCCGTATCAGATTTTGAAGAGGATTGGGAAGGTGGCGTATAGGATTGCGTTACCGCCGTCGTTGTCGAATCTACATGATGTTTTTCACGTGTCTCAATTAAGGAAATACGTATCGGATCCGTCACATGTGATTGAGTCGGACGAGATACAAGTGAGAGAGAATTTGACGGTTGCAACAGTACCCTTAAGGATTGAAGGACAAGAGATGAAGAGGCTCAGAAACAAAGAGATTTCATCGGTGAAAGTCGTTTGGGGAGGCCCAGCCGGTGAATATGCGACGTGGGAGCTTGAGAGCAAGATGCGAGACTCCTATCCAGAGTTGTTTTCAGGTATTTTCGAGGGCGAAAATTCTTTTTAGGGGGGTAGAGTTGTAACGACCCTATTTTCGTATGTTATATTTTTATATATTTTATTTTATGGATTTGCGTTTATAAAATATTTTCTAGTAATCGAGGAATAATTATTTAGCGCGAAGATAAGTTGTAATCGAGTTTTTAAGGTTTTGGGCCAAGAGGGTGAATAGTGTTGGGCTTTAGTTTATGAGTATTAGTAATGATCATGTGCAAATGAATGTAGTAAGCCTTGTTAGATTGTATGGCTAGGATTGGTCCATGATAGTTAGTAAGGAAATGGATGGCTAGGATCATTTGCTAGGGATATAAGATATTTTGTAAGGATGAATAGTGCCATTCATCTTCTTTTGTGAAAGAAAACGTGGAAGAAGAGAAGGAGAAGAGCAAGAGAGCTAGGGCAAGTGAACAAGGGTAGAAGCTTGAGTTTAGAATCAACAATTCCTGGTAAGAGAGTTAGTATTACTTGATTACAAGTGATTAAGAGAAGGGGAGAATGTCTATTTCTCCATCCCAAACTTCTCCTTCACTTTGTCTAGGTTTTGTTAGAAAGTTTTTATGGTTTAAAGTTGTTAATGATTATGTTTTGCTTGCTTGAATGCTAAGTGATGTTGCTAGCATATTTTTGTTGAAGTTATAGTGTTTTGAATGCAAAAGGGAAAGTTATGGAAAGTTAGTGTTTTTAAACCCTAATTTCTTTGCTAGATGCAAGCCTTGCTTGTGATTGTTTTTAAATGATGTTTTATGAAGGAAAGTTGTTTTTAACAAGTTCTGGAAGTTGGGTAACCTTGAATGGGCTAAAATGGTGGAAAAATCACATTTTTACATGACTGTGTACTGATATGGTCGCTGTAGCGACGGATGCTCGCTTGTAGCGACCAGACAGGATAATTCCCTGCCTATCCGCGCTTGTAGCGACCACACTGGCGCTTGTAGCGACCAGGCTCGCTTGTAGCGACCAAGGGCTCGCTTGTAGCGACCAACCCTGGACAGGCCAACTTCGTTGAGTCGTTCTGGAGGTCCTGGTGCGCGCGGAGATGACTTTTGTTATTATATTTTCATAATATGTTTTGGAAACCTTGCCCACCATTTTAATTCATTCTTAATGCTTCCTAAAGAGTATTTGTTCAAGTAAGTTTGAGATTGTTGAACATGTTTGAGTATATTCATGTTGTGGCTTATGATTTGGCCATGAGAGCCTAGTAGTTGTGTTTGTTGTTGATGTTATGTTAATTATCAGAGTGCTGATGATTTAGTGTTGTGTTTGTTGTTGTTGTTGTGATAATTATCAGAGTGCTGATAATTAGTTGTATTAGTAAGTATCATATATTTACTAAGTGAATCATCATGCATTTCATGATTGTATGATATCCGTGTGCGGATAAGAAATCCAAGAGTGCTTGGTTATCAAGAGTGCTTGATATTATCAAGAGTGCTTGATAAGGATATAAGTTTATCCAAAATGATTTGGTACCACATGCATTAGTGAATGCATTTTGAGGCATGCATCCTTTGTGACATTATGTGTGCATAATGGTTGTTATGTGATAATTGTTATTGATGGGTTTTGTGTTTGTGACATTATGTGTGCATAATGGTTGTTATGTGATAATTGTTATTGATGAGTTTTGTGTTTGTGACATTATGTGTGTATAATGGTTATTATGTGATAATGGTTATTGATGGGTTTTGTACCTTGTCGATTATGTGTTGTGTTTTGGTTATGTATAATAATGTGTTATTTATACATGTTTATTGTTTGTGATACTAACACTCTCTGTTTTGTGTTATGTGCTGGATCTTTGGGGATCCAGATTATCAGGGTGACGAGGTTATCGTTGAGGAGTAGCCTTGCTGATTAGAAGCTGCGTAGTGGTGAGGGCATAGCTTAGCTATCCTTACATTTTTGGTACTAGGTGTTGTATCCTAGTTAGAGTCTAGGGCTCTGATATTTGTAACACTATTTTTGGGTATCTAAACGTTTATGTATAGATTTGGCAATGGTCTCTGTTGTAGAATCGCCTCTTTTGAAAATCTTATGTATATATTTTTGTGTATATATATGCATGCTTGGTTATAAGCTGTGTTTGTTGTTTTTCCGCTGCTGATTGTGAATCAAATATGTTTTGATTTCTGTTGATGTTTTTGAAAATGAGTTTTACATATGTTGTAACTTCCTATGTCCTTAACGTTTTCTTTATTAAAGTTAATAACCGGCGGTTAAGGGTTAGGGTGTTACAGTAATTCATCTGGCAAAGATTTTACAAACATCAATTTTCTCTAAGCTTCAGCTTTGAATTGTCTGTTAACTCATTCTTGGATTACTTCTCCGCTGCGCAACTCTGATTTAAACAATTCGCCTTGGGATAGAAGTAGTACACCACTATTACCATATAAAATCTCCTTGACCAATCTTTTGACTTTGTAACTTTGTAGTTACCATACATGACCATCTTACTTTATAATTTCTCTTGTGGTTTAATCCACTGTTTAACTTATTAATTGATCGTCACTTGACTTTATGTTTCCTTTTGGACATAAACAAAATTCTTACTTTCACGAAAATACACCGAAACCTGTAAACAGTCTTTAGCAATAATTACGAGCCCAACAATGTTCCTGTTAAAACAACTTATACACTAGTTCCAGCTTTACTTGTGGTAACTTCTAGAAACATTCTATGACTTCCGGAAATTCTCGTCTTTCATATACTGAATCGAGTTCCGTACTATAATTGTCCGTAAGGATTTCACATCCACAACCTTTTTCCGAGACAACTTAGGTCCACATACTCTTAGTTACTCCTCGGGTTTCGCTGGAAATAATCCGTCTGGATAAAACTCGACTTTTCCAGCTCTCCTGTAAGCCCAAACACCTGTTACGCCTCTTCGAGTACCCGATTAATAAATCTTTAAACTTCAATACTTAACATTTCCCATTGGATCCTTCCGGTAACTTGTTACTATATTCACAATTCCAATCTAATCTTGTTATCTGAATGATATTCCATATGTCTTCTCGACCGTTGCCCTCTTCATGGTTTCGAGCAATCCAAGGTCCGTATTTCCACTATCTTTAACACATACCACCATAAGATGATCTTTGTCGGCTTACCCGAATGCTTGTGTAAGGGGCCCATCAAAAGAGAATATAGAACTCCTTAACCTCAACCATAACTTTAACTGTAACTTGTACGTTAGTGACGATCTACTTGCTTAAACCTCGAAACCGGTCTGCTATAATCCGTCAACATAAGATTCAATCTTTACTTCATACCCTTAGCGGGGGTTTCCTCCACTTGTCGCTAAGCTTGCATTCCTCATACAAAGCATCTTGATGACTCATAATAAAGGAATGTAATCTGGTTCATCTGTCCCATATTACGCTTATTCCATAAATAAATCTCTTACATATCGGATATCAAAATCTCATCCGGTCAAAGTGTGCAAGTCCTTCCATCCTTACACACTATATCCTTACTGAAAGTCCAGAGCTTCCAATAATTAACTGATCATTCCTTATTCCAAGTCGCTGGGTTTGGTACCGTAACTCTTTACCTCAGTTCCCGGAATTAAACTTTATTCAACCCTTCACTTTAACTTTCCAAATTACGGTTCCCGTTAGGATTCCAAATCATTCTCCAGAGTATTCTATTATTCTTTACTCTACACATCTCCTCGGAGGAGGCATCGCTCAATGGTGCGTCCAACTGGTTAAGGCACTTGACCTTACTCTTAAATACCTCTTATAATTCTGAGACTTTGCCATTAACTGGCTCAGTTACTTCACTATTAGAAACCATCCTTTGGAATTAAATACCTTGCCAACTTCCGTCTTAAGATCTGCCGCCTTAACCTTCACCCTTCATACACTTCTTTCCTCCTTGGTCACATTCAGCTCTCAGATATTTGTCCTAACTGCCATATACTAGACTGAGTTGATCAGGCTCAACTAGACGTGACCTTTAGGACAATATCCGGAACCCAATGATTCCACTACTTTTATTGAATCTTAAATGACCCATGGCACGGTCTGAATCGACCTGCTCTGATACCAATTGTAACACCCATACTAACTTTAACTAGTATATTAGTGTTGGGTTTTTGTAGATTGGCTACATTTTGCAAAAACATCCACTAGCCAGATGCTGGGACAGATGTTGTAGCATATGGAACAGCATTACGTGACTTGTGCTTTTCGCGCCAGCTAGCGCTTTTTATTTGTGTACGCAATCTTCCAAAGATTTGCCTGAAGATTTATTTTCCTCTAGCTTGCTGATCAAGGCGTGTGTATCTGATTGAAGATTTGCTTGAAGTTTTATTTGCCTTGCTATTTGTTCCACAAGATATCATTCTATATTTGGAAGCTTTTTATTATTTCTTGAAGATTGTTTCAGCTGGACCGGACAATGTCCACGCTCTGTTTTGAAGCCCAAACCCGTGCTATCTCAGTATTATATATTTGTGAAGACAAAACCTAGTTGGGTAACTAAAAACCGTGTGTGTTAGCAAAGCGTGTGTTTAAGGTTTTTAGGGTTTCTTTTGTTAATTGTGAGCCTTGCTTGTATCTTCCTGATTCAAGCTAAGGACTGAGTTTGTTTGAGTTGTAATTGTAAGCTGCTCCTAAGCTTTTAAGTACGGAGTGAGTATGTGTTTTTAGAGTGTGTTTCTCTTGGTGTGTTTTGCGTAGTTGATAACAATACTGATTGTGCTGTTGGTAGGAATTGAGACGGGGTCTCATATCTCGGAGTTCCTAGATAGAGTTGACACTGGTAGGGTCTAGGTGCAAAGTCAAGTAGTGTGTCTGCGTTGGTCTTTTCACTAGAACTATAATAGTGGATTCATTCCTGGATTGGTATCCCCCAGAGTAGGAGAGTTGCTCCGAACTGGGTTAACAAACTCACTGTGTACTTTATATTTCTGCTGTGTTCCTTTTATTTTGTGCCTTGTTACGCTGCGTTATTTTAATTGTAGTTCTGAGTAGACACGTGCTCGGACAGTTGTGCTAACATTGTGCACAACATATTTCAGTCAGGTTGCCAGGAATTTCAATTGGCATCAGAGCAGGCACCCTGTTCTGTGTGGGTGAGCTCCAGGGAAAGAATTTTCTGGCTTAATGGATAAAGAAGGAGGACTGGTGAACAGACCACCCTTGTTGGATGGGTCGAACTATGACATTTGGAAATCACGCATGACAGCATTCTTGAAATCTCTAGACAGCAGAGCTTGGAAGGCTGTGATCAAGGCATGGGTCCCTCCTAAAATAAAAGATGCGAATAATGTTGATACTGATGAGTTAAAACCAGAAGAGGAGTGGTCTACAGCAGAAGACACTGCAGCTATTGGAAACTCTAAAGCCATGAATGCTTTGTTTAATGGTGTAGACAAGAACATGTTAAGGTTGATTAAACAATGTACTATTGCTAAGGAAGCTTGGGATATCCTAAGAACAGCTCATGAAGGTACTCAAAAGGTCAAGAAGTCAAGGCTACAACTGCTAACAACACAGTTTGAGAATTTGAGAATGAAGGAAGGAGAGAGTGTTCATGACTTTCACATGAATGTGCTAGAATATGCTAACACATTTGAATCCTTGGGGGAAAAGATGTCTGATGAAAAACTGGTAAGCAAAATTCTCAGGTCCCTGCCTAAGAAATTTGATATGAAAGTATGTGCTATTGAGGAGGCCCAAGATATTGGAAATATGAAAGTTGATGAGTTGATTGGATCTCTTCAAACTTTTGAATTGAAGGCTAATGAAAGATCTGAAAAGAAAGACAAGAACATTGCTTTCATCTCCAACACTGATGAAGATGATGTGGAGAGTAATTTAGATACTGATGAGAGCATCTCTGAAGCTATTGTGTTGTTGGGCAAACAATTTAATAAAGTTGTGAAGAGTATGGACAGACGCCCTAGGACAAATGCTCCGGACAACAGTCGCATCATCTATAAAAATGTCAACAATCAGAGGAAACCTAGAACTGATGACAAAATCAATCAAAGCAAAGGGGTGCAATGCCATGAATGCGAAGGATTTGGTCACATCAGAACTGAGTGTGCAACTTATCTGAAGAAACAAAAGAAGGTGATGACTGTGTCTTGGTCTGATGAGGATGAATCAGAAGAAGAACCTGAAACTGCAAAACATGTGAATGTCTTGACTGGAGTGTGTACATCTGACAATGATTCTTGTGATGAAGAGGTAACATATGATGAACTGGCTGATTCTTACAAGGAGCTATGTCTCAAAAGTGAAGAAGTTTGTAGAACTTTAGAAAAACAAAAGAGGACCATTGCTCTCTTGCAAGCTGAGAAAGACAAACTTCTGAAAATAAACTTAGACCTCAATGATGAGGTTATCTTACTTACTTCCAAGATTGACAATATGAACAAGCAACTGCGGATGATGAACAAAGGTACTGATGCTTTAGACGAAATTCTGGAAATAGGACAGAAACCTGGAGATTCTAAAGGTATTGGGTTTGACTACAGATCCTTGCCTCAGCAGAAACAACTACCAGTGAGACAGTTTGTGCCATCTGTTAGTACTCATGATCATTCTATGTCAAGACAGATGCCCCAGCATCAGGTGAGACAACAGGCATCTGGATATAGGCCCAGATCAAAAGGAAGGTATTATGGTTGGGTATGTCACTACTGTGGAAGAAAAGGACATATCAGACCTTTCTGTTTCAAATTACATGGTTACCCAGACAGGACCTATTCACCAAGACCTGATCCCACAGTAAAGATCACCAAGAAGCAGTGGAAGCAAAAAAATGATAATTTCACAAGCAACACTGTGGATCCTAGAAAAATAGAACCAGAAGCTGATGAGTTTGCTCAAATTGCTCATACATCTCTGAGAGTGTCATCCAGAAATGATTGGTACTTTGACAGTGGATGCTCCAGACATATGACTGGTGATAAAAATTACTTAACTGATGTTAAGCCTTATGCTACGAGTTTTGTGACTTTTGGGGATGGAGCCAAATGAGAAATAAAGGGTGTAGGAAATCTTGTGGAAGAAGGCCTACCCAAACTTGATAAGGTGCTTCTTGTGAAAGGATTAACTGCTAACTTAATCAGTATTAGTCAACTGTGCGATCAAGGAATGAAGGTCAACTTTACAAAGAGTGAATGCTTAGTTGCTAACAATGAAGGGGACATCCTGATGAAAGGTGTTAGATCAAAGGACAATTGCTACTTGTGGGTCTCTCAAGATAAAGCAAAGTTATCTACTTGTCTAGTAACCAAAGAAGATGAAGTTAAGCTATGGCACCAAAAGCTTGGACATCTGAATCTCAGAAGCATGAAGAAAGCTATTGCTGAAGGAGCCATCAGAGGTCTACCAAAACTCCAAATTCAGGAAGGAAGTATATGTGGAGAATGCCAGATAGGAAAACAGACCAAGATGCCTCACCAGAAGCTGCAACATCTGTCCACATCCAGAGTTCTTGAGCTATTACACATGGACTTAATGGGACCTATGCAAGTCGAAAGCTTAGGTGGTAAGAAGTATGCATTTGTTGTTGTTGATGATTTTTCCAGATATACTTGGATAAATTTCATTAAGGAGAAATCAGATACTTTTGAAAAATTCAAGGATCTTTGCTTACAACTTCAGAGAGAAAAGGATTGTGGAATTGTTAGAATCAGAAGTGACCATGGGAAAGAGTTTGAGAATGGTAAGTTCTCTGATTTCTGTATTTCTGAAGGAATATTTCATGAGTTCTCTGCACCCATTACTCCCCAACAAAATGGGATAGTTGAGAGAAAGAACAGGACTTTGCAAGAATCTGCCAGGGTTATGCTACATGCAAAGAAGCTTCCATTTTTCTTTTGGGCTGAAGCAATGAACACAGCCTGCTATATTCATAATAGAGTGACTTTGAGAAAAGGTACATCTACAACCTTGTACGAGCTATGGAAGGACAGGAAGCCAACAGTGAAGCATTTCCATGTGTTTGGTAGTAAGTGCTATATTTTAGCTGACAGGGAACCAAGAAGAAAGATGGATGCTAAAAGCGAAGAGGGAATCTTTCTAGGCTATTCAACAAACAGCAGAGCCTATAGAGTATACAACTCCAGAACCAAGACAGTGATGGAATCCATAAATGTTGTTGTAGATGATGAAGGAAATAATGATATGCCAGATGATGCGACATTTGACTCAACATCATACCTACAGGAAGAGAAGAAAGTAGATGAAGCAAGTGGTAAGCAAGATTCTGAAGTAACTAATCCAGAGAAGACTGCTCCCAACAAAGGACCTTCTATCAGAGTTCAGAAAAACCATCCCATAGATCAAGTCATTGGCGACCCTAACCAAGGGATCACAACTAGAAGGAACTATGATGAGGTATCAAATTCTTGCTTTATATCTAAACTTGAACCAAAGAATGTTAAGGAAGCTCTAACTGATGAGTTCTGGATAAATGCTATGCAAGAAGAATTAACTCAGTTCAAGAGAAGTAATGTGTGGGACTTAGTTCCTAGACCAGATAATGTGAATGTCATAGGTACCAAGTGGGTTTATAAAAACAAGTCTGATGAAAATGGTACTATCACTAGAAACAAAGCTAGACTGGTTGCACAAGGATATTCTCAAATTGAAGGTGTAGACTTTGATGAGACTTTTGCTCCTGTAGCTAGGTTGGAATCTATTAGATTGTTACTTGGGATTGCATGCATACTAAAATTCAAGCTGTATCAGATGGATGTCAAGAGTGCCATTCTCAATGGGTACTTAAATGAAGAGGTCTATGTGGAACAGCCTAAAGGCTTCATTGATCCAAGTTTTCCAAACCATGTTTACAAATTGAAGAAAGCTCTATATGGCCTGAAGCAAGCCCCTAGAGCTTGGTATGAGAGACTTGCTGAGTTTCTAATTAACCATGGCTATAGGAAGGGAGGAAATGACAAGACCTTGTTTGTGAAAGATGAAAATGGACAGCTGATGATTGCTCAAATATATGTAGATGACATAGTCTTTGGAGGAATGTCTGACCAGATGATAGAGCATTTTGTTCAGCAAATGCAATCTGAATTTGAGATGAGTCTTGTAGGTGAGCTAAAATTCTTTCTTGGTCTTCAAGTGAAACAGATGGAAGATACTATATTTATCTCTCAAAGTAAGTATGCTAAAAATATAGTCAAGAAATTTGGGATGGAAAATGCTGCTCATAAAAGAACACCTGCTCCCACACATGTAAAATTATCAAAGGATGAGAAAGGTGTGGATGTTGACCAAAGCATGTATAGGAGTATGATAGGGAGTCTTCTATATCTTACAGCAAGTAGGCCAGATATCACATTTGCAGTTGGAGTGTGTGCAGGTACCAAGCTGAACCAAAAATAAGCCATCTGACTCAGGTAAAGAGAATTCTGAAGTATGTGAATGGTACCAGTGACTATGGTATGTTGTATTCTCATGGGGAAAGCACTGTGTTGTTTGGGTACTGTGATGCTGACTGGGCTGGAAGTGCAGATGATAGAAAGAGTACTTCTGGTGGATGTTTCTTTCTAGGCAACAATCTTATATCCTGGTTCAGTAAGAAGCAAAATTGCGTTTCTTTGTCTACAGCTGAAGCTGAGTACATAGCAGCTGGTAGCAGTTGTTCTCAATTGTTGTGGATGAGACAGATGTTGAGTGAATACAATGTCAAGACAGATGCTATGACATTATATTGTGACAATCTGAGTGCAATTAATATCTCCAAAAATCCTATACAACACAGCAGGACTAAACACATTGATATTAGACATCATTTTATTAGAGATCTGGTTGAAGAAAAAATTGTTACTCTTGAGCATGTTGCAACTGAAGAGCAATTAGCAGATATTTTTACCAAAGCCCTTGATGCTAACCAATTTGAAAAATTAAGACGGAAGTTAGGGATATGTTTATTTGAGGAATTGTAGCAATTAATTTCTGAGGGGCGTGCAGCTAGTATTTTCTCCCTCCTCAACCGTTTGGTGCACGTCATTCAAGGAGGTTATTTCCAACTTTCCTTTTTCAAAACTCTCACACGCTACCATCATTGTTTGTGTCTTAACTTCTCTCAACTCCTTAACTTCTTTCTTACCGCGCGTATTCATACCTTCAAACACAAAATCATCACCATGGCTGATTCTACTTCTCATCAAACTATGCAAGATCAAGCTCCTGAAGCGGTCATCACCGATGCGCAACCTCTCACTACTATTCTCAGCTCTCCTACAAAGAAGCGTCGAACTAGGTCGTCTGCATCACGAAGGAAGACTCCTGCCAAATCTAGCAAAGCTACCTCCTCTACTGCTGTGAACACGAGGTCAAAATCGAAAGGTAAGACTTCTACCACTCCCGCTGTTCAACGAGTAGGGCTTAGCATGGATGATTTGTACCTTAAGGACAATCCATTTATATCAACTGTTGTTGAACCAAATGTTGAACCTTCTGTCAACGAATCTGAGAATATTGCTGTTGAAAGTACTGTAGCTACATCTGAAACCCTAGGTCCTGATAACCCTAAGGTATCTGACAAATTAGTTGATGATTCTTCAAATTCCCCTACTGAGCAAGATGTTACCGCTATTTCTGTTGAACAGAATGTTGTTAATCCGGATGTTTCTGAGACACCTGTTATTCCCCCTGCCACAACAAAGGATACTGTGACAGATGCTCAAGCATCTTTGTCACAAGCTCATGAGGAGCCTGATGTGGTGGTTCCAAACATCTCTGGTTCTATGAGTGTCCCTGAGAATGAGTCCTCAGAGTCTGAAGATGAAGGTACTGAGACTCAGGATGTTGTAGATAATGCTGAGACTGTTATTTTAGACCATGCTGACACTATTGCTGTTGAGGAAGCTGTGCCTGAAGAAAGACCTCAGGAAGAGACTGGTGCTATTGGTGTTGCTCGCAGGACTAGGAGCAAATCTGACAAAACTGCTGCTATTGTTAGTGAAGGACAAAAGGATAGGAAGAAGAAAACTGTCAATGCTGGGAAGAGGCCCGTGTATGGTCCCCCCAAGGCTGGGAGCAAGAAGGTGGCTCAAAGTGATCACAAGAAGAAGAGCCTCAAAAGAAAAGACCCTCCCTCTAGTGACTCTGAGTTTGAAGTTGCTGAGCTTGAAGCTGCCACATCTGGTGGGGCTTCCAGAAAAACATTGAAGGGTATGAAGATTCCTCTAACCATCCCTCCAGCCCCTCTTGATAATGTCTCCTTTCACTTGGAAAATGGGTCCTCTAGATGGAAGTTCATATACCACAGAAGACTGGGTCTTGAAAGAAATTTGAAGGAAGAAGTTTTCAAGTGTAAAAAGCTGGTTGATGTGTTGGAATATGCTGGACTGATGAAGACTGTGAGAAATCTGGGTCCATGTTATGATAAGCTGGTCAGGGAATTTCTGGTAAATGTTTCTGATGAGTGTGATGACACAAGAAACCCTGAGTATAGGAAGGTTTTTGTTCGAGGTAAGTGTGTCAACTTCTCCCCTATGGTGGTCAACACATACCTTGAGAGATCTGTTGAGGAGACTCCTGAGCTGGAGGTCACTGAGGACACCATTTGCAAGGCAATCACTGATAACAAGATTAAGCATTGGCCTAAGTATTTGTCTTCTGCTCATCTCTCTCCCATGTATGCTGTTTTGAATAGGATCTGTGCTCAAAATTGGACTCCAACCACTCACTCAAATTCTGTTGCTTCTGGTTTGGCCAAGTTCATTTATGTTGTGGGGACCAAGTCTCCCTTTGATTATGGAGCCTACATCTATTATCAAGTTTTGGAGCATGCTAAGTCTTTTGCTATTAAGTTTCCAATTGCTTTTCCTACCCTCCTGTGTGGTATTATTCTTCAGCAACATCCTGATATTTTGATCAGTAGTGATGAGCCCTGCAAGAGGCCTAGTCCTATGGCTTTGGATTGCAGTTTGCTGTCTGAGACACATGATGCTGATGTAGCTGGTACTTCTGTCCGGACATCTGGTGTGCTCTCCAGAAAGCAAGTGATTGCTGATCTTACTGAGACTAGTGTGGCTCTTGGAGCTAGGAAGGTGAAGATTGACAGGATCATTGCAGCCTTGAAGGCTGAAGCTGAAGCTGAGGGTGAGCAGGATGAATCTCTACCTTGGCAATCTTGGGGATTTCCTATGATCGCCAAGTCTTTACTTTATCCACAAAGGGTATATCTCTACCTATAACTATGAATCTATCTGTAGCTATATCTCTAACTATAACTATAACTGTAAACCACCTATAACTGTAACCGTAACCTATCTGTAACTGTAATTTCTGCCTGTAACTATAACTTAGTGATCGAGGGGAAACCTATGACCACATTCTGTTAACTGTCTATAACTGTAACTGTAACTTCCTGTGACTATAACTGTAACTGTAACTTCCTGTGACTATAACTGTAACTGTAACTTTGACTATAACTATGAAACATAAAACAAATAAAGATGTTTTAGGTGTTTTATGTTAGCTGTTAGTGTTGAACAAACATTATTATCTGAGTTCATTTTACGGAGTGCGGCCCGGGTGGAGTAACCCCGAGGTACATCTCCCTATAACCCGGTGAAATTCCTATCATATCAGGCTAACACCAAACTCCCTATAAAACGTGTGGACAACCCTCTCGGAGAAGTCCCATCCGGCGAATCCTGGAGTCTGCTGAACACGCCCTGTAACTGTAAAACGTGCAAGCACGCCATTATCTTTGATCTTTAATTCTTTAACTTTAACATATAAACATGTATATCTGTTATTTTAATCATATAACAATCCTATAACACTTAACCTATAACACAAAGTTTCTTGGCTTATCGTTCTCATAAGCCACCTATAATTGTTGGAGAACCAACCCTATAATCTTATCTGAAACTATGATTGCCGAAGCATTCCTATTACCCTTGTATTCTAAATTGAATACATCTATAATCATGTTTACCTAAAATAGGTTCTTGACTTATCAAAGTCGTATGCTATCCTTGAGAGTTATCAACTCACAAGCAAGGGATCAATCCATTAAATCCTTGCACTCATACTATAATTCTTGTTTTCCTATCATAGGATTCGACACATCGTTGTCATATGCCGCTAATAGGGTTTACCTATTCATGTAACCATTGTTCTTGCAATTCCCTAACATTGCGTATTCCTTGCCCCTATAATAATCCATACATCCTCTAAGGGATAAAACCTCTATTACTTCATGGTGACACTTCGCCATTACATATTGTTATTGAGTCTGAAGCAGTATTAGACAGCTAGAATGGTGCAAGAACGAAAGAAAAACAATATAGGCCTGTGCCCTGTGCCATCGTGACACGATTTGGAAATCGTGTCACGATTTTCTACCCAGAATTGGTGGCATGTTCTGCCTATGAAATCGTGACACGGTTGCAAAATCGTGACACGATTTTGCGTGCAGTTGGACAGCATAGGGCAAGTTCAAAACGTGATTTCCACCATTCTTGGCTTATCCAATCATACCCAAACATCATAACAGCTTAAGGGGCAAATTTCTAAGGCATAAAGACAGTTACAACATGTATGATCAAGGAATTGCAAGAAAAAGGAACTAGGGCACTAAAATTGCAATCTTGCTCAATAATACTATAAGCATAAAAACTTATCAAAAGATTCTCAAAGTGGGTTCTAAAACCCCTAGGAGCTCACCTTAAACTTGCTTCTGATCTTTGCCAAGCTTCACCTCAAAACCCTAGCTCACCTCTTGCTCTTTTCTTGCTTTTCTTTAACTTCTTCTTGATTCCAACTTTCCCCAAAACCATGCTTGCTTGAAGTACAAGATTTTAGGATGAAGTTTGATGGATTATGGTGAGGATTGGTGGAGGCCGAGTTTCTAGAGAGAGAGGGAGAAGAAAACAGCCACTTAGAGAGAGAAATAAATGATAGATATGAAGAAATTTCATATTTATCCCTTTAAAAACTCTTTCCTCTCATAATTACCATTTTGCCATTCCTTCGTTTAATTCCTGTGATACTGCTAAAAGTCTCGCTTAAGCGGGATATTACACTATACCTCCCTTAAAAGAAATTTCGTCCTCGAAATTTAGAAAATCCTTCTGAGATCCTGTAAAGATAAATCATTTCTGCCTCTTTCTCTACTATGAAAATTTCCAATTCTTTTTGCTTATCGGAATTCCATGGCAACTCTAGGGTCTGACGTGCAAATTAATCACGCACTTCGATTAAACCATACTGGTTAAAACTTGTTCTTTAGCCATGATTTCCATCTCTGTAAGTCAAAACATATGACAATCTATTTCCAACCGAAAGGTCTGACGCATGTTACATAACTCTCACCTGTTAGGACGTATGGTTATCTAAACCAACATATCCGTCTTATCTGACTATGTCCTCTGTTCGACATATCCCTTGCAAATCCAATTTAACATTATTAAGTCTTGGATTTCCTTTACTGAATTCTATCCGTTCTTCTTTCATTGGTCGTTCAATCTTAACCTGAAGACGTCGAGTCGATCTGATTTCCTCAATTATTCCAACTTTCCGAGGAATCTATTACATTACTTTTAATTCCAAAGAATTCTTGTCTTTGACTTTCGCCTCATAAGTCGACATTTTACTGTTACAATCATACCATTCTTTATATAGATTTAGTCTTGCTCTGAAAAGCATCTGATATTGAGTATTCTCAAACGGAAGTAAGGTCTATTGCAACTACCTCCACGATTCAAACACAAGGTGGTGGCTGAACTTATGGTACAAGTTCCTTTCTCTCTGACATCCTGGTGTAACTATTATCATAATCATGAGCATTGCTCACATTCCCACTGCGGGACCTTAAGGCTCGAGAAATCATATGAGCCACTCATGCTCCGATTTAAATAATCAACGATAACGCATAGCTAAAGGTCTTAGGAGCTTTCTTCTTTCTATGACTCTGACAATCTTGCATCAATCAAGATATTCCTTACTCATGGGAATTAATACTTTCTTTATCAATACTTTCAAACTTATGAAAGTCTAGTACAAGTGACGTGTGGCATAAGCCGTCTCACATATCATCATATAATACAGTCCATAGCACATAGCTTCCATACACGATCGAGTACGTGTACACTACTATCAGGTACACAGTACGCCACATCATCTTTGTCCAACTAACGGGACATCATACTTAGTCAACATGTATTCGAGACAATGCCACGCCAACTAAGGTCACTCTTGTAGCGCTTAACTCATGCTTATATTATTTGAGTATCTACAATCCCATACGTAACTATGATTACGTCCCATTGACGTTATAACTTATTTCGTTCACGAACATTCTCCGTTTTCCAAAAGAAAACTCTATTTTGATCGCTAGTCAAAATAGCACTCTTAAATTCTGAATCCTTTATTTCATAACTTGAATTCGCGTAGCCTTTTACTGTAAACTATGAGTAATCTTCTAATCTGTATAAAACATTTCCTTCCTTTAACTGTGAGCATTAAGTTAAAGAATTTCTGAATTCCTCAACTAAGATTTGTTCGATAACAACAAATCTGTTAGAACTCATGAGTTTCGAGGTCCGAAGTATTCCTCGACTTATCTCTTAAAATTTCCTGTTAGAACTGATGATAATTTCAAGTCATCACTGCTTACAAATATTCTGTAACTTGAGAACTAATCACTGAACACCTTTCCTGTAATTCATCTGGCAAAGATTTTACAAACATCAATTTTCTCTAAGCTTCAGCTTTGAATTGTCTGTTAACTCATTCTTGGATTACTTCTCCGCTGCGCAACTCTGATTTAAACAATTCGCCTTGGGATAGAAGTAGTACACCACTATTACCATATAAAATCTCCTTGACCAATCTTTTGACTTTGTAACTTTGTAGTTACCATACATGACCATCTTACTTTATAATTTCTCTTGTGGTTTAATCCACTGTTTAACTTATTAATTGATCGTCACTTGACTTTATGTTTCCTTTCGGACATAAACAAAATTCTTACTTTCACGAAAATACACCGAAACCTGTAAACAATCTTTAGCAATAATTACGAGCCCAACAATGTTCCTGTTAAAACAACTTATACACTAGTTCCAGCTTTACTTGTGGTAACTTCTAGAAACATTCTATGACTTCCGGAAATTCTCGTCTTTCATATACTGAATCGAGTTCCGTACTATAATTGTCCGTAAGGATTTCACATCCACAACCTTTTTCCGAGACAACTTAGGTCCACATACTCTTAGTTACTCCTCGGGTTTCCCTGGAAATAATCCGTCTGGATAAAACTCGACTTTATCAGCTCTCCTGTAAGCCCAAACACCTGTTACGCCTCTTCGAGTACCCGATTAATAAATCTTTAAACTTCAATACTTAACATTTCCCATTGGATCCTTCCGGTAACTTGTTACTATATTCACAATTCCAATCTAATCTTGTTATCTGAATGATATTCCATATGTCTTCTCGACCGTTGCCCTCTTCATGGTTTCGAGCAATCCAAGGTCCGTATTTCCACTATCTTTAACACATACCACCATAAGATGATCTTTGTCGGCTTACCCGAATGCTTGTGTAAGGGGCCCATCAAAAGAGAATATAGAACTCCTTAACCTCAACCATAACTTTAACTGTAACTTGTACGTTAGTGACGATCTTCTTGCTTAAACCTCGAAACCGGTCTGCTATAATCCGTCAACATAAGATTCAATCTTTACTTCATACCCTTAGCGGGGGTTTCCTCCACTTGTCGCTAAGCTTGCATTCCTCATACAAAGCATCTTGATGACTCATAATAAAGGAATGTAATCTGGTTCATCTGTCCCATATTACGCTTATTCCATAAATAAATCTCTTACATATCGGATATCAAAATCTCATCCGGTCAAAGTGTGCAAGTCCTTCCATCCTTACACACTATATCCTTACTGAAAGTCCAGAGCTTCCAATAATTAACTGATCATTCCTTATTCCAAGTCGCTGGGTTTGGTACCGTAACTCTTTACCTCAGTTCCCGGAATTAAACTTTATTCAACCCTTCACTTTAACTTTCCAAATTACGGTTCCCGTTAGGATTCCAAATCATTCTCCAGAGTATTCTATTATTCTTTACTCTACACATCTCCTCGGAGGAGGCATCGCTCAATGGTGCGTCCAACTGGTTAAGGCACTTGACCTTACTCTTAAATACCTCTTATAATTCTGAGACTTTGCCATTAACTGGCTCAGTTACTTCACTATTAGAAACCATCCTTTGGAATTAAATACCTTGCCAACTTCCGTCTTAAGATCTGCCGCCTTAACCTTCACCCTTCATACACTTCTTCCCTCCTTGGTCACATTCAGCTCTCGGATATTTGTCCTAACTGCCATATACTAGACTGAGTTGATCAGGCTCAACTAGACGTGACCTTTAGGACAATATCCGGAACCCAATGATTCAACTACTTTTATTGAATCTTAAATGACCCATGGCATGGTCTGAATCGACCTGCTCTGATACCAATTGTAACACCCATACTAACTTTAACTAGTATATTAGTGTTGGGTTTTTGTAGATTGGCTACATTTTGCAAAAACATTCACTAGCCAGATGCTGGGACAGATGCTGTAGCATATGGAACAGCATTACGTGACTTGGGCTTTTCGCGCCAACTAGCGCTTTTTATTTGTGTACGCAATCTTCCAAAGATTTGCCTGAAGATTTATTTTCCTCTAGCTTGCTGATCAAGGCGTGTGTATCTGATTGAAGATTTGCTTGAAGTTTTATTTGCCTTGCTATTTGTTCCACAAGATATCATTCTATATTTGGAAGCTTTTTATTATTTCTTGAAGATTGTTTCAGCTGGACCGGACAATGTCCACGCTCTGTTTTGAAGCCCAAACCCGTGCTATCTCAGTATTATATATTTGTGAAGACAAACCCTAGTTGGGTAACTAAAAACCGTGTGTGTTAGCAAAGCGTGTGTTTAAGGTTTTTAGGGTTTCTTTTGTTAATTGTGAGCCTTGCTTGTATCTTCCTGATTCAAGCTAAGGACTGAGTTTGTTTGAGTTGTAATTGTAAGCTGCTCCTAAGCTTTTAAGTACGGAGTGAGTATGTGTTTTTAGAGTGTGCTTCTCTTGATGTGTTTTGCGTAGTTGATAACAATACTGATTGTGCTGTTGGTAGGAATTGAGACGGGGTCTCATATCTCGGAGTTCCTAGATAGAGTTGACACTGGTAGGGTCTAGGTGCAAAGTCAAGTAGTGTGTCTGCGTTGGTCTTTTCACTAGAACTATAATAGTGGATTCATTCCTGGATTGGTATCCCCCAGAGTAGGAGAGTTGCTCCGAACTGGGTTAACAAACTCACTGTGTACTTTATATTTCTGCTGTGTTCCTTTTATTTTGTGCCTTGTTACGCTGCGTTATTTTAATTGTAGTTCTGAGTAGACACGTGCTCGGACAGTTGTGCTAACATTGTGCACAGCATATTTCAGTCAGGTTGCCAGGAATTTCAATTAGCATGTGCGTTAAACTGATACTGGATACATTTAAAAATTTGAATAATAATAATACATCACAAATGAATGAATACAAGTTTACTCGTTTGTACAAATAATCCAATACTAATACAATACTTATACAATATACAATAAGCTCCTGAGCTGGTACACAACGAGCAACTGTACTCCATCCAGTATCTCTGTGAAGATCTCCATCACGAACCTCTGACTTACCTGTAAACCTGCACCAGAAGGAATGGGATGAGACATAATGTCTCAGTGAGCTCCAGCCCAACCAACTGTTGGCAACCACAGGGAACCTAGGGTCGCCATGCCTACCTTGGCAATCTTGGGGATTTCCTATGATCGCCAAGTCTTTACTTTATCCACAAAGGGTATATCTCTACCTATAACTATGAATCTATCTGTAGCTATATCTCTAACTATAACTATAACTGTAAACCACCTATAACTGTAACCGTAACCTATCTGTAACTGTAATTTCTGCCTGTAACTATAACTTAGTGATCGAGGGGAAACCTATGACCACATTCTGTTAACTGTCTATAACTGTAACTGTAACTTCCTGTGACTATAACTGTAACTGTAACTTCCTGTGACTATAACTGTAACTGTAACTTTGACTAACTATGAAACATAAAACAAATAAAGATGTTTTAGGTGTTTTATGTTAGCTGTTAGCGTTGAACAAACATTATTATCTGAGTTCATTTTACGGAGTGCGGCCCGAGTGGAGTAACCCCGAGGTACATCTCCCTATAACCCGGTGAAATTCCTATCATATCAGGCTAACACCAGACTCCCTATAAAACGTGTGGACAACCCTCTCGGAGAAGTCCCATCCGGCGAATCCCGGAGTCTGCTGAACACGCCCTGTAACTGTAAAACGTGCGAGCACGCCATTATCTTTGATCTTTAATTCTTTAACTTTAACATATAAACATGTATATCTATTACTGTAATCATATAACAATCCTATAAAACTTAACCTATAACACAAAGTTTCTTGGCTTATCGTTCTCATAAGCCACCTATAATTGTTGGAGAACCAACCCTATAATCTTATCTGAAACTATGATTGCCGAAGCATTCCTATTACCCTTGTATTCTAAATTGAATACATCTATAATCATGTTTACCTAAAATAGGTTCTTGACTTATCAAAGTCGTATGCTATCCTTGAGAGTTATCAACTCACAAGCAAGGGATCAATCCATTAAATCCTTGCACTCATACTATAATTCTTGTTTTCCTATCATTGGATTCGACATATCGTTGTCATATGCCGCTAATAGGGTTTACCTATTCATGTAACCATTGTTCTTGCAATTCCCTAACATTGCGTATTCCTTGCCCCTATAATAATCCATACATCCTCTAAGGGATAAAACCTCTATTACTTAATGGTGACACTTCGCCATTACATATTGTTATTGAGTCTGAAGCAGTATTAGACAGCTAGAATGGTGCAAGAACAGAAGAAAAACAATATAGGCCTGTGCCCTGTGCCATCGTGACACGATTTGGAAATCGTGTCACGATTTTCTACCCAGAATTGGTGGCATGTTCTGCCTATGAAATCGTGACACGGTTGCAAAATCGTGACACGATTTTGCGTGCAGTTGGACAGCATAGGGCAAGTTCAAAACGTGATTTCCACCATTCTTGGCTTATCCAATCATACCCAAACATCATAACAGCTTAAGGGGCAAATTTCTAAGGCATAAAGACAGTTACAACATGTATGATCAAGGAATTGCAAGAAAAAGGAACTAGGGCACTAAAATTGCAATCTTGCTCAATAATACTATAAGTATCAAAACTTATCAAAAGATTCTCAAAGTGGGTTCTAAAACCCCTAGGAGCTCACCTTAAACTTGCTTCTGATCTTTGCCAAGCTTCACCTCAAAACCCTAGCTCACCTCTTGCTCTTTTCTTGCTTTTCTTTAACTTCTTCTTGATTCCAACTTTCCCCAAAACCATGCTTGCTTGAAGTACAAGATTTTAGGATGAAGTTTGATGGATTATGGTGAGGATTGGTGGAGGCCGAGTTTCTAGAGAGAGAGGGAGAAGAAAACAGCCACTTAGAGAGAGAAAGAAATGATAGATATGAAGAAATTTCATATTTATCCCTTTATAAACTCTTTCCTCTCATAATTACCATTTTGCCATTCCTTCGTTTAATTCCTGTGATACTGTTAAAAGTCTCGCTTAAGCGGGATATTACACTATACCCCCCTTAAAAGAAATTTCGTCCTCGAAATTTAGAAAATCCTTCTGAGATCCTGTAAAGATAAATCCTTTCTACCTCTTTCTCTACTATGAAAATTTCCAATTCTTCAGAAGCAGACCTTCAGACGCTGCCTTTAGACGCTCCCTTCAGAAGCTCTTCTTCAGACGCTGCCTTCAGAAGCACTTCTTCAGACGCTGATTTTCTTCCGCTTTGCAACACTAGCTTCTATATTTTCCTTCTTGCTCTTAACTTGTTCTTCCAGGACCATTGTTAGATACCAATCTTAAAGTACATGGTTCTACACACTAGAATCAAGTATTAGCATATCCAATCTTAAAGTACATGGTTCTACACACTACAATTTGTTACGTTTTGTTTTAATATTTGAATTTACTCTTATTTATTTGTTATATGTGTTATTTTTGTTTGTATTGAAGGTTGAAGGTAATTTTGGAAGGAGAAAAAGTCAGCTCAAAAGAGCCAAAAGAGGCTATTTTCTTTATATATAGTATTTATTTATAATATATATAAAGAAAATAACTCTTTTCAGCTCTTTTGGGCCGACTTTTTCTCTTTTCAAAAATGCCCTCAATTTTCAATACAAACAACACATGTAACAAATAGATAAAAATAAATTTAAATATTAAAAAAATGTAACAAACACGATATGAATATATTTACTTACTTTTTTCATTATCCCAATTATACCATTAAAAAACTTTTTTTTATAATAAAGATTGTTGTTGGAGTCATTAAAAAAAATTTAGATTATATTTTTTTGTTATATTGTTGGGGTCATTAAAATAGATAATGATAATTAATTTGGTTTGTTATATTTTTTTTTTCTTTCAAAAAAAATTTGGTTTGTTATAATTTTAAATGAACAAACATTTATATTTCAGTTTTAATCAAAATGTAAAAAAAAAAAATACCGTTGATTATTTTTGTTAAATCTCTAGATCCATCCATTAAAACAAGAGAATGCAGCCGCTTTCTCGTTAGAGTCCCGGAAAACGCAGACGAACTTACTCATCGGCCGGCCATCAGAAATAGTGAGTATACAATTCCATCGCGTCGCACTCTGCAATTCATGTTCAATTAATTTATCACTCTCCTCATGAATCAACTTGTTATGTTATTTTGTGCTATATATATACTATGATTTCTTTTATAATTTGCAACACAAGTTATATAGTTTTAGTTTAGAAAACAAATTTCTACCCTATGACAGACTGTTTCCACATTACAGGGTAGTGTGTTAATGGCTCGATCCACCAAAATCTTTCACCGGTTCGACCACATTAGGACTTTTGTGAATGCGAGGGTTAAATGGGTTCGAGATGATTATCTTGATACTGCAGTCCTCAAAGAGAAAAATCTCAAACACGTCATTTCTCTTAAGAACCATATCGTTTCGTCTCCTTCCAAATCCTTATCCGTCTACAACGCTTCTATGTTCAAAGCTTCGCTTAATCTTCCTATGACAACTATCAAACTAGTTGAGAAATACCGTCATGTTTTTATGCAATTCCAACCGAGTCCTGCTCTACCTCCGCGTGTTAAGCTCACTGCTCAAGCTTTAGCGCTACATAAAGAAGAAATGGAAGTCCATAATTCGAGAACTAACAGGGAAGATGCAGCTCAGAGGCTTGCAAGGCTTTTAATGCTTGCTGGCATGGTGAGATTGCCGATTTATGTAATTGAGAAGCTAAAGTGGGATATGGGTCTTCCTCATGATTATGTTACTACCCTTTTGGCTTATTATCCGGATTATTTCGATGTTTGTGTTGTAGAAGATCCATTGTCTGGAAAAGAAGTGCTTGCTTTAGAACTTGTTTCGTGGAGAAAAGAACTTTCTGTGTCTGAGTTAGAGAAGAGGGTAATGGGCTTTAACTATGGTGCAGATAAAAGAAGACATGATATTGCATTTCCTATGTTTTTGCCCAAGAGTTTTGCTTTAGAGAAGAGGGTAAAGACTTGGGTTGAGGGTTGGCAAACATTGCCGTATATTTCTCCGTATGAAAATGCATTTCATCTTGACTCAAATAGTGACCAGGCAGAGAAGTGGACAGTGGCAATTTTGCATGAGTTGCTTTCTCTTTTGGTGTCTAAGAAAACAGAAAGAGAGAATTTGCTTTGTTATGGAGAGTGTTTGGGGTTGGGCTCGAGATTTAAGAAGGCCTTGGTTCATCATCCCGGTATATTTTACCTCTCTAATAAAATAAGGACTCAGACTGTTGTGCTTAGGGAGGCTTACAGAAATGAATTTCTTGTTAAGAATCATCCAGTGATGGGTATGAGATATTGGTACATTCACCTCATGACCAAGGCGTAAAGACGCAATAAACAAGTTGATTGATTTAGAGAATGATGACTAAATTGAAGCGTGGCTTCTGAACCTGAAGTAGATCATAGTTCAAACTATCTAACTTTAATGAAACCTGATTTCCAAATTACTGGTTGTCGCAACTGACAAACTGACTGTTAAGATGATTCCATTGGAAAATATTGGCTGTAAGTTCAAGAGCTACTTTATGAACGGAATTTATTATGTTGCGTGTTGGAAATTTATGCTAGTTGCCAATATTTTAAAGTGTGGACAAATGCAACCGACTCCAATATAAAACCTTATTAGTTGGTAGTAAATCATAGAGGAATGGATGTATGTGATGCCTAAGCAGCCATTTGTCTAGAGTTTTCAGTGTTGAACTAATTGTGGCCGCAATAGTGGTTGATCATCGACCAAACTGTGGAAGCGAGTAACATCCCCGTCTTTGATTTTTGACACGGACAAAGTACCTGTTTTGCCCACTTTAAACATCATCTTGTACATATTGAGGGCCTTTTTTTTTTGACAGAAAGATTGAGGGGCTTATATCTTTCATCCATCACATACTGAAGCATTTTATCGTTAGTTCCTCTTGTTTGGTTACATAATCATATAAAGAAGGACTGTTCTCAATATCTCTTCGCATTGGGCAAAATTTGCATCCTATGCATTTTTTGCTTTGGAAAGGGAAAAAAGATACATAATTTGCTTAAGGAAAAAAGTGTTCCATCACCCAAGGGGAATGATATTGTGATAGTTATACTAACTCAGTTAGATACTGTTATCTTTTTCTGATATCCGTTATAATTCTAGTTACTGATATCTAGAAGTTTCCTAGTCTGTTAATGACTATGAGATGGTGTCAGAATTGTTAGTATAAATACATTGTAATCTCTCTCTATTATTCAGATCATAATGTATGACTTCAGATTCAATTACATGTTCCATCTGCACCTCGGATTCTATCATGGTTGAATGTCTATAACATGAATTAAAATCTCTAATTTCAGGTAATTAGGAAAACTGTAACAGATATCAGAAATATAAATTAAATCCTAATTGTGAATAGCAGATATGTATACAAATACACTCCCCCTCAAGTTTGAAAATACAAATTAAATGCTCTAAGCTTGGAACGAATAAATTGAATTTTTACCCCCATTTTGTGATATATCTACCAATTGATAATAAGAGCTAACAACATTACTGACGACTTCTTTTGAAAGAATTTTCTCAGCTGATCTTCTATTTTTACACCCTTAGCAATAAATATAAATATAATTTACATTTACTAGGAGATTAATAATACTGTGACTTCTTTAAAAAAAAAAAATATTGTGGACTTAATACAAGGTTCACTTGATCCATGAAATATTCCGTAAGCACGTGGCTAACTATATACTAACATCAGCGTCTTTTGGCACCTGAGTTGGACTTGGGATGGGATAATCGCCTACTAGCCTATTCCTGTCCATTTAAGTATGGTGATATGCTGGCCTGTGCCAGCAAATTTTGCCATATTTTATTCGTTTTTTTTTCTGTCATCTATTTGTAATTTTAGCATTAAAGCATCATCCTAAGTTAGCATCCTAAGTTCATTTTCGAATTTTTGTGCAGTTATAGTGCCATTGGTTGCAGGACATTAGTTTCTTCCTCTTCTTTTTACATGGTATTGGACATCAAGTGAGCATTTATGAAGCATGAAATTGTTCAGTGGGTGGCGTCGTTTTGCTTTTGGTGTTCTATTAATTTTCCTCCTTACTCATCTGTTTTCTGGTAGGCAATCTCTTTCACTTTTTTCTGTAAGTACAAACCATTCCGTGTCATGTATAATTGAGCTTTACAAGTGAACTTGGTTGTATTCTCATCAGTCAGAGAGTTGAACAGCTCAAAAATGGTGGAACCCCGTAAACAACTTAACAAGAAATTTGATCATGTGGTACTTGGTCCTGCTGCTGGTCAAGGCTTGTCAAATCGTTTGCAATGCCAAGGTTCGATTTGTCTCTATATAAGTAGCTATTTAAATTATGGTCTAATTCTTGAATTTTTTTACTCAGAATGACGTGATTACAGATAGGCTGTCTTAGAATGTGTCATTGTATCTTATAATTCTCATAGGACTAGTGATATGAACCATATGCCGAATTTTTTTACAGCAAGTTTGTGGCTCACCTTAATTTGTCATAAATCTTATTCTGAAGATATTTATTCTGAGCATGTTCTTAATTTCCTTTATTTGTCTCATGTATGTTTATTTGCATAGTGATTGTGTAAGTAAGGAATATTTTTTACTTTTGTTAGTTTCATATTCTAGAAAACTTGTAACTATTATTACATATTTACATCCATTTTTTGTAGATTGCAAATGTTTGAAAATTTTCATTTTTTAGGTTTTGCACTTCACTCATAATTATCTTGTCCGCATTATTTTGGTTTCGATTTATTTTTATAATGCATTTTACATCTCTGCAAATCACAGGATCAAAAGCTCTCAACAGGACCCATTCTTCAAATGGCAGATTAGGGGTAGATGGAAGTATTACATTTGTCACTGTCTTTACCATTTATAATTCTTCTCTCGATAGAGTAGATGATAAATCATCAAACACATTTGTTGGCAACACTTCATATAATAAGGTGGAAAGGTCAATGGCTGTGTTGAATGTCTTCATTAACTTCATTCAGGTAACTATTGAATAAACTGTGTGGGTTTGTTAGATTGCAAAGAGCTTATTGCCTTTGATTATTGTGTCTACTGTTACTTTATTGAGGATAGTGTGGTTAAGCGCGTTGTCATTAAAAATGATGATATAAATTTTTTGAAGTGTATCAATTGGAAATAGTGGAACGTTCTCGTCTTGACTTTTATTTTTCCTAACTTGACACTTCTATCACATTCCCTCAAGTATGTACTTGTCAACCTTTGCCTGCTGATAAATATTGATCGATGGGCAACAAAGGTTGGTATTGTATATTGTACAATTCCAAACTATATTGAAATTGTATTAATAGGCCGTGGAACATGTTTATCTTACCAATTCGAAAAAGAGAACATACCATAAGGAATTAGCATGAGGTCTATCTTATTTTATTTTTAGAGGCTATAAGTCTGAATTGTTTGTTTGAAGGAAATGAATGCACAATTGCGACACAAATTTATTATAGAAAAGCAGAGACAACTACTTTATTCTCTATATTTGTAAAAAATATCGTTGTGACTTTTTCCAGATAACAACACAGCATTAAGTTCAGATTTTTTTTCCTTCTGAATATATAAGAATCTACATTAGTGCGAGGATTAGAAAGGTGTGGATTTTTTCAGATATAATTTGTATAAAGAAGTTGCCTGAATTGCATGCTTACAGTTCTTATATTGAATCCATTGGTAAATAAAACTACACTCAAATGTCTTATATTTCTTCTCTCTATCAATCAAATCATTGTTTGTTATTGTTGTAAATAGTTTGTTTTTTGTAATTATTAGTAATAGTTGTATTCGGCCCATTAACCAGGTCCATTTAGAATAGCTATTTAAACGTATTAGTGCTTGTGCTCTTTTTACAACTTTGAAATATCAGTTATTATTTTCTATAGTTATATTTGTTTTGCTCTGTTTCACATACTCAAATCCAAGCTTAACTTTGTGTGTAAATGGTCCAAAGAGTAATGCTAACAACAGACATTTTAACACACTCATTTTGATTGGTTAAAATTTATATGGGTCCCACCAAAATTATATAGGACCCACATGATTTGGTGGGACCCATGTGAATTTTAACCAATCAAATAGAGTGTGTTGGAAAGTGTGTGTTAAAATGTGTGTTGCTAGCATTACTCATGGTCCAAATATTCGAAAACTGATATTGTCATTGATTTTCTGGCAATTATACCAGAGACATAATTTAATATTTGGCATGGATAACATACGCAGGTAGCAATGCCCCAGAGCAAAGTGATTATTCTCACGGATCCAGTTTCCGACCTTTCAGTGCACAGAAATAGGGTCTCTCTGTATCCCATACAAGGTGAATATTCAAGAGACAAGTTGATGCTCCAAAGGATCAGGTCTTATATTGTAAGATCACAGTCCATTGACAGTATATTATAGATCTTTTTTGGTTAAAAATAGTTGCTTGTTTTTTCCCTCTCATTCTTTTTCTGTCTACTAATTGCAACACCAAATACTATAGCTGTCTTTCCCCCGAATTACGTGCACCAAAGTAGATCATAAGTGCTTGCTATCTCCGTCATTCTTTCTCTTAGATGTTATGTCATCATATAGTGCTTGTAGTCTTGTTTTATCATTATCTGTGAAGATGATAAGAATGTCAAAATTTATATAAATAACCTTTTGTTTGCTTCTTTACAGACCTTTTTAGAAACAAGACTTCAGAAGCTTTCTCAGAATCCGAAGGATATCACTCATTACATCTTCACTGATTCTGATATAGCAGTGGTTGATGATTTAGGACAGATTTTCCGTGACCATCCTAATTTTCATATGGCTCTGACCTTCAGGAACAACAAGGCTCAACCTTTGAATTCAGGATTCATTGCAGTAAAGGGCACCCCTGATGGAATTTTAAGGTCAATAAACTGCACAATCTGTAGTTTTAGTTTAATTGCAGACTTGCAGTTACATGATATACTACGAGAAAAAAAGAATTATAGACTAATTATGTAATTGGCTAGTATTTATGCAATTTTCACTGTTTAACAAAGTTTCAAGCATCTGATTTGGACTTGACCTTTTTCTGGATCACATACATGACCTGCCACTAATTGCTTGACAATTGGCATGCTCTCATTTCAGGTTTCTGAGGAGAATAAAACAATGTACTTTTGATATTTAATTATGATCTGTTTTTAGTGCAAAAAGGTTTACTCTATAGTATATACTATCCATGAGCCATTTTAATATTGGAAGGCATTTTACCCTTTTCGCTTCTCCTAGAATCTAAAATAAACAGGTTGACTGTACTATACCTTAATATTGTATTTACAAGTTAAAGGGATAATACTTCATAAATTTCTTGATCTATCTCCTCCATTTTTCTGGTATCTCATGCTAAATTCCTGATTTATTTCTTCATTTTTCTGGTATCTAAATGTTAAATTCAATTTGAGAATCAATGCAGGGCGAAGCTTTTCCTACAAGAGGTTTTGAAAGTTTATGTCTCAAAATACACGAGTGCTTCCCGCATGCTGGGTGATCAGTTAGCTCTTGCTTGGGTTGTGAAGTCAAAACCTCATTTTGATGCCAGCAGGTTTGCCAAAACAGTTGCTTTCTCTGATGACATTGGTGGTACTTCAATATTGTTCTTACCCTGTGCCCTATACAACTGGACTCCACCTGAGGGTGCTGGTCAATTTCATGGCATGCCATTGGATGTTAAGGTATAATGCTCACTAGCTGAATGCTTGGAGTTAAATTGGATTGGGTTCTGATTTTTTTGTTTAATGATATATCATTTGTTCCTCGTTTATTTCTGGGTTGCAGGTTGTTCATTTTAAAGGATCAAGAAAACGTCTAATGCTCGAATCATGGAATTTTTATTCCTCAACTCCTGACATTGCTGATATGTTATGCCTCATTTTGGGAAGTGGAAGAACAAAATATGATTTTTGAGAATGATTTTTCCAAAAATGTTCACATCATATATTGCAGCATCTTGCGTCATCAACGTTTCACAATTGTAGGACAGAAAAATTCAGCTATTGCTCCTTTGTCGTTAGTCATTACCCTTTTGATTGGTACTGCTAACTGCAAACCAAAAGGCCGGAGCTGGACCGTGAAATAGGTTGAACTGCTCTGCCCAAGATAGTTCGTTCTATTTAGACGGCACATTTTTTTTGATTCCAACATATCGAGAGCATGTAGAATGTGATATTGTTTTGAAATGATGAAGGTTTATACATTCTTGCGCAATTGGAAAAGATATTTATTGAATTTGATTTGCTTGGTTAAATTCCATAGCTGAACTCCACTATGAAAATTGGTATTCAACAGTCAATATTATTGACTTTTAATGGATCATCAACTTTCATTATACAATCATTTACACCGTCTTTGGAATCAATGAAAGTGAGGAAAAGAAAGGAAGGGAAGAAAGTGACAAGAAAAGTAAGCTTTCCATTGTTTTGTTGTACAATGAAAATTAGGTTACACTTACAACTAGCCTTTAGCAAGCATCACTTTACAACTAGCCTTTAGCAAGCACCAATTGACACTCTTTAGTTACTGCGTCTTATATATGTCTAATCCAACATTTTGTGCTGTTTGGATAAAATCTTGAATACAAAAATTTCACCTGATGTTGTGATTTATTTGAACACTATAAAACTGAGTAATGAAACTCATTACTTATGCTTTTTTGTAGATGCCATATCCTTCACATTGTGTTGTTGGGTTAAAATCGAAAATATCTGATGCTACATATTCCATTTATGAACGAGGTGTGTTATTTGAACAACAATTTGTAAGACAACTTTTGAGACAACCATAAATTTACAAAGAGAGAGAATGTAAAAACATAATGTGAGTATGAGAGAGAAAGTTGTTACAAAAATTGTTACAAAATGGCTACAAATATCATTTCTCTTTATGAACTATTATTTTATTTTATTTTTGAAAAAGCCATTTGAACTGTTAATCATCTCAATATTGAACAATGACATACTTGTGTTTATCAATACCAAACCAGACATCTATTGTTTCTTTGTATTTGTTTCATGGATTTTGCCACTTGAGGTCTTGGATAAACATACATTACTTGCTATACTTGTACAGACAATCTACACATTTCTGAAAATTGCTCCTCCCGTACAAATTTGCTCACTCCCACGTGAACTGATCAAGATACCCCTAACGTGAGTTAACTCACGTTTAGTATAACCAACGTGATTTAAATCATGTTCCGAACACCAACGTGAGTTAACTCAAATTGGTAACTTCCTCTTGGATTTTGCAGGACTTTGCAATATGACCCAACTGGTTGCATTTGTCACACTTCGCATATGGCCTTATCCAACGTCTTAGAGGAGCATGGCCTTTCTTTCCACTATGATGACATGTCGAGAACAAAAATGTCTCCAGATATGTTGCGGTTGGAATATTCTTAGGCTACAACAGTGTCTCTAAAGCCTGTAGAATCTTTCAGTCAAAGTCAAGAAAATGAATTTTGGAAGATAAACCATGCAAGCAAAAAAGCCAAAGAATCACAGAATCTCCATAATTACAACTTCATGAAGACCACATCCCTCCACCAGATCATGAGAACATTGATGATGAAACTCATTTCAAAGAAGCAAAAGTAAACTCACATTGGATGAATGCAATGAATGAAGAGCTGAACATGATTATAAAAAACCAAAAATGGAGAGAATATGTTACTGTTAGCCTGTATTATCGACAGGCTTAATTAAATACCGTCAATAGTTTGACTTATCATTCCCAAGAAAAGATGTTGTTTTCGACATTGAAGAGGCTGTCGAATTTCTGTTCATTAAGAAATCTTTTGACAGAGTCAAAGACATAGAAAAAAGGAGGATTGGTAGACAAAAGCATTCGACAAATATGAGTTGGGTTGATTTTGGAGAGTGTCGAATAACTGCTGTCGAAAGAAGAAGATTCAAATTTAAAATCAGAAGATTTTCCCGTTGGAAGAAGTTAGTGACAGTTAGTTTGGATAAGATTACACAGTTAGGGTTTTCTTAGTATAAATAAGAATTTTCCATGAGGAAAACGGGGTCACAAAATCACATACAGAAACTTAAAACTCAGAATATCCATGTCAAAGCGAGAAATGAGTGATAAGCCAATGTATGATCCTTGTGAACATCTTTTACTTAATTCAATACAATTTAAGTTTACTTCTTAAGTTTTTCTTGCACTTTACTTTGTTTTCAGCACATTTACATTCAAGTTACACCCATAAGTTGTTTTTCGACAGATTCAACATTGTTGAATTTGATAATCATCTTCATCTTTTACTAAATAATTTCAAGAACACCATGAATATTCAAACATTTCTGAGAAAGTTTAACACACATATGCCCTGAGATCTGTATGGTTGATCTCGCAAGAAACATTATTTGCAACCAGCGATTGTTTACCAAAATTCAGCGTAAACAAATTGGAGAAGAGTTAAGAGAGTTATCATCAAGAAATGTTGAAAATTTTGAAATTTTTGCCATTGACAATATGTCGAATAATGATTGGCGAAAACAAATCGTCGAATATCTGGAAAATCCCTTAGGGACCACTAGTCGAAAAATTAAATATAGAGCCTTAAGCTATGTGATTATTGGGAATGAATTGTTCAAAAAGACTCCTGAGGGAGTGTTGCTTAAATGTCTTAGTGAGAACAAAGCATATTTAGCAATTTCCAATACCCATATTGCAACTTGTGGATCTCATCAAGCAGATCACAAGATGAAATGACTCATGTTTCGACAAGGTGTGTATTGGCCAACTATGTTAAAAGATTGTATAGAATTTGCTAAAGGATGCCAAGAATGCCAAAAACACGCGGGAATCCAACATGTACCCGCAAGTGAATTACATGCAATAATAAAATTTTGGCCATTTAGGGTTTGGGCATTAGATATGATTGGGGAAGTTAAACCTACTTCATCAAAAGGCCATCGTTATATACTGGTTGGAATAGACTATTTCACCAAGTGGGTAGAAGCTGTTCCTTTGCCCAATGTGGATCAAGAGACAATTATTAAATTTATTCAAAACCACATTTTGTATAGGTTTGGAATCCCATAAACCATTACCACATATCAAGGTTCAGTTTTTATTGGACGAAAAATGGTAGAATTTGCCTCTGAAACTGGGTTTAAGTTATTAACTTCGACACCATACTATGCGCAAGAAAAAGGTCAGGTCGAAGCAGCCAATAAAATTATCATTAATTTGATTAAAAAACACATAGGGCAAAAGCCTAAAAATTGGCATAATACCCTCGATCAAGTATTATGGGCTTGTCGAAAGTCTCTTAGAGAAGCAACTAACACTACTCCATTCAGATTCACATTTGGACATGGTGCAGTATTACCTGTCAAAATTTGTTTACAGTCAACCAGAATTCAAAGACAGTTTGAAATCCCAACCAGTCATTCTTGGGATATGGTTTCAGACGAATTGGTTGATTTAGACGAAGAAAGATTACTTGCATTAAATGTCCTTTACAAGGCAAAAAGAAAGAGTGGCTAAGGTTTACAATAAGAAAGTTAAGTCGAAATCTTTTGCCTTAGAAGATTTAGTTTGGAAAGTTGTTTTGCCTATGGATAAAAAAGATAGAGTCTTGGGCAAATGGTCCCCAAATTGGGAAGGGCCATTTACAATTTTACAAACATTTTCCAACGGTGCTTATGAAGTCGAAGAAATAGATGGTGACAGTCGAATTTTGCGAATAAATGGTAAGTATTTGAAAAAATATAAACCAACATTGCAGGAAATTAAAATTACGCAAGAGTAAGCAAAATAGCAAAATTCGATAGTATGACATTTAGTGCCAAGATATTGTCGACAATACAAGAAATGTTATAATATTACAATGTGAGTGGCGCCATAAAGGGATTTTTTTTCAAAACGTCTTTTCAATTTTAAAAGTTTGATGTCGAGGTAATAGTATTCGACATAGAGCTATTGGATAGAAACTTCAAAAATGTCATTCTCTTTTCACTTAAGTTCAGTCGAGAAAGACATTTTTGAGGGGCAATTTGTTAGCCTGTATTTTCGACAGGCTCAATTAAATACAGTCAATAGTTTGACTTATCATTCCTAGGAAAAGATATTGTTTTCGACATTGAAGAGGTTGTCGAATTTCTGTTCATTAAGAAATCTTTCGACAGAGTCAAAGACTTAGCAAAAGGAGGATTGGTAGACAAAAGCATTCGACAAATATGAGTTGGGTTGATTTTGGAGAATGTCGAATAACTGCTGTCGAAGGAAGAAGATTCAAATTTAAAATCAGAAGATTCTCCCGTTGGAAGAAGTTAGTGATAGTTAGTTTGGATAGGATTATACAGTTAGGGTTTTCTTAGTATAAATAAGAGTTTTCCATGAGGAACACGGGGTCACAAAATCACATACAGAAACTTAAGACTCAGAATATCCATGTCAAAGCAAAATGAGTAACAAGCCAATGTATGATCATTGTGAACATCTTTTACTTAATTCAATACAATTTAAGTTTACTTCTTAAGTTTTTCTTGCACTTTACTTAGTTTTCTGCACATTTACATTCAAGTTACACCCATAAGTTGTTTTTCGACAGATTCAACATTGTTGAATTTGATAATCATCTTCATCTTTTACTAAATAATTTCAAGAACACCATGAATATTCAAACATTTCCGAGAAAGTTTAAAACACATATGCCCTGAGATTTGTATGGTTGATCTCGCAAGCAACATTATTTGTAACCAGCAGTTGTTTACCAAAATTCAGCGTAAACAAATTGGAGAAGAGTTAAGAGAGTTGTCATCAAGAAATGTTGAAAATTTTGAAATTTTTGCCATTGACAATATGTCAAATAATGATTGGCGAAAACAAATCGTCGAAGATTCATTAGATGACAGATACATGGTACCCTCTCTCTCTCTCTCCCTCTCTCTCTCTCTCTCTCTCTCTCTCTCTCTCTCTCTCTCTCTCTCTCTCTCTCTCTCTCTCTCTCTCTCTCTCTCTCTCTCTCTCTCTCAAGCAACTTAGAGGGCATACATAATTCCCCAAAGCTTAGCCACGAGGACGTTTTCAGGAATCTAATGAAACCTTCCGGTGAGGCCACCCCATCTATTATTAATTTTCCTATTCAGGGTGGGGTGGGAAAGGACCGAACAAGAGCCCAAATTAAGTGTGAAACCACTAATCCAAAATCATGTCTCATCTCATAAAACCTCCCACACGCAACTCTATGATCCCTAGCAAACAAAACTCCCTAAATATTACATTTGATCCAATTTCTTTTTTGGCGCTTCCCACCCAACTCGCACGTTTGTATAGTTCCCTTGCAAGTGTAGAAGCCTAATCCACAAGTTTTTTTATACCAACAAGTTGTCGTCATATCTCTGCTAAATTCCAATTTCTTCTCATCGATGATAATTGAGTTTAGCAGAAAGGGTTAGCCCCTTATAGTATGGTGAAACACACTTGAAATTCATGTTGAAAGAGAAACATTCACCTTTAATGTCTAACGACTTTCTGCTAGAGCAAGACATACATGATAAAACGATATTGTTTTCTCAATACTCTATTTGTTTTTGGTTTTGAATATAAGAGTGATGATATTTATAGCTAATACTATTATCACGAACCCATCACAAATGAATTACGAGCATTAGATCTGATACTTAGCGGAAAACATGGGTAGGGGAAGTAAAAATGAAAAGGTCCGCTTCAGTTACATTTGCCTATCGTGATGCTTTCGCGAAACTTTTTTTCCCGCGAGATCAAACATTTTCCTAAATATAATGAAAATTTGAGATATGAAATTAGGGTTTGGTCTATCTGATGGCACGATTGATAACACATCCCTTATGTTGTGTTTCAGTCATCACTATTAGCTTTGTTTATTTGTCAAAAAAAAAAAAACTATTAGCTTTGTTTATAACAATTATTATTTCTGGTGGCACGATTGAGAACATATCCCTTATATTGTGATTCACTCATCACTTTTAGCTTCGGATATCAATTATTTATTATTTCATGAAAAACTTTTATTAACAAAATTATTCATTGATTGTATTTGTTGGAGAACTTTGTTTATACATTATAACAGGAAAGCAAAGTAGATGCTCGAAGTGAACAATAAAATTTTTCATTTCTTAAACTTGTATTTTCATAAACAATAAAAATGTTAAAATTACTTATATTAATTATTTTTTAAAATGTGTCATTTTTATCTAGTATTTTATCTTCTCTCGAGGCTTCAAATCAAAGGTGAGGGCTCCAAGTCCTTCACCAATGAAACCTCATAAAACTACTGCTAGGTTTAACTAACACTAATTAGTCAAGTTTAAGAAATAAAAGAAAGAATTGAGGAGGTGAGATGAAAACATGCATTTTGGTCATAATTGAAGGTTGAAAATGATGACCGAAAAAAGTTTATGAGTTCAACTACTCGAGCCAAGATTGTGTGTGGTAATGTGTAAATGTTTTCATTTTTAATTCTAACCAATTTGAAGCGTTGATTAAATCTAACAATAATTTTTTGGGGTTTTTCCAATGAGAAAATTCATAGAACCTTCACCTTAAAAATCACCTTCTTCTCTCTAACGACTATCATAATTTTTTTTTCCTGAAAGGACTAACGACTATCATAATAACTAGCTTAAGGATTACGTATATAACCGGCGGTAAATAAAATTTAAGTGACTGTAAATCCAATTGGAGAATGTTAAAGAGTGCTCCATGGGTATTGATTAAGCATCCAAAACAAGTAAGTTTTCATAAAAAAAAGGTGTAATCATTACCTGATCAAACGTAATATCTTATATTTTCAAGACAAAGTTTTTGTTTGTGGATTCCTTAATCAATGCTCTGGGACACTGATTAGCAATACCCCTTCCTCAATAGTCCATCCGTCCTAAATTATAAGATGTTTGGGGCATTTCACACATACTAAGAAATGTAATTAATTTTGTGTGGGGAAAAATATATTATGAGTTGTTTTACAAAATTGTCCTTAATAAATGATATGAGAAAGATAAATTAAAGAATTGAAAGAAGAGATAACAATAAATAGTTAACGATATAGTAGAAAAATAACATCAATAATTTATTGATATTGTAAAACAACTTATAATTTAAAACAATTTTTTTCTCAAAACGACATATAATTTGAGACGGAAGAGTAAGAAATTTAAACGTGACATGGATTGCACTTGTGTGACATAATGTCACGTGACATTGCCCAATCCAAGTGTGACACGTGACAATACAATTTTTTTAAACATAAAAAGATGAGAGAGAATAGTTGAATTGGATTATGTGTCACAATTGGATTCACCAATGTCATAATGTAACATGACATTATGTCACACAAGTGGTGTCCCTTACACTCATACTTAACATAAGAAATTTAAACGTGACATGTATTTATCCTTACTCTCATACTTTTTTTTGAACAAGCCTTACACTCATACTTAACATATTATCATCAATAATTTGGACACTAACTAAAGAGAACCAACAATCTAGAAAACAATTACTAAAAAAAAAAATCTAGAAAACAAAAGCACACAATTGCTTGAAGAGAAAGTCAGCAGTAATGACTAAGAGATATGCAATCCTTTTTTTTCTTGTCAAGAAGATATATGCAATCTTATTATTAAGGATTAATTACACTTTTGATTTTCGTATTTTATCTATCTATCTCATGAAATTGGTCATCTATTTTTAAAACCAAACAACGTTGTCACTATACTACTATTTTTTTTAAAGTTTTGGTCCTTACCTCCTATTTAACCTCCAAAAACACTTATGTATCCAGTTTTTTTAATGAATTGACCAAAAACAGCGTTTATGTGACATTTTCAACCTAAAAAATGACATTAACATCTCATCAAATAAACTTTTCATGAATGGTAATTAGTTAAGTACTATTAATCGTTAAATCCTATGTACGTAATTAGTATATTTTGTTGTCAAATCTGATAAAAAAAATGGTCAGCTGTCAAAAAATAATTTGATTGATAACACGCATCATCAAATCAAATAATAACAACGATCCAATGAGCATGAGCATGGTGTAAACTTACCAAAAATAAGCATAATTACAACACTATTACACCATCCATAAAAAAAATTAAAACACTATTACTCCATTAAACAATTCTATAAATAATATTAAATTAAGGTTGAATGGAGTAGGTGTGTGTGGAACATTCTGGTATAGAAAGGAAACCATTAAGAAACCGACCTTAACGTGTTTTCTTTTTTTGTGGAGGAGGTGCTTTTCTTTCTCCTCTCCTCTATTATTAACACATTCCAATTCCCACATTCATTTCTTCATTCATCTCTTTCTTCTCTTCTCCACAACGCATATTATTTTCTCTCTTTTTTCTTCTTATATTTTTCGATTTTCCTTTTTCTTTCTTAAAGGAAAAGGAAAAGGAAAATCATAAAATAAAATTCTCTTTGTGATCATGGCTGAAGAACATAGATGCCAAGCAGCTCAACGTCTTTGTGCTAACAACTGCGGTTTCTTTGGAAGTCCTGCCATGCAAGATCTTTGCTCCAAATGTTATCGTGATTTGCATATGAAAGAACAACGTTCTTCATCTGCTAAATTGGTTCTCAACCAAACGTTGATTTCTCAACAGTCTAATTCTACTTCTTCTCTAGACACAACAAGAATTATTCACCCTTCTTCATCTACACCGACGGTGGAATTGGTAGCTGCTGGAGCTTCGGAGGTTGAACCGAAAGTTCAGCCGAATAGGTGTGGGACATGCAGACGGCGCGTGGGGCTGACGGGATTTAAGTGTCGGTGTGGATTGACGTTGTGTGGGACCCACAGGTATCCGGAGCAGCACGGTTGTGGGTTTGATTTTAAGGGGATGGGAAGGGAGGAGATCAAGAAAGCGAATCCAGTGGTGAAGGGAGAGAAGCTGAATAAGATCTGAATCAAGGGTATTGTTGTAATTTCGTGGTTGTCATTGGTTTGGTTGTTTGTTTCTTACAAAAACAAAACAAAAAAAGGAGAAATTGTTCGGATTTGGTGTTTGTTGTTGTTATGATTATCATTTGTTAATATTAGCTTAATAAACATTTGATTTTAGTTTCCAAGTTTTTCTTGCTGTCTTTTCTTTTTGTCAGCATGGCTATAATTTTTTAAGACGATTAGTGTCCTGATTATTGATCATAACATGTCACGTTTAAATTTCTTGATGCTAATTGAAAAAAGGAAATTGATCATGTAAAGTTGAGGAGCATTCATTCATTTGATTGTCTCCATCATAATTTGGGGATACCGCATGCTGTAAGAAATTAAATCACACAGTTTTCACGTTTTGCATCTTCAAACGATCTCGACGGTCTTAATCTGTTACAACGTCCTGCTATAATAAAACAACACAGTAACACATCACATAGTTCTTTATTGTGGCCATTGAACTTTGGATGGTATAGATTATAACTTTGTCAAACCAAGTCCTTTAGTAAAAGTTAATAAAATGGTTGAGATTAAGCGTGTGTTAAGTTGTACGGTGACGAGAATCAAGTTTGTTTGAATTGATTTTGAGCTACGTTGCATAGGTACGGGTACGGTACCGGGTACGGGACGGCATTTCTCAAAAAACTAAGGTATGGGTACGTCAAGATAATTTTTTTTATAATTTAAAATAACATAGCATGAGGAAATTATATTGCTCAAATGACGACAAAAATTCAACCAAAAAAAATTACGACGCTAAAACTTACTCCCTCCGTCCCTTATTATAAGAGTAGTTTACAAAAATCACGTGTATTAAGAAAAGTTGTTAGAGTAATAAAGCTGTCTCAAATGTGTGTGACTATTACTAGATTACCCTTAATTAAATATATATTTAATGTTAACTTTTCATATACCAAGACAAATTGATGGTATTAATAAAGGGTATATTTGGAAAAAGAGTAATCAATGCATCTAGGAATTTGTATATGATCTTATATTTAGGGACAAAACTTTTTTGTAAACTACTCCCATAAATAGGGACGGAGGGAGTAATATCTATGCATGAACCTTAAAAATCACACTATAAGAGTGTCAATATCACTATTTCCTTCCTCATCTTCGGTAAAAAGCCTTTTATAATTTAAGCCCTTTATAATCTCTTATGCACCGTTTGAGATATAAGTATATAACAGGAAAAACCTTTTATAATTTAAGCCTAGCTAGCACCGTTTGAGTTTTCACCTTCCTTCAATTTGGCTATTGGCAGACAAGAAAAGGTGGGAATTAAATAAGCACTAAGCAGAGCAGTACTAGAGTAAATAATGGCACCTTTATTAATTCTCATGAAAACCCTTCATTTTCTAAAAAAAAAACAGAGATGTGTACCGGTACCGTACCACAACCGTACCGGTACCGTACCGGCCTTAAAAACAAAAAAAAATAAAAATGGTTCGCCGTGGGTACGTACTGTACGCGTACCAGTACCGGCGAAGTACCCGGTATGGATACGTTTGGCATTTAGGAGTACCCGTGCTTTGGAGATTTTGAGAAAAATGATTTTAGCGTCTGTTTAGTTGGGCGTTTACCCTCTCCAAACGCACGTTTTCTTATGCAAACATGAGTGTGACTTAGCAATTGATGTTTGGACAGAACCAAATGTGCGTCTACAAAACGTAAGTCTAGCACCAAAACGCGAGTTCGACCGAAGCCACAAATCCAAGCTTCTGCGGCAAGTAAGTCTAGCACCAAAATGCGAGTTCGACCGAAGCCACAAATCCAAGCTTCTGCGGCAAACAAAACGCGAAAACACACTTGATATTAAAAAAGGCCCCCACTTACTTTACGGACTCTTGATATTGATAGAAGAGAGATAAATATAGTAATTAAAAATTATAAAACTTTGGACATTGGCCTTTTTGTAACAAAAAAAAATTTAGACGCGTCTGGGTTAACTTTGCCCTTTAATCTTCTTTGTTTTCTATCTTATCACTTCTTTAATTGCTATTTTCTCTCTACGACCATATTTCTGCAAATTTACAATTTTACTTTAACCACTCAAAATTTTTTCCATGAATTATCGCTTGAGTTCGCATTGCCACAAACCCAATATTTATCAGGTACTATTCAAGTTTTCTTTTTACGTTCTTTTATATTGGTATGAATATGTCATATGCTGTTTTTTTACGTTCTCACGTTCATATGGTTTGTCGTTTTTTTACTTTCTTATATATTAGGTGTTGTGTGTTGTTTTACGTTCTTTTACATTACTTATATATATATATATATATATATATATATATATATATATATATATATATATATATATATATATATATGTGTGTGTGTGTGTGTGTGGAACCCTTCTTGTCTTTTTACGTTATTGTTTTTTTAACATTTTGGTAGATGATAAATAACATAATGGATGATGTTAGTGCTACAAAGACCAACAATCAAAATAAGTTTTGATTTGAATGAATGTCTAATAGAAGATATTTTTTTAGAAAATGGTTGTTCATAAATAATTATTGAGCATTTTGATCATTGATCTTACCTGATCAGAAATGGGTTACCGGTTGTTTACCTTGGATTTTGGTAAACAACAGCTGGTTATAGATTTATTACTTGCGAGATCAACCAGTAATCTTAGGTCAATGTGTGTCAAATTTATTTGAGGATCTTTGCATGTTCTTATGTATTTTTGTATGTTTCGAATCTAAGAAAAGAACAAAGAATCTCCAAGTTCGATTGCTTGAACTTGTCGAAAGAAAATTACAGTATGAAAGTAAATTGCAGGAATTAACTTAGAATAAAACTAATTGCATTGATTCGAAATAAAGGTTGTTCACAAGGATCACACATGATTCGTAACTCTTTTCTCGTTGTAACTTGGATACTTCGAGTGTGTAGAATGTTATGTAAGTGATTTTGTGACCCCGTTTTCCTCATGGAAAACTTTTATTTATACTAAAGGAAATAACTGTATAATTCTATCCATACTTCTAACTGCTACTAACGTCTAATAACAGAGAAAACAACATATTTGAAATTCAAATCTTGCTCCTTCGACAACCACGAACTTTGACAGTTTGTCAAAGAACCTTTTCATAACATAACCAACTCTATTCCTTCGATTCTGTCGAACGAACACGCGCAACTTTAGAAACCCTTTAAGTTAAAAATTCCACTTTTCTTCCACGTGTTCAGTCAAACCTCAATGACTGTATTTAATATGCTTTGTTGAAAATACAGGCTAACAAATTGCCCACCAAAAATGTTAGTTTCGACAGAAGATACTGTAGAAGAAAGCTGACAATTTTGAAAAGACTCCTTTTCTAAAGAAACCCTTACGTCTTCTTGGATGGTGACGTCACTTGCCTCGAGCAGTTCCCCAAACCAGTTATCATTACTGCACTATTTTCGGAGATTTTTAGTTCATAGGAGAAGTGACCGACGACTGGGTTCAGAATCCTTTTAGACTTCTTTTGCCACGTGGCTAAGCTTTTCAACTTTTCAAATCATTAGTCTTTTCGGTTTCCTCTCAGTAATGAGTATAAAAACACACTTTTTACTCCTTTCACTATCACCCTTTTCAGAAAAAAAAAAAAACTCTTCTTTCTTCGAACTCTTTCGTCTTACAACTTCTCCAGAAAGTCATCTTCCTTTTTCCCTCCAACATGGACAGACTTCTAGAAGACCTTCTGATCAAAATCACCCAGAAAATAGTTGCTACAGGAACCCGGAACTTGCTCAATTTCAGAGCAACTTCCACCACTCACCGTCGACTGGCGGACAAGAAAGCAGTCTTCAGGGTCTTACCACGCAATTGCCTATGGTACTACTTTAATAATTCGGCCTTCGGCCTTCGGCCTTTTTGTAAAACTTAGAAAAAGAGAGAGAGGTGACTACACGTAGCTAATTTAGACGTGTCTGGGTTAACTCTGCCCTTTAATCTTCTTTGTTTTCTATCTTACCACTTCTTTAATTGCTATTCTCTCTCTACCACCACATTTATGCAAATTTACAATTTTACTTTAACCACTCAAAATTTTTTCCATGAATTATCGCTTGAGTTCGCATTGCCACAAACCCAATATTTATCGGGTACTATTCAAGTTTTTTTTTTTTTACGTTCTTATATATTAAATTATATATTGGTATGAACTAGACTCTAACCCGTGTGATGCACGAGTTTTGTAGAATTTCGTATATAAATATCAAATTGATTATATTTTTACTTTCAGTATTTTGTTATGAAACGTTCGGGAAAAAAAAAGAAAAAATGAATAAATTACACCAATTTAAGTTATTAACTTTATTTTGTTACCAAATAATATTACCAGTTTGTGTTCCTGAATTCCTTCATTCTCAACCTTCATATTCGATTACATTCATGTTAAAAGAACAATTAAAATAAGCAAATTGAAAATAGTAAACATGTTTCAAAAGTCAAGGTGAGAAAACAAAGTAATGTTATAATCTAGTGAAGTGATTTTCGCAAATAAAAAGACAGAATAAATAACTTCAAGTAATTAATATAATATAGGAGAAAGGTAGACGAAATTACACTAAAAAGTGAAGTTTCTAATGAAAAAATTATCATCTGAATTAGTCAAATTATCAACAATTTTAAAGATGCAACTTTAATATCGTAGCACGTAGTAAGCGTACACCAAGCAACTGATCCTAACCGCAAGAGCTGTTAAATCTATAAAAAGGAAAAGCAACTGTTATGTAGTAACCGAAAGAAAAAAAATAATAAAAAGAAACTGATATGTGGTAATTGAAAGAAAAAATAATAATGAAAAGGAACCGTTAATAATGAAAAGGAACTGCTATCAAAAAAGGAATTGCAATGACGTTAGTGGCTTTTAAAAAAAATTACATTTTCATGTGCTACTTGATTCAATTTCTTGCAGACCTTTTTTTCTTCATAAAAGTTAATTAGGTCCGTCAAAAATGGTGTAGTTATGGTAATTAGGTTCAATTGCATGATGGTGAGAGAGAAGAAAGTGAGTGAGAAATGATTTAGGGGATTGTGAGATTGAAAGAAAGATGGTCCGGAATTTGTGTTGAATACATAACATTGAAGCAATTACATGTCATATATATATATATATATATATATATATATATATATATATATATATATATATGTTGAACCTTCTTGTCTTTTTACGTTCTTGTTTTTTTAACATTTTGGAAGATGATAAATATTTTGGACCGGCCAGAATGTCAATCAAACAGTGACACGTGGATAAAAACGTCATCATTCTAAGGCACGTAATCCAAAGGCACACGTCAACATCGATGCACATCACCGCACCATAGCGTGCCCCCGTGCATCAGACACCGTACACGTGTCCTCTAACCGTCCCTTAATCACGCGCTGCATATGCTGGAGGCAGTTATTCTCACACGCGGCTATATAAGGGTGAGTTAGCTTCACCCCCAAGGTACGATTCACTTTACCCATACTTTTCACGCACTCTTTCTCAGTTCCATTACTGACTTGATTGTCGGAGTGCTAACATGCCTGCATGCACCTTTCGTTCCACCGCAAAGACTCATCGCCATTGTACCAGAGCACTTTCCGCCACTGTTGCCTCCATCAGTTCCTCACCGGATAGATCATTTGGCGCTAGAAGGAGGGGATCATTCGCTAACCGCCACAGTCTAACACTCCTCCACCATAACTGTTTTTTGTTACGCGCTTCTCCGCCGTAACCGTTTTCAGTTACACGTTCCTCCACCGCAACGGTTGACAGTTATTGCTCCATCAGCCGGAGAAATGGTCGGAATTCGTAGGCGAGCCACCACAATCCGTTCTTCCACCATACGAGAATCGCGTTTTGCGATTTAAATCCTCCAAGATCGAATGATTCCAGTTCTTGAACCGGTGAATCAAGAAGAAAACGTGAATGTTGATGTTCTCCATGCAACGATTAGTGTTCTTCCCTTCGCAGCGACATAAGCAACACTCCTTCCTCCGCCTCCTCCATGCACGGAGAACATCACTCCACCTCCTCCGTGCACGAAGGACGTCCCTCAACGTCCTCCTCCAGAGACAAACGAACTCTTGGCGAACTTGGTAAATCTGCTCCTATAATAGAATAACAGGCTCAAACGCGTTGAGAAGAATCAGGAGAAGATTCCAACCGAGATCGCTACACAAATCGAAGTTGCTCAGCGGAACTAATGCCATGACACACCGGCGGTGATTGACGACGCCATCTCTGTTCCTGCCAACCACCACAGAGGCAGTGGAAAACCTCCAGACGATTCTGACAAAGGAAGTAGTGGTCACTCTCCTCGCTGCAAGAAGTCTCAGGGGCGGTGCAAGGGGAAGGACTCCCCTCCGCTCCGAAGCCACCAGAAGAGGGATAATTATTCCCCAAAGCGCCACCGCAGGATCCACAGGAAAGGTCCATTCACTAGAAAGATAACGGAATACCCTATCCCCCGTGTTTTTGCGAAGCCGTCCAAGTGGAAACATACGATGGAACTACGAATCGGGACGAACACGTGGAGCACAAAGATACCGTCCTCGACTACCACCAGACTCGAGGAGCGGTGAAATGCAAGTTGTTCGTCCTAACATTGAAGGGTGCCGCCAGGACGTGGTTCAAAGGATTAGATGACAACTCCATTAACTCGTGGGAGGTGTTATGCGAAGAGTTCGCTTCTCACTTCACTGCGAGGCAGAAGCAACCAAAAACCATGGTCGCACTCAACACCATCGTCCAGGAGAAGAAGGAGAGATTACGGAGTACGTTGAACGGTTCACACGGGCGGGCGTCGAGGTTCACGATGAACAAGATGGCCTAAAGTGCTTCATCTTCAAAAATAATCTTCGCAACGATTGTAAGTTGAAAGAAGAGTTAGGCCTCAGGGCGGCAAGGGACATGAGTGATCTACTGACGCGCGTCCAGTTGTACATCAACTATGAGGAAAAGAGGTTGGGAAAAGAAGGAGAAACAAACAGTCCGACAAGGGTAGCGATGACAAGTGGTGTGGCGATGGCGAGATGGCGAAGATCCAACGCACCCGTTTCACCAACTAAACGCCCCTGAACTCCTCACGAGAAACTATCCTCCATGAGTGCCTAACACAGAGTTCAAAGAGGCAGGCATCAGGCCACCAAAGCCACTGAAGGAGTCCATGAGGACAGACAAATTGAAGTACTGTCGTTTCCACAAATGTAATGGGCACGACACTAACGACTGTACCAACTTCAAGATGCGATCGAGGAGTTAATCAAGAAGGGGAAGTTGAACCGCTTCACTAAGGACGCCCATCGAAAGGATGACAAGCGAATGAGAGATTCTCCGTGCAAATCCTCCCGCCGTAGAGAATCCCCAAAAAGAGGGTGTTCCTCGGAGCAGGAGGGGTCACCCCCAGGAAGGCGATAATCGTTGTGGACGGAGGATCAAAGGGTCGTGACAATGCAGGTGAAGACAAAGAGAAAGGGAAACATGTTTTCCTTGGCATCATCATGGGAGGATTTTCCGCCCCATGAAACGCCTCGAAGGGTACGACTAAAAGGAAAGTGGCAGAGTTGATCGCAGTACACCTCGCGACACCAGTATCCAAGAATACCAAGACGAGACCCATTTTGGGGTTCATTGATGAAGAAAAAATCAACGGAGGTTCCAACGAGATCTTTCTGCTCGTCATCATTACTGGAATCCGCGACCATGACGTCTCCAGATGTTTGATAGACGAAGGCAATTCCGTCGACATCTTGTATCAAGATGCCTTTGAAAAGCTGGGTCTAAAGAAAGAGGACTTGAAAACCTACGACGGGACTGAGTTACAAGGTTTCAACGGGACAGGAACGCGCCCATGAAGACATCCTTCCTGGTAGTCCCTGTCACATCAGTTTACAACTGCATATTGGGACGCCCCATGTTGGCCGTGCTGAACGTCGTGACCTCCATAGTTCATCTGAAAATGAAGTACCATAATGAGAGAGGCGAAGTAATCACCATCCACACCGACCTGGATAGAGCCAACAGGTGCTACAAAGCCTTCCAGAAGTTTGAGTCCGCCTCTGTACTGAAGAGAGTTGTGGAACGAGATGTCACTCCAAAGTGACAAACACGCGACACAACCAACAACCACCGCCAGCAATAGAGCGACCGCCGTGAGGCAAGACGCGAAGGCGGCGACACCCAAGCACTAAACTACGTAAGTATTTTAAATTCCTGAATTTCATTCTTGAAAAAAAAAAACTCGTTGTGAATAAATACACTCATTGTAAATCCATTTTCCAACATTAATAAATTGGGCACCTTTTGCTCAAAAAGAAACACTTTTGTCATGTCTTTGGATGAACAGGGCCAGAGTCTTAAGCATGCAGGAGAAATCAACCACCAAAGACCAAGAGGTTGCCCTGCTTCTGCTCTTAAGCGGAATGACAACCTAAACAATCGTGGCAGACCCACCTAAGGGCTAACCACCCTCTAAGCTGAGTGTCTCGCCCAACAAACGCCCTCTAAAGGGGGACTGAGCCTTGGCCGATCACGTCTCTCCGGGCACCAAATGATGACAAGTGTGCAAGAACCAAAGCATGGAGCCCATGAGCGAAAAGACAACTCAATCATGACATGGAACAAATGCTAAGTTAGCACGGCTCCAATCAAACACTCCTAACACGACATGAAACGAAATGCAAACGCGGAAGCGAGGTGACATCGGAAATAATGAAACGTCACAGAACACACTGAAGATAAAAAAGTAGCAATGAGTAAAAAATAAAGTCCATTTCATATAAACGTCAATTAATTACAAAAGGTGCCGCTGCAGCAGAGTTACATCGTTAAAACGAAAAACAAAAGAGGCGAAGCTAGGACGCTGGCGAAGAAGGGAGCTTGTGCTTGTTCAAATCAATGTGGACCTTCAGACGGTCAATCTTAATGGGAGGGTAAAAGAACTCCACTTCGTCTAGCGATCAATGTCTAAGGTGGTCCACCATAAACCTTATTAAAAATTTTAAATTTAACCATTTGATGTTTTTTCTTAAAAGAGGGTCATTGAATCATGAAAGCCCATTTTATCTTATAGTGAACCATCACCAACTAATTTTTTTCTCATTTTTTCATCTTCTTCCTTTCTCATCTTCATCATCTTCATCACACCTTCATCACCTAAACCCAGAAATTCAAATAGAGGTAACAATCACAATCCTAATCTAAACTACACATAATATTACCAGCTGCTAGAAACTAAAACTAAACATAGAACAGAAAAATTGTAAACATTGTAAAAGAAAAGGGAAAAAATTACTAACTTTAAGATGGTCACTGGTCAGGGATTGTATATAATTCATCTTCAGCACGTTTCAACTCACCCTCAACTTGATCTTCTTCATCAATATTTCTACCTCTCTTCTTAGCTAATTCCTGCTCAATATACTTAACCCTGTTCATTGACTCATTCATATATCAACATTCATTCAAAATCAACAATTAAAAAAAACTCAAATTCAATAAACTCATACATATTGGGATCTTCGTCCAAAATAGCAGTTTCTTGAGAAAAAGTATCTTGAAGTACAAGATCATCCTTATCACCGCCGGTGTCGTTCTTATCAACGGTTTTAGCAGCTAAACAACCGAAAATTCCAGACTGAGATTGTTGTACAGTTAGGGTTGCGGGGATGCCTGATTTTCTTTCTCGTTGTTTCTGGAGAAGCTTGATTTCTTCCAATGCAACCTGTTACACGTTAATTTAAATAATCATTGGTGAAATCAAAACCCTAATGTAAAAAAAAATTGAAGTGAAAAAGAAAAACCTTTTTTCACTTTCGTCATCAGATTCGTTGTTTTATTGAGATTGTGGAGGTTGGTCGTGTTCTTCTGTTGGAGTACTTAAATCCTTTTTGAATTTCTGGGTTTAGGTGTTGAAGTTGTGATGAAGATGATGAAGATGAGAAAGGAAGAAGACGAAGATATGAAAAAACAAATTAGTTGGTGATGGTTCACTATAAGATAAAATAGGCTTACACGATTCAATGACCCTCTTTTAAGAAAAAAGATCAAATGGTTAAAATTAAATATTTTAATAAAGTTTATGGTGGACCACCAAATTTTGGTCAACCTTAGACATTTAAGATAAGTTGTTAACGAAGAGGACGAAAACATATAACGGAAAGAAACTTAAGGGACCAGTTTGAGACGTTTTTTTAGTTATGAGACCATTTTGCAAAAATCAATTAAGCCAAGGGACCATTGGATCAATTAAGCCTTTCTTTTTAATATTAGTAAATGCATTTAATGTCTCACAATTTTCAAAAGAGTATACTATTCCGTCTCAAAATATAAGCAAAAATGAGTCAATATAAGTTGATGTATTTGGTACAAATTTTGAACCAAATACATTAACTTTTGTTGACCAATTTTTGCTTATATTTTGGGACGGAGGGAGTATTGGACAAAACATTCAAAAATTAATAACAATTAATAGTTTTTGCTCAAAAAAAAATAACAATTAATAGTCTCATTGATTTTGATTTTGATTTTTTCTTGTTATTAAGGATCAAATGTAGTTCTTTTTTGTTTTTTTTTTGTTTAGGGAGTGATTATTAATTAGTGAATAATATTACTCCATCCAGTCTTCTATTTGTTTTTTTGGTAAGTCCATATGGTCTTCTATATAAACAACAAAAACTTATTATATTTAGTAGATGTTGGTCTCAAATTACTTCATCCGTATTTTTTTATATATCACTTTAAAAAAAATAATTTGTATTTTATTATATGTCACTGTATAATATTAATGAAACATTAGTGTTTCTTTTCATAATATATGTCATTTACCATTTATTTCTCTCATTTCTTTTAGTTAATCTAATATCTTTTTTCCATGTCATTAATGAGGGATAATTTTGTAAAATTATTCACAAATTCTCTTTCCAAAACAAAATTAACTACATTTCATAATATTTGTCAAAATGAAAAAATGACTTATGATAAAATACGGAAGGAGTACATCAGTTATTCAATGACTATAAAAAAATAATAATACTTGCTTATATATGAGACTGAAAGAAGATGTTTTCAATGTTTAAATTCCGAGATAAGTGTAAAATGAAAAAACATAATTATTATTTTCATCAATTAAATGCAATTAATCAAGTTTTTTTAAGGGGTGTGAATCTTTTCATTGTTGCTTAAATCTAAGAGGAGAGATTATGCTACCTTCAACATTTTTTTGGGATCCCGATCCTCTCATGCGTTGAAGTTATGTGTAAACTCAACTACTCATCTTGGTCTACTGCATGCAGTCAACTAGTCATTTTTTATTTATATTAAAGTATAATTTTAAATTAAAACTTAGTTTTTTTCTCTTGTGTTTATCATTTTATTAGCTTTAAGTTCATTGTGATTTGTTGTTGTAGGCTTTTAAACAGCCCTTAATATTGTTGAAACTTACTGGCCTTACAGTGAAAAAAGCTTTTAAATAAGCTTTAAGGTGTGTTTAGCATATTTAGAAGTAAGTAAAATTGACTATTTAATGACCTTAATGTGAAATAAGCTTTCAGGCCGGACCAAACTTTTAGATACGTCAAACTAGATAAAAAAGGCCTACGAAAGGTTATAAGCCATACTCAATCCTCCAAATTTTTCTAGGACAGACTCTAGCGTTTTAAAGACTAGTCTGACATGACCTTTTCTCACATCTAACCACATGATGAGAAACATATGAGAGAGAATAGAGATGACCGAAGAGGATCCGTTTCCATTCTTTGACAGTAAGTTGCTGCCATCAACATTACTTTCATTTTGAATTACAAATACTTCTCAAGGCGGGGAGTCGATGAAGTATAAGGGATGGTATATCTATACCGGTATGGTAAAACAATTAGATTACAAATGATATTTCTCTATGTCCACAAAATGTTGATGATCCCCTTTAGGCTGGTATTAGAGTTTCTGATTGCATTTTACAACATAGCAAAGAAAGGGATGTACCACTGTTGAACTCGATTTTTGATAATCAGATTGTTGGTTTCTTATCATTAATTGACAATCACATAATTTGGAAAACATAAAGCAATGGTGAGTATTCGGTTCGAAGTACCTAAATGTTATGTATGCAAAAGTTACTTGATACATCCCATTTCAAAGTTCAGGGATCTTGGGAATTGATCTGGCCGCTCAGATTTCCACAAAAAGTGAAGAACTTCATGTGCGCAAGTGTGTATAAATTGTCTTCCAATTCGTGTAAGGCTCAAAGATAAAGGTGTTACATGCCCATCTATCTTTGTTTTATGTAACTCTGGTGATGAAGATAGCCTTGATCTATTTTTTCATTGTCCAAGCAGTCGCAATATCTGAAGTATGTTTCCAGCTTCCTCTACTGTTCTTAACTGGACGCAACAAAGGGGCGAGATTGCAGGTATCATTTTTAATATTTTGCAAGCTTTATTTGTTCAAGACACGATACTCTTTATTTGTGTGCTTTGGAGTTTGGAAACAGAGGAATAATAAGGTGTGGAATGACATGGCTGATGCTCAATCATATGTAATGAAGCGTGCCAAGACTAGAAGGCAATCAAATTGGTAAGAAGTTTGACATGCATCAAACAAAGACATGTAGGTAATAACAAGTGGTATAAACCTAATGTCGGTAGATTTAAATGTAACATTGATGCGTCTTTCTCTAAACAAACCAATAAAGTTGGGACTGGAATTTGTATAAGATATGAAACAAGCAGTTTTGTGTTGGCTAAAACTGAATGGTTTTAACCCATTTACGGGGTACTTGTTGATCAAGCTCTAGGACTTTTAACTGCTTTTGAATGGGTTCGGAGTTGAGTTTAGGACCTATAGACACTATGCTTGATGCTAAAAAGGCAGTGCATATTTTCTCATCTTCTAAACATCATATAACACAATTTGTGATGATTATTAAAAAATGTAAGGCTCATTTTACATAGTACCATGTAAACTCAGGTGCTTAATTTGTGTGGAGACAAACAAATGAGATAAACCATAAGTTAGCTAATACTTCAATTGATAATGCATTAAATATACAAACTTTTATCAAAACTTACCATTTAAAGTTCTTAAAGGTGCATCTTGATCATTGTTAACTATTCTCACTTTTAATTACTCCTTCCGTCCCTATTTATAGGAGTAATTTACAAAAAAGTTTGGTCCCTAGATATAAGATCATATACAAATTCTTAGATGCATTGATTACTCTTTTTTCCAAATATACCCCTTATTAATACTATCAATTTGTCTTGTTATATGAAAAGTTAACATTAAATGTATATTTAATTAAGGATAATCTATTAATAGTCACACACATTTGAGACAACTTTATTACTCCAACAACTTTTTTTAATACACATGATTTTTATAAATTACTCCTATAAAAAAAGACGGAGGGTGTAGATGATATCCTTGGCGCGGAAGTAAACTAACTTTGAAACATGCATCAAGTGACATTATTCACGCAGGCGGTAATCTTAGAAAGAGATTCCATTTTTTGGAAAGATGTGCAAAACTTAACTTAGAATTGAATAAAGCCACTTGACTTCCCCTCTTGAATCCAATTATTCCACAATAAAACATTCATATCAATAGATCTATGCCAAAGGACGAAGATAATGTTAGATTTCTTATCTACACAGCCATAAACTAATGACATGGACCCACCTCAAACCTCTTGATTTCCATGATCATTCACTTACAAAGCACACCATCATTCACATTATTCACATCACCTCCCCCCCACGCTATAATTCCCTTACCCCACACACACTCTCAACTCCCCACACTAACCATGCCACAAAATCATGCTTTTTAACATGCTCACACAAACCACACCCTAACATAACCCTCTCACAAAAGCAACAATTTATCATTCCGTAGATTCTAGAACTCTTAATCATTGATTCCATTTAGGGTTTGGTTTTGGTTCCATACCTTGGCAACCATACCAAACCAAAACAAAAATCCAAAATTTCATATTCCAACTTCTCAATGTTCAGTTTCTGCTGTTACAGCAAATTTTTCATCCTTTTTCTATGTACCCTTCTTCGCTATTTCATTGCTTAACCACTTTAACTATGAAAACCATTAATTTCCAAACCCTACTTTCCATATCAAATCCCTAACATTCACACATTAATTAATTATGCCTAAATCTCTCGAACAAAAAGATGGATCTGAAAATGAAACACCAAAATCAAATTTCATCGATTCATTTTTCACTCATTTTTCAACAACAAAACCTAAAAACAACACTTTCTCAATGAAACGCACCGTTCGACCATTTTTTATTCTGCTCCTTCTCTTAGTTTTCATCGCCACGTTAATCTCACGCGCTATTCTTCGTAGAGGTATACTCTCAATCGAGCTCGAAGCGCGTGTCTTCACTCGCGATCCACCGTCGCTAAACGCCACACTCCTCCACCACGCCGCCGTCGAGATCGGGGAGGAAAAAACCCGGCGAGAGATTCAACAGCTTCTCGACGGTAATTTCGCTAGTCAAGCTCGTCATAGAACCTTCGTTTCGTGGCGGAGGTTCATCCACCATGACGGTGGTGATAAGAATTATCCGGCAACACTCCGGTCACCGCTTTTCTATCGGTATTGGGTTGATTTTCGACGAGTTTTGCATGATTGGGCGAGAAAACGGAGATTTCAACCGGGGATTATGGCCGAATTAACCCGATCGGTGAAAGTTCCGATCGATCGGTATAACAAAGTTGTTCATGTTGATTCTGGTGATGTAAAGAAATATTCATCCTGTGCTGTTGTTGGTAACAGTGGAATTTTGCTGAATAGAAACTATGGTGCATTAATTGATGCACATGAATTTGTGATTAGGTTAAACAATGCTAGGGTTGATACCTATGAATCAAAAGTTGGGAAAAAGACAAGTATATCCTTTGTGAATAGCAACATTTTGCATTTGTGTGCAAGAAGATCAGGGTGTTTTTGTCATCCATATGGTGCAAATGTTCCTATTGTTATGTACATTTGTCAAGCTGTGCATTTCTTGGATTATACTGTTTGTAATGCTTCACATAAATCGCCGTTGTTGGTGACGGATCCGAGGTTCGATGTGTTGTGTGCTAGGGTTGTGAAGTATTATTCGTTGAAGAGATTTGTGGAGGAAACTGGGAAGGGTTTAGATCAATGGGGTTCGGCGCATGATGGTGCTTTGTTTCATTATTCTTCTGGTATGCAAGCTGTGATGTTGGCTTTAGGGGTTTGTGATAAAGTTAGTCTTTTTGGGTTTGGCAAAACGGCTGCGGCGAAACATCATTATCATACTAATCAGAAAGCTGAACTTCATTTGCATGATTATGAGGCGGAGTACGCTTTTTATCGCGACCTTGTGGAGGGAGATAAGCCTATACCGTTTGTATCGGAGAAGTTTAAGATTCCTCCTGTCGTAATGTATCGATGACAGTGAGTTCATATCGGAGAAGAAGTTTAAGATTCCTCATGTTGTAATGTATCGATGACAGCAGCGAAGTGTTGTTGGAGGGTCGATTTTGTTCATGTGTTATCATAGTTGAAGTGTTATCTTGTTGTAATACTTGTGGAATGAACAGGAACAAATAGTGGAAGGGATTACTGAGTTTGGTTTGAGATTCATTTTTTGTTTTCTCAAGTTTGTACTGTCCCAAATGTAGCCTCAAAGGCAACACCCAAGTGTAAATTTTGGTTAGATCAATACAGAATGATGAAGTATGTGCATCTAAACTATGTGTTACTCAAAAATCTTTCTTTGATTTTTCTTAAGTTGAGTGATTATTGTTTCACTTTCAATTATTGCTTGATAACCATAATTTATTGTTCATGCCATATTGGGTTCTAACCTTTACCAACAGTTACTACTAATTACCAACATTTATTGTTTAAAAAGTTACTTAATCAAATGATCACTTCTAGTGTTTAAAATGTTAATACACAACTTTTTATAAAAAACTTACCAGTTAGAGTGCTTAAAGAGTGCTCCCGGGGGCACTCGTTAACATTTCCCTAACTTATATTCTTACTTTCCAATTAACTCAAATGATTTGTTCCAAAATTAATGGTGAGGTGTAATGTACAGCCTTTGTTTTACTACTCTTATTTGCAGCTTATATCATGCTACATGGCTTTTCTCATTCAAAAAACAATGCAGGGTCCTGTTGCTATCCGTGGACTGCACTCCACCGTAAATATGAGCCATATAAGCTCATTACTGCAAAAGAGAAAAAGTTGCACATGAAGGATTTAGAAGAATATTATGTATTATATCATGCTAAAGGGAGAAAGTAGAAGGGGTGAACAGAGGAGTTGGAAGTGCAGAATGAGAATGTAATCTAGTTGAAATGTAGATTTGAGAGAGAAGGTAGCAAAGAAAAAGGAACGAAACCACACAGCGACAGTAATAGAAGGTAATCTAAAATTACCAACAATTACTACTAACTAGAATGAGACTCTTGTGGATTTTGTATTGAATTATATTCATATGTTAGATTTGTTATATTCAAAAAGTTTATTTATTAGATGCAAATGTGAATTGTTTTATACACAGACCAGAAATTTTTTTGTATTTAAATCAAGTATATACTGACCTCCCAATTGTATCAGAAAAATTATCATTTTTGGATATTATGCTTGATATTTGTGATTTGGGAGGTTATTTGCTTATTTTCCTCTAGAGCTAAATAATGTTTGTTTTTTTTCTAGGTAGTCTTTGAAAAATTGTAGGTAATTTTCCCAATAACCAATGTAAATTAGTCAATGAGTAAATTTTTTACTCCATTTGCAAATGAGTAAATTACCTACAATTCTTCATAGACAACATAGAACACACCAAAATGTTTTGGTCAAGCATATGTCAAAGAGAAATTAGCAAGACACAAGTATTGGAATGATTAAAAAGGGTTGCAACATTACATCTGATTTGAATGTAAGGGTTGCATATTTTGGACCATCCTGAAAACCATCAAGCAAACAATATTTGAATATAAGGGTTGCATATTTTTGAACTATCCTGAAAATCCTGAAAATCATCAAAGAAGACAACCAAGCTTAGTGAATAAATCTTTGATATTTTTATTCCATCCATCTATGTTTTCTATCTGACTTGTTTAAGAGTTTTCAATTACTCATAATTACCTTCAAGATATGATGAGGTTGGTGAAGGACACAGTTCAACCAAGCTGTGCAAATGGAGTTTCGTTTTGGAGCCTTTGATAGTATTATTGAACATTATGCTTTGAAGATTGTAACTTGCCTTTGAATGCATTTTCTCTCTTTTATTTAGATTGTTATTTTTCCTTCCAGAGTGGAATAAGCAACATATGAGTGATATGAGTGAACGGAGAGAGGCAAGAAATGACAGTTCTTAGTTAGAGGCTGTGTAACCGATAAAATGATGTATATTTATATATGTGAAATTGGAAAGATGGTTGTGAGATGCTTTGATACAATGGGAAACAAATCCTGAGATTTAGAGATAGCACGTCAGAAGGACATGCAAAAATATACTTACATTGCTTGTGAATAGCTAAGATGTCAATGTATGGTACCAACTTGGCTAAATATGAATTCTCATTTTATTTTATTTCAAACTTTTTATAGTTATGTGATATTTGTAGTTATTGATGTTTTGTTATTGATGGTGGCTGACAGTCATATTTTCATTTATAATGAAAAGGTCCAACCAAGTGTTTACGCAGAAGTTGCATTCTGTTGCTTAATACATAAGTAGGCAAAACATTTACTCTTAAGTTAGTGTCCCTTCATAAGTAGGAACATATTCTGCTGTTGCATAATTTACTTATTTACATCAAAATGATAGTCTTCCTAAAGAAACCTATATATAGTTAAGTTTGATAGAGCAACAGCTTCAAACAAGATAGTTTTGAACCAAGTACTTGGCATTACAAAAAAGTTCACTTGATCATATTATTCTGTTCTGTTGTGCCATTCACTCTGCCGTGTCTACCACAGCATCCTTCTCTTCATACTTCACCCCCACCAAGTAGCTTATACGTACCTGCAAAAGAAAATTGTGCTCAAACAATGATATAATCAATGTATTATTCCCTTCTGAAACCTGGCTTATACTTTAAGATAAGATCTGGCTTATACCTGCTTAGGATCGTAGACAGCATACTCATTGTATTCTAAGGGGCTATCTTCATGCTCGGAGGCAATTATGCTACCACAAGGAACTTTTATATCATCTTTCCATACAAAATGCTCAGATTCATCTGTTTTCTTCTTTCCAAGCCCCTTCACTCCAACCTTCTTTTCCTCCAAAGATGTTGTGTCCTGTCTCAAATCATTTTCATAAATTCTGTGACTGAAAAAACCATAAAGGATGGTTAACTATTGCTTACCTCAGATGGACTTTTCAACTCGGTAATCTCATTTCCTAGTGAAGCAATGGCCAAAACCAAGAACCCTTCTGGCCTGTCAACAGCAGTAAAACCATATTTTGCTGCCTCTGCTGCAGCATCAGAGCAAACAATGGCTTTGCCAAACTATTTGCAAAGAACAACACGCAACAAGTAATGAGAAAATACTCACCAACATTAATATTAAACATACTTATATCAATTATATATTTTTAAATACCATGTAGCCTGGAACAGGTAGTGAACAGATAGCTGGCAAGAACCCCTTGTGCAAGTGCCTCAAAAGATTTGAGCTCCGTGATCCTTCCATATTATAATCCATAGAATTAGTATTAGTCATTGATAACAACCAAGGTAATCCATTTTTTTGGCTTAAAATTTGAACACAATTCTAGCTGTCTTACCACACCATAGAAGAACCTTATTTGGCATCTTTACTATGTCTTCATAAGATGGGCAAGCACTTGATTCCACAGTGAAGATGTTTTCAACTGACACCCCATATTCCTGAAGTTCATTGGAAGTAAACACTCAAAAGATTTGATCATTCGTGCAGTTATACATTAAAAAACAGAAACAGTTATATTCTTACTATGTCACCAACTTTGACAGGTTCATAAGTTTTTTCAAGGTATTTCACAATCATCTCGTAATCATTTGAATTATTCTCCAGGGGAGAAATTGAGCAACCCAATTTCTTGTATGTGTCTGATAATGGATCATCAATGGTAGAGCCACTCATGTCTCCTATGAGGTGAGAAGTAAGGGTTATATCTCTAACACCCTCCAAGGCTGCAGCAGCCTAGGAAAATTAGGACAAAGATTCAGTCTTTAAAAATAGTAGTTGAACCAATAAAATGTAGCGACCAATAAAATGTAGCTTACATGATCTGCAATCTCTTGATAATCTCTAAAAATGAAAGGCCTTGTGGAGTGCATCAGAGTGAACCATTTCTGGCTAAAATCAGACCAAATAGCATCAGCCTTGGGCCCTGTCTCCTTCAATGTTTTCACTCTCTCTATGAATTCCAACAGAATTTCCTCACCTGATAGAGTTCAATTGTTAGTCATTCTAAACGACGTTAGATAAATATGAAAAGGAATTGTTTCCAAATTCCCATTACATACATTTTTTTAGGTGAAGATTTGTAACCATTCCTATAGGAAGGTCAGGAGAGTCGTAACCCATCTCCATCAATGCATACCTGAATTCAATGTAAGGTAATTGTGAAAATTCAGGTAAGAATCATTCAAAGTAGTGTTGAGTTATTGTGCTTACTTATAGATCTCCTGGCTGCACATAACCTTCATAAAATTTGCAACCATAGGCTCAAGTTTACAGTGTGTCGCTGCTATCCCCAGCTGCCGAAGACGTAACGCCCCATGTCTAACTTCAACTCCATCATCCTATTCAATGCCATAATGCTATATGTGTTTAATAACCAAAAATAAGAGTGATAAATCATCAATTATTGGTAGCAATCTATATTTATGTACCATGTCAATGGGGTAAAACTTAAGTGGCTTCTTTTGAAATTTCTTCTCTCTTTCCCATGGTTCAAACTCATTTCCTGTTATTTCCTCAAAGAGCCTCACAAACTCTTTGATAGCATTGTCCACATTCTCGCACTCTTCTAGTCGCTCCTCTGCGTTCGGATCGTCCCCAACTCTTCCTTTCTTGAAATACAGATGCAAACGATTCTCTGGGACAACAATCATTTGCATGACACAGTAGCTGCCCCAAATGAACAACACTAATTAGGCATAGTTTTCATATAAATGTCAATAAGGACTATATTTGTAGTTCATGTTCATAGCATCATTTCATTACTCGTTAAGTTTTCTCCCTTGGTCACAAACAGAGAAGGCACAGTTGTATAATATCCCATCTTTTTCAAATATCTTTCCATCTTGCTCCTGCAATTTGGTATCTTTGTAGACCCCTCTCTTCCCATAAAGCTTGAGCTGTTAACACTCACCAAATTTTATCAAAAAGACAAAGGGACCTATATTTCTTGTATAAAATAATTAAAAAAAAACAGTATGGAAGAGTAAATTAAGTACTTCTGCTGAGATTGATTCAATAGCCTCCTCCCCAGGATCTTGTTTGTCCCAAGGAATTCCCTTGCCATACACAGAAAGATCAGATACAAGATCATAAGCTTCCAAAGGTTGTGGTTCTTGCTTTTCAATGCTGTCAGTTAACCAAGCCTCCCTTACCACAGGCATGCCCCTTTCCCTGTAGTATGATAGGTTGATAGTTATTTAGCCATGTTAATTTATCCTTTTTCATGATATCAGAACAAAGCCAAGATCATTTATGGATGCATTTGACATAAGAAATAGTGATTTTAAATTACTATAGTTTTGGAGTATATAAAGAATATAACTGCACACATCAAATGGACATTTATACACCAAATCCAAAGAAAGTGATCTCTACTCCTTATTTAGGCATCTGCAAGTTTATTGCCTTAAAGTTTTTATTACACTTACATGGCATCTGCAAGTTTGGATGTTCCACCTCGATCTCGCTCAGCAGGTGAAGCCACCAAACATGTTGCACCTGAAAGATTTAACTAGCCAGGTTATAGAAATTCCTAGTAACAAAAGGATGAGAAAAGAAATTTGTATCACATTACCAATGATAGAGTTTGCCACCTTCCCTCCATGCTTTTCAATAGTCTTTTTCCAATATTGCTAAGTAACCAAAAACAAAATCCAATCAACAAAACTCAGTAGCAGTTAGTTAATTAGTTACTAATGCAACAATAACAACATTGGTGCATACATGTGTTCGATTAAGACGACCCATCAAAGAAATCATCATTCCAGTAAAAGGCTTTATAGCTAAGCCTAAATCCCTTTGAGGCCTTTGACTCGGGTCCTGATATTTCTTCAGCAACTACAGCACACACATGCAAGACATGGCAAATTCTTAGGTTACAAGTTACAACAAAACAATACATATACAATGAAGAAACAAAGTGGTAAAAAATAAGAGAAAATTACATCTGAAACTGGAGAGTTCTGAACAGAATCTGGTAGCTTAATGGGTTCATATTTCCTTGGAGGTTCTCTGGTGCTGAAAGTGCAACTGGACCACTCACTGTAGAAACCTCTGCATCCATAACGTCTTCCATCAAACTCCATATTGCCATTGCAAACCATGCATTTCTTTAATGCACCAAAAAACAGCATGTCTTGGCTGTTCAAGAAAGTAGCACAATTGAATCACATCACTAACCTATGAACATATCATCATAAACCTAGTATCATAAAAACATGACTAAAGTGACAAATTTCATATTCTTTAGGAGCTATTTATTATTTATATATTTTTGAGGACAAAGTTAGAGAATGAAACTTTAAAACTAAATCAACGGTTTATTCCTAATCTAATCAAACCAACCATCTTCGTGTAATTTCAAGATCAGAGCCAGAGGAATCAAGACCATTAGCCTCAAGAATCTCTTTCATTTGCTCCAAAGATAGTTGCTCATTAGTGACCTTACAAAACTCATCATATTCTTGTACAACATTAGAAGCAGATTTTCCATTAGTGTGACCATTTTCATCTTCCACCTTAGCCTTTTTAGGAGAATGCTCTACTTCATGTGCCTTAGATTCTGCCTTCTGCTTCCTTGTCATTACCTTCTCTTCTTCCCCATGTGCATGAACATTATGTGACCTCGCTTCAACCTTCAAAATTTCCATAAAATCACGTATATAACTATATGGAAAATAAGCATATCAATGAATGAATATAAACATACCTTCATTTTGTGCTTAAGCAACGAGTTATTTTTTTAGAATGAGCAAAAGAAAAGCATGTAACTTAAGAGTTTTGGAACTTTGACATGATATGCACTAAATAACCATTCTGATTCTGTGAACAATTTCACATGATCATAGGTTGTAGCTGAGACAACAATAGTCTTGACACGTGCATGAAGTTTTCACTAAGAAACCAAAATTTTCTGTCTTCACTACAACATGCCACGTCAGCTAAGCATTGTAAGTTCTTGACACGTGGACAACTATGTATATTTTACCTCATTGCAATGCTGACATGTGGGAATACTATCCACCTCTAAGACACACAACATCATATTACTTGTTCATTTGTTCTCATCCTTTCTCTGATTATGTTTTGTCTTTGCTTGCACCGACTCAAACGGTGCAGTCCAATCAAGAATAAAGATAAACGTTTTTTTTCTTTGCTTTTTTGCCTTTTGCGAGAAAAAAAAAACATGTCAAGCATAGTTTTTTTTTTTGGGGATGTCAAGCATGGTTGAACATGGATTTTCTAACACACTAATTAATGCATACACGTTTAAAGTTATATTTGATTTAATAAAAAATAGTGTATGGTGAATTTGTAGCGGATAATATAGTTCATAAAAGACTTTACAAAAAATAGATAGTTCGTAGAAGACAATTTATCCGATTGGAATAGTTGATAAAATTGAAATGACATGAAAATATATTTTTAATCAGAGAAAAAATTATAAGCACAAATACTCCTTGAAATCTATAACTATATATAAAAGAAACTGAATTTTTTATTATTTCAGTTATACTCTTAAATAAATTTGTCTACGATAATGTTAAATTGCTAGTGTTGATGAAAAAAAAAACTTATATTATATTTGTTATATTTTTTGTGTTATTAAAAAAGACAAACATGGTTACAATTTAAAGTTATAAACATCTATTTTTTAAATATGATTTTAATGAAAATCAAAATGATTTTGATTTTAATGAAAATCAAAATCTTATGAAAAAAACATGTGAAATGTTAACAAGTGCTCCTGGGGCACTTGTTAAGAAATTATAAATGGAAATATTCTTTTAAAAATTGTGTATCTACTTTTTAGAAACTGAAAGTGTTCTTTTTAATGCAAAATTTGAATTTTCTTTCCACTTTTAGTTTGTTAACTAGTGCCACGGGGGCACCGGTTAACATGACCCAAAAAACATTTGGCACCATATCGGTTTCAATCATCCAAATTTCTTCTCCAACCTAGATGCGCATGATTTGCTAAAGGTTGGCTATATGGGCTCTCACTCTTTCATCTTCATTGCCATGGTTTGATGGACACGGCGATATAGAAATTTGATGTGCTTGAGTAGTGATAATTGGTCCCTCAAGCGTCTCACCTTCAATATTTAGAGTAAGGTAGACAACTTCAAAGTTAGCTTCCCTACTAATTCTAATAATGCTTTAACAAATAGACTGATGAAGTGGAACAATAACAATTTCTCTAGCATCATCCTTAATGTTGATGGTAGTTGTCTAGGCTCCTCTGTCAGAGTTGGTTATAGAGGAGTCTTATGAAACAATGCATGTTTTTTATTTATCTTGTTTTTCCGGCTGTATTCATGGTTCATTTGATATTCTACATGGCGAGTTATATACTATCTACCAAGACCTCTTGCTGACCAAAGATTTGGAAATTATTGATCTCGTTTCTTACTCTGATTTATTACATTGTATCAACCTCATCAAAGACCCCTCGTTGAAGTACCACATATATGATGTTTTGATTCAAGACATAATTGATTACACAAAGAAATATCTCAATTTACCACACTCTTCATGAAGAAAATCAATGTGTCGATTTTATGGTTAAGCTTGGAGCTTAATCATATATTGATCTTTCTCTTCATACATATCATCCGGACGGTCTTCTGAATCTTCTTAAGATTGACGTGGCTGAAACTTTCTTTCATAAAGAGTAGTTGTTGCTTTTGTCTTCTTTCTTTTCGTTTTTGTTGTTTTGATTAGCCTTGTAACCAAAAAGTAAAGAAAATGAGAGGTTTTGATGATTGTTGGGTTGATAGTGATGGGTGGTACGATTTTAGGGTAGTAGAGGTCAGAGAAATGATGTGGGTGCGGGGTAAAGGTCATAGGATTCAGTGGTGGGTGAAAGATATGGTGAGACAATGGAATTTTGGGTGTATGGAAATGTAGTGGGTGGGTAAAACATGCATGCAAAAGGACAACGGTGTGTCTCACGCGTTGTCTTAAGGTGAGAGAATTGTACCTTATGCTTTGAAATTGTCCTTCACTCAAATTTTCTTTTGGGGATTTGGATTTTAAAATCCGTGGCCAATTACTTCTTTTCCTCAACATTTATCACTTGACCAGAACTTGCTTTTCGAAGTTGCAGCTTCCAAACGAGAGCTACAACTTTCTGTATCTTTAATCATGTAATTGAAAAACACATAAAAACAAACACAAACATTAAAATTTAAAAGTGAGAGTGTGAACACTCCTTTGAGGGTTGCCTCCCTTAAGCACTTCTTTATTGTCATTAGCTTGACAAATCAACACCTAAGTTAGGGTGGATAATATGACAAGAAAAATATATCCTCCTTCCTCTTCTTTCCTTTAGGTAAAAATCCCATATACTTTAGGCATGGTATCTAGTGTTTCCATGCCCCCATAATAGGACCATTGGGACATGATTTCTCCCTATCTTAAAGTTTAAACAATTCAACGTGAGGAAGATATTTTTCTTGAAACACCAAGGGTTGAGTTTTAACAACTACATGAATTGTTTTATCCTTCTCCCTTAGGGTTTCAACAACATTGTCCACTTCTAATTCTACTGCTACTTCTAATTCTACTTATAGAACTTTGACTACAATAGTTTTTTCTTCCACTTTTTCATCAAGACATTGTTTAGTGTCTAACTCTCTACTATGTTGTTCAACCACTTTTTCCATTGTGTTCTCTTCTCTTTTTAGGCGATCTATGATTGCATTGAGATGAGACTCTATGTTTTTACTTGAGACCTGATATGCCTCGATACTTTTATTGATAGACTTGCTTGACTCTTCTGATTTTTTCATGAAATTGTTAAGCATAAGAGCCAAGCTTTCTACCAACTCTATACTCTCTTCCTCTTGTTGAACTAGTTCCTGCATATGGTTCTTTTGGTTTAGATTTTCATAAATATACCCATTGATGAAATTTAGTTTAGCTGCATGCCTATCCATTGAATCATTGGCTTCAGCAAAGAGGAGTTCTAGTGTATGGTTTCTCTCATAAAAAATTTCATTTTGAACTTAAGGATATGACTCACAAGTGGAATTTTTCATGCCATAGCCAACAATTGGTGTTTTCATGAACATGAAATTTGTTCCATTGTGACCTCTTGTATGCTCAGCCCCATCATATTCAAAATCTTGTGGTTGAACCTCATTTTCTTCAATAGAGTTAAAATACCAATACCTCATAGTTTTGAGTGGAATATTTTGTCTTCTTTCATAAAGAAACTAACAACTAAGTAATACTAAAAACAACAAAGAAAACACAATATAAAAGAACACAAAATAGAAAAAAAAAATTGACCAAAAAGGATCTTAACTAAAATAAACTAAGAAATATGAAAATAACTCGAATAAACCACTTAACAATCCCTATCAATGGCACCAACAACGTGATGCTAGGACAATAGTTGTCTATTTCCCATGCATGCTTAGTGCAAGTATACTCTGTCGCAATAAGTAATAAAGAGTAAGTAGAGTATCGATCCCACGAGGATTGTCGTGGATAAGTTCTAAGTACTTTCAAATACTGAGTTTAATTATTTAAGATCCAAAAAGACTAATAACAAAGACAATGTTTTAAGATACTAATGTAGTAAAATGCAGAAGTAAATAAAAGATATAAAAAGGATTTAGAGATTCAAGTGAAAGAGTGTGGTTATTGAATTAACTTGATAAAGATAAAGGTTTGCAAGATTTAGAAAGCTACAACTCTAAGATGGAAGCTGTAGATTTGCACAACTTCCCGACGAAAGATTAAAAGACCTACAACTTCGCATAGCTTCCTGGAAACCTGGTGGCTATTGGAAGTGTTGTGCACTCAACCTTCATGTTAAGCCCGTGAAGACTACCGATCGAAGTACAATCACATAATCTTAACAAGCAACGTTGCTAGGTTAGGTCATCAACATTTTCCACTGAAGTGTTATTTTGTTGAACCTTTGGCCTATAACATAGTCCTAGTTAGAGCTTAGCACCTAAAGCCTCTTCCAAGATCTAGTACTCGTGCAAAGTAGTCTCTCTTGTTCCCTTCACCTTTCCTATGCATAGGGATTAACTCATATCAAACAAACATGTTCCATTCTCATACTCTGTCGGTATCAAAGAACTATAGACTTAGAAGTAAAAGAGATCAATTTCTGCTTCTAAAGATTTTGAGTTAAAGAGGTTTCTTTGAAAGAAGCTTTAAAGGTTGTAACAAACTGATCTTGCAAACATAATTATTACCTAATCATTTCCTAACCACAAAAGTGGTTAGTTCATAATGAACTTAAACACAAAAATAGAAATGAAAAAGATAAGCAATAAAAACATAATTGCATAAATCATTAGATAAGATTAGAGTTTACAAAAGCGAAATTACAATCCTTTGAGGATGAAGGTGAGTTCTTTGCAGCACTTCCTTAACAATTTACTTTAATGACTCTAAAACTCTAGGATTTTAACTACTATGCTTTCAATATGAAATGAATAAAGGTATTGATGGACGGAATTGACAAGTGCACCAAATCGTAACAAGTAATAAAGTAGTAAGTTTATCGTTCTCCACATGGATATTCGTTCAACTTAGCAACTAGTAAAACTTATTTCAAAGGGTGAAAGTAAAATAAAATTGAATAGAGTTGCAGGGTTAAATTGCCCTGTCCAATGCAATATTAGGTTTGTGATTCAGATTATTAACGACAATTAGGGAATCATTGAATCCCCCTTCGTCTTTGTTGGAATTAACTTTAGAAACAAACAACTATGTGGTGCCTACTTATGATTTACTGAAATCAACGGGTAAAACTCATACAAAGCTTCTCACAACAACTATATGTCAGACTGACCTAGGTTACATAGTGTTATCCAAAGAAGAGAGCAGTAACAGTTAGGTTTCAAACTTGAATTTCATTAACCAATTTAAGAAACAAGTAATTAGAATAGCAAATGAACGAATATAATTTCGGGTTGTCAGTCATACTTTTAATCTACGGATCAATTTTCAAGACTACGATGTAGAGATCTTCGTTGAAAAAGCATTAATGAACAAACATGGACTAATTTAAATCCGGCACAATAAAAGCATAAACTCAATGAAAACTTTAGTAATAGAATCTAACAAATAAGAAGAGGTTCATCTTGAAACCCTAATCAAGAGGTTTAGTTGTTCATGGCAGCATACATCATAACAAAACAATATAAAACATACCCTAGAGAGAACAAGAGAAGGAAGAAATCCTACCCTGAAGCCCTGATGCTTGACCCTTGCATTGAACCGTCAGTGTTCTGAATGAATAATAATGAGTGCAAGGGTCTCTATTTATAGCAATTAATTACTTAGGGTTTAAGAGAAGAAAATTGGGCTTTTTGCACCGATCCAGCTTGGAAAAAAAGCTGCAGGCAATTTCTGCCTGCAGCCGTGCGCTGATGGCGCCTATATGGGCGCAAATGGCGCATGGCCAAGCACCTGAGGCAGCCCCTGAGGTGCAAAATCTTGCGTTTTCATCCTGTTTTTGATCGTTCTTCCGTCTGGAAACTCCTAGGAACTTGAAATGAATTTTCTTCACTTTGTATTGTCTTCAAAAACCGTCTAAGGACCATTGAATTCAATCTTCATATCCTTGATCCTTCACGTGATGTCTTGATTTGTCGATTTACATGATTTCTCACTACAAAACACTCAAAACACCTATGGAGTTGCATAATCTAGGATAAACGTGAATTACAACGACTCGAGTGAAAACAATACAATATGTTCCTCAAACCATTGACAAATCTTCTATCTCTCATCTTATTTCTCTTCAAATGCAAAGAAAAGTACTAAAAACATAGCCAAAAATGTCATATGATGCTCTGTCATCATGTAAGAGGTGAAGAAGAATGATTTGAATCTCTAAAGATGGTGGATAAGGTTGATTGGTGGCTGCTGCCTCCAATCTCTATTCTAATCAGCACAACACACCACTAACACACCTTGCAAATGAAGGCTTGTTATCCTTTTATAGTACAAGTCCTTTTTTTTATCCTTTAGTGCCATTTTGGTCTTTTCCCATGTAATGGTCTTTGCCTTAACCATTAAGCATAATAATATACCTTATCTGTAACACCATACTAAATTATCTAGAATATTTAGCATGTGTATTAGTCTGATACCGGATACATTAAAATTTTCAATAATAATAATAATACATACAATACATACAATACAACTGAATGAGTACAATTGGCTCGTTTATACAATTATCCAAATATCATAGAATACACTTTCATATACATATATATATAATCTGACAACCTCCTGAGCTTGACAATGACGAGCAACTGCACTCCATCCAGCGTCTTCCTGAAGAACTTCATCTGATAACCACTTGCTTACCTGTAAACCTGCACCAGAAGGGTTGGGATGAGACATAATGTCTCAGTGAGCTCCAGCCCAACCTACTGTTGGCAACCACGGGGGAAACCTAGGGTCGCCATGCCTACTCTTGGCAATCTTGGGGATTCCTACGATCGCCGTCATTCTCTACATATTTCGCGATCAAGGGGAAACCTAGGATCGCTACATGTCTTAATCATATGCTTATCATAATCTCATCTTAAGCTTAAACTCGTACTTAGTGATCTGGGGACATCCTATGATCACTTTCTTTCTCTATTGACTACTTTACTTATCTCTTAGTATATAATACATATACATAATCATATTCATATTCATCTTTTCATAACATAAAGTTAGAAGTTAGCGTTGAACAAACATTACATTATTTTGGTTCATTTTACGGAGTGCATCCGGGTGGAGTAACCCCGAAGTACATCTCCCATCATACCAGTGAAACTCCTATCATATCAGGCTAACACCGGACTCCTCTTATTGTTGTGTGGACAACTCTCTCGATGAAGTCCCATCCGGCGAATCCCGGAGTCTGCTGAACACAACTTAACTTTGCATGTAGACAACCCTCTCGGAGAAGTCCCATCCGGCGTATCCCGGAGTCTGCTGAACATGCTTAATCTTTAACATACGTGTGGATAGCCCTTTCGGAGAAATCCCATCCGGCATAATCCGGAGTCTGATGAACACATTAACATAATCTTATAACTTACGTGTGGATAGCCCTTTCGGAGAAATTACATCCGGCATAATCCGGAGTCTGATGAACACGCATAATCTTTATCATTAAGTTCTTAACTTAAGTTCATATGTATGTCTAATACGTTTCATATTCTTGTGCATATCTAATGCATTCTTTAAGTAATCATTCTTAAATGCTTAACCTATAAAAGGTTCTTGACTTAGAACATTGGATCATTCTTGTGCTTACGCACACCTAATTGAGTGCATTCTCATTCTCATTAATTCTTATCTTAAGTACTTGTAAGTACGTCTAAAACTTTACCATAAGCTTTTGCATATTCAATGCATATCTTAGGGAATCAATCTCCCAATACTTATCATATGAGTATAGGGTCATAGGCTTATCGTTATCATAAGCCACTACTTAACTGTTGGGAACATTCCCAACCCGTCTAGGCTTTGCCCTCATATTCTAAAAAATTAATTCTAAGTTCTTGCACAAATCCTTGTCCATCTATTCCTTATATGTTATATGCTCCTCGGATATGTCCACAATGGTGTTTTTCTTAGAAAATAAGGTTTTCTTTGAAAATGGTTACTAAAAGCCTCGCCTGACGCGTACACAACTCACTGAACGAAGTAGAACAGCCCTGGAAGGTCTGTCTGATCTCGCTGGGCGAGCACCATCTCGCCATGGCGAGTTGAGGCAAGGAAAAATGTTGAAAAGTCGCTGTAAGCTCGCCCCGAGCTCGCCGGGCGAGTTTGTCAGCACAGAAATAGTTCAAAACGTGATTTTCCACCATTTTTGACTTATCTAAGCATACCCAGGCATCATAACAGCATAAGGAATGAATTTCTAATGCATATTGATAGTTTAAAACATGATTGAACAAGGAATTGGCAAGCAAAAGAGATTAGGGCACAAAATCTTAACTTAACATAAATTGAGACATACTCTCAAACTTACTCATAGTGGGTTCTAAAACCCTAGGGAGCTCACCTCAATCATTGCTTTGCTTCCTTGCCAAGTTTTCCCTTCAAATCCTAGCTTGATTTCTTCCCTTGTTTCCTTCTCCAACCCTAGCTTTGGTCTTTCTTTCCTTCCTTGGTTCATTTCCCTTTCTTGCTTCAACCTCCCAAATTGGTGCTTGCTTGTTTGTCTAAAGATTGAGAGTTAGGAGATGAAGTTTTTGATGATTAGTGGAGGAGAAGAGGAGATGGCGTGAGAGAAGAGTAGAGGAAGAGAGAGGAAGAATGAGGAAAATGTGATAAATTTGGGAACAAATGGCTTTTATAGCCTGATTCTCCAAAATTACAAAAATGCCATTTCAAAATATCTCTAACACATTGACTCGACACTGATAAATACTTGAGTCTGAAGCGGGATATTACAATCTACCCCCCTTAAAGAAATTTCGTCCTCGAAATTTAGAATCCTCTTGAAATTACATATTAAAAGATCCTTCATAGTCCGTGTATTCTTATTCTGACGACGTTGGGTCGATATTATCTTCTCAACATTCCACTCTTTAAAAGGTCTATCGTATCACAACTAATTCCAATGAATTATTATCTTTATCTTTCGTCTCATACGACGACATCTTACTTATAGACCTATGTCATACATTCCCATATAGAATCATCCTTACACCGAAAACATCTGATATTGTGTACGCACATGCAATGCAAGGATTATTCCAAGTATAAGCAGGAGGTTTTTCACCTCTAGCACCTGCTCCTTTCTTTCCGACATCACGATGTGTTACTTATCTCTATCATTACTTCCACTATGAGATTCTCAAGAGCTCACGGAATCCTTACAGATTACTCGTGCTCCACTTCAATTAGTCTACGGCGTCAACGCATATCTTAATGATTTAAGAATCATTCTTCATACTGGGAGTTTGCTGTTCTTCTATCATTCCTGTCACAACTTATTCTCAAATTCTTGCCGTAGCATAAATATTTTCTATTCTGATATATCCAAAACTCATAGGAGTTTAGTCCAAGTGATGAGTGGTATAGACCGTCTCACATATTATCATATGGTATATTTCATAGCATATAATTCACATACATAAACGAGTACGTGTACACTACTAATGGGTACACTACACGTCGTATCATCTTTGTCCGACTAATGGGACATCATTCTTGATCTTTACATATTTGAGGCACTACCACATCATTTGGAAATCCTTTCTTACTCTTAACTCATTTTGTAACATCCGGGATTTGCCTTTCAACTGGCTTGCCAGGTTTGCCCCGCCAATGTTACTCATGTTTAATTCTTGAGTATACATCAACCCATAACATAAATTATGGTTACATTCTATTGGCGTTAAAAGCTTATTTCGTTCAAAGACATCCTTCGTTTTCGAAAAGAAAACTCTATTCTGGCCGCTACTTAAACCGCACACTTAATCTCATCAATCCTTTAATCCTTTATTTATATTCTGGACGTCGAATTCAAGATCTTTGAACATTCTCAACTAAAACGCGTTCGGTATCAACTAACCTGTTCTGATTGGCATCTTCTCACTTTAAACATTACTAAACATAACCTGGTACATGCGACATGTTAACATAGCGTGGGTACCATGTGGAATAAACTTACATACAACTGCATTGTCGTTTCTGATCAAGGCCTCAAATTCAAATATATTATCTTGCCAAGCGCAACCTGCACCATTGTTGGTTCATGCTTAATTCTCTTTAGACTAACTCACTCTTCAAGTATACTTGATGTTGCTGAGCTAAAAATAGCTAAACTACCGTTTTAGTGATAACTTCCATTGATTCGGACTTAATGTGCTAGAATCACATCCTTCTTATTCCTTACCATATATTCTTAAACTATTCCAATATTCCTTTCCTTATGGGTTTCGAGGTTTTGAAGTATTCCTCAACTTAACTTCCAAAATTTTCCATTAGAACTTGTGATATGTTCAGGTCGTCTATACTTACTGCTATTCCGTATAATAAGAATTAAGCACTTAACATCTTCTCATTCTCTAAGCTTCAGCTTAGCATTGTTCATTAATTCATTCTTGGATTACTACTCCGCTGCGCAACTCTGATTCTTAACAACTCGAGTTAGAATTGGAGCAATACACCACTATTGTCACATAAAATTTCATCGACCAATCCTTTTACTTTATCGCTTTGTAATTACCGTAACAAAGCTATCTGACGTTATCATTTCTCTTGTGGCCTAAACCATCTGCTTAACTTACGGATTGGTCATCTCCTGACCTTGTGTTTCCTTTCGGACTTAAGCCATATACTTACTTTCACAATAATACGCCAAAACCTGTAAACAGACTTCAACAACTGTTACGAGCCCAACAATGCTCCTATCAACGGCTCATACTCTGGTTCTAACTTTACTCTCCATATTCTGAATTATGTATCCATCTCTTGGTTAGCTCACTAAATATAATCATTAAAACATTGCAAAAACCCGACTGAAAGCATATCTGAGGCAACTTAAGTTCACGCACAATCACTTGTGGCAACTCCTGAAAACATTCTATGCCTTATGGAAATCACATCTTTTATATATTGAATCCACTAAGGGTTTGAGTCCCGTTACTAGTCGCTCTATCTTTTATCCGTAAGGATTTCATATCCATAATCTTTCCGAGACAACTTCGGTCACCAAAACTCTATCATGTCCCTTAAGTTACCCCTTCGAGTTTCTACGGAACAATCCATCTTGAAAAAGATTCAAACTTTTATTGGTTCTCTTGCACGCCCAAACATAGGTTACGTCTCTTCGAGCACCCGATTAATCGATCTTAAACTTCTGCACTTATCATAATCTATTGGATTCCTCCAGTTAACTGATCTTGAACTTCAAAACCTTATCATTACCTTTTGATTCATTCAACAACTTGTTACTGCATTAACAACTAAAAATCTGATTCTATTATCTGAATGATCCTCCATTAATAATAAGTAATTCCCATAGGTCTTCTCGACTATTGACATTCTTCACATGGTTTTGAACAATCTATGGTCTGTACTTTAATCTTGTGTTGGCGTAAACTTGTCATCTTTATCCAATCAAGGTAGTTCAACTTTGTTCGACCATCAGTTCGCCAAATTCCAACAACTTATTATTCAATATCCACCCTTCATTGAGTAAAATTCCAGTTAAACTTAGCTTATTTCCAATCTCCTTACTAATAGAACACATATGAATATCTGATTCACACTTCAACATGCAACGGGTCTTATTATTAGCACTTATTCATCCTTCGTAGTCCTTAGGTTGCATACCATCTTCTCTCCTCAATTCACAAATCCGGTATTTATGGTTCGGGAGGTGCGGCTGATCTGATGGGGTTAAACTTACTTGCGATTCACGCTCAATGACCACACTTGAGTGGTTAGTTTCATTTGTCCAGATGATTCGCTTAATCCATAATTAATTCTCTTAACCGTTTGGGCATTTAAAATCTCATCCGACTGCAGTTCGATTCTTCAACACTCTATCTTTGCTGGGAATCTAGAGGTTTCAAGACCGATAATTCCTCATTTCGAGTCTCTAGGTTTGGTACTGCAATTCCTTAACTCTGTACTCAAAATTGTTACTTAATCCACACTTCACTTTAACTTCTCAAAATGCGGTTCCCGTCAAGGTTCCACGTCATTCCTTAGGGTATTCCATAATTCCTTAATCCTTATGTCTTCCGCAGACGAGGCATTGTCTAACGACGCATCCAATTGAGTTGAGGTGCTTCACCTTACTTGTAATATCCCACTTAAGACCTGAATATTTAACAATATTGAGACGATGCATCAGAGATGTTTTACATGAAGGCAATTTGGTAAATTCTTACCTAAGACTATTTAAGGGAAAGGCCCTTTAACTCTTTTCATTTCCATCACTTCTTTCTCTCTCTAAAATTTATGTTTTTCTTTCCCCTCCTCCTTCTACCTCTCACGCCCCCATCTCCTCTCATCATCCTCACTCAATTCTCAACCAATCAACATGCAAAAGTGAAATTATGGCCCTTAGAGCAAGCTGATCAACGCTCAAGCACAAATTCTTCCTTTCCCTCGTCCACTTGGCCGAACTCTCCCTCTTTACCCTAACCCTAACTTCTTTCAATGTCATCAATTCAAGCTTATATGCTAAGATTTCACCTCCCATCATCAAATTGGACTTTTGGGAAGCTTTAATTTGGAGTGAGTACAATAACTTGAGTTGGAGTAAGAGATTTAGCTTGGAATTGGGAAAATCTTGAAGTTTCATCATTTCATCAATTCCTCATGTCTTTCCAGCAATTGAGGTGAGCTCCCTAGGGTTTTAGAACCCGCTTTGAGTAAGTTTGAGTGTAATTTAACATTTTGAGCTAAGTTTAGAAATTGTACCCTAATTTCATTTGCTTGCCAATTCCTTGATAAATCATGTTTTAAACTATCAATTTGCATTAGAAATTCATTCCTTATACTGTTATGATGCCTGGGTATGCTTAGATCAGTCAAAAATGGTGGAAAATTACGTTTTGAACTATTTCTGGGCTGTCAAACTCGCCCGGCGAGCTCGGGGCGAGATTACAACGATTTTTCAACATTTTTCCCTGTCTCATCTCGCCTTGGCGAGATGGAGCTCGCCCAGCGAAATCAGACAGACCTCTCAGGGCTGTTCTGTTTCGTTTTGTGAGTTGCATACGCGTCAAGCGAGGCATTTGGTAACCATTTTCAAAGAAAACCTTATTTTCTAAGGAAAACACCATTGTGGACATAACCTAGGGGCATGTAACATATAAGGAATAAATTAACAAGGATTTGTGCAATAGCTTAGGATTGATTAGACTTGTGAGGACATAGCCCAGACGGGCATGGAATGTTTCCAATAACCAAGTAGTGGCTTATGAAAACGATAAGCCTATGACATTATATTCATATGTTAAGTATTAGTAGATCTGTCCCTTTAGGGAATGCAAAAGATATGCAATGAATAGATTAATATGATCAATTTCGAAGATTTATTAAGATGATAAGTCGTGGCCTTCATTGTTCACGCTAGTGGGACACGAAAGGTTTAGGCAAAAGTAAGACTATTATGGAAAGAATATTAATTCGCGTCTTCCGTCGTTCACGCTAGTGGGACACGGGAGGTATACGCGTAAGTTAAGATTATTAATTAAGTCGTGTCTTCTGTTGTTCACGCTAGTGGGACACAGGAGGTTCACGCTAGTGGGACGCGTTATTCCGCAAGGATGACCGCACGACGACAAGAGGAGTCCGGTGTTAGCCTGATATGATAGGAATTTCACCGGTAGAGAGGAGATGTACTTCGGGGTTACTCCACCCGGATGCACTCCGTAAAATGAACTCAGATAATTATTGTTTGTTCAACGCTAACTTCTAACTTAATGTTATAAAAGATGAATTCGTATATATATTATATACTAAGAGATAAGACTAGTAGTCATCAGACATCAGAAAGTGATCATAGACTTCCCCTCGATCACTAAGTATAAGTTTAAGTTTAAGGATAGAATATGAATGCATAAGATAAAGACATGCAGCGATCCTAGCTTACCCCTGATCGCGAAATATGTAGAGAATGACGGCGATCGTAGGTATCCCCCAAGATCGCTAAGAGTAGGCACGGTGACCCTAGGTTTTCCCCGTGGTTGCCAACAGTAGGTTGGGCTGGAGCTCACTGAGACATTATGTCTCATCCCAATCCTTCAGGTGCAGGTTTACAGGTTAGCAAGAGATTTTCAGATGATGTTCTTCAGGGAGACGCTGGATGGAGTGCAGTTGCTCGTCATGGACAAGCTCAGAAGTTTATCAGGATATGTTTATGTATTTGTAAATGATATTTGGATAAATGTATAAACGAGCCAACTTGTACTCATTCAGTTGTATTTATTATTATTATTGAAAATTTTAATGTATCCGGTATCAGACTAATACACATGCTAAATATTCTAGATAATTTAGTATGGGTGTTACATTACTTCTTAAATATCTCTTATGTTTCTGAAACCTTGCCACTGACAGGCTTCGTTACTCACGGTTTGATGGCCACCATTTGGCATTGAATACTTCTTCGCTAATTCCGTCTTAAAATTCTATCACCTTAATCTTCGCTCTTCATAGACTTCATTCCTCCTTGGTCACATTCAGCTCTCGGACATATATCCTAACTGTCATATACTAGATTGAGTTGATCAGGCTCAACTAGATGTGACCTTTAGAACAATATCCGGAACCCAATGGTCCCACTACTTTTATTGAATTTTTAATGACCCAAGGCACGGTCTGAATCGACCTGCTCTGATACCAATTGTAACACTCATACTAAATTATCTAGAATATTTAGCATGTGTATTAGTCTGATACCGGATACATTAAAATTTTCAATAATAATAATACATACAATACAACTGAATGAGTACAATTGGCTCGTTTATACAATTATCCAAATATCATAGAATACACTTTCATATACATATATATAATCTGACAACCTCCTGAGCTTGACCATGACGAGCAACTGCACTCCATCCAGCGTCTTCCTGAAGAACTTCATCTGCTAACCACTTGCTTACCTGTAAACCTGCACCAGAAGGATTGGGATGAGACATAATGTCTCAGTGAGCTCCAGCCCAACCTACTGTTGGCAACCACGGGGGAAACCTAGGGTCGCCGTGCCTACTCTTGGTAATCTTGGGGATTCCTACGATCGCCGTCATTCTCTACATATTTCGCGATCAAGGGGAAACATAGGATCGCTACATGTCTTAATCATATGCTTATCATAATCTCATCTTAAGCTTAAACTCGTACTTAGTGATCTGGGGACATCCTATGATCACTTTCTTTCTCTATTGACTACTTTACTTATCTCTTAGTATATAATACATATACATAATCATATTCATATTCATCTTTTCATAACATAAAGTTAGAAGTTAGCATTGAACAAACATTACATTATTTTGGTTCATTTTACGGAGTGCATCCGGGTGGAGTAACCCCGAAGTACATCTCCCATCATACCGGTAAAACTCCTATCATATCAGGCTAACACCGGACTCCTCTTATCGTTGTGTGGACAACTCTCTCGATGAAGTCTCATCCGGCGAATCCCGGAGTCTGCTGAACACAACTTAACTTTGCATGTAGACAACCCTCTCGGAGAAGTCCCATCCGGCGTATCCCGGAGTCTGTTGAACATGCTTAATCTTTAACATACGTGTGGATAGCCCTTTCGGAGAAATCCCATCCGGCATAATCCGGAGTCTGATGAACACATTAACATAATCTTATAACTTACGTGTGGATAGCCCTTTCGGAGAAATCCCATCCGGCATAATCCGGAGTCTGATGAACACGCATAATCTTTATCATTAAGTTCTTAACTTAAGTTCATATGTATGTCAAATACGTTTCATATTCTTGTGCATATCTAATGCATTCTTTAAGTAATCATTCTTAAATGCTTAACCTATAAAAGGTTCTTGACTTAGAACATTGGATCATTCTTGTGCTTACGCACACCTAATTGAGTGCATTCTCATTCTCATTAATTCTTATCTTAAGTACTTGTAAGTACGTCTAAAACTTTACCATAAGCTTTTGCATATTCAATGCATATCTTAGGGAATCAATCTCCCAATACTTATCATATGAGTATAGGGTCATAGGCTTATCGTTATCATAAGCCACTACTTAACTGTTGGGAACATTCCCAACCCGTCTAGCTTTGCCCTCATATTCTAAACAATTCTAAGTTCTTGCACAAATCCTTGTCCATCTATTCCTTATATGTTATATGCTCCTCGGATATGTCCACAATGGTGTTTTTCTTAGAAAATAAGGTTTTCTTTGAAAATGGTTACTAAAAGCCTCGCCTGACGCGTACACAGCTCACTGAATGAAGCAGAACAGCCCTGGAAGGTCTGTCTGATCTCGCTGGGCGAGCTCCATCTCGCCATGGCGAGTTGAGGCAGGGAAAAATGTTGAAAAGTCGCTGTAAGCTCGCCAGGCAAGTTTGTCAGCACAGAAATAGTTCAAAACGTGATTTTTCACCATTTTTGACTTATCTAAGCATACCCAGGCATCATAACAGCATAAGGAATGAATTTCTAATGCATATTGATAGTTTAAAACATGATTGAACAAGGAATTGGCAAGCAAAAGAGATTAGGGCACAAAATCTTAACTTAACATAAATTGAGACATACTCTCAAACTTACTCATAGTGGGTTCTAAAACCCTAGGGAGCTCACCTCAATCATTGCTTTGCTTCCTTGCCAAGTTTTCCCTTCAAATCCTAGCTTGATTTCTTCCCTTGTTTCCTTCTCCAACCCTAGCTTTGGTCTTTCTTTCCTTCCTTGGTTCATTTCCCTTTCTTGCTTCAACCTCCCAAATTGGTGCTTGCTTGTTTGTCTAAAGATTGAGAGTTAGGAGATGAAGTTTTAAATGATTAGTGGAGGAGAAGAGGAGATGGCGTGAGAGAAGAGTAGAGGAAGAGAGAGGAAGAATGAGGAAAATGTGAGAAATTTGGGAACAAATGGCTTTTATAGCCTGATTCTCTAAAATTACAAAAATGCCATTTCAAAATATCTCGGACACATTGACTCGACACTGATAAATACTTGAGTCTGAAGCGGGATATTACATTATCCCTTTGGTGTACTATTTGAGACCCCCCTTATCTTCCTCTCTAAACACAAGAGGTTCTGGGTCCACTTTAGTGCATATCCAATAAAAACCAAGTCTGATATATCGCAGTATTGTAGCTTCCTACATGATGTGTCATTTAGTACTTTCTCCTATGAACTGTCAGCCTTATCTCTTGGTATTAACATATTCCTTCTTCCTTGTACAACTTTATCTGGAGCCAGCTCATGTAAACTTAGTCCTCAAGACTTGTAAACAATGGACCCAAGGTCGTACACTTGTACGATCCGTACTAAGAGATCTTCAACAATGTATCTCCAGATTCCAGTGCCGCATCTTCTTACATCATTAGCATGCTTTCCAGTGCTATATCTTTGAACATCTTCACATGACCGATCATTCAAACCAACACTAGAAAGTATAAAAGGTTCCTAAAACTCAAATAAACATTCTTAAAACAATAAAAGACTAATTTAACTAAATAAAGGCTATAAGCTTTGCATGCACTCGATGATCACATATAATGGGAGATAAATGCAAGGTAATAACTGACATATTTACCTATTATCAGACCATTTTCAAACAATACTGAATTGTTGCCACCCCTACAAGTAACATAATGACCTCACATTCCTTGATAAAAATCACCATCGCGACGTTGATCGGTGTAATCTCTTATGCGATAATTGAGAATAATCACGTACACAATCATGCCTTGAAAAAACTGCACCCTGCTGAAACCCTAATCCTTTGATGTAAGCCTTCATGTTGTGGTACCCTCTCTCTCTTCCAAAGAAATTTTGACCTAACCCTAATCTTCCATGACGACTGAAACCTCTTGACCTATCTTGTCCCTGTGCCTCCGGTCGAATCGCTTTTCGACGTCTTGGTTTCACCTCAGTCCATTCCCCCTTATCCCCCCTTTGAGCCACCCTGGCTGGAGACCCTCCCCGCCCATAGAACCACACCTCTAGCGAAAACGAATGTCGACGCGGTGGCCGTAAGTGAACCCTATGACTACCACCCCCCCTCTCTCTCTCTATATATATATATATCTCATTTTTTTCTCTTCAATACTTTTAAAAATTATGTTTATTTTTTAAGTGAAGGTCTGTTTATCCTAAGCAATATTGCATAGCTCAAGACAAGATAAATTACTATTTTTGACTTCTTATTCCATGTGAATTTGCACATGATAGAAAACTCATATTATTATTATTATTATTATTATTATTATTATTATTATTATTATTATTATTATTATTATTATTATTATTATTATTATTATTATTATAGTTAAACATGTATTTAGCGTCCTACAAAATCATGAGTTTTCAAGTTTAATCTCTATTAAATTTTAATGTAAATTTTAGTCCTCCAAAATATTGCAGTTTGTAAAAATATTTTTTATTTTGAAAATATTTTACAAAAAATGGAGGATATATGCTGTCCATAAATAGTTCTTATAAAATGCAAATAAAGACTAAAGTGAATATTTTTTTTTTTGGTGATCACTACTTTTGAGTTTGAGTAACTAGTACAAACGATTATTTGACATTCTTTGTCTCATATATAATTGTATTTATGACGGAGAGATATAAATGTGTTCCGCACTATTTTTCCTTAACCATGGTTTTATCCTATTGGATTTTGATGGTAACGAAATAAATTTTCACGCAAAACGTTGTTGTACTATTTTTTTCTTCACTAATTTTTTTACCACTAGGTATTATTATAGTAAGAGACGTTCATTAGTTATTAGGTCATACTATCTGTCCATATCATATCCTGGTATTTTTCTATAAATAGATATCATTTCTATTCTTACTCTTATTCTTATTTGAAGAGTTTCATATATGTAGAAGGCTAAATTACATTATGAGTCCTTTAAGTTATTTAATTGTAACAAATTGGTACTTTAAGTTTTTTTCGTACCACTTACGTCCTTTAAGTTATTTAATTGTAACAAGTTGGTCTTTTAAGTATTTTTTTGTAACGCTTAGGTCATTTAAGTTATATAATTGTAACTTTTAGGCCCCGAATAACTTACATTTTTAATATCTAAAATACCCCAAATTGTTACAGTTAAATAACTTAAAGGACTTAATTGATACGGAAAAAACTTAAAGGACCAATTTGTTACAATTAATTAACATAAAGGACCTAAGTGGTACGAAAGAAACTTAAATGACCAATTTGTTACAATTAAATAACTTAAAAGACCTTTTGTGTAATTTAGCCTAGGTAGAAAAGTAAATAAAGCACTTTTAGACTTTTACTTGAAAAAATTTAAGTAGATCAAGATATATATATATATATATATATATATATATATATATATATATATATATATATATATATTAATGTATGTAATAATGCAACTAAAACCAAACGATTAAATGTGGACGCACACCACAGACTAAGGTTGACTGTAGCCACTGCTTGATGCTGCACCGAACCCCCATGAGCTATTGGATATCTTTTTCTTTATTTCCTAATTCTTCGTTTATTTCAATTGAAAAAGTCAATAAAAATACAAGTTGGTCAGAGATAAAGAGAAGTGAGTACAGGTAATTGCATTGGTTTCACATTTATTTATACATTCACTACTGAGCAATATTACTTTGGTTTCACATTTAACCTTTGATGCATGGCTACTCCAAACATGGAGAAGTACCAGTATTGGGTACGCATCCGTATTGGATACACGTACGGTACTTGTAATTTGCGTGCCTAACCGTTCTCATTTTTACTTAATTGTTTTATCGTAATTGGTGCATCAAAAACGTAAGAGCGGTGAAAAAATAACCAAAATTATTTTGATTTTTTATTGTATTTCAATTCCCTCTCTTGTTTTTGATGAAAATAGTAGAGTTGGTGCACACAAAAAGTAAAATTTTGATGACAGAAGTATGGTTAAACACTTGATCAAAATACGACTAGTATTATACTATTTTTATTATAATTGAATTTTTTATTACAACAACAATGGTAGTAATTCACTTGATTTTTTTTTATTGATGTTTTATATCAACGTACCCGTAATTTTATTTTTTTAAATTTGTCGTATTACGTATCGGTACCGGTACCCGTAGCTATGCATCATAGCATTTAGGCAATTGTCATTTAGTATTTTTTGACTTTTTTTTTTTGTTGATAAAGGCAATTGTATAAAACAACATAATAATCTAGCAGACAATGATTTCCATACCAGAAAATTTATCAAAGTTCACAATGATGTTAATAACATTTACATACGGAAATCCTTTTGGTGATGAAGCGGATAAATTTTCTCCATTGAAGAGGGATACCAAAAATTGAACATTGACATAATACCCTCTATTACTATGAGAAGAAAATTCATCAACTTCACCACTTGAGGTAAGTGTATTTATTAAAATTAACAACAAACCAAACCTCTATAGATAGGATAGCTCATCACTACCCTGTAAGTGCTCGATAGCAAAACATTCCTGTTCATGCCTTAGCAATATTACTTAGAATGTTTTGCTGCTGAGCACTAGTGAACACTGAACAATGATTAAACTCGGCTACATTTTACTTATTATACTAGAAAAAGTTAAATAGCAACAAAAATTAGAGACTAAGTTTTCTGATTTTCATCTCTAAATTTTTGTTGCTTTTTCAACTTTTTCTAACGGTTTCAATATAACAAAGGCAATTCAAATTTAGAAATGCTAGATACTTAGATCATGTACGAGCAAATTCATCTTCTTCAGAGCCAGTAACACATTCTTTCTCCTCCTCAAAAGCTTGATCATCAATCGAGGGAAGACGACGATGACCTTTTCCAAAAGACCTAATATGATCTTTGAGAGATCTTTTGTGTTTAAAATCTGAACCACAAGTGCAATACCATAACTTGCCACAATTCTTTTCATGAGTCCTCCAATCACCTTTGACAGCAAATGTTTTCCCACATTTTCTACACATAAATGGTTTTGTTCCATGTTTTCTTTTGTAGTGAGTTTGGAGAGTTCTAAAGTCTTTCAAAGGCTTAGCCCTTGGATGATTGATGTTGTTCTTGCAACCTTGAACACAACAGTAGCATGGTAGCCTTAGCATTGCAGCTGGTTGTGTGCCTCTTAGTGAGTCTGGTCCTTTCCTAAATTCAGACCCATGCCCCCACATATGCATCTAATGGAAAAATTTATTAAGTTGGTGCTGGAGTTTGAGTTTATGAATTAAAAGAGCACATGCATGCATGCAATTTTTTTTGGGAGCAAAAATAAACTTAATTCAATTCATCTTTGATTTTGTTCATGAGGTTTAGTGATAAAAGTTTGACCATATGACCTTAAGAGAAGAAATTGTTGTAAAATAATCATAAGGACACTTCAATAAATAATAACTAAAAAAACATTTCATCAATGATAATAGGAGGTAAACCAAAAGTATAGACGCTATAATGAGGAGAAAAAAAAAAAAAACTCTCCATCTAGTGTAATGCTAGTATTTTTCTTTTTTGAATGACAAAATTCTTAAAAAAAACGTTATTACAAAGATACTCCAACCCATTACAAAATAAAGATCCTGAAACATCTATAGTATGATTTAAACCAAGTCTATTGAAGATAAATGATACATGTTGTTTAAGAAAAATTACAGATGTTTATTTATTATAATTTATCTTTTTTTTTTTCTAGGCTTTTATATTGTATCTTAAACAACCTTACTTTAAATCAGACCATACAAAATAATGTTCAAGCAGTAGCCTGAATTATTTGACCTAGCTATATGACCACTAATTGTTGCCAATAATTTTGTTAATCTTTCACTGATGGGGTAGGATAAGTCAAATTCTAATCAAAAGCAGCTACTGATAGACCCATGAATGTTGAAATAAAACAAAATCTATTTGAAATCTGAATCCTCTAAAGAAGATATACAATTAATTAGTATAATCAAAAGGAGAATCCAAAGTTTTGTATTGTTTTCTTAAATCCTCGATGTTACATGTCCTACACCTACCCCCATTTTGACAAATTACTATGCCCCTTGTCCTCCATTTATTTATATAGTAAATTAAAAAAGTGAAAAGAAAAAGCTCTCTCCCTCTCTCGCAGTTAAGTAGAAAAAGTTGAATTATCAACAAAGATTAGTGACCAAGAAATTAAATTGATCTTCAAGTTTGACGTTTTAAATAGTTAGTAGAACTATAGACATATATTTTTTTCGATATCTAACCAACACAAAGCAGAAAATATTACAGGGGTAAATTTTCAACCCAAATTAAAAAAGGTCTAACCCGAAGAAAATAAATAAATAAAGACTGAAGACTATTAGAAGTTCCCTTTGAAATGATCATAAACGATGAAAAATTATCTTTTTGAAAGTGAAGGGAATACTAGAGGGACACAAGAGGCCATCTAGCTATAGCTAGCTCGAGAAGAGAAAATTATTGTCAAGAAGAGAAAAGTTAGGGAGGGTTAAAGCATCATACATATTGCAATTGTATTAAGTAGGCAAAAGCAGTTTTTAAGAACAAATAGCATTTAAAAAAAAAAGAGAAAAGGAAAAGATCAAATTGCTGGCTTTGTGTTTGTCAAATTCATGGAAACTATTTTTTTTGGGTTTCTCATATATAATTTTGTCCATATGCCTAAATGTAGGTGCTAATCTATTCAAATTTGAAGTAAACAAATTAAGGGTTGCCAATGAAGAGCCTTTGTTGAGTATCCAATGAAGTTCTTGTCTTGGAAACAGTCTCTTGGTAAAAATCCTGAAAACCAATGCTCATTCTATGAGTGAGAGGTGCAACCTATCCTGTACTCAAACTGATAGGTCATACAAGGTTGTTGGAAATGGATGGCGATGGCCTGATTGGCCTTATGTCTGCTCTCGATCGCCCCTCCATCCGGTTTCTCTCCATCTATCTCTCTGGGTGGGTCGGTGATTGTAGAGGTGGTGCTTGCTATGGTGATCCCTCGTTATTGGGGCTCTTTTGGGTGTTTTTTTCCCTCCCATTTACAGTGTTTTATGTTATAGCGGTCTTGTGGATTTTGTGTTTAATTATATATTTATCTTATCACATATGATTATAATTTTCTTTTTTAAATATACACAATCAAATAAGAATTTAACTAATTTTGTTCGTATTATAATGAAATTAACTGATTTTTTTTTTAAATAAAAGGTATAGTTGAAAGAAAGAAAAAAAATCAGTCTAAAATCCCTTATAATTACAATTTGCCTTGCCACTCAAAAAATGAAGGAACTTCTTGATATAGAGTAATTAAAATTTAATTAAATATCATTTTTTCAACTCTCTCTTGCTAGACCTAGGGTAGAGCATTGGGCGGGTTCGGGTGGGTTCTGGCCCGAAAGAGTCATGCTGGATGAAACCGAACACACTATTTCAAGGCCCAAATTCGACCGTATGTGGGTTCAGTTTGTGCGGGTTTCGGGTTAGACGGTGGACGGTTTGGGCGGATCGGTTGGCTCGGGTATGGAAAAGAAAGAGAAAGGCATGGGAAAAACAAGCTATAGATCCAAATTTCTCAGCACAACAAAAGTACAGTAAATAACATTAAAAAAGCAGAAGAGTAGAAATAGCCGAGGAAAAAATCAAAAGAAAATGGAGAAGATAACTCCATGAATAGAGAAGAAGAATGGAAAACAGAAAAAAGAAAAAATCGAAAAACTCCATGAAAATAGAGAAGAGAAGAGCCTTGAGATGAGATTGAGGTGTCACCCTTTATCACTTCCACCAAAAATAAAAGTCATGTGGTGCCTTGGTATGGTAATAATTATTTTGTATTAATAAAATAATAATGTAATACACTGTAAATTAAATTGCTTAAAAAATGTTGGTCACTTCTAGATCTGACTATGGAAGAGACATATGTCTTACTTTGCAGTCTTGAGGCTTGTGTTCAAAATAAATGACGTGCATAAATGAAACAATTTTTCAGTGATAAGACAACAACAACTTGCTGTCAGCAAGCATGGATCACAAATTCACAACATCTTTGGTCGGATACGGTTACCAAAAGATTGGATTTTTTAAAACCGAATTCGACCATCTAAAACCGTTCATAATCAATCTTTTACATCTGAAGACCCGACAACCGTATCAACCCGTCCACTTCACCAAATTCAATTACGGATAGCACGGGTTTCGGCGGGTCCTGTATTTATGCTCAACCCTAGCTAGACCTTATAGTTTTTATATTCAATACTACAAAATAAAATAAAATTAGTGACAAAATTTAGAAATGAAAATACAAAACCCTCATAAGTAAATTTAGTGAGGGTTTTACATTTATAGTTTCTTCACTAATTTATTTTTTTAGTAGTGTTTATTTATAGTTTTTCCATTTTTTTAGGGGAGTTTTTCCATTTTTCTTTATAAGTAATTGAGGCTAAAATAGTTGAATAAGAATGATGAAATTTTTCCAAGTCTCATATTCATGAAATTAGATTAAGAAGAAACTAACCTGCATGTTGTTATACCTATTGAAGGTTTTGTTGCATATGGAGCAAGCAAATTGCATAGGTCCAACAAGGATCTGTGCAGGAGTTGGTATCCAAAACCTTTGGAAGGTTTTTTTAGAAGGCTTTTCTTCTTCTTTAACATGGAAAACCTTCTTCTCATCATCAATATATTTTTTAGTGTCATGAGGTAATCCAATATGCAAAGCCACATTTACTTTTTCTTCTTTCAACTCAAAACCCTCAATTTGTGGCACTTGACGTTCTTCATCTTTTGAAAACTTTGCACTCAAAATAGGAAAGAATTGTATAGTTTCATTTTGAGTGGTAGAAGAAGAAGAAGATGATGATGAAGTTAGATATGAACGAGAGGAATAAGATGGTTTGAGCCACTCAATGAAATTATTGTCCTCTACATCACACTCCATCATAGCCATATTCTTTACCTTGATGAGTGAAACCAAGCACTTATATGATGGTTTGATTTAATAAAATTAATAATTAATTTGGGAGATTTTCTTTGTCTGTTTGTGAACTTTCTCTTCTTTTTCTTTTTAACCTTTGCTTTCTCTTTTTCGCTTGTTGGTCTTTTGCTTGTTTCTTTTATGGAGAGATAAGAGAGAGTAATTAATGTAGGGGATTGAAAATGACATCCACTACATGACTCACCAATTTTTTTAGCAATTATGTTAGTGATTGGAAGAATCCTGTAACTTTGTTGATGACTAATCTCTTAGCTTACTATTTTTATATTTACTTATACGGCATATAGTTTGGCATTAAAAAATATTTACAAGCTTGTGTTAGATTAATTGTTTAATTAATGAATTATGAATTGACAATGACCAATTATCGAGATTAATATTAATATAGATTATGGTCTATTTTCATTACGCACTAGTTATTGTTATATTATGTTTTTGAATGAGGAACTTTGATAAAATGAACCAATTTTTTAAATTTAATGAAAGGTCCATCCATTAGACGTTTTTCTATTCAATCACTGTCTTGTTAGACAGTTAACAATGTGGAGAAACTCTAGACGACGATGATGATAGTCTAATTTCTTTCTAACAATTCCTATTCCTACATCATCCATCGATTCTCATGGAAACTAAAAGTACACAGTTCTTGATTCGTCTCGTAATATGCAGATATGCTATATTTTTATCTATAGTTATTGTTGTTATTATAAAAAATCCAACATCGATCTTGAGCCCAGAATCTTGCTTGAGAGCAAGATATGAATCCAAGTTACAGTATACAAACCTACGTAATAAATTCATGCTACTTTCATTTTAGAAACTACCATATTATAGTCTTGGACTCTTGGTACAATATTTGGAGGTATATATCATACATATCCTAGGTTTTTTAATAAATCAAGAGCATGCAAAGACATCATTATAAAACTCTGACTTCCAATTATGTTTTTTTTTCAAGTAAACCCAATTATGTTGCCACTTCAAAATGTCAACAATCATCTACAACAAATTTATACTTAGCATAAGCCAGCCACATTCATATTGGGTATTTTCATTCGGGATAATGTTTTTTTGTCCAATTCTAACAAGTATGTTTTCTGCTAACTATCAGATTTAGTGCAAATAACTCATTTGCGAGTGATTCGTTATAATATTTTTCGTTTTAAATAACATCTCTCAATTTTTTTGGTGTTAACCCCGGTTCCCAGAGAAAAGGGGTCTTGGTAACTCGATTTAGCTGTGAGATAAGTATAGTTTGATCAAGAATTATTTCACGAAGAAATCGAACTCAACTCTTTCGAATGATTCGTTCTTTAATATAACTTATTAATCACTTGAGCGCAATTACGTTGTATAACATCTCTCAATTTTGATAACACAGTTTAATGCGAAGCTATTTGCGTAAATTCTTTTTTGTTACGTATACCATGCGAATGTTAAAGGTAGGCCCACCGTATCTTAAACATTGACCTTAAGCAATTGATCTCAAATATAAACGGGTGAAAGCAATTGGATTAGTTTGGTCAATACCTAATAAAAGGAGAAAAAGAAATAATATTATTGTGAACCAATAAACAACAACTAGGACCTCCCCTAAAAAAAAAACACTAGCTAGGTCATATATGGTGCTTATTTATAATATATATTTAGTTGCTAGTTTTAATACCCTTATTTTCACCCTTCCATGTAATTAAATCCCTCCATTTTATAAATCATCAGTTTTGGTCCCTCCCACATACATATTTTTTTTTACTAAAAATGGTGATATAATATGTTTTAAGTCACATGACATAAAATGTGATGATATCCTTTAAAGTAAAATAAAATTTGGTGATATAGTATACCTACAAATTTGCAAGAAAACCTCTTGAATTTTCGGTTTCAACCTTAAAAGTTATTCATTTTTGTAGTTTAATTAATGACATTTATATAATTAATTTACGTTGATGATTCTACATCATCATGTCACCATATAATCTTCAAGTCCAAGAATTTTAGGAAGGAACCAAATTAATTGGTAAATTTTAAAATGGTGAGATTTGTTTTGTAAGTGAGTAAAATAGGGGACCAAAACTTGCATATTATATTAATAAATTGTTGAGCTAGTCATAAAAATTGAAAGGCGAGATAGATATAAATCAAATTTTGAAGTAAATTATAAAAAATACAAATACTACGACACACAAATAAAATTATACGTTTAGAAGTAACATATTATTTTTAAACCTAATTAATATATTCACCAATAAGTACATAAGTTATCAACACACTTTGATTCATAGTATAACTCATATGGGCAATCACGGTTAGCATTGCAGGGAATGGTACCTGCTTGTCAAATATATATAAAAAAGTAATGTTACTAAAAGGTAATAAAACATTGTGTATAAGATAAATCAGAAAATTGCTTAAAAACGACGTACTTGTATAGGACTTAGGGGAAACAAAAGATGAGGGGAAAGAACGACAATCAACAAGAAATGTGGAAAGAAAGATGATCAAAGCATAAAAAAAACATGATAATTTGAGCCATATGTATCCTCCTTTTCATGTAATAAACATGAGTTTCTTTATCTCTTTATATGCAAATATTTCATGCATTGTTAACTTCAATCAAATAACTTTTACCACTTAGGAGTTACGAGAAGTCATTTATAAAGATGAAGTTGATGTTAAATGTTTTTAATCAATATGTCACGCATATCTATTTAGATAACTCAATTGACCACTTAACATTAGTAAATATCTCACATAAAAGTCTAGATGATCATCAAAGTTTTTTTTTTTATTAAACTTCATTATTTTAGTTATATTTTTAGCCTTTCGTAATAGATAGGGTAAAAGGCCAAAATATAAAAAACAATATTGAAAGAGAAAAAAAGTTAGTTGTATAAATAACACAACAAAGAGGTGATGTCGCATTTATTTATGAATTAAAATTATCATAGGCTGACTTTTTATTTTACAACATTTTATATCAAAAATAATGATATCAAATATGGAAAATGTATGAGTTGGGAAAATGTTGTGTTATCTTGCGCAATAAAACAAATAGAATCAATTAGTTTTTTTTTTTTTTTTAAATAAGAATCAATTAGTTATGAGATATATTATTGTCTTTGTATCGAGATAAAAGAAAAAAAATACGGGCTTGAGTTTAAAAAGTTTTATTTGTTTGTATTTTATCCAAAAACTAAATGTATATTGCTGAATGGAAGACATGCTACAATTTGTGCCGCTAAACCTTTTTGGATGAAAAAATCATTCTTCATAAACACAACATTCATAGATCTAGAAGACATTACATTGTTATGCATGACCCTTTAAACTCTATGTAGAAGGTACGTCTGATCCTAAGAAGGCAAAAGTGTCAAACACAAATATTTAGGTCATGTTTTTTATAAAAACCAATTTTTGGAATTTAAGTCATATATATATATATATATATATATATATATATATATATATATATATATATATATATATATCTGTAAATATTTAAATTTAGTTAATTTATTAAATTTTAATAAACTCCTACTTAATATTAATTAGGTGATTGTGAAATCAAGGAGATTATATATGTGTGCGCGTGTGTGAGTTGTGTGTTCGTGTGTGTTGTAACTCCTTTAAAAATCGATAGACATTGTTGTCCACGATACTTCAAATATAGCGTATAACTTATAATGTCAAAACAATTTAACTATAACGCATTACACATAACATAATCCCACATGAAATTACAATTTTCAAAAGCTATATTACAATCTCAAAATACTAGCTAAATGATAAACTCAAAAGGACATATAAGTTAATCAAAAGTATGCCCCAAAATAAACTTGTCACACAAATGACCCACAAGACCCACATCAAAACAAACAAGTATTGTATACTAGTCCACAAACAATCATTAATAGATCTAGTCCTCCCTTCAAAGAAATGTGTTTCCTTCTTCACTAGAAAGACTTAATCTAATATAAATGAACTAACTAAACAACGAGTACCTGCTCTCTAGTGTTTATTATTACTAGACCTTTGACCCGTTCTATCACACGGGTCTATTAGAGTTGAAGTTTCTAATATTTTTTAACAATTTATATCTAATTGGTCATTACCTTTTTTTTTTTTTTTTTTCAGAAAGGATTGGTCATTAGCTTATTATGCTATATTATAAGACATTTGTATCATGTTCGCAATAACACAATCAAATATAATGTTTAATGAGCATAATAAATTTATCACAATCTTCACTATTATATGGAAATTTTATACATTCCATTCCATTAATTTATTACTAAATATTATGAAATACTTCTTTATAAACTACATTTGATATTACATATATATATCATCATCTTTCTCATCGGTTGCCAATAAGTGTTTCTTTAAAGTACCTCTTCACATGACAACATATAGTTACCAATAAGTGTTCCTCAACTTATTTGCTTGAACTGAGAACAAAAAGTAAAATGAATAGAACTACTTTATAATTTAATAAAGGAAAAAACGTTTTTTTTTTGGTAGAAAATTGTAAATAAACAATTCCAATATATATATATATAGCGTTTGAATCTCTGTTTGTTATTCAAAAATTCTGTCCAAAAAAATATCAAGCATATGAAAATTGAACCTCTCAATCCTGATCATGATGTTGATGATGTCTCAAGGAAAAGGAAAAGAGAGGAAAACAAACTTGTTGACACCACTGAAGGTTTTCACTCTCCTCCAGAACGTTCTCCAGAGAGATCTCCAGAACGATCTCCTGTCCTGGAAGAACATGGAGACTTGCTATCGAACTTTTGCAGTCAAGCTAACTCCACCATTCAAGCCACCGAGGTCTTGAGAAACTTCACCTCAAAACCATCTTCCACCACTAAGGTTTCAAAATTCTCTCATCTTTTTATCTCACCACCAAAAACAAATTATTCTGCTTTGTTTAAAGAAAATTCTATTGACAAGTTTTTCAATCCAACTCCTTATGAGTGTTCTATTCCCATGAGTTCTTTGAGAACAATTCAAACCACTTGTCCTTCTTTCTTCACTGATGGGTATCCCCCTCAAAGTTTCCCTACGGATGAGAGACCTCCAAAAAGGTCCAAAGTTGAGAAAAATACGAGTAAAACTCGTGATGATATTCGTAAGCTGTTTGAAAACTAGGTCGCAATTATGAATCACATCTCCTTTAATTCTCTAGAACTTTCCATTCAAAGGAATTGGCTAGCTAGTGTGCTGAGTGTTCGATTTAATGTGCCTCCACCCGTTGCCAATCCATTTTCGCAACCTGTGTTCAAGAGGCATGTGCCAGATGTCTCATCCTCTTCTGATGCATCTTCACCATCCGCACCAACCAAGTAGGTTCTTTCTCTCCTTTTTGAGATGACAAAGGGGGAGAAGAAAAAGAAGAAAATGGCATTCTTTTTGGATTTCTGATGCTGTTATTGTTATAAAATTAGATTTTCTTCTTGTTATATTTTAAAAATCTTATGCTTTATGTATCATGAAACATGTCTCTATCTTAGTATGTTGTACTTTGATATTATCTTATTTTGATGAACCATTTGTAGTAAATGTGCTATTATTGTGCTATGAATGAAAAACATTTTGGTTCATAAAATCGTCACTATCAAATCACATTGAATGCTGTTGTTGAGGGGGAGTTATTGATAAAATCAGTTGCCTCATAAATCTCAATTAAACAAAAACATTTTGTATGCCTTAAATTGAGGGGGAGTTATATCAAAAGATATACTTCCTTAAAAAATCAAAAGCAATATTTTAAAATGTTTGTCATCTTTAAAAAGGGGGAGAATGTTGATACAAAATCCTCTTTTAATATTTTAAGGATTCCAAACATATTTAAAATCATTTCATCTTGTTATCTACTAATGATTTTTGTGAGAAATGTTTCATCAAGAATGATCTCAAGAATGATCTCAGCTCACAACAAAAGGCAAAATCGCAAACAAGAATGAACTTTTTAATGGACATACATCATTAAGATCAAATACAAGAATGATCTTTGTCTCACCATAAGAAGAAAGATCATATGATTAAAGACAATGCTACTAATGGGCCTTAAAAGCTTCTTTTTGATCCATTAAAGGAAAATATTATTTACATGAGGTATCTCAAGTGACATATGCTAATAGTCATCACATGACATCATCCAAGTCACTTCCATACAGCTGGAAGCACTCTCCAACAGCTGCAAGGCTTGCAAAACGCATGGCCTTCCTCTTATGTGCAAGCTGGATTCTCAAGAATGTTCTGGACAAGTCAAGAACATTCTCCAAGTACAAAATCTCACATTTTCTTTCAAAGCTTTAACTTGGAGCGCAAGCTTCATTCAAATTAAAGCAATGGCAGCTATCTTTTGAAGTGGGCAGCAAGTCTCTCTACCTCTATAAATATAGGAAGTCTTTGAAGTATCAAACCAAGAGTTTGCAAAAAAAAATTAATTCTCTCTCAAGTGAAAATATCACCCTCTCTCACAAGCTCTTCACAACATCTCTCTCAAAATTTTCAATCATACTCATACGAGTTTTTTAGTAAAATCTCAAACATGTGTTGAGAATTTCATCTGATCAAAACCCATCTCATTATACAAAGTGTATTGCGTTCTCAAGTCTATTCGTAACAATAGTTTGAGAAAAAGTGTAACAACCTTTCTTGTGCGAAAGCAAAGAATTGTAGAAGCCTGCTGATGTTGATAATACATGTGTAACAGACTGATCTGGTGTGATCAAGATAACAGACTGATCTGGTGTGATCAAGACCTTATAGTGCTAATCAGAAGTTTCTGTTAGCAGGATACTATAGTGGATAATCTAACACGAAGTGTGGGGACTGGAAGTAGCCAGTTTTGGTGAACCATGATAACTCTTGTGTTTTCTTCTCTTCCCTAATCTCTTATAATTGTTTATACTATTCACACACACATTTAATTCAGTTATAATATCTATCATCTCTCTCCAGATCAATCTGGTCCTTATTAAATTAATCCAAAGTGCTCTAGTCCTAAATTAATCTTTAATATTACGTTTGCTGTTTAATATAATCATTCTCCAGAACAATCTGGTCCCAATTAAATAACTAAGTTAATCCAGAGTTCTCTGGTCCTACATTTATCAGTAATATTATTTTATCATTCTAATTTTATCTTTAGTTAATCTCCAGAACATTATGGTCCTTATTAGAACAAGTTTTATATTTTAGCTTAATATCATTTTTCTCATTATGCTTAAATCATTCTCCAGAATATTCTGGTCCTTATCTAAAACTATTTAAAACACATTTACTTTAACTCTTTAAATCTTGATAAAATAATTATTCTTTATTTAACCATTACCAAGAACTTTTCTTGAGTATATAACCTTATTAAAGTTTCAGGATTAAAATTGAAAAAGGGTCACGATTCAAACCCCCGTTCTTGCGACGTTTATTGCTACTTCAGATCCCTCCTGTTTTGGGGAGCGCCCTTTACTTGGGGATTCGCTTCGGTTGGAAGACTTTCGTGGGAAGTCGCGCTTTCGCTTGTCATCTTTCCAATGGGCATCCTTAGTGAAGCGATTTAACTTCACCTTCTTGGAGTATATTCACCAGATTCGCCAAGAGTTCGTTCGTCTCAGGCGGAGGAGGACGGGAAACATCTTCGACATGCGGCGGAGACGGAGCGGCGTTCTCCGTGCATGGGAGAGGCGAAGGAAGGAGCGTCATTTTTGCTGCTACGGGTGGAGGAACACCGATCGTCTCGCCTAGGATAGCCGCATTCATGCCTTCTTCTTGATTCGCCAGTTTGAGAACTGGAATTGATCAAGCTTGGAGGATCTGAATCGCGGAGCGCGACTCTCGTGTGGTGGAGGAACGACTTGTGGTGGTTCGTCTACGAGTTCCAGCCATTCTTCGGTGGGCGGAGCGATAATCTGTCAACCGTTGCGATGGAGGAACATGTAACCGAAAATGGTTACGGCGGAGGATCGCATAACAGAAAACAGTTACGGTGGATGATCGTTGGACCGAGGCGGTTAGCGAACGATCTCCTCCTTCTAGCGCCAAATGATCTGTCCAATAAGAGACCGATGAAGGCAACATTGATGGAATGTGCTCCGGTACGGTGGTGATGTGTCTGCGTGGTGGAACGAAAGGTGTATGCAGGCACGTTAGCACTCCGACGATCAAGTCAGTAATGGAACTGAGAAAGAGTGCGTGAAAAGTGTGTGTGAAGTGAATCGTGCCTTGAGGGCTAAGCTACCTCACCCTTATATAGGCGCTCCGCGGGGATAACCGTCTTCTGGGTATGCGGCGTGTGATTAGGGACACGTGTACGGTGCTAGATGCGGGGAGGCGCGCTACAGTGCGGCCTCATGTACGGTAGTTTAGCATGTGCCTTCAGGTGACACGTCTTGAAATGGTGGACGTTGGTGTTGTCTGGTTGGCCTCCTGGCCAATCCAGAACAAAAACTAACATACATGAAGTTCAGTCTAATTCTATTTGGCTTGTTGGTAATGGTGGTGATCACAATAGATATTAGACAAATAACTTGATTAGTTCAGCTCTGGTTGATCATCTAGAGCTTTCTAGAATAATTTTTGGCTATGTATTATGTTAACATTTAAAAGAAACATATATTTGGCCACATTTATTCAAAAGAATTAATTTGTTTAAGTAGTACTCCCTCCGGTCTCATATATAAGAAAAAATTATTTCTTTAGGTTCATTGAATAATTAATGTATCTGTTTTACAATGTAGACCAAATACAAATTATTCAATGAACCTAAAAAAGGAATATTTTCTTATATATGAGATCGGATGGAGTATCATGGACCAAAAGTTGGGACAAGACGTATGTTACATTATTTAATGAGTATAGTAAAATTTTTTTAAGAATTTATCACTTATATATAAATGTTATGCAGTCCTGATAGCTAACCCTAATTCTACCCTAAATATTTCCCTCCTTCCTCAAAGCAATTAATCCTTCATTTGAATTATTATTAGATGGTGAATTAAATTTGTAACGTACAATTTTTTAATGATTAGCCATTGTAAGCGGTTATTTTTTTTTTATATTACTGCTTTTAAATGATTAGCTTTCAATGAGTTCTCAAACTCAAAATATTAGAGCGGTTACTTTTTTTTTATTTTGATTACTATAATTTCCGTTTCAAAATTACATTGGTGGCCTTTTTTATCGATGTCTTTATTCTGCATTTTCAGTTTCAAAATTTAAATGCTCCAAAACGTGGTGTAGTGAGTTGGCTGCAACTATTATATACACTTAGCGGTTATCAATTTAATATGTCAATTAGGGGTTATCAATTGAATTGCATTCAAATTGCTGATGGCAATGTTATAAAAAGAAGACCTCAGCACAATAAAAATTAAAATGAAAGGCACCAAAAAAATTGATGATGGCTGATGATTTCTTTCACATTCATATCTTTCCCTTTCAACTTCTAAACGGTAATGATATAAATCTAAACATTAGTGGTTTCTTCATAGTGCTCATGTATTATTTTGAAGATCAAAGGTCATAACGTTTAATTATGTAATAAAAATCTCTTTCATTGCACCAATTGTCATGCAATATAAATTCTCATTTAGCATTGCAACCCTGATCATGTGATTCTATTCTTCTATCTTTTGTATTTGAGTGTCATTTTTTAATCCTGATATGAAGAAGAAAATTTTCCTTAATATATATACTATGCATCTTTCCTCCATACATATCTATATCTTTTATATTTGAGTGTCATTTCAATTGCATTGTTATTTTGTGAAATTTCGTGCATATGTTAGATATCTCCATATTCCTACCTATTTCAATATCTTTTTCTTTTTCTTCATTTGATTGATTCTGAATCTAAGCATGTCCTTCATAAAACAAAATTGTTGGTGCATAAGTATATCTTTATCAACGTATTATCCTTCTTAAAAATGTAGTGTTCAATTGATCAACATGACTTACATCTGTCAATGGAGATTGTTTGTTTTACTTTAAATAATGATTTGATTCTTTAATATTTCATGATGTATCTACTTTTTATATTTTTCAAAATTTCTCTTTAAAATCTTGATTGTAAGTTTTTCTAATCTACTCAAAGTTTTTTCTTTTTGCACGTATCATCTTTGCAAATGTTTTTCTTCTCTTGGATCTCTTTTCATAACAACATTTTAAGTTGGTCAAGTTTAATAATTTTTCATTTCAGCTGATAATTCTTCTTACCTAATTAAAACGGTTGTCAAATTGAAATTGAAGATGGAAGTATTAGAAAAAGAAAAGTCAGCGTCTTTAATAATAATAATAATAATGTCCAAACGTATAGTTATAGATTTAATCATGATTACTTTGTCTCTTATGAATATAAGTTTGCATATCATCGTTATTATGATTATTTATACAATTACCTTTTGTATTCAACTTTATGTCCTTGATTTCTCTGTATTCTAAAACACCTTATATAAATGACTAACGCTATAACAGACCCGTGCGATAGCACGGGTCAAAAGTCTAGTGACATAAAAGTTTGAGTTTATCTCATTGCAATGATATTTTAAAGGGAAGTCGTGGCAAAAAAATGAAAACAACGGCGGGGGGGGGGGGGGGGGGGGGGTGCTAAAAAGAAGAAATGACAGAGAAAATAAAACAAAAAAACAAAGGGAAGTGGTCGATTGATAAACAAAACCGATCCCTAAAGGAATCTTCACTAATAGAAAGAGGAAGTTAATCTCTAAACATAATCATATATTTCATTTATTTATTAAAGTAGATAATTTTAATTATGGAGTGACATTATTTTTTTAGTATATCTTCTATGATCAAATGAAGGTAACAATAGTTGCATATTATAATTATACACTTTTGTGCTATTTATAAAAATTGAAAGGCCTGAGAAACATAAATTGAATTTTGAAGTAATTTATAAAAGTGTAAACATTATGACTTACAAATAAAATTATACTCTTAAAGGTAACATAATTTTTTTTAAATTTAATTAATATGTTCAAAAGTACTTGCAAACTTTATCAACACATTGTACAAAAAAAAAAAAAAACTCCCTTGGACAATCATGGTCATAAATGCATGGAATGTCCTCCCTTGGCTTCTTTGGAGAAGTACGGTCAAGATTCCATGAAATGTCACATGCATTGTCAAATAAGAAAAAAAAATGAGGTTATTAAAAGGTGACAAATTAAATATTGTGTATAAAATAAATTATAAAATGGTGTAACAAAGAAATACTTGTAATGGATACAACAATAAATGGGAAAATAAAGATCATCAAAGCATAAACAATCATGAGATTTGCATGTAATAAATTTGGAGTGGTGACATCTCCAAAAGAAAGCTAGTCACGGTGTCTTGGAGCAAAACTTGCAAATCTTTCTCTCAAGGGGGTCTAGGTATCAGATCCTTAACGAAGCTAAATGAAGCTTCTAACTTAAAGTTTTGTTGGGATCTTAGGAACTCCAATGAGGCATGGGCTATTTTGCTCAGAAGCAAGGTTTTTAGAGGGAGGAGAACTATTTCTCATCATATCTCCTCTTCTTTGTGGAGTAGTGTGAAATCAGAATACTCAAATGTTGTTAACAACTACAGCTGGATCGTTGGTACGGGTGAGGATGTGAACTTTTGGCTCGACAACTGGTGCGGGGAATCCCTTGCATATTGCTCAATTTACCTGTTCAGGTTCAGACACACTTAACAGCTAAAGTTAGTGATTTTATCAGAGATTCCCAGTGGGAGATTCCTCTTTCTGTGCAAGTAGCTTTCCCTAATATCAGGCAGCTTGCTCTGCAAGTTATACTTTCTTCTGTGCCCCAGAATGACAAATTAGTTTGGAATCTCTGCAGTAATGGGGAACTTTCTCTCAAAGAAGCTTTCCTTTTCAAAACAAGTATCGGTCAAAACATTCAGTGGGCTAAATCTTTATGGAATCCCGACATACCTCCTTCTAAGTCCTTAATGGTTTGGAGATTGATGCTTAATAAGCTCCCTACGGATGACAATCTTATCTCTAGGGGTTGTTTCATACCTTCAATGTGTTCATCCTGTCAGGCTTGTACAGAGACTTCATTTCACTTGTTTTTTGAATGCAATTTTGCTTTAAAATTGTGGTCTTGGCTAGCATCAATCCATAATACTCCTATTAATTTTTCTTCTTTGGAAGATATTTGGCTTCTCAGTGAGAGAAACCGGTCCCCACAATGCAAAGTTGTGATTAAAGCCTGCATTATCAACATAATAAATGTTATTTGGTTTAGTAGAAATCAAATAAGTTTTCAAGGGAAATACTTTCATTGGCAGTCATCGATCAACATGGTCATCTTCTATGTTTCTCTATCTGGTAATAATACTAACAAAGCTTCCAATATCAACATGTACGAATTTTCCATTTTGAAAGCTTGCAAAGTGAACATCAAATCTCCTAAAGCTCCTATAATCTTGGATCAAAGTCAATACTGATGGAGCCGCAATTCCTGACAAGGCTTTAACTGGTGGTATTTTCAGAGATTTCGAAGGTGTTTGTTTGGGTTGCTTTTCTCAACTTTTGGGTCCGGTTAATGCTCTTTTTGCTGAATTATCTGCTGCTATGACAACCATTGAAATAGCCATTGCAAAGGGTTACACAAGTTTATGGCTAGAGTCTGACTCTCAGCTAGTTTTACAAGCTTTCAAGTCTATGTCTGTGGTCCCCTGGAGTCTCAGAAATAGATGGAACTACGCCAAAAAAGATGTTTAATAGCACTTTTTTCACCTTTAATAGCACTTAAAAGTGCTATTAAATGCGCCACTATTGTAAGTGCATCCTCTTTAATAGCACTTTTAAAGTGCTATTAAAAGCCTGGTTTTTAACAGCGTTTCTTGAAAGCGCTATTGTAGTATCATTATAACGCTATCAAAGAGGTCTATTGAATAGGATTCTGAAGGTGAGAAAAACACACACAAGAAGGGGGGGGGGGGGGGGGGGGGGTTGAATTGTGTGACTCAAAAACATGGATCTTTTCTTCTCAAAACTTAACTCTAGTTCAGAAGCTGATTTGAATCAGTTCTGAACTATTATCAAGAGTGTTTGCAGCGGATTAATCAAGTAAAAAGAGAAGGGAAGAGAGACACACAAGATTTATACTGGTTCCGTCTCAATGTGAGAAGTAGTCCAGTCCCCTTGTTTTCCAACAAGAGAGTTCCACTATAATCAGAAGATTACACTTGCTCAACCACTAAGGAAGAGACTTCCAATTGCTCAATCACAAAGAAAGAGGCTTCTAATGCTCAACCACAAAGGAAGAGACTTCCAATGCTTAAGACACTAAGTCAAGAGACTTCCCAATGCTCAAGACACTAAGTCAAGAGACTTCTGACTCAGACCACAAAGGAATGAGGTTACAAATGCTCAGTATACAGACTGAGACTTTAGGGACCAAACTGGTTTACAAATAAATGAGTTTGGGTTGAACACTTGATAAAATATCAGAGGTGTTCTCTTAATACAACACAGGTTAAGACTCTTAACCTTAAGAAATTCTAAGTTACAGAACTAAAAGAATTTCTAAGAGTTTTTGAACTTGACAGCAAAACAGAGCAAGGTTCAGCAATTTGATTTCAAGAGTCTTAGACAAATTTCTTCTTCAAATCTTCTTCCTTTTATAGAGGAAATTAGAGCTGTTGAAGATTTTCTTGATTTGAGGAAAGAGCCGTTGCAAGTTGAGCTAGGATAGACTGAAAATGTGTGCTGAGCTTTTTGCAGAAAACAGAGCAGCAGCCATTTTTTGAACTTGCCTACCTTAAAAGTTGGGGAATGTTTGAGTCAGGGAGACAACTGTTCTATTGGGTTGCTTTGACACATCCAGGCATTAAATGCGCACAGTACCAGTTGCTTTCCATGCCACATCAGCCTTCAGAAGCTTCTGCGTGAACAGTGCATCAGAAGCTCCCTTTGTACGGATCAGAAGCTAGTCTTCAGAAGTTGACTTTTGTTGACTTCTTCAGACACTGACTTTTGTTGACTTCCTTCAGAAGCTGCTTTCAGACTCAGACTTCAGAAGCAGTCTTCAGACGCAGGCTTCAGACTCACACTTCAGAAGCACCACTTCAGGAGCACTCTTCAGGAGCACCACTTCAGGACCACTTCAGAAGCACCCAGTTTTATTCCAGCTTTGCAACTTGCTTCTAAGCTTTCCTTTCTTGCTCTAAGCTTGTTCTTTCATAACCATTCTTAATTTCCAATCACTAAACATGTGGTTCTGAAATCACTTGAACAAAGCATTAGCAAATAACCAATTTTCTATTTAACACTTTGTTATCATCAAAACCATAAAGAGAGATATGTTTACACATAATGTTTCAACAATCTCCCCCTTAATTCAGAAGAGAGTTGTTTAACACATTTTGTTCCAACAATCTCCCCCTTTTTGATGATGACAAACATAAGTATTAAATCAGAAAATTGTTGTTAACTTAATTAACAAGTTAACTGCAGGGTGTGAGGTTTGTAAGCTCCCCCTGAGTCTGATCCAAGTTAATTAAGTTCAGTTTAAATCACAATTGTGAAAATTTCAGAATTGTTGTTAAGTTTAATTAATAAGCTGACTTCAGGAGAGGTTTGCAAGCTCCCCCTAGGTCTGACAGTCCTCAAGGTTAGGTTTGTAAGCTCCCCTTGATTCTTATCCAAGTTAATTAAGCTCAACTTAAAACAACCAAGTGAAATTTGCACTCAGAATTATAAATAACTTGCTGACTTCATGTTCTGAGGTTTGTAAGCTCTCCCCCTAAGTCTGATAATCCACAGGATGAGTTTTGTAAGCTACCTGAGTCTTATCCAAGTTATTTTAAATTCATTTTAACTCACTAAGAGTTATGTATCTCACAGAATTTCAATTTAGAGGCTAAGAGTTAAACACAGTTCTCATAAGTTAAATTCAATCAGAATTTTAACTTATGTTCAGAGCCTCAGGCTTTAATACCTTTTACTCCCCTTTCATAAGTTAATATATTGACAGAATTTAACTTATATTGTGAGCTCAGGTGCTTTAATATTTGTTTTACTTACTCCCCCTTTTGTCATCAACAAAAAGTATTTTTTAAAAAGAGTTTGAAAACATGTGTATCAGAGCATTTTAATAGAATGTTGTTCAGAAGCAGAAAAAGTTCAGAGCTTCTGATCAGAGCATTCTGTGTTCAGACATGGTTTGTTCAGTATAAATTGGTTCAGTATCAGAGCAAATCACACAAGAAGGTATCAGAGCAGGTCTAACTCATTTTTAAAACAAAATAGTTCAGATCATAGACCAACTGAAAAGTTATATCAGAGCCTGATACCAAAAGACAGTTTTAATACTGCTGAACTTATATCAGAACCTGATACCAAAATATGAATGTTTATCTCAGAGTCTGATACCAAATTAAAACATTTCTAAAAACTGAACATGTCTGATACACTTTGGGCATTTAAAAAATGTGTCTGTGATAAAAACATTTTAAAACAAACTGATACCAATTGAAATTAAAGCAATTGATACCAAAACAGAAAATCACATTTTCAAAATTGATGACTTTGGGAGGGATAAAGTATAAACTTTCAAAGCTTTAATCATCATTGCCCAGGGTTATACTTATCAGATTCTGACCAAACATTAGATTCCTATCAGATTCAGAAGTCAGAAAATCCCGGTTCTGAACCTTCAGACTCTGAAGTTTTTCAGGCTTAACTTTCTTCAGATTCTCAGAAACTGAGTATTTGATAAGTCTTAGCTTATGATAAACTCAGAATCAAGGATTTCATTCAGATTCAAGCACATTTTCAAGAGATAAAGTGCATGTTCAGATTCTTTTTAATAAAATTGAATCTTTCTTCTGTTAGGGGTTTTGTGAATATGTCAGCCCATTGATGATCAGTATCAATGAACTGAATATCTAAAACACCCTTCTGAACATAATCTCTTATAAAATGATGTTTTATTTCTATGTGCTTGGCTCTAGAATGCAGAATTGGATTTTTAGACAGACATATTGCAGCAGTATTATCACAATAAATTGGAATATTATCTGCATGAATCTGATAATCCTCTAATTGATGTTTTATCCAGAGCAGTTGTGTGCTACAACTTGCAGCTGAGATGTAATCTGCTTCTCCTGTTGACAAAGCAATGGTTGCTTGTCTCTTGCTGGCCCAGGATATCAGATTCTCACCAAGAAACTGACAGTTTCCACTGGTGGATTTTCTTTCAATCCTGTCCCCAGCATAGTCAGCATCACAGAATCCAACTAGCTTATAATTCAGAGATTTCTTATACAGAATTCCCAAATTAGTTGTTCCTTTCAGATACCTAAAGATTCTCTTGACAGCAGTCATATGAGATTCTCTAGAATCTGACTGGAATCTAGCACACAGACATACACTAAATAAAATATCTGGCCTAGAAGCAGTTAAGTATAGGAGAGAACCTATCATACCTCTGTACAGCTTCTGATCTACTTTAGAGTCATTGTCCTCTTTGCTTAAGGTGCAGGTGGGATGCATTGGTGTTGTCATCAGCTTGCAATCATCCAGCTGGAACTTCTTCAGAAGCTCCTTAATGTATTTGGACTGATGAACATAAACACCATCTTTGCATTGGTTGATTTGAATTCCCAGAAAGAATTTCAGCTCACCCATCATGCTCATTTCAAATTCATCCTGCATTAACTTTGAAAACTCTTTGCAAAGGGAGACATTAGTAGAACCAAATATGATATCATCAACATATATTTGCACAATTAAGATTTCTTTCTTAACAGTTTTCCTAAAAAGTGTATTGTCAATTTGACCTCTTACAAAATCATTTTTAATCAAGAAGTTGCTTAGCCTTTCATACCAAGCTCTGGGAGCTTGTTTCAGACCATACAAAGACTTCTTAAGTTTAAAAACATGATTTGGATATTTAACATCTTCAAAACCAGGAGGTTGTTTTACATACACTTCTTCAGAAATTAAACCATTCAAGAAAGCACTCTTAACATCCATTTGATATAAGATGATATCATGATTAACAGCATAAGAAAGAAGTAACCTGATTGCTTCCAGTCTTGCAACTGGAGCAAAAGTTTCTGTGTAATCAATTCCTTCTTGCTGGTTGTACCCTTGAGCTACCAATCTAGCCTTGTTTCTGATCACTTCTCCTTGTTCATTGAGCTTGTTCCTGAACACCCATTTTGTTCCAATGATGTTCTTATGATCAGGTCTTGCAACAAGATCCCAGACATCATTCCTTTGAAACTGGTTCAGTTCTTCTTGCATTGCTACAATCCAGCCATCATCAGCAAGTGCTTCATCAGCAGTTGTGGGTTCAATCATGCATAGCCGGCCAAGCATAGACTCATTCTGACTGAATGCTGATCTTTTCTTCCTTGGACTGTTCTTGTTTCCAATGATCAACTCCTCAGGATGTGAAGACTTGTATTTGAATGAGGTTCTGGGTGGATTAGCTTCTGAAGAACCATCAGGGATTTGTTCAGAACCATGCTGGTCTTGATTTGCTTCAGGAGTAGTGTCTTTATCAGAGAGTTTCTCAGATTCTTCATTGATTTCAGCTTCTGAACCTTCATCAGACTCTGAACTAGGTTCAGCTTCTGAAGGTTCTTCTGAGATTCTAACATCTGCAAAACTCTCAACCAGCTCTGGTATTTCACTACCAGGATTCTTATCATCAAACCTAATATGTATAGCTTCTTCAACAACATGTGTTTCAGAATTATACACCCTGTATGCCTTAGATCTCTCTTAGTGTCCTAAAAAGGTACCCTTTTGAGCCTTGGCATCAAATTTCTTTAGGTAGATCTTATTGTTTAGTATGTAACATGTACAACCAAACTGATGAAAATAAGAAATACTTGGTTTTCTTCCTTTAAACAGTTCATATGCTGTTTTATTCAGAATGGGTCTGATATAGATCCTGTTTTGAATATAACATGCTGTGTTTACAGCTTCTGCCCAAAAGTACTTAGCAATTTTGGATTCATGGATCATGGTTCTGGCCATTTCTTGTAAAGACCTGTTCTTTCTCTCTACAACTCCATTTTGTTGTGGAGTTCTAGGAGATGAGAACTCATGGAGAATTCCATGATCTTCACAAAAATTTTCAAAAGGTTCATTTTCAAATTCCCCACCATGATCACTTCTGATTTTTAAAATTTTCAAATTAGTTTCAGTTTGTACTTGTTTGCAGAATTTGTAAAACACATCATATGTTTCACTTTTGGTTCTGAGGAATTTAACCCAAGTCCACCTACTGTAATCATCAACAATTACAAGTCCATACTTCTTCCCATTGATTGAAGCTGTTCCAACAGGACCAAACAAATCAATGTGAAGGAGTTCTAAAGGTTTTGAGGTGGAAACAATGTTCTTAGATTTAAAAGAAGTTTTTGAAAACTTTCCAATTTGGCATGCACTGCACAGTGCATCTGAGTGATAATCAATCTGGGGTAGGCCTCTGACCAGTTGTAACTTGCTAAGCTTAGAGATGAGTCTCCAGTTAGCATGTCCCAGCCTTTTGTGCCAGACCCATTTTTCATCACTCACAGACAGAAGGCAAACTACCTTCTGCTGAACCAATTCAGAAAAATTTATTTTGTAAACATTGTTTTTCCTGCTGCCTCTGAACACTACAGACTTATCTTTGTTATTGATTACAGTACATGTGTTCTTATTAAACAGGACTTCATAATTACTATCACATAATTGACTTATGCTAAGTAAATTATGTCTAAGTCCATCTACCAGCCAAACATTATCAATGTACAGGGAGGAATTACCTATCTTACCAGTACCAATGATCTTTCCTTTCTAACTTCCTCCAAACCCCACAGTTCCTCCCTCTTTCAGAGTTAGGGTTTGGAACATAGACTTGTCCCCTGTCATATGATGCGAGCATCCACTGTCCAGGTACCAGGACCTTTCCTTTTCTTTGGATGTTAAGCATATCTCATCTTCTTCATTAGAATCTGAGCATGATTCTGCAACAGAAAATGCATTTGCCATCAAGGCCAGGTTTGCTTCTTCTTCATCAGATTCTGACTCATTGTCCAGATCATCCCATGTTGCCATGAGACTCTTTTTGAGCTTGTTTCTGAAACTGCTGGACTTTGAGCTGGACTTCTTTGCTTTCTCTTTAGACTTTTCCTTCTGAAGATCAGGACAATCAACAATGAAGTGCCCAGGCTTCTTGCAGTTGTAACAACTTTCCTTCTGAATATCCCTCTTTGAACCAGATCCTCTAAAGTTACTGCTTCTGTTAGAGAATTTTTTCTTTCTATTCATTAGATACTGAAGTCTTTTAGAAAGCATTGCAAGCTCATCAGCATCTGAATCTTCATCTGAATTTCCCTCAGAAAACTCTTCTTCAGATTCAATAGCTTTCAAAGCTTTAGCAGGCTTCCTTTTAGACTTCAGAGCTAATGTTTTTGGTTCTCTAACAGACTCATCCTCATTGAGTCCCAGTTCATGCACCTTGAGGGAGCTTATAAGATCCTCAATACTTAAAGTATTCAGATCCTTAGCTTCCTCAATAGCAGTCACCTTTGGTCTCCATTTGGATGGCAGACTCCTTAAGAGTTTGTTCACATGATCAGCTGTGGTATAACTCTTCTTCAGAATCTGAAGTCCAGAAACCAGAGTCTGAAATCTTGAGAACATAGTCTCAATATTTTCATCCTCTTTCATTCTGAACAATTCATATTGCTGAACAAGAATGTTTGCCTTAGCTTCTCTAACCTTCTTATTACCTTCATAGTTAGAGCAGAGGGATGTGAAGATGGCCTTTGCTGTGGACTTGTCATTCAGCTTCTGATACTCAGAGTGAGGTAGGGAATCCACAATGATTCCTCTCACATTGTGATGCTTTCTATATATCTTTCTTTCTGCATCACTCAGAGCTCTTCTGTTGACAGCAACACCTTCTTCATCCACTGGAATTGTGATTCCATCTTCTATAATGTCCCATAGTGAATCATCAATCCCAATAATATGACTGTACATTTTACTCTTCCACCAAGAGAATTTTTCTGGGTCACCAGTAAACATAGGGGGTTTATTGTGTGACCTAGACTTTCTATCATTAGTACCATAGTCATATTGAACAGAAGTATGTCTAGGAGGAGGAGGTGAATCTTCATTATCAGATGACATGTTTTTCTCAGGATCAAGACTGACACACTGTTAAGTGTTAATATCAGAACCGGAGCTCTGATACCAACTGAAGGTGAGAAAAACAAACACAAGAAGGGGGGGGGGGGTTGAATTGTGTGACTCAAAAACTTGGATCTTTTCTTCTCAAAACTTAACTCTAGTTCAGAAGCTGATATGAATCAGTTCTGAACTATTATCAAGAGTGTTTGCAGCGGATTAATCAAGTAAAAAGAGAAGGGAAGAGAGACACACAAGATTTATACTGGTTCCTTCTCAGTGTGAGAAGTAGTCCAGTCCCCTTGTTTTCCAACAAGAGAGTTCCACTATAATCAGAAGATTACACTTGCTCAACCACTAAGGAAGAGACTTCCAATTGCTCAATCACAAAGAAAGAGGCTTCTAATGCTCAACCACAAAGGAAGAGACTTCCAATGCTCAAGACACTAAGTCAAGAGACTTCCCAATGCTCAAGACACTAAGTCAAGAGACTTCTGACTTAGACCACAAAGGAATGAGGTTACAAATGCTCAGTATACAGACTGAGACTTTAGGGACCAAACTGGTTTACAAATAAATGAGTTTGGGTTGAACACTTGATAAAATATCAGAGGTGTTCTCTTAATACAACACAGGTGTAGTACCCCAATTTTGTCCTAAGCCTTTTAAAACAAAAATAAAAAAAAAATCAAAGAGAGGGAAAAAGTCAAAGTCAACCAAAGTCAACAAAAAAAGTCAACATTTCAAAAATGATGACTTCGCAGTGCGAAGTTCACTTCGCAGTGCGAAGTTCACTTCGCAGTGCGAAGTCTGCGATTTTTCTGCAGATTTTTGGTTTCTTTGATTTAATTCCAGTTTTTGTTACACATCATTTGCATTATTATTTTAATCAGCATTCATGGCTAATTGGGCTCAGCAAAGCCAGAGTTGAGAGACTTGCCATTAATGCCAAGGAAAGAAGCTTTTTCTTCCAACCTAGCATGTGGCAAGCAAGTGGGCTTGCCCTTGGGCAGCTCTTGTCCCCCCCAAGTGACCTGTTAACAACCCCAAGGTTGCCAGCCACCTGCTTGAGGACTTTCTTCCTGCTTGCTCCCCCAAAACCAGTCAAACCCAGCTGGTTTTTCACTTGCAAAAGCCATGATTGCTTGCCCTGTTTTTTCAGCAGCTTTTCATCCCTCTCACACCAGCCACATGTTGCCTTTTGCATCCCCCAACCTCTGCACATCACAGTGCACGTTTTCATTAATCAACCATTGAGATTGCAAGGATTAATCCCCAAGCATAGGCAATTGCAATCCATCCATGTTCATCATCATTTCTATCCAAAGACCATTGAATTTGTGGCTGAAATCAGTCAAAGATTTAACCCTTGGCACAAGGCAGGGTTGCCTCTATCCATTAGCATTAAATGCAAAGCCATTTAGCCTGAATTTAGCCCACAAATCAGCTAGGTCCTATGGATTTTCCATCATTACATGAGATTGCATTTTGGCCTATAAATAGAGATGCAAGGCAAGAAGGTTTACAAGAATTAATACAACAATATTTACACAAAGAAACACTACTCATAAACACTTGAAACACTTACAAACAACCAGAGAAAACCAGCCAAAGCACTAGCAAAAAACCAGCCAAACACAAAGCATTACAAAGTTCAAAGTTCATCGCCAACATTCAAAAACCTTTGCAAGAACCTTCAACCAATCCAAGTTCATTGCAGCAGGAGCTTTGCTAAGGATCTCTGTAAGTTTCTAAGTCATTATCTTGCATCTATAATTGTGCTTGCATATCAATTTTGGTCCAAAACCTTTTTGTTCTAAAAACCCCTTTTGAATTTCAAAAGAAATCCCAAGGTTTGCAAAACATCAAAACTGGTTTGTCCAACCCTTTTCATTGCAAAAACTCAAATCTTTTCACTCTCCTAAAAGGTTCTGAGTGTGTTCAGAAGTTGTTTCTGAACAACAGTTCAGAAACAGCTTCTGAACTCAAAAATTCGCATTGTTTGCAGTGCGAAGTCATGGTCGCAGAGCGACCATGACAGAACTCAGAATCTGAGTTTAGGCTCCCAAATGGCCAATTTTTTAGGTTCTAGCCCAAGAGCTCAGAACCTAGGAGTTTTAAAACTCATGTTATTCAAACCAGTTCAAGGATTTTGCATAATATTGGAAAATTCGCAAGTTCGGGTAATACTTTGTGGATAACTTGCAAAACAAGTTATGTCCCAAATCTTTCAAAACTACTTGAACAAGCAAGCTATGTTCATCACTTTCAAATCCAAACTTGAACAATAAACATTGTTCATGATTTCCAAAATCAAAGGTGAACATACGCCGAATTTGTTCGCTTTTCAAAACCGTTCGCAAAATGAGCCGAACTTGTGCGTTTTCTAACAAAATTGCTAAAACTTTCTCATCTTGGGTTTCAAACCAAATGTTTTGATAAACTTTGGGATTTCTAAGAAATTCAACCAAAAACTTGAATGAAAAAGGGATGGTGTGACGTATGTCTCTCCATTGCCCCGATTGTACGAATGCGTGACGTATGTCTCGTCGTTCGGACAATCGTCATTCCATTTTCTAACGTATCCGACCATACCAAACCAATTCTTGGCCCCTTGTGGTCAATCCGAACCTTTTGGTCCCCCGTGGCCACTAGATTCAATCCCCCGACTCGTTGGAGTCACCTCGGTCAATGATCGACTCGTTTGAGTCCATTGCACCTCTTTTGGTCCCATAGCGACCAATTCGAACCCTTTTACCCAACGGACATGCCTTTTAACATTCTAGCGCGATTTTAAACAAACGCTTAATAAGTCTCCCATGCGCGAGCATACAAGCTATACGCTTAATAAGTCTCCCATCCGCGAGCATACAAGCTACGTTTAATCGCAAGAATTCGGTTAAAACATCGTCCATTTAAAGTTAACCAACATATGTAGGTTTTTCTACCAAAGAACTACGTACGCTTTGAATTCTCCGACTACCGGGAGATACGTAGGAGCAAGATCGACATCTTGTCAAGCGCAATAATAAAAAGTTTTCTTTTTCCCTTTCGTTTGTTTTCATCTCTTTTCCCCCCTTTTAGTATATTTTCTTTTGACATAGATAAGCATGCGCGCAAAACATTTAAAAACATTTTAAGCTTTAGCCAAATAGAAGGTTCCCGTTGAGTACAACGGACGTGAGGGGTGCTAATACCTTCCCCTTGCGTAATCGACTCCCGAACCCGACAATGGTTGCGATGACCAGTCCTTTTCCTCATCGTCAAGGGTTTTATTATCGTTTCCCTTTTAAAAAAAAACTTAAGGGTTTATCAACGTTCCCTTTACACAAAAACTTTGGTGGCGACTTCACAAGGCCCTCCGAGCGTTCGCGAACGTCCTCGGAGGATTGCGCGTTTTTTGCGAGTGCGCACAGCTGGCGACTTCACTGGGGATACTTTTCCCACTAGCGAGTCAAGCCTATCCTATTTGGCTTTTAAGCCAATTGTTTTTATTTTATTTACGCGCATGCTTTTATTTTATTCATTCATGTCATTCCTATGCTTTATGTTTATAATTGCTTTATTTTGCTTTATTCATATCATATATATCAAATGCGGGGGTTACTTGAGTGATGTTACTCCACATTGTTCGGGTTAATGCCGGACGTGTGAGGCTCTCTACCCGAGCTTGAGAAAAAACTAAGTTAGAATGGTGGTTGTGAGCGGAAGCCCGCGTTGACGTATGTCCGTGAGGTAGGATGCCCAACCCCGCTTAGAGGAGATTTTCACGTGGAATTAATTGAAGTCATGTCGACGTATGTCCATAGACAACCCTAATTCCATGTGAGATCTATGACTCTAGGGACCTCTTCTTAGGAAATTTCACCTTTAGAGCCTACACGTGAGGATTGGGGGGAAGTTCCGAACCTTCATAAACCATACCCTTGCATATCATTTGCATTCATGAAAGTAATTTTCACATCATTTTGCTTTATAGGAATTTAAAAAGAACAACCAAATATTAGCAAAAAGAAATATGGATTCCGGGAATAAAAATACGCTCGCCTTCAAGATTAAAGCTCCTAAGGTGGAAAGTTTATTAGCTCTAAGTAAAAGGCTCTCTTCGGTCAACAAGAGTATTTTTGAAGCAAGCTATGGGTTAATCCTTTATCTCCTACCCGTGAGAATAGATTCAACGGCCTTAACCACTTTGGCGCAATTCTTTGACCCACCTCTACGGTGCTTTACATTTCAAGACTTCCAACTAGCGCCGACTTTGGAAGAATTTGAGAAGATTTTGGGTTGTAGCATGAAGGATCATGAACTCTATCTCGGTCCGGGAAAAGACTCCACATTAGAGGCCATCGCCGAATCCTTAGACCTTGACATCCAAGAAGTAGCATCTAACTTGGAAGTTAGAGGAAACCTTAAGGGATTCGCAAGAAAGTTCTTGGAGGCCAAAGCTCGGGAGATGATAGCCAACAAAGAGGGAAGAGCATTCAACGCCATCCTAGCCCTCTTAGTCTATGGGATTGTCTTATTCCCCAACATGGACGATTTCATAGACTTTCCGGCTTTAGAGGTATTCATGACTAAAAATCCGGTTCCCACAATTTTGGCGGATTTTTATCATACCCTCTACTCTAGGCATGAACAAGCAAGGGGACACAAAATTTCTTGTTGCACTCCTGTGGTGCAAATTTGGATGATGTCCCACATGCCAAGAAACCGAGACTTTGTGGAGAACCGGGCCAAGCTCAAATGGTCACAACGGATGACAACCCTCGCCGAGAAGGACATCCATTGGTTTTCTCCGAATTTAGAGGACCCGGAAATCATCCTCAGTTGCGGGGACTTCCCTAATGTACCCCTCATTGGTACTAAGGGATGTATTAACTACAATCCGGTCCTCTCTCTCCGACAACTAGGTTTTTCAATGGAAGACAAACCCAATGACCTTTTGTTGGAAGCTTTCTTCTTAAGGGAAGGCGATCAAGACCCGGCATTGCTAGAGAGAATCCGGGGAGCATGGAACCAAGTGCACAAAGGAAGGGTTGGCAAGAGAAACTGTGTCGCCAAACCCCTTTATACTCAATGGGTGAAGGAGAGGGTCAAAGCAATCAAGTTACCCTTTGTGGTCGTATGCCCTCCAAAACTTCCTACATCTAAACCTATTGCAACCATTCCCAACAATGAAGCGGAGGAACTCAAAGCTAAAATTCGAGAACTCCAAAACAAAAACGGAGACTTAGAATTAAAGCACCTCCAAGCGTTAGGAGAAATCACTAGGACAAAGAGAGATCGAGATGAAGTGACAAATTCTCTCCTAGTGTGCCAAAAGCGGCTAAAAATCTCCGAAGGGAAGAGAGATTGGATAGGAGGCGGCTTGGTTAGTGCGGATGCCAACCTTGTGGCCAAGGACGAAGAGTTGGAAAGAATCTTGCATTCCAACCAAGAGCTCAAGAAATTCGGCGAACTAGCCATCGAAGCTCAACGGAAATGGAGGTTGAAATTTCAAGAGAAAAATCAACAGCTCCAAGAAGTAGTTAAAGACTACAAAGAGCAGCTCCAAGCCGAACGCGTCCAACGGCAAAGACATGAGAGCCTTTCTCATCAAGGGAGGCTAAAATGCAATCGTCTCGAAGCGGACATCAAGAAATTCGAAGAATACTTCGACAAGATTGCAAGAGCTCACGGGGACCATATTGCACAACTACATGAGGAAATTAGAAGTGCAAGAGTCAAGCAAGACCAGCGCAAGGAAGTGATTGAGTGTGTATGGCAAGACGCCACCCGGTTAAGTGAGGATTTAACTAAATTGGTTGCATTCTCGAACTTGGTAATCACCCAACTTCCAAAGAAGCTAGCGGAGGCCGAAATGGTTGTGCCCTACTTTGTTATCCCTACGGAGATCCAGAAGTTTATGAAGTTCTGCAAGGACACCATAGATTTCTATAGGGAGGAGATGGACAAAGCCGAGAAGCGAGCGGCTATTTGATTTGTAATAGCATTAGTTACACTTTGTAAACAAATGTTATCTAATCAAATATTATTTTGAAGCATTATCAATTTCCCGGTCTTTAATATTTCAAATTGTTAATATTAATTGTGCACCTTTAAATTCCTTCATAAAGCAAAATAAAAAAAAACGCATATTTTGCATACTCATCACATACATACATCCACATGCATCTTCATGCATTTTTCAAAAAAAAAACTCATTCATTTCCCTAAAAACAGTTCAAAGCAATCATAGCCCGAAAACCCCGAAAGCCCTCGGTCCAAGAACCAGATCTCCAGCACTCGTACGGAACACGAGCCAACAAACAAAGGATCATGGACAATTTGGAACAAACTCAAGCGGCTATGAGAGAAGAGGTTGATGAAATGAAGGGGAAGATGGATCAGATGCTAGAGTTAATGCAAACTCTATCGGCCCGAGAGAGTAACCCTCGCCCAGCAACGGATGCAGCCAATGTGCAATGGCCTCCTTATGGTTTACCTGTGGGTTATACCCCACCATTTGAAAATGAGGGCCATGGACCACCTCCATCACCGCTCACAATCCCCGTAAGGAACGAAGAGCGTCGTCCTCAAGGAACTTCCACTACTCAGCATGAGATTATTTCTCATAATGTGGAAAATAATCAGCCAAGACAGTCTGCTCCCGACACCACCCACCAAGACAATGATACCACCCAAATGTATCGAGTTTTGGAAGAAAGGTTGAAAGCTGTCGAAGGATTCAGTTCATACGGTGCCCACAATGCTTTGGACATGTGCCTAGTGCCCGACGTGGTAATCCCTCCGAAGTTCAAAGCACCGGATTTCGAAAAGTACAAGGGAATTCAATGCCCTCGGAACCATCTACGGATGTTCTGTAGGAAGATGGCAGCTTACGCAACGAACGAGAAACTCATGGTACATGTGTTTCAAGATAGTTTAAGCGGAGCATCATTGGATTGGTACATGCAACTTGAGCGTACCCACGTCCAAACTTGGAAGGATCTAGCCGATGCTTTCCTAAAGCAATACAAATATAATTTGGACATGGCTCCGAATAGGATGCAACTGCAAAACCTCCTGCAAAGAAGCAACGAGTCCTTCAAGGAGTACGCTCAACGGTGGAGAGAACTAGCTTCTCGTGTACAACCACCATTATTGGAAAGGGAGCTTGTCGACACCTTTATGGGCACACTTCAAGGCCCATATTATGACAAAATGATTGGAAGCACATCTTCCGGCTTTTCCGATCTAGTCATGATTGGTGAGAGAATAGAGGACGGAGTAAAGAGGGGAAAGATCCAAGGCCCTCTAGAAGCTCAAAGTGGAGCTAGGAGACCCCCCAGCAACTTTCACAAAAAGAAAGAGGGGGAGACGAATGCTGTTCTAGTGGGACCATCTTGCCCACCATCAAATCAAATTCCTCGCTACCACTATCCTTATGTGGCAGCAGCAACGGCTCAAGGGCGTTACTCACCTCAAGTAATTCCCACAACTCCACCTCGACAACCAGCAGTGTTGCCTCAACAAAATCAGCAACAACAAGGCGGGTACCCACCAAGGAACCAAACGGGCCCGAGGAGCAACTACAATAATAGGCAGTTTGATCCCGTGCCTATGCCTTATGGTCAAATTTTGCCATATCTAATCCAAAAGGGGATGGTCGAGCCAAGACCACTACCACCAATGTTGCCACCATACCCACATTGGTATGACGCAAATGCAAAATGTGATTACCACGCGGGAACCGCGGGGCACAATGTCGAGAACTGTAGAGTTTTCAAACACAAGGTCTAGGACCTTATCGACAGGAAATTGTTGTCCTTCAAGGAAGAGAATCCAAATGTGAAGAGCAATCCATTGCCCGGGCATGCGGGTCCCTCTTTAAATGCGGTGGAAGAACAAGAGGACTTTGGTCCAATCAAGAAGGTAGCCAATGTTAAGACTCCCCTGTCAATCATAAGGGAGCATTTAACCAGTTTTGGTTTGTTCGAGGAGATGCACGCCAACTGTGAAGCCTGCAAAATCAACCCGGACAAGTGCGGAGAGTTGAAGAGTTGTCTTCAAGAGCTAATGGACCAGGGTTGGATCCAAATGGGCTATGTAAAGGACGGCACGGACGTTGCTACCCTGGAGTCTCATGACCCAAAACCTCTCGAAATCCCATACCAAAGAAGAGAGGTACCAATGCCTATACAGCCCATAACATTCCACGTACCTGCACCCTTCTCTTTTGAAAGCACGAAGAGGGTACCATGGAATTACCAACCTGTGGCCTATGTGGAAGGAAAACCACTAGCAAAAATTGAGCCCAGCATCACTAACATTACCGGTGTTGGAGGAATAACCAGAAGTGGTAGAGTCTTCGCTCTGAAAGAACTCGGAAAGACGCCAGCCGTACTACCAAGAGAGCCGCTCAAAGAAAAGAGTGTGGAGGAAAATTAGAACCAAGCAGGGCCCTCTCAAAAGGCAACCCCACAAAAAGAGGCCGAAGAGTTCCTAAGGATAATCCAAAAGAGCGAATATAAAATCATTGACCAGCTAGGTCAAACTCCCTCCAAGATCTCCATGCTATCCCTACTACTAAGCTCGGAAGCACACCGAGAAGCATTGATGCGGATCCTCAGTGAGGCACATGTCACCAAGGACATTCCTGTGGACCAATTCGACGAGATAGTCGGAAATATTACCTCAAGTAGGTACTTGGGTTTCAATGGCGATGAGCTACCCGACGAGGGGCATATTCATAACCACGCCTTACATATCTCCGTGAAATGCATGGACCACATCCTCTCTCGAGTGTTAGTGGACACGGGGTCATCATTGAACGTCATGCCCAAGACTACTCTCCTAAAGCTATCTTGTGAAGGGACAGTAATGAAGCCCAACGCCTTGGTCGTAAAAGCTTTCGATGGGTCAAGAAGAGCCGTCGTAGGGGAGATCGACTTACCAGTCCAAATCGGGCCTAAGGTTTTTTCCATAACCTTCCAAGTCATGGATATTAATCCAACTTACAGTTCTCTTCTCGGACGACCATGGCTTCATGCGGCCGGAGCCATCACCTCTACCCTACACCAGAAACTTAAGTTCATCATCGATAACCAAATGATTGTAGTTTCCGGGCAAGAGGACATGATGGTAAGCCATCTCTCATCGTTCCGCTATATAGAAACGGATGAAGAAGCTGTGGATGTTCCCTTCCAGTCTTTGGAAGTGGCGAATGTCGTGACTTTAAGCTCAAAGCCCAAGGAAGAGGCTAGGACGGCCATGTCATCATGGAGGGCAATAAGAGAGGCCCTAGAAGAAAGCCGACCTGCCGGATGGGGTAAATTAGTGGACATACCGGAGAAGAAAAATCGCTTCGGTTTGGGATATTTTCCATCAGCCGAAACTTCCTCAAAGCCTCCAAAGCAAGGGATCCTCCCCATTTTGGAAACATTCATCAGTGCGGGATTTATCAATGAAGATCAAGTAGCTCTGCTTGAAGACGTAGATGAAGACGTGCCTGATTTGGTGTACCGTTGCGCTTCGGATGAAGTTTTGAACAATTGGAGGGCTATCGCAATTCCCGAGATCATTACCAAGATCAAGTAATAAACCATGTTTGTTTTACTTTTAAAAAAATCATTTAGCTCTGCCCAAGGCAAATGATTAGTCGTGTGGGCCCCCATGTTTTAAAGTTATTTTCAGTCATGAATAAAATCACTCTTTTATGTTCATTTGAGTTTCTTTTTCTCTTTTGCATTTGTTTTAAAAATTTTTTTTTTACAAAAAGCCTAAAAAAAATCATACTCATGCAGATCTACAAATCCACCCTCCAAAAACAACACTACCTTAATCCTTATGACTTCGATTTCCCGATTAATCAAACGGAAGATGATGAAGAGGACGATTATGAACCGCCTGAAGAATTGTCCAGACTTGCAAATCAAGGGGATAGGGTAATACAACCTCACCAAGAATCAGTTGAAAAGGTCAACTTGGGGACCGAAGAGGAAAAGAAAGAGGTCAAGATAGGAGCCTCCCTGCACGAGGATGTGAAAGGAAAGTTGATTAAGCTTCTGCAAGAGTACGTGGACGTATTCGCTTGGTCGTATCAAGACATGCCGGGTTTAGACCCTAACATCGTTGTACATAAGCTGCCACTCAAGCCGGAATGCCCGCCAGTGAAGCAGAAATTGAGAAGAACTCGACCCGATATGGCTCTCAAGATCAGAGAGGAGGTCAAAAAGCAATTCGATGCCGGCTTCTTAGCTGTAACCAAGTATCCGACATGGGTTGCCAACATTGTGCCAGTTCCAAAGAAGGACGGCAAAGTTAGAATGTGTGTGGATTATCGGGACTTGAATAGAGCAAGCCCAAAGGATGATTTCCCGCTACCACATATCGACAAATTGGTGGACAACACAGCCCAATTCTCAGTCTTCTCCTTCATGGATGGCTTCTCGGGATATAACCAAATCAAGATGGCTCCAGAGGACATGGAGAAAACCACATTTATCACCCCGTGGGGGACATTCTGCTATAAGGTAATGCCTTTTGGATTAACAAATGCCGGGGCAACATACCAAAGAGCGATGGTAACTCTTTTCCATGACATGATCCATAAGGAAATTGAGGTCTACGTCGACGACATGATTGCCAAATCCCAAATGGAGGAGGATCATCTAATCCATCTACAAAAGCTTTTCGAACGCCTAAGAAAATTCAAGCTGCGCTTAAATCCTAACAAGTGCACATTTGGCGTTAGATCCGGAAAGTTATTGGGTTTCATCGTCAGCCAAAGGGGTATCGAAGTGGATCCCGACAAGGTAAAGGCTATCCAAGAAATGCCAGCGCCAAATACTGAGAAAGAAGTCCGGGGTTTCTTAGGAAGATTGAACTACATCGCTAGGTTCATCTCACACATGACAGCTACCTGCGAACCAATCTTCAAACTGTTAAGGAAAAACCAAGCCGTTCATTGGAATGAGAATTGCCAAGAGGCGTTTGACAAGATCAAACAATACCTGCAAGAACCACCAATTTTAATACCTCCGGTTCCGGGTAAACCCCTCATCTTATACCTAACCGTACTTGAAAGATCAATGGGTTGTGTGTTAGGACAACAAGATGAAACGGGAAGAAAAGAGCATGCGATCTACTACCTAAGCAAGAAGTTTACCGACTGTGAGACAAGGTATACTTCGCTTGAAAAGACTTGATGCGCTTTAGCATGGGCTGCTCGACGCTTAAGACAATACATGTTGACCCATACAACTTGGTTGATATCAAAGATGGATCCCATCAAGTACATCTTCAAAAAGCATGCCCTCACAGGAAAGATAGCCCGTTGGCAAATGCTGCTGTCTGAGTACGACATCCAATACGTTGCTCAAAAAGCCATCAAAGGGAGTGTTTTATCCGAGCACCTTGCTCACCAACCATTGGAGGATTATCAACCCATACAATTCGACTTCCCGGATGAAGATGTTGTAGCTTTAAATGACGAAAAGGCCACAAGCGATGATGAAGGACCAGAACTGAGAGCTCGATGGAAGCTCGCTTTCGACGGCGCCTCAAATGCCATGAAGCACGGGATCGGGGCAGTTTTAATCTCCCCAAGAAATGGATATCAACCATTCACAGCAAGGTTATGCTTTGACTGCACTAATAACATGGCAGAATATGAAGCATGTATCCTAGGCCTCGAAGCAGCAATTGATCTAAGGATCAAAAACCTTGAAGTATACGGTGACTCAGCCTTAGTCATCTATCAAGTCAAAGGAGAATGGGAAACAAAACATCCCAATTTAATTCCCTACCGAGCCCGGGTTGTAGAATTGATTGAGCATTTTGATGAAATCAACTTCCATCACATACCTCGAGTAGAGAATCAGGTGGCGGATGCTTTGGCTACATTATCATCAATGTACCAAGTAAATTTCCACAATGAAGCACCAATCATAAAGATGGATCGTAGAGACAAACCAGTTGTATATGCAGCAGTCGAAGAAGGACTTGACAACAAACCCTAGTTCTACGACATCAAGCGATACCTTGAAGAGCAAGAGTATCCAGAAAATGTCTCACACACCGACAAGAGAACCCTCAGGAGATTGGCATCCCAGTTCTTCCTCAGTGGAAATACCCTCTACAAAAGAAACTACGACATGGTCCTGCTCAGATGTGTGGATGAACATGAAGCGGACATGCTTATCAAAGAAATCCACAAGGGATCTTTTGGAACCCATGCCAATGGGCATGCAATGGCAAAGAAAATCCTAAGGGCGGGCTATTATTGGCTAACCATGGAAGCTGAATGTTTCCACTATGCCAAGACTTGTCACAAGTGCCAAATTTACGCCGACAAGGTGCATGTACCACCAACTCCCCTGAACGTCATGACTTCACCTTGGCCATTCTCTATGTGGGGCATAGACATGATTGGAATGATCGAGCCCAAAGCATCAAATGGACATCGCTTCATCCTCGTGGCCATCGACTACTTCACCAAATGGGTAGAAGCAGCTTCGTATGCAAACGTAACCAAACAAGTGGTAGCCCGTTTCATCAAGAAGGAAATCATTTGCCGTTACGGCACTCCCCACAAAATCATCACTGATAATGGGGCAAACCTAAACAACAAGACAATGAAGGAGTTGTGCAAAGATTTCAGGATTGAGCACCATAATTCCTCCCCTTACCGACCAAAGATGAACGGTGCGGTAGAAGCAGCCAATAAGAACATAAAGAAAATCATCCAAAAGATGGTAAAAACGTATAAGGATTGGCACGAGGTGCTTCCCTTTGCGCTACATGGCTACAGAACAGCCATCCGCACTTCAACTGGGGCAACCCCTTTCTCCTCAGTATACGGTATGGAAGCCGTACTTCCCATTGAGGTGGAAATCCCTTCGTTAAGGGTCTTGATGGAAACCAAGCTAGAAGAAGCTGAATGGGTCCAAACAAGGTTTGACCAACTAAATCTCATAGAGGAAAAGCGTCTGACGGCGATATGTCACGGACAACTCTATCAAAGGAGACTCAAGAGGGCATTCGACAAAAAGGTCCGTCCTCGAGAATTCAAAGAAGGAGACTTAGTGCTCAAGAAGATATTACCTATCCACAAAGATCCCCGCGGGAAGTGGACTCCCAGCTATGATGGACCGTACGTGGTAAAGAAAGCCTTCTCTGGCGGAGCCTTGATCATCACCACTATGGACGGAGAAGAGTTCCCACTCTCAATAAACTCTGATGCAGTCAAGAAGTATTATGCCTAAGAAAAAAAAGAGAAAAAAAAAGCTCGCTAAATCGAAAACCTGAAAGGGCGGTTTAGGCAATAGAGAGCGTCCTGCTAGATCGTAAACCTGAAAGGGCGGTCTAGGCAAAAATTAAGGACATCAAAAAAGGAAATACACCCCGATGGACTGAAAACTCGAAAGAGCGGTCCAGGCAAAAATTAGGGGTTTAACAAAAGAAGAAAGGCAATGACTGCAACATCCAAGCTCCGGACAAGATTCAAGAGGAGAAGAATCGGTCTCGTCAGCATCTTCCAAAGAATTTCGAAGTCATAAGGAAAATAGCATGTGTTGTGCCAAAACCAACAAATTTCTTTTTGCTTTTTCTTCTTGTCTTTCTCTATCTTTTTCCTCAGAGAAGTAATCACTTCTCACTTCATGTGTTTTTTTTTACCCATTCAAGAAGTCAAATCTGCATTGAATAAAATTTCCTTTTATTATTTTTGTGTTCTCATTAGCGCATAAAATCTTGTTTTATTCATGATAAAAATGCATTGAAACATGAGAAATAAACAAAAGAAACTTCTTCTTAAAAAAAAAAAACAAACAAACGTTGTTTTTATTTGAATTTTCGTAAATTTCGAAAGAATTGCGGTAATCCCCCCCCCCCCCCCCAAATATTGCACCGAAGGACTTATGCTCTTCAGCAAAGGCAAGTGCATAGCTCACGGCACGTGAAGCGCAAAAACCCCAAGGGTTGGAGGAACAAAATCCCCAGTCAAAACACCCCAAACATCTCTTCCATCAAACAAGGCTGGATATCGATCATGCTTCCAAAATGATCCTTATATCCCCATGAAGCCCAAACCTTATTGACATTCCCCAAGGAGTCTCAACCCAAAAAAGAGCCCAATTATCATTGGCAATCACAAAAAACAAATCCCCAGGAAAAGCCCGACCTTGCTCGGCATCCAATCATAACTCCCAGCATTCAACATGCATCCCACATATCATTCATAACATAATACATGCATCATGTCAAATTCATTCATGCATACATATCCAAATCATTCATACACATGAATTTCATATCAATGTCATGCATCCTCAACAAGGATTTTCTAGTGAATATCACATATTCACCAGCATCCATCAACAGTTAAGCAAGTGTTCCCCAGTGAACCTCCTTCGTAAACTGTCCCCAATTCCCCAACTGAGTTTCCCCAGCAGAAATTCTTGATTGAGTCTCCCTCATATCATATCATATTGCATATCATACTGCATAAGGTAACATGAAGCATATCATGCATCGATCATGTTTTCCCTTTTCAACAATCTAAGTACTAGCCCCGCCTAGAGACGATTACAAAACCAACGGGCACCTATTCAGGGTAAGACCATTTCAGTTTAGGTATCCACCTCTAGTGTTAGCGGCTAGATAAGATTACCTATCCTCAGTGTTTCGACCTTCAGTGTAAGCGGCTGAATAAGATCACTTTCCCCCTAGGTATCCACCTCTAGTGTTAGCGGCTAGATAAGATTACCTATCCTCAGTGTTTCGACCTTCAGTGTAAGCGGCTGAATAAGATCACTTTCCCCCTAGGTATCCACCTCTAGTGTTAGCGGCTAGATAAGATTACCTATCCTCAGTGTTTCGACCTTCAGTGTAAGCGGCTGAATAAGATCACTTTCTCCCTAGGTATCCACCTCTAGTGTAAGCGGCTAGATAAGATTACCTATCCTCAGTGTTTCGACCTTCAGTGTAAGCAGCTGAATAAGATCACTTTATCCTTAGGTATCCACCTCTAGTGTTAGCGGCTAGATAAGATTACCTATCCTCAGTGTTTCGACCTTCAGTGTAAGCGGCTGAATAAGATCACTTTCTCCCTAGGTATCCACCTCTAGTGTTAGCGGCTAGATAAGATCACCTTTCCTCAGTGTTTCGACCTATAGTGCAAGCGGCTAGATAAGATCACACCCATCCCCAGTGAATCTACCTCCAGTGTTAGCGGCTGGATACGATCAACCTTTATCCCCAGTGGATCGACCTTCAGTGTAAGCGGCTGAATAGAACCACTCCATCCTTAGGGATCTACCTCCAGTGTCAGCGGCTGGACATGATCAACCTTTTACCTTTGTTCATTTTTTACATATGCATGGCAATATTTTCATTTCTCTGCAATCTTTTCGCACCGCGAAGGACAAAATTCGGGTTACACATCATTTGCATTATTATTTTAATCAGCATTCATGGCTAATTGGGCTCAGCAAAGCCAGAGTTGAGAGACTTGCCATTAATGCCAAGGAAAGAAGCTTTTTCTTCCAACCTAGCATGTGGCAATCAAGTGGGCTTGCCCTTGGGCAGCTCTTGTCCCCCCCAAGTGACCTGTTAACCACCCCAAGGTTGCCAGCCACCTGCTTGAGGACTTTCTTCCTGCTTGCTCCCCCAAAACCAGTCAAACCCAGCTGGTTTTTCACTTGCAAAAGCCATGATTGCTTGCCCTGTTTTTTCAGCAGCTTTTCATCCCTCTCACACCAGAACCTCTGCACATCACAGTGCACGTTTTCATTAATCAACCATTGAGATTGCAAGGATTAATCCCCAAGCATAGCCAATTGCAATCCAGCCATGTTCATCATCATTTCTATCCAAAGACCATTGAATTTGTGGCTGAAATCAGTCAAAGATTTAACCCTTGGCACAAGGCAGGGTTGCCTCTATCCATTAGCATTAAATGCAAAGCCATTTAGCCTGAATTTAGCCCACAAATCAGCTAGGTCCTATGGATTTTCCATCATTACATGAGATTGCATTTTGGCCTATAAATAGAGATGCAAGGCAAAAAGGTTTACAAGAATTAATACAGCAATATTTACACAAAGAAACACTACTCATAAACACTTGAAACACTTACAAACAACCAGAGAAAACCAGCCAAAGCACTAGCAAAAAACCAGCCAAACACAAAGCATTACAAAGTTCAAAGTTCATCACCAACATTCAAAAACCTTTGCAAGAACCTTCAACCAATCCAAGTTCATTGCAGCAGGAGCTTTGCTAAGGATCTCTGTAAGTTTCTAAGTCATTATCTTGCATCTATAATTGTGCTTACATATCAATTTTGGTCCAAAACCTTTTTGTTCTAAAAACCCCTTTTGAATTTCAAAAGAAATCCCAAGGTTTGCAAAACATCAAAACTGGTTTGTCCAACCCTTTTCATTGCAAAAACTCAAATCTTTTCACTCTCCTAAAAGGTCCTGAGTGTGTTCAGAAGTTGTTTCTGAACAACAGTTCAGAAACAGCTTCTGAACTCAAAAATTCGCATTGTTCGCAGTGCGAAGTCATGGTCGCAGAGCGACCATGACAGAACTCAGAATCTGAGTTTAGGCTCCCAAATGGCCAATTTTTGAGGTTCTAGCCCAAGAGCTCAGAACCTAGAAGTTTTAAAACTCATGTTATTCAAACCAGTTCAAGGATTTTGCATAATATTGGAAAATTCGCAAGTTCGGGTAATACTTTGTGGATAACTTGCAAAACAAGTTATGTGCCAAATCTTTCAAAACTACTTGAACAAGCAAGCTATGTTCATCACTTTCAAATCCAAACTTGAACAATAAACATTGTTCATGATTTCCAAAACCAAAGGTGAACATACGCCGAATTTGTTCGCTTTTCAAAACCGTTCGCAAAATGAGCCGAACTTGTGCGTTTTCTAACAAAATTGCTAAAACTTTCTCATCTTGGGTTTCAAACCAAATGTTTTGATAAACTTTGGGATTTCTAAGAAATTCAACCAAAAACTTGAATGAAAAAGGGATGGTGTGACGTATGTCTCTCCATTGCCCCGATTGTACGAATGTGTGACATATGTCTCGTCGTTCGGACAATCGTCATTCCATTTTCTAACGTATCCGACCATACCAAACCAATTCTTGGCCCCTTGTGGTCAATCCGAACCTTTTGGTCCCCCGTGGCCACTAGATTCAATCCCCCGACTCGTTGGAGTCACCTCGGTCAATGATCGACTCGTTTGAGTCCATTGCACCTCTTTTGGTCCCATAGCGACCAATTCGAACCCTTTTACCCAACGGACATGCCTTTTAACATTCTAGCGCGATTTTAAACAAACGCTTAATAAGTCTCCCATGCGCGAGCATACAAGCTATACGCTTAATAAGTCTCCCATCCGCGAGCATACAAGCTACGTTTAATCGCAAGAATTCGGTTAAAACATCGTTCATTTAAAGTTAACCAACATATGTACGTTTTTCTACCAAAGAACTACGTACGCTTTGAATTCTCCGACTACCGGGAGATACGTAGGAGCAAGATCGACATCTTGTCAAGCGCAATAATAAAAAGTTTCTTTTTCCCTTTCGTTTGTTTTCATCTCTTTTCCCCCCTTTTAGTATATTTTCTTTTGACATAGATAAGCATGCGCGCAAAACATTTAAAAACATTTTAAGCTTTAGCCAAATAGAAGGTTCCCGTTGAGTACAACGGACGTGAGGGGTGCTAATACCTTCCCCTTGCGTAATCGACTCCCGAACCCGACAATGGTTGCGATGACCAGTCCTTTTCCTCATCGTCAAGGGTTTTATTATCGTTTCCCTTTAAAAAAAAAAACTTAAGGGTTTATCAACGTTCCCTTTACACAAAAACTTTGGTGGCGACTTCACAAGGCCCTCCGAGCGTTCGCGAACATCCTCGGAGGATTGCGCGTTTTTTGCGAGTGCGCACAACAGGTTAAGACTCTTAACCTTAAGAAATTCTAAGTTACAGAACTAAAAGAATTTCTAAGAGTTTTTGAACTTGACAGCAAAACAGAGCAAGGTTCAGCAATTTGATTTCAAGAGTCTTAGACAAATTTCTTCTTCAAATCTTCTTCCTTTTATAGAGGAAATTAGAGCTGTTGAAGATTTGCTTGATTTGAGGAAAGAGCCGTTGCAAGTTGAGCTAGGATAGACTGAAAATGTGTGCTGAGCTTTTTGCAGAAAACAGAGCAGCAACCATTTTTGAACTTGCCTACCTTAAAAGCTGGGGAATGTTTGAGTCAGGGAGACAACTGTTCCATTGGGTTGCTCTGACACATCCATGCATTAAATGCGCACAGTACCAGTTGCTTTCCATGCCACATCAGCCTTCAGAAGCTTCTGCGTGAACAGTGCATCAGAAGCTCCCTTTGTATGGATCAGAAGCTAGTCTTCAGAAGTTGACTTTTGTTGACTTCTTCAGACGCTGACTTTTGTTGACTTCCTTCAGAAGCTGCTTTCAGACTCAGACTTCAGAAGCAGTCTTCAGACGCAGGCTTCAGACTCACACTTCAGAAGCACCACTTCAGGAGCACTCTTCAGGAGCACCACTTCAGGACCACTTCAGAAGCACCCAGTTTTATTCCAGCTTTGCAACTTGCTTCTTAGCTTTCCTTTCTTGCTCTAAGCTTATTCTTTCATAACCATTCTTAATTTCCATTCACTAAACACGTGGTTCTGAAATCACTTGAACAAAGCATTAGCAAATAACCAATTTTCTATTTAACACTTTGTTATCATCAAAACCATAAAGAGAGATATGTTTACACATAATGTTTCAACAATCTCCCCCTTAATTCAGAAGAGAGTTGTTTAACACATTTTGTTCCAACAGATTCATGCCTTGTTTAATAGCGTTTCCTTCAAAAGTGCTATCGTAAGTTGTGTATTTTTAATAGCGTTTCCTTTACAAAGTGCTATTAAAAGGCCACTTTATTTTTTTTAAGCTACATACAAAATCATTATGATGATTGGTTTGTAACCCAAATGCAGTCATATTCTTTTCAAATTGAGAATTTCAAAACAATTGTAAAAAAGCTACATTCAGGTTGCAATACCAAATAACATTTCAATTACTCATTGCATATGTAATATGATCAATCAATCTGTCTTAATCCAAAAATCTTGTCTACAAATATCATAACAAAGAGGGCATTACATAGTCAAATTTGTGGATAAAACCAACAATGCTAAAAACAAAATTTCAAACAAATATTCTACTCATATTTCCTTAACTAAAGAATTACCACCTAAATCAAATAACAAGGACAAAACAACAGCAGCAACTAGTAACAGCTTCACCCAACCAATTGCACTTTCCAACCTGCACGCAACAGCAGCTGAACCATAAAAATCCAAATTGTCCATCTCTCATAGCTGCAAATTAACGCCAACACTTTCAGCCTTCTAATTCAATATGAATCACATATACAATCACCTAGTTAGGAAGAATAACAGCTTCTTGGTTTCCTGTTTCATGGAAGAAATATTAATTATGTATTGTACAATAAAAAAATTAGTTCAATATATATATAGTTAGGCCTGAATTAAACTGAATTTTTTGCATATATATAATTAAAAAGTTATTTGGCTAATAAAAGGGTATCCCCCAACAGTATCACTAATACTAGAATTTTAAATGGTAATATGATGAGGTAAAACTATTAGCATGTAAAACATTAAGGATCCACAACTAAGTAATAAAAATATTACCTGAAAATGTTTACTCATACGCTGAGCTACAAAGTTATCCCAATGCTCTTGTTTTATACAGTAAGAATATTTCGCCGGACGTTGTTTATTAAAATCACCATTACTATCTTTCAGAAAAAGCTTGGCAATTTTGGTTCTGAATTCCCGATGCAACTTTCCAGCTTCTCTCAATACATATTCACGATGTTCATCGCCAATTACAAAAGCTTTCTGCAAGACAATGTATATCATGACCAATTATAACAAAAATATAAATATATTAACTTTGATAGTTCAATTTCTTAAAAGGAAGATTAGTTCAGTTCAAGGTTCAGTTTAGTTCTAAGCTTTTATTTGAATAGCCCCGCAAATAGATTAACTTAAATAAAATAAAATATTACAACTAGATTGAGTTAGTGTGTTACTTGAATTTCATCCCAAATGTTTTCTTTATAAACATCCACGGCGGCTTTATTTCTTTTTGCACTCCAATTGTCCAAGCTAATTGGAACTAACCGACGAACTGTGACACCAATGAAACTAGCAAAGCTCTTACTGTTATGCTTAACTGGCGGACCTCTTGCATTCCATTGAACCTAAAACAAAATTGAAGTGCAAAAAAAATAATCAGCAGTCTCACTAATATTTATTAACATTCAAAGAGTTTCAAAAACAAAAAATCAACAACAAAATCATGTCCAATTCCATCTCTGAAGTCTCACTAATATTTATTAACATCAAACTCCTGATTGCATGGTGCTGCCACATCTTTAACATCAAATTTTACCTCTATCCTATTTCCATTGCTTTTGGCATGTGAATTTTTGGCAACCGGGTCACACCACGTTTAGCAATTGTTTTCTTACTAGACGAACCACATTCATCATTTGTAGAATCCATTCACCTGAAAAGTGTAAAAAAGTTACTATACCATACAAGAATAACATTAAGAAACAATAACAATCGGAAATCAGTATTTATCTGTATAGATGCAGTGATGCATTTTAATCCAAGTTTCTGTCATGACAGAAGCACACGATGAAAAGCCCTCAAACTATATTAATGTATTCCAATCTGATGGTTCTCATTCCAATTCATTCCAATGTGATGGTTTGGTTCTTAAATTACCGTCAAGTTACACAAACTAAGATAACTTGTTATCAAATTGACCGATGATGATATTGAGCTGAAAGGTTTCATTTGTGCCATTAATTTTAGAGGCAAAATAGTTCAAAGAATTGAAAGGAAAATAACAAACAAAAGTGTGGGATCCATTAACATTATGGACATGGGCACATTTCAAAGAAAGAAATCGGGAAAATATTAATTAAGTAGTACATCAACATATATAAGTTATAAGTTATAACAGAATACAGATGCATGAAAGGTAAACATCACCAATTCTAACTAAATCTACCTCACCTTTCCCCCATAACCAATTTAATTGCAATTTTGATTTACTTGGTACTGGTGTTATGTTCCACATTAACTCAGCCCTCCAACTTATTATATTAATCAGTCTTATAAATCATATTAATTTTATTAATACCTTATCTTCTTTTCTTGTACTTAATCCTCCTTTTATGCCATTATTATGGCTAAGCTTCATTCAGGGTCTATATATACTAACTCTTCCAAGACCAAAGTCATTTTTATCTCTTGTCACCTATCTCTTTTAAAACAACTCAGTTTCTCTTCTCTTCTCTTCATTCATCAAATAAACTATTTACTCTCTTTCTCTTTTTACCTATCTCTCTTCTCTTCATCACAAAAAATTCAATTCTCTGACCAAAAGCTATATAGCACCAACACACTTCAGCTCAAATGCACAAGTACTAGTGTCCGTCAAGTGTCAGCGTAAGTGTTCGACACCAAAAACAACATCTACATGTATCATTACATTCAATCACTTTCAGTTTCTCAAGTGTCGGTGTCAGTGCGACCTCTAAAATTTGGAAAATTCTAATCAAATTCTATAAACAAAACAAAAAAACTAACCAAATTACATCACACTAATATACATAAATATATCATAAAATTGAAAACAATTTCTTAAAAAATAAAAACTATTAAAAGTGCACCACCGAAACCGAAAAGAAGATCTAAAAATTTAAAAAAAAAAAAAAATTAATACTTACCAATACACCACCGAATCCTGCGAATGCTGTTCGGTGTCTCAGCGGTGAGGGTGAACCCGACAATGAGGGTAGGTATCTCAGCAAGGAAAAAGATTCCGATTCACAAATCACAATAGATTCTCGAGATCTTCAACTACAATAAACAATCTCAATTATAGCATACATAAACTATATTGGCAGAACCTTTTGATTTAATTCAAGTATCAAACACCATTCAATACTTCCACAAAAATCAGTTTGCGGTTCACCCCAAAGAAAAAAGGTTTAAAAAGAAAAATAGTCTTTTAAATACCACATTATTTATGTCTATGAATAAACTTCCATTGATAATTGAGATTGAAGATGTAGAACAGCACAATAACTACAATTTATTTAACTAAATGGATAACAAAACCGTATCACAAGAAATTGAAGAACAGCTCAGATTTTGGGATTAATAAAATCAATGAAATAAATAAATCAAAGAAATTGAGAAACTGCATTATACCTGTGTGGGTGCATGCGTCGGATGAGATGAGAGATGGGGTTGTGAGAAGTGGAGTTCAATGAGATGGGGGTCTCGGTATGAGAGAGATGGGGTTCTGAGAAGTGGAGTTTGATGGTGGTGGCAGTTATGGCAATCGATGGTGGTGGCAGTTATGGCACTCGATGAGTAATTGTTTACATGCCACTTTAAACATGAGATTTTTTGTAACGCATATTTGTAGGAAATGTAATGTGTGTGCTGATGGTCTTGCTAATCTAGGATTATCTCTTCCTTCTAAAGACTTAGTTTGGTTTTCTGATATCCCTATCTCTTTGAGGGGGGAGTACATTAGGAATAGGTTGGGAATGCCTAACTTTAGGTTTTTTTCCTTCTGAAAAGGTTAGGCCTTGTCCCCCTTTTCTTTCTTGTACTTCTTTATTTTCTATTTTATATATTGGCTTGAAAGGGTGCTCACTGCATCTCTTTCATTTATAAAAAAAAAAAAAGTCTTTTTATCGCTTTATAAGTAAATAGTTCATGCTTTGACAACTTCAATTGAATAGCTTGTAGCACTTTTTTGTTTGGAGAGAAACAACCTTAATGCATTTCATTAATAATCAAGAATTCAATACATGATGGGATGTTGTAATGAATACGGAAACTAGCTTCCAACAGAGCCGCCTTAGCTAAGCTATGAGCAACTCCGTTTGTTTGTCTCCTAATGAACTTCACATCAGAGTTCGTAAGATCGGTGCCTAGCAGGTGTACACACTTCATAATTATCACACTAAATTCCGATACACCAAGTTGCTTTCTGTAAAAGTTATCCACTACCGTCTTGGAGTCCACTTCCAAATCCATATTCTACAACTGTAAATCCTTTACCCATTCCATAGCCTGTAATAGACCAAGTGCTTCCCCAATATCAACATTAATGATGGGAAGAACCATTTAGTCTGAGCTAACACAAAAACCCCATTTGTGTCTCTGATGCAAATGCATCTACCCACTTTGTCCATAATCTCCGAGAAAGAGGCATCGTCATTGCATTTGTACCTACCTTGAGATAGTTTTACCCAAGTTTCGATCTGGTTACTTGTGTTGCTTGTAGGAGTCGCAGCCTTCACCTCTTGGGTATTCTTCCAACTAGCTAAAAAAAGTAGAGGCTCTGTCACAAATGGATTGGCAAGTATCCAAGACATCATTCCAAATCTTGTTGTTTCTATTTTTTCAAATACTCCATATAAGAGTACCAAAAAGTGGATACTTTGCCTGCTGCACCCGGTCAAAAATCTCAAAAAGGGTAGAAGAGATGTCAGTAGGATTGAAAACCACAGCTGATATTTCGTTCCATAGCCGCAACCGCTGCCAACATTGAGTACTTTTTGGACAACGAAATAAAGCATGTAAATTGTCCTCTTGTTCCGAGCAGAACGGACACTGTGTGGTGCAATTCATACCCCTGGCTTGCAGGCGAACTCGTGATGGGAGGAAACCACGAGCAACTCTCCTTAGGAAATTTTTAATGCACGGGGGAGCTTTACAGTGCCATGTCTGATTCAGTTTCCATTCATTCCATGTTGTTCAACAATTTGATTTCTATCAATAATGCTTCTGTATGCACTGCGGACAGAGTAATTTCCTTGCATCTCAAACTTCCAGACCGATCTATCATGTTGAACCGATGCAAGTAAAGGAGTCATGCAAATATGATGAGCTGCGTTGTAACACCCACAATAATTTTATCTAGAATATTAGCATGCGCATTAAACTGATACTAGATACATCTAAATTTTCAATAAATAATATTACAACTGAATGAGTACAAATTGGCTCGTTTACACAATTATCCAAATACCAATAAAATACATGTACAAGATTTCTGATACACTCCTGAGATGGTACCTGACGAGCAACTGCACTCTATTCAGCGTATCCCTGTAGCTTTTCCATTCACCACTCTCATGTTAATACAAGGAATGTTTATGACCTTTTCTTCCTTTTCCGAATGTACAAAGACGTTATGGCGTTGCTAGAATGGTTTTCTGGCCATAAAACACATTTCAAAAAGAGGGTGGCACTCTGTTTTTATCGTGGCACGATGGCTATTGTTGTGGCACGATGGATACTTGTCGTGGCACGATAAAGTCAGTGCTGTCAGGCCCTGTAGCTTTTCCAGAAAATTCCAATACAAGTTTTACCAATTTCTCAATACCAGCATATACATCAATTAATAGGGTTTTTAACTAGGAAGATCATAACATATCAAGTATTAACAAAGGGAAACTAACAAATCAAGATTTTAACCTAATCATTCAAGTTTTCCTTTCCTCATTAAAACCTCAAAATCTACCCCAAGCAGGGTATTAATCATAAGGAGCTCACCCTGATCTCTTGCTTAATGCTTAGCCAAGCTTCCACTCCAAAACTCTAGCTTGATTGCTTCTTTGCCAAGCTTTTCTCTCAACCCTAGCTTTACCCCTTTATCCTTTCTTGTTTCCTTGACCTCCAATGGCTCAAGAGTTCCCAAAATTGGTGCTTGCTCATGAACTTGACCATATGGGAGGATGATTAAGTGAAGATTGAAGTGAGGAGGGGGAGAGGATTGCGTGAGGTGAAGTAGAGAGAAGGGAGAGGATTGTTGTTAGAGAGAGGGAGAAGAATGAAGAATGAAGAAAATAATGGTTTTGCCATATATAAAGCTCATGAGAGGTAATTACCAAATTGCCATTCTTTCAAATACTTCTGATACGTCGTCTCGACACTGATAAATATTTGAGTCTGAAACGGGATATTACACTCTACCCCCCTTAAAGAAATTTCGTCCTTGAAATTTAGAATCCTCTTGAAATTATATAATTGAATAAATCTTTCATACTTCTTGCAAGTCCAACTTAAAGTTACTAAGCCTTGGGTACTCTTATTGAATCCATAAATTTCCTTCATTGCCTGTATGGTCTTACTCTGACAACATTGGGTCAATCTTATTCTCCTCAAATATTCCCACTCTTCGAAAAGTCTATCGTACTACAATTCAATTCTAACGAATTCTTATCTTTGACTCTCGCCTCGTATGATGGCATCTTCAGTTATAATCGTATCATTCTTTATATAGAACCATCCTTACATTAAAAAGGCATCTGATATTGGGTATTCTCAGCGGTAGTAAAGACTACTGTAACTACCTCCACTCTCCAAATATAAATAGGAGGCATTATCTCTAGTACCTGTCCCTTTCCTCTGTCACCCAAGGGTTCTACTTATCACAACCATAAACATTGCTTCCATTTCCACTGCGGAAATCCTTAAGAGCTCGAGAAATCTTATAGGCTTCTCGCGTCCCGTCTTAACTAGTCGACGACAACGCGTATCTAAATGATTCAGGAATTTTCTTCCTAACTAGGATTCCGACAATCATGCTTCATTCAAGATACTTCTTGGTTATATCGGGGTGAGTAGAAGTGGCCTCATGGATCCTGTCTATAACTCATTCTCGAATTCTAGCCGTAGCGTAAATATTTTTTATACCGATAAATCCAAAAACTTATAGGAGTTTAGTCCAAGTGATGAGTGGTATACACCGTCTCGCATATCATCATATGGTACAATTCATCGCACATAATTTACATATATATTCGAGTACGAGTGCACTACTAATGGGTACACAGTACGTCGCATCATCTTTGTCCGACTAACGGGACATCATTCTTAGTCAAATTATCTCTGAGACAATACCACATCAACTAAAGTTCTTCTTCTTACTCTTAACTCGTGTTTATTTCTTGAGTATACATTAACCCATAACGTAAATTATGGTTACATTCTATCGGCATTATAAACTTATTTCTCATTCCTGAACATCGAGTTCAAGATCCTTGAATATTCTTAACTAAAACACGTTCGGTATCAACAAACCTGTTCTGATTAGCATCTTCTCACTTTAAACATTACTGACTGCGTTCCTTAGTTACTTATACATGTCACATAACTGAAAAAGAATGTGTTACACTACTATCTGAGTAGCATAAACACTGCCCGATAAGTATACATTACTAATCATAACCTGGTACATGTGACATGTTGACATACATGGGTACAATGGGGAATATACTCAAACACCACTACATTTGTCGTTTCTGATCAATACTTCAAATTCCAAATATTCTTTTGCAAGTGTAACCTGTACTGTTGTTGCCTTATGCATAATCCTCTTTTGGCTAAACTTACTCTTCAAGTCGACTTGAAGTTATTGAGCTAAAATAGCTAGATTACCGTATTAGCGGTGACTTCCATCGCTTTAGACTTAATGTGCTAGGAACACATCCTTCTTATTTCTTATCACATATTCTTAAACTACTTTGATTTCTATTTCTCATGAGTTTCGAGGTTTGAAGTATTCCTCAGTTTAACTTTTAAAATTTCATGTTAGAACTTATGATAAGTTCGAGTCGTCACTGCTTACTGCTATTGTGTGGTTCACGAATTGGGCACTTATTGCCTTTCCTACGGTTCATCGGACAAGGACTTCACAAGCATCCTTGTTTCCTAAGCTTCGGCTTAGAATTGTTCGTTAACCCATCCTTGGATTATTTCTCTGCTGCGCAACTCTGATTCTTAACGACTCGAGTTAGGGTTGGAGTAATACACCATTATTGCCATATAAAATCTCTTTGACCAATCTTTTTACTTATAACTTTGTAGTTACCATGACAAAACCATCTTACATTATTGTTTCTCTTGTGGCTTAAACACCTGCTTAACTTACTGATTGGTCATCTCCTGACTTTGTGTTTCCTTTCGGTCATAAACAATATACTTGTTTTCGCTAAATTACGCCAAAACCTGTAAGCAGTTTTCAGCAACAGTTACGAGCTAAATAGTGATTCTGTCAAAACAGCTTATACACTTGTTCTAGCTTATTCTCCATATTCCGAATTCTGTAACCATCTCATGGTCAGCTCAACATGTATAATCATTTAAACATTGTAGAAACCCTACTAAGAGCATACCTAAAGCAACTTAAGTTCACACATTATTCACTTGTGGCAACTTCCAAAACAACTTATGGTTTCTGGAGGTTCACAGCTTTCATTCACTGAATCCACTGATGGTTCGAGTCTCGTTTCTATTCATTCTATTCTTATCCGTAAGGATTTCATATCCATAACCTTCTTCAAGACAACTTAGGTCCCCATAACTTTACCATATCTCTTAGGTTACTCCTCGAGTTTCTCCGAAAATAATCCGTCTGGAACAAATTCAAACTCTTACCGGCTCTCCTGTAAGCCCAAACATCGGTTACGTCTCTTCGAGTACCCGATTAATTGATCTTAATTTCAACGCTTATCATTACCTATTGGATTCCTCCTGTAACTTGTTACTGTATTCACAATTCAAATCATGATCTTATTATCTGAATGATTCTTCATATAGTTTGAACAATCCAAAAATCTGTACCTTCTACCACTGTCGAAAGCATATCAACACAAGGTGATCTCTTTTAGCTTCTAGAATAATTGCTTAAGGACACCCGTCGATTGAAAACGTAAAACTCCTTAACACTAACCACGACATTAACTTGTGCACTAGCGACGATCTTCCTGTCACTAGAGCCTTAAAATAATTCTTGGCTAATTCTGATTATTCCTCAAAAACTGGTCTACTATAATCATGTGTTGTCTTAAACTTGCTTTCTTCATCCAATCAAGGAAGTTCGACTTGTTCATCCATCAGTTCGCTAAATTCCGACATCATATTGTTCAATATCTTTTTTCCGATTCTGCTGAAAATTTACATCTCATCTCTTTCCCCTTTATGGGGGTATCCTTCACTTGTCGCTAAGCTTGCGTTTCTCAAACAAAACATCTCGATGACTCATAATAAAAGAAGGTAATCTGATTCACTTTTCTTTGTGTAAAATTCTCGTTGAGCTTAGCTTATTTTCCAATCTCCTTACCAAATAAAACATATCTGAATCACGTTTCGATGCACAACAGATCTTATCATTACTACTTACTCATCCATCCTGGTTCCTAGGTTGCATACCATCTTCTCTTCATAATTCACAATTCTGGTGCTTAAGGTTTGGGAAATGCGGCTGATCTGATGGGGTTAAACTTGCGTGTGCTTCACCTTCAAGACCACATTTGAGGGGTAAACTCCGTCCAAATTGTTGGGTTTTTGTAGATTGGCTACATTTTGCAAAAACATCTACTAGCCAGATGCTTGGACAGATGCTGTAGCATATGGAACAGCATTATGTGACCTGTGTTTTTTCGCGCCAGCTAGCGCTTTATTTTTGTACACAATCTTCCAAAGATTTGCTTGAAGTTTTATTTTCCTCTAGCTTGCTGATCAAGGCGCGTGTATCTGATGATGTGTAAAAGGCGGTCTTGCCTTGGTATTTTTCCAAAAGATATCGTTATATTTTTGGAAGCTTTTTATTGTTTCTAAAAGAATTTCCAGCTGGACCGGACAATGTCCATGCTCTGTTTTGAAGCCCAAACTCGTGCTATCTCAGTAATATATATTTGTGAAGACAAACCCTAATAGGGTTACTGAAAACCGTGTGTAATAGAAAAGTGTGCGTTTAAGGTTTTTAGGGTTTCTCTTGTTAATTGTGAGCCTTGCTTGTATCTTCCTGATTCAAGCTAAGGACTGTGTTTGTTTGAGTTGTAATTGTGAACTGCTCCTAAGCTTTTAAGTACGGAGTGAGTTTGTGTCATTAGAGTGTGTCTCTTTTACTTGTGCTTTTGTGTGTTTGATAACAACACTGTCTATGTTGTTGGTAGGAATTGAGACGGGGTCTCATATCTAGGAGTTCCTAGATAGAGTTGACACTGGTAGGGTCTAGGTGCAAAGTCAAGTAGTGTGTTTACGTTGGTCTTTTCACTAGAACTATAATAGTGGATTCATTCCTGGATTGGTATCCCCCAGAGTAGGAGAGTTGCTCCGAACTGGGTTAACAAACTCACTATGTACTTTATCTTTCTGCTGTGTTTCTTTTATTTCGTGCTTTGCTACGCTGCGTTATTTTAATTTTAGTTCTGAGTAGGACAAGTGCTCGGACAGTTGTGCCAACATTGTGCACAGCGTCTGTCGGTCAGGTTGCCAGGAATTTCAATTGGCATCAGAGCAGGCACCCTGTTCTGTGTGGGTGAGCTCCAGGGAAAGAATTTTCTGGCATAATGGATAGAGAAGGAGGACTGGTGAACAGACCACCCCTGTTGGATGGCTCGAACTATGACATTTGGAAATCACGCATGACAGCATTCTTGAAATCTCTAGACAGCAGAGCTCGGAAGGCTGTGATTAAAGCATGGGACCATCCTAAAATAAAAGATGCAAATAATGTTGATACTGATGAGTTAAAACCAGAAGAGGAGTGGTCTACAGCAGAAGACACTGCAGCTATTGGAAACTCTAAAGCCCTGAATGCTTTGTTTAATGGTGTAGACAAAAACATGTTCAGGTTGATTAAACAATGTACTGTTGCTAAGGAAGCTTGGGATATCCTAAGAACAGCTCATGAAGGTACTCAAAAGGTCAAGAAGTCAAGGCTACAACTGCTGACAACACAGTTTGAGAATCTTAGAATGAAGGAAGGGGAGAGTGTTCATGACTTTCACATGAATGTGCTAGAATATGCTAAAACATTTGAATCCTTGGGGGAAAAGATGTCTGATGAAAAATTATTAAGCAAAATCCTCAGGTCCCTGCCTAAGAAATTTGATATGAAAGTTTGTGCAATTGAGGAGGCCCAAGATATTGGAAATATGAAAGTTGATGAGCTGATTGGATCCCTTCAAACTTTTGAATTAAAAGCTAATGAAAGATCTGAAAAGAAGGACAAGAACATTGCCTTCATCTCCAACACTGATGAAGATGATGTGGAGAGTAATTTAGATACTGATGAGAGCATCTCTGAAGCTATTGTGTTGTTGGGTAAACAATTTAATAAAGTTATGAAGACGATGGACAGACGCCCTAGGACACATGCTCCGGACAACAGTCGCAACATCTATAAAAATGTCAACAATCAGAGGAAACCTAGAACTGATGACAAAACCAATCAAAGCAAAGGGGTGCAATGCCATGAATGCGAAGGATATGGTCACATCAGAACTGAGTGTGCAACGTATCTGAAGAAACAAAGGAAGGTGATGACTGTTTCTTGGTCTGATGAAGATGAGTCAGAAGAAGAACCTGAAACTGCAAAACATGTGAATGCCTTGACTGGAGTGTGTACATCTGACAATGAATCTTGTGATGAAGAGGTAACATATGATGAACTGGCTGATTCCTACAAGGAGCTATGTCTCAAAAGTGAGGAAGTTTGTAGAACTTTAGAAAAACAAAAGAGGACCATTGCTCTCTTGCAAGCTGAGAAGGACAAACTTCTGGAAATGAACTCAGGTCTCAATGATGAGGTTATTTTACTTAAATCCAAGATTGACAATATGAACAAGCAACTGCGGATGATGAACACAGGTACTGATGCTTTAGACGAAACTCTGGAGATAGGACAGAAATCTGGAAATCCTAAAGGTATTGGGTTTGACTACAGATCCTCGCTTCATCAGAAACAACCACCAGTGAGACAGTTTGTGCCATCTGTTAGTACTTATGATCCCACTATGTCAAGATAGATGCCCCAACATCAAGTGAGACAACAGGCATCTGGATATAGGCCCAGATCAAAAGGAAGATATTATGGTTGGGTATGCCACTACTGTGGAAGAAAAAGACATATCAGACCTTTCTGTTTCAAATTATATGGTTATCCAGACAGAACTTATTCACCAAGACCTGATCCCACAGTGAAGATCACCAAGAAGCAGTGGAAGCAAAAAGATGATAATCCCACAAGCAACAATGTGGATCCTAGAAAAACAGAACCTGAAGCTGATGAGATTGCTCAAATTGCTCATACATCTCTGAGAGTGTCATCCAGAAATGATTGGTACTTTGACAGTGGGTGTTCCAGGCATATGACTGGCGATAAAAATTACTTAACTGATGTTATGCCTTATGCTACAAGTTTTGTGACTTTTGGTGATGGAGCGAAAGGAGAAATAAAGGGTATAGGAAAGCTTGTGAATGAGGGTCTACCCAAACTTGATAATGTTCTTCTAGTGAAAGGATTGACTGCTAACTTAATTAGTATTAGTCAACTGTGCGATCAAGGATTGAAGGTCAACTTTACAAAGAGTGAATGCTTAGTTGCTAACAGTAAAGGTGACATCCTGATGAAAGGTGAAAGATCAAAGGACAATTGCTACTTATGGGTCTCTCAAGATAAAGCAAAGTTACCTACTTGTCTAATAACCAAAGAAGATGAAGTAAAACTATGGCACCAAAAGCTTGGGCATCTGAATCTCAGAAGCATGAAGAAAGCTATTGCTGAAGGAGCTATCAGAGGTCTACCAAAACTCCAAATTCAGGAAGGAAGTATATGTGGAGAATGCCATATAGGAAAACAGACCAAGATGCCTCACCAGAAGCTGCAACATCTGTCCACATCCAGAGTTCAGCAAATGCAATCTGAATTTGAAATGAGTCTTGTAGGTGAGCTAAATTTCTTTCTTGGTCTTCAAAGTAAGTATGCTAAAAATATAGTCAAGAAATTTGGGATGGAAAATGCTGCTCATAAAAGAACTCCTGCTCCCACACATGTGAAACTATCAAAGGATGAGAAAGGTGTGGATGTTGACCAAAGTATGTATAGAAGTATGATAGGGAGTCTTCTATATCTCACTGCAAGTAGGCCTGATATCACATTTGCAGTTGGAGTGTGCGCCAGGTACCAAGCTGAACCAAAAATTAGCCATCTGACTCAGGTAAAGAGAATTCTGAAGTATGTGAATGGTACCAGTGACTACGGTATGTTGTATTCTCATGGGGAAAGCACTATGTTGTTAGGGTATTGTGATGCTGACTGGGCTGGAAGTGCAGATGATAGAAAGAGTACTTCTGGTGGATGTTTCTTTCTAGGTAACAATCTTATATCCTGGTTCAGTAAGAAGCAAAATTGTGTTTCCTTGTCTACAGCTGAAGCTGAGTACATAGCAGCTGGTAGCAGTTGTTCCCAATTGTTGTGGATGAGACAGATGCTGAGCGAGTACAATGTCAAGACAGATGCTATGACATTATATTGTGACAATCTGAGTGCAATTAATATCTCTAAAAATCCTATACAACACAGCAGGACTAAACACATTGACATTAGACATCATTTTATTAGAGATCTGGTTGAAGAAAAAATTGTCACTCTTGAGCATGTTGCAACTGAAGAGCAATTAGCAAATATTTTTACAAAAGCTCTTGATGCTAATCAATTTGAAAAATTAAGACGGAAGTTAGGGATCTGTTTATTTGAGGAATTGTAGCAGTTAATTTATGGGAGGCGTGCAACAGTTATTTTCTCCCTCCTCAACCGCTTGATGCACGCAATTCAAGGAAGTTATTTCCAACCTTCCTTATTCAAACCTCCCACACGCTACCATCATTATTCTTTTCTTAACTTCTCCCAACTTCTCAACTCCTCTCTTGCCGCTCTCATCATCGTTCAAAAATCATCCTTTCTTCATACTTCCAAACAACAAATCAACACCATGTCTGATTCTATTTCTCCACAAAACGTGCAAGATCAAACCCCTGAACTTCCATCAGATTCAATTTCTGGAGCGATTATCACTGATGCTCTACCACTCACTACCATTCTTAGTTCTCCTGCAAAGAAGCAACACACTAAGTCGCTTGTATCACGGAAGAAGGATTCTACAAAATCCAGCAAAGCTACTTCTCCTACCGTGATGAACAAGAGTTTGAAATCGAAAGGTAAGAAATCAAACACTCCCGCTGTTCAACGTATAGGGCTAAGCATGCATGATCTGTACTGTAAGGATAATCCTTTTAAATCGAGTGTTGTAGAACCAAATGTTGACACTTTTGTCAACAAATCTAAGGATATTACTGTTGAAGGTACTGTTGTTGCGTCTGAAACCCTAGGTTCTGATAATCCTAAGGTATCTGACAAATTAGTTGGTGATATTTTTAATTCCCCTATAGAACAAGATATTACTGCTGTTTCTGTTGAGAAAAATGTTGTTGATAATGTTGGTACTGAGACACCTGTTAATTCCCCTGGTACGACAAAGGATGCTGTGACAGATGCTCAAGCATCTTTGTCACAAGCTAATGAGGAGACTGAAGTGGTGGTTCCAAACACCCCTGATACTGTGAATGTCCATGAGAATGATTCTTCAAAGCCTCAGGATCAAGATACTGAGACTCAGAATGCTGTGGGTAATGCTGAGATTGAAAATTTAGACCAGGCTGACATTGTTGCTGTTGAGGATGTTGTGCCTGAAGAGAGACCTCTGGAAAAGACTGATGCTGTAGGTGTTGCTCGTAGAACTAGGAGCAAATCTGTTAAAACTGTTCCTACTGGTAGTGAATGTAACAAAGAAAGTAAGAAGAAAACAACTAATACTGGGAAGAAGCCTATGTATGGTCCTCCCAAGGCTTGGAGCAAGAAGGTGTCTCAAAGTGATCAGAAGAAGAAGAGCCTCAAGAGGAAAGATCCTCCCACTAGTGATTCTGATTTTGAGGTTGCTGAGACTGATGCTGCCACATCTGGTGGAGCTTCTAGAAAAACCATGAAGGGTATGAAAATCCCTATAACCATCCCCCCAGCTCCTCTGGATAATGTATCTTTTCATTTGGAAAGTGGGTCTTCTAGGTGGAAGTTTATATATCACAGAAGACTAGGACTGGAAAGAAATCTGAAGGAAGATGTGTTCAAATGCAAAGAACTGGTTGATGTTTTGGAGTATGCTGGGCTGATGAAAACAGTGAAAAATCTGGGTCCCTGTTATGATAAGTTGGTCAGGGAATTTCTGGTCAATGTCTCTGATGAATGTGATGATTCAAGGAATCCTGAGTATAGGCAAGTTTTTGTTAGAGGTAAATGTGTCAACTTCTCCCCTCTGGTTGTCAACACCTACCTTGAGAGATCTGTTGAGGAGACTCCTGAGCTGGAGGTAACTGAGGACACCATTTGCAAGGCCATCACAGGTAACAAGGTTAAGCATTGGCCTAGACATTTGTCTTCTGCACAACTCTCTCCCCTGTATGCTGTTCTGAACAAGATTTGTGCACAAAACTTGACTCCAACTACGCACTCCAACTCTGTTGCTTCTGGTTTGGCTAAATTGATTTATGCTGTGGGTACCAAGTCACCTTTTGATTATGGGGCCTACATTTATTATCAGGTTCTGGAGCATGCTAAGTCCTTTGCTATCAAGTTTCCTATAGCTTTTCCCACTCTCCTGTGTGGTATTGTACTTCAGCAACACCCAGATATCTTGATCAGTACTGATGAGCCCTGTAAGAGGCCTGGCCCTCTGTCCTTGGATTGTAGTTTGCTGTCTGAGAAACATGCTGCTGACTTAGCTGGTACTTCTGTCCGGACAACTAGTGTGCTCACTAGAAAACAAATGATTGCAGATCTAACTGAGACTAGTATGGCTCTTGGAGCTAGGAAGATGAAAATTGACAGGATAATTGCAGCTTTGAAGGCTGAATCTGAAGCTGAGGGTGAGCAGGATGAAGAAGAAGGAGGGAATAAGACTGCTTCTGCTGGTGATACTGAGGAGTTCTCCGCTGACTCTGATGAGACTGTTTCATTCTGATTTTGATGTTTTTCCCTGTTCTCAGTTGTTGTACTCTTTTTGTTTTTTTGTTGGTTGGGCTAGACCCTGGATTTCCTCTGCACCTGTGTGTGCCTTATGGTCTGTAATATGCATTGTGTGTGGTATCTCTCTTCTGTGTATGCATGGATGTTATTTGTCAGAATTTTTGGCTAAAAAGAGGGAGTAGATGTAGCTTATATTATAGTATCTTGGCTGTTTGTATGTATGGTGCATGCTCTGACAGATGCTCTGACATCTGTATCTGACATCTGTATGTGTTGAGGGGTAATACTGTGGATGGGTATGTGCATGTTTTTGAGGGGGAGCTGTTACATTTCAGGGGGAGCTGTTATATCTGATTGTTTCTGGTGTGTGGAAATTTATTTTTTCCCTGGTGTTGTTTTTCTCTCTTCACTATGTGAATCCACTATATGAGAGTTTATTTCTCTCTGGTTGTTCCTATGAGGCTAGATGTTTTGTCTTAACTGTTGCATGCCTCTGATACTACTTGCAAGTTATCTTTGTCTAAAGAGCTCCCTTGGAAGTAGTCTCGTTATATGCTATGATATTTTCTTCCTTAGTTGTGTGCCTATGTTGACTTGAAGGAAAATTATCTGTGTATCTCCCAAAGAACTGACTCTAGAGTGTTTTAGCCAAAAATTTGCCAAAGGAGGAGATTGTTGGGTTTTTGTAGATTGGCTACATTTTGCAAAAACATCTACTAGCCAGATGCTTGGATAGATGCTGTAGCATATGGAACAGCATTATGTGACCTGTGTTTTTTCGCGCCAGCTAGCGCTTTATTTTTGTACGCAATCTTCCAAAGATTTGCTTGAAGTTTTATTTTCCTCTAGCTTGCTGATCAAGGCGCGTGTATCTGATGATGTGTAAAAGGCGGTCTTGCCTTGGTATTTTTCCAAAAGATATCGTTATATTTTTGGAAGCTTTTTATTGTTTCTAAAAGAATTTCCAGCTGGACCGGACAATGTCCATGCTCTGTTTTGAAGCCCAAACTCGTGCTATCTCAGTAATATATATTTGTGAAGACAAACCCTAATAGGGTTACTGAAAACCGTGTGTAATAGAAAAGCGTGCGTTTAAGGTTTTTAGGGTTTCTCTTGTTAATTGTGAGCCTTGCTTGTATCTTCCTGATTCAAGCTAAGGACTGTGTTTGTTTGAGTTGTAATTGTGAACTGCTCCTAAGCTTTTAAGTACAGAGTGAGTTTGTGTCATTAGAGTGTGTCTCTTTTACTTGTGCTTTTGTGTGTTTGATAACAACACTGTCTGTGTTGTTGGTAGGAATTGAGACGGGGTCTCATATCTAGGAGTTCCTAGATAGAGTTGACACTGGTAGGGTCTAGGTGCAAAGTCAAGTAGTGTGTTTACGTTGGTCTTTTCACTAGAACTATAATAGTGGATTCATTCCTGGATTGGTATCCCCCAGAGTAGGAGAGTTGCTCCGAACTGGGTTAACAAACTCACTGTGTACTTTATCTTTCTGCTGTGTTTCTTTTATTTCGTGCTTTGCTACGCTGCGTTATTTTAATTTTAGTTCTGAGTAGGACAAGTGCTCGGACAGTTGTGCCAACATTGTGCACAGCGTCTGTCGGTCAGGTTGCCAGGAATTTCACAAATAATTTGTGTAATCCACAATTGATTCTCTTAACTGTTGGATATTAAAATCTCATCCGGTTCGAGTGCGCAAGTCCTTCGATTCTTACACACTTTGTCCTTGTTGGGAGCCTAGAGGTTCCAATAATCGACCGATAATTCTTCATTCCGAGTTTATGGGTATGATAATGCAATTCTTTAACTTTGTACTTGGAATTCATACTTAGTCTACTCCTCACTTTAACCTTTCAAACTACGGTTCCCGTCAAGGTTCCAACTCATTCCTTAGATTATTCCATAATTCCTTATTCTTTATGTCTTCTACAGCTGAGACATCGCTTAACGACGCGTCCAACTTGGTTAAGGTACTTCACCTTACTCTTAAATATCTCTTATATTCCTGATACTTTGCCATCAACAGGCTTAGTTACTTTACGGTTTGATGGCCACCATTTGGCATTGAATACTTCTTCGCCAATTCTGTCTTAAAAATATGGCACCTTAATCCTCACTCTTCTTACGCTTCATTACTCCTCGGTCACATTCAGCTCTCAGACATTTGTCCTAACTGTCATATACTAGATTGAGTTGATCAGGCTCAACTAGATGTGACCTTTAGAACAATATCCGAAACCCAATGGTCCCACTACTTTTATTGAATTTTTAATGACCCAAGGAACGGTCTGAATCGACCTGCTCTGATACCAATTATAACACCCATACTAATGTTATCTAGAATATTAGCATGCGCATTAAACTAATACTGGATACATCTAAATTTTCAATAAATAATATTACAACTAAATGAGTACAAATTGGCTCGTTTACACAATTATCCAAATACCAATAAAATACATGTACAAGATTTCTGATACACTCCTGAGCTGGTACCTGACGATCAACTGCACTCCATTCAGCGTATCCCTGATGCACTTCACCACGAACCTCTTGCTTACCTGAAAACCTGCACCAGAAGGATTGGGATGAGACATAATGTCTCAGTGAGCTCTAGCCCAACCTACTGTTGGCAACCTCGAGGAAACCTAGGGTCGCCATGCACTAACTCTTGGCAATCTCGGGGAAACCTATGATCGTTGTCAGTCTCTACATATCTTGCGATCAAGGGAATACTAGGATCGCTATATGTCTCTTATCATATACTTATCTTATACATAATCTCATACTTAGTGATCGAGGGGAATTCTATGATCACTTTCCTGATATCTGATGACTATTTTGTCATATTCTTATAGTATTACATATACATCTTTCTGATAACATTGAGTTAGAAAGTTAGCGTTGAACATACAATAATTAACTTGATTCATTTTACGGAGTGCATCCGAGTGGAGTAACCCCGGAGTACATCTCCCTACTACCGGTGAAAATTTCTATCATATCAGGCTAACACCGTACTCCTCTTGTCGTCGTGCGGTCATCCTTGCGGAATAACTCGTCCCACTAGCGTGAACCTCCTGTGTCCCACTAGTGTGAACAACAGAAGACACGACTTATCTTATTAATAATCTTAACTTAATCGTATACCTTCCGTGTCCCACTAGCGTGAACGACGAAAGACGCGACTTAACATACTTTCCATTATTAGTCTTAACTTATGCATGAACCTTTCGTGTCCCACTAGAGTGAACAACGAAAGTCACGACTTAACATTTTAATTAACCTCTTATGTGTGGCTATCCTCGCGGATGGTAACTTCACCGTTCCAGCTCGCCGGAACCCCCTGTGTTCTAACTAGCGAGAAACCATGAGACACATTTAATCTTTTAATTATCTTAGCTTAAACGTGACCCTCAATGCCCCAACTAGCGGGAACAACGCGAGAGACGACAAGTATCTTCATATTAATAATGATAAGTTTCAATATCTTAAGACGTAGTAATTCCATCTCTTACTATATACATATAACTTGAAATCTTACGTGTGGACAACCCTCTCGGAGAAGTCTCATCCGGCATAATCCAGAGCCTGCTGGACACGTTTAGCATAGTCTTATTAGCTGATTCTTGTCTTAATTCTGGTAAGTCTATTTGATACTTTATACTGCTCATATGAATATCTAATGCATTCATCAGGTAATTAATCATGAGATACTTAACCTATACATAAGGTTTTTAGCTTATCGTTCTCATAAGCCACTTACTTAATTGTTGGGAATCTGAACCCCTTATCTTACCTGAAACTTATGGATAATTCTACCCATTCGTCATGAAAGACGTCTGAATTCTATTGAGATTAATCCCTAATGGTATTTGAAACACCATTCACCACTCTCATGTTAATACAAGGAATGTTTAAGACTTTTTCTTCCTTTTTCGAATGTACAAAGACGTTCTGGCGTTGCGAGAATGGTTTTCTGGCCATAAAACACATTTCAAAAAGAGGGTGGCACTCTGTTTCTATCGTGGCATGATGGCTATTGTCGTGGCACGATGGATGTGCTAATCCATATGATCATGGCACGATGGATACTTGTCGTGGCACGATAAAGTCAGTGCTGCCAGGCCTTGTAGCTTTTCCAGAAAATTTCAATACGAGTTTTACCAATTTCTCAATACCAGCAAGTCTATATACATCAATTAATAGGGTTTTTAACTAGGAAGATCATAACATATCAAGTATTAACAAAGGGAAACTAACAAATCAAGATTTTAACCTAATCATTCAAGTTTTCCTTTCCTCATTAAAACCTCAAAATCTACCCCAAGCAGGGTATTAATCATATGGAGCTCACCTTGATCTCTTGCTTAATGCTTAACCAAGCTTCCACTCCAAAACTCTAGCTTGATTGCTTCTTTGCCAAGCTTTTCTCTCAACCCTAGCTTTACCCCTTTATCCTTTCTTGTTTCCTTGACCTCCAATGGCTCAAGAGTTCCCAAAATTGGTGCTTGCTCATGAACTTGACCATATGGGAGGATGATTAAGTGAAGATTGAAGTGAGGAGGGGGAGAGGATGGCGTGAGGTGAAGTAGAGAGATGAGAGAGGATTGTTGTTAGAAAGAGGGAGAAGAATGAAGAATGAAGAAAATAATGGTTTTGCCATATATAAAGCCCATGAGCGGTAATTACCAAATTGCCCTTCTTTCAAATACTTCTGATACGTCGTCTCGACAATGATAAATATTTGAGTCTGAAACGGGATATTACATGCGTTATCGTAAAAAAGGATATGAATGTTCTCTGTATGCCATTCCTTCGAGTTTGGATGAAAAAGGTCTGAGACTTTCATGGTTGCCATAACCGGATTTATATTAGCGGGTCGAGGAATGGAATGATTGTTACAGATCCATGAGGGATCCCACACCGAGATATTAGTGCCATTCCCTATACTCCACTTGAAACCATTTTGAATGACGTCTTTAACATTCCAAAGGCTTCTCCAGACAAAACTCGGATTATGTCCAGGACTTGCTGCCAAATAATCACTATTTAGGAAATATCTAGCTTTGAAAAGTCTGGTGATCAAAGAGTCAGGGTGAGTGAGAAGCTTCCACACCTGCTTCCCTAACATTGCTATGTTAAAAGCTTTCAGCCCTTTAAATCCCATTCCTCTATAGTTTTTTAGGACCGTAAGCCGTTCCCAAGCCATCCAATGCATCCCTCTTCTATTACCGTTACCATGTCCCCACCAAAAAGCGTTGAGCATTTTTTAAATTTCTTTGATTAAAGAATTTGGTAACAAGAAAGTGCTCATTAAGTAAGATGGGATGGATTGCAGAACCGACTTTATCAAAACTTCTCTTCCTGCTTGATAGTCAATTTACTTAACCATGAAGAAATACAAAAAGTAAACTTAGCCACCAAGGAAGCTTAGACAAGAAGTTTACTTTGTCAAAAAGTAAACTTAGCAACAAAGGAAACTTAAACAAGAAGTTACTTAACCATGAAGAAACTTAACTAGTAAGTAACCAATGAAGCTTAATCATGAAGGAAACTTAGATAGTAAGAAACCAAGGAAGCTTAACCTTGAATCGACTTAAGCATGAAAGAAACTTAATTAGGAAGGTTAGTTGGTTACACACACAAAATGGATGCTTAATCATGAAGCACATCACAAGTGAATCAAGAAAATCGAAAGAGATAAAATTGCCATGCGAGCACATGCATTCGCCCAACAATTCAAGACAGAAGCTCATGTTTTTAAACAGGGCAATTCTCCCAACAAAGGAATGACTTTCCTAGCGAGTGATGGTAGTTTAGAGCCCTCGTGACTGAGATCGAAAAGACTTCAAGTGGAAGAAAAATTCATTCGCCTAGCGAAGACATCACTCACCTGACGAAAGTTCACTTTTTAGAATTCTTTGAATACAAGCTTCACTTTATCATTCCTAAGGTTCTAAGAGCTTAAGAATGAGAAAGAGTGAACGATCCAGAGGGAGAGAGATAAAGGTGGAAAAGACGGAAGCATCTTCTTCAATGTCGATTCTCTCTCTCTCTCTTATTCTTGTGATGTATTGTAAGGTTATGTGTAACTAATTCTCCCTATTGTTAGCATTAGGTGAAATTTATATGACTCTAGTGTAGATATTTGATTTGGATGGTTATATATAAATTTTATTTTACTATAGCGATCTATCAATTTTCGCACTTAATGCATTTTAGACATGCAATCCAAAATTATTCTTTTGACTTAAGAAGTGTTAGACATAGACTTCCTTTGTAAGGTACATGAATAAAGGAACATGTAGATGTTAGTTGTGATACATCAGGATAGGCTTACAATCACACACACTACTGAAACAAAATGTCATTCTATTAACTAACTCAACAAGATATCAAAGGTTAGATAATATAATGGATCTCCCATTATCTGTGAAACATCGATATCTACGAAGGGAGATAATGTAAAGGTACAATTAAAATAGGAGAAGTATATAATCAATCAATGAAGAAAATTAGATGATTAGTTAATGAAACTTAATCTCATCATTATTTTCTCTATGTTCTTGTCTCCCTTTTTAAATGCATAGATCATTCCATACACAAACTACCATTTTTATATACTTAAAACTATAATAATGATTGAGGCACTAATCTCGCAATTGAAGAAAATGGAGAGCTTGTCTAGCCATTGAGCCATTGAAACAATTATTGTTAAATATTTAAAGTTGTTTCTTTTCTCTATAAAAAGAGACAAATTATTAGCAAAACAACATCAATTTGCTTATATATGCCGATTCCAGCCTCCAAAATTGAGTACCCAAATTCTAATTGACGCAAATTCGTTAGAGCAGGGCCTCTAAAATGTTTGGGACGGTCTTGAACCCACACATATATGCTGGCTAAAGTCTCTCTTTTGAATTCATTAAGCCACCATGGTGATGGCTAAGCAAATCTCTTAATCTCTGCACTGGTTGAGCTCTCTATCTATATACGTTGGGTTGAGTAAGCGAGGGCAAGAAACAAAATGTTTATGAAGTTAATCAATCTCCAGTATTACCAAATTGAGTGAGGCTATGATAATTGTCAAATGAGCGTTAGTTTACCTATATTATTATGGAACTTATTAAGTAATAAATCTCATGAACCCACCCCCCCCCCCCCCCCCCAAAAAAAAAAACGTATAAATAGGTTAAAATCAAGTTTATATTAGTCTTTTACTATATTTCCAACACAACATTCAAATACTTAAAGCATAGGTATATAAGCTCCAAGCATTGAGCTTAAAAGGCAAACCAAGCCTTTGCCCGGCAAACCAAGCCATTCTCCTGGCAATACAAGTTAGAGACTCAAGTTGTGAAATAGGGGAAGATTTCCCAACGAAGAAAATGGCTCACCTTGAGAGCAAGAAAATTGCTCTTCTCCCATACACTTTTGCTCATTTCCACGTGATTTGACCAAAATATCCCCAGCGTAACTTAAGTCACGTTCGGGATATACCAGCGTGAGTTAAGTCACGCTCGGTATATACCAACGTGAGTCACGTTTGTTTTAGGTAAGTTATGTTTTCACCAATTTTGCACAAAGATAATATTTTTTGAAGACCCCAAACATACAATATGTTCTGTTCATTTTTTAAAAGCATGTCATGTCTTAGAAACAACATTAAGAACAATTCCTTATTCAAAATAAATCATAACTAAAAATATACAAGTACGCGTAAAATAGAATACGACAAATTTATTTAGTTATAATTTCATCTTCGTTCAAATAAACGAAGTGTTACGTTACATTACATTACATTATCCTTAAGGATGTTATATCATCATGATATTGGATTAAAATTAAATTCATGAAAGTTTTCCAAAAATGTTGGCATTGAAGTGTCTTATACTTAGTGTAAAAATTTGCAAGTCTCTTTCAAAACTCAAAAGAATGAAGAGAACACAACACATGTATTCTACCGAATCAACTATATAGGTTATCATATTGAATCCCTTCATATAGGATGAGTTGTCACAGAAAGGAATGCATCCCAATATATTCTTTTGAACTTAATCCTACTGCCCTGTCAACTGACAAGTTTCAATTGACAGAGGAGCTTGATCAAGCAGAAAACAACATCTTAGAAATGCATTCCCTTCTGTGACACTCATCATATACGAAGGAATTCGATGTGAAAACATATATAGTTGATTCGGCAAAATACATGTTGTGTTCTCTTCATTCTTTTGAGTTTCCAAAGAGACTTGCAAACCTTTACGCTAAGTAAAAGACACTTCGATGCCAACATATTCAGCAAACTAACAAGAATTAAACTAAAATCCAACAAAATAATGACACAACATAATAATACTACATAAACATTTTCATCTGGCCGAATCAAACTCTTAAGAATATCTTCAGGCGATCTCAGCAACGTAGCATCCATCTCGATCCTCGGGAACATGTTGTGCTGACCAAATATCGAGAACATGCTCCTCATGTCGTCGTCATTCATTAACTCCGGCCGACTGAACGTCAATCTCCCCCTCAGAGTCGAAGGATGGATGTTTATACCAAACGTATTCCACCCTTCATGTGTCTCCGTTGTTGAATCGTTGGTTGATTTCATCAAGTTGATCCTTCAGTTCTTTTAACGTGACATCGTCCCGAACCTTTAAAAAATTAGGGTTCCCACTGTTGAAGCATACTTAAGCGTTGAACAAATTGTCCATTGTTTCAGATCTACTTGAGCGTTGAACAAAAAATGTACCAAAATGTCATAAAAAAAACGCAAATGCGCGAGAGTAAATATAATACATTTATGTCCGTCAAAATGTCATAAAAAATAACTAAAAATATACAAATGTACAAATGTCACAAGACCCTACTCCTCTGGACTATGGCTTCTAGTCCTCCTCTGGGGAACCGGCTCCTCCTGCAGAATGAGATACTCTAACGGGATGCCCTGCAAAATACCGATAAAGAGTGGAGACGCAAACACATCAGGATGCTCCATTGCACTGTCCACTCTGGCTCTGATGTTTGCAATAATCTTCAGTGGGTCGAGAACCTGTCTGGCCCACTGCTGCTGAAAAATAACCTCCTCGTAAAGAGGGACAGGAGCCGTGTACTCAGCAACGGGCGCAGGGGCACTCATGATAGGATGAGATACACTGTAGTACCAAAGCATGTACCCTTGCTCATACCTCCACTGCATAGCCGCTGTTGTTGGCCGACCCTGAAGCCCATGTGGAAGGACATGGAGCAGAAAATCCTGAAAGGCCATAACTATCGCCTGAGCATGAATCACAGTAGGAGATCTGGGGACGGTATGCACATATCCGTACTATCTCAGAACCCGCTCCGGAAAGTGACGACACATAGTCATACTGCTGGCCATGATCCAACTGGAGTACCAGTAAATGTCGTGGAAAGGCGTGATGTCCCGCCGATCCTCGTACGACCTCGAAATCACATCAGCATTAACCATCAGATCAATGAGGTCATAGTAGTGTCCATGATCAGAATGGTGAAGTTGAAGTAAATGTCACTAGAAGGGGGGGGGGGTTGAATAGTGACCCTTTTAAAATTTCTTTATGCTCTTTGAAAGGTAGAACTCTCAAGGCTTTGCTTGGAGTAGGATGGTTAGTAAAACAGAATAGAATGAATATGTAAAACTAGAATAAATAAAACGGAAAGTAAAGAGTACAATTTAAGAGAGATCACACAGAAAAGTTATCCTGGTTCCCCCAATATGGGTTAGTCCAGTCCTCACAGCTTTTGTGAGATTATCCACTAATTGTTAGGAGTTTCTTCCTCCTCTTTGCAATGTGCAAAAATATGTATTCTCTTAGCCTCACCAAACTTACACTATCACTCGTACTTTTGAAGAGCTTGAGGATATACAATCAACTATGTATTTTCTTAGCCTCTCCAGGCTTACACCACTGATATTATAAGCTTCAGCAAGCTTACACTATCACTCAAGTTTTTTACAGTCTTGAGGATATACAATCAAAATGAGACTTGATGTTTGGATCAATTTACAACTTTCAAGCTACTAAGAGAATGAAGGGTTGTATTTCGAAATACTCCTAAGAAGATGATCCAAAAATATAATTGAGATTTTTAGGAGTATTTGATATTAAGATTGATTGATGAATTTTTCTTTTGTTTGTAGGCTTGTGATTCTTTCCAAAATTCATACTTTCTTTGTTGAGAGGAAGCTTCTATTTATAGCCAATCTTCAACCTTCAATATCTTGCCACTGTTCTTTCTTGTATAGACACCCTTCATGTTTGATAGGAATTGCAAAATTGCCATTTTCCTATTCTTTTGTATGTTGAGGTCGAGTGTGTCATGCTCATGCTTAGCTTTATAACTAAGAGGCTGAACGAGACATTTATCCAAAAAGTACATGAACAGTAAAAGGTCTTTTTACCTTTACCACTTTTCGTTGTTTGTGCTTCAAGATGCATTATTTTATTGTTCTTGCATTGCTTTATCTCCAAGACATCATTTCTTTATTATTTTGCATACTTGGTCACAAGAAACATTACTTTATGCTTTTTGCTTTGCTTGCTCATCAAGACTCATCCTAAAGCCTTGTCATCATCTTTATTAAATGTTTAACACATGTTTGAAGGAATATTTGTCCATTTTCATCTTGCAAGGGCGCATGTCTTTCCTTTCTTGATATTTTTGGATTTAATTAAATAAATATCCTTACTTAATTAATTATTGAATTATCACCATATTATTCTTGAGAAGCTTGATCATTTAAAAACAAAGGTCACAAGTCTTTATCATATTGTGAGTGAAATTCTGGCCAGGCAATAAGACAGAGTTACCAGGTTCTGAACCAGACAGGTTCTGAACAATACGCAGGGCACAATAGATTGTAAAAAACAGAGCACAAACAAAAACAATCAGAGGCAGCAAAATAACAAGTGCAGGAAAGTAAAAGGCACAGAGGTTTGTTAACCCAGTTCGGAGTAAACACCTCCTACTCTGGGGGATACCAATCCAGGAAGGAAATCCACTATAGGATTTAACCCTTAAGACTCAAGACATTGACTCCCAGTTCCAGCCTAAGCAATTAAACTCCTCCTAGTCTGATTTCTACCCAACTCTTGAGTATTAGAAAACCTCTAACTTCCTATTCAAGTAACTAAACCCAGCCACTTGAACAACCCTGAAAACTACCCTGTTTTGAACACAATTTCAATGAAAGACCTTCATTCGTACCTACAGGCTTTGAATGAATTTACAACTTAATAAAAACTCTAAACCAACTCTAACAGAGTGGTGCACAAACAAAACTCTAAGGTTTTAAAATACAAAGACTCAATTCTCTGATCTAAAACTCTGTTCTACGTAAGTCTTGAATAGCAGCAAAGCTCCTCCTTTTATAATCTTCAGCAAGTCTCTTAATTATGCTCCAAATCTTCTGAATTAGATTTGTTTCTGAATTATGAGTAATCCAATAAGGAAACAAATAAACCAGGAAAATATCTTCATAAGATTATAACAGAAAAATACGAGCATTCATAAATCCATGCCAAATCTTCATGAAATCTTCTTCGAAACAACCAGCATTCTAGAAGCAATATGCGTGGATAATTCTTTGTTAAATCTCGCCAAGATTCGCGCAAGAATAACTTGAAAATAACCAGCTTCTGATGAAGTCAACATAAGTCAACGCTGGCATCAGAACCTGAATTCAGCTTCTGAAGTGCTACAGTGCTTCTGAAGCAACCTTCAGCTTCTGATGGTGATTTCAGCTTCTGAACAGCTTCAAATGAGAAAACTTGTAACTGAAGAATTGTTCTAATCATGGAGATGCTTCTATTCAACACATTGGTTTTGTCAAAACATGCAGCCAACACCAAAAGACTCAACAATCTCCCCCTTTGGCAAATTTTTGGCTAAAACCAATGTTCACACACCCAAGTTCTGCAATCTCCCAACAAATTTACTCAGCAAAGAAGAACTCCACAGTAATATATCATAGCAATCAGTTTATGCAGCGGATTCAGCTATGTTAAACAATCAGTTTCAACTTCTGAACACTGATACACACTTAACAGCTTCTGAGCACATTCAGCATCACTTCAGGACAACAAAAACCACATAAAACTCTCCCCCTGAAGCTTCACAAACATAAACAAACACTCCAGCTTCACAACACTCCCCCTGCAACTTAGCTTCTCATACAAACTCCCCCTTACTACTGTATCAGAGCACTCAGTGCACAATTGTTCTTCAGCTCCACACTTCAGGACCAAGGACAGCTCTTCACTCAGGATGTTAACACACATGTACTCCCCCTGAGACACATATTCCCCCTTGATCATAACTGGACATATCTTATTTCTGCAAAGGTTCTGAACTCTGAACATAAAGCTTGGTATCAGAGCAAAACTAGTCACCTTCTGAATCAATGACACACATTCTGAACTTAAACATAAGATTTTCTCCCCCTTTTTAGCCACAAAATTATGACAAACAATAGTCTTCATATAGGGATTAAAATAAGTAACACAGATCCATGAAAACATATCAGACTCAGACTTAGGTTCAGGATCACACTTAGCACAGGCACAACTGGCAGGTACTCTATCTTCCTCACATCCAGTTTGCAGTAATTGCTATAATTCTTCATGTAAACACACACCTAACTTGCTTCTCAGATTCTCAAACTGTTTAGCATCTAAGGCCTTTATGAATATGTCAGCAATTTGATCCTCAGTGTCCACATGTTCCAGCTGAATAGTCTTATCCTCCACAAGGTTTCTGATAAAATGGTGTCTGATATCAATGTGTTTAGTTCTGCTGTGCTGTATTGGGTTCTTAGAGATGTTGATAGCACTCAAATTGTCACAAAATAAGGTCATAGTTCCTTGTTTCATGTTGTACTCCTCCAGCATCTGTTTCATCCAAACCAGTTGTGAACAACTACTCCCAGCAGCAATGTACTCAGCTTCAGCAGTTGACAATGAAACACAATTTTGTTTCTTGCTGAACCAAGAAATTAAGTTATTTCCTAAAAAGAAACAACCTCCTGAAGTGCTCTTCCTGTCATCAGCACTTCCAGCCCAGTCAGCATCACAAAATCCCATTAAATCAGAACTTGAACTATGAGAATACATGATTCCATAATCACATGTGCTATTCACATACTTCAGGATCCTTTTAACTTGTGTCAGATGACTCATCTTAGGATCAGCTTGGTATCTTGCACACACTCCAACAACAAATGTGATATCAGGCCTGCTTGCAGTCAAGTACAGTAGGCTTCCTATCATGCTCCTATATTGACTTTGATCAACAGATACTCCATGTTCATCTTTGGTTAGTTTCAGATGAGTAGCAGCTGGTGTCCTCTTATGAGCAGCAGATTCCAATCCAAATTTCTTCACTATGTTCTTGGCATATTTACTCTGAGAAATGAAGATTGTATCTTCCATTTTCTTGACTTGCAATCCAAGAAAATATGTCAGCTCACCAACCAAACTCATTTCAAATTCTGATTGCATTTGCTGAACAAACAGTTTGACCATCTTCTGAGACATTCCACCAAAAACTATGTCATCAACATAGATCTGAGCAATCATCAGACTCCCATCTTCATTCTTCACAAATAATGTCTTATCAGAACCTCCTTTTCTGTAACCTTGAGCTACAAGAAATTGAGTCAGCCTTTCATACCATGCTCTTGGTGCTTGCTTGAGTCCATATAAGGCTTTCTTCAACTTGTAAACATGATCTGGAAACTGATGATCCACAAAACCCTTAGGCTATTCAACATACACTTCTTCTTGCAGATATCCATTCAAAAATGCACTCTTCACATCCATCTGAAATAGTTTGAACTTTAGAATGCAGGAAACACCCAACAGCAATCTTATGGACTCTAGTCTGGCCACAGGTGCAAAGGTCTCATCAAAATCAAGTCCCTCTACTTGAGTATAACCCTGAGCAACCAACCTTGCTTTGTTTCTGACTACAGTACCACTTTCATCTGTTTTATTCTTGAATATCCACTTAGTGCCAATCACATTCAACCTTTCAGGTCTTGGAACAAGATCCCACACTTCACTCCTTTTGAATTGATTCAACTCATCTTGCATTGCTTCAATCCAAAATTCATCAGTTAGGGCTTCTTTCACATTTCTGGGTTCAAACTTAGACACAAAATAAGAATCAGTAGCAGCTGGTTCTGATCTCCTGGTTCTGACCCCTTGATCCAAACTCCCAATGATAAGCTCCTTAGGATGATCCTTCTGAACTCTAATTGATGGCCCTTTATTGGTAGGATCATGATCTGGATGCACTTCTGCTTCTTCAGACTCTGAATGCTTTTCTGCTTCTGAAGTTTGTTCTTCTGAGGCTTCAGACTCTGGAACTACTTCAGATTCATCCTTCTCATTCTCAACAGACAGATCATCAATAACCACATTTATGCTCTCCATCACAACCTTAGTTCTTGAGTTAAACACCCTATAGGCTCTGCTGTTTACTGAATATCCCAAAAATATGCCCTCATCAGACTTAGGATCCAGTTTTCTCCTAGTTTCTCTGTCAGCCAAAATATAGCATCTGCTCCCAAACACATGAAAGTATTTGACTGTAGGCTTCCTTCCTTTCCACAATTCATACAAAGTAGATGTTGTTCCCTTTTTCAAAGTGACTCTATTGTGTATGTAGCATGCTGTGTTCATTGCTTCAGCCCAGAACATATATGGAAGTTTCTTAGCATGCAGCATAACCCTTGCACATTCTGCTAGTGTCCTATTCTTCCTCTCAACTACACCATTTTGCTGAGGTGTGATAGGTGCAGAAAACTCATGCTTTATACCTTCAGAAGCACAGAATTCTGAGAAACTCTTGTTTTCAAATTCTTTGCCATGATCACTTCTGATTCTGACAATGCCACAGTCCTTTTCTCTTTGTAATTGAGTGCACAGGTCTTTAAATACTTCAAAAGTATCAGACTTTTCTCTAACAAAACTGATCCATGTGAATCTTGAGTAATCATCAACCATTACAAAAGCATACCTCTTGCCTCCAATACTCTCAACTTGCATAAGCCCCATCAAATCCATATGAACAAGTTCTAGTACTTTAGTAGTTACCTGGTGAACTAATCTGGGATGAGACTTTCTTGTTTGTTTCCCAATTTGACAATCACCACAAACATTGTCCTCATTGATCTTCAGATTAGGTACACCTCTGATAGCTTCAGTACTTAGGATTTTCTTCATGCCTTTCAGATGCAGATGTCCCAGTTTCTGGTGCCAGAGTTTGACTTCCTCTTCTGAGCTCATAAGACAAGAAGTCAGACTTCTTTCTTCTTCAGAAACCCATAAATAACAGTTGTCTTTGGATCTGCATCCCCTCATCTGAATCTTATCTTCCTGATCAGTAACAAAACACTCTTGCTTGTTGAAATTAACCTTCAATTCTTGATCACAAAGTTGGCTAATACTGATCAGATTAGAAGTTAATCCTTCCACTAGTAACACATCATTAAGTCTGGGCAAACCTTCACTGATCAAATCACCAATACCCAGAATCTGACCTTTTACACCATCTCCAAATGTCACATAACTTCTGGAGTATGATCTGATATTGCTCAGCAGCTTCTTCACACCAGTCATGTGCCTTGAACACCCACTATCAAAATACCAGTCTTCTTTTGAAGTGGCTCTCAAAGAAGTATGAGCTATAAGGCCTACATTCTGAACTTTGGGCTTCCACACCTTCTGAACATTGTGTCTGATAGCAGCTGGTTCAACTCTTCTATACTGAAAATGTTCAGGATAGCCATAAAGTTTGAAGCAGAATGGTTTGATATGCCCTTTCTTTCCATAATGATGACAGATCCATGGATGATTTCTCCTCCTTCTGTTTCTGAAAAATCTCTGGGGTTGCTTCTGAGGTAGCATCTGAACATGCTTTTGACCTTGCATCTGACCTTGCATCTGAGGTCTCTTCTGAGCTGGCATCTCTGCTTGTTTCTGAGGTCTCATCTGAGATGTCCCAATCATATGATTATTAGTTTTAGTGGCAGGAACAAATTCTTTAACAAGAATCTTCTGTTTGGGGTTCTGAGTCTGATCAATAAAACCTAAACCAGCTTTTCCTTGTTTCTGGACATCCAGAATCTCCTCCAACTTATCAGTAGCAGAGTTCATCATCCTAACTTGCTTCTTCAACTGATCAAGTTGGGATTTAAGTTGGTTTACTTCTTCTTTTAATTCTGAATTCTGCACTAGAAGTTCTCCTTTTTCAGCCTCCAGTTGAAAAATAGTCTCCTTCTGATCCAAAACTTGTTTGCAAACCTCAACACTTCTGGTATATAGCTTCTTGTAATTGTCAGCTAGTTCATCATATGAGGTTTTAGCAGCTTCAGACACAGATGAGGCTTCAGACTCTGAGTCAGACTCTGAAAAAGTCTCAGACTCTAAAACAGCTTCCTTCTTCAAGATAGCTCCTGACCTTACTACCAGACCAGTATCACACATACCAGATTCACTTCCAGCATCTTCTTCAGAATCATCATCAGACCATGCAACAACTAGGCTTTTCTTCTTCTGCTTCTTAAGAAAAGTAGGACATTCAGTTTTGATATGTCCATAACCTTCACACTCATAGCACTGCACACCTTTAGCTTGATTACTTTTCTCCTCAGACTTGGTCTTTTTCACATCAGTTTGTTGCTTCTTGTTGTTGAATCTGAAATTCTGACCTTTGGCTTTGGCTCTTCTGTCAACATTCTTCAGAATCTTGTTGAATTGTTTTCCCAGCAACACTAGAGCTTCTGATAAGTCATCCTCATCAGACTCTTATTGATCATCAGCTTCAGAATTCACACTAAAAGCTACACCTTTTCCTTTCTTCTCAGGCTGTTTACAAAAGGAAGTTTCAAAATTGAGCAATGACCCAATCAGCTCCTCAAGCTTCATAGTGGTAATATCATGGGCCTCTTCAATTGCTGTCACCTTCATATCAAATCTTCTGGGCAGGGACCTGAGGATTTTTCTCACTAACTTCTCATCTAACATCTTCTCCCCAAGAGAATCAAAGGAATTAGCCATGTCCAGCACATTCATGTAGAAGTCCTGAATAGATTCATCTTCCATCATCTTCAAGTTCTCAAATTTTGTTGTGAGAAGTTGAAGTCTGGATAGCTTAACCTTAGAGGTTCCTTCATGAGTGGTTTTCAGAATTTCCCAAGCATCCTTGGCCACAGTACATTGTTTGATGAGTCTGAACATGTTCTGATCCACACCATTAAAGATTGCATTCAAACTTTTGAATTTCCCAGTGACAGATCATCTTCAGCTTTGGTCCATTCCTCTTCAGGCTTCAGAACCTCAGTCTTGTTCCCATCTTTGTCCAAAACTACAGGATGATCCCAGCCCTTAATCACAGCTTTCCAAGTCCTGCTGTCAATAGATTGTAAGAAGGCACACATCCTAGACTTCCAATACTCATAGTTAGTGCCATCTAGTAGGGGTGGTCTATTGACATATCCTCCTTCTCTATCCATGCTTGCCAGATATTAACTCCTCTGGATCTCACCCAAAACACAGGCAGGGTGCCTGCTCTGATGCCAATTGAAATTCTGGCCAGGCAATAAGACAGAGTTACCAGATTTTGAACCAGACAGGTTCTGAACAATACGCAGGGCACAATAGATTGTAAAAAACAGAGCACAAACAAAAACAATCAGAGGCAGCAAAATAACAAGTGCAGGAAAGTAAAAGGCACAGAGGTTTGTTAACCCAGTTCGGAGTAAACACCTCCTACTCTGGGGGATACCAATCCAGGAAGGAAATCCACTATAGGATTTAACCCTTAAGACTCAAGACACTGACTCCCAGTTCCCAGCCTAAGCAATTAAACTCCTCCTAGTCTGATTTCTACCCAACTCTTGAGTATTAGAAAACCTCTAACTTCCTATTCAAGTAACTAAACCCAGCCACTTGAACAACCCTGAAAACTACCCTGTTTTGAACACAATTTCAATGACAGACCTTCATTCGTACCTACAGGCTTTGAATGAATTTACAACTTAATAAAAACTCTAAACCAACTCTAACAGAGTGGTGCACAAACAAAACTTTAAGGTTTTAAAACACAAAGACTCAATTCTCTGATCTAAAACTCTGTTCTACGCAAGTCTTGAATAGCAGCAAAGCTCCTCCTTTTATAATCTTCAGCAAGTCTCTTAATTATGCTCCAAATCTTCTGAATTAGATTTGTTTCTGAATTATGAGTAATCCAATAAGGAAACAAATAAACCAAGAAAATATCTTCATAAGATTATAACAGAAAAATACGAGCATTCATAAATCCATGCCAAATCTTCATGAAATCTTCTTCAAAACAACCAGCATTCTAGAAGCAATATGCGTGGATAATTCTTTGTTAAATCTCGCCAAGATTCGCGCAAGAATAACTTGAAAATAACCAGCTTCTGATGATGTCAACATAAGTCAACGTTGGCATCAGAACCTGAATTCAGCTTCTGAAGTGCTACAGTGCTTCTGAAGCAACCTTCAGCTTCTGATGGTGATTTCAGCTTCTGAACAGCTTCAAATGAGAAAACTTGTAACTGAAGAATTGTTCTAATCATGGAGATGCTTCTATTCAACACATTGGTTTTGTCAAAACATGCAGCCAACACCAAAAGACTCAACAGTGAGAATTGAATTTCCTATCCTTAATAAAATTCACTCAAGAGCACACATTAAATAACAACATTAAATCATAATCTTAATTTAATCACAAGAGTTTGTTTATCATTTAAAAACAATGTTAAAGGGATTTTTGCTTCAACAAATGACCCCTGGGCGGTTTCCATCTAGCAGCAAGCAGGTCAACACGATCGTAGTTCGGAGCCTGAATCCTCGAAAAGAGCTTCTTGAAGTGCTCGAAAAGCCATCCCTACAAACAAAAAGAGACACAATAATATCAACACAAGTATCATACGAACAAATATTTCAGCATCACAAACGCGTAATGTGCAAGTCATTTATAATATGTTATAGAAAAGAAAAAAAAATATTATCTCAAGTGGAGTCATGTAACTGCCACAAGCGCCAACGGCCGGGTCCGTAGCAAGAGAAAGCTGGTGGTAGAGTCAAGCAAACACCATCCCGCCCCAGGACCACTGGTGCACCATGTCCAAGTCCTGAAGCATTATCAGCCACAACAGATGAACGCTTCTGCTGTTTTTGTTGGCGAAAATGGTGACGCCAACCAAGAATAACAAAAATGCCTTAATGCACTACGTCATAACCCTCTCCTGCTCCACCTCCTCCTCCTCTGCATCACTAGGCTGCTCCAACTCATTGCACCTATGCAAGAGTCTGTCATATTGTCTCCACATGTTATATATACTAATATACCCACCCCACTATTTACCTATCTCAGTCTCAGCCTCCTCCTCTGTCATACCCAGCTCGGTCTGCAACAGCTCCATACCTATCTCGTATCCTACATCGCCGTCAGTCATGAGACTCCAAACGATGGGGATGTGTAGAAGACATGCCACATCATCTAGTGTGACGATCATCTCCCCAACGGGCAGATGGAAGCAGCTGGTCTCTGCATGCCATCTATCTGACAAGGCGGTGATGAGGGGAGATTTGTGTTTTCGTACCCAGTCTAAAGGAGGGGTGCAAGACCGGATGCCTCCACCCGCTGCCAGAACCATACATGTGCCTGTGTCGGGACTGTCACATTATGCGTCCTCTGAAACTGAAATACAAAAAATTAAACGAACAACAAACTGTTAAAAATATAAACATTCAAATTGACGCATAATTAAATTGACGCGTAGTTAAAATGACGCGTAATTAAAATTGACGTGTAATTAAAATATTTTAACATAAAAATTAAATCGTAAAATTAAATTAAAATAAACATATCAATTGACGTGTAATTAAATAAAATTAAACAATTATACTTACTGTGACGTCGTTCCAAAGCTTGCATGCCACGTGTCTACCGAAATTTGGTAGAAGCGTCAAGTCAGTAGGCCCCCCCGGGAAAACTCTCTGGCACGGCCTCCTCCTGAGCCTGTTGCTGGGCCTCACCCTCCTACTGCTGAGCCTGCTCGTACTGAAGCTGATACTCCTCATGTTGTTGCGGATGCTCGTGGGGTCCACTATCTGGGACGCACCCTTCTGGGACGACGTCCCCACATCTTGTCTCCTTCGAAGAGCAGGAGCAAGGCGCGCAACCGCCTTTTCGGCCCGTGCACTCCCAGTCATGGTCTCCCTGCCTGCTCTCAATCTCTTTGGTCTCTCATACATATCTAGACAACATTTATAAAAGCAAAAATCAATCATTTTCATAGGGACATTTCAATCAATCATTTATAAATAATCAACAACAATAGTTCAATTTTGGCAGTGTCATTTCAATCTCTAACCTTCGACATTGCATTCAAACTCACTATAATCAACATTAACAATCCAATTTCTAACTAATTTCATCATTAACAATGCAAAAATCAAACAAATTTTCATTGAGACATTTTATCAAACACCTAGAGTTCAACATAATCTAACAATTTATAACTCTAACCTAACTCCAACCTACCACATTTGAGTCAAACCTACTATAATCAACATCTAATCAACAATTTCTAACTTAATTCATCATTAACAATCCTAAAAACTAACATGCACCATCCCATCAGCATGTGTTATGTCTTGTAAGTTATATAATGCATGTAACTAATTTCTCTATGTCTTGGAATTAAGTATCTCTTTGGTTGAGCTTCTACACCCTTTAAAAGCACTTCTGGTAGCTTCAAAAGTGAAAATTAGCAATTCCAACATGTTTGTTTCAACTTCTTAAAATCAATTCTCATCTCCAAAATCAATTCTGGTTGAAGCTACAATTTCTAACTTTTGAGTTAACTAGAATCAATTCTCCATTAAATTTTATATTTTGATTATTACAACCTATTATTTTCCTTTATTGCCCTTTATCAATTCTACTTCTTTTTTCTTTGTATTTAATTTGATGAACCAAATTTAATCAGAAAAATTAACGAATTAACCAAATTAGCCCCCAAAAAATAATATTTATGGTCATGAGTTACCAAGTTTTGGATTTTCCTTTACCCTGTTTCCGTTCAGATTTACTGTATTTTTTTTTTTTACATTTTTACGCTATATTTTATCATTTTTGGCAACTAACTCTAGTATTATTTAACTTAAATATATTTTATCAAAAATATAAAATATATGAACAAATATTTTTCCCCTCTAAAAAGGAACAAATATTTTGTAAAAAAATTGGTTTAATGATCATATTTATTAATTTTTTAAATTAATATATAGAAAATTTATTTATTTAAATTAAATAATATATCTATATTTAGTATTCATCTACATATACATTTAACTATGTCCATTTATTTGTATTTAGCTATGTTCATTTTAGTAATTATACATTCAAAAACAATTTTGATCAAAACTATTCAAGCATTATTCATTCTGTTTAATCAATTCTGCATTATTATATCCAAACATAAATCAATTCTCTCAAAATCAATTCTGTCAAAATCAATTCTATCAGAATCAATTCTGTCATAATCAATTCTATCCAAATCTGAATCAAACACACATTAAAGCTACAATTCCTATCTTTTGAGCTAACTAGAATCAATTCTCCGGTATATTTTATATTTTGATTATTACAACCTATTATTTTCATTTATTGCCCTTTATCACTTCTTCTTCTTTTTGCTTTGTATTTAATTTGATGAACCAAATTTAATCAGATAACTTAACGAACCAAATTAGCCCCAGAAAATATTTATGGTCATGAGTTACCAAGTTTTAGATTTTCCTTTACGGTGTTTCCATTCGGATTTACTGTATTTTTCTTTTACCTTTTTTTTACGCTATATTTTATCATTTTTGGCAACTAACTCTAGTATTATTTAACTTAAATATATTTTATCAAAAAATATAAAATAGATGAACAAATATTTTGTAAAAAAAAATTGGTTTAATGATCATATTTATTATTTTTCTAAATTAATATATAGAAAATTTACTTGTTTAAATTAAATAATATATCTTACATTTAATATTAATCTACATATACATTCAACTATGTCCATTTATTTGTATTTAGCTATGTCCATTTTAGTAATTATACATTCAAAAGTAATTTTGATCAAAATTATCCCAACAACATTCAGTTTGTTTAATCAATTCTGCATCATTGTATCCAAACATAAATCAATTCTCTCAAAATTAATTTTGTCAGAATCAATTCCGTTAGAATCAATTTTATCCAAAGCTAAACCAAACACACACTAAGTACAATTGGTTAGGAATCTTGTTGGATTAAGCCATACTAGGCAATCTATATTGATAGAATTGAGCTTTGTATCATGATATTGATATAAATATATATTTGTGAATATATAATAATAATAATAATAATAATAATAATAATAATAATAATAATAATAAGAATAATAATAATAATAATAATAATAATAATAATAATAATAATAATAAGACATTTCTTTATTGATTTTGTTTTGTTTCAAAATAATAAAGTCCCGAGAAAAGTTAGTTCGTTTAATGGAACATTAAGTATATATAACTTAATTGTGAGACCCCATTACACATAAGGACGCTATTCTTAAAGTATTTGCAGTCAAGCTTTAGTGTGAAGTGAGATAACATTAAAACATGTTGACTATTATGTGGGTAGACTGATGATCACATCTCATGGATCATGGTTAAAGAATTAGCAAGTCACATAGATATAAATATTAGGAGTAATATTTATATTGGATTAACCCTCCATGAAAATGCTACATAGGAATTTATGTAAGTGTCATAAGTAATTCTCATAGTGATAAGTGATGTATTTCACCCTTCAACTAGAAATCACTATGTACCCTAGATGTAGGAGCCGAGTACTTTGTTGTCGTTCAAACATTGTTTGTAACAGGGTTACTATAAAGTCGGTTGATGGGTACTCAACGAATCATGTCGAGAGACATGAGTGGCCAAGATGAAATTTGTCCCTCCTACCTAACAGGAGAAATGTCTAAGGGACCAATATTGAACTAGACAAGGGTGACACGTTATGCCTTGTGTTCGATATAGACATGAGGGAAAAAGATAATTATACATAAGATCGTGATCACAAAAAGTTTTGTCAGATCACACGACATTCTTATCACTTGAGTAGCAATGTTGTGTTGCTAGATACCGCTCACTGTTTATAATATTAAATATAAGATTTGATATTAGAACATTGCTTTTCTCACATCAAACAAAGCTGAAACACACTAGAAATTGACGTTTTTACCCCGTCGGCAGTTAAGTGCTGCTGGGATGGTGCATCGGCAGTTAACTGCCATCGGCAGTTAACTGCCGCTTCGGGCAATTATGCAGAACATAACCTGCTATTTTTGCAAGCAAGCCATTTTTCGGCCTATTTATTACCTGTAATCAAAACCGACAATTCCAGAGGCAGTACAAATCATACATCAATTATAATCATTCATAAGCAAGAACAATACATAATCTTTCACAATTGACCAAAATAAAATCAATTTGACGTTTCGTTAAAATTACACGAATGTTTGAAATTCAACAAAAACATAAATAGTGTTTGAAATTCAACAACACATTACATAATATTACATGAAATCTCTACCGACATTCGTTGCACATACAGTTGGAACGAACACAAAGATATAATATATTATTTTCAAGCATATGCCTAAACATAAATCCAACGTCACTATCGTCACGAATAAGCCGAGGCCAATAAACGGTTTTCCACATGTCTTCATCTTTATCTGCCCTCAGGTCATAAATTGGCATCTAAGCAAATACATGACATGTATGATGATTTTCACCAACATGGAGAAAATAATTGTTAAGTTGTGCCTTTAACTCATCCATAGTGTCGGTCGGAGTTAGAAAAACCTTAATTGTCTTTTTGAAAGCAGAGTACCGGACATGAGCTTCAATTTGTGCAACCTCAGACATGTTTAACTTCACAAAAGTTTATGAAATATCAAACATCAGAATAAAATTAAATGAAATGTAATAACCAATATATATATATATATATATATATATATATATATATATATATATATATATATATATCAAATGCGGAAACATTATATCCAATAACAAAGTATGTGCATATTCCACCACATAAAAGTCATATATTTATACATATTAATATGTTAGTTATATATTGGCCACAAAAAATTGGCGTTACAATATCGACCACAAAAAATATGTCGGTGTAATATCGACAAAAAAATGATGAACACTGACAAAAACAAAAAATCACTCATATCACATCAAGTGAATTTGAACCATCTTCATCTTCCGCAATAACTTGAAATTCTTGCTTTGCTTTTCCAGGAGTGTCACACAAAACTGGATTGGCTTGGTTTGACTCCTTTTTTGGTGGGAGCAGATTCTCTCTTTTTTCAATGTTCATGAGGTCTCGGAACCTAGCTTGTTGATCCAAATACTCAAATTCCCAAGTCGATGCCTCTTCACTTCTGTGTATGTTCCACTCCATAGATGATGGAGGTAGTGGACATCCATCTTTCAAAAAAACAAGAACAAAATGATTGGGAATTAAGCCTAGGTACATGATGGGGTTTTTTTGCTTAAGCGGTGGCACCCCTCTAAGTGGGAAAAAGGATTCCGAAGTTCCGATTTCGTGATTTGTCAACTCCACTACAAGTCTATTGTAATAAGTTGCAACGATGTGACCCATGTCCGGAAAAGTCAACCACTTAACTACAGGTGCAATACCACCACTATTTGAGGGAGGATGCAAGCCATTTAAGATGTAGTTAAAACGATACTCACTCGCAAATACCCGCACATAATCTTTTCTATGATCTTTCACCTCTTGAATAAGATGTCTACGAACCATGACATGACTTTCTTCGGTGAAACCCAAGAACTCAGCTATAGTCTGAAAACCACAATTCCCATCGCCTTTAACATCCACAATTTTTTAAATAAATGAAACCATGAATTTTGGCATATAGTCAATAGGGCTCAAAACATCAAACACACCATGAACCGGAGTAGGCTTTGGAACCGGGCTAAGCTTAGGAAACCGAGTAGGTGGTGGAAGTGGGGAACATGATGACATAGTTTGCGACGATTGACTATCCGGAAATTGGGAATCAACACACTCCCAATAAGAATGGATTCGACTTGTCGATGCCTCATTTGCTTTACACCTCACTTTTTTCGGCGCTCCCTTGGTTGGTAGTTTTCTTGGAGAAGGAGAAACCATTGTGGATTCTGGAAATGGCAACTGACGCAAAACCTCTTTGATTTCTAGTTTGATTTGATAAGGAACTTTCTTGAGACGTTCCTGAATACCATTCCACTCCTCCTCAACAGAAAAACCATCTTCATTACTTTCTTCACCCATACATAACCTTTACCAATGACGGTGTATCTCATCCAATCGAATAGGCTTGTTGTCACAGATTTTCACAGCAATAGTGCATGCACAAGGTAGCCCATACGATGTCCTTATCACACAACCACAAATTTCTTTGTCCATGCACAAGGTTTCCTTGGAACGTCTTTCTTCATAAAAAATAAAGCACTAAGCAGTCCTAGACACATAACCAGCCAACCCAGAGTACAAAATGACGTCTTTGTATCTATGTTCCAATACAATACAACTCCTCCCAAATGATGTTTGTATCTCAGTTAACTGGATCACCAAAATATCATGCATTTTCTCCCAACAAGTACCAAAATCATCTACACTATTGCTCAAATATTTCTTTAGTTTACCATGAGCCCCCTCAACTCGGTTGGTGGTTCTGCAGCCAAGATGCAAGACACGGTTTGTCCATGCCCTCACTATTTTCTCCTTCACAACATCCAATACGGTGCTCTCGACATAAGTAAGAAACTTTGGAAAATCTTTACAAACATTTTTGAATTCCATTAACGCACTTGCATATAATTCTTGCGTAGGTGATTCAACAACAACATCCCATGCTCTCATTACCTTGTTAACTATGTCACTTGACTTCACCTCTTTCCCATCCTTCGGTTTCACTCTACAGTCAGTGATGCACTTTGCTCTAACATTTTTACCAACATGAAAATAACAAAGTATTGCACTAGTTTCAGGGAGAACAGTTGCTACCGCATTCATCAAAGCCATATCTCTGTCAGTCATAGCCACTTAAGGCATATTAATCTTTGAGTTAAGAAGTTTGACCAACATCTGTAAAACCCAAGTAAAATTATCCTCTTTCTCATATGTCAAAAATCCAAAACCAACATAATACATCAAATCGGTCGAGGTGACCCCAACTATCTCAAACAATGGCATTCTGTCCATGTTGGTTTTATAGGTGGAGTTCATAACCAAAACTGTTGGAAAATTGTTAAACAACTTAACAGATGTTGGATGAGCCCAAAATATGTCTTGAATAGTAGTACTTTCACTTTGTGTTCTGGTGAAATAGACATAGTTGTGCTCCTCCAACTTTGAGATTAGATACTGCATATCAGTCTTGTTACCTCTGTTTGACTTGAATATTTTTTGACGTTCATTGTAGACTTGCTCGATATTTGTCATGCAATCTTGTCTTTTTGTCTTCAAATTTATCAAAATATTTTTTGGTAGCACCAAACTCTTGGTCAAGTCACGTACAATCTTCTTGTCATCCTCCCTTAATCTACCCGCAAGCATGTGTCATTCTAAACTTGGCTCCATCTCATGGTTGTGAACTCCATTAAGAATGTTCAATCTCCAATCATTTGTTTCCCTACTAAGATATCCACGAACCATGAACTTACACCCACATTTTCTTGAACCCGTTGCCTCATGCTTCAATCTTTTTTTTTGGCACTTTGTGGTCGCCACTTCTTTCACAAATTAGTTGCAACATTGGATTGATCAAATTGGATCTACGTATAACAATAGTAAATCCTGCCCTATTTGCTTGATGACATACCCAATTAAGCAAGTCATCTCTATCTTTCCATTTAACTTCCCTTGAAAAAAAATGAGTTGTGTCAACTTCGTTGGCCTCAAGAGGGACAACACCGGAGTCAACCTTAGGCTGTATGACATTTTCGGAATTATCGACAAAAATAGGTTGTCTCGACTGGATCAACATTCGCATTTTCATCCATAACTATGAATAAACAACAAATAACTATGAATAAATAATGTACAATTGCAATAACATCAATATCAAAATTAATTAAACCTAAAAAAATCAAAAAAAAAAATCAAAAAATTAGGCAGTAAGCCTGTTTTTTTGAGTTTTCCATCGGCAACTATCTGCCGCTGCCATCAGCAGTTAGCTACCGATGGTCCCATACAGTAGCAGTTAAGTGCCGATAGCCCCATGTCAGGGTTTTACGAAATTGACAGAAAAATCAACAAAAAAAACATATTAAATGATGCATTACCTATTTTTTGACGTCAAAAGTGCGTTGAAACCTTATAGTATTGCTGCTTCAATAATTTTGGACAAGGATTGTGGAAAAAAAAAATTGGATTTAGGTGTTTAGATAGAAGAGGAAGTAGGAAAGTGGAGTTGATGGAACAGTATAGGACTAGGTTATATCAAGAACGCAACGGCAGTTAACTGCCGATGAATTCAAACGCGACGGCAACTAGTTGCCGATGGGATGAGCCAGCGGGAGTTAACTGCCGCCGGGGTAAAATGTATTTTCCTGGTGTGTTTTAACTTTGTTTGATGTGGGAAAAGCAATTTTCTTGATATTATTGTCAATGTTACAAGAACCTACAAGGTCTCACACAAAGGACAGTTAAAAGAGATAAATAAGTGAGACTTATTACTTAGGGGTGCATTTAGTAAGTGGAGCTAATTAGTTAGCAAATCAGCAAATGAGTTATTGGGTTTACATAAACCCAGTAGCGCTTCACTTGCTGAGCATACAAGTGGTTCTATAAATAGAACCCTTGTGCTGAAGCAAGAGTACACCGCTTAACCTAATTCCACAATTCAGGAACCCAAGATTTTTGTACCAAATGATAAATTGTTTGGGAGAACACTAGTTTGATTTTTACATAGAACAATTTTTGGTCATAATATACCTACCACAACACTTATACACTTATACTACCTACAACGGTTTTCATTAAAATGGGATCCAAAAGATTCTCAATATAATCTAAATTTTCAAAATGGTACTTATGTTGGAAATGTTTTTTCTTTAAAAGAAACATATGTATTCTTAAAATATTTATCAATTTATTTATAATTTTTTTATCAATCTAATTATAATAATTTTTTCATCCATCAAAACTCACTCCTCTTCATTTTTATTTAAAAATTCCTTCTCAAACTCAAGGAGCACAAAAATTTAGTTAAGCATAGCAATTTCTTGTTTTTAATTCAAAATCAAATATTTTTAGAATACAGCATCTAGCAAAATTTTAAGTAATATGCATATCAAATCATTTGCACACAAAATTGACTTATAACTAGAATTATGATGGGAAAACCCTTACCTTGAACGCTTTCCTTTGTAGCAAAATCTGAAGTCCCAAGAAATACACAGACACACGAGGGGTGATTGAAACTTGGCATGGAGAAATTTTGTATTAGAAAATTTCTGACAAAAAGGAGTTGAAATGAAAAGGTGGAAGGTTTTATCTCTAACTAGTAAGAAACGGAAAGGAAAGAACTATGGAAAATCAAATGGGTGATCAAGGAAGATGATAATTGAGCGTGACTCTTCTGTGAGGTTTTGTAATAAGTGAGTGATGGGATATGAATATGAGTGAGGGAAGTTTCCAGATTAAATAAAAAATAAGGTGTTAATGGAAAAGTGATGGCACTTACAATCATTTGGACTCAATAAATATATAATTAAATTAGTAACTTAATTTTGGAAGAGAAATTAAAAGCATGAGAAAGAGAGAGAGAGAGGCGTGGAATTTGGAAAAGAAAGGGGAAAATTCTTTTCTTGCAAGGAAATAATGAGGGGATAAATTTCATCATTGTAATTTATTTTCCATTCAATAGTACTATAATATTTTACTACCTTCGACTCTAAATGACTCTTTTGTGAAAAACACGAGAATTAAGAAAGTTTATTATTGTAGTATTAATTTTGTTGACAATTGCTATTGTTTTACAAATTTACCCTTTATGAGAGAGAGTTTGTTAATGTTTTCAAGAGTATTTATTACATATTGAAGAAAAATATGTAACATAATAGAGGTATATTGGTGAAGAAATAGTTAATGTACTTTAAAATTTGAAAAGGATCTTATAAAAAGGGACAAAGAAAAAACTCAAAAGATTCTTATAATCATAGACGGATGTACTACTAATTTGTAATGTTGAGACTTGAAGAGAATCTCCAAATTTGATCATAAAAAGTGTGGCGGTCGACAAGAAATCAAGGACAAAATAGAGAGAAGAATTTGGACATTCATAATAATTATTATTCTCACCAAAATTTGGACATCATAATTACTAATCATAAATATATTATGTAGTGATAAAGATGTTTCTGCAAAAAAAAATGTAGTGATACAGATGTAATTATTTGCATATTATAATAATACATTTTTGAGCTAGTCTTTAAAATTGAAAGACTAGAAAATATTATGACGTACAAATAAAATTATATGAAACATAATTGATATGTTCACCAGTACTCACAAAAATCATAAACACACTTTGATACAAAATATAAAATTGTTGGACAATCATCATTCGATCTGCAAGGAATGTCCTCCTTTGGAGAACCACGGTTAGAGTTATTGGGAATGTCACCTGCATTGTTAAATAAGAAAAAATTGAATGTTATTGAAGGGTGATAAAACATTGTGTATAAGATAAATTATAAATTTTTTAAAGGTTGTGTTAAATGACATACTTGTATTGATTACAACAAAAAATTGAGAGAGAAAGATGATCAAGGTATAAACAAACATGAACGTTTGAGCCATATTTTTCCTCCTTTTGTATGTAATAAACATAAATTTTTTGATCTATTTATAACTAAATACTCCCTCCATAACTTTTTATAAGCAAATTTGACCAATTCACATTTTTTAAGGAATGTGGTTTGTGTTATTTAATTTAAGTTAAATAACCTATTTTGCCCTCATTAATTGTGGTGTACAGTAGTATATTTTCAAGGTGTTGTTGTTAAACGTGTGTGCATTTAAAAAATTAAAGTAAGGGTATTCAGGTATATTATCCTTAAATATGACAAAAAAAGTCAATTTTGCTTATAATTAGTTACAACTGAAATGGTTGAATTTTGCTTATATTTTGTTTTGGAGGGAGTACTTCATTTTTTTTAACTTCAATTAAATAGTTGTTAGCACTTAGAAGTTGCGAGAAACCATTTATAAAATTGTAATTAATGTTAAATGTCTCTAATCAATATATCGCACATATATCTTTAGCTCACTCAAATGATTACTTAACATTAGTAAATGCCTCGCATAAAAAAATGCATGACCATAAAGTTCGTTATTTTTTCATTAAACTTCATTATATATGTTTTTTTATTTAGAATTTATCTTTTGGTAATCGATAGGGAAAAATCACAAATAGAAAATAAAAATGAATGATTAAAAAATGTGGTATAAATAACCCATCAAATAGGTGATAACACATTTATTTTAAAATTAGAACTATCATAGGCTGATTTTTTTTATTAAAAAAACATTTATATCAACATTAATAAATATCGATCGTTGAAATTGTAAGAGTTGAGAAATTGTGATGTTATCATGTGAAAGGAAAAAAGAACATAATTAATTAGGTATGTGATATATTATTTCTTGGGTTGAATATATTTTTCCTCCATGTAAATATTAGGTTTTTCAGTTTTAGTCCCTATAAAAGAAAACACCGAATGTTTAACGAAAGTTCACGTGGTAGCGTCAGATGAACTTTTTTTATGACTTGAATGACACATCTAATTATTAAAATGTCTTATTTTGTTTATTAAATATTAACTCAATTTGTTAATTTTCTTTTTATCAAATTCAGAATTTTATTAAAAAAAAATTTACAAGAAATTGGGGGGATTTAATACCAAAACCCAATTTAAAAGGAACAAAATCTAATGGAAGGTAATCTTAGTAGATCTCTAATGAAAAAAGACATAATGAAGTTTGGAATATCATTCCACCAGAGATCATGACCGTGATTTGCAAGAGTGTCACCTATATAATTCCCCTCTCGAACGATGTGTCTGAAAATACATCTTTTACTTCTAATCATCTCCTTACAATTCAGGCACTGATTTCATATGGCTCAAGCACCATATTATTGTTGTTGAATGCTAATACAAAAGACATTCAATCACTTTCAATCCTTAAGTGATGTCAGCCCTTGATAGTAGCTATCTCTATAGTTACCATTGGAGCAAAGAATTCAACTAAGAAGTTGGCTTTATAATACCTGAATATGAATCATATGGAGGTAGTAGAAGGATGCCCATGGCAGATCCATCCATGTTAGCCTTCACCCAACCTAGCCCAGAAGGATGCAAGAGAACTTCAAGAATTTTGTCAGCTTTTCTGGATTTTCCTGCAACCTTAAAGAATTGTATAATCCCAAAGTCATCCATAGAGGATTACATATGAGCTTTAGTGACACAGACGGAAGCGGAGGATGACAAGCGTTAAACCTTAATTGAAAAGAAACAAGTTAGCAAGTGACAAATCTGTGAAAATAGGGTTCCGGAATCCACTATAAATTGAGAAAACTTTCTAAAATATTATTGAATGAATAAAAATTGTCTCTCTGGCTACAACTGAAGTGTTTAAATACTAAGGAAACCCTAATATATAGGCTAAAAATCCAAAATAGAAAATAAAATAGAAATTATTAAAATTGAGCTGAAATAATAAAATCTAATTTTCGGTGTTCATATGAACTCGGATAGCTTAAAAAGCCCAAACCTCATTGAAAAGCAATGAGTTTCACTTGTGAGCCAATTCATTTTCCGAAAAGGTATATTAATAGTCGTTCTTACATCGGATGCCAAATCTACACTATTCTGGTTGAACCTTTCTTACGCGCAACTTCGTCTTCAATTCGTGCAACCAGACCTCCTACATCAGTCTCCTCCACCTCTGAAGAACTCGACCTTGAGTTCTCCTTCTAATAAAGATCTTCATCAACATGATATTCATAGGTGTCTGCCACATTGAAAATTTAACTCTTCGGCGTTTATCAACAACATTGTCCATCTGACATTTATCCCTCATGGGAGGTAAATCGTTTGGTAGCTCACCTGCAATCAACTCTTTGAAATCTCCTAGGATCTCTAGCACTTCTTCTTGAATTGACACTTCCTCCTTCACAACACTCATCAGCCCTTTGCTCACCACTGGACAGAAACATTCAGTTTTCTTAACAACCTCATAAAGTTCCTTCTCATCCTGCGTCATTACTAAGAAACTAGACTTCTTTTCTCTTAAGCTCTTATCAAAGTGTAAAACAGGAGACATAGCAGTCTTATGTGTACCCCATGTAAGCATCATCACGTTATCTCGTCCCCGATAAGTAATATTATTATCCAACTACCAAGGTCTACCAAGTAAAATATGACAAACATCCATATCAAGAACATCACAAAGTACCTCTTTTCTTCAAGTTGTCATCATATGGGAGTTTGTTATGGGAGAACCTCCACACACAAAGATATAGTGGTGGGTATTGTATGAGACCAAATTAACTTGCACATGCTGTGATTGTTACCTGATGGGATGAGATGCAAAAAAGCTAACTTAGCTAGACAACTTACCATTCACTCAGAGTTCTAGTTTAAAGTATCATCAGACAGGATAATAGGTAATGGAACCTTCATCACTTTGTCAAAAACTTGAGGAAATTTAGCCTTAAAGTGATCTGGAATGTTCCAATTTCCATATGATATATAGTCAACAATCTTCATATGTAGTTCATGATGTGTTTTAATAGGTATTTGCAGCATATCAACTAACGACTCTTCTAGCCACTTGTTGCAATTGTATAATGGTTGCGTGTCTAATGTGGCCACAGTGATTGTTTATTTATATTCGTGAGAGAGGACTTCGATTGGTAACGATAGGAATACATAATGAATATTGTTAATTACAATTTTAATACTAATAAACACTACTCAATATGTATTAGACGAATTAACTTGATTCTTAACACTTCCTCTCAAGTCGGATCATATATGGCATATGAGATGAGTTTGTTACAAATGTAATCCACTCATCAAGTTCCCTTTAGAGACTTAGTGAACACAATAGCAATTAGTCTTCCGACTTGACGAAATATGTGGTGATTTCACAATGATAGTCTATCTCTATGTGCTTGGTTCTTTTGTTGTAATCAACGACCGAAGTTATAACATCTCTGGCGCTAATAGGCTGAGAACCGACAGAAACCCCAGGTTGTTGTTGTTGTTATAGTAGTTCTCTTGCTTTTAAAAACTCGTGACTATTTTCAAAATATCAACATTAACGTAGTGTTTCTGTTAAATATTTTAAAAATCTGATAGTAAATTTTTATGTACTTTTATCTGCGGAAGCAAATTTTTATGTATCCATCTACAAGAATTTCCCATTTTACTAACAAATTCAAAATTGGATTACTGAGGGATTTAGACCCTCAGTAATTACTGGCGGAATAATCCTTCAGTAACATAAAATAAACCCTCAATAACGTTACTGACGGAAAAAACCCTCAATAATTCAGTGATTTGCATTATTGACGGAAAAATCCGTCAGTAATGTTAATAACAAACTTGCCTTTGCATTACTGACGGAATTAATCTGTCAGTAATGTTAATGTTTTTTCCTTTGCAGTACTGGCGGAATTTTTCCGCCACTAATGTTAATCTGGCGGATTTGAATCTGTCAGTAATGTAACGAATCCGCCAGTAATTGTGTAAATCCGCCAGTAATAATGTGATTGAATTTTCCGTCAGAAATGCCAAAAATCCGCCAGTAACGTAAGTAATGTTTTCATCTAAATCTGTCAGTAAAACCAGAAAATCCGCCAGTAATGGTCGGTGCTGGTAATAAATAAATCCGACAGTAATGAAACAAAATCCGCCAGTAATGTTTTCAGTCTGGAATTTTTTTTGCCGTATCTATTCATTCTCATCTTCTATCCCTCATTCACAACAACCACTTATCTCTCTAAAAAAATTCTCTAACATCTTTCTATTACATTTCTTCAACTTTCCTCTAAACAATTTTTTTCTCATCAAGGTAAAGATTTATTTTTGTTTTTAAATAATGTTAGATGTATTGAATTTATTTTTGTGATTATTTTAATATTTATAACTTTTAAATTTTTATATAGTTGATATTCTATGCATTAAGCAGCTTATTGGTGGTGTCGGTGGGAGCATTTCTTAAAGTGAGACTCTAATTGGCACAAGGTTAGTAGTCAAATTAAAATTGTAGAATTTTTTGTTTGTTTAATAACTGTAATTTTTTTAGCAGTACTGCTATATTTTATGAAAAAGTCACAAACGAATTTTAAGAATATAATGTCATGTGTTGCTGTTTTAATGATATGAAAAATTAATAAGTCCATATTTTGTGTAAATCATGGCCATGCAATGATAAAAATCAATGGAGGATAACAGTTCGTGGTTTTCGTTGGTTGAGAATTCGTGGGATCAAGCATTATCCTTTTTTTAGTGTATATATATTAAATTTAGGAAAAAAAATTGTGTTAGTACCGTAATTTTTTCTTAAGAAAGTAGTATTACAGTAAATTCTTTACTTTAAAAATAAAAATCTTTAAAATTTTATTTATAATATATTGACTCCTTCAATTTGTATGTATGTGAATTTAATTATTGTATAAATTAAAACTTTTTAGTGATCTTTGTTTTATATTGACCATGTTATATGCATTTTGTTTTTTACAGATTTAAATTACAGGTATGAGTGATCGTAGTTGGATGTATGATAGAAATTATCATGAAAAAAGAGGGCAAGTTAAGGAGCTTTTTAAGTTAGGTGTTGAACTTTTTATCAATACCGTGAAATTTAGCCCTGTTGTCATAAATGAAGGGGGGATTAGATGTCCGTGTGTTGTTTGTGATTGTAGACGCATTCGCAGTGAAGACGAAATTAGGTTGCATTTATATAGAAAAGGTTTCAGACCTAACTATTGGATTTGGACAAGTCATGGCGAATCGTCATTTGTGGCACCTCCGACAGTTAATGTAGGTATTGAAGAGAGTCGTGCAGTAGATTCTTCAAGTAGTACCCGACATGTTCAATTTGAAATGATGGATAGTATGATAGTGGATGCTCTTGGAGTTAATGCTGGATTAGATGATGAATATGATGAGTTGCAGGATGATGTCGAAGTTGATGAACCCCCAAACGAAGAAGCTCATAAATTTTATAATCTTTTGAATGAAACAAATAAACCGTTGTTCCCAGGGTCTCCTCATTCAAAGTTATCGATGTGTGTAAGACTTATAGCCCAAAAATCTCAATTTCATGTTCCTGAACAAGCCTTGGAATTGACGACCAAAATGATGTTGGATTCAACACCCATAACTGATGGTTTGCCAAAAAGTTTTTATGAAGCGAAACAGCTAGTGTCGAAGTTAGGACTTGGTGTGAAGAGAATTGATTGTTGTATTAAAGGTTGCATGTTGTTTTATGACAACGAATTTGGTGTAAAAGATGGACATCTAGTTGAATGTAAATTTTGTCAGGAACCAAGGTATAAAGGAAGCAAACACTCTAGATCAAGTAGGAGAAAACCCGTTCCAAGAAAGGCAATGTTTTACTTACCTATTATACCAAGACTACAAAGGATGTATGCATCAATGCAAACTGCTGAGAAAATGACTTGGCATTCTCAAAACAATGAAAGAAGAAATAGTTCAGGTGAGCTACGACATCCGTCTGATGGCCTGGCATGGAAGCATTTTGATCATAAACATCCCAATTTTGCCTTAGAGCCACGCAATGTAAGACTAGGACTATGCTCTGATGGATTTACACCACATACTCAAGCTTCGGGTACTCCTTATTCATGCTGGCCTGTAATTGTTACTCCATATAATCTTCCACCTGATATGTGCATGTCGAAACCTTACATGTTTTTAGCTGCCGTAATACCAGGTCCAACTAGTCCAAAAGCAGGTATTGATATATATTTGCAACCTTTGATTGATGATTTAAAAAGACTATGGAATGGTGTTCACACATACGATATTTCCCAGAAAAAAAATTTTATGATGAGGGCAGCTTTGATGTGGACCATTAACGACTTTCCAGCGTATGGGATGTTGTCAGGATGGGGGACACATGGTAGATTTGCATGTCCAATATGCATGGAAGATACTAAGGCGTTCAAATTAGATCATGGAGGGAAGGCAACATGGTTTGACTGTCATCGTCGGTGGCTTCCTGATAATCATTCATTTAGAAGGAATAAAAATGCATTTGTGAAGGGTGAAACTGAAAATCGTGGACCACCTCCAAATTTGACATCAGAACAAGTTTGGAACAAAGTGAAAAACAAGCCAAAGGTGCATGTAGTGGGTGGTGTTGCTTCTAAACCTTTTGGTTACGGGCAAACACATAATTGGACAAAAAGAAGTATTTTTTGGGATTTGCCATATTGGAAAGATAATCTATTAAGGCACAATCTAGATGTTATGCATATCGAGAAGAATTTTTTTGATAATATATTTAACACTGTCATGAATGTGAAAGGCAAGACTAAAGACAATGAGAAAGCTAGGAAAGACATAGAGTTGTATTGCAGACGGAAGGATTTGTTGTTGGTGGAGAAGTCTAATGGAAAGTTTCTGAAACCTCGTGCTAACTACACTTTACCCATGGAAGAAGCAAAAGCTGTTTATCGATGGGTTAAAGAATTGAAGATGCCAGACGGTTATTCGTCAAATCTAGCAAGATGTGCTGATGTTGAAAATGGAAGGATGCTTGGAATGAAAAGTCATGATTGTCACGTCTTTATGGAGTGTTTAATTACTACTGCATTTAGTACTTTGGAATCACATGTATTGAATCCACTTATAGAAGTAAGTCAGTATTTTAAGAATTTGTGTTCAGCAACGCTGAGAGAAGATGATCTTATCAAGATGGAAAATGACATTCCAATGATATTGTGTAAGTTGGAGAGAATATTTCCTCCTGGATTTTTTGATTCTATGGAACATCTTGCAATTCATCTTGCATATGAAGCTAGACTTGGTGGACCGGTTCAATATAGATGGATGTACCCATTTGAAAGGTATATATATATATATATATATATATATATATATAATGATTTTACATATTGAATATCATTATAAATGACACACTTATTTTTTAATCAAGCTTATTGACTTTCATTATACTCAGGTTCATGGGTGATTCAAAACGATCGGTGAAAAATCGGGCTAGAGTTGAAGGATTGATTGTTGCATCATACATACAACGGGAAACATCTCACTTTATTTCTCATTATTTCATTGATCCACTGACACCAAGACATAGTAGGAATGAAACTTATGGTGATCAAAGACGTCATCCGTTAGCCCTATCGGTATTCTGCTTGCTTGGGCGCCCTGCTAGTGCGTGCATGACAATTTTTCCAGGTGAAAGGGTTTTAAATGCAGCACATGTCCATGTGCTGATTAATTGCATTGAAGTTGAGCCATACTTAGAGTAAGTAATTATACATGCTAATTTAATTAGTTTAAATTAAACTTAAATAATGTATAATTAGTTATAATAAATGTTATATTTTATATCAGGACATTCAATCAACAATATTCTGCTGATCAGATACATTCTCATTTTCCATCATGGTTCAGACAACAAGTATATCAGGTCCCAACCACTCCTATCATTGAACACCTCAGGAACTTATCTAATGGCCCCAAATCATGTGTTAGACAATGGCACACCTACTTTGTCAACGGATACAAATTTCATACACAAAGTTGGACTGAAGGAAAAGAAACAGTAAATAGTGGAGTGTGTATGAAAAGTGTTAGAGAAAATGGTGATGACTGTGATTTCTACGGTGTGATTCAGAACATAATAGAAATTTCATACACTTACCTCGATTATGAGAAAACCGTAGTGTTATTTTATTGTGATTGGTTTGATCCATCGCTCAGGGGTACTACAAAGGTAAATCCAAAGACTAACACCGTAGACATTAAAATGAACAGGAGATATCAGGCATTTGATCCATTTGCTATGGCCCATAATGTCAGACAAGTGTACTATATCCCTTATCCATTCACAAAAGTAGACAAACGAGGTTGGTGTGTCGCAATAAAAACAAAGCCAAGGGGTCGAATTGAAAATGATGAAACAAATCAAACAGATGAACCATATCAGGAGGATGAAATGTCCAATGTAAATGATGTGATAGAAGTTGAGCCTTTTAATCGCCTTTTTGATGGAGAAGAATTAGAAGAAGTAGTACCTGGAGAAGAAGAAGAAGAAGAAGAAGAAGAAGAAGAAGAAGAAGAAGAAGAAGAAGAAGAAGAAGAAGACTTCCAACAAGTAGAAGAAGAAGTAGAAGAGGTCGAGACAAATAGAGATGAAGAAACTGATGAAGATGAAGACGATTGAGATGTATAATGCATTTTATTTTATTTTGTTATATATTTAAATAAATTAATATCATATTTGTAATAATTAGTGTTATTAGCAATTTTGGCTCCAAACTTTTTAACAATGCCAAGAGAAACCCAAGAGAAAAAATTTTGGCTCCAAATTTTGGCTCCAAACTTTTTAACAATTTTGCCAAAACCCAAGAGAAAAACAAAATTTGTGACCAGGCACTCTTATCTTCCTCTTCTTCTCTTTCTTCAACTTTCTCTTCCATCCCCCGCTCCACCAATCACATCGCCGGATCCCTCTCTCCCGCCGCCGCCGCCGCTGCAGAACACTTCCACCGCACCACCACCACTCTACCCACCGGTACGGATTCTCTCATTTCTCCAATTGCTTCATTTATTATGCTTATTTCAGTTCCCTTTTGAATAGTGTGTGTTCTTTTAGCTGGTGCTGAATTTTTGTCTTGTGATTTTTCGTGTGTGTTCTTTTGAATCGTGTGTGTTCTTTTAACTATGCTAAGGCAAGCCTTGAGAACAAGGCCATCCAGTAAATTGTAATATGGGTAATGGTGGTAGGAAGGGGGTTTGACTTAAAACCTGATAACTATAAAACCTGTGATAGACAAAAATTAATTATGAATATTGGCTGTTTGCAAGTGGAACTGTAACCGGGTTGAAAACATTTAAAGTATAGATTCTACATTTGTTAAAAGAAATGGAGATATCCATAATATGACTTAAAGATGTATAAAGATACATTTTTTAAACTGGTGATATAATTACAAGAGATTAATCTGTGTTAGTTTCTTGTCACTAGCAGCAAGAGCTTAATAATGAAAATGAATAGTTAGATTAAATGATTTCTTGTGAGGTTTATGGAATTGCTAGTTTGGGTATCATTTCTTCATTGCTTCTCTAAGTTTGTTATTGGTAATAATTGTTGGTGCAGTATTAATAATCCAATAATTATGCTTGTCAAAGTCAAAATCCAACTTTTAACCTTAAGATTTTTTAAACTGGTGATATAATTACAAGAGATTAATCTGTGTTAGTTTCATGTCACTAGCAGCAAGAGCTTATTATGAACTGGTGATATAATTACTTCTATCAGTTTCAATTCACAATACTAAGGTTATTTCTTCTATTTCTTTTCTTTTCAATTTTTTTAGTGCTATGAACTGTAACTGGTCTCGACAAAGACTTTTCATTCCAAATTTTGAATCTTTTTGGATTTTTCTTTCTGTGATTATTATGCTTATTAGATGGCTATGCTTATTATGAGTCTTTGATTTTGAATATGATGACATGAGATTGAGATTTGACATGTTGGAATTAGACACCAAGTGTGAATTTTATCCATGACACTGCTTGAAAATTTAGAATTAAGCAAAGCATTTAGCACAAGGAGTATAATTTTGTACTATTTTATATGATTAGGAATAAAACTCTGTATTCAGGGTTAAAACAATTGCATCAACCACATGCTAGAACTAGGTGGTTATAATAATTTTGTATGAGTACTATCTTTTTTTCAATTAAGATTAGATTAGTTTTTCAAGTGTTCCAGAGAGAAATCCAAAAGACCAAACTTAGTTTTTCATGTGATTGTATACTGTCAGCATATGTTTCAGAACTTCCATATGATCTTCTTTGTTGTTGGGGAGTGTCTATTGGTCCTCTTATACGTATAATTCTATTGGAACTCCTTATTCTTGATATGCCACAAGAAAGCTTATGAAGGAAGTAGTCCTCTTCATTCTTCATTTTCCTGTGACCATTTAAGGTACATCTTTCATTGATATGAGGTTCTAGTTAATTTGATGATTTACGCAACAAAATGGTTTTAGGTAACTACATTGTAAATCAACAAATGCATAACTTCATATTTAAGAATAAAAGTAATTTGTTGATCAGTTTGATTTCATCTTACCTGTCTAGTATCAACCAAGTAGCCTTTAACTTTGTGGCTGATTTTAATGCAACAGCCTTAGGTGAAGATCCCATGGCTATTTCTATATTAAATCCAATCTGAAAAAATGATGCACAATAGTGTATCATTAGCTACAGTAATAGTAGTTAACATGTGACATTTTCTTCAATTTTTAATGTTACCCTGCTATACCCAAATAGAGAAAAAGCTTATAACTAGTGTATTCATATTACCTTCATTGATTTATACAGTTTATAAATATGAGCAAGCTTATAACATATTGCCTATATGCATAAAAAGAGAACAAATATATAGGTATATTAAATGATTGGTTAACTAGGTATACTAAACTACTAGTTTAAAACTGTTCTGTTTGTGTGCTGATGCGAAAAATCGAGTGAAATAGGCTCCGGGCAAAAAGTCAACAAAAAGTCAACAAAAGTGTAGAAGGGGTATCAAGAATAGTAAACCATAGAAGGGGTATCATGCATAGTAAACCATAGAAGGGGTATCATCAATAGTAAACCATAGAAGGGGTATCATCAATAGTGAACATAGAAGAGGTATCATGCATAGTAAACCATAGAAGGGGTATCATGCATAGTAAACCATAGAAGGGGTATCATCAATAGTTAACCATAGAAGGGGTATCATGCATAGAAGAGGACCTAAAATCAGATTGTGTTTGCTATAACACTCATTTGTGAATCTTTGTGTATGCTATATATAGATGGACGACGAAGAGCCACCACAACCACCCCCCCTGCCTCAACAACCATCACAGCCACCACGACCACATAGAAGAGGACCTAAAATCACAATCCATCATTCATCCTTTGTTCCGATGCCACAGACTCAGCGGCCTAATGGACAACCGGATGTAGATCCGCCTGCTGATCCTAATCTTCCGGACTTTGATTATACAGTTGATGACATCAGTGATCCTAATGTGAAGATTTTGGTTGATCGACATGGCCGATATGTCATAAGCTATTATGCTAAGGGGTAAGTGTTTATAACGTTGGTTCTAATGTGTTGGTAATGTTGATCCGTAAGATTTTGGTTGTTCCTAATGTGTTCTAATGTTGATCAACAATTACGTTTATTTTTTTCATGTAGGTTTTTGCCTAATAGATTGGTTAGTGAGTCAATCACAGCAATGATTGAAGCCAGATATCAGAAACCATGGCTATCATGGGGTGCAATCAAGGCTGAAGGCAAGAACATGGTTAACAACAACCCAAGGGATGAATTTTGGAATTTGTTCAAAGTAAGTTAAAAATTAATATATTTAACTTTATTCTCAATTGTAATTGTTTCTTATCTTTATTCTCAATTGTAATTGTTTTATGAGTTAGTGGATTGAAATTAAGAAGACACGGATGCTTATTTCATTGTATGATGCCTATATCTCTAACAAGACAAATATTTTTTTTGCAGGAGAAATGTACTTGGAAGAAAGAGGAGGACGATGAGATTAGTAAACATTTTGACAGTGCATGCTCCAAGCGCCTCTCAAGCATGCTTTCTGATACGCGCAAGAAACGTGGACCAAAAGATGAAAATTGTCCAAATTGGATTGGCGAAGGCACATGGCGTGAGTTGTGTAAGAAGTGGGATTTACCGGAATACAAAGATAAGTGTAGGAAGAATAAAGATAACAGAGGCTCAGAGAAGGCAACTACCAGCACACACTCAGGGGGGTCTGTAAATCAATATTTCGTTGGAATTCTTTTATTTCCAAAATAATCATTTTTTTCCTATTATCACAACAGACGTCGATGGTCAGGTACATAATGCCGCAACCAAACAACCGCTCTCGCCTACAACCCCAATTTGTGCGTAGTGATCATGATGAGCATCAAAGACCTCATATTCCTGTAAGTGATCGCCAACCGTCTTCATCGACGAGAACCGTTTTCAATGGTGCTGATTTCAACATACCAGAAGGTGAAAGTTTTTTGAGAAACTTTAATAGTTATATGGATAATGCTTCACAAGAAAATCCCCAAAATATGGGGAGAGGAGGAAATAGATCGGGTGGGAGATCAGGATCAAATTTGCCCCAATACTATGATAATTAGTTTGGAGGATTGTCTCTGTGATGTGGTGGCCTTAGGTACTAGGCGTTTTTTTTTTATGTTTTATAGACTGCTTGGTTAGTTGTTTTTTGCTACTGTGCATTTAGCTTTAGCTTCCTGTGTTATTCAGTTTTTTGGTCTCGACGGTGGAGAATCAGGGAGCACCAAGGACTGTTTGTATGCTTAAACGGTTTTTTAGTTTATTGTTATATGATAACTTATATTTGTGGTGACAACTTCTGTATCCATCAAGAATTTGCCTATATTTAATCGAATGGGTTCAAGGTGTTTCGTCTTTATCGGTGCCTTTGTATTTTTTCTATGCGAGAGTTGGTAAAAGTTTGCAGATCCAAAAAAAAAAATTTAATTCTTTAATTTATTTTCTGTATAATTAATTTTATTTTAATGATTTAAATAAAACAGTGAAAGTGTTTTTTAAAAAAAAAAAAAAAAAGCGTATTACTGGCGGATATTTCCGTCAGTAATGTTTATTTGGACTGTGATTACTGGCGGATTTATCCGCCAGTATTAAGGGTCGAATTGTTACTGAGGGATTATGTCCGTCAGTATTGATTGGACGGATCTCATGTGTACATTACTGACGGATTTTTCCCTCAGTAATTACTGACGGAAATATCCGCCAGTAATTACTGAGGGAAAAATCCGTCAGTAATGCTTCATCAGTTCACCCATGTGATTACTGAGGGAAAATTCCGCCAGTAACATTACTGACGCCAGTATTACTGAGGGAAAATTTTTGTCACCAATCCGCCAGTAATGTGTATTACTGAGGGATTTTTTTCATTACTGAGGGATTAATTCCGCCAGTAATAATCAAATTTCTTGTAGTTCTATTATATATTCCGCCAGTAATATGATAAAAAAATTAAACTCATTAATATTTTCATAATATCAACATTAATGTAGTGTTTCTATTATATATTTTTTATTTTATGTGCAAATTAGTGAGATTAAAAGAGATGATAATAAAATGTTTTCCTATATTTATGGCATAAGAGAGGAGAATAAATTGTTTTCTTATATTTATGTTACATTGTTTTTTCTTATTATTTAGTAGCAAATTGACCATGAAGCCTACCAAATCAGTGAGATTAAGAGTCTAACGAATGACATTTTAAGCAATTTGTTGAAATTAGTTTTTTTATATTATATGTCAAATACATTACGAAGTTTTTTAAGTTTAACGTTTGTACCAGATTAGTCTTTTTAGTTTTTTTAGTTTCAAATTGGTTATTTATGTTAGTAAAAGTGTGCACATGGTCCTATAAGTCATAAAATATATTCACTGTGCCTTCGTAAACATGGTCCAACCATGTAAACATGATGATCCTTGAAGCTTTTGACTTTGCCAACAAAGATGCTAAAAAGTTTTTTGTTTTGCCAGAAGGAAACCCAGGAATGCCCCCCCCCCCCCCCCCCCCCCCCCCACCTTTCTCCGTCCCTCGCTGGACGGTGAAGAGGGTAAAAAATAAATTTAAGGACGCAACAATCCCTAGATGTTGGCACACTGTTTATCGGTGTTTTTGGTAAACGACGATTCTAGTTTTGTTTATTACAAACAGGATCAAACCAGAAATCCTAGAACATGTTTGTGCGTTGTTATTTTCAGAAAAGTATGAATGTTCATCATCTTTAATGAGTTTGCTTACAAAAAGATGAAGAAAACTGTTCTTGCATGAAGATAACTGCCTGATTTCGACAGAAACCAACACTTGATTGTTTTAAAAATTGTTAAAATGAACAGAAAGAAAAGCTTGAAGTTTTAAAGAACACAAAACTTAAAGAAATATAAATTGCATCGCATTGAATGTAAAAGGATGGTTCACAAGATCATATTACATACATTGTGTTTACTCTTTTCTATGGACGTTGGTACTTCGAGTGTATATAATTTTTGGTAATGATTTGTGACCCGTTTTTCTTATGAAAAACTACTATATATACATAGAGAAATAATAACTGTAAAACCTAACGGCTAGAAACCATATCATTTCGACAACTTTAAGATGATTTCCATGTGTTTGAACCTTTAAACTTGCCCTTTCAAAGAGAAATCAAAATCTTCAGAATAGCTTTACAGTCGAAATCTTCTTCTTCTTCTCTGTCGAAATACTATTCAGTCGAACTCCATAAGTTCTCTTTTGGACTTAGGCAAATCTTGTGCTCTTGGACTTGGAGAACTTGCAATCTTGAACCCTCTTCCAGTCGAAATTTGCATTCTTTTCCTGCACTTAAAAAATTTCATGGCTTCTACAGCTATATAATTAGTCGAAATAAGGGAATTAAAATTATATGTTAACACACACTAGCTCGAACGCCTTCATAAAGGGGTAGGAATTTGGATGAAGCTGTAAGGGAGACAACCCCGTCCATTGAAATACCTCCCTCTAGAAGTCAGAAAAAGGGAGCATGAAGTCCATGTCTTTAAAGACGACCTCATACATCGGGAACCTATTGCCCATATATCGCGAGCAAATGCGGTCATATACGCTCAGTAGGTTAACCTCCCAATCTTCGCTCCTTCCCACGGAGCTGAACGTGATTTCCACAGTACCCTTCGGTGCAAATACTGACACCGCATCCAGCGGTTCATCCCCCATCCAGGACAGATCATATGCTTCTGCCTCATTTCAATTAGGGTTGCCTGCCATGACTGACCTGCAAGAGGAGGAAGGAAAAAAGTGAATTTTACATTCAAAATCCACCCTTCCTCCACCTTCATTCCGACCATGGTGAGGAAGGGGTCTAACGTCCTCGCGAACAAAACAGATCGGGGAAAACTTTAAAAAATCAACAAGGTGGAGTGAAAACTAAAAGACATGGAGATAACCACCGTCTACGGTGGCGCTACACCACACACGGTGGTGACAGGTTAAACCTCTAACAGGTTAAAAACCTACCACTGGTGGTTCACATACAAAGGAACATGGACTCTAATCCTAAAAACCACTTATCTACGGTGGAAACCACCATCGTCTACGGCGGAGTCCACCGGTTTTCTACACAGAAACCTTCGTTTTTACGGTTCATCAAACTAGAGCAAGCAAAAATATAAAGAAAAGAAAACGAGAATGGTGAAGATGACAAACCTGTTTAGATGACGAGGATGATGTAAACTTAAACTTAAGGTTTGAAGGACTAAAATGCACCAGGAACTCTCTGAAAACTTGAAGGGAATTCTGGAAAAATCGAAGCTTGCAGGAATAAAAAAATGGTAAAAGTGTTTCCAAATAACACTTGAAGCTATTTATACTTCCTTCACAACCTTTTAGAAAACAACGAGTCCAAGCTGGTACAGCCCTTCACCTGCAACCTTGTCAAAACAAAACAAAAGCAAGAATTTAGATCACATCTCTTCGTGCATCTAACGGCCCTGATCAAACCTGTTGAGTTCCCAAATGTGAAGATCAAACCAACAGTGATGATGAAACCTCGAGAACAGATCTCAAAGCACACTTAATGCCCTATGTAATCAAGTACATTACTAGCCTTTACATGTGGCAGTCAAAAACCAAAGGTTATGTCCCCTCAATCCCGTCCTCGAGATATGTACATTAAATGCAGAAGGACAGACGACCAACTCTATGACGAGGGAATATCTTGATCACAACAAGGGGATCATTCAACTACAACTTGGTAGCACGTTTGGTGACATTCCAGATTCCAGACACGACCAGTACTATCGTCAATAACACGTTTGGTGACATTCCAGACATGACCAGTACGATCGTCAATAACATGTTTGGTGACATTCCAGACACGACCAGTACGATCGTCAATAGAACGTTTGGTGACATTCCAGACACGACCGATTCGATCATGGGAGATACAACCGATACGACCATGGTAGAACTTGTGAGGCATACCCTTGTGAACAACACCGTTCCTAAACAGGCCAGCCCGCCACATTGCGAGCATAAACTCACTATGTGAACAAATTCCTCGCAAACATATCTACAAACTTTAGGGGTTACCACCTCTAAAGCTTCTCACGAGCAAGATCCTCGCACTTTCAAAGTCATTACTCTTTATCAAGAGCAAAGACTTAGGAGGCTTCTATTCTGGACCGAGTAAACTCAATAGGCCCATTTACGTAGGCTCAATACAAAAAGACCCAAATCCAGTGTCTGGTGAATTACTCACAACACACCTCCTCCCCGCGACGGGGGTGCTCAGAGCAAACGGGGACTGATTCAAAGAATCAGTAACGTCTCCTTCCACGTTCCTGCGAATCTCTCCTCGACGGTTACGATTCTTACAAATTCGTAACCGCCGAGCCACACGTGTGCCATACAACGGCACCTGCAACACCCACCTCTATATAAAGGGGACTCTCAGCAGTCCCCAAGGTTAGAATCTCTTCACTCTCTAAACCCCCATTTTGATCTCATACTGACTTAAACGTCGGAGTGTCTGCAGATACACATTCCCCCGCCGTTCTAGTCAACAACAAAGGCATTCAACCACCGCATTAAAACTGCACCGGTAGTCACCTTCTGATCAGGTACGATCACTGCTCTTAACAGCTTCTCATTTGAAGCTCTTTTTAGATTTTTTTTTTATTTTGATTTTTTTAAACAATCAAAACAAACGGATGTGATACTTTTAAAAGTGATTATTTTTTTAAAAAAAAAAGTGAATTTTTCTTAAAAAACTATAACAAACATACTTTTAGTTTGTTTGGATACAACTATATAAAAGTGATTTTTTTTGTTACAAAATTACTTCAATCTTTTGACACTTAGGGCCTGTTTGGTTGACTTTTGCTTTTTAGTTTTTTAAAACTATTTTATAAATTTGTTTTTGAAAACTCTTTTTTAGAAATAAATAAAAAAAATCTGTTTGGTAGTTCTATTTTTAAAAACTGTTGTCGAGAAGAGAAAATAAAAAAAACTTGTTTGGTGGATTTTTTTATTTTACAAATATGTTTTGATAACTAAAATGTAGATTATATCACACCAAAAAAACTAAAATGTTTGTTTAATACATTATTTTTACAAAAAACGAATCAAATGAATTGGAAGTTTCGTACCCAAGAATATCCCTCACCAAAACACATTTGTTTATCCTTAAAAAAAAACACATTTGTTTAATTCATTATATTTTTTTACAAATATTTTTTTTGGTACATTGTAATTGTCACATGCAGATTTAATTCATTTGTTTAATACATTATTTTTTTACAAATATGTTTGATACAGATTTAATTATTTTATTTGAATTATTTAAAAGTGGTAAAGCAATTCATTGAAAAGATAAAGTTGTAAAGGTTTAAAAATCAATAAACAAAAAACTTGAAAAATGCTGGCGTCAAATGTGTGTCGTGAATGTGTAATGAGTAAATACAATAATCTCTTAATATATCAAAATTATAAAATAGTCTCTGATTGTACACTTATATGAATTTATATGGACAATAAATAAATACAGGGACTGATATGGCAGCAACTAAATACTTATATGAATTAACATGACGATAAATAAATATATTAAAAGACTAATATGATAATATTAACAAAGCATTTTAACGTAAAAAACTATTTTACTAACATTTAACACAATCAGAAATTATTTTAGAATTTCAATACATTAAAAAACTATCGTGGTTACTCATTATAGAGACAAAAACCATTATTATTCCTTTTTTAGGGAAATGTATGCCTTATTAAAAACAAAGCAAAAATGTTTGGCATACGTATCCTTCACGATAACTAGTGTCAAAAATAAAACGCAAATTAAAAATAAATAAAATGTTATTATAATTACCAAAGTTGCCATTAATGAAAATGTTGCATTGGTCTGCCTTTTTCAACTTTTTAAAAATTAAACTAAAAACCAAAACTACATTTCAAAGGGGGAGATTGTTGAGTCTTTTGGTTTTGCCTGCATATTTTGGCAAAACCAAAGTGTTGAATAGTAGCATCTCCTTATTTAGAACAAATCTTCAGTTGCAAGTTTTTCATTTTGAAGCTGTTCAGAAGCTGGAAATTCCATCAGAAGCTGAATGCCTCATCAGAAGCACTGTAGCGGTTCAGAAGCTGAATTCAGAGTCTGATGCCAGCGTTGACTTTGGTTGACTTCATCTGAAGCTGATCTTTTTCAAGTTATTTCTACGCGAATCTTTGAGAGATATGTTAAGGTTTTATTATGGATTAATACTTCTAGAATGTTGATTGATTTGTGGAAGATCTAATGAAGATTTGGCTCGTATTTATGAAGATCATATTTTCAGAAGAAATCTTTGATGAGATACATTGCAGAATTATATGTTTCCTAATTGAGCCTTGCATAAATTAGAAACATATCAATTCAGAAGATTTGAACCAGTTTAATTCTGATTGTTGGAGGTTATAAAAGGAGGAGTGCTGCTGCTTTCAAGACTTACGCATAATTGAAGAAATTCAGAGAAAAAGAGTCTTAGAGTTTTAAGCTGTTAAGTTTTATTTGTGCACCACTCATTGTTTGAGTTGGTTTAGAGTTTTATAGAGTTGTAATTCATTCTAAGCCTTTAGGTACAAATGAAGTTTTGTTATTGAAGTTGTTCTTAAAAACAGGGTAGTTTTCAGAACTGGGTTTAGTTCAAGGGTTGTTCAAGTAACTGGGCAGTTACTTGGATAGGAAGTTAGAGGTTTTCTAATACTCAACGTGTTGGGTAGAATTCAAGACTAGGAGGAAGTTAATTGCTTAGGCTGGGAACTGGGAGTCAGTGTCTTGAGTCATAAGGATTAATTCCTATAGTGGAATTCCTTCCTGGATTGGTATCCCCCAAAGTAGGAGGTGTTTACTCCGAACTGGGTTAACAAACCTCTGTGCCTTTTACTTTCCTGCACTTGTTATTTTGCTGCTTCTGATTGTTTTTGCTTGTGCTCTGTTTTTACAACTTTGTGTCCTGTTATCAAGTTCTGATCAATATTCAGAACCTGATCTGTCCAGCCAGAATTTCAATTGGCATCAGAGCAGGCTCCCTGCCTGTGTTTTGGGTGAGATCCAGAGGAGTTAATATCTGGTAAACATGGATAGAGAAGGAGGCTATGTCAATAGACCACCCCTACTAGATGGCACAAACTATGAGTATTGGAAGTATAGGATGTGTGCTTTTCTAAAGTCTATTGACAGCAGGACTTGGAAAGCTGTGATTAAAGGCTGGGATCATCCTGTGTTTACAGACAAAGATGGTAATAAGACTGAGGTTCTGAAGCCTGAAGAAGAATGGACCAAAGCTGAAGATGATCTGTCTTTGGGAAATTCAAAAGCTTTGAATGCTATTTTTAATGGTGTGGATCAGAATATGTTCAGACTCATCAAGCAATGTACTGTTGCAAAGGAGGCCTGGGAAATTCTAAAAACAACTCATGAAGGAACCTCTAAAGCCAAGATGTCCAGACTCCAGTTGCTGACTACTAAGTTTGAGAACCTAAAGATGAAGGAGGATGAAAATATCCAGGATTTCTACATGAATGTGCTGGATATGGCAAATTCTTTTGATTCTCTTGGTGAAAAGATGTCTGATGAGAAGTTAGTAAGAAAAATCCTCAGGTCCCTGCCCAGAAGATTTGACATGAAGGTCACAACAATTGAGGAGGCTCATGATATTTCTGCTATGAAGGTTGAAGAGCTCATTGGTTCTTTGCTTAACTTTGAGACTACTTTTTGTAAACAGACTGAGAAGAAAGGAAAAGGTGTAGCTTTTACTGTGAATTCTGAAGCTGATGATCAACAAGAGTCTGGTGAGGATGATTTATCAGAACCTCTAGTGTTCCTTGGAAAACAATTCAACAGAATTCTGAAGAAGGTTGACAAAAAATCCAAGACCAAAGGTCAGAATTTCAGATTCAAGAAGCAACAAACTGATGAGAAGAAGACCAAGTCTGAGGAGAAAAGTAACCAAGCCAAAGGTGTGCAGTGTTTTGAGTGTGAGGGGTATGGACATATCAAGTCTGAATGTCCTACTTTTCTTAAGAAGCAGAAGAAAAGCCTAGCAGTGTCATGGTCTGATGAAGATTCAGAAGAAGATTTTGAGAATGAATCTGCTAAGGGTGACACAAGTCTGATGGTTCAGCTGCAGTCTCAGAAATCAGAAGTTCTTACAAAGTCTGAAGAGTATTTAGAGACTGATGCCTTGTCTGTGTCTGACTCAGAGTCTGAGGGTTCACTAGTGTCTGAAGTCAGAGCTCAAAAACTCTCTTATGATGAACTGGCTGACACTTACAGAAAGCTATACAGGAGAAGTGCAGAAGTCTGCAAGGAAGTTCTGGATCAGAAGGAGTCTATTTTTCAACTGGAGGCTGAAAAAGGAGAACTTCTAGTGCAGAATTCAGAATTAAAAGAAGAAGTGAACCTGCTAAATTCCCAACTTGATCAGATGAAAAAGCAAGTTAGGATGATGAACTCTGCTACTGATAAGTTGGAGGAGATTCTAGATGTCCAAAAGCAAGGGAAAACTGGGTTAGGTTATGTTGATCAGAGTCTGAAGTTCAAGGAGAAAAATCATGTTAGTCAGTTTGTTCCTGCTACTCAAACTCATGATTCTATGGTTGGAACATCAAAGAGGAGACCTTAGAAACAAGCCCAGATGCAAGGTCAGAAGCATATTCAGATGAGACCTCAAAAGCAAGCTCAGAAGAGACCTCAGATGCAAGGTCAGAAGCATGTTCAGATGCTACCTCAGAAGCAACCCCAGAAATTTTTCAGAAACAGAAGGAGGAGAAATCATCCATGGATCTGTCATCATTGTGGAAAGAAAGGGCATATCAAACCATTCTGCTTCAAACTTTATGGCTATCCTGAACATTTTCAGTATAGAAGAGTTGAACTAGCTGCTATCAGATACAATGTTCAGAAGGTGTGGCAGCCCAAAGTTCAGAATGTTGGCCTTATAGCTCATATTTCATTGAGAGCCACCTCAAAAGAAGACTGGTATTTTGATAGTGGGTGTTCAAGACACATGACTGGTGTTAAGAAGCTGCTGAGTAATATAAGACCTTATTCCAGAAGCTATGTGACATTTGGAGATGGAGTAAAAGGTCAGATTCTGGGTATTGGTGATTTGATCAGTGAAGGTTTGCCCAGACTTAATGATGTGCTACTGGTGGAAGGATTAACTTCAAACCTGATCAGTATTAGCCAGCTTTGTGATCAAGACTTGAAGGTTAATTTCAACAAGTAAGAGTGTTTTGTGAGTGATCAGGAAGATAAGATTCAGATGAGGGGCTGCAGATCCAAAGATAACTGTTACTTATGGGTTTCTGAAGAAGAAAGAAGTCTGACTTCTTGTCTTATGAGCTCAGAAGAGGAAGTCAAACTCTGGCACCAGAAACTGGGACATCTGCATCTGAAAGGCATGAAGAAAATCCTAAGTACTGAAGCTATCAGAGGTGTACCTAATCTGAAGATCAATGAGGACAATGTTTGTGGTGATTGTCAAATTGGTAAACAAACAAGAAAGTCTCATCCCAGATTAGTTCACCAGGTAACTACTAAAGTACTAGAACTTGTTCATATGGATTTAATGGGGCCTATGCAAGTAGAAAGTATTGGAGGAAAGAGGTATGCATTTGTAATGGTAGATGACTACTCAAGATTCACATGGATTAACTTTGTTAAAGAGAAGTCTGATACTTTTGAAGTGTTTAAAGATTTATGCATTCAATTACAAAGAGAGAAGGATTGTGGTATTGTCAGAATCAGGAGTGATCATGGCAAAGAGTTTGAAAACAAGAGTTTTTCAGAATTCTGTGCTTCTGAAGGAATAAAACATGAGTTTTCTGCACCTATCACACCTCAACAAAATGGTGTAGTTGAGAGAAAGAATAGGACTTTGGCAGAATGTGCAAGAGTAATGCTGCATGCTAAGAAACTTCCATATATGTTCTGGGCTGAAGCAATGAACACAACATGTTACATACACAATAGAGTCACTTTGAAAAAGGGAACAACATCTACATTGTATGAACTGTGGAAAGGAAGGAAGCCTACAGTCAAATATTTCCATGTTTTTGGGAGCAGATGCTACATTTTGGCTGACAGAGAAAATAGGAGAAAACTGGATCCTAAGTCTGATGAAGGCATATTTTTGGGATATTCAGTAAACAGCAGAGCCTATAGAGTGTTTAACTCAAGAACTAAAGTTGTGATGGAGAGCATAAATGTTGTTATTGATGATCTGTCTGCTGAGAATGAAAAGGATAAGTCTGAAGTTATTCCAGAGTCTGAAGCCTCAGAAGAACAAACTTCAGAAGCAGAAAATCATCCAGAGTCTGAAGAAGCAGAAGTGCATCCAGATCATGATTCTGCTGCTAAAGGGCCATCTATTAGAGTTCAGAAGGATCATCCTAAGGAGCTTATCATTGGGAGCTTGGATCAAGGGGTCAGAACAAGAAGATCAGACTCAGCTGCTACTGATTCATGCTTTGTGTCAAAGCTTGAACCTAAAAATGTGAAAGAAGCCCTAACTGATGAATTTTGGATTGAAGCAATGCAAGATGAGTTGAATCAATTCAAAAGGAGTGAAGTGTGGGATCTAGTTCCAAGACCTGAAGGGCTAAATGTGATTGGCACTAAGTGGATATACAAGAATAAAACAGATGAAAATGGTACTGTGGTCAGAAACAAGGCAAGGTTAGTTGCTCAAGGTTATACTCAAGTAGAGGGATTGGATTTTGATGAGACCTTTGCACCTGTGGCCAGACTAGAGTCCATAAGATTACTGTTGGGTGTATCTTGCATTCTCAAGTTCAAATTATTCCAGATGGATGTGAAGAGTGCATATTTCTGAATGGATACCTGCAAGAAGAAGTGTATGTTGAACAGCCTAAGGGTTTTGTGGATCATCAGTTTCCAGATCATGTGTACAAGTTGAAGAAAGCCTTATATGGACTCAAGCAAGCACCTAGAGCATGGTATGAAAGATTGACTCAGTTTCTTGTTGCTCAAGGTTACAGAAAAGGAGCTTCTGATAAGACATTATTTGTGAAGAATGAACATGGAAGTCTGATGATTGCTCAGATCTATGTTGATGACATAGTATTTGGTGGAATGTCTCAGAAGATGGTCAAATTGTTTGTTCAGCAAATGCAGTTAGAATTTGAAATGAGTTTGGTTGGTGAGCTGACTTATTTTCTTGGATTGCAAGTCAAGCAAATGGAAAACACTATCTTTATTTCTCAGAGTAAATATGCCAAGAACATTGTGAAAAAGTTTGGTATGGAATCTGCTGCTCATAAGAGAACACCAGCTGCTACTCATCTGAAGTTGACCAAAGATGAACATGGAGTATCAGTTGATCAAAGTCAATATAGGAGCATGATAGGGAGCCTATTGTACTTAACTGCAAGCAGACCTGATATCACATTTGTTGTTGGAGTTTGTGCAAGATACCAAGCTGATCCTAAGATGAGTCATCTAACACAAGTTAAAAGGATCCTGAAGTATGTGAATAGCACAAGTGACTATGGAATCATGTCTTCTCATAGTTCAAGTTCTGAATTAATGGGATATTGTGATGCTGATTGGGCTGGAAGTGCTGATGACAGGAAGAGCACTTCAGGAGGTTGTTTCTTTTTAGGAAATAACTTAATTTCTTGGTTCAGCAAGAAACAAAATTGTGTTTCATTGTCAACTGCTGAAGCTGAGTATATTGCTGCTGGGAGTAGTTGTTCACAACTGGTTTGGATGAAACAAATGCTTGAGGAATACAACATTGAACAAGGAACCATGACCTTATTTTGTGACAATTTGAGTGCAATTAATATCTCTAAGAACCCCATACAGCACAGCAGAACTAAACATATAGATATCAGACACCACTTTATCAGAAATCTTGTGGAAGATAAAATCATTCAGCTGGAACATGTGGTTACTGAAGAACAAGTTGCTGACATTTTCACAAAAGCCTTAGATGCTAAACAGTTTGAGAATCTGAGAAGCAAGTTAGGTGTGTGTTTACATGAAGACTTATAACAATTAATGCAAACTGGATGTGAGGAAGATAGAGTACCTGCCAATTGTGCCTATGCTGAGTTTGTTCCTAAGTCAGAGTCTGAGACTATTTTGTCTGGATATTTAGTTTTGATTCCCTATTTGAAGTCTGAAGTTTGTCATAATTTTGTGGCTAAAAAGGGGGAGAAAAATCTATGTTTAAGTTCAGACTGGAGTTGTTCAGAATCAGAATGTACTGTGTTTCAGAAGAAGCTGATTATTTTGCAGCTGTTCAGAATCTGAAGATATGATTGAGGGGGAGTATGTGTCTCAGGGGGAGTGCATCCTGAGTGAAGAGCTGTTCTTGGTCCTGAAGTGTGGTCCTGAAGAACAATTGTGCTCTGATACCATTTTTCTCTGTAGTTCAGTAGTAAGGTGGAGTTTGTATGTGAAGCTGAGTTGCAGGGGGAGTGTTTTGAAGCTGGAGTGTTTGTGAAGCTTCAGGGGGAGTGTTTGTGATGATCAGGAGTTGATCAGTAATTGGTTTTTGTGTGCTTCAGGAGTTCAGAAGCTGAAGCTGTTGTTTAACATAGATCAGAAAGTGTTTTGTCCGCTGCCTATTTTGTGTGCTATGTTATATTGTTGTGAAGTTCTTCATTGATGAGCTAGTGTTATGGGAGATTGAAGAACTTGGATGTGTGAACATTGGTTTTAGCCAAAAATTTGCCAAAGGGGGAGATTGTTGAGTCTTTTGGTTTTGGCTGCATATTTTGGCAAAACCAAAGTGTTGAATAGTAGCATCTCCTTATTTAGAACAAATCTTCAGTTGCAAGTTTTTCATTTTGAAGCTATTCAGAAGCTGGAAATTCCATCAGAAGCTGAATGCCTCATCAGAAGCACTGTAGCGGTTCAGAAGCTGAATTCAGAGTCTGATGCCAGCGTTGACTTTGGTTGACTTCATCAGAAGCTGATCTTATTCAAGTTATTTCTATGCGAATCTTTGAGAGATATGTTAAGGTTTTATTATGGATTAATACTTCTAGAATGTTGATTGATTTGTGGAAGATCTAATGAAGATTTGGCTCGTATTTATGAAGATCATATTTTCAGAAGAAATATTTGATGAGATACATTGCAGAATTATATGTTTCCTAATTAAGCCTTGCATAAATTAGAAACATATCAATTCAGAAGATTTGAACCAGTTTAATTCTGATTGTTGGAGGTTATAAAAGGAGGAGTGCTGCTGCTTTCAAGACTTACGCATAATTGAAGAAATTCAGAGAAAAAGAGTCTTAGAGTTTTAAGCTGTTAAGTTTTATTTGTGCACCACTCATTGTTTGAGTTGGTTTAGAGTTTTATAGAGTTGTAATTCATTCTAAGCCTTTAGGTACGAATGAAGTTTTGTTATTGAAGTTGTTCTTAAAAACAGGGTAGTTTTCAGAACTGGGTTTAGTTCAAGGGTTGTTCAAGTAACTGGGCAGTTACTTGGATAGGAAGTTAGAGGTTTTCTAATACTCAACGTGTTGGGTAGAATTCAAGACTAGGAGGAAGTTAATTGCTTAGGCTGGGAACTGGGAGTCAGTGTCTTGAGTCATAAGGATTAATTCCTATAGTGGAATTCCTTCCTGGATTGGTATCCCCCAGAGTAGGAGGTGTTTACTCCGAACTGGGTTAACAAACCTCTGTGCCTTTTACTTTCCTGCACTTGTTATTTTGCTGCTTCTGATTGTTTTTGCTTGTGCTCTGTTTTTACAATCTTTGTGTCCTGTTATCAAGTTCTGATCAATATTCAGAACCTGATCTGTCCAGCCAGAATTTCATATTTTATGAGAAACTACTCTTAACTTTTAGGGGCCGTTTGTTACAGATTAAAATATAAGTGATTTGCTATAATTTAGAGATTATTTTATAGAGATTTTATGAAAAATCAGAATCTATTTGGCGTTTGTTTACCATAATAAAAATCACTTTTTTTAAAAAAATAATTTACTTTTTTTGGATACAGCTATATAAAAGCGAATTTTTTGTTACAAAATTAGTTCAATCTTTTGATCCATATTTTCTCTCTCCTATAAAAAAATTATTTTTTGTGAAGCTACTCTTAACAGCTTCTCATTTGAAGCTGTTTTTATATTTTTTTTTTAAAACTGTAACAAACGGATGCAATACTTTTAAAAGTGATTAATTTTTTTCGCTTAAAAAATCTATAACAAACGGACCGTTTATCGTAATAAAAATCATCTTTTGAAGAAAACAATTTAGTTTGTTTAAATACAGCTATATAAAATAGATTTTTTTTTCTTCCCTGTCTTTGACTCAGTCATCATCCCCTAATCCAAAAATTTCAAAAGCAAAAAAATTAAAAATAAAAAGGGATTTTTCGTTAAAAAATTACATCAATCATTTGCACTTATTTTCTCTCTTGTCTAAAAGGGTTTTATAGTTATAGAAGACTCAAAAGGGAAACATAATGATGACGTGTTGAATGATTAGAATATGACATAATTGTGTTTTTTTAATGGCTAAAATGTGATTTTGGTCCCTGCAAATATGATCAGTTTTGATTTTGGTCCCTGGTAAATTTTTCTTTTGAAAAAGGTCCTTGCAAAATATTTTGTTTTTAAAAATGGTCCCTTGCCCCACTTTTGTGGTGATTTGTCACAATTGTGCATACGTGGAACTTGCTGACTGTTCCATGTTGTCCAGCTGACATCCACTTGGCAATACATTTTATAAAAATTCATTTTTTCAATTTTTAAAAAAAAGAAAATATATTTTCGGATTAATATAAGAAGCAATTATTTTTAATTGATTAAAAAACAAAAAAAAATGCACAAAAGGGGGGAAAATGTTAGGGTTTCCCATTTTTCCCCGTTCTTGCTTCTTCCTTCAATCCTTCAATTGAACCGGTTCCATCTTCCTTCTTCCTTCAATCCCTCAATCGAACTTGATTTCTACTTCTTCTTCAATCAATTGATCCTCTTCTTCCATCTGCTTCGCATATCCTTTCCTTTCGTGTTCGTCACTTTGTGTTCTCTGTCTCTTTCGAATTTCTTTCAGCATCTTCTTCAATCCTTCTACTTTTCGAATTGGACCAACAATGTCGAGTAGCAGAGGCTATTCACGTAGTAGAGGTCGGTCACGGTCGTACTCAATTTCAAGGAATGGAGGAAGTCGCAGTCAAGTTCGTATTCCCGAAAATGAGCTTGATACGTTTCCAATCATGCTACCAGGTTGTGGATGCAGTTTACCCATGAAGGTTACATTGCTAACACTTACGATAATCAAGGTCGAAGGTTTTGGAGGTGTCGTCACTGGAACAACAAGGTTAGTTTAGCAATTTTAATTGATGATAGTGTACTATGTTTATGAAATGTATCCTTTTTTAGCATAATTGTGTTGTTGATTGTGGATTTGCTCAACATACTATGCCAACATGTGAGTTATTCCTCTGGGACGATGATACCATACCTGGTGTGACACCGATGATTGAAGTTACTCATGCAATGGAAACATCAATGGAGGATAAGTCAAAGATGGATGGAAGCCAAAAACAAGTCTGCACAAAATGTGAAACCATTGGTGAAGTCATGAAGGCATTCGAGTCGAATGAAATTGCAAAGTGGAAGACGAAATACAGGGATGAGAAGAAGAAAGTTAAATGCATCACACTGATTATAATCATTAGTTGGATTTTCTTTGTTTGGTTTGTTAAGAATTGATGTTGGTTGGTTGCCTTTGTTTTAGTTAAGTGGTTTTTTATGTGGGTTTAGTGGGTTATCTTTGTTTAGGTTTTAAGAACTGATGTTAGTTGGTTTTTATTTTATGTTTATGACTAAGAGTTGTAAGAACCTTAATGTACCATTGTGGTTTAATGAATGAAAAAAGTTTGTTTCGAACATATGTATTATTTGTGTTGTTTGTTGTACAAAGTTAAACAACAGAGATTACATAAAAATTGTGCATTATAGGTAGGCAATATATAAACATAAAGGCATTGTTTTGAGCCATAACATCAAAATAAAAGGCTATTGTTTCGAGCCATAACATCAAAATAAAAGGGTATTGTTTTGAGCAATAACATCAAAATAGAAATGTTCTTCATGGTTCGTTCTCCTAAGTTAGCTCTCCATCTCCCTCATCTATTCCAACTTCAATAGGGTTGTGCTCGACAGTTCCTGGTGCCCCCTTTTTGGGTTGTGGTCCAAAGTAGCAGGTTCTTCCACTCCTTCTAAGGTTGTTGAAGTTGTAAATTGGCACCTTGGAAGGCGACTTTGATTGAGATCCATCACAAGTTCTTCCTTTCCAGGACATGGTGGTCTTTTCCTTGTTTTTAAGCTGAGTAACATCATATATGATTTCAGGTTTTTTCTGTCAAGCAAAGAATACACAGGCTTAGCAGAGGTTTAACAGCAGGCTTAACAACAGGCTTATTAAAAGGCTTAGTGTAAAGCCCCAATCCCCGAGAACATAAATATAAATTTATCCTACATTGGAACTTTACTAATTCAACATACATCTCATATCAAATATTTATGATAAAAACTTCATCAATTAAATCACATCGCAGCGGAATAAAACATAATTAACATCATAGCAATTGTCATGTCTTGGACATAACATATAAATTAACATATCATCTCAACAAGGTACGATCCAAAGATCTCATAGCATAACATAAATAAACCCTAGTCCTAATCATAGCTCCTAAGCTAGACTCCAAAGCAGATAAACTCGAGTAGGCAAACGCCATCCTCGACATGTTCACGAATAAACTATTCCTCAACCTGTGAGTCTACATCCACGAGGGATTCACCCAAGGATGAGGCGACAATAAAGCCACTGGAGGGTAAGGTATATGCTCAACATAAGGGAATAATAAACGCATTTATGTCAGGCAAGCCACATCAACAATTATCAAATATACATTTAAATAAACAATCCTGGTTACATAATTCAACATTCATATCACGTTCTTATTCAATTATAATCTCAATCACAATTTTCAATCATATATCAAACACTCAAGATTCATCAAGTACATCAATTCATTTACAATTCAATCATAATCACAATAACTCATCAATTAAGCATTTACCACCTTAATGTACAAATTCACGCCAAAACATTACCAAACACGACTTCTATGAATGTAATGCACCTAACACGACTCTATATGTTTTACGGTACCGCCGCCGATGAACTCCTCGAGATCTAAAACCCCGCAATGAATTCACCATACAATCGCCAATGAAATCCTCGAGATCTTAAAACCCCGCAATGAAATCACCACACACCACACCAGACTGACTTATGAATGCATGGACCTACAAAGAGACTCGACAATGCTCACCAAATACACTCACCATTTGTTATACAATTCACTCCATCATATAACATATCATCACTAAATCATCACCTAACGCATTATCAAATCACTAAGGCCACACACCAAGTCAAGTAATGAAACATCATCTTCATTTACTCAAACATCATCACTTAAAACATAACATGTATCATTATCACACATCATTCAATATCATCAATAGCATCATCAATATCATCATAAATATCATCATCAATAGCATCCTCAATAGCACTATCAATATCATGTGTAAACAGCAACACATCACAACCGTCACAACATCAAGTATTTACAATCTTCAACATTCTCATAATTTAAGTTTCATGATTTAATCACACAACTACACCAAACATTATTAAAGATCGCAACTTCATAATTACCTACTCATTTATTAACTCTAAATGATTCCTTAGACTTGTTATTAATTTTAAGGATGTTTCAAGATTCATTGAAAAAAGTATGCGAAAGTTTCACGAAAAATGTGTCATGACCTATGTGTAGTATTTTGATCATAACTCAAGTTTTAGAAATCTAAATGAAGTCCAACCAACGGCATTTGAAAGCTAACATCCATATCTACAACTTTCAGTTTTACACCGAAACCCAGTTCAAACCAGAAACTAGTGAAAAAAGGGACGTAACAGAAAAAGTTGTCGCTGTCAGTGGTCTCTACGGCTACGAGAATCACTCAAAACTCACCCAAAAATCCCATTTTTGATCCCCATCAACCCAAAATAAATTTACGAATATTAATCATGATCAATACACTCAAATTGAACAATGGTTATACAACAAAACATCAATTGCTATGGATTTCACACGATTTTCGGTTAATTTTCAAAGTTCGTCTCAAAAACCTATTTTTTCCCCAAAACAACTTAAAATCCCAAACAGATTTGTACAACAACAATTCCAACTTTCTAATCACATCAACATGTTCATAAGCACCTAATTAACAACATAAATCAACTTAAAATCAATTATGTCAATACTCGAATGAAAATTGTTGTTGTAGGTAAACTCAATTAACGGTAAACATTCACTCCAACTTACACCTTGCTCCAAAACACAAGCTCTCAACAAATCTTCCAAAGACTGAATAGTCCTCTCCGATTGACCATCAGTTTGAGGATGATAAGCAAAACTCAATCTCAACTTAGTCCCCAAAGCTTCTTGCAAACTCTGCCAAAACTTCGACGCGAACCTCAGATCTCTATCTGACACAATGCTAGACGGAATACCATGCAACTTCACAATCTGCTCATTGTAGATCTCGACCAACTTCTCCAAAGACATACTAATCTTAGTAGGAATAAAATGCGCTGATTTCGTCAACCGAACAACGATCACCCAAATCGAATCGCAACCCTTCGCAGTCTTCGGCAAACCACTCACAAAATCCATAGAAATGCTATCCCACTTCCACTCTGGCACAAACAACGGTTGCATTACTCCAGACGGCTTCTGATGTTCAACCATAGACTTCTGACAAACCAAACAAGCATAAACAAACTCAGCAATATCCTTCTTCATTCATGGCCACCAAAACAACTTCTTCAGATCTTGATAAATCTTCGTTGCTCCAGGATGAATACTCAAACTACTCTGATGACCTTCTTCCAAAATCTTACGCTTCAGCTCGGGTACATCCGGCACACAAACTCGACCAAGAAATCTCAGAACTCCACTCTCATCCAATCCAAAGCCTACCTCCTTGCCTTGGTTAACTAACACCAAACGATCCACAAGCTGCAAATCCACTTTCTGACCCTCTTTGATCTCTTCAAGAATGTTACTCGTCAGCTTCAACATCCCTAACTTCACATCATTCGGAGTCAGCTCACTCACCAAGCTCAGATCTCGTAACTGCTCAATCAACTCCAACTCTTTCACCATAAGCGCCAACATGTGCAACGACTTCCTACTCAAAGCATCCACTACTACATTCGCCTTACCGGGATGATAACTCAACTTAAAACATAGTCCTTCAAGAATTCCATCCAACGCCTCTGCCTCATATTCAACTCCTTCTGATCAAATAGGTACTTCAAACTCTTATGATCACTAAACACCTCAAACTTTGAACCAAAGAGATAATGCCTCCAAATCTTAAGTGCAAACACTACTGCCGCTAATTCCAAATCGTGGGTCGGATAATTCCTCTCATGAACTTTCAACTGCCTCGATGCGTATGCCACTACTTGACCACTTTGCATAAGCACACCACCTAAACCCATCTTCGATGCATCACAATACACCACAAAAGAATCCTTCGCATTTGGCAAATCAAAACAGGCGCAGTCGTCAACCTCTTCTTCAATTCTTGGAAACTCTCTTCACACTTCGAATCCCACACGAAAGCTTGTCCCTTACGAGTCAACTGCGTCAGCGGCAAAGCCAACTTCGAAAATCTTTCAATAAACCTTCGATAATAACCGGCCAAACCCAAAATGCTTATATTATCAAAAACAGACTTTGGAGTCTCCCACTGCAACACCGCATCAACCTTCGACGGATCAACTGCTATTCCACCTCTCGAAATAACATGACCAAGAAAAATCACTTCTCGCAGCCAAAACTCACACTTCGACAACTTGGCAGACAACTTCTTCTCTCTCAAAGTATGCAACACGATCCTCAAATGCTATGTATGCTCCTCTTCTGACTTCGAATATACCAAGATATCATCTATAAACACCACCACAAACTGATCCAAATAAGGATGAAAAATCCTATTCATGTATTCCATGAAGACACTGGGCATATTAGTCACACGAAATGGCATCACAGAATACTCATAGTGTCCATACCTCGTTTGAAACCCAGTCTTAGGCACATCCTCCGACTTTACTCGTATCTAGTGATATCCGGATCTAAAATCAATCTTACTAAACACATGAGCACCAACCAACTGATCCATCATATCTTCTATCCTTGGAAAAGGATATTTGTTCTTAATGGTCACCTTGTTCAACTGTCGATAATCCACACACAACCTCATACAACCATCCTTCTTCTTGACTAACAACAATGGCGCTCCCCACGTCCAAACACTCGGTCTGATGAACTTCTTCTCTAACAACTCCTCTAACTATTTCTTCAGCTCACCCCACTCAGAAGCAGACATCCGATACGACGGTGCCGATATAGGACTAGTTCTAGGTACAACATCAATCACAAACTCCAATTCTCTCTCCGGCGGTAAGTCGGTAATGTCATCTGGAAAAACATCCGCAAACTCATTCACTACCGGCAAATCGCTAACTTGAACTTCACCTCCAACCTTCAACGAAGCAATCATAACAAACACTTGAGCCGTTCCGTCCAACGACGCTCCTACTTGCCTTTCAGAAAAAAAAACTTCCCTACATCACACTCCTCCGACTTAGGAAAAGTCACACTCTTAGATAAACAGTTAATGTTAACACCAAAAGTTAGCAACCAATCTATTCCAAAAATTGCATCCATATGCTCCAAAGGCAAACAAACCAAATTCAGCTTAAAATCCACATCACAAAAATTCACAGGGCAAGACCACTCTCAGACTTGACGCACTAGAACCACCTAACTAGAAAGAACAAGTATCGACAGTATTCGCATACATGTCGCATACAACAGGATAATCACCAAGTGTTGGTCCGGACTAGACCGACCTGCTCTGATACCAAGTTGTAAAGCCGGGGGACCCGAGAACATAAATATAAATTTATCCTACATTGGAACTTTACTAATTCAACATACGTCTCATATCAAATATTTATGATAAAAATTCATCAATTAAATCACATCGCAGCAGAATAAAACATAATTAACATCATAACAATTGTCATGTCTCGGTCATAACATATAAATTAACATATCATCTCAACAAGGTACGATCCAAAGATCTCATAGCATAACATAAATAAACCCTAGTCCTAATCATAGCTCCTAAGCTAGACTCCAAAGCAGATAAACTCGAGTAGGCAAACGCCATCCTCGACATGTTCACGAATAAGCTATTCCTCAACCTGCAAGTCTACATCCACGAGGGATTCACCCAAGGATGAGGCGACAATAAAGCCACTGGAGGGTAAGATATATGTTCAACATAAGGGAATAATAAACGCATGTATGTCAGGCAAGCCACATCAACAATTATCACATATACATTTAAATAAACAATCCTGGTTACAAAATTCAACATTCATATCACGTTCATATTCAATTATAATCTCAATCACAATTTTCAATCATAGATCAAACACACAAGATTCATCAAGTATAATGAATTCATTTACAATTCAATCACAATCACAAGAACTCATCAATTAAGCATTTACCACCTAAATGCACAAATTCACGCCAAAACATTACCAAACACGACTTCTATGAATGTAATGCACCTAACACGACTCTATATGTTTTACGGTACCGCCACCGATGAACTCCTCGAGATCTAAAACCCCGCAATGAATTCACCATACAATCGCCAATGAAATCCTCAAGATCTTAAAACCCCGCAATGAAATCACCACACACCACACCAGACTGACTTATGAATGCATGGACCTACAAAGAGACTCGACAATGCTCACCAAATACACTCACCATTTGTTATACAATTCACTCCGTCATATAACATATCATCACCAAATCATCATCTAACGCATTATCAAATCACTAAGGCCACACATCAAATCAAGTAATTAAATATCATCTTCATTTACTCAAACATCATCACTTAACATATAACATGTATCATTATCACACAACATTCAATATCATCAATAGCATCATCAATAGCATCATCAATATCATCATAAATATCATCATCAATAGCATCCTCAATAGCATTATCAATATCATGTGTAAACAGCAACACATCACAACCATCACAACATCAAGTATTTACAATCTTCAACATTCTCATAATTTAACTTTCATGATTTAATCACACAACTACACCAAACATTATGAAAGATCGCAACTTCATAATTACCTACTCATTTATTAACTCTAAATGATTCCTTAGACTTGTTATTAATTTTAAGGATGTTTCAAGATTCATTGAAAAAAGTATGCGAAAGTTTCACGAAATATGTGTCATGACCTATGTGTAGTATTTTGATCATAACGTAAGTTGTAGAAATCTAAATGAAGTCAAATCAACGGCATTCGAAAGCTAACATCCATATCTACAACTTTCATTTTTACACCAAAACCCAGTTCAAAACAGAAACTAGTGAAAAAAGGGACGTAACAGAAAACGTTGTCGCTGTCAGTGGTCGCTACAGCTACGGGAATCACTCAAAACTCACCCAAAAATCCCATTTTTGATCCCCATCAACCCAAAATAAATTTATGAATATTAATCATGATCAATACACTCAAATTGAACAATGGTTATACAGCAAAACATCAATTGATATGGATTTCACACGATTTTCGGTTAATTTTCAAAGTTCGTCTCAAAAACCTATTTTTTCCCCAAAACAACTTAAAATCCCAAACAGATTTGTACAGTAACAATTCCAACTTTCTAATCACATCAACATGTTCATAAGCACATAATAACAACATAAATCAACTTAAAATCAATTATGTCAATAATTCATTCAAATTCACCAATTTAAGCAATTTTTCACATAAACAACAACAACCATAATCACAACTTAACCCAAACAATATAACCTCATAATTTCATAACCCAAATACATAATTGTCGCGTCAAATTTCGGATATCAAGCTATTGGGAAGCGTTGAATCACTAATGTTAGGTCACGACTGAACTTTTAATTTTCCGGGGAGAAAAGGAAAAAAGTTCGAAATTACCTTGAAAAAGATTTTAGGTTCGAATTATGCGAGGGGAAGGTATTAGCACCCCTCACATCCGTCGTACTCAACAGGAACCTCTTAGTCGGCTTAGGCTTAAGATGTTTCAAAAATTTTACTTGCGTGTTTAAACATATATAAAAGGGAAAATATGATATATATATATATATATATATATATATATATATATATATATATATAAAAGGATAAAAACAAACGAAGGGGAAAAAGAAAGTTTTTTATTAATGGGCTTGACAAGATGTCGATCTTGCTCCTACGTATCTCACGGTAGTCGGAGAATTCAAAGCGTACGTAGTTCTTTGGTAGAAAAAAGTTTGTATGTTGGTTCGTTTTAGTTAAAAAAGATTTGATCGCGTCCGAGCGAAAAAAGTTTGAAAAAGAGAAAGTAATGAAACTAAATGTCAACTGTTCGGGTTGTTGCCGAACTTGCCATTGACGACAATGCATAAAGGTAAATGATTTGATAAAAAGGATTTGCACTCAGACGTGGACATAGGTTTTAAAACGCACGAAAGCGTAAAAGGTTTTAAATGATGAAAGACAAACGCTAAGGCGATAAACTCGCGCTAGGGGTAAATGTTTTAAGAAAAAAAAAGACAGACGCACAAAGGCGTAAAAGGTTTGAAAATAAACGACAAACGCGTGGAGGCGATAAATTCGCGCAAGGCGTAAATGGTTGAAAATAAACGCGCAAAGGCGCGAAAGGTTCGGATTGACCACGAGGGCCAAGAAAAAGGTTAAAAAATGGTCAAAGGGGGCCAAGGGAAGGTTGAGCGTGCGAGACGCGTCAAAGGTGGAATGAAGATTGCCCGAGCGACGAGACATACGTCACGCATTCGTGCAACCTAGGTTTGGGGAGACATACGTCAAGCCATTCCCGTTTCATTCGAGTTCGGTGTGGTTGGAACTCTAAAGAATCTCAAAGGGAACCAAAATGCTTTAAAGGGAAAGTTTAAAAAAAAAAGGGAATCACAAACAAATTTGTTGTTCGAGTTTATTAAAATCATGAACATTACTTGTTGCTTAAGCTATTGAAACTCAAGAACAAGCGTAGTTCAAGTTTGGATGATGAAAAAAAATCATAAAAACATACACAAATTTGGAAAGTTCACAAGTTCGGCTCAATTCGAGCTTGGTTTTAAAAGCAATGAGCAAGCTCGGCTTAAGTTCGCGTTTGGATTGAAAATCATGAACAACATGGTTGTTCAAGTTTGGTTTTGAAAATAGACGAACTTAGATCATTGCTCAAGCTTGGTTTTGAAAATTAAGGACATAACTTGTTTCACAAGTTACTCAAAAGTTATCGCACGAACTTGTAAAATTTCCAAAGTTGTGCATGATTATTGAATAGGGTTTTGACAAAAATGCCTTTTAACCCTCTTTAGGTTCTGAATCAAGGGCTGGAACCCCAAAAATTTGGCATTTGGATGCCTGATTCATGTTCTGAATTTTACAAACTTCGCAGAGCAACCAGAACTTGGCTCTGCGAAGTCAGGTTCTGATGTGTTCGCAGTGCGAGCAATACTTTGCTCTGCGAAGTATGCGAAATTTTGAACTCATAAGCTGTTTCTGAACAGAAGTTCAGAAACTGCTTCTAAGCAAGCTTCAGAACCTAAAGGGGGTTAAAAAGCTTTACAAAATTTGACAAAAGGGAGTGTAAAAACTCAGTTTTAAGGCTTGGCCCCTTTGAGGTCCCTTTTGAGTTTCAAAAGGGGTTTTTGTGCACAAAATGAAATTGAACAAAGCAAGAGATGCAAACAGCAATCAAAATGAAAGACAAAGATTATAGGAGACTTACAGAACTCCTGGCAATGCTTGTGCAATAGGTTGGAAGTGGCTTGCTTGATTGGTTAGAGGTTATGAACTCTAACTTGCTTTTGCTTTGTGTATAAACTGATTTGATGCTGCAATGCAATGGATTTTTTGGTGTGTATTGTGTGTGTGTATGGCTGTTTTTCTGGTGTAATGGCTCTTTCAATGTGTTGTGATCCTTATGCCTTGCATTCCCTTTTATAGGCCAAAATGAAATCCATGCAATGATGAACAAAATCTCTAGATCCTAGCTGGTTTGTGGGCTAAATCCAGGCTAAATCATTTTGCATTTAATGCTAATGGATAGAAGTTGCTTTGCCTTGTGCCAAGGGGCAAGACCTTGACTGATCTCAGCCACAAATGCAGCTGATTCTAGAAGGTAATGATGAGAAAAAGCTGAAAAACAGGGCAGCTTGAGATTGTGTGATTCTTGGGATCAATCCTTGCAATCTTGGAAGGCCAAGCAATGAAAACGTGTACTGCCATGTACAGGGAGATTGGGGGAAGCAAAATGAGCATGTGGGCTGGTGTGTGGGAGGAGAAATCCAGCTCAAAACAGGGCAGCACAAACAGCTTTTTGCAAGCAAAAACCACTTAAGTTTGACTGGTTTTGGTGGATAAAAAGGGGAGGAAAGGGATCAAGTAGCTGGCTGGCAAGCTCAGGTTGGATGATGGGTCAATTTGGAGGGACAAGAGCTGACCAAGGGCAGCCAATTTGTTTGAGCACATGTTAGGTTGGAAGAAAATCCTTCTTTCCTTTTACCTTTAATGTCACACTTTGATTCTTGCTTTGCTGCACCATTTCAGTCACAAATGGAAATAACAATAATAATAATACTAATAATAACAATTACAAATGAAAACAAAACAGATAAATCAAAGAAAATAAAAATTCTGCAGAAAATCGCAGAGGTCGCAGTGCGAAGGCCACTTCGCACTGCGAACTCCCCTTTTTTTGAATTTTTTTGTATTTTAAAAGTAAAAGGTAAAAATGAATAAATAATAATAATAACAATAATAATAATAAGGATAATGAAAATGATAATAATGAAAATGATAATGCAAATAAAATAAAAAGTAATGAGAATGAAAATGATGATAATAATAATAAAAATGATGAAAAGCTTAATATTATTAATTAATAAAACCTTAATAATAATAAAAGATAATAAGGATATTATTAAAAAATAGAATAACAATAATATTAATAATAATAACAATGATGATATTATTAATAGTAATGCTAATAGTGATAAATGTAAATAAAAATTCTATGACAAGAATGAAATAATAAAAGAGGTAATAATAAGTGATGAAATAATAGAAGATAAAATATGAGTTAAAAAATGGGGTATGACAGATGCCCCTATTTAAGTTTCTTCGCCCCGGAGATAAAAAGTGAAATTTTGAAATGGACGGGTCGAAGAGACTAAAATATAGAGTACGCCATTTTTTGACTAAATATTTTTTCTCGAATTGTAAATGTTATGAATGCATGTATGCAAATGTTATGAATGCTTGTAATGTAAATATGAATGCAAAGATGATAAAGATGACCACGTTGGGGATAAAAAGAGACAAAGGGATACCCGGGTTCGTTGAAGAAACGGGATCCGACTTTATTGGGGAACATGGTTCCACTGGGGATAAATGTCAGCTGTTCGGGTTAATGCCGAACTGCCACTGACGACAAGAAATAAAGGGTAAATGCCAGTTGTTCGGGTGGTTGCCGAACTGGCCACTGACGACAAAAGATAAAGATTGAATGTCAACTGTTCGGGTTGTTACCGAACTTGCCATTGACGACAGAAAATAAAATAAATGTCAACTGTTCGGGTTGTTGCCGAACTTGCCATTGACGACAGGAAATAAAAAGAATGTCAACTGTTCGGGTTGTTGCCGAACTTGCCATTGACGACAGGAAATAAAAAGAATGTCAATTGTTCGGGTTGTTGCCGAACTTGCCATTGACGACAGGAAAATAAAAAGAAATGTCAACTGTTCGGGTTGTTGCCGAACTTGCCATTGACGACATGAAAATAAAAAGAAATGAAAAGAATGTCAACTGTTCGGGTTGTTGCCGAACTTGCCATTGACGACAGGAAAATAAAAAGAAATGTCAACTGTTCGGGTTGTTGCCGAACTTGCCATTGACGACAGGAAATAAAAAGAATGTCAACTGTTCGGGTTGTTGCCGAACTTGCCATTGACGACACTGGGGATGCGGCTGACAAGCCGTTCCTTACAGAATTGCCCCTTCAATTGGGGAGAAGGGATGCACAAGCTGTTCATTAAAGAACTTGCCACTTGGAACAACACTGGGGAATATGCACAAGCTGTTCATTAAAGAACTGCCACTTGGCATAAAGACATGATAAAAAGATGCGCAAGCTGTTCGTTTGAACTGCCACTTGGCGTAAAAGGTGACATCTCTGAACCAGACAGACTGGGGATGACACTTGGGGAAAAAAGAATTCACGAATTGCTCGTGATTGATTGGTGAGACTCATGATAGTTAGAACAACCATGTATGATATGTAGTATGTTGCATGCATAAATGTACATATGTATGAATGTATGAATGCATGACTGTCACTGGGGATGTCATGTGAAAGATGGACTTGTACTGGGGATACCCAAAATGTTTGTTAAGGAATTGCCCCTTGATATGATGAAAGATTGCACAAGCTGTCCGTTAAAGAACTACCGCTTGGCGAAAAGGAGGTTGACATCCCTAGACCAGACAGACTGGGGATGACACTCGACTGTGGTTGGAAAAAAATAAGATTGTGGGGGATGCATGATATGAATATGAGATGCATGTTAATGAATGAGTTTGATATGATGCATGAATTATGCTGACATGTGGGATAACAGACGTCCTGTTGGACGCTGGGGGTTATGATTTGGGTGCCGAGCAAAGTCGGGCTTTGGTAAGGTGCCGAGCGAGGTTGGGCTTTGGTAAGGTGCCGAGCGAGGTTGGGCTTTGGTTGGATGCCGAGTGAGGTCGGGCTTTGGTAAGATGCCGAGCGAGGTCGGGCTTTGGTAAGATGCCGAGCGAGGTCGGGCTTTGGTTGTGGTTGTGCCAATGATGATTGGGCTTTGGGGGCGAGACTCCACTGGGGGATGCCAATAAAATTGGGCTTTGTTTGTGACTTCGCTTGGGATATAAGGATCATTTTGGAAGCATGATCGATATCCAGCCTTAGATGCCAATGGTGGTTGGGCTTTTGTGAGTATGTGCCAATGACAATTGGGCTTTTGATTGGTAGGTGCCAATGACAATTGGGCTTTTTGTTGATTGGACAAAGATCGACTTGGTTGATTGTATGACCGATAAACTCCTGGGGAGATTGTTAATCCGCTGGGATTGTGCTAATCCGTTGGGGAGAAGAATTGATGATTCCGTCGGGAATACTTATGCTTTGGTTGGCAAGTCTTTGCCTGAATCGTCCTTTCGGGCTCTCGATTCATTGCGGATATTCCATATTGATTGACCGAGGATTATGTTGGGGAATCCTTTGAGAGAAGTCCAATGTGGGATAAACATATGTCATGTTTAACGCCGGGGATAATGATTGGATGCCGAGCAAGGTCGGGCTTCGGTTATTGGTTGCCGAGCGAGGTCGGGCTTTGGTTATTGGTTGCCGAGCGAGGTCGGGCTTTTTGGTTATTGGATGCCGAGCGAGGTCGGGCTCTTTGTTTTTGGTGGCCGAGCGAGGTCGGGCTTTTTGTTATAGGAGGCAATTTGATATTCCCATTAATCCAAGATTGCACTAAACACAAAATTTATATCATACAACTCAAGTTAAAAACATGTTTATCAATGAACCAACCTAACACACATTTTTGTTAAGTAAATGAAATAAATTGAATATTAATTGTGGGGGTAATGAACACTCATCCGACAAGTTTGCTAACATTCCGATCAAGTTATGTGTCCATCTAATCATCGTTTCTAAAAGCACGAAAGCATTGATCACAAGGTCTTTTGAGGGTTGTAATTTGGCTTGGTTACAAAAGAAATGTCATATGTGGGGAAATTTAATTCAAAAAAGCCAAGCAAGAGGAACATTCTTTCTAAATTACACACCTCCTCCTTATTCAAACGCCACTCTCGGTGATTTTACAAGTGTTTTTTCTTTGATCTTGACAACCTTTTTGATCTACTAATTTTTTCTTTTCTTCTCTTTGAGATTTCTTGATTTGTTTTTTTTCTTTTGCTTCTTTTTTTTGTTGTCAAGATCAATTAAAAAATTCACCATTACTTGACTTTCACAACCTCCCTTTTCTCCCCAACTTATTTCATTCTGATACCCTAATTGAATGTTCCTTTTTCTTTTGGCAAGGGACAATAATCATGATGGTTTAAGGGTTCAAAATGAAAGGAAAAATATCAGAATTCAAAGATGATTTAACTATGAACCGAATTTTTTACAAACTCCGGCAATTTCATTAAGCAATTGAGCTTATGAAAGTTGGTCGTTCATAGTTAATGATTCTGACTCATTAGGCTCAAAGGGGTTAACAAATACTCACTGCTCACAGGGTGTGCTATTTGTGGTCAAGTGTTTTTACTCATATTCAAAAAATGCCTTGATCTTATCAATGCTTTCATACAATCTAAAACGACGTTCAGATTTAACATAACAAAATCGAGTTAAACAAAAAATGCCGGTCTCCTGCATATGTATAATGACTTTGAGGATTCCTCACATTTTGGCTAGTTCTAAATGGCTCACAGAATAAACATATCAAAAACACAAATTGTATGATATAACTTTTATACTAAGTACATGTGGTGCCAATGAGAATTGGGCTTTTTGATTGAATGCCGAGCAAGGTCGGGCTTTGATTGTGAATTGGATATGGTAATACTAATGAAAATTGGGTTTTTGTTAATTGGGGAAAAAGGCCGCAGCAGCCCGGGGGAAGGTAACCTCGGGTTGAGGTACCGGAATCTCTTGAAGAGTAGTGGGAATATGGATGAATTCCTCACCAAAGTTGAGAGGCATGCCCCAAGTACAACCGGGGGTAGTGTTATATGTGTGGGTTGTTTTGGGACGTTGAGCCACTTTGACAGGGATCTAGTGTTGCGAATGAAATGCGAACACTGATGACTCAATTCGGATTGTAAGAAATCCTTATGATAAGAAGGGAAACGAGTTTTGGACTTGAAACAAATGTATGCATGTTATGCATGATGTTAATGCATGTATGCGATGTATATGACGAAATATGCCCCTTCTTTTTTTGAAAATGCATATGCAAAAATCATTTTTATGAATGCAAATGTATGGTATGCATATGTATGGTATATGAAGGTTCAAAACTTCCCCCCATCCTCACATGTAGGCTCTAGAGATGAGATTCCCTAAAAAGGTCCCTAGAGTCATAGATCTCACATGGAATTAAGGTCGTCGACGGACATACGTCACATGACTTCAATACATTCCACGTGAAAATCTCCTCTAAGCGGGGTTTGGCATCCTGCCTCACGGACATACGTCAACGCGGGCTTCCGCTCACAACCTTCATTCTAACTTAGTTTTCTCTCGAGCTCGGGTAGAGAGTCTCACACGTCCGGCACTAACCCGAACAATGTGGAGTAACATCGCTCAAGTAACCCCACAATTGATATATATATATATATATATATATATATATATATATATATATATATATATATATAAATATGAAGCATTATGAAAAATAAATATAGAGCAAAAGGATAGAAACAAATAATGATAAGAAGATATAAACACGCAAGTAAAAATGAAAAAATTTAGCCTAAAAGCCGACTGAGATAGGCTTAAATCGTCATACAAAAAACAAAGTGTTTTAAGTATACATCCCCAGTGAAGTCGCCATCTTTGTGAAAAAATGGTGACGAACGCAACCAGAGATATGAGTCCCCAGTGAAGTCGCCATTTTTGTGAAAAAATGGTGACGAACGCAACCAGAGATTCTGGGTTCGATCCCCAGTGAAGTCGTCATCTTTGTCGCGTCGAATTTCGGATATCAAGCTATTGGGAAGCGTTGAATCACTAATGTTAGGTCACGACTGAACTTTTAATTTTCCGGGGATAAAAGGAAAAAAGTTCGAAATTACCTTGAAAAAGATTTTAGGTTCGAAAGTCGATTATGCGAGGGGAAGGTATTAGCACCCCTCACATCCGTTGTACTCAACGGGAACCTCTTAGTCGGCTTAGGCTTAAGATGTTTCGAAAATTTTACTTGCGTGTTTAAACATATATAAAAGGGAAAATATGATATATATAAAAAAGGATAAAAACAAACGAAGGGGAAAAAGAAAGTTTTTTATTAATGGGCTTGACAAGATGTCGATCTTGCTCCTACGTATCTCCCGGTAGTCGGAGAATTCAAAGCGTACGTAGTTCTTTGGTAGAAAAAAGTTTGTATGTTGGTTCGTTTTAGTTAAAAAAGATTTGATCGCGTCCGAGCGAAAAAAGTTTGAAAAAGAGAAAGTAATGAAAGTAAATGTCAACTGTTCGGGTTGTTGCCGAACTTGCCATTGACGACAATGCATAAAGGTAAATGATTTGATAAAAAGGATTTGCACTCGGACGTGGACAAAGGTTTTAAAACGCACGAAAGCGTAAAAGGTTTTAAATGATGAAAGACAAACGCCAAGGCGATAAACTCGCGCTAGGCGTAAATGTTTTAAGAAAAAAAAGACAGACGCACAGAGGCGTAAAATGTTTGAAAATAAACGACAAACGCGTGGAGGCGATAAATTCGCGCAAGGCGTAAATGGTTGAAAATAAACGCGCAAAGGCGCGAAAGGTTCGGATTGACCACGAGGGCCAAGAAAAAGGTTAAAAAATGGTCAAAGGGGGCCAAGGGAAGGTTGAGCGTGCGAGACGCGTCAAAGGTGGAATGACGATTGCCCGAGCGACGAGACATATGTCACGCATTCGTGCAACCGAGGTTTGGGGAGACATACGTCAAGCCATTCCCGTTTCATTCGAGTTCGGTGTGGTTGGAACTCTAAAGAATCTCAAAGGGAACCAAAATGCTTTAAAGGGAAAGTTTAAAAAAAAAAGGGAATCACGAACAAATTTGTTGTTCGAGTTTATTAAAATCATGAACATTACTTGTTGCTTAAGCTATTGAAACTCAAGAACAAGCGTAGTTCAAGTTTGGATGATGAACAAAATCATAAAAACATACACAAATTTGGAAAGTTCACAAGTTCGGCTCAATTCGAGCTTGGTTTTAAAAGGAATGAGCAAGCTCGGCTTAAGTTCGCGTTTGGATTGAAAATCATGAACAAGATGGTTGTTCAAGTTTGGTTTTGAAAATAGACGAACTCAGCTCATTGCTCAAGCTTGGTTTTGAAAATTAAGGACATAACTTGTTTCACAAGTTACTCAAAATTTATCGCACGAACTTGTAAAATTTCCAAAGTTGTGCATGATTATTGAATAGGGTTTGGACAAAAATGCCTTTTAACCCTCTTTAGGTTCTGAATCAAGGGCTGGAACCCCAAAAATTTGGCATTTGGATGCCTGATTCATGTTCTGAATTTTACATACTTCGCAGAGCAACCAGAACTTGGCTCTGCGAAGTCAGGTTCTGATGTGTTCGCAGTGCGAGCAATACTTTGCTCTTCGAAGTATGCGAAATTTTGAACTCAGAAGCTGTTTCTGAACAGAAGTTCAGAAACTGCTTCTAAGCAAGCTTCAGAACCTAAAGGGGGTTAAAAAGCTTTACAAAATTTGAAAAAAGGGAGTGTAAAAACTCAATTTTAAGGCTTGGCCCCTTTGAGGTCCCTTTTGAGTTTCAAAAGGGGTTTTTGTGCACAAAATGAAATTGAACAAAGCAAGAGATGCAAACAGCAATCAAAATGAAAGACAAAGATTATAGGAGACTTACAGAACTCCTGGCAATGCTTGTGCAATAGGTTGGAAGTGGCTTGCTTGATTGGTTAGAGGTTATGAACTCTAACTTGCTTTTGCTTTGTGTATGAACTGATTTGATGCTGCAATGCAATGGATTTTTTGGTGTGTATTGTGTGTGTGTATGGCTGTTTTTCTGGTGTAATGGCTCTTTCAATGTGTTGTGATCCTTATGCCTTGCATTCCCTTTTATAGGCCAAAATGCAATCCATGCAATGATGAACAAAATCTCTAGATCCTAGCTGGTTTGTGGGCTAAATCCAGGCTAAATCACTTTGCATTTAATGCTAATGGATAGAAGTTGCTTTGCCTTGTGCCAAGGGGCTAGACCTTGACTGATCTCAGCCACAAATGCAGCTGATTCTAGAAGGTAATGATGAGAAAAAGCTGAAAAACAGGGCAGCTTGAGATTGTGTGATTCTTGGGATCAATCCTTGCAATCTTGGAAGGCCAAGCAATGAAAACGTGTACTGCCATGTACAGGGAGATTGGGGGAAGCAAAATGAGCATGTGGGCTGGTGTGTGGGAGGAGAAATCCAGCTCAAAACAGGGCAGCACAAACAGCTCTTTGCAAGCAAAAACCACTTAAGTTTGACTGGTTTTGGTGGAGAAAAAGGGGAGGAAAGGGATCAAGTAGCTGGCTGGCAAGCTCAGGTTGGATGATGGGTCAATTTGGAGGGACAAGAGCTGACCAAGGGCAGCCAATTTGTTTGAGCACATGTTAGGTTGGAAGAAAATCCTTCTTTCCTTTTACCTTTAATGTCACACTTTGATTCTTGCTTTGCTGCACCATTTCAGTCACAAATGGAAATAACAATAATAATAATACTAATAATTACAATTACAAATGAAAACGAAACAGATAAATCAAAGAAAATAAAAATTCTGCAGAAAATCGCAGAGGTCGCAGTGCGAAGGCCACTTCGCACTGCGAACTCCCCTTTTTTTGATTTTTTTTGTGAATAATGAATAACCTAATTCACTCACCACTAACTAATGTATTCATAATAGGTTTCTAGGGTTTGTTACAATTTCAAATATATCTTTTAAAACAAAGTTTGTTACCTTTTAAAATAAAATAAGGTTTGTTACGATTTCAAATATATCTTTTAAAACAAAGTTTGTTACCTTTTAAAATAAAATAAGGTTTGTTACGATTAACTCACAATATTTTTCTCTACACTTTTACTTCACTTAAACCCCCCCTATTACTTATACACCACTATTTTCAAATATTCAAATTTTGAACTTCTAACATATTTCAAATATGTCACTAACTCTCAAATTACTAAAATACCCTTCAACTCCCAAAATTCAATAAATCACCAAAATAAACAATTAAACACACATAAACAATTAAATAAATAAATCCTAAAAATCGGGCTGTTACACTTAGCACATGCATATATTTAGAGGGCACATGCTTACCAGACACATGTTTAGCAGGCACAAGTTTGGAAGGCAATGATATTGTAGCACCTTCAGTTTCTGCATCTTGTACACCATTAACAGTTTCAGAACCTTCAGTTTGTGCATATTGTACATCTTGTACACCTTTAGTTTGTGCATCTTGTACACTTTCAGTTTGTGCATCATGTACACATTTAGTTTGTGCAACATGTACACTTTCAATTTCTTCAGATAATTCAGTTTGTTTAGTCCTTGGTGGTTTCCTCTGTAAAACAACACAAAACATTATTAATCTAACACTTAACTTTTACACAGTGTAATATAAACATAAATCTAACAAAAAATATACCTTCCTCTTTTGTGCATTTGGGTTAACCTGATTACTTTTGTATGACCTGTGATTATGTCTAGGCTGATCACACTTGGTGCATCTGTATCTGGTGCACTGCCTCTTGTATTTCCTAGGTGCTTCTTCATCAGGTTCCCTTCTTCTCAAATTTTTTGGTCTTCCTAAACCTCTCTTGTAAGTTGGTGGCAACATTTCTGTAACACCCATACTAATTTTATCTAGAATATTAGCATGCGCATTATACTGATATTGGATACATTAAAATTTTCAATAATAATAATAATACAACTGAATGAGTACAATTGGCTCGTTTATACAAATATCCAAATACCATTACAAATACTTATACATATGTCTGATAAACTCCTGAGCTGGTACATGACGAGCAACTGCACTCCATCCAGCATCTTCCTGAACGAACTTCATGACGAACCTCTTGCATACCTGTAAACCTGCACCATAAGGATTGGGATGAGACATAATGTCTCAGTGAGCTCCACCCAACCTACTGTTGGCAACCACGGGGAACCTAGGGTCGCCATGCCTACTGTTGGCAATCTCGGGGAAACCTATGATCGCCAAGCCTTATACTCTTCCCATAAAAGGTTTAAACCTGCCAGTGCCTATTATACTGTGTAGTCATAAAACTAGACTACTTCCTACTAACTTAGTGATCGAGGGGAAACCTAGGATCACTACCTGATAACTGATAACCTGTTAACCTAGTGATCAAGGGGAAACCTAGGATCACTACCAGATACCTGCCTGATAAGTATTTCCTGCCTGATAACATAATAAAGTATTTCCTGATATTATTATGTTAGATGTTAGCGTTGAACATACATTATTATCTGAGTTGATTTTACGGAATGCCCCCGAGTGGAGTAACCCCGGAGCACATTCCCCTGATAACAGGTGAAAATTCCTATAGTAGGCTAATCACCGGACTCCTCTTGCATGTGTGTGTGGTTATCCTCACGGAAAGGTCCTCCCATTCCAGCTGTAACTAGAACCCCCTGTGCTCTAACTAGAGAGAACACAGAAGACAAACTATAAACTTATGTGTGGTTATCCTCGCGGAAAGTTCCTCCCATTCCAGCAATGACTGGAACCCCCTACGCTCTCTAACTGCGAGAACCCACTACGCTCTCTAACTGCGAGAACCCAGAAGACACAAAGTTTATCATGATAATTAATTATTTCCTTATATATATATATATATATATATATATATATACATATATATATTCCTGATAATTTTCCTGAACATATATATATATGTGAGTCGTCATGTAGGCTCCCTAACGAGCTGGCCTATTCAGAATAAATCTGAAGCGTACCTGTACCACGACTTGTCAATATATATATATATATATATATATATATATACACACACACACACACATATAATCTGTATAATTTTCTGACCTGATACGTGAACCCTCAGTGTCACTCTGACGTGAACAACTGAGGCACGTCCTGATGTACATGAAATGTACCTGAAACTGGGGAAAGTCCCGGTACCTCTGCCTACGGTACACTATAACTTGCCTGGTTAAGGGTATCCGGAAAAAACTAACCCTTAACATACCTGATACTATTCTCATATGAATCCTTGAATGTTGAGAACATTCCTAGTACTTAAGTACTTCCAACTGAATACCTCTCAGTTCCTGCTAACCTATTAAAGGTCCTAGACATATCGTTGTCATATGTCATAATTATGGGCTTACTATCCCATCTATAATAATTTCCTGTGGATAAAAATATCCATCACTCTGTATGATACATATTATTATCCTGGATTAATTCTTGAAAGTTCATGAATATCACTATCCCAAAGCGTATCGAAGATCATTGGCATGGTACAGTTATTTGTTATTAAAATGAGGTTCTGGGCCACTTCGCTTTGCGACCCCTGACTTCGCTCTGCGAACTCCTGCATCTGATCCTTCAGACTCTGAACATTCAGCGTCTGATATACCTGAGTCTGTAGCTTCGCAGAGCGTCCAAAAACTTTGCTCTGCGAACTCAGCTTCTGATTACTTTGCAAAGCGAAGTCTAGGCGATGGCTAGGCGTAGATAGGCAGTAGCAAAAACTCTGCTACTTCGCAGAGCAAACCCCTGGTCGCTCTGCGACTGTAGCAGGACTTAGGATTTTCTGAAAAACGTGTTTCAATCATTAAAAACCTTGGTACCCAAATGCCCAATGATCTTTGAAAACATGCCAAGGACTCATTTTGAACTATAAAACATATTGTATCCAAGGATTAAACTGGAATCAAGCATATGTATCAAAAAGGGGAAAACTATCCTTTTTCCTAAACCTTAGCAATTTGTTGTGAATCTCACACTATATTGACCCAAAAGGGTTAAGCTACTCTATGGAACTCTCCATGTAGTTGCTGGTCTTGCCAAGCTTCCTTCTACCTAAACCCTAGTCTTGGAACTCTTCCTCTTGACTTGGTTTTCCTTAGTTCCTCTTGTTTCAATCTTTCACAAAAGCTTGCTTGAGATACAAAAGATTGAATATTGCAAACTTGGTGGATCAAGGGCTGCTGATGATGATAGCCGAAATCCTAGAGAGAGAGGGAGAGAAAATATGAATTCTAGAGAGAGAAGAAATAGGAGGATATGAAGAAAATTTCATCTTTCCCCTATTTAAAGCCCTTCCATCTCATAATTACAATTCTGCCCCTACTCGCTCATAATTCTCTGATACTGATAAACGTTACGTCTAAGCGGGATGTTACACTCTACCCCCTTAAAGAAATTTCGTCCTCGAAATTTAAAATTCTCCTGAGATCATGAATAAATAGATCCTTTCTACCTCTTCCTTTACTAGCCAAATCTCCAATTCAATGCTTATCGGGATTCCATGGCTACTATATGGCCTGACATGTAGATTATCCATGCACCTCGATTAAACCTGACTGGTTAAAACTGTTCCCTAGCCATGGTTCCCATCTCTGTAAATCAAAATATTTGACAATCTTTTCCTTAACTGAAAGACTTGAGGTACATTACACAATTCTTACATAGTAGGATGTATGGTTGTCTGAACCAATACCCAACTCACTTGACTATAACTCTTGTTCACACACTTAGTGCGAATCCAACTTAAGGTTATTAAGCATTGGATACTCGTACTGAAATCATAAGTTTCCTTCATTGACCACTTGGTCTTACCCTGACGACATCAGGTCAATTTTATTCTCCTCAATTAATTCCACTGAATCCTTATCTTTGACTTTTGCCTCAAAAGACGGCATCATACAGTTACAATCGTACGATTCTTTATATAGAATTATCCTTACACTGAAAAGCACCTGATATTAAGTATTCTCAACTGGAAGTAAAGACTACTGCAACTACCTCTACTATCCGATACAAGGAGGAGGCATCACTTATGGTACCTGCTCCTTTCTTTCTGGCATCCTGGTGTAACACTCATCACAACCGTAAGCATTACTTCCGTTCCCAACGCGAAAATATTTAAGGCTCGAGATATCTTATAGGCTACTCGTGTCCGCCTTAACTAGTTGACGACAACGCGTATCTTTGTGATTTAGGAATTTTCCTCCTTACTAGGATTCTGACAATCTTGCATCATTCAAGATATACCTTGGTCGTAACGGGGTGAGTAACGCTGGTCTCATGAAACCCGTCTACAACTTAACTCACGTCATTCAAAGACACTCCTTGTTTTTAAAAAGAAAACTCTACTCTGATCGCTACAAAAATAGCACACTTAATCTCTCAATCCTTTATTCATAACCTGAATTTACGTAGCCCTTTACTGTAGACTACGAGTGACTTTTGATCTGCATAGAAAGTTCTTCTTCCTCTAGTGGGGAACATTAAGTTCAAGAATTTCCGAACTCTCCAGCTAAGATATGTTTGATATCAACAAACCTGTTCTGGTCAAAACCTTCCTACTTTAACATTCCTGACTGTGTACCACAGTTACTAATACATGTCACATAACTGTAAATCTGTTACACTACTATCTGAGTAGTATAAACACTGCCTGATAAGTATACATAATACTAAACATAACCTGGTACAGGTGACATGTTGACATAACATGGGTACAATGTGGATTAAACTCATATGCCACTGCATTGTCGTTTCTGATCAATGCTTCAAATTCAAAAATATCCTCTTGCAAGTGCAACCTTTACTGATGTTGCCTTATGCATAATCCTTTTTGACTAAACTTACTCTTCAAGTCCACTTGAATTTACTGAGCTAAAATAGCTAGATTACCGTACTAGCGGTGACTTCCATTGCTTTAGACTTAATGTGCTAGAAACACATCCTTCTTATTTCTTACCACCTATCCTTAATCCGCTTCGATTCCCATTCCTCATGAGTTTCAAAGTTCGTAGTATTCCTCAGCTTAACTTTAAAAATTTCCTGTTAGAACTTATGATAAGTTCGAGTCGTCACTGCTCACTGCTATTCAGTGGTTCAACAATTGGGCACTTATTGCCTTTCCTACGGTTCATCTGACAAGGACTTCACAAGTATCCTTGTTCCCTAACCTTCAGCTTAGAATTTGTGCGTTAACTCATCCTTGGATTACTTCTCCGCTGCGCAACTCTGATTTAAACAATTCACTTTCGAATAGGGGTAATACACCACTATTAAATTTCCTGGCTAACCTCGTTCCTTAATGACTTTGTAGCTATCATAGCATAACCATCTTACGTTGTTAATTCTCTTGTGGCTTAAACCACCTGTTTAACTTACTGATTGGTCATCTCCTGACTCTGCGTTTCCTTTCGGACATAAACCATATACTTACCTTCGCGAAATTACGTCAGAACCTATAAACAGTTTTCAGTAACTGTTACGAGCCCAACGGTGCTTCTGTCAAAACAGCTTATACGCTGGTTCTAGCTTTACCCTCCATATTCTGAATTCTGTAACCATCTCATGGTCAGCTCAACATGTATAATCATTTAAACATTGCAGAAACCCTACTAAATGCATACATGAAGCAACTTAAGTTCACACATAATCACTTGTGGCAACTTCTGAAAACAATTTATGGCTTCTGGAGATTCACATCTTTCGTACACTGAATCCACTGATGGATCAAGTCTCGTTCTATTATCATTCGTAAGGATTTCACATCCATAACCTTCTCCAAGACTACTTAGGTTACTCCTCGAATTTCTTCGGAAACAATCCGTCTGGAATAGATTCAAACTCTTACCGGCTCTCCTGTAAGCCCAAACATAGGTTACGTCTCTTCGAGTACCCGATTAATTGATCTTAAACTTCAACACTTATCATTTCCTATTGGATCCCTCCAGTAACTTGTTACTGTATCCACAATTCAAATCTAATCTTATTATCTGAAAAATTCTCCATAGGTCTTCTCGACCGTTTCTTTCTTCATATGGTTTCGAACAATCCAGGGTCTGTATATCCTACCACATTTGAAAGCATACCAACATAAGGTGATCTCTGTCGGCTTTCCAGAATACTTGTGTAAGGAACCCGTCAAATGAAAACACAGAACTCCTTAACATTAACCATAACCTTAACTTTAACTTGTGCATTAGCGACGATCTCCTGATGCTAGAGCCTCACAATAGTTCTTGGCTAATTCCTGATTATTCCTCAAAACCACTCTACTATAATCCGACAACATACCATTCAATCTTTACTTCATGCCCTTACTAGGGGTCTCCTTCACTTATCGCTAAGCTTGCGTTTCTCATACAAAGCATCTTGATGACTCATAATAAAGGAAGGTAATTTGTTTCATCTGCCCAATAATTCGCTTAATCCATGAATAAGTCTCTTAACTGCTGGATATTAAAATCTCATCCGGTATGAGTGCGCGAGTCCTCCAATTTTTACACACTTTATCCTTGTTGTGAGTCTAAAGCTCTTAATCATCGAATGATAATCCCTTATTCAAACTTCTAGGTCTGGTACTGCAATTCCTCAACTCTAAATTCGAAATTATTACCTTGGTCTACACCGCACTTTAACTTCTCAGACTACGGTTCCCGTTAAGGTTCCAAATCATTCCCTAGAGTATCACATAAGGAGTTATACTCATAGTCTTTGCCGAGACAACTTCGGCCTCTAAAGTCTCACCATAGTTCCTTACTTCTTCACGTCTCCTTTGTGAAGGCATCGCTTAACGACGCGTCCAACTGGGTTAAGGTACTTCACCTTGCTCTTAAATACCCTTAAATATCTCTTATATTCCTGAAACTTCGCCATCAACAGGCTTAATTACTTCACTGCTTGATGACCATCCTTTGGCATTAAATACTTCTTTGTCAGTTCCGTCTTAAAATCTGACGCCTTAACCTTCGCTCTTCATACACTTCATTCCTCCATGGTCACATTCGGCTCTCAGACATTTGTCCTAACTGTCATATACTAGATTGAGTTGATCAGGCTCAACTAGATATGACCTTTAGAACAATATTCGGAACCCAATGGTCCCACTACATTCATTGAATCTTTAATGACCCAAGGCACAGTCTGAATCGACCGGCTCTAATACCAATTGTAACACCCAAACTAATTTTATCTAGAATATTAGCATGTGCATTATACAGATACTGGATACATTAAAATTTTCAATAATAATAATAATACAACTGAATGAGTACAATTGGCTCGTTTATACAAATATCCAAATACCATTACAAATACTTATACATATGTCTGATAAACTCCTAAGCTAGTACATGACGAGCAACTGCACTCCATCCAGCGTCTTCCTGAACGAACTTCATGACGAACCTCTTGCATACCTGTAAACCTGCACCAGAAGGATTGGGATGAGACATAATGTCTCAGTGAGCTCCACCCAACCTACCGTTGGAAACCACGGGGAACCTAGGGTCGACATGCCTACTGTTGGCAATCTCGGGGAAACCTATGATCGCCAAGCCTTATACTCTTCCCATAAAGGGTTTAAACCTGCCAGTGCCTGTTATACTGTGTAGTCATAAAACTGGACTACTTCCTACTAACTTAGTGATCGAGGGGAAACCTAGGATCACTACCTGATAACTGATAACCTGTTAACCTAGTGATCAAGGGGAAACCTAGGATCACTACCAGATACCTGCCTGATAAGTATTTCCTGCCTGATAACATAATAAAGTATTTCCTGATATTATTATGTTAGATGTTAGAGTTGAACATACATTATTATCTGAGTTGATTTTACGGAATTCCCCCGAGTGGAGTAACCCCGAAGCACATTCCCCTGATAACCGGTGAAAATTCCTATAGTAGGCTAATCACCAGACTCCTCTTGCCTGTGTGTGTGGTTATCCTCACGGAAAGTTCCTCCCATTCCAGCTGTAACTGGAACCCCCTGTGCTCTAACTAGCGAGAACACAGAAGACACAGTATAAACTTATGTGTGGTTATCCTCACGGAAAGTTCCTCCCATTCCAGAAATGACTGGAACCCCCTGCGCTCTCTAACTGCGAGAACCCAGAAGACACAAAGTTTATCCTGATAATTAATTATTTCCTTATATATACATATATATTGTAACACCCATATAGAGATTGCCTAGGATCTCTTACGAGTATTAAAATTTCGTACCGGATACATTAAATACAATACAGAAAGTTGTTTAATAATTACACAATACATAAGTTTCTGATACAACTCAAATATCCGATACAAAACATTCTCCGTAATATACATCATTATACAAACATTCAAATATAACATAAGCAGCACGATCAATCCAAAGCTTTTCCTTTACCTTTACCAGAAGGATGAGACATAACGTCTCAGTGAGCTCCTACCCTACCAACTGTTGGCAACCACGGGGGTAACCTAGGGTCGCCGTGCCTACTCTTGGCAATCTTGGGGATTCCTACGATCGCCATCATTCTTTGCTAACTTTGCGACCAAGGGGAAACCTAAGGTCGCCACATGTCTTATCATATTTCATCATATGCTAACTTTAACTTAATTTGTACTTAGTGATCGAGGGGTATAAGCTTATGATCACTTCTTGTTCACTAGGAACTAATTGGCATATTTCTCAATAAATATAAATATACATATCATTTTCATATCTTAAGTTAGAAGTTAGCGTTGAACAATCAATAATTATCTGAGTTCATTTTACAGAGTGCATCCGGGTGGAGTAACCCCGAAGTACATCTCCCTTCTTACCGGTGAAAATTCCTATCATATCAGGCTAACACCGGACTCCTCTTTTCTTTTGTGTGGCTGCTCTCGCGAGCGGTAACTTCACCGTCCCAGCTGCCATTTAAGGCGGTAACTTCACGGGGACCCCCTATATACTAACTAACGAGCAGACAGGAGACACATTAACTTTTTAGACTTGGATGTGCAGCTGCCCTCACGAGCGGTAACTTCACCGTTCCGGCTGCCATTAAAGGCGGTAACTTCACAGGAACCCCTCGTATACTAACTAACGAGCATACGAGAGACACATCAAGCCCAATTCATAATCTATTTCTTATTCATCAAAATAATATGTCTTGAATACTTAACCTATAAAGGTTCTTAACTTAGAATATGTAATCATTCTCATCGATTCTTGTCTTATGTACTTGTAAGTGTTTCTTTCCTCTACTATACTTTGTGCATAAAATGCATCACTTAGGGAGAACATTCTCCCTATACTTAACATATGAACCTATTCCTTATGCTATATAATTTCTACATTCTCTAAGGATAGGTCTTATAATGCTCATTAGCGACTCTTAATCATTACATGTTGTTCCTTGAGTCTGAAGCAATATTGGATAGCCGAAATGGTGCAAGAATTGATGAAGAAGACAATATGGTTCTGCCACTGTGCCATCGTGACACGATTTGGTAATCGTGTCACGATTTCCTACCCAGAAATCGTGGTAGTCTCTGCCTATAAAATCGTGACACGGTTGTAAAATCGTGACACGATTTTACCTGCAGTTGGACAGCATAGGGCAAGTTTAAAACAGGATTTCCACCATTTTGGCTTATCCAATCATGCCCAAACATCATAACAGCTTAAAGGTAAATTTCTAAGTCATATTAACAGCTTGCAACATGTATGATCAAGAATTACTAGCAACATAGAATTAGGGCACTAAAATTGGCAACTTTGATCATAATACTAAAAACTCTCATACATACTCAAGCGGGTTCTAAAATCCTGTGGAGCTCACCTTAATCCTCAATTGGTGCTTGCTAGCTTCTAAACTCCAAGTCCTAGCTCCAATCTACCCTTCTCTTGATTTCTTCCTTGTTTCTCCTTTTCTTTCTTTTGCTCTAGCCTTTCCAAATACAAGCTTGCTTTGCAGGATTTTCCCACAAGAACTTGGATGAAGTTTACTAGATTGTGGCAATTTAGGGAGGAGGGCGTGTGAGTTAGAGGGAAAGAGGGAGAGGATGATGGTTTAGAAGAGTGTAGAAAATGGAAAGAAATGGTAAGAAAATATCTTACCTCCATTTCTTATAATTCCTCCCTTTTTAAAATTTTTACCACTTTGTCGTTTCCACTTATTTACCATAATGCCATGCTTCTTAATTAGTTTCTAACATTAATAACTGATACTTATAAGCGGGATGTTACATATATATTCCTGATAATTTTCCTGAATATATATATATATATATATATATATATATATATATATATATACACACACACACACACACACATATAATCTGTATAATTTCCTAACATGATACGTGAACCCTCAGTGTCACTCTGACGTGAACAACTGAGGCACGTCCTGATGTACATGAAATGTACCTGAAACTGGGGAAAGTCCCGGTACCTCTGCCTACGATACACTATAACTTGCCTGGTTAAGGGTATCCTGAAAAAACTAACCCTTAACATACCTGATACTATTCTCATATGAATCCTTGAATGTTGAGAATATTCCTAGTACTCAAGTACTTCCAACTGAATACCTCTCAGTTCCTGCTAACCTATTAAAGGTCCTAGACATATCGTTGTCATATGTCATACTTATGGGCTTACTATCCCATCTATAATAATTTCATGTGGATAAAAATATTCATCACTCTGTATGATACATATTATTATCCTGGATTAATCCTTGAAAGTTCATGAGTATCACTATCCCAAAGCATATCGAAGATCATTGCCATGGTACAGTTATTTGTTATTAAAATGAGGTTCTGGGCCACTTCGCTTTGCGACCCCTGACTTCGCTTTGCGAACTCCTGCATCTGATCCTTCAGACTCTGAACATTCAGAGTCTGAACATTCAGCGTCAGATATACCTGAGTCTGAAGCTTCGTAGAGCGTCCAAAAAATTTGCTCTGCGAACTCAGCTTCTAATTACTTTGCAAAGCGAAGTCTAGGCGATGGCTAGGCGTAGATAGGCAGTAGCAAAAACTCTGCTACTTCGCAGAGCAAACCCCTGGTCGCTCTGCAACTGTAGCAGGACTTAGGATTTTCTAAAAAAACGTGTTTCAATCATTAAAAACCTTGGTACCCAACTGCCCAGTGATCTTTGAAAACATGCCATGGACTCATTTTGAACTATAAAACATACTATATCCAAGGATTAAACTGGAATCAAGCATATGTATCAAAATGGGGAAAACTATCCTTTTTCCTAAACCTTAGCAATTTGTTGTGAATCTCACACAATAATGACCCAAAAGGGTTAAGCTACTCTATGGAACTCACCATGTAGTTGCTGGTCTTGCCAAGATTCCTTCTACCAAAACCCTAGTCTTGGAACTCTTCCTCTTGACTTGGTTTTCCTTAGTTCCTCTTGTTTCAATCTTTCCCAAAAGCTTGCTTGAGATACAAAAGATTGAATATTGCAAACTTGGTGGATCAAGGCTGCTGATGATGATAGCCGAAATCCTAGAGAGAGAGGGAGAGAAAATCTGAATTCTAGAGAGAGAAGGAATAGGAGGATATGAAGAAAATCTCATCTTTCCCCTATTTAAAGCCCTTCCATCTCATAATTACAATTCTGCCCCTACTCGCTCATAATTCTCTGATACTAAAACGTTACGTCTAAGCGGGATGTTACAATTTCATCCACATCAACAGTCGGCCACATATCTTCTCCATTAATGACACTTACACTATAACTATAACATTTTTCATATGTTGCTCTTGAATAACAGTCATCCACATAATCCTTAGGTCTTTGAGACCTTTTACCCATTGCAGTAATAGCATGCCTACAGGGAATACATACTAATTGCCAAAAGTTACAAGTACAAGTTCTTTTTCCAATATCAACTATGTATTCAAAACCTCCATACAACTTCCCAACTTCAAATTCATCATCAATCCTCCATATGGGTACCCAACTTCCACTTCCGTCAATCTCAACATCTATTCTTTTCCTAGGCATTGGCATTACCCTATGTTGCCAGGAAGTAAGTTTATGCCTAATAGTTGAAATCATATTCATCAAATAAGTCCTAATCCACTCACACAATGTAATTGGTGGCTTATCTCTTGCACAAAATATTGTTGAGTTAAATGCTTCAGATAGGTTTTTCATTAAAACATCACATTTAGAGTAGAAAGAAAAGACATGCTTACACCAAAGCTTAGTAGGCACAAGCATAAGCCACTCCCATGCTCCCACATCAATTGCCTTCAATTGTTGCATCTTTTGTTCCCAAGCTTGGTAATATGTTGCCTTGGCTGCCCCCATCATCAAGTCTCTAATTGCTGTCCCTCCTCCAAATTTTTTCTTGAAGTTTGCATACAAGTGCCTGAGACAAAGTCTATGTTCAACAACTTCAAACATCTCATCAAACACAGACATAAGCCCCTGACCAAAACCATATAAACACATTAGTTAGTAAATGTTAATTCAAAATAATTTATAAACAAATTGTTAGATTCAAAATAATATATTTACCTTTTGTGGATCATATATAAATACCCATCTCTTCTCAGTTCCAATATCTTCAAGTAAAAGAGTTAAAAACCACCTCCATGATTCTGTGTTCTCAACTTCAACAATTCCAAAAGCAAGAGGATAATATTGGTCATTAGCATCTCTTCCTACTGCTATCAGAAGTTGACCACCATATTGTGTTTTCAAATGACATCCATCCACACCTATGAATGGTCTACAACCATTAAAGAACCCTTTCTTGCAGCCTTCAAACCAAATATAAAAAGATCCAAATCTGGGTTGGAGGGTTGGTAGAGGTCTTACAACATCAATTTTCACTGTGTTACCTATAGAGACCCTCTTAATCTCAGCTGCATACCTCCATAAGTTAGAATATTGTTTTGCAGCATCACCATCAATGATATCCCTTGCTTTCATCTTTGCCATCCAAGCCCTTCCAAAGGTGATTCCAACACCATGATTCCTCCTCATGTCTTTCATAATGTCTGTGACCCTCACACTTTCAGAGCACATCATTCTAGGTACAACAACTTTTGTAACCCACTTGAATGTAGCAGATCTATTATCTAATACCCTGGCACATGTGTGGTCCCCATACCATGTTTTAATCCTATACGTGTGATGGCCACCCACTTGAATACATAAAGCTAGAAACCCACAGTCTAACTTACAAACCACTCTACATCTTATCTTGTCGTTTTTCACAAACTTTAACTCATACCCATTTAAAATTGTCCACTCAGTTATTGCTTCTTTGAACTCTTTTATAGAACTGAACTCCATGCCAACCTTGAACTTAAATTTTTTATTCAGTTGTTGCATTCTAAACCTCTCATATACTAGACCTTTCTCTGTGTCAGAGTCTTTAGGGTCACTACTACCCAACTCATTACTTACATAATCAGCTACAATCTGAACATCATCCAATAACATTGCACCTTCAGTTCTGACTCTTGTTTTATTATTGGTTGGGCTCTTAATTTTGGTTGGGCTCTTCTTTTTAGTTGGGCTTTTACATGTTCTCTTTTTCACGCTATACTCATTACCTTCAATAAAAACTCTATCTGTACCATTCATAGGTGGGGAAAACTGTAAGCCAAAATCATCATCCAATCCTAACCCTCTTTCATCTTCACTATCATCAAATGTTATACCTCTAACATCATCACTACTTGAACCTCCATTAACATATTCCAACTCATCCTCTTCACACTCAACAACCTTTTCCTTCTCCTTCCACTTCCCATTATCCTTAGACATGTCCTCTACAACAACTTTTTCCTTCCCCTTATCTTTAACCATTTCATCCTCGTTAACATAATTGGGTAGACTAACCAAACCATCCACATCAGCCACGTCATGCTCAACATATATGTTAACCTTACAATTTTTTTTAGTTGCATATCACTTTATATCACTAGCATCTTCATCCACACTAACCAGTCTAAAACTAACTTCTTCTTCAACCTTGCACCACATCCTAAATCTTTTCCCATACTTAAACTTATTGACTAAGTCATTCACTAATCCAAAAGCTTCAAAATAAGACCATTTATCTACAATCTCTATGTCTGACTCTTGACCACCATTGTAGTAGATAATCTAGTCCCTTACCAAAGACCCCCCATGATGAAACCCAACAGTAATTGAAATACTACCACATCCATATGCAAAACACAAAAAAAAATCAAAAATCAATTTCAAATAAAAATCATTGTGGTCTCCACTAAGAAAACGACAAAACAACACATATATACACACAACTACTTCAATCTTAAACCATAAATATAGGATTTTTGACTGAACTTACATTGTACAACTTTGTCAACCAATTTCAGCCGTCGATTGAAGCTTCAACAAAATCCCAAGCAAACCTGCAAATCAAAGTCGTAGATTACGAAAACGGTTCTGCATGAAACGGTACAAAACGATAAAAGCATTGAAGAAAGAAGGGGAAAACGATTATAACATTGAAGGAAGTGATACGAAGAAGCATTGAAGAATATTGCAGAAATCGCCATACCGTGTCGTACTCGATTGAAGGATTGAAGGAAGAAGGAAGAAGGAAGAAAGGGGGGAAATGGAAAGCCTAACGTTTTTCCTCTTTTGTGTTTTCAGTTTTGTTTTTTAATCAATTAAAAATAATTGTTTTCTATATTAATCCGAAAATATATTTTTTTTTAAATTGAAAAAAATGATTTTTTATAAAATGTATTGCCACGTGGATGCTAGCTGGACAACATGGAACAGTCAGCAAGTGCCACGTATGCACAAATGTGACAAATCACCACAAAAGTGGGGCCAAGGACCATTTTTAAAAACAAAATATTTTGCAAGGACCTTTTTCAAAATTTTTTTTACCAGGGACTAAAATCAAAACTGAGCATATTTGCAGGGACCAAAACCACATTTTAGCCTTTTTTAATTAACTTGAATATTTAGAGAATAGGTATTTTTCAATAAGTTAAGAGAAATGATAGACCAAGGGGATACTCAGACATCCCAACTAAGTTGACACCTCTAAGAAACCCCTATCATATGCTGCCTATCTCAGAAAATTTCATTAAAAAAATGAAAAAGTGTGTACAAGAAGGGGAACCACACCAAAACCCTCAAAAGGCAAAAAAAAAAAAAAGTGGCCCTAAAGTGGCGCTCAACTACCCTTGGGGTTGGGGGGGAATATCATGATGGACCGGTTCCTCTTGTAGAAAATTGTTCTGAACAAGTTTTGATTGGTACATATGCTGCTCAGAATTTACGTCAGGAGATGCAACTGGTATCAAAATAGGCTCCTCCTCAATAGGAATTTGTAGTTCTGTAACACCCATACTAACTTTATCTAGAATATTAGCATGCGCATTAAACTGATACTGGATACATTAAAATTTTCAATAATAATAATAATAATAATAATAATAATATACAACTGAATGAATACAAATTTGCTCGTTTATACAACTAATCAAGTACCAATAAATATACTTATACAAATTATTGATAAACTCCTGAGCTGGTACATGACGAGCCATTGCACTCCACTCAGCGTCTCCCTGATAAACTTCATCACAAACCTCCTGCTTACATGCGTTCCTGCATCAAAAGGATTGGGATGAGACATAAGGTATTAGTGAGCTCCACCCAACCTACTGTTGTCAACCTCGGGGAAACCTAGGGTCGCCATGCACTAAACTGTTGGCAATCTCGGGGAAACCTATGATCGCCAAGCACTAAACTCATCCCATATCGGGTTTATACCTGCTTGTGCCTGCTATACTGTGTAGTCGTGAAAACTAGACTACATTCTAATAACTTAGTGATCGAGGGGAAAACTTGGATCACTGTCTAATAACTGATACTTGCCTGATAATATTAAAGTGTTTTCCTGATATTAAACTGTTAGTATGTTAGCGTGTAACAAACAATTATTATCTGAGTTGATTTTTACGGAATGCCCCCGAGTGGAGTAACCCCGAAGCACATTTCCCTGATAACCGGTGAAAATTCCTATCTGAGGCTAGTCACCGGACTCCTCTTGCCTGGGTGTGTGGTTATCCTCGCGGAAAGTTCCTGCCCGTTCCAGCTGTATCCGGAACCCTCTGTGGTCTCTACCTGACGAGAGCACAGAAGACAAACAATTTAACCAGATAATTAATTAATTATTCCTGATACTTTATCCTGAACTGATACATGTATCCTCAATGTCACTCTGACGTGAACATCTGAGGCACGTTCTGGTATATAATCTTATCTGAACATATATATATATATATATATATATGTGTGTGTGTGTGTGTGTGTGTGTGTGTGTGTGTGTGTAAGTCGTCATGTAGGTTCCCTAACGGGATAACCTATCCAGAATAAATCGGAAGCGTGCCTGAGCCACGACTTGTCAACATATATATATATATATCTGTATAATTCCTGAAATATCTGCTACTAATCTTGTACCACTGTCTAAGGTACAATCTATTCTGCCTAGTCAAGGGTATCCTGAAAGCCTAAACCCTTAACTTTGTCTGATACCTATGGGTAAATCTACCCTTCCGTCATATTGACGCCTGAGTTCGATTACGATTAATCCCTAACGATGTTTGATCACCATTTCACACTCATGCGTTAATACAATGATACATTCATGACCCTTTCTTCCATTACTGTTTGTACAAAGACATTCTGGCGCTGTGAGAATGGTTTTCTGGCCATAAAACACTTTTTAAAAAGAGGGTGGCTCACTGTCTTTATTGTGGCACGATATGTACCTGTCGTGGCACGATGGTGCCCAGATCCATATGATCATGGCACGATGGATGTGCTCGTGGCACGATAAACTCAGTGGTGCCAGGCCCTGTAGCTTTTCCAGAAAGTTCCAACACGAATTTCACAAATTCTCAATACCAGCAAGTCTATATACATCAATTTTTAGGGCTTTTAACTAGGAAGATCATAACATATCAAGTATTAACAAAGGAAAACTAACAAACAAGAAATTAAACCTAATCATTCAAGTTTTACCTCTCCTCACTAAAACCTCAAAAACTACCCCAAGAAGGGTATTAATCTAAGGGAACTTCAAATTATCTGATCACTGCTTGCCATGCTTCTTAGTCCAAAATCCTAGCTTGATTCCTCTTTGAAATTCCGGGCAACCTGACTGAAATATGCTGTGCACAATGTTGACACAACTGTCTGAGCACGTGTCTACTCAGAACTACAATTAAAATACCGCAGCGTAACAAGGCACAAAATAAAAGGAACACAGCAGAAATATAAAGTACACAGTGAGTTTGTTAACCCAGTTCGGAGCAACTCTCCTACTCTGGGGGATACCAATCCAGGAATGATTCCACTATTATAGTTCTAGTGAAAAGACCAACGCAGACACACTACTTGACTTTGCACCTAGACCCTACCAGTGGCAACTCTATCTAGGAACTCCTAGATATGAGACCCCGTCTCAATTCCTACCAACAGCACAAACAGAATTGTAATCAACTACGCAAAACACAACCAAGAGACACACTCTAATAACACATACTCACTCCGTACTTAAAAGCTTAGGAGCAGCTTACAATTACAACTCAAACAAACTCAGTCCTTAGCTTGAATCAGGGAGATACAAGCAAGACTCACAATTAACAAAGAAACCCTAAAAACCTTAAACACACGCTATGCTAACACACACGGTTTTTAGTTACCCTACTAGGGTTTGCCTTCACGAATATATAGTACTGAGATAGCACGGGTTTGGGCTTCAAAATAGAGCTTGGACATTGTCCGGTCCAGCTGAAACAATCTTCTAGAAATAATAAAAAGCTTCCAAATATAGAACAATATCTTGTGGAACAAATGGCAAGGCAAATAAAACTTCAAGCAAATCTTCAATCAGATACACGCGCCTTGATCAGCAAGCTAGAGGAAAATAAACTTCAAGCAAATCTTTGGAAGATTGCGTACACAAATATAAAGCGCTAGCTGGCGCGAAAAGCACAAGACACGTAATGCTGATCCATATGCTACAGCATCTGTCCCAGCATTTGGCTAGTAGATGTTTTTGCAAAATGTAGCCAATCTACAAAAACCCAACAATCTCCCCCTTTGGCAAAATTTTGGCTAAAACACTCTAGAGCCAGTTCTTTGGGAGATACACAGATAAGTTTCCTTCACGTCAACATAGGCACACAACAAGGAAAGAAAATATCGTAGCAAATAATGAGATTACTTCCAAGGGAGAAATATAGGCAAAGATAACTTGCAAGAGTATCAGAGGCATGCACCAGATAACACAAACGTCTAGCCTCATAGGAACAGCTAGAGAGAAATAAACTCTCATAAAGTGAATTCACATAGATAAGGGAAAAAATAAATTTCCACACACCAAGAAAAAAAACTTAAGAGCTCCCCCTCAAAACATGTACCAGTACTCCCCCTCAACATATACTACACTCCCCCTCAACACATGTAACCAAACAACCATAAGCTTCAAATCATGCACACAACCAGCCAAGATAGTATAATATAAGCTATAAGCTACACACACATGCACATGCATCTACTCCCCCTTTTTAGCCATAAATTCTGACAAATAACAGAAAGTGCATACTCATAGAAAGTGCATAGAAACCATAGAGAGTGCATATTACAGACCAGAAGCACACAAGGTGCATAAGAAATTCAGGGCATAGCCCAGTCACCAACAAAAGCAAAAGAAGTACACCAAATGAGATCAGAACAAAAAAACAAAATCAGAAATCATCAGAATCATCAGAGTCATCCTCAGAGGCACCAGCAGAAGCAACAAGCATATTTCCTCCTTCTTCCTCATCCTGCTCACCCTCAGCATCAGCTTCAGCCTTCAAAGCTGCAATGATTCTGTCAATCTTCACCTTCCTAGCTCCAAGAGCCACACTTGTCTCAGTAAGCAATCATTTGCTTTCTGGAGAGCACACCAGATGTCCGGACAGAAGTACCAGCTACATCAGCATCATGTGTATCAGACAGCAAACTACAATCCAAAGCCATAGGACCAGGCCTCTTGCAGGGCTCATCACTACTGATCAAAATATCAGGGTGTTGCTGAAGAATAATACCACACAGGAGGGTAGGAAAAGCAATTGGAAACTTAATAGCAAAGGATTTAGCATGCTCCAAAACTTGATAATAGATGTAGGCTCCATAATCAAAGGGTGACTTGGTCCCCACAGCATAAATGAACTTAGCCAACCCAGAAGCAACAGAATTTGAGTGAGTGGTTGGAGTCCAATTTTGAGCACAGATCCTATTCAAAGCAGCATACATAGGAGACAGTTGAGCAGAAGACAAATGCTTTGGCCAATGCTTAATCTTGTTATCAGTGATTGCCTTGCAGATGGTGTCCTCAGTGACCTCAAGCTCAGGGGTCTCCTCAGCAGATCTCTCAAGGTATGTGTTGACCACCATAGGAGAAAAGTTGACACACTTACCACGAACAAAAACCTTCCTATACTCAGGGTTTCTTGTGTCATCACACTCATCAGAAACATTCACCAAAAACTCCCTGACCAGCTTATCATAACATGGACCCAGATTTCTCACAGTCTTCATCAGTCCAGCAAATTCCAACACATCAACCAGCTTTTTACACTTGAAAACATCTTCCTTAAGATTTCTTTCAAGACCCAGTCTTCTGTGGTATATAAACTTCCACCTAGAAGAACCATTTTCCAAATGAAAAGAAACATTATCAAGAGGGGCTGGAGGAATAGTTAGAGGTATCTTCATACCCTTCATTGTTTTTCTGGAAGCCCCACCAGATGTGGCAGCTTCAAGCTCAGCAACCTCAAACTCAGAGTCACTAGAGGGAGGGTCTTTTCTTTTGAGGCTCTTCTTCTTGTGACCACTTTGAGCCACCTTCTTGCTCCCAGCCTTGGGGGGGCCATACACAGGCCTCTTCCCAGCATTAACAGCTTTCTTCTTCCTATCCTTTTGTCCTTCACTAACAATAGGAGCAGTTTTGTCAGATTTGCTCCTAGTCCTGCGAGCAACACCAATAGCACCAGTCTCTTCCTGAGGTCTTTCTTCAGGCACAGCTTCCTCAACAGCAATAGTGTCAGCATGGTCTAAAATAACCGTCTCAGCATTATCTACAACATCCTGAGTCTCAGTACCTTCATCTTCAGACTCTGAGGACTCATTCTCAGGGACACTCACAGAACCAGAGATGTTTGGAACCACCACATCAGGCTCCTCATGAGCTTGTGACAAAGATGCTTGAGCATCTGTCACAGCATCCTTTGTTGTGGCAGGGGGAATAGCAAGTGTCTCAGAAACATCCGGATTAACAACAGTCTTTTCAACAGAAATAGCGGTAACAGCTTGCTCAGTAGGGGAATTTGAAGAATCATCAACTAATTTGTCAGATACCTTAGGGTTATCAGGACCTAGGGTTTCAGACGTAGCTACAGTACTTTCAACAGCAATATTCTCAGATTCGTTGACAGAAGGTTCAACATTTGGTTCAACAACAGTCGATATAAAAGGATTGTCCTTAAGGTACAAGTCATCCATGCTAAGCCCTACTCGTTGAACAGCGGGAGTGGGAGAAGTTTTACCTTTCGATTTTGACCTCGTGTTCACAGCAGTGGAGGAGGTAGCTTTGCTAGATTTGGCAGGAGTCTTCCTTCGTGATGCAGACGACCTAGTTCGTCGCTTCTTTGTAGGAGAGCTGAGAATGGTAGTGAGGGGTTGCGCATCGGTGACGACCGCTTCAGGAGCTTGATCTTGCATAGTTTGATGAGAGGTAGAATCAGCCATGGTGATGATTTTGTGTTTGAAGGTATGAAGAGAGGGCGATTTTTGAATGATGATGCGCGCGGTAAGAGAGGAGATGAGAGGTTTTGAGAAGTTAAGACACAGATAACAATGATAGCGTGTGGGCGGTCTAAAAAAGGGAAGTTCAAAATAACCTCCTTGAGTGACGTGCATCAAGCAGTTGAGGAGGGAGAAAATTTCAGCTGCACGCCTCTCGCACATTAATTGCTACAATTCCTCAAATAAGCATATCCCTAACTTCCGTCTTAATTTTTCAAATTGATTAGCATCAAGGGCTTTGGTAAAAATATCTGCTAATTGCTCTTCAGTTGGAACATGTTCAAGAGTAACAATTTTTTCTTCAACAAGATCCCTGATAAAATGATGTCTAATGTCAATGTGTTTGGTCCTGCTATGTTGTATAGGATTTTTGGAGATATTAATTGCACTCAGATTGTCACAATATAATGTCATAGCATCTGTCTTGACATTGTATTCACTCAGCATCTGTCTCATCCACAACAATTGAGAACAACTACTACCAGCTGCTATGTACTCAGCTTCAGCTGTAGACAAAGAAACACAATTTTGCTTCTTACTGAACCAGGATATAAGGTTGTTGCCTAGAAAGAAACATCCACCAGAGGTACTCTTTCTATCATCTGCACTTCCAGCCCAGTCAGCATCACAATACCCAAACAACACAGTGCTTTCCCCATGAGAATACAACATACCATAGTCACTAGTACCATTCACATACTTCAGAATTCTCTTTACCTGAGTCAGATGGCTAATTTTTGGTTCAGCTTGGTACCTGGCACACACTCCAACTGCAAATGTGATATCTGGCCTACTTGCTGTAAGATATAGAAGGCTTCCTATCATACTCCTATACATGCTTTGGTCAACATCCACACCTTTCTCATCCTTTGATAATTTTACATGTGTGGGAGCAGGAGTTCTTTTATGAGCAGCATTTTCCATCCCAAATTTCTTGACTATATTTTTAGCATACTTACTTTGAGAGATAAATATAGTATCTTCCATCTGTTTCACTTGAAGACCAAGAAAGAACTTTAGCTCACCTACAAGACTCATTTCAAATTCAGATTGCATTTGCTGAACAAAATGCTCTATCATCTGGTCAGACATTCCTCCAAAGACTATGTCATCTACATATATTTGAGCAATCATCAGCTGTCCATTTTCATCTTTCACAAACAAGGTTTTATCATTTCCTCCCTTCCTATAGCCATGGTTAATTAGAAACTCAGCAAGTCTCTCATACCAAGCTCTAGGGGCTTGCTTTAGGCCATATAGAGCTTTCTTCAATTTGTAAACATGGTTTGGAAAACTTGGATCAATGAACCCTTTAGGCTGTTCCACATAGACCTCTTCATTTAAGTACCCATTGAGAAAGGCACTCTTGACATCCATCTGATACAACTTGAATTTTAGTATGCAAGCAATCCCAAGTAACAATCTAATAGATTCCAACCTAGCTACAGGAGCAAAAGTCTCATCAAAGTCTACACCTTCAATTTGCGCATATCCTTGTGCAACCAGTCTAGCTTTGTTTCTAGTGATAGTACCATTTTCATCAGACTTGTTTTTATAAACCCACTTGGTACCTATGACATTCACATTATCTGGTCTAGGAACTAAGTCCCACACATTACTTCTCTTGAACTGAGTTAATTCTTCTTGCATAGCATTTATCCAGAACTCATCAGTTAGAGCTTCCTTAACATTCTTTGGTTCAAGTTTAGATATAAAGCAAGAATTTGATACCTCATCATAGTTCCTTCTAGTTGTGATCCCTTGGTTAGGGTCGCCAATGACTTGATCTATGGGGTGTTTTTTCTGAACTCTGATAGATGGTCCTTTGTTGGGAGCAGTCTTCTCTGGATTAGTTACTTCAGAATCTTGCTTACCACTTGCTTCATCTTCTTTCTTCTCTTCCTGTAGGTCCGATGCTGAGGCAAATGTCGCATCATCTGGCACAGCATTATTACCTTCATCATCTACAACAACATTTATAGATTCCATCACTGTCTTGGTTCTGGAGTTGTATACTCTATAGGCTCTTTCAGTAGTAGCTTTCTTCACACTTCTGAGATTCAGATGTCCAAGCTTTTGGTGCCATAGCTTAACTTCATCTTCTTTGGTTATTAGACAAGTTGATAACTTTGCTTTATCTTGAGAGACCCACAAGTAGCAATTGTCCTTTGATCTAACACCTTTCATCAGGATGTCCCCTTCACTGTTAGCAACTAAGCATTCACTCTTTGTAAAGTTGACCTTCATTCCTTGATCGCACAGTTGACTAATACTAATTAAGTTAGCAGTTAATCCTTTCACAAGAAGCACCTTATCAAGTCTGGGTAGACCCTCTTCCACAAGATTTCCTACACCCTTTATTTCTCCTTTGGCTCCATCCCCAAAAGTCACAAAACTTGTAGCATAAGGCTTAACATCAGTTAAGTAATTTTTATCACCAGTCATATGTCTGGAACACCCACTGTCAAAGTACCAATCATTTCTGGATGACACTCTCAGAGATGTATGAGCAATTTGAGCAATCTCATCAGCTTCTGGTTCTATTTTTCTAGGATCCACAGTGTTGCTTGTGAAATTATCATTTTTTTGCTTCCACTGCTTCTTGGTGATCTTTACCTTGGGATCAGGTCTTGGTGAATAGGTCCTGTCTGGGTAACCATATAATTTGAAACAGAAAGGTCTGATATGTCATTTTCTTCCACAGTGGTGACATACCCAACCATAATACCTTCCTTTTGATCTAGGCCTGTATCCAGATGCCTGTTGTCTCACCTGATGCTGGGGCATCTGTCTTGACATAGTATGATCATAAGTACTAACAGATGGCACAAACTGTCTCACTGGTAGTTGTTTCTGCTGAGGCAAGGAACTGTAGTCAAACCCAATACCTTTAGAATTTCCAGGTTTCTGTCCTATTTCCAGAATTTCGTCTAAAGCATCAGTACCTTTGTTCATCATCCGCAGTTGCTTGTTCATATTGGCAATCTTGGAAGTAAGTAAGATAACCTCATCATTGAGTTCTGAGTTTATTTTCAGAAGTTTGTCTTTCTCAGCTTGCAAGAGAGCAATGGTCCTCTTTTGTTTTTCTAAAGTTCTACAAACTTCCTCACTTTTGAGACATAGCTCCTTGTAAGAATCAGCCAATTCATCATATGTTACCTCTTCATCACTAGATTCATTGTCAGATGTGCACACTCCAGTCAAGACATTCACATGTTTTGCAGTTTCAGGTTCTTCTTCTGATTCATCCTCATCAGACCAAGACACAGTCATCACCTTCTTTTGTTTCTTCAGATAAGTTGCACACTCAGTTCTGATGTGACCAAATCCTTCGCATTCATGGCATTGCACCCCTTTGCTTTGATTGATTTTGTCATCAGTTCTAGGTTTCCTCTGATTGTTGACATTTTTATAGATGCTGCGACTGTTGTCCGGAGCATTTGTCCTAGGGCGTCTGTCCATACTCTTCACAACTTTATTAAATTGTTTGCCCAACAACACAATAGCTTCAGAGATGCTCTCATCAGTATCTAAATTACTCTCCACATCATCTTCATCAGTGTTGGAGATGAAAGCAATGTTCTTGTCTTTCTTTTCAGATCTTTCATTAGCCTTCAATTCAAAAGTTTGAAGAGATCCAATCAGCTCATCAACTTTCATATTTCCAATATCTTGGGCCTCCTCAATAGCACATACTTTCATATCAAATTTCTTAGGCAGGGACCTGAGGATTTTGCTTACCAGTTTTTCATCAGACATCTTTTCCCCCAAGGATTCAAATGTGTTAGCATATTCTAGCACATTCATGTGAAAATCATGAACACTCTCTCCTTCCTTCATTCTCAAATTCTCAAACTGTGTTGTCAGCAGTTGTAGCCTTGACTTCTTGACCTTTTGAGTACCTTCATGAGCTGTTCTTAGGATATCCCAAGCTTCCTTAGCAATAGTACATTGTTTAATCAACCTGAACATGTTCTTGTCTACACCATTAAACAAAGCATTCAGGGCTTTAGAGTTTCCAATAGCTGCAGTGTCTTCTGCTGTAGACCACTCCTCTTCTGGTTTTAACTCATCAGTATCAACATTATTCGCATCTTTTATTTTAGGAGGGACCCATGCCTTGATCACAGCCTTCCAAGCTCTGCTGTCTAGAGATTTCAAGAATGCTGTCATGCGTGATTTCCAAATGTCATAGTTCGACCCATCCAACAAGGGTGGTTTGTTCACCAGTCCTCCTTCTTTATCCATTAAGCCAGAAAATTCTTTCCCTGGAGCTCACCCACACAGAACAGGGTGCCTGCTCTGATTTGAAATTCCTGGCAACCTGACTGAAATATGCTGTGCACAATGTTGACACAACTGTCCGAGCACGTGTCTACTCAGAACTACAATTAAAATACCGCAGCGTAACAAGGCACAAAATAAAAGGAACACAGCAGAAATATAAAGTACACAGTGAGTTTGTTAACCCAGTTCGGAGCAACTCTCCTACTCTGGGGGGATACCAATCCAGGAATGATTCCACTATTATAGTTCTAGTGAAAAGACCAACGCAGACACACTACTTGACTTTGCACCTAGACCCTACCAGTGGCAACTCTATCTAGGAACTCCTAGATATGAGACCCCGTCTCAATTCCTACCAACAGCACAAACAGAATTGTAATCAACTACGCAAAACACAACCAAGAGACACACTCTAATAACACATACTCACTCCGTACTTAAAAGCTTAGGAGCAGCTTACAATTACAACTCAAACAAACTCAGTCCTTAGCTTGAATCAGGGAGATACAAGCAAGGCTCACAATTAACAAAGAAACCCTAAAAACCTTAAACACACGCTATGCTAACACACACGGTTTTTAGTTACCCTACTAGGGTTTGCCTTCACGAATATATAGTACTGAGATAGCACGGGTTTGGGCTTCAAAATAGAGCTTGGACATTGTCCGGTCCAGCTGAAACAATCTTCTAGAAATAATAAAAAGCTTCCAAATATAGAACAATATCTTGTGGAACAAATGGCAAGGCAAATAAAACTTCAAGCAAATCTTCAATCAGATACACGCGCCTTGATCAGCAAGCTAGAGGAAAATAAACTTCAAGCAAATCTTTGGAAGATTGCGTACACAAATATAAAGCGCTAGCTGGCGCGAAAAGCACAAGACACGTAATGCTGATCCATATGCTACAGCATCTGTCCCAGCATTTGGCTAGTAGATGTTTTTGCAAAATGTAGCCAATCTACAAAAACCCAACACTCTTCTTTCCTTGATTCCATGTCAAGCTTTCTCAACCCTAGTTCCATTCCCTTCCTTTCTTCCTTGTTTTCCTTAGCTCCCAATGACTCAAGGATCACATAATTGGTGCTTGCATGTGGTTTAACATCAAATGGGATAATGATTCGTTGAAGATTGAGATGAAGATTGGAGTAGGAAGGGGGATTGGCGTGAGGGAGGTAGTAGAGAGAAGGGAGAGGAAAATGTTTTAGAGAGAGAAGGGAGATGAGAAATGAGGAAATTTTGGGGATAAATGGCTTTTATAGCCTAAACCCTCGAAATTACTTAAATACCCTTCCTTAAAAATATCTCTGATACACCGTCTCAAAACTGATAAATATTTGAGTCTGAAGTGGGATATTACATGTTCTCTGGTTCCACATGAGTAGGTTCATACGTCACAGTATCCTTATCATGCATTGTGGGTTGAACCTGCGCCACTAAATTTTGGGTGTTGTCAACATGAGTTGATGCTGCTTCAGTTTGCTTTGACGTGCCGACTTCAACCTCCTTCTCACGGGATATATGTTGTTGTGTTACCTTCTTTGTGGCAGCAAGCTGGTTATTTGTTGGCTTCTTTCCTTGATCAATGTTTTCCATTGGTTTCGTTGAATGCAACCACTTGAAAATCGACATGTTATGACCAATAAGATTGCAATGGTGATAGAACAACGATAGTTTTTCATATTGAACCTCAATATCAAATGCATAACCGTCCCTTTCCACTGTATAATAGAGGCATTTTGATAGATCCATATCCACCAAAATACATGCATAATGGCCAAAAACTCGGTTCTTTATTGAAGCATCCAATGTTAATAGAGTGCTAACCGCAATTCCATAAGTGTAACCTAAACATGCGCATTAGTTTGTTGCTGCGTATACAAGTTAAAATCCTTTGTCCATATTTTAAGAGACGAAGGACCCGGGTATCAGACTGATTGTCCCCTTAGCCCATACCAAGCATAGGTCATCATGATTATCAAACTGAAATTCAAAAAATAATCTACCACGGGAAATCATTCTCCACTTGCCTAACGTGTGCCATAGCTTGGTTAATTTCATATTCAAATCCCTTGTTGTATAGGGCATATCGCCTTTGTTCAACATCAAGTGCCTCGAAGGTTTCTCTGACGATCGGTGATACCTTTTTCGTACTACTCTTGGTCAATTTTGATGCATAGTATGTCGCCCTTAATGGCTGGAACCGGTAGGTTTGCGTTGTCAATTTTGTTGGAGCCACACGAAACTTGTGTGAAGGACATGTTTGGTTGCGGTGTTTGTTGCTAATTAACTTCATGATGAATTGTTTTTACTCCTATCTCCTTCCATCTACCCTTCTTCAGTAAGGAGCTCCCTCCCACCTTTACCCACTCCGGTTACTACATAATTCACCTGGTTGGATTTGACTTTGGTCCGTATTAAAGGTAGACAAATTTGTTTGAAGCTTGACGTGGACACATCACATAATGCTATGACACACCAGGAAATTAAGCATTTACTCTCATCGGTAGTTAACTGCCACCAGATCTATGTGTTAAAAAATATCATAGCGGCAGTTGACTGCAGATGAACAAGGCACATCGGCAGTTAAGTGCCGCCGGACAAGTTTTTAAGCAATTTCAAAAGTGGGAACATCAACGTTCAATTTGTTTTGAAACAGTAACAGTAATGAATTAACCATTATGGAGAACTAAAAACATTTAAACCAAGTTTCCTATAGTGCCCAAAACTGATGACTGTATTCCCTTCAAACTCTCAACGAGCAAAATGGAAGAATGCTAGGAACACACTGAACTCACTCTTTCTTAACAATACCAGCATTAAATTTCACCTAATAATAAAGAGAGTCCTTAACAAAAAAACATGTTTCTAACATTTCTTTCAAAAATGAAAAATGTCGATATACATGATATGTAACATTTTCCTCCTTTCAACCAATGAATGTGATTTACACATATCTAACATTCTCCTAAAAAATAAACCAACAACAAACATAATGGACTATAATCATATCATGACAAATCATGATACAAATATTGATGATCTAGGTTTATATGAAATATCTTCTTCCCCAAGTAAAAGTGCCTTCAAAATCGCCTCGCCTAAGCCACTATAATGTACAATTAAATGGCCACCATCTATAACTTCATGATATTGTATCCATGGTAGCTTCTCTGAAATGAACCTTTGAATTTGAGAGGGCACTACTTTATCTTCATAGCCTTGCCAAATGTGAACTGAACTTCTGTTATTTTGAGGGAATGGATTACTAAGCTTCATTGGATCAAATTCCCAATTGCCAAAGGCAGTCATCCAATCACCCCTGAGAGTGTCATAAACAACCTGGTGCCTCAATTTGTCCTGCAAGTAGTAAAATATCACAATTATCATTACAGAAGAACTATTAACATAGGAGTTTAACTCACATGCACGATAAATGTAAAAAAGTTTTATTCGTTCAATCACATTTCAGAAGATAGATATTTTAGGAGATAATTTAGAACGAGTAAATAGGCAAATTGGTCATTGAATGCCACATCAATTCCATGTTAATAAGGACTAATTTTCCGGTAACCAATACATGCACATGGCCAATTACTGAAAAATTTGTTCTTAAGATGACAAATTTCATAGACAAATTAGTAGCTAATGAGTTGGCATTGATATGAGATCAATGTACAATGTGACATGTCCAGTTAACATGTCATCACCATGGCCCTTGACAGTAAGTTAACAGATGAGCCATTTTTAATGACATTTTACAATACCAAGAATGTATTTGTCAATTTGCAAAAATAAGGGTCTATTTTTTGACGAATGCTTACAATTTCGAGGGCCAATTTGTCTATTCACTCATTTACGACCTAATAAAACGTAGTGGTTCAATGATTGAATATCATTAGATGCATTTTTTATGTAGACAATGTATACAAATTAAATCATTGAGCTACAACATCAATATTTTTTATGTCTCCAAGACAGTGATTGATGCAACATCAACCGCATTTAACTGCAATTCAAGTGTTGTGTTGCAGCCACGATGTAAAACCTTGCTATAATACTCTGAACAAGTTAAAAGAAACATGTAACTCACCTTAGTAAGCATTGGAAACCCTGGAATTCTCTCTAAAATTTCTATATCTCGTTTGTTGAAGAATGCTGGATTTTTTTCTATGACAGAATTTGAAGGGAGCCACTTTTGACACACCCACCAGTGTAACAGCCTAGGAGAATATCTTGCAAGCCACATAGCCAACTTAATAAGTTTCCTTCTGTAGTCATCCCTTACAAGACTCTGAGGAAGGGAAGGCCATTCATAGTTGATGGTTGGTGCTATCATAGCCACACCAGCTAGCCTTCACAAATGTTGAACTTTTAGAAAAATTAACATTGCAATTTGAACATAAGAAGGGGAAACATACAAATACATGTTTGGCTCAAATGCAGTTTTGGTTCCCCTTACTTTTAGTGCGATTCACAACTTTAGTCCCCTATTCTAAATTTAATAAAATATGGTCCCCCAATATGTAAAATTTCAAAAAATATATCCATCACTGCATTTGAGGCTTATTTTTTATGATGAGTTAAGTTTGATAATGAGCTGACAAGTCACTAGGTGATATGGCAATGCATATTTTTTTGGAAAATCTTATTTTATTTTTAGAGTTTTACATTTTATTAATGTTTTATTTTTTAAAGCAATACTTTAATGACATGGAAAATCTAATAATAAGATTTGATCCACGTATGCATTATCCTGTAACTTGCCACTTCCTAGCTCATTATTCAACTGGATACATCAGTAAAAATAAGCCCCAAATTCTGTGATGGTGAAAACGTCTGAAACTCTTGAGCCTAATATCATGAATCAGTGAAAAAATTTAGACAAAAAGTGTATTTAAGCCTAGTATTTAGAAGTTGCAATTTACCTGTTAGGGATATAGTTCAGACAACTCCAGGTAGCATATGATCCCATTGAAACTCCAATCACATGAAATTTTGATCCTATTTGTAACTGATCAGCTAGTTCTTCAATGTCAAGTGCTTCGCTTTTTAGTGAGCGTTTGGGATTTGGATCACTTTGTCCATAACCAGCTCGATCATAATGCAGAATATATACTCCTAGTTCATCTATTAGTTCCTGTAGATTCAGTGTCAATGTTATCTCAGTTAGCATATTTGAATGGATGCACTGTAATTTCTGTGCATTGAAAAGATGCTTCAAAATCCAGAATTCAGAATTTCAGAATCCATTGCAATTTACATCTCGCCCGAAAAAATAACTCCATAAAAAGACTAATTGTTAAGAGCCTTGGATTGAATGGTCTATGTTCTGAATAGTGGTTATAAGGTTCTGTTTGGATAAACAAACTAATGAAGTGCTTATAGCATAAGTATTTTCACATAAGTGCGTATATATAAACTATAACAAAAGATAAAAACAAAACCAAACTTCTTTCATACGTTATCATGGAAAACTTATGGAAATGTCATAAGCTGTTTCATAAGCTCTCCCACACAGTCTCGCAAGTGTTTATGCCAGTAGATAATTCAAATTAGTCAATCTAAACAGACCCTAAGTGGTGGCCATCTCTTCCCCTTAAAAGATTGTTTTGTAGGATTGAGTTAGATCTAAAACTTATGCACACCTTTTGATTTTATCCAAGTATTTGAATAGCTACCTGTTTAGATAAACAACTTCATTAAAAGCTTATGCTATAAGCGCTTATCATATAATCGCTTATGTATAAATTACACTATTGATATCTCACAGTATGTCAACTGCCTTAAAATTTAGATCAAAACCCATTAATTCAACACATGAAATAAACAATTCTCAGATGAATATAATGAAATTAAAGTAAAAAGAAATGAAGAATAATACTTGTGGTGCAGGAAAGTTCATATCTTTAGAGCTTCCAAAACCATGAACAACAATGATGCTGTGTTTTGCTTTATCCTTTGTAACACCACTTTCTCTATAAGCAAGATATCTTCCATCACTGAGTTGAATTCTTGTTGAAACCACAAAATCATTTTCATCATCATCAAATGAATCATTATTACTCTTTGGTGCTGGAAGTTGAGTTGCTTGATAAACCATTCCTAGAAGACCTATGATTAACACTATTACTGCTTTTGAAACCATCCCTGAAAAATTTACATTAAAGGGTTTATAGATCTTATAATAAATAATTAATCATATAAATATGCATATGAATATGAATAAGAAAAAAAAGAAAATTATCAAAGTTAAATTTTTACCTGTTGAAATTCAATCAAAGATATTTTTCTTGCTTGATTTTGACTACTTATAGATCTTATAGGTTAAGTAACCTTTGAATTTGATCATCAATTGGGAGATTAAAGAATTTGATTGGTTAAAGATGAAGCTAGCTATTTAGACTATGTGAAATGATTTAAATTTAATTTTGGTGAAAGAAAAGGAATATTTCTTCTTAAAGGTTTCATTTAATAATTAGATAGCAGCATCTTCTATTACCAAAAACAAATATGACAGCATCTTCATTTCATGTTAGTTTTTGTAGAATGGGCCATAGGGGTTTCATTCATTGAAAACTGTGTCAAATTGTTCAGAAAATGTTCTTTTTACTCTTCGATGTAATAAAAATAATATTCCAAATTAATTAATTTTCTTTTATAAGCTTCCAAATTACTCATAAAAGAACTTATCCAAGAGAGGTTTATTTTTAACTATTACTTTTTCACCTTATGTTATACTCGCGCGCCCTATTTTTTTTTCTCAAAATGCCTTTTGTCCGGATTTTAAAATCCGAACTAGATTCATATGGTTTTCGGGTTCTATTTTTCAAGAAAACATCAACTGCACATTTTGTGTTGTATTTGATGTCAAAAGTATCTGTTGACCGTCGTAGAATCCCCGCATAAACTGCAAAGTAATTGTATGGATTCTATGAACGGTCAACAGTGACCATGACATCATAAACACTCCTAAAAAACTAAAAAAAGTTTAAGAAAAAGTAAGAAAAGATGGGAAATGAAGAATAAATGAAATTGTTGAAGATGCAAGCCTATTTATAGTCTTAAATCATAACTACAGTCAAAGGAAATGTTTTCAATGGTTGGAACCGACAAAAAATGCATTAAACACACCACAAACCGTCCAAACCTTTGGTGAAAAGCCACCGTCCAATTAATCTGAGGGGGTCCAGATTATAAAATTGAAACCTGTATAAATAGTTTCGTATTGGCTAAAATATGCATTTCGTCCCTGTAAATATGGCTCATTTTGCTTTTGGTCCTTCGTAAAAAAAAATTTTTAAAAACACCCTTGCAAAATTTTCTGTCTTTTAAAAAAGCCCCTGACCCCACTTAAGTGATGATATGGCATGGTTTTCGCCACGTGGCAGTTGCTGACTGGGCAACTTTTGCCACGTGGTGATGACATGGCATGCCACATATATAAAAAAATTAAAAATTAATTTTCGGATTTTAATAATTGTTTTTATTCATTTTTTAATAATTTTCGGATTTTGTGTTTTATTAAAGAAGGAAAGGAGGGAAAATTGGGTTTTTAGGGTTAAAATTTTTCCCCAATTCATCTTCTTCTCCATCAGAGTTCTTCCAATTAAGCTTCTTCTCCATAAAGCTTTCTCCATCCATGCCCCTCAGTTCTGCATCATCTTCTTCGCGTTACGTTTTGGTTTGGTTCCCCATTGCTTCGCGTTACGTTCTGCATCATTCGTAAATCGCGTTACGTTCTGGGAGGATGTCAAGCAGTAGAGGATTGTCTAATAGCAGAGGTTCTCACTCATTTTCGGTTTCCAGAAATCGTGTAAATCGCAGTAGTGGTCGGGTTGCAGATTTGATGGTTGCTATGTTACCTGTATGTGGTTGTAACCTACCTATGAAGGTTTACATAGCAAACACCTTTGAGAACCAAGGTCGCAGGTTCTGGAGATGCAGACATTGGAATGATAAGGTTGGATGAATTGTTTCTAGATTGTATTATATTGTGTTTGATTTTTCCTTTATTAGAGTGTAATATTCTTCTCTGCCTCTGCGTGTTTGTTACAGGGTAAGTATACATGTGAGTTGTTCATTTGGGACGACGAACTTGTTGCAGGAGTGACACCCATGATTGATCTTAATGCTGCCATGGATGTGTCTAAGGTGGAAGGAAGAAATAACGAAGGATGTACCAAATGCAACAACATGGATGAAATTATGAAGGAGTTTGAGGCTAGGGAATTTGCTAAGTGGAAGAAGAAGTATGGTGATGAGAGGAAGAAAGTGAAATGGATTGCAGTGATGTTGATTGTTAGTTGGTTTTTTTTTGGGTTGTATGTTAAAAGTTGATGTAATGGTGTTGTTTGTGAGGTTTAATTGTAGGTGTTAAGTTAACAAGTGTTGTAATGTGTTATGTATTAACAAGTGTTGTAATGTACTGTGAATCAAAGTTAACTTTGTTGTTTGAATCAATGAAAAGAAATGCCTTACTCAAATTTGTTTGGTGTTTTCACAGCTTTTATGTTGTTAGAATATGCCTGAATATTGACATGACAATGAAAGTTTTATAATTTACATTTGCATCTGTAATTAATATAGAACCAGGTGGATGGTTCTGAACATTGCTATTGCTTGTACCTTTCTGAACCAGTTGAAAACATAATGATCCAAATTATAAGGCATTGATTAAGCCATTACTAGCAAAATAAAAGGCATTGTTCAAGCCATTACATACAAACTAAAAAGCATCTAGGCATTTTTAAGCCATTAGTAGCAAAAAGGGCATTGTTCAAGCCATTACATACAAACTAAATTAAGTCATTACTAGCAAAAAGGCCATTGTTCAAGCCATTACAGAGTTAATCAAATCCTACTAAGGTTTCCATAAAGCTTTCTTCTTCTTGTTATGATTTGGAAGTTCTTTCTCCTGAGTTAGATCTCCAGGTCCATCATTTAATCCTACTTCAATAGGATTTGTCTCTATTGTTCCTGGTGCACCTAACTTTGGTTGAGGACCAAAGTAGCATGTTCTTCCACTTCTTCTTAGCTTGCTGAGGTTGTATTTTGGTACATTGGTAGATGATTTTCCTTGGGATGGCTCACACTTGATCCCATGCCATGTCATTGTGGTCTTTGCCCTCTTTTGTAGCTGTGTAACATCATACACCATCTCAGCATGCCCTCTTTGCCCTCTTTCCTATAAATTAAACAAGAAACTCTGGTGAAGATATAAATCATCACAAACAGAAAAATGTAATTGATGTTATTGCAGGACTTTACCTTGTTTGGTGCATTAAATGGTGCATTCACAACAGTTGCAGCTTCAGGTTCTGCAATTGCTGCTTTAGCTTTAACAGATTTGGCACCATTCACAGCTTTTGCAACATTCACAGATTTTGCACCATTCACAGCTTTTGCAACATTCACAGATTTTGCACCATTCACAGATTTTGCACTTGCAGCTTTTGCATTAGCAGCTTTTGCACCATTCACAGCTTTTGCACCATTCACTTTTGGTGCCTGAACCTTTTTTACTTTCACAACATTTTCAGTCATGACAGCTGCAGCTTGAGAACTCTCAGCAGGTTCATGGCTTACCACATTCACAGATGCAGCTTGAGAACTCTCAGCAGGTTCATGGCTTACCACATTCACAGATGCAGCTTGAGAACTCTCAGCAAGTTCATGGCTTACCACATTCACAACTACATTCACAGCCTGATTATTCACAGAAACATAAGAAATTCACAGAAACATATGCAGGTCATTATTAGAGATATGCAGGTCATTCACAGAAACATAAGAAATTCACAGAGTCATGGCTTACCACATTCACAGATGCAGGTTCAGCCTGATTATTCACAGAGTCATTCACAGAGTCATGCAGCTCATTGACAGAATCATTCACAGAGTCATGCAGGTCATTCACAGAAACATTCACAGTTGCAGGTTCAGCCATTTGTGCATTTCTTGGTGGTTTCCTCTGTACAATTAGTATAACCAATTATTTCAATTACAAAAACATAAAAGCTTCAAAATAAGTTATATTAGGCTGAATCATATACCTTTCTCTTTTGAGCTTCTGGATCCACAGTTGTACTTGTGCAGGACCTGTTGTTATGGCCAGGCTTACCACATTTAGTGCACCTATACTTAGTACATTGCCTCTTGTATTTTTTTGCATCAGGTTCATCAGGTTCTCTTCTCCTCAACTTCTTTGGTCTTCCTGGACCTTTTTTGTATATTGGTGGCAACATCTCCTCAACATCAACAATTGGCCACATGTCTTGCCCATTGATTGCACTAACACTATAACTATAACATTTTTCATATGTGGCTTTTGAATAGCATTCATCAACTAAGTCCTCAGGTCTCAAAGAAATTTTACCCATGGCAGCTATAGCATGCCTACATGGAATGCCCACTAATTCCCAGAAATTACAAGTACAAGTTCTCTTTCCTATGTCAACTATGTATTGGAAACCTCCATACATTTTAGAAACTTCAAATTCATCATCCACTCTCCATGTTGGTATCCATTCCCCACTATGTTCAACCTCCCTATCAAGTCTTTTCCTAGGCATTGGCATTATCCTATGTTGCCAAGAACCAATCTTAGACCTAATAGTTGATATTCTATTCATTAAATAAGTTATAATCCATTCAGACATGGATATTATGTTCTTGTCTCTTGCAATCAATATAGTTGAATTAAATGCTTCAGACAGGTTGTTCATCAATACATCACATTTAGAATAGAAACTAAAAGCATGCTTACACCAAAGTTTTTTATCTATTTTCATAAGCCAATCCCATGCCCCTGCATCAAGAGCCTTAAGTTCTAGCATCTTTTGTTCCCATGCCTGATAGTATGTTGCTTTGGCTGCCCCCATCATCAAGTCCCTGATTGCAGCCCCTCCACCAAACTTTTTCTTGAAGTTGGCATATAGATGCCTCAAACACAATCTGTGTTCAACTACTTCAAGTAATTCATCAAACACAGACATCAAACCCTTGGAAAAAGCAAAAAAAAAAAAAAACATCAATGAAAATCACAAAAAGTAATCTAACATGACAAAAAAAAATACATGATTTCTAATAAAATCAGTATTATACCTTTTGTTGGTCAGAGATGAAGACCCATCTCTTATCAGTCCCAATATCTTCAAGTAACAGAGTCAAAAACCATCTCCAAGCTTCCTTATTTTCCACTTCAACAACCCCAAAAGCTAAAGGGTAATATTGGTCATTAGCATCCCTACCAACTGCTATCAAGAGCTGACCACCAAACTGAGTCTTCAAGTGACAACCATCTACACCTATGAATGGTCTACATCCACTTAAAAACCCTTGTTTGGAACCTTCAAAACAAAAATAGAAAGATCCAAATCTGGGTTGAAGTGTTGGTACAAGTCTTTCAGTGTTTATTTTAACAGTGTTACCTTGTGAAACCCTCCTAATCTCAGCTGCATACCTCCATAACAGTGAATATTGTTTAGCAGCCTCACCTTCAATAATAGCCTTTGCCCTCTTCTTTGCTTTCCAAGCCCTTCCAAATGTGATTCCCACAGAATGATTCCTTCTCATGTCTTTCATGATGTCTGTTACTCTCACTTTCTCAGAACATATAATACTTGGCATGACAGCTTTTGTAACCCACTTGGATGTAGCAGATCTATTATTTAATACCCTGGGACATGTGTGGTCCCCATTCCATGTTTTAATCCTATACGTGTGTTGACCACCCACTTGACTACATAAAGCTATAAATGCACAATTATTCTTGCAAACTACCCTGCACCTTGACTTGTCATTTTTCACAAACTTCAACTCCCATCCATTTAATATTGTCCACTCAGTAATTGCCTCCTTGAACTCATTTATTGACTTAAACTCCATGCCAACCTTGAACTTGAATTTTTTGTTAAGTTGTTCCATCCTAAACTTCTCATACCTTGGACCTTTCTCAGCATCAGAATCATCAGGGTCAGTACTACCTAACTCATCACTTTCATATTCAGCATCAATGTCAACTTCATCTAATAACTCTTCACCTTCATTTCTTGGATCAGGGTCAACTATATTAGGACCTTCAATCATCAGATTGACAGAATCACCTAAACCAAAACCATCCTCCACACCTAACCCTCTATCTTCTTCACTGTCATAAAATCTTATACCTCTAACCTCATCATCAGTACTATATCCACCATTATGAAGTTCCTCATCCTCAAGCTCTTCATTTTCAACCACCTTTTCCTTCCCCTTACCAGACCTATTATTAACTGGTTCAGTTTCTTCTACATTTATATACTTAGGAAAATTAACCAAAACACCATCACTTTCAACAACATCATGCTCAATGTATATATCAACCTTACATAGTTTCTTACTGGCATAGTCCTTGATTGCATCAGCATCTTCATCTAACCTGACTACCTTAAAATGAACCTCTTCTTCAACCTTCCACCACATCCTAAACCCTTTCCCATACCTAAACTTTTTCTGTAAGTCCTCTGCATACCCAACCAGTTCAAAGTAAGACCAGTTATCAACATCTATATCAACCACTGTTTCTTCACCATCTTTGTAACATATTACCCAGTCCCTAACAAACAACCCTCCATGGTGAAACGCTACAGTAATGAACATACTACAATGTAGACAAAAAAAAAACCCATATTTAAAAACATAAAAAGCTACGCGACAAAAAAGCTAACACCAGAACATTACGACAAAAAAGCTCCATGGTTAATCACATTTTGGTCCCCACAAAAAAGTTACACGACAAACTCAATACATAGATACAATTTATAAATAGTTACCTTTTCAGAGTAAAAAACTGCACCAGCCGTCGATTAAGCTTGTAACTCAGCAATCTCAACCATCTAACACCAGAACATTACGTCATTTGATCGGAACCCTAACCCACGACTTTTTGAAGGCGGTGAAAGAAGATGAACGACGACGGAAGGCGAAGGCGAAACAGAGCAATCCAATCCAAGGCGATGAAACAGAGCAAGGCGAAGGCGATTGACGAAGGAGACGAGAAGAAGATGAACAGTTTAGGAAAAATTTTAACCCTAAAAACCCAATTTTCCCTCCTTTCCTTCTTTAATAAAACACAAAATCCGAAAATTATTAAAAAATGAATAAAAACAATTATTTAAATTCGAAAATTAATTTTTAATTTTTTTATATATGTGGCATGCCACGTCATCACCACGTGGCAAAAGTTGCCCAGTCAGCAACTGCCACGTGGCGAAAACCATGCCATATCATCACTTAAGTGGGGTCAGGGGCTTTTTTAAAAGACAGAAAATTTTGCAAGGGTGTTTTTAAAAAAAAAATTTTACGAAGGACCAAAAGCAAAATGAGCCATATTTACAGGGACGAAATGCATATTTTAGCCTTTCGTATTTTATAATCCAAACAACACCAGACTGTGTTTAAGTTTCTTTTTTGATAGGTTTTCATAGCCAATGACATAGGAAAATTTTTTAAAAAAAGGTACAAAAATTATTAAACAGCTAAAAACAACACAATAATGAAGATCTTCAAATTTTCTATCTATCGTTCTTTAGCGTAAAGTTAAACGGAGAAATTTGTTGACAACATGATGAAGATCTTCAAAATCTATTTACCTAGCTATATTTGACAGAATTATGAAAATTTTCAGCATCTATCTGTCTATCTTACATATACGGCATGATGAAGATCCTCAGCAAGTTGAGGATCCTCATAATATATCTAAATATATTTATTTTAACAACATAATTCCACAACTAAAAACACACCATACATATATTATTTTTACAACATAAAACACAACATAAATATTTTTATTTTAACAACATAATTCAACAACATAAAACAAAAAATAAATAAAAACATAACAAATCACGGATCAGCTAAACTAATGTCTTCGTCTGGTCCATCCAGCAGAGTCCTGATCTCTTCAACAGATCTGACCAACGAAGCGTCCAACTTGATCGGTCCTTTAGTACTGTACGGACCAAAGATCGAGAACATGGTTCTCACGTCGTCGTCGTTCATGAGCTTCATCCGGCTAACCCGCACAATTCCGGCTGAGTTGATCGATGGACGTCGATACTCAACACCGTCCACCCTCCTTGTGTCTTTGTGGTTGAGTTGATGGTTGATTTGATCCAGCTGATCCTTCAACCCGGAGAGTGTTATCAGTGAGAATCCTAAACAGATGGGGTGGTTTTCCCTCGTTGTAGTAAACTGCAGCTAGCTTGATGTTTGGATCAATGACAGAAATTTCTATGGTTTTTTTTGTGTGGTTTGCTGGTTATGAAAACAGGGACACCTATTTATAGAATTTTCTGAACGTCGTGGACCACAGAAACTGTCGATGCAATGTGGACCACTAAAAAAAAAAATCCTGAACATAACATTTTCGGATTATATAACCCGAACCATCCCCCACCCTACAAAGTGCGAAGTTGCTCTCATTTTTCACCAAGTATTGAAGCATTTCGAATTATATAAACCGGATAGCTTTAATATATTTCGGATTATATAATCCGAACCAAGTCAGAGTTCTGGGTGGTGTTCAACAACTCATTAAACACTTTTTCAAAGGTTTTTACCGGCTTTAATGGCTGGTAAAACCCTTTGAACACTTTTTTTGACTCACCATTATGAGTCGTTACACTCTATGCACCCATTCCTCCTATAAATAACCTTCAAACCTTCACCATTTCTCACACCATCATCTCACACTCTCTTCCTCTTCCTTCTACAACAATGTGTTTCCATCGTTGGTCTTTCATAAAAAGAGACTACTTTGGAAATGCATGGATTGTATGAACGGTCAATGATGATGGTGACGCGCTGCAAAGAAGCACGATCTGTCTGGGTGCAAGGTTGACCATCAAGGTCTCTTTTGCCCTAGAGAGGAAACAAACCTCACCCCAACCACCTCCCTAAAAAAGAGCTGTCAAAAATGGGCCGAGCTAACGGGCCAGCCCTAAAAAAAATAGGGCCAAAATTCGGGCCTTTTTGGCCCATCCCATTTAGCCCAATTTAAAAAATGGGCCGGGTCGGCTGGTCCATCGGACTTCAGGCCGGCCCATTTGAAATAAATATAAAAAAATTAATTAAAACAAATTAATTTGGTATGAGTTTATTTCTTTCTTTTTTATAAAAAAAAACCCACTTATTTTGGTATGAGTTTATGAGGTCACTTTTCATGTGTTATAATATCTTTTGTTAATCTATTTTGAATTGTCAGGCTGATAATATTTTATTATGTAAGGAGCAAGGTTGCACTTTGTAAGGTTATGTTAATGTGTATGCTCTAACTATTTAATATTTGATGATGTTGTAGTTATTTTGTGAGTTGTTTGTTTGTGTTATTGATCTTCTTGGTGTTTATCTGAAAAAAAGAATAGCATTTTGTCGTACATTTTATCACTTAAAAAAATAAAAAAATTGAAATAAGGGCCGGCCCATCGGGCCACTGTCCCATGTCAGGGCCGGACCGAGCTCAAATTTTATAGTCCATACATCAGACAGGTCGGGCTGGCCCAGCGCAGTTATATGCATTGACCCACCAAGCGGGGCTGGGCTGGACCAGCCAATTTGACACCTCTAATAGAGAGGGTAGACTTATAGACGGGGTGGTTTGATTGTGGGAAATTACAAGTTTTACATATGTCTTGTTCACATGTCATAGCCATGTGTTCTAACTTTCACCATGACTACCAAACCTTTATCCCAAAGGTCTTAAAAAATGAGAGTGTGTATGCCATCTACAACAAAAGGTTCGAAGTAGTCCACGGCAAAAGTTATTGGCCTCCATATGAAGGTCTCAAGTTTTGCTGCGATCCCGCCATGCGAAGACTAAAGAAATGTAGACCAAACAATAATTGCATTATGACTGAAATGGATGTCGTGGAAAGAGCACCGAGAAAATGTGGGGTGTGTTGCAAGACCGGTCATATTCGAAGAAATTGATATTTTGTAAAAAACCAGTAATGAATTTTTTTACTGCTGTATTTTATTCTAAACTATCGTTTTTAACTTTATCTCATCTTTGCATTGTTGATTTTTATTACGTTTTAATGTTGTATTAATACACGAGGCAAAATAAACGTGAAATATTTCGTTGAAAATAAAACTTAATACATCATTAAAATAATATTTAGATAAAATTACATTAAACTCGATTAGACAAACAAACATAACATAAAATTACATTAAAATAATATGATAGAAACTCGTCATAATCTACTCATACGTAACATACAAATGAAGTGGTTCTAATTCAAACTCTTGTTCCACAAGCATGTCTTGTACATCAGAGTTAGTCTCAAGTAGTTTATATTCACAATAGTAGTCAAAATGTTTAGCGGATGCCAACGAGATAAAGGACTCCACATAAGAAATATGAGTCACCTTCCGAGTTGGTATGTTTGATAAATGAAAAAAATATGATTGAGATGATTTTTCAACCCAAGTAATGTCATTTATGGACTCAATAACATTTAAAACAGGCTTGTCCATTGATCGAATTGAACAATGGGTTTTAGCAAAGGAGAAGAAGGAGAAGACGTGATGAAGAAGATGATAGGAGAAAAATATTATGGTGAATAAGAATGATTGTGATTTGTGATGAAAGGAAAAAATGTATTTATAATGGTAAAAATACTATATTTTAATATTTTTAATTTTCAAAAAACGAATAAAAAGTGTCTCGCCATTTCATAGAGAGAGGGAGAGTAGAAATCTGATTTTAGTGAGAGAAAGGAATGACATAATGAACAATTATTCATACTTATCTCTATAAATACCCATTCCTCTCATATTTACAACTTTGCCACTACTCTCTCTTAATTCCTCTAATACTGATAAAAGTTACATCTGAGCGGGATATTACACCTAGCTCCTCAAACCCCAAGCTCTCTCTCTAGCTTCTTCTTATATCCTCTTGATCCACTTTCTCTCTCTACCTCTCTCTCTCAAAATATCTTGTGAAATGAATGAATGAATGTAAAAACCTAATTTTCTCACAAGTGTTGTGTTTATATAGTCACCACATAATTGGGCTAGGTCTCTAATTGTCTTAATGACTTAATATTCTTACCACTAATTCCCTAAAGTTACTACTCGCTTAAACCATCAAAATAATGAACAATTACCATCTCTAATTAATTATCCTAACTCACTAGTAACTTAGTAAAAATAATCATTCCCACTTAAAACACCAAAATAACCCTCTAAATAAAATTACTAATTTACCCTTGCTCACCGAATGACCAAAATACCCTTCTAGGCTAAAAATCCACTAATCTCATATCAAATACACAACCAAGCAATTAAACACACATAAACACATATAAGGACGTATAAATAATATGTAAAATAATTCTAGCTAAAAACGGGCTGTTACACTTTGCCTTCCCGAGCTGGTTGTTTGCCTTCCTTTTTTTCTGCTGGAAGGGCTTTTTTGGAAGACTCAGTTGCAGGTTCCTCCTTCTTGGACTTGTTCAGGTTATCAGCGTACAACTGCTCCTCGTACCTGATGTAAGTCTTTGCGATCGCTAGGAACTCGTTGAGAGTCCTTGGGCGATCGAGCTGCACGACCGTCTTCATATCGGTGCCGGGGCGAAGCTTTTTCACGATGAGATATTTCTTCATGGTCTCCCGCACCTCTAACCTGAACAACTTCCTTGTTGAACCTCTCGATGTAGTCTCAGAGAGGCTCGTTCTTCCCCTACACAATGGCTTCAAGGGACGTCACAGTTTTGGGTTGGGTCCTCGATACCGTGAAATGTGCGGTGAACTCATGGCACATGTCGTCCCAGGAGTCTATGGAGTTCCTCTTGAGGTTCTTGTACCATGTCATGGCTCCTCGCCTCAGGGTAATGATGAAGAGTTTGCATTTTACTGCGCCCCGCACTTCTCTGTAGGTGAGGACGACTTCAATGTTTTCGATGTGCTCGTCGGGATCAATTGTCACATCGTACGAGTCCATATGCAGGGGTTTCTCCAACTCCTGACGGATGCGCGCCTCTCTGATACGCCTTGTGAAAGGGCCGTATGTTGGGCGGTCAACATCAGAAGGTGAGGAGGACATTGAGCGCCTGTAACGCCTTGGGGGGATCCTTCTTTTAGGAGATCGGCTGGAATACCTCCTACTAGGCGATCTTCTTCTTGGAGATCTCACGCTCGCAGAGTGCCTGGCGATCTAGATCTGGAAGGACGATGACTCCTTCCCATTCTGTTACGTGGTGGGATAGATGGCTTCTGGGAGGCGACGACTGCTTCCTCGGACGCTCTTTTTCGATGTCCATCAAGCGTCGGTTCTGTTCCTCGATAATCAATGTTTGTCGTTGTACCGTGCGGAGTAAGTTGTTGAGCATTGCATCGGCAGGGGATGCATTGTTTACCTCCTGGAGGACCGAGGATGAGCTGTTCCTGCAGTGGTATCTTCACTTGGAGGATCTGCTAGGAGGTTTCCTTTCTGGGGATGTCAGCATGAGAAGGCGTAGAGGTGTGTTTGTCACGGTAGACGTGGTGGACTTCACTCCTGATATGAGAATTGGCACCGCTGGTAGTCATGGTATACAAAGTTTGTTTGAAAGCTTTGGTTTTTTGTTAGTTAAAAAACGGGGATAACTTGAGAATTCCCACAGACGGCGCCACTGATCGTACATGATCAGAAGGTGACTACCGGTGCAGTTTTAATGCGGTGGTTGAATGCCTTTATTTTTTACTGGAACGACGTGGGGTGTGTACATGCAGACACTCCGATGCTCAAGTCAGTATGCGATCAGAATAGGGCTTGTTGTTGAGTTGAAAAATCTAAATTGAGCATTAAGGTAGAAATAATAAGCACTGCAAGAACAAAGCCTTTAAAAGAACAAAAATTTGCAAAAATTGTTTTTACTTTGACTTGTGTTGCTGAAATACTTTGTCTTTTGCTTGAGGACAAGCAAAGATTCAAGTTTGGGGGAGTTTGATAAGTAATAATTTATAGGTTTTTAAGGGTTTATTTTTATGCAAGTTTAGTCGTTTTTGCTTATTTTCTTGAGCTATTTTACTTCAGTACCTTTGTTTTTCTTTCTAGGCAAAAATAATGATGAGCAAGCACTTTGGAGCAAAATCCCAAAGAGGTTTAGAGAGTGAAGAGATTCTAACCTTGGGGACTGCTGAGAGTCCCCTTCATATAGAGGTAGGTGTTGCAGGTGTCGTTGTATGGCACACGTGTGGCTCGGTGGTTACAAATTTGTAAGAATCCTAACCGTCGATGAGAGACTCGCGGGAACGTGGAAAGAGACGTTACTGATTGTTTGAATCAGTCTTCGTGTGCTCCGAGCACCCCCATCGCGGGGAGGAGGTGTGTTGCGAGTAATTCACCAAACACTGGATCTGGGTCTTTTTGTATTGGGCCTATTAAGTTTGCTCGGTCTAGAACAAGTAGCTTCTAAAATAATAGATTTTTTTAGAGGAGAGAGAAAATATGGATTAAAGATTGAACTAATTTTGTAACAAAAAAAATCTCTTTTATATAGTTGTATCCAAACAAACTAAATTATTTGCTTAAAAAAAGTTATTTTTATTACCGTAAACAAACGCAAAATAGATTCTAATTTCCGTTTGATATAGCTTTTTTAAGAAAAAAGTCACTTTTTTAAAAAAATAATAATCACTTTTAAGAATATTGGATCCGTTTGCACCAACTTAAAAAAAAATCAGAATCTAAAAAAAAATCTAAAAACAACTTCAATTGAGAAGCTCAATTGAGAAGCTGTTAGGAGCAGTTTCTCAAAAAATATATTTTTTTTAGAGGAGAGAGAGTGAGAGATAGAGAGAGAAAGAGAGGAAGAGAGAAAGTGTGAGAGAGAAGGGAGGAGAGAGAGAGGAGGGAGGAGAGAGGGAGAGAGGAAGAGAGAGTGTGAGAGAGAAGGGAGGAGAGAGATAGTAAAATCTTAAAAGAAAAAACAATTCTAAGAAATCTGATGTTTTCATGAAAGACTTTTTCATGCTAAAATTTTAAGAAAATCCCACAAAATCCATCAAAATCCAATTTATTAAATAATCCTTTGAAATTTGAATGATTTTGAATACCACAAGACTATTTTTAAATGACAAACAATCTTGATTGAATACAAAAAAACTTTTTTTAAATTGCAAAAAGTCTTGATTGAATACCACAAAAAAATTTCATGATAAAAAAGTCTTTTAAAATCTTTTAGAATCTTAATTCAATACATCTACCTAAACTAATTTTGTAACAAAAAAAATCCCCTTTGTATATTGTATCCAAACAAACTAAAAAAAAAAAGTTGATTTAAAAGTGGAGATGAAAAACTTGTTTAAGCTCTCCTTTAATCCATCGTAATCCTAGAGTCCCGCGTTATCTTTGGCATTATTGGGGTTCGAAGCTGCGACTTTGATCTTGACTTAGGTACGTGCTACTCTTCCTTCTTTCTCAATTCAATTCAATTCAACACTCTACTATCTAGGGTTTTCTGATCCCTCTTTGTTCTTCCACAATTCATATCATACTTCGTACTTGTACGCATTACGTGTTCCCATTGCTGATTTTTTTATTTAGTTGATGGAAATTTTCAACTCAATTTCGTTTTTAATTGAAAATTGTCTTCTACTCATCACTATCTATTATTGTGTTTTGTATTTGGGTTTATATGTTTGGAGATACAATTGTTTTATTTGTGTAGCATTGTGTACATTAACTAGATGTTGTTGTTGTTGCTGTTACTACCTAATCTTATGATGTGATTGTGCATTTGGTAAAGATAAATTATATTTAGACCACCCATTTTTTCTTACACACCTGGGACACGTTAATCATGTTAAAAAATGTGGTTAATTCAATTCACGGTCATAATTGTGGTTAATTCAACTACATGATTAACCACAATTTCCAACGTGATCTAAATTTTCCATGTACTGAACTGAATCAACTACAATTTTTCATGTAGTTAACCAGGTGTCTCGGGTGTAGGGAAAATTGGGTTGGGTGTCCATGAAACATTTTTGATTGCTAAACTTAACATGTGATTTAATTTTGGCAGGAATTTGGGAGACCCCGTTTGATTTTCTAGGGTACAAGGGAAAGAGTCCTTCTATTGACGTGTTTCTTAGCATTAGGAAGGTCAACGGTTTAATGTTGAGTTCTGGGAGTAACTTAAACGGCAGCAGCACAAGTGGGATAACTTCATCGGATATGCCACCTTTGCCCCAGTGTTTGCCGCTAGATTCGATCACTGTAGGAAATCAAAAATATACGGGAGAGCTAAAGAGGGTTCTGGGTGTTTCTCCTGGTAACACCTCAGAACACCATTCTTTTGGAGTTCCACATCCTAAATCAATGGGCCCAGGAGCCTCGGGGGAGTTAAAACACATAAAGGAAAGTGTTCAAGATGCCTCCAAAAAGGCTAGGTACATGATTGTTATTCTATCCTAGTTTCCTATATCAAATTCTTCGGATCTGATGAATTGTATTTGAAATGCTGAATGGTGACAAACATTAGGATGGCTAGATTAATTGTGAAATGTATGCACTAAATCTTACAGTTGCCATAAAAAATTTATATTGGGGGTGGGGGCAGTCTAGTGATTACAATATATCACGAACGCAGGCAAGATTAAATGACAGTTATGTTGAAATAAAGTAGTTTTAAAAATGTTCAAATATTTTCGTAGGTAGATACAGTGAAATAATTTCTCTGTTTCTTTGACCACTGCCCTTATTTTTCTTTTGGGCCTGTTTTTCAGAGTGTCGGGCCTTTTTTCAATGTCAGACACCCTTAGGGTTAGTCAAATACATGTGACTATATTTCTGTCTAATATAAAATTATTTTCAGATTTATATTATTATTCGCCTTTATTTTATGATACAGTGTTTTCATTTTGATATCCTAATAGTAGTGTGTAATGTGCTGTTCAGGGATAGATCAAAAATGTTTCAGGAATCTATATCTAAATTGGATGGGTATAGGGAGGCCTTAAACTCAAAGAAGCGACAAAGGAATGATTTATCAAGTGAAAGGGGAAGTGGAGTAAAGTTAACAAAGATGGGAAGCCAGATTCACAAAATCCCGAATGATAATACGACCCCAAGAGAAGGCAAGACCTCAAAATCAATGTTGAACAAGCGAATTCGTACGTCGGTGGCAGACATGCGGGTATATTTTATGCTATTGTTACTACAGTTTTATTCTTTTTCTGCATTATCCAAGATGCTATATATTAAGTTGCTTTAGTGCAGAGTTTTGTTTTGTACATTGTTAAAGCCCTGCAATATGGAATAAATCTTGTTAAGAGCCTAACAAAAATGCAATATCTGCCTAATGTTTCCACATATCTTGGGCCACTTTTTCTTCTCAAACGAAAGATTTAAGTTTCTTTAAGCCTAGTTTTAACATTTCGCTATTAAATGATTTGAGTCATTTATCATCTGAATTTCTATGCAAGTCATATCTAACTTAAAATCGGATATATAATTTTTATACTATGTCTTCCTCGACAGTCTTTAAGCAGAAAGTCTTACACTTATTGCTTTCTAATAATAACCTCTTTATGTCCATTTTCATTCTTTTTTCATGACTTTGTTCATTTTCCTTTCTCCCAGGAGGAAAGTAGGTCTGCTTCTATCGGAAGACAGCAGATGCTCACTGAGAAGGATGGAAACCTGATTCAGACACTTAGTGGGGGCTCTGTTCGAACTGAAGATAAAACATGCAGATTACCTGCCGGAGGTGAGGGATTAGATCAAAAAATAAAGAAGAGGAGGTCTGTCGGAACAGTAGGAAACAGAGATATAACTGGTGAAAGGGACGTAAAACGAGCTACCCTTCCAAATGGAAATGCTGATTTGAAGATGCGATTTAATGATGCTCAGGGTTTCAGGTATTTTTTTAGTCTTACTTTTAGATTGCAAGATGTTTTTTCAAGTGTGTTGTTAATTTTAGATGAAGAATGTGTTGGAGGGATTTTGGAAATTTTTGAAAATCATACGTGTAAATATAATTTCACCATCTCCATGTTTTAGGATTATCCCTTGCCAGCATCCAAAGGACACCAATACCATATGTGTCACAATGTTGATACAAGTGGTGTTATGGTTTAAAATTATCAGCGTACTTATCCAGTGTATTCAGTATTCTGTTGCTCTCGAGTCTTTTTTAAGCATTACTGTTGTTTTCTTGTTTAGAAGCCGGAAACAATTTCCTACTTGAATTCTCTTAACTGGCTATTCAATTGAATAGAAGTAGAGACTGGGGGCCTTTTTTTTTGTTGTTGTTTTGTTTGGCAAAAATTAGAGCTTCTATTTTGGGGGTCTTGTAAAGATCTTATGGACAATCTTGCTTTCTGTGCATTTTTCCCTATTTGGTGTTTGTTCAAAGTCTAGTTCATGCGACATATAACATAAGATGATTTGAATTATACCCTGAATGTGTAGCTTTAACGATTGGAAAGTTTGGTTTAGTTGAAAAATTGTTTTATATTAAATCTAGATACTTTTGATAATCACCTTTTCAATGCAAAACCAGAATTGGTTCAAGAAGTACTTATAATTTTTGCCGTACTATGAAAATTACTCATGGTATAAAAGCCACTTTAAGCCTTGAATACCTTCTGGAGTGAAATAATCATACAAATGGATTGCTGGAAGTCTTCCAATAGAGAGCTTGATAGTCGTAGATAATAATGTAATATGAATTATTGTAAACCTCTCCATGTGTAGTTCAAATAATGAATCAAGATTAATGATGTTGAATGTGCTTCACTGCTATTGGGTAGATTCATCTGTAATATTTCATTCTTTTAGGCTTAAATTGCATGTATATTGTTTGCTTATATTGTGCAATTAACTAACCTATTGTAATCAGGATTAAATAAACTCACAAAAGTTCCTCTGCTTTATATTGTTTGTTTCTTTTTCTCAAGCTAATCTGTTCCCCCGGTTATTTATTATCCTCTTCGAATGTTGTGTTTGTTTACTTCACTTGGGTAGGTAGTTACATCATTGCCGAATGGTGACATAATTATTTTTTATTGAAGAACATAAAATTAAACTTTTACTAATAATCTTTTTGTGGTGCAGATTGAAGTCACTTCCTGGATCTATTGGAATCAACAAGTCTGAGGGCTCTTCAGAGCCTAATATTACAGGTGTGCGTGTGATGCTTACAGATGAGCAAGGTGCTTCTCTTCACAGGGACCACATAGCTGACCAGAGAGTTGTAGCAAAAGGAAACAACAGGTTTTAACATATCTTGTCACACCATGGTCTTCGTTTATTTCTAAAGCCTAGTTTTTTTACCAGTCAATTTTGTGAGGTTTTATAGTGAGAGCATTTAGTCTGGTCCTATTTACATTCATATATGTTGATAGTTATAGTTTATTAATTGTCAATCTTTCTATAATTAGAGCAAACACTCAGGAGGACCCAACAAGCAGCCCTAGCCCACCAATTAAAAACAAGGTATCTCGGGCACCAAGAACGGGTTCAGTTAGTGCGCTAGAGTTTTCTAACATTCAGTCTCCTGCCGGAAGTTTCCCAGGTTGGTAACAGCTTTCAAATTATGAAGTCGTGATGATTAGTTAGTAACTTTTTAGTATGGCAAATATTAAAAGCTTTCAATATCTATAGGTTCTTCTATACATCCAATGACCCAGTGGGGTGGACAGAGACCACCTAAAAATTCACGCACACGAAGAGTGAAAGTAGTTTCTCCTGCCTCACGCAATCTTGAAGTTCAGGTCTCATCTGAAGGCTGTCTAACTTCTGATTTCAATGTTAAAGCTTCTTCTGTTGGCAACAATGGGTTCCAACTAGCTAGCAGTGTAGACAACAGTACACCAAAATATAAAAGACCACCAGATGATATTTCGTCTCCCTTTGGATTATCTGAAAGTGAAGAATCTGGTGCTGGGGAAAACAAAATAAAAGAGAAAGGGGTGAATGGCAGTGACTTTGCTTTGGTTGCAGATAGGGATGGAGCTCCTATGTTACAAATGAAGAAGAATAAAATGCCAAGAGATGAATCAGGAGATGGTGTGCAGAGACAAGGAAGACCTGGAAGGAATTTGTCGTCAATAAGACCAGGCCTTCCGTTAGGGAGGGAGAAGTCTGAGAATGTACCTATACTGAAGCCAGTTCAAGAAACGAGGCCTAATGATAAGAATAAAACGTATGATTTTATTTGTAGATATGATTTATCCTTTCTCCTTCTGTTTTCAACTGTCATCATACCTGGTTGTTAATGCAGCAAATATGGGCGCCCTCCTTCAAAAAAGCAGAAAGAACGCAAGGTTTTGACTCGTGTAGGGAAGCGACTGAACGTTGTTTCTTCTGATTTTGGAGGTAGTGGTGAGTTTTCAAAACTATGCCGTGTTCATTTGGGAATTATAGTTTTATGGCATAAGCTTCTAAATTCATTCACACTGCCTATACATGGTAGTGATATTAGTGTGTTAGGTTTTTTCCAACTGGAATATTTTCGTAAGTTATCATGTCATAACACTATGAGTCATTCAGGCATTTAGTGTCTAGCATATCAGATCTTTTTCAATAGTTATATTTTTATAATTCTATCTAATACATATTTGATATAACTCTTGTTCTTCCAATAAATTGGTTTTTTTTTCCGTAAGTTATCATGTCATAACACTATGAGTCATTCAGGCATTTAGTGGCTAGCATATCAGATCTTTTTCATTAGTTATATTTTTATAAATCTATGTAATACATATACATATATGATATAACTCATGTCCTTCCAATAAATTGGTTTTTCTTCATTTCTGGTATATTTTTTGTTTTTATATTCATATATAGTCTATTGATATTATATTGGCTAAATTACACAACGAGTCCTTTAAGTTATTTAATTGTAACAAATTGGTCCTTTAAGTTTTTTTCGTACTACTTACGTCCTTTAAGTTATTTAACTGTAACAAGTTGGTCCTTTAAGTATTTTTTGTAACGCTTAGGTCCTTTAAGTTATATAATTGTAACTTTTAGGCCCCGAATAACTTACATTTTTAAGATCTAAAATACACCAAATTGTTACAGTTAAATAACTTAAAAGACTTAATTGGTACGGAAAAAACTTAAAGAACCAATTTGTTACAATTAATTAACATAAAGGACCTACGTGGTACGAAAGAAACTTAAAGGACCAATTTGTTACAATTAAATAACTTAAAGGACCTTTTGTGTAATTTAGCCTATTATATTCTATATTTTTTTTTTTAATCATGTTTTCACACGTTGTGTATTGAAATGTGTCTGTCCAGGGGTATCGAATGATGACCGCGAAGAATTGTATAAAGCTGCTAATGCTGCTCTTAATGCAAGCAGTGCGTACTTGAACCATTCTACTCTTCTTTCAAGATTTCTTATATCTCTCCATTATGTTTCTCCTTTTGGTATTCAGTTTTGTTTTTGACTAGTTTGCTGCCTTTTTGTATGTAGCTTTTGCTTCAGGTCCATTTTGGAGTAAAATGGAGTATATTTTTACTCCCATCAGCTTGGATGATACATCTTTCGTGAAGGAACAGGTAGCCACACGGCTCTTGAACATTGCCTTGCTTTTCTGGAAATTTGAAGCTACTGTTCGATTCTCAATATGTTGAATAGTTTCTGACGTACTGGGTTTTGTTTTTGGTTGATGTATCAGCTCAATGTTGCTGACGATTTGGAAAAAAGTTCATCTCATATGTTTGCCATTGATCATGATATGTTGGTAAGTTTGTAGCATTATACATAACTTGCTGTTGTAAATAATTATTATTTTAATTATTATCATAATTTGCACTCCATATATCTCTTCCCAAGGCAACCTTGCAGATCTTCTAACAAAGGGGCTGAATAGCAATAACTTTGAAAAATTTGTTTCCAAGCTGGGAATGATTGATATTCATTCACCAGCTTGAGGGGGAGTGTTGTAAATAATTATTATTTTAATTATTATTAATGGTTATGTGTATTGGGCCTATTAGTTTAGTAGTCTTGCCCATCAAGTTACATTAGCCTATATAAACACATTAGTGGTTGTAAATTATTTAGAACTTTGAAATATATTCAGTTTTCACACTTGCCTATATCTTTCATCTTGTTTTTCAATAATGAAAAACTAATAAGAGCTAAATGTTTTATTATTTAAATCTTCACAATTTGATATATGTCTGAAATATAAGAGCCATTAAATTTCCTTGTCTGAAATATAAACGGGAAATCGTACAAATTAAATATGATATATGTCAGTAACTAGCAAATTTTTATTTCCTCAGGGTGTTGTTATAAATAACAAAACCAGTCAAGGTTCACAGGGTAGAAGGAGAAACCACTTTGATGAACCCAAGTCGGAAGCTGTAGGTGGGAGGAATGACAAGGTTACCCCATTATTCCAAAGACTTCTTTGTGCTCTAATTGAAGAAGACGAAAATGAAGAATCATACCAGCAAAGTGAAGCAAAGAATATATCTAGACAGTGTGCTAGTGATGATTCTCACTGTGGTTCTTGTAATCAAGTCGATTTTGAACCCAAAGACCGGGATAGAATGGAATCTGAAGTTGAATCGGAGGTGGATTTCCATATTCAGAAGAATTGCATATTGGACAGACTATCTTGCGATAAGAGTACTGCATCGAACACATTTAGGTACCCAGACACATCCAGTCCTTTACAAAGCACTGGAGTTTGGAAGGGAGATGAAGAATTTTCCATCTCTGATATCACTCACACCAGTGAAATATGTTCAAATGATCTTGATCAACTGCAGCCTGAATTAAATAATCCTAGTTTTCCTTCTCCTGATGGTGACTATCAGCTTATGTCTCTGGATGACAGGCTGCTGCTTGAGTTGCAGAGCATTGGTTTATATCCAGAAATAATGGTAGGGATTTATTTTATATACGGAATTACAAATGTCATGGTTACAAGCTTACTGGATTTATAACTATACTCCTTCTACTTGCTTTGCTTGGTGCAGCCTGATTTAGCAGAGCAAGATGAAGTTATAATTCAAGATATTGTGGAACTTGAGAAAGCTCTATATGAACAGGTTTGCATTACAAGAATTGTCCTTGATAAATTAACCACATTTATCTAGTTGGCTTCCAATTCAGTCCGATCTTGCATTATTACCCGTTATTTTGTTTGACTAATAGAATGGAAGGAAGAAGAGAAACTTGGACAAAATTGATGGAGCTATTCTAACAGGGAGGGACATGGAAAAGCGGTATGTCTAATCTTGCTTTTGCATATTCATAGTTGTTCCCTTTGTGATCTTTTATTATGTTATAGATATGTCCTAATTTCTTCATTTTCTGGTATGCACTCATGAGTCGTGAATTTCCATTTCTCGAGTTTGGGATGAAGATATTATTGATTCTTATTAAGATTAATGTGCTTACTGTGCAGGAAGATTGAGCAAGCTGCATTTGACCAACTTACTGAAATGGCTTACAGAAAGAGATTGGTAATAAACTTTCCTTTACCGACATTTAAAAAAAAAAAAAATAACAGCATGGTGCTATAAAACTCTTGCCGTAGCAGGGTCTAAGAAAGGATTAGATCCATTGTAGGTTTGTTGTAGACAGGCTTACTTTGCTAGCATTTGCAAGAGGTTGATTTCACAACTTGAATTCACGACTTTTTAATCAGTCTACAACAACTCTAAATGTTGTACCAAAGTTCCCTCACTCCTTTATCAACTTGTTGTGTTTGCCGAGATCTACAAACTCCCATATCATTTCTTTTACCTTGCATATAGTTCAATGCAGAGCAACATATTTGGTTGCACTGCATGCAGTGAGTTAATTGCCACATTCTAACCACAGGGATGAGGGTGCTACGGTTGGCTTCGTACATGCTTAAATAGAATCTTTGTTGGGCTAATTTCAATGTAGGGAGGGAGTTTCTAATTTCAGTGTAGAGATTTTATGTGAAGTAAATCTATTTTTTTTGTTTTGTAACGATCATAAAAGTACTCCTAATTTTAAAAGATACTTATAGTTACAGTTTTTTTTACAAGTTACTCAAAGTAGTTTGTCAAAAATATTCAGAAAGAAACTGTACTTCTTTTTAGTTACAACTATAGTTTGTTTTTTCAGAAGCTATTCTTTTATATTGATGTTTTTCAAAACTTTGACAAAATGCCTTGAAAATTTCATGTTTTTTTTCCTCAAAATAAAAGGGGTTTTCTGTTTAAAAAACTGAAAGGAATGGGCTCATTATAAGATGCCTCTTATTATGAAATTATATTGGATTTATCGAGTTTGCAATTTGAATCGTGTTTGGTTTTCTCTATTTTTTGGCTGACAAGTTTCTATGGGTAAAATACTGTGTAATTTAGATTTGTGCATCTTTAGATGGCTTTCCTTTGTCAGTTTGCGGTCAGAGTCATATGTGCATGTAGCCCATAGGTTTAGTAATAACTTCTGTAGTTGTTTGACTGCCGGAACAGTTTTTTTTTTTTTTGAAGAATTGCAAAAAATTTGTTCTTTTCAAGGTTAATTTGGAAATACTTCACACATCTCCATCTCTTCCTTTCTTTGCTGCCTTCCCAATAATCCTGATTCGATCATATTCACTATATTTTGTGTGATTAGGGCTCAGAAACCGACAATTTCATGAGATCATGGGTAAATGATAATATCATATTAATTAAGGCATACACACCCACCTATGGGAATAGGCTTTGGTTATTTTTTCTGTTGAAGAATGAGGTAGGCATTTCATAAGTTGTAACCATGTGTTTTCTACTCAAATTTTGGCAGGCATGCCGTGAAAGCAGAAATTCAAAAAGCGCTGTTCAGAAGGTTTCAAAACAAGTTGCTTTGGCTTTTATTAAACGTACTCTTGCAAGATGTAGAAGATATGAAGAAGCTGGCATTAGCTGCTTTAGTGAACCGACTCTGCAAAATATTATGGTTGCCCCTCATTCACGCGAGAATGGTGCACAACAGGCAGATTGCATTGTTTCTGGCACAGCCAGTAATACATCTAGCAAAGCTTTGCATCAAATTGAAGCCAGAAAATTAGGTATTTCAATTTTTTTATGCTTGCTTGATCATGCAAGTACTGTTTCACTGGCTGTATCTTTGCAAGTTTAGGTATTTATGGGTGTTGGTTGTTATTTTTTTTATTTGCTTTTTTAACTTTTGTTGTGTGTCTACTGCTACAGGTGCTGTTTCGAGTGCTTCTGAGAAATATGATGGTCAGCTGGATTTTGCAGACAGGGGACTGGTTGATTCTTTTCAAAGCTCAATCCACTCATCAGAACAATTGTTATCCCAGAATGGGTCTGTGATGATCAAGGGGAAGAAGAAGGAAATGCTGGTCAATGGTGTCGTCAATGGCTCTTCAAGAACATCAAATCTTGATGGTGCTGTTCCTATTGGAGTCAAAGGAAAGAGAAGTGAGAGGGATAGAAATCAGACCCGGGATCAGTCCAGACCAAATTCTAATTCCAGAGCTGGTTGCCTGTCATTGGACAGTAACAAAAATGAGAACAAGCCAAAAGCTAAGCCCAAGCAAAAGAGTACTGCTGCTGGACATGATAGATTCATGGAAGCAAAGGAATCTGTGTGTATACCGATTTATGATTCCAGTCTATCTGTGGCTAATGCAAGCAACAATGGCAGTAAAGACGGGGCATCATTATCTGGTAACCAGGACACTTCTCAAGTAAAGGAATCCACTGACTTGGAGAATTTGCCACTACCTGATTTAAGTTCAATAGACGAATTTGGTGTATCTGGTGAACTTGACGGGCCACAAGATCTTGGTTCTTGGCTGAACTTTGATGACGATGGTTTGCAAGAACATGATTGTATTATGGGCCTTGAAATTCCAATGGACGACCTATCAGAATTGAATATGCTTATGTGAAGGAATGGAACTTGTAAATTGTACCTATGAAACATCTCTATCAAAAGGAGAATTCGCATGGATTCGGTGAACCTGGTGGGCATCAAGATCGTGATGTAACCTGGGTTTCTTGGAGTGGAGAAATTTTGGTGGTTAGGATCAGAATTTTGATCCAATTGTTTGGTAAACCAACCACATTGGTATTTTCGTAGAAAGTTGTATATAGGAAATAGTTCAGAAGATCCGCTGCAATCATAGATTTCATGACATAGCTTCCAGATCCCTTTCTTATTATCTCCATAATCTAATTGGTTTTACTCTGCAGTCATAGATTTCGTGAGATTGCTTCAAAAGATCAGCATTTTTGAATCTAATTGGTTTTACTGGGCCAAAGTCATGCCCTTGGAATGCAATTTTTTGGGAAATGTAACTGCATAATCTTTAGAAATAAGCTATGCCATTCATTTAGTTAAAAGGTGCCTAAAGGATGGCTTTGTTCCCATGTTGGCACTTTAGTTACCATGCAATCTAAAATACTTTTGATTCGTATCCTATTATGTGAGAACGTCAAAGTTATTTCATATCATCTATATGATTAATTATGTATATAGATGTAATGCCTTGATTTATAAATTGATGATTGATATTATTCACTTTACATTTTAATTTGAAATGTTCACTTTAAAGGAGCCCGATCCGATGTAATATCCTTGTCAACCAAAACATACACAATGTTGATTATTTTCTCCTGATATATTGGAGAACGATAACTCAACTGAGTTCAGGGGTATCAATCTCATGAAGAGTTACTCTAGAAACCATGAACCAAAGGAAAAGATAATAATCACTAAAATAGTTAGGGCAACTATAACGAGTCATTAGTCAACCCATCAGACAAGTGATATGACTTTAGGTAATTCGACATTACCTATGTTTTCTTCTGCTGAACAGCCAGTCATTCTTCTCCAAGTTGCTATTGAAATATGATAATTAATAGTACTCAAAATAATATGTCCACTCTAGATTGTGCCTAATCCCTTTCAATCAAAAACACTACATGTAATGACAAAAGCTGCATTACATTGCTATAAATTAATTAATATACCTAATCTAAAGAAACTTATGCATTAAACAAGTTGTACACTACAAATTAAATCTACAATCTCATCAAGATTGGACGGTTAATATACAAAGCACGCGGAAAATGACCCATATATATTGCAATCCTTACTAATAATTTATTCCCTGTTGCTAGTTATGATTCATCAAAATCAAAAAAAGTGGTATGCAAATCTCCAGCGCCATACTAATAAAACCATATAAACAATACAAATAAATTATCAACATATAGATCCATTGCCTTTGCAAAAAAAAAAAAAAAAACTAATAAGATAAATCCATCATTTCAAATAAAATATTAGTCCCACCAATTAATCATCTTTCAAAGCATGTCAATCCATTTCCATTCGTGAATCAATTTGGAGATTGCACTAGCTAGCTAGACATACTTATAATTTGGCTAAGGGAATGGGAAAGGAAGGGTTTTTTAATATACTAATACTATTCTTTCCCTTTTATTTATACTATTTTCTTAATTTGTGTGAATCGATCAATTGGTCATTCATTTAGGACAGAGAGAATAATTTATTTTTGTTAATTATTCTTGCATTTAATAGTGATAGAAATTTTAAATAAATATTTTATCAATGTTGACTGGCCAAAGTCTTATCAAGCTAGTCGTAACGACATTAGGTTATGCAGGCTAGACTAAAAAGCCCGCTTAACATTCAAGATCAAAATTTGATACTCAAAATTCAAACAGGGCATTCTTCAAAAATCTAAGTAACACGCAAGACGTGTTTGGGGAAGAATTTCACCTCAAACATTATATTTTTCGAGCTAGTTGTTCAATTTTACAACTCTATTAACAACAAGATAATAATGTTCTAAACTCTATAAATTTTTATACTTGTGTCTATCTCTATAAATTGCAATATCCATTTCTTTTGATAAATGAAGATGATGTCAACTCAATTATGAAACTCGACTTGTAAAACTACTATACGTATAAGTTCAATGTAACAACTACACTCTCCCCTCAAATTTATTCCACCCTTCTACTCTCTCAAAAGCCACTAATCAAAAAGGAAATGCTTGAAAGTTCGTAGTACACAAAGTATATTTCTAGCATATGAATCACGCACAAAAACCCACCTACTTCATTTTTTAATCCAGTATTATATCTTTCATAAAATTTTATTCACCATATTCTGATTGACTAAATTTTCATCACTATTTTATTGGTACCAATTAAAATATGGGGTGTGCTTGCACACACTCGTGTAAAAGCATGCAACTTTTTTGGGTAGTTATGTAAAGCATGCAACTAAAGGTAATTAGGGAATTGACATAAGCATGTTAATTTAATGCATATACTATCTCTCTAGCTACATTTCATTAGCTCAAGTAGAATCCTCATCATCATTCACATTAAAACTTATACAATAAATCATAGAGACACAAAGAGGTAAAATATTTTTAAATATATATTCTTTGATGACGCCCCTTTCCTTCTTCTAAAGCAGCCCAAAGATATCCACTTGCAAAAGCAGCTTTAAGGATAATTAACTAATAATTAGTATCAATTACATTAATTATATGATATATTATATATTTCAGAAACTCGAGAAATGACTATGAGAAGGTTGAACCATTTGCAATTCTGTGGTTGCTTGGCATGAGTTATCATCATTGATCAAGTTCCTGTTCAAGTACAAAAGTAATTAATAGAAAGTTATCACTTTTTTAATGTTTTCAATGGAGCAGATATGAAAGTTAATTTTCATTTTTATTTTCTTTCATTCAGATACACGTATGATTAAGCTTTATTGTTGAAACTTGAATCACGTGGCAAAAGAAACCTTCATATATTTTGACTAATTCAAGTATATACATGCAAATGCGAGGAAGATATTGAAATCTTCATTCGTTTTTATTATCATCTTGTTATAAGTCTCTTTTTTTTACAAAAATAAAATTGTTTTTATTCATTTTGTCGTGTGCTTTAAAAATCTAAAAAAATATTGACTATTATTAATTTTGTAAATTTTGTCGTGTGCTTTAATAGTCAACAGTTGATAATAGGTCTTACTCTCGTGGTCTTGAAGCCCAAAGAGAACTAAGGGTCCGAAGGCGCCCATAATACTCTCCAATAACAATGAAACATCTTGCTGCTTGACGGACCGTCAATATTCGACATAGTTGGTGAAGAGTTTGTTGCCTCAAATTATCAGCCTACGATTAATTTAGAAACATGAAATGTATAAATAATTAAGTGAGAAATAATGATCTAGTAATACTTAAGCAAGAAGAAAATTAAGTTTTAAAAAATCAATATCGAGTGTAATTATTTTTATATAAAAGTAGAATAATCGAACCCCAACTACCCTATAAATGGGTCGCTAATCTAGGACTAACACATACGGTCAAGAACATCTTGCTATCAAAGGGGTTGAATTTCATGAGTTTGTCTTACCCTTTAAACTTAGACTGATTCGAAAACATTTAAATAATATGATATAATAGTTTTTAACTTTTAGATTACTGGAATTTAATTAATATGAAATCATTTGTTTTAATTAAAATCTTGATGATTATAAGTGTGCCTAGTGTTATATACATCGATCCAGCCATCTATATCTTATACCAACTTTTGATTGAAACATTTTAAGATAGAAAAATTACATCAAATACCTGGCAATCGATGTTTTGATTAACATTCATGCACTTAGTAGCTAGATATAACCTAGCAATAACAAACTAAAGTATCCAAAAATTGAAAATGTTAATTAATGAAATAATTAACGAATCAATATACTTACATGTCTTCTTTCAAGTCAAACAAGTAGTAGGTACATTTAAAGTCAAACAAGTTATTTAAAAGAAATTGTTAATTTAATCATATTTAAAGAATTACTTGATCATAGCTTGTTACAAATTGCAATATATTGATAGATCGAGTCTACTAATGGTGTAATATTAGTATTATATAAACAAACTTTGACCTTTTTTTCTATATATATATATATATATATATATATATATATATATATATATATATATATATATATATGACACCTTCTACGGTACACCCAAATATATAGATGTACCGATACTCCAAACTAAAATGGCCAATAGTTTTTTGACAGCATGGCACAAGGAAGTTTGACTGAATTGTAGATTTAGCACCACCAAACTTGTGAGTTTTGCACTTTGGGGCTTTTATTTTATGATAATATAATTATTTAATTTAATTTAATTTAACATAAACAAATCTGAATCTTTGAACTTCATTCTTCTTCTTCTCCTTCATCGGCAGATCCATTGTTACACACTACTTATTTTAAATAACTTACGTGAGTGATTTCAATTTCAAGTAGATTAAGTTGATCTGATCGAATCCAAAAACTGAAACTAAAGAGCTTCTTCAACGTTTCAACTATAAAAGAGAGAGAATCAATAATTGAATTGAATTTGAAGAAGGAAACAAAAATATTGAAAAACGGAATCCAGATGAAATTGTTACATAGATAGATGAAGTTTTGTGTTCCCAGAAAGGAAAAAGAGAAGGTTACTTTCAGATGATGAAGGTTGGAGAGAAAATTGTGATGACGGTTAATGATTTGGTTTTGTTTTAATTAAAAAAAAACTAATTAATTATTTTACTGAAATAATAATTTGTACAATTTTTGGGGGGTTAAATTGAATAGAGAAGTGTACCAAAACTCTTTCCCTTAAATCAATCTTTAATAATGCTGACATGGATCATTTAATTGAAATGACGTTTCTATTGGTTAAATATTTGAGAGTACCAAAACACACAATTTTGTTTGGAGTACCATAGAAATTGCCTATATATATATATGAGGTAATCAAAAGTTGTAAAAAGTAAAAAGACAAGGTAGAATTGCGGCGCAAAGCATGCATATAGGTTGGATTAGAAGAATGAGCAAAGGAAACATCTAAATTGGACTAGAAAGCAACATTTCAGCTATTAGTAATTATGACACATCCCATATTACATTTTTTTAGTTAAATACCATTTTCATTTATATATATCAAGGATTATTTACACTTTTTTTTCCTAGAGGAATTTGAGATCCTTAAAATGATTAAGATAACCCATATTTGTATGCAAACCCAAAATTGATCATAATTTCCAATTCATTTTCAAACATGGTTTCTTGGACCAACAAGGGAACGGATATAAACGGATGAAGAGAGACTCCCTAGTCTCTACGATAGTCGAATTGAAAATGTGTTAGACATGTATTTATATACTACTAGTTTTTAAGGTCGGTCTAATATGAAGTTATAGAAAATTCAAAGGTTCACCTCAAGTAAAAATGTGTTGTCAAAAAGGATATGATATGATGTTTCAATAAAAATAGTTTGATTCACTTTTGAAACCAATATTTTAGAGTGTTACAATTAATATGTATATTTGAACTTATTAAAGATATAAATTGTTTACCTCATGAACAAATTTTTCAAGATTGGAAATCCTGGCCATGGCGGCGACCATCTGTTGCATACCGTCAACGACAGGCCCTCCGGCGATGGTGTCAACAATATCATTGTGGAGCTGTTCATGGCCTTTAGAGAGAGCTTCTTCTGCTTGAAATGATGATTGACTCAGCTCCATTATCCCTTCTATTTGTTGCTGCGCTAGGGGCTCCAACTGTTGTGTCAACATCTACCAAAAAATAATAATTAATCATTCCATTAAACATACAAAAATGTTGAAATTTGCAAATAATCCTTAATATTAACATCACATGCACTCACATATATATTTTATATATAAGATTTAATAATCTTAGCAAAAAATCCGAGAAAGTTATCATATTATTTTACTTACATTTATATCAATGTGAACAAATTATAATTATTTATGTAATTAATAATATTATACCGTGATGAGCTCTGAGGGTTTGAAACCACCTATCCAAATGAAGGGTCTCTCAGCAGGGGAAGCCCAAATGCCTTTAATAAGGTGAAAAACATCTGATTTAACAGCCACATCTTTCAATCGGAAAAGCTCGTCGTAATGATAAAGATATCCGTCCACGATCACTCTCAATTCATTATCTCCCAATGATGCCTGCAGCCCCGCCCGAAGCTCCGCCATGTGACGTTGATCTTCTTCTAGCCATCTTGCATACTCCATGTCAAACATTGCAGCTCCTGCAACAACAATAAATATTTTATTGTACTAAGAAAAATAACACACTAATACTTAGAACTATTCACACATTTCTAGGAAATTTTATTTTAGATTGATGATAACCATTCAAAAAAATAATCATTCAAAATTGGACTTTTCTTTATCTTTTTAAAGACTTAAACTGCATAAATTGGACTTTTCTTTATCATATACCGGAGGAAATTAAGATGTTATCTTGATGTTGAAGTTTGAGTAGACTTAAAATTCCAACGTGTTTGTATTTTGAATGGTGTTGGAATCTGATGAATGGTTAGGAAAGGTGACGGGCAAGGGCAATGCGGTTCTGTGTTTTCCCTGATGAAAGGCGCAATGCCCGTTGGTGGTGGATATTGTCCCGGATGAAAGGCGCAATGCCCATTGGTGGTGGATATTGTATGTTTTTTGTGTTCTCTTTTGGGGTATACCGCATACATACGGTGCCTTATTTGTAATCGGTTTATATTTCCTCCGTACGTCTTGTACAGGTGCCACATTTAAATAAAATTTGAAATTTTTTTATTCATAAAAAACTTAAATGATTGATTTTCATTTAAATTTCCACAAACACTACTCGTAGAGGTGAACTATAATGATCGAAAATGCGATCAGACGAATATACTTAGTTCCAATGTTTTACAATTCTGAATCTCATTAGTTGATAAGACATCATTTTGGTAGAAGATCTTAATAGTTACATCACAATGAGTTATTTGTCACTCAGAACCATCAAAACTATAAATAATGAACAAGTTGATGCAATCATTCCAAAGAATGTGAACAAAGAAAATGGTTTTATAGTAGTCTATAACTTAGACTAAGCTACTCTAAAACCTTTTGCTTTGTACCTTTCTTGATAACGATTACATCTCTTAATTTTTTATGTATAGATTTGACCTATTTTAAAACTTTGGTTTAATAAGTTTTTTTGTCTCTATAAATATATCAAAATTTGATTTTAGTCCCTAAAAAATAGAATGAGATGTTTTCATCCTCACAAAATTTTTTGTTTTATTTTTGGTCCCTAATGGATATAATTTTGACATGTTTTTGACATTTTTTAAACATAGGATGAATATATGAAGGTTGAACATAATAAACAAACATAATATAGATACAATTTGAACATAAAAGTGTTATAATCTTGACATTCACATGAACATAAAGTGACCATTAAGGACCAAAAACAAAATAAAAAATTTTGTGAGGATGAAAACATTCAGTTTAATTTTTTAGGGACTAAAATCAAAATTCGCTATATTTATAGGGACAAAAAACTTATTTAACCATTTAATTAATCGATGACTCATCATTAATAAATTATCAAAATCCTTCTAAAAATGATGACTCGTTAACCGGTAGAACTCACGGTCCTTATAACACTTGGACCCAACTACATTATCTTGGGTCATGGGTCAATGCATGAACTCAATTATTAAGATTTTTTCTTTTTGTTCTTGCTTAATATATTTGTATAATCAAAAAATATTAAACGATAAACTAAATACCTTGAAAACTGAGTTCACTCACTTCAAATTGAGGTTGAGACATTCAACGGAGAACCTAAGAACTTATTTAGTACTGGACTGTAGATCTTACCATTTAGGCTTTTAGGCCCTACAAACAAGGGTTTGGACCCTTAGAGTCAGGCTGAGCGCCCTCCAGAAGGGCACAAGGCCCACCTGACAGTCATATATAACCTTAGAGAACTTTCCTAAAAAGAGATCCTCTGGGGGCGCCCTCAGCAGCCTATGAGGGCGCCCTAGTCATAGTTTTGGACCTACAATTTGGGCCCAAAACCATGATCAGACAGGCCTAAACCGAGGCTACAAATAGCAACCTTGGGATCATTCCCAAGGGATGACCTAAACAGACCCTGAAAACCCCAGTTTTCCTGGATTGTACTCACAGCCAGTAAATGTAGATCTTACCATTTAGGCCTTTAGGCCCTACAGACAAGGGCTTGGACCCTTAGAGTCAGGCTGGGCGCCGTCCAGAAGGGCACAAGGCCCACCTGACAGTCATATATAACCTTAGGGAACTTTCCTAAAAAGAGATCCTCTAGGGGCGCGCTCAGCAGCCTATAAGGGCGCCCTAGTCATAGTTTTGACCCTATACAATTTGGGCCCAAAACCATGATCAGACAGACCCAAACCGAGGCTACAAATAGCAACCTTGGGATCATTATCAAGGCATGACCTAAACAGACCCTGAAAACCCCAGTTTTTCTGGATTGTACTCACAGCCAGTACAAGTACATATTTGGATACACCTTGGTTTGAATAAATCACTGTGGCATATGTTGAAATTTTAAAGTCTAAATTTTGTGCTAGTTTGCTAGTATTCAATAATATTTTGAGTTCGTGTTTGGTATCACAATACATATGATAGAATCACGTGACCCACTATTGTAATACCAATCATACACTAAGAATATAGACACTAGAAATAACATTATTCTATGTAAGCCTGGTTAGAAAGTGAAACTGTATTTTGAAAATCAATAAAAAGAGCAATACTTACCAGGGCTTATATTGCCACCACCACAACCCAAGAATAGTCCCTATTAAATCAATTAAACACCATAAATAATAATAACCATGACTATAGAAAAGTACTTAATAAAAACTTTATGATTTGTAAAAAAAAAAAAAAAAACATTATTATGCTATAATTTAAAATTTTCAAATTTATGTGTGTACCTGAGAGCGTGCTCTTTGAAGGTCTTGTTCGAGATTGGATAGCCTTAATCTACTTGACTCTAGCTGCTGTACATAAGCCTGTTTCAATAAAAAAAAAGTTAATTAATAAATGCAAAGCTTAACAAATTAATACACACACCATCAAGAATATAATTAACTTCAGATAAATTACATATTTCATTATAGTTATTTAAAAACAAAATGTAAAGCCTTATAGTATCTGTAATTCTTTGTTTTATACACAATAGATCTTGTGTAGTCCTCGATAAATGACTCCATTTTAACAATATTTCTTTGCTTATAAAAATTAAAAACAAAATATTGTATTTGTGGGTGGTAATACACAATGTGTAATGGAACACACACCTTTTTCCTTAGACGACTTTTCTTTGCAGCTTCTCTGTTTTGTGCCAAACGTCTCAGTGTCTGATCACAAATCAAACAATTAATTCTTGACTACACTTACCTCTTAATTAATGGTTACAAAAAAAAGATACCTTAGAATTATTATGATATTTAATTTAAAATAAAACCTTTGGATCAAGGGTCTTTTCTGACGTGGAAACAGCTCCTTTCTTCTGCAACAAAAACAACCACAAGAGGAATTAATATGGACTATTATTATTATTATTTCATATAAGGCAACATATAGCACAGACAGGTTAACTATAAAAAAAATGTACTCATAGTCATAGCAATAGCTTAGCTTTCTAACAACTAAATAAATCATATTGGGATTAATGAATAAATTTGTTAACTATTATTACTCAAATTCAAACTCATAAAGATATTAGATTCACTTCATCAAGTCTCAACCAATAAATAATGCTAGATAATATGAATGTTAAGTGCTCACAGCATTTTAAGGAAAGAGCCATGCAAATGTACTCATCAATATGACATATGGATAGTAAAAAGCATTTTTGTCTACCATTTTTCATATTTTGGTTTATATTGAAGATTACCTTTCTAACTCAAAAAATTTAATTTACTTAGATTATTAAAACACAAGTGAAGTAGGTGTATGTTAGTTAATATTATTAATAAAATAATGACTTATAAGATTCTCTCCCTTTATTTTCTTTGTTCATTCATGCATGTTCATATATCTCTCTCTCTCCTTCCATATTTCATGTCAGAGATTCATCAGAAAAACTCTGTGTTATGCTGATTTTCTGAGAGTTGTTGGGATCTGTGTTGTTCTTTTGTGCAGAGAGAGAGAGTGTGTTAGAGAAAGAAAAAAAAACAGTAATTAATAATTGCATTAAAGAGACCAAGCATTGTCTTGGTTTAGGAGACATAAAAAAAAAGAGAGAGATGTGAAAAACAAATAGTACGTACTAGTAGTTGTTTACATTAAATTAACAAAACCTTTTCTTGATGTGATTTGGCTTTTGATTGATTCTGTGTTGATGTGCCTGTTCTTAAGCTATCATCAGTTGCTGTCTCCTGATCAAAAGCATGATTATGATGATCTGAAGAAGATGCTTTTACACTTATTGGAGAATCTGTTTCAAATTGTAGCTCTGTTGATCCTGAATCAGTACTTTCCCCTCCTGATTTTGAACCTCCCTATGTTTCAAAATACACCAAAATAATTCATTTTCATGTCCTAGACCTAAATTTCATTATTTTTTACATTCTTTTTGCAAAATATTAGTTAATTAAAATAATATTAGACTTTGTTTTGACGTCTAAATTTAGTGCACGGTGACTATAGATGTACTATGTGATTTTGGTAAGAACTTTACATTAGAGTTTTAATAAAATCACGGTTTCATGATAATTTCGTCAAATATACCGTCACTTCAAACAAACAGTAAACCATAATTTATAATTTATAAGTTGTTAGTTCAAAAGAATGTTTACATATGGAATGGTCAAAGATGGAGAAGTGAGAGAAGCTACAACTCTTGGTGTTTGTTGGAATCTAATTGGCCATGAAGGAAACATTTCAAGTGTAGCTGCTGGTTTGCTTGTAAATAAAGCAGCTGCAAGAAAATCTCAAAACATAATAACCAAATAAATAATAGAGGACTATATAAGATTTTCAATTATATATCAATATCAAAAGGTGGATGAACCTAATCCTCCTTTTGGAGTCATGCAAGGGAAGTTAGTTTTACTTCATCATCATTATTCTACTCAAAATGGTAATAACTCTTCCTACTCAACACTCTTTTTTCTTCTCTATGCTTTTTTGGAAAGAGTTGGTTTATGCTTATGTAACATGAAGAAAAAAAGTAAATAAGCCATACGTGTTTTTCCTTCATCATTTCTTATCTTAATTCCTTGAAGAACAATTGCCTCTTCTAGCTCTCCAAAATTAAAAGCAGACCCTTGATTCCTAAGACAACAACAAAAACAAATTGTGAAATTGAATTAAAGCAACTTTATAAAAAAAAATAGGAAAAAAATATATTATGTTTGATAATAAAAAAAGTATAAGTGTTAGTAGCACTAAGATGGAGAAATAATTGAAGAATGAATACATTAAGGGTGATGTTGAGGTAGTGATTCCATGAAGAACTCCATAAGGGACATGTTGACTTGAAGGTCCAGACTCAGACAAACCAATTTCTCCAATTCTTTGGCTAGCCATGCATGCAAAGTTATGATCAAGGTTCAGATCTTTATCATGTTCCTTGAAGCTGAAACTCAAAAGTTTTCACTTGGTAAAACTAGTACATCAATTCACAAGAGAAAAACTTGATAACCAAGAGATGAAAAATAGAAAATTTGTTGTTTGTATTGTGTTGTGTGTGTCCATATATATATATATATATATACACACACATGTAGATGTAGAAACCATTTACCTGTGTTTCTTTGGAATTCTAGGGACAAATATGTGGACAAATTATAGCAGAGAAGAGAAAGATCAAAACTTTGTTGTCAAAGTAATATATAAGTTACCACAAGAAGATAGTCAAGTCTTTATCTCATATATAAGTACCATTTTATCTCTTATGGGGTGTCTCTATCTTTCTTTACTCCTTCTCTAGGAAGAAACCTGATTGATTAGTCACTTGTTTGGCTTGCTTTATCAATGTCCTAAGATGTAAATACTCGAGGTTGAGAAGCTCATTTATGTTAAATATATGTTTGGTTTTACTTTTGAAAGACTTGAAATTGATTTTGACATGTTTGATTTTTCTAAATAGAATTAATTTTAGTTTTTTTTTAGAATTGATTTTGATTTGAAATTAAAATTTGGAATTTTTTCCTTTACAAATAGTCTCAAATTATATATATTGAAATGCATTCAACTTATTACGATGCATTTCAATATATATAATTTTATATTTAACTCACTTTTGGAGAAGTCAAAGTTTATATAAAATGAGTAAATAAAACTTCTAGTCATAGTTAAATGTATATTCAGTTCCACTTTTGGAGAAGTCAAAGTTTATTGTAGGAGAGTATAATTGATTTAACATGTTTAAATATTTTTTCGGTAGAATCGATTTAAATCATGATATATAGTTTTTGACTTCAAATTTGATTTTACATTTATATTATTTTTCAACTCACACACTAATTGTAAAGGATCAATTAATTAATATCAATATTTTATGAGTAACTTGTCTGAGTCTCTCTTGCCTTGTGGGGTTTGAAATGAGGTTAAAATAAGATAAAAAATTTAAATAAAAACCAGTCAAATTAATTTAACCAGAGAAGTAGGGTCCTCTGTAGGAAGCCACTAGAATCACTGACTCCTACTCCTCTCTCTCTCTCTCTTAACCGACTGTGTTTTCTTATTGGTTCTCTTGTGGACCTTCAAAAGAGTTGCATGTGTGTACTTTTTATAAGAAAAAAAATTTCATATTTATTTTCTATTTATTATTTAGCAATAGGATAAGACATGTTTTTCTTTTACTTTTTGGTTAAAAAGATTGTAAAAAAAAAGGATGAAAAGAGAAAGTTCTAAAGGTAATTTTCTTGGTCCTTTCATACTCAATGAGAGACAATGAATTTTAATTTCTTTTTTACAACAAATAGTTAAAAGAAAGTGAGTTATTTTACACATCATATATCTAATATCATAGACTTGTTGTGCTAACACCATTTCAACCAAAACATTAAAATAATATTCCACAAGTATATTATATCAAAAATAAAAAATAAATTATTCCACAAGCATACCCACTTTGTGTATTTAATCCTAGCTATGAGATGGATTTGTTTGGTATTTTCTTCCTTTGTTGATAGGTCAACATCCATTCCTTGTCATCACCTAAAACCATGTCTTGTTAAGATTCTTTTCTACTTCTAGACATTTTTACAGACCAATATGGTACATACTACAGAGAGCAATCATGAAATTACTTGCAGATCAATATGGTACATAGAGCAATCATGAAATAATTTGCTACTTAATAATATCTTCTCTTGTCAGATTATGAACCAAAAAATATTAGTTACAAAAGTGCTACTATCTCATGAGTGTATGCTGTTTTTAAAAGACTTAATGACAATGTTAGGAATTGAATAAGGTATTTGAAACTTTGAGAATTTAGTTTGAATTTGTGGTATGTTGAGTAATTTAAACTTATTTTTGACAATTTGAGTTTAATTTGTGTTATGTTGGATAATTTAAACTTGTTTTGGATAACTTTAACTTAGTTTGCAAAATGTTTGGATGATGCATTGTTTTGAACAATTTGTGTTATGACGGATAATAATGTAATTACAAGAAATTTTATTGGGCTATTTTTTAGTATTTTTCAAATTTTATTTTTCTAAAAAATTATATGTTGAGCTAGTCTCGCATAGAGTCGATATTGGTAGTGTTGTTAGAGTTCATATGTGTATTGGACTTTTTTATCATCTAGATAGTCCGTTTTGACGGTTCTAGTTGTATTGTAAGAAAACATATAGTTTATGTCTTGGCTTAACTCTCAAATATATTCTCTTTCAAACTACCATGGTCCATGGATCTATAGATACATGGAGGAAACCTCGTGATATTCATTGAGGAAATAAGATAGTTAATTATTTTTCTTGCCCTTGATGTAAGTTCTAAACCAACATTATTGAAGAATATAAATATGAGGCTTTTAGGTAATGTACCTGATCTACCCCACAAAGAAGTAAAATCAAATTAATATTAAATCATGTGCTTCTTTTATAGGTAATATTCCTCCTACCAATTATTCCTTTGTGAGGCTAATGATTGGTCATAAAAAAGTGGTTCGGCTAAAAATATGAAACATCTCAAAGCTTAAGTCAATATGTATTTTAAGTATATAGACCTTTGTTCCCAATATACCTTACAATATATGTTGTTCATCACATGGAAATGTTTTAGTGAAGGTTTTAGATTAGACAACAAAACAGATTGTTCTATGAATTTGGCATTGCCTTTAGCCGTAATTATTTGAGCTGCACACCTATCTGCAGAGAGGTGATTTGTCTAGATCAAATTTAAATTCTTGAATTAATTATTTCTTTGTTGATGATAATTATATTCAATTATTATTAAGTTATTACTTGTTGTCTAAGCAAGCACCCAAAAACTTTGTTTAGCCTTTGAGCAACTTGTAAGAACATTGCCAAAGGTGAATGGCCACTTGCATTAAGCAGATATGCCATGTGTGTGAATTAACTAACATTTAACAGGACCATGCATGGTTCTAAATAGTAGAGAGAGAGAGAGAGAGAGTTCATGACATCCAATGAATGAAAATGGACCCCAAAAGGTAGTTACAATTTTGGATTGAACTCAGTCAAATCAGCTAAATCATCATACACTAAAAATAAAGTATGATTTGGTCATAAAACTAGAGATTTACTTATAAAAATTTAGACTTAAATGCAGTTTTCTCCCTTTATATTTCAAAATGTTGTGATTTTAACCCACTAATAAAAAAAATAAAAATTTTGCTCTCTATCTTTAGGAAAATATGCTCTTTTGACCCTCTAACTTTAGGAAAATATGTTATTTTGCTCCTCGATCTTTAGGGAAATAAGATATTTTGGCTCTTTATCTTTACAAAAAGTTGTGATTTTGGCCCCCTATTTTGGGACACATGGCGTTTTCTTAGCAGCTTTGCAACGTTTTGTAAATCAAAGGGTAAATTGTTATTTTTTTTGTTAAGGGGCCAAAATCGCAACTTTGTAAAAGTTAAAGGGTCACAAATGCATTTAAGCCAAAAATTTATTAAGACATGTTAGATTTGATCTCTACTCAAAGATGTTCAAACCATCATATAAAATGCAAGATGCATGGTTGGTTCGAGGAAGAAAACATAGGAGTTGGAGTGATAAGAAGATCATTGCTTTCAACTCCTCCGTTAACAAAATAACAACTAATATTTGTTATTTCAAAAAAGTTTCAAGACATACAATAGAGGAGTATATGATTTTAGAGGTTTGTTATTTGAACGATCATTTTGTTGACAACTTTTGAGACAACCATAAATTTACAAAGAAAATTAAATATTGACACGGAAATCAAAACAATAAAAAAAGAAAATAAAAACATAATGTAAGTATGAAAGTAATGGTAAACAGAGGAGGCCAGTGGGGGTGAATCACTCACTATATATCTTTTGTTTTTTATTTGGTTTACTTGGAGAAATCAACTTCAGACATTTCAGTCCCATTTATTTAAGGAAGCAAATGAACCATAGAAGGCTTCTTCGTAATTGGCTCATGCAACCTTTTAGCCCTGCTTTGTCTTGATTTATATTAAGAACATAATGATTCAGTGTCTAATTAAGTGACTTAATCAGCATCTGATTGATATAATCTGACTAATGTTCATAAGCTATTCAATAAACCATCTAGTATATGTTTGGAACATCAGGAATCACCACCACCGCATGTTTGTGAACCTTTCAACCGTAAAATTTATGAAGCTACAAAGTGTAGCTTCGCATGGAACGCACGTCAAAACATTATTCCAACGAGTAAACAATATTGAAGCGAAAGCTATAATTTCCAACTTTCAATGATCACACTAAGAGTGACTCATTGACATCCCAAATACATGTTGAGTCTCATTGTTTCAAATCAAGATACAAAACGTATATCATACAATATTGGCTACCTAGATTCTAATAGTTGTATCAAAGTAAAGGAAGAATAAACATAGTGATTCACACATAGATCGTGAATTACTTCATATTTCATCATCTAGTTTCAATCCCATTGTTTATATGGACATATAAACTGTTAGGAAAGGCATACATTGTAAATACGTGAGTTAATCTCAAAATCCATTATTCTATCAATAGTTAACACAAGAAAGCTTATTACTCTTGAAGACCTTTAAAACTATCTTAATTATAATAGTATACATAAAACCTCACTTGTTGTGTTGTAACCTTAATATTCTTTTAAAAATATGATAAAACATAATATACGTTCTTTGAGCAAAGTTTGGTGCATCTTGCTTTAATTAGTTTCAATTAAAGCAAAAGCAGACTTGAGAACATCCTTTCACTGTTAAAAGTATAACAAAAGATGCACTTATCTGAAAGCTTTTTCTATAATGCCCCTTTATGGTCATTTAAAGAAGGGCTTAGTTTCAGTTGATGCAAGAGCATACAAGAGAGTTATCTTAATGTTAAAATATAACACTTCCCCCAAATGCAGATAGATGGCATGTGTATCTAAGTTGTATTTTTGCTGAACTGGACTATGTAATCAGTGTAGTAGCGTTTTGATATTCTAATGTGATGAGAGTATGACAAAAAAGATCAGTAATGCTAGTAGAAAAATCTACACGAAAAATGCTTTTGTGTTCCTCTACATAATATCAAAGTAGCTTGGTGAAACAAGTTTTTATAGTTTCAACTTTCAAGTTATCACTGCTTCAAGTCTATTTGACAACTTGGTCCATAGTAGCTGGCATTGTAAATTGAAAGGAACATTTTAGGTCAACCAATCATAATTCACCTCAGTAACGAGTTACTCATTTCACCTATCAGTAGCAAGCTTTCATAGTATGGACGATTGGTTATAGCTGCTATCTTAGAAAGTGCAGACAAGTCCCAACAGACACAAAAATTAGAAAAAGAGAGCATAGACACTAAGAATCCATCATAGTAATAAACCTGTTCCCTAATTGCAATATATATAGCTGACAAAGAGATAATGATTTTCATACATGACATACATCACATCACACTATTGAAAAATATGTTATATGTTAATTAAAAATATCGGCATCAATTTTTAAGAAATCAGTAAAAATGCATCACAATTTTTTTTGGCTTTGATATAAAAGCCTGATCCATCCACTTTGAAGCAGAAATTGTGGCCATACGGCACGTAATAACACATAATTGTCCATGAGGTTGCAGAGTAAAGCACAAAGCATACAAAAAGAAGGAAAGATATCCATAACGCAATGGAGAAATAGAAAGAGTAAACATAATTCTTAATTGCAGTCTGCAGCTACAATTGTGGTGCGATGTAAAGGTTTTAGAGATCACCGTAATTGCAATTGCGGCCACATTTGCACATTTTACCGTACTATCAAAGATTGCTAACCATAACCATGACAGAAACCGGCAAAATTCAAAACATATATCATTATCAAGGCTTGAGCATGATTAACGTGTTTTGAAAAGGAAAAAGCAAGTTTGTGCCTTCTTGGTTATCCAAATATGGACAATTTTATCATATCGCATTCTAAAATAAATTCAAAGAGTGGAAACAAACAAATATGAAACTGCAGAGCAAAATATTCCTAATGGTATAACTATGAAGGCCTCTTGAATGCCACCACTAACTGTAACAAATTGAATCTTTAATTTTGGTCTTAATAAGAGTAAAATTCTCATAACACATCTGACAATGTTGAATTTCAGAGTAGGTAATCTTTAATAACTTTTTGTTTGCAAACAAAGTGATCAAAGTCCTGATTTTAAATAGGGATTCAAACCAATATGAAAGTTAAAGTTGGGCATAAACTCTTCTGATTTATGTAAGTTACCTGCAAATGTGCCCTACAAAATCAGACTTAAAAGAAAGTCTGAATTATAACAAGGCATTTAGAAGAAGAATCTTATTCAAACTTAAAATGTGGAACTACATCTGTGTATCTCCTCATCAGCTCAACCATGGATGTGGTGAAATTGGCCAACATCTTGCATTCTTCATCAGATTTAGCCTCGGAAACAACACCGTAAATGACTAGCTTCTTGAGAATAGGGCATCGCTTAAGCAGCCCCTCAACCCACTGGGAGAAAAGATCATTAATCACATTCCAACCAAGCTCCAAAACAACAACATTCTCCAGATGAGAAGAGCCTTGTAAACCGTAGTGAAGAACTCCATCTCTCACATCATAACTCAGAGATAAATGACTCAGGTGTGGAAAGCAAGTGGCGATTGTTTCCAAATCCACAACCTCATCCTCATCATCAAACATCACATCCCAAAGCCTAAGCCTCTTCAAATTCGACGATCTCGAAATCATCTGGTAAAATTTTGGCCAAATGATTGTGAAGTTGCTGATATCCACACTCTCAAGATTCTCGACCGTCTCGCCAATATCAAGATGTATAACACTAACATCGTCGATCCTAAAATTCTTCAAGGTCCCCCTGCCAATGAGTTCAAAAACCTCAAGCGCACAATCTTTCAAGTGAAGAGACTCAATCACATCAGCCTCCAATATAAACTTGTCCAAACTGATTGCTTCAACATAAACACTCTTCAGCGTCGAGCTACTCAACTCAACGGTCACCATTGCATCAGACATTGCAATCTCTGGATTAACAAGCTCCAAAGCTTCAATCCTCGGACACGCGGACACCAAAAGATTCAAATCCAACGCAGAAATACTAACACAACTCAACGAAAGTGATTTCAAACATGGAAACCTCTGATAATTGGGCTCAACCCCAACAATGGAATTATGCTCCAAATCAAGTATTTCCAGCTTATGTCTCCCACAAATCTCCAGAATGTTAACATTCGGCATAGTCTTCACATTATAAAACAACTGCCTCAGAGTCTCCCTGGTGTACAAAAGCCAAGCAATAACAGCAGACGCCGAGAATTCATCGACATCTTCCATCAAAATGGAAAGTGACTGCAACCCAGATGTCTGAAAAATGGTCTGTGTGATCAAAATCTCAAGACGGGTTGTTGTTAAATCGCGGTAAAGGGACCAATCATTCGAGCTAAAGGACAGTGTGTGGAGATGTTTGCAACATGCAACTCGCCATTTCTTGCATGTTGCTGAGGCTATCACCACATCCCTTGCAGCCTTGAGATGGGATAGAATGTTCCCAATCACTTCAACAGGAAGCTGATCCATCATGTTACAACTTCACAACACAAACATAGTGTCATGTGTTAGAGATTAAGTTTTATGAACCCAAGATGTAAATGTATACAATCAAATTTAGTTGATTTCATTCGATGCATGTGTAAAAACGTTTTACACTAACAATAACAAATATTTTATTTTATTTTTTTCAATCCTTCAATCAATTCAAGAGTAAGTGGATGAATTACAAAAAATTAAAAAACCAAGAAATGTGGAAAATTCAAAAATAATGAACATTTTTCCAGCAGATTATATCATTTGTTGATCTTAATGGATGAATTAACAAGAGAAATAAAAGGGAAATAAGAAAAGTGATTAAAAATGAATTAGAATTAAACGAGATTAAGAAAAATTATTGTTACCTGAAAAGTAGAAATGAATGAATGAATGGTATTTGGGTTTACAGAGAAGAGAAGAGAAGATCCGTACACACACTGATATGAATAGCGTTGCGTATTGTAGGGGCAATTTTTTTTTATTTTCATATAACAAAAATAAAGTGAAAGCTCGTTTTAATTTATTATTATTATTATTATTATTATTATTATTATTATGACAAAATTTTCAAAACTCAAGTCTCATAAATAAACCGAAACAATTTGTCTCATATCAAACTACTGAATAAATTGAGTCTTGTGACATTTTTTCTAAATCACACTTATGTCCTTGACTTAATTTCATATAATAATTTGGATATTTATGTTTTATTCACATCATTTTGTTCCTTTTAATATGTTTGTATATAGATGCAAACATGAATTGATAACCATAAATTTGAAGTTTGAGAACACAGAAAAATATAATCATTGATTTAAAATTTTAAAATTCATATGCAAATAAAATCAAAATGATGTGGAAAAAAAATAAAAGATCAAATTGTTACCTAAAATTAAATTAGGAGATCACAACAATAATTTTATCTAACAAAAACCACTTTGTTTTTTTTTCTCTAAAATAATGACTTTTTTTATTGAAAAATCATTTTTAATGGTTTAAATCATGTACCAGTCAAAAAAAATATCATTTTAACTGTATTTTTTAATTTGCCAAAGTTTAAATAATTATTTTTTTAGAGAAAGAAGCTTTTCTAGTGACTTCACATTTGAGAAAGTTTTTAGATTTTTTAAAAATTTTAAAATGTACCAAACAAAGGATGATAGGTGGGTTTTATAGTGAATGATCATTCTACGATGTTTAAACTCGACACACTATCAAAGGGCACACTGTCCTAGGAGACAATTGACTTAAGGATATGGACCTTGCATAACGACTGACCGAATATATAGTCCATGGGGAAGAAACGCCCAGGAGGTCACCCCCCCTTCCTAAGATGACGTCTCATCTACCACGACCGTGTAATGTCCAATCATTAGCATATGTGACAAAATATTCTTCAGGACTCACGCCTCCTTTAGATTTGGGCCAAGGGCAGGCAATGATTCAGAAGATCCATCTCGGGACAAAACTCTAGAGCAACCACTATATAAAAAAGGTTTAGCTTCTAAGCTAAGGGATCACATTTGACTACACACAATTAACTCTAGGTAACCAACCCTTCTTAGGGGCCAAACCCTAGGCTCATTTTCTAAACAAGAGTGTTGGTGCTTATTGTGTCATGATAAAACTCATCAACGACCTAGATCCATTAACTAACATCATCAGCCATTTGAAATGGCACCATCTTTGCGCAGTGGAAACGTGACGAAAGACATCAACGAGGGAGCTTCTAACATTATGCTAAAGTAACTTCTAGTGGCGGCGAAGGAGCTCCATGAATGAGACATTGAAAACTAATCCAAGTTAGAAGAGTGAGAACAAATAAGAGAAGTTGAGGCGAGAACGGAGGAATTGCACCACCAAATGAAAGATCAATAAGCAAAGATTCAACCACAAATAGAAGTCAGAGAAAGAGAATGGAAGATGGAGATGAACCATTTGTGAAATCAAACAAGGGCAGTCTCAAACACCACAAATACCTATGCAATAAAAAAAAGTAGTGTATTTACGTTATTTGAATATCAAAATATATATTTGATTTGATATTATTTTTATTTCTATCACTTTTTATCTTTTACAATCTAAACACATTTTAAAAAGAGAAGTGTTATGATTCAACACTCTCTTTTTAACATTCACTCTAACACTCACTTTCTTATTAAGTTAAATCTATGTGTGTATCACACTTTAGAAATAGATTTAAGAAGCACGTGGATTTCTCTTTTAAAAATACATGTCAAAAAACCAAAATACACCTAGAACTAATTATGAGTAAGTTTAATAAAGTTGATGGAGTTTGATAGTAACCTGTAACAAGTGTAAGAGGTTATGTTTATTGCGTTTGACTTGTTAAGTTGAAGAAAACACAATCTAATCTATGGCTAAACCCCATCACCTCCTTCTTCTTCTTCTTCTCCTCCTCTTCACCACTCTACAATCTTCTTCCGTTACCGCATCACCCTCAAATCACATCTACAACGTTGGTGATATTGTCCCATTTTTTGTCAACAAAGTAGGTCCCTTCAACAATCCCAGGTCAACAATTCTCTTCACCTCCATTTTCATTTTCATATATTTTTCCATTTTCATTGAATTTTTCTTTATATGATTCTCATTTACAGTGAAACCTACGAATACTATGAATTACCATTCTGCAAACCAGGTCAGTTACAATTAATTCTTTTTACATTTCAATTTTGATCTCATCATCTATGAAACACTGACACACCGATAATAATTTGAGAAAATCACATAATTTAATGTAATCATATATGTCTGTGTCATGTCGGTGTCAACACCGACACTGACACGTGTCGGACATCTCACACGCTTTTGATTACAAGTGTCTGTGCTTCATGATTTTGGAAATCAAATAATTTAAGGGTTTAATTTGAACTAATTGGATTGTAAAAAGGTTTTATTTTTCACAGACCCAATAGTGAAAAAGATAGAATCTCTTGGAGAAGTTCTCAATGGTGATCGTTTGAGCAATGGTTTGTATGAGTTCAAATTCAGGGAAGATAAGATTGATGAAACATTGTGTCAAAAGAAGCTTACCAGTTGATGAAATTGGTATTGTGAAGCAAGCTATAAACAGTGAATTTTACTTTCAGTTATATCTTGATGATCTTCCATTTTGGGGGTTCGTTGGCAAAGTTGAAGATGAAAGTTTGATTCATGGTGGGGGAGGATCAAGTTATTACCTTTTTACACATGTTCAGTTTGATGTTCTTTACAACGGGAACCGAGTTGTAGAAGTAAAAGCATTTGGTGATCCGAATCGCGCTGTAGATATAACCAAAGATGTTGGCATTGATGTTAAATTCACTTATTCAGTTATCTGGAATGCCACTGAATTACAGTTTGAGAATAGAATGGAGAGATACTCGAGAGCGTCATTGCTGCTTGTGTATCGTCAAGTTCATTGGTTTTCGTTCATTAACTCCATTGTCATCATTTTGCTTCTAATTGGTTTGCTTGCCCTGCTTTATACGAGACATTTGAAGAGTGATTTGAAAAAGTAACTTTCTTCTTTCTTTCTTTTTTGTTGATAGTTTTACAAGAGAAGATTTTTAGTAGGCTATTTTTATTTGTTAGCCTAACTATATTCATTTTACAATTTAGGTATTCTAGTGCAAATGAAGAAGATAGGGAGGTTGGTTGGAAGTCAATCCATGGCGATGTATTCAAGCCTCCTCCACACTCGTCCTTATTTTTTGCTGTTGTGGGAACGGGTACCCAACTGCTAATCTTGTAAGCTACTTTAGTGTTTAATTTTAAATGTATATTCATCAAGAGTAGAGACTCTTTCTAAAAACCAAATATTCAGCCTCTAGTTTTTACTTGGCATTGTCATAACAACAATATAAGAAGTGCGCTATGTATAGTTTCATCTCTGCATCAACCAACCTATGTTTGTAATCAAATCCTGTAGCAATCTAAATCTAGACTACCAAGTGATTGTAAAGGCCAGAAGTACTTTTTTTTCTCTTGATTTCTGCTTTCACTGGTCTGTTCTCATGTATGGTGTGGATCTCTTCTTCTTTTGATTTTCTACAAGATAAGAGCGGCTGGTAGGATTTTCGCATAAGGTGATTGGGGCATATCCTATTGAAGTCTCAGAAAAGAGAATAGAACAAATGAAGAGTAGCATAAATGTTAGAGGTAGAAAAATACCAAAAAAAGACTAACAGACAATCAAGAAATATTTAAATTTAAATATTTTTGTATTAGATATGATCTGTAGTACGTTGGTTGATTCATAAAGCTACAACCCCGTCTAGTAGGAAAATGCTTTTGTTGTTGTTGTAACCAGAGGCAGACTTTGTTACATGTGAGACAGTCAATAAATTCACCTATAAAAGTTATTGAGGAGCTGTATTTATGCAAATCTTTGACAGATAGTTTTCGACCCTAATTCTTTCAACTTATGTACTGCCTGAATGCATATTTGTCATTGATACAATATCCTTTTAATATTTGAACTTCATGATTCTAACAAATAAGTTTTGTTTTATGAGCCTTAGTTCTCTTGAGAAAATAATGTGTTTGTTCTACTCTCACGCTTGATCTCTGCCTTGAAACACATAGAATGCATATTGAAAATAGTTCCTAAAATATAAATCAGAGTGGTTTAGACATCTAGCTTATCATACAGCACTGTCATTACCTTTGTTCATTTTGGTAACGTGAGAAAAACAAATTACAAGGAAACTGTTAGGATATAGAATAATGGGGAATTAAGTATCTGTTGTAGAAGGGGAAACCCTTGGAGTTGGTATCGTTGGAGTCGTGAACAAAGGGTTTTAGGTAGCCAGGCCTAATTCAAGGCCAAAATTGATTGGGCCTAACTCAAGGCACATCTAGCCCAATTCAGAATTTGGGTGGCTTTCCTGAAGTGCTGTAAAAAAGTGCCTAGTTTTGGAAACAACCTTGTTTTTGGAAGCTGCTGCAGAAAAGTGCAGATCGAAGGGGATCCAGAAAGAAGTTCTTACCCCTTGCATGAAGTTGTGTTATCAAACTCCCAACATTGGGATCCAAGGGGAAACAATTTTGGTTTTTCAGCAGCTATTAAACATGAAGAAGTTTATCATGTTGCAACCTCGAGGACAAGGTTGTTTTTGAGGGGAGGGGCGGTTGTTATTGTTAGGATATAGAATAAGAGGAAATACAATTGTAAAAGTAATTAGAGCAGTTGGTTAGTTAGAGGAATCTTTGCAGAAATAGGAGGATACATGGATAGAAGGAAGGCATTGAATACTGTAAAAATTTAGTAATAGAGCAGTGTGACTCTGTTGTAGAAGAGGAAACTCTTGGGGTTGGAGGAGAGTTCTCTCTCATATTCTCTCTATTATTCTTCTCAATCTTTCAATAAAATAATCCTTTCTTTTCAATTTAATTTCTGGGATCCTAACATAAACTCGTTAACTTTTAACTTTGTTGCTCTTTTTAAATATAAACTAACATGCACTTTTCTACAGGCTTTGTGTCCTTCTGTTCCTAGCATTTATCGGTACCCTTTATCCATACAGTCGTGGTGGACTCTCAAGTTGGCTTGTCCTTCTATTCACTCTTTCATCTGTTTTTGCTGGGTACTCAACAGCATCCTTCCATGGCCAATTTGCTGAGAATGGATGGGTAATTCTATATGCATTTCTCAAGGAAAAGAAAATGTTCCATTTTTTATTTCATTTTTAACCAACTATAACTATTTCTTTGTCTTGACTATAATTCCAGGAGAAGAGTGTTGGTCTAGCTGGGATTCTTTACATTGGACCGGTGTTTGTTACATTCTCTATCCTCAACATTATTGCAATATCTTACAGGGTTACAGCTGGACTCCCATTGGGCTCCATTATCGTGATTCTTAGTTTATTCGGATTTGTATCAATCCCATTGCTTGCATTCGGGGGAGTAATTGGATATTGGTTTAGGTCCAAGTTTCAGTTCCCCTCTGGTACAAAGAGATATCCGAAAGAGATTCAACAGCTTCCTTGGTACAGGAGAACACCATTTCAAATGTTTATTGGAGGTTTTGTTCCTTTTAGTGCAATTGTCCTGCAATTACATCAGGTGTACGCTAGTTTGTGGGGTTACAAAATATACACGCTTCCTGGCATTTTGGCTGCCACACTCATCACCGTCATTGTGATTATTGCGCTCGTAAATATTGGCTTGACATATGTTCAACTATCTGTGGAAGACCATGAATGGTGGTGGAGGTATGTTGTGCTAACATCAATGCAATGCTTGTTGCTTGCTTCCATCACTTTTAATGTTTTTTTCTCTCCCCTAGCTTCCTCCTTTTGACTGTGTACTTGAAGCTATATTTGATCCTTAATAGCCATGACATCTTAAGTAAAATCATTGCAACAATGAACTGATTATCGTGTTTAGATGTAATTGCATTTTTGAAACCTCTAATGTAGTATCTGTTAATAAAACTCAAATAGATATGCATGTAACTGATCTCTTGGTTTTCTGTAGGGGTCTTAGCCCTCCTAATCTCAGGAGAAGTGAGCCCTGGTAGTCTAACTCATCCTCATGGCTTAATATCCGCATTGATATCACAATTCTTACCCATCCTAGTAAACAAAGATAGAGATATACGCCGATAAATTTTAGTTTGCACATAGGAGGTTTCAGAAAGTATTTATGTTATGATCAATTCAAATACATTTAATTGCTTCAAAGGCTTTAATAAGAACAGGAATAGGGCTGCCTTGTTGACCTCTGCACTGTGTTCTCTTTTCTTTAATAATAATAAATAAATAAAGTGCTTGCAAACATATATTAATCTATTGAAAATAAATACTGAAGACATCTAATGCTCATATATTGTCCCTTCAGTATAAGGCTTTGTAATAATTATATTAATTTGATTATTTTGTGTGCAGATCTGTGCTGTGTGGTGGTTCAACAGCCATTTTCATGTTCAGTTATGGTATCTACTTCTATGCAAGATCAAGAATGAGTGGATTCCTACAACTATCCTTCTTTATTGGCTACAATGCGTGCATATGCTATGCTTTCTTCCTGATATTTGGTGCCATCAGTTTACGAGTTTCTTTGCTATTTGTTCGCCATATATACCATAATGTCAAAAGAGAGTGAGTTGTCAGTGTCTCAAGCACAAAGTAACATTGGTTAAATTACATGATTGATGAACTCTTCTCTTTGGAAAGTGAAGTCTACACAGTTTGATAACAGTTTATTCCTTGGTTGAATTCTTCAACAAGGACATTTGTGCTGAAATTGTATTCTGTATTGATTTTCGTCCGAATCAAGACTAAATCCATGGCTGCACAATTTGGAAGAGCTTTAGGGGAAGAGACGAGTGGAATGATAGAGGAAGGTAGGTTGTTAGAATTGGAGATCAGGTGAATTAAGTCCCCAAGTTGTTTATGAGGATGCCAACATGTTTGATTGCAAATTGACATGCCTCCATCGTGTGTCTAATGACCACTCCAAAGTGTAATTTGGTTTTATAGTGACAAAAATTGATTTTGATTGAATCAAATCTAATGTGAGTTTATGATAAAATGATTTATGTTTAGATACGTTCACATGAAAGCGAGTTAAACGATAAAAAAACAAGTTAAACTGTAACTGAATCGAATTAGTGTTTAAATAACTGAATATTTGAAGAAAGTCCCCACAGCAAATAGGATTTTTAGAAACAAGTTTACTAACCAAGCTGTTTCAGAGTACATTTTGGGGAACATAAGTTTTCTGGGAATTGTATCAGAAGAGAAACCGTGTCACTTTGACAAGAAAGTTCAATTATATAATCCCCTTCACTGTCCTCATTGATACTATCTGAATCATTCCTCGTACAAATATCTTTTTCTCTGTTATTTGGAAATTTGTTTATAATAATCAAAATTGGATTCTGATTTCTTCCAAAGTTTCTTGTTACAATATTGCTCTTCATATTCCTGTTGGATTTAGTATGCTGCTGCAAACTAGTTAATCATACTTTTAACTTTTAAGTTAATTTTATTTATCTAACATGTTTTATGAAAATAATCTCATGTACTAGTTTATTCTCACAGTTATCTAAGAAATTGGCTATGTATTTATTGTCAGGATTTTCATTGTTTTGAAACTCAGTACACAATATAAGTTAGGATGTCCGGAAAGCTCGACAAATTGAAGTTCCAGTTTAGTTCGGTTTAGAGGTGTATGAAAAAAAGTTCGATTTGGTTTGAACGAACTGGTTTCCAATTTAGTTTGCGTTTCTGTCATGTACTGAGCTATGACCACTCCTGTTTAATATACTCACCAACTAGGGTGGGTGATATGCATGCAAGACATGAAAAACTTCACAGTAAGTACATGAGCAACCTAAGCCATTTCGTTTGATACTATTAATTTATCCCACAAGTTTGAGGAAGTTTTAAGGCAGATATAATTTGGTGTTAACAAAATAATAAAATAGCAACAAAAATCTGGAGTGGATTGAAATTCAATAACAAAATGACAACATAATAAACAAAACTATAAGATATTTGATGAGGCATTTCACTAGTAACAGTTGAGGGGAGCTGAAATTACATAGTGGAGCACTAAAGTTGATAATCAGTATTTACAACAGAAAAACAAAACTTGTCATGCTGTAGAATGAATGCATGGTTATGGTAGAAGAAAGCCATTATATGCATGTGTATAGATAGACATTATTCATATTAGAGAATGGATGAAGTTCTTGATTTCTGAATCTTTTCATCCTCTGAAGGAGGTGATGACTGTGCTGCGTGGTAAGTTGAAGAAACAAGCTGTGCTAAAGCAGGAACAGCCCCGCCTGCATTTTTGAAAAGAAAGACATTGTTATCAAGTCAGTAACACATTAAATCCATTGTTGTCAATCACGGATCAAAGAAAACAGTTTTTTTTTTTTTCAAATTCTGCTACATTACAGTGCTATAGCGCTGCAATAGCAGCAATGTACTAAATTGGGTATCGCAGAACAATAGCGGTTTGTGAAAATTCTGCTACATATAGCTCTATAGTTGGTATTTGACAACACTGAGTAAATCTTCATCACAAGGATAAGAACATCAATAGAAGCTTAACACTTATTCTTGAACTTGTTAACGTGAGAAATTTTAGGTGCTTTGTGTGTGTAACTTATTACCCTACCAAGTTGGCAAAATAAGGAAAATAGAATCAGAAATTCACCTGCCAGTCCTGCACATACCGAGGAGAATACTATCACAGGTGGTGTCTGAAATCCAGAGAGTTTTCAATCAGTTAGATGGTAACAGACTAGCAAGTTTTGCTGAAATAAGAAAATCCCCTAGTAGTATTTCTGCTATGCGTAAAAACTCTACTATAGTTGTTGATACCAATGAATTCTATTTCAGATATTTCATTATGTAAGAGATATTCATATAAACCAAACATGAACGCGGCCATATATAAATAAATTTCATAGAAAGGATGGAAGAGACTATATTCGATTATCCAAACTATCCCACAATACATAATGAATGCAGCTTTATGTTACAAATTACACAATAAAACAAAGAAGAAATGAGTCATACAGAAGAATAAATTTGGAGACAGCCTTAATTCATTGGTAATTTAAAAGCATAAATATTTTACCAAGGCCAACCAATAACTTTTTAACAAAACAGGATTGATCCAAATGGAAACAAACATGATTATGTAAGTTGGTGGAGACAGCATCTTTAGTGTTTTTGAAAAGGTGACTATAATTTCCTCTTGGAAAAAAAATTCAAAGCCAGTGGTAAAATGCAATTGATAGGGAAAAATTCAAAGCCAGTGGTAAAAGCCAGTGACTATATATGTTAGAGGTTTTTTCTTTTTAGCACCATGATTCTCTTACAAATTATAGAACAAGTTTTGAATCAGCTTACTTTTATCATAGGGTTGAAACAAACAAGTGAACAACTAAATGACTTTAAATATAAAAAAGAAAGCAAGGGTGTCTAGGTCAATAAGGCTGCTCTCTCAATATCATTGGAATCTTACTGTATACCTATAACTCTCTAAGGATGTCCTAGACATGCAAAAACGGTTCAATACCCAATAAGAACTATTTCAAGGGACAAACGATTTCTTTTGCAGGTATAAACTCAAAAGTTTACAATTAATGTCATCAACTTTCGCCAATGATTTGGAGAAAAATAAAAAGAGTGTCCAGACACTGGCTAAAAATATCTCCATGATTTTAAAAAAAAGGAAGCAAAAAAAGTAAATTATATAGAACATAATTCATAAACAGTTAAATGTCAGACAAGAATACTATGACAATGAGATGTTTAGGATGCTTAACCTAAGAGTTTAAATCTAGTGAGTGACAAATATATACCTGAAGAAATCATTAAGCATGAAGAAAATGAGCAAAAGGATAAAATGAAAAAGGAATACATATAGTGGGAGAACTGATGAAGTAAATGAAAAAAAGGGGGGATCAAATGGCTCAGGAAACTTACACCAACGAGAAAATGTACCCACATTGGTCCTTTTACATATCTATGGACAATTGGCATAACTGCATTACAAATGAAAAGAGAAATCATTTTGAATAATGATAGTATAAGTTGTTAATATTAACAAAAGTAATACCAATGAAACTTCATACTTTCAGTTTGGAACACAGACTAATTCTGCAATTACAGTATAGAAACAGTTAAACTTCATACATTCATCACATGAATGGCGAAATAGATCAATATTATGGCTACTTTTGCTATCACGAACTCTATCTACAAATTTTATATCAGTCTAACTAATAGTAATTAGGGGTGTGCATGGTTTATAAACCAAACCAAACCAAATTTATGGTTTGGTTTCTTAACCTGTTTTAGTAAAAACTGGTTTATTTGCAAAACCAGTTCAGGTTTGGTTTGGGTCCAGGTTCAGAACCGGTTTAAGTTAAAAAAAACCAATTTGTTCCTTCAACTGAATTTAAAACCGCTTTATTGATTTTATCAGTTTTTACTCAGTTGTTCTCCAAAACGCTTTTCTCCAAAATTGATTACAGAGTAAGAGTAATAATGATGGCCACAAATTTTTTTTTTTACAAAACAAAATTCCTAAACTTCAATTCCCACTATACGACACCAAATTTTCCCATTATCTCATACCTCAAACAATATCCATGGCTTCCCTTTATGACACAACCTCGTTTTCAAAGTTCAAACACTGTTAAAATCTTCGCCGACGTTAGTTATGAACAACACAACATTCATTAATTCACAATCCTAAAAATCATCATATTAATATTCAAGATCTGTGTGAACATTTTTGCAATTTGCAAACTGAAGCGCGTTTTGTAAACTGAAGCTATTTGTGAGTTGATCTCTGAATGGTGAAAACAGGTTATAAACCAATTTAGTTAAATGGTACCTGTTTATTGGTTTTTATGTTATATGTTATGGACTGGTTTGGTTATTTCATTAAGTGAACTGGGTTTTAAAATATGGAAGGGGTTTGGTAATTGATTTGGTTATGGTTAACCAATTTTTTGCACACCACTAATAGTAATTATGGCTTGTACAATTGACAAGGCATGTCACATAATCTGATAAACATTTCCTAGGCTTTCTTTGTCTTTTGTCATTCACATTGAGCCATAAAACGTCATTTCGTTTGAGCCCATAGTCTAACATCCAGTACCATATTGTAAAGCATGGAAAAGTTACTATTATAAGTACTGAATCAAACAACAAATGTGTCATTTAATCCTTAAGATTCATTTGTTCCGCACCACACAAGTTCAAATCACCATAAGCAACATTTACATTACCAACTTAAGTGTAAGTGAAATATCACACTGATCTCAACACACAACTAAATCGTCATTAATATTTACAGGCCCATTAGCAGCATCTAGAACATGTGAACTTCTAAACTGAAGTATTTGACTCATACCCTATAAAAAAGACCTTATAGGTTTATACAACGTTATGGAGAGTTATTGTTAAATATTGAAATCAATATTTGAGAGCAGTGTTGTCAATCGTGGAACACAGCGGTTTGTCTAGACCCAACCTAGGAATTGTTAGTGCCTGGAGGAATCGAATCTGAAACCTTGAGAGGAACAAAGTTTGAGGTCCGAAGCCTACACCACCAAACCAACCCTGGGGGGTTCTACTGCCACTACTTGACAGCACCGTTTAAAATAAAATAAAAAATAAAAAACAATACCATGATTGAATCCATAGAATGCACTTGTAGTGCCACCAACAGCAGAACCAATCTACAAAAAAATTAATGAAAATCCCTTAATTAACTAATCAAATCAAAACCTAAAAAAAAAAAAAAACCACATAAAAAATCAAACGAATTCCGCAGTTTATCACAAAATTAGATCCAACCCACAAGAATTAAACATGAAAAAAAACAAAAAGTTAGGATTTTGACGACAAATAAGAAATGGGGTATTACCATAGAAAAACTGTCCCTAATAAGTGGAGCGATATTCCATTTACTAGTTTCCTGCGAAAAATTGAAGAGAAGAATGAAATCAAAAGGGGAATAGAGAGAAGAGTGATGAAGTTGGGAAGTGTAAATTACCATTTCTTTTGAAAGCGGACCTGCGCAGTGATGGCATCGAATGTTTTTATCTGAAGCCATGTTCATGCTGTGGCCTCCAAAAACACGGCAAACAACAAGTATAAAAGCTTCCTCAAATTATACTACAATTGTTATTATTAAGACTAACGAAAAGGGCACACTCACGTCCGTCTTTCCGCTCTTTTAATTATATTAACACGGTAGTATTTTATATTAAATTTTGATTTTAATTAAAATTATAAGTATAAATATTTGTGACTTTTAAATTATAACAAACTCAAAAAATATATTTATCTTTTTCAATAACAACATTAATTTAACAAATATAATATAAATCCTTATTTTTATTAATACCACTAACAATATAACATTAATATAGGAAAATTTGTTTAAGGGTATAATTGAAATTATAAAAAATTCAGCCCAAAATCTTTTTCCCTTCATATATAATATTGTTCATATTGTAGTGGGATATTTCCTATTTAATGGAATTTAATTATTTGAATTAAAATTTAAAATAATATTAAAGGATAAAATAGTAAATAAAATAGTTTAAAAGAATGGTAAAATAGGTAATGAAAAAGTCAGCTCAAACTCATGTATTTTACGGCTATTTTCTTTCTATACAGTATAGATTAAGGATATACTTTTTTTTATTAATAATAAAAAATTGTTATTTTTTTTTACAATAACACTTTTTTTCTTAAATAAAATATCTATGATTTTATCAAAGTTTGTTATGATAAAAAAAAAGTGTATTTTTAGTTAAGAACCATACAAAAAACATATAAAGAAATGCACTTAAATTTTGTCCTTAAATTAGATTAAATCACAATTTGGGATCAGAACTAGCTCAAGAAGTGCAAGACGGGGAATTAAAAGTCATTACAAAGAGGAATTACAATACACTCACCAACAAAACAGAGAACAATGACAACGCTAGCCAGAAAACAAGAGCATATCACTAGATATCTAACGTATCTCAGACACTGAAAATGATTTTCCATCAGAGATAAAAATCAAAAGTTAATTTGTTTGTAGTTTTTAACCAGCAAAAGGAAAGAAGTTTCACTATCAAATAACTCGTTTACAAGAAATTCAAATCAATTGAAGAGAAGATCGACATTTTCTAGACTTACTTCCTAAATTTTTGAATTGAATGAGGTGGTCATAAAGATACATTGAATCCGATGAGTGAATACCTAACTATTGTTGAATGAGAAACCAAATGCTACAATAAAAATCACATCCCAAAATATAAGTGATTGACACTTTCCTCCATCCCACGGCCACTTGAACACATAATAGAGCTAGACGGAATAGTTTCATGCTGACTCAAATTGTCCTTCTTTACATAATAACCGTGAAGCAAACAAAGAAACCTTCAAAGAAACAACTTTGTTCCAGACAATATTAGAGATATCATAACGATCAACCTACTCCACAATAGACAACATGTGATAGACGCCGCTTATTGTGCATCCTTTATCTGGATCAAGATTCGAGTTTCATTTGTCATCAACATGATCCTGTAAAAAAATGTTATTCAACAATTGCAAAACAAAAACTTTATGCAAAAGTCTCCCTCTTTTTAAAATACTTAAACTAATTATTAGTTTAATAAATATTGGACCACGTTCTTCAATTTTGCATTTTTCATTTATTAGGGGTCCTTTTGTAATTGTTGGAGCAGAGCCTTTAATATAATTGGGATGACCCTGAGAATACACGAAATCAATCCATAACTCGAGAACAACTTTATGCAAAAATTCTACTAGAATATTATTAACTAAATCGTCTACCCGTGCAGGCATTAAAAACATAACATTGAAGAGATATAAAATACACATAAATTCTTTGACAGACCAAGCTTTTGAAACTCAATAGTATATATAACGGTAGAAAAATAACCAATAACATATATTCAATATCATTAATGGCATGATAATTAAAAACATCATAAAAATGGCATGGTACTTTACACTAACTTAAAAATAAATTAAAAATATATTGATGACTTACTTGCTCTGACATCACTGAATTTTTCGCCCTTCTTTATCTCCTTTATCAAATGATCCAGTTTTAACCTGAAAATTCTGCATGACAAATCAGGTCTGTCTTCAGGATTTAGATTATGCAATTTCAGAAAATCAACAACTTCAGGCCATTTATGATCGCACGTAATGTAATAAACAAATATGGATATCCAAGCCATCCACATACAACCATTGCATCTTGATAATTTTGAATCATGTAACGCAAACCTCCTGCAAAAGTCGAAGGCAACAAAATTCTTTTTCCTATGGTAGCCGGATCAGTCTCTCCTCTAAGAACTGCTTCAGTCAATCCTTTATACATATGAGCCCTTAGTTCCTTCTGATGATCTCTTGCCCATCTAAGTCTAGCATATTCTATCATACTATATGAGTCCACCAAAAATTGTTGAAACAACCGCTTTGAAAATACAATAGTGGATTGACTTCTTTCACGATGTTGAATTCTATAAGCTAGCCATTCTTTTTGTGTAACGTACTGCCTTTTAATTTGTGACTTCTTAGATGTTTTAGTATACTCTATGCCTGTTCGATAACCATCCTCGCCTCTTGGGAATAATAACGGATATTGTAATGGGAAGTACGACGGCTCAATAATAGATATTCGCTTCAAAAGACTAGATCTTTCTTCCACAATAAGATCTCGTTCAAAATCCGATGAATCAAAATCACCAACGATTATAGCAGCAACCTCCGATGTTGTTGACAAATTATATCTCCTACCATCGCGATTTCTTTTGCATAATATCCTTAGTTTGATGGTATTATCCAACATGATCAACACTATTGTGAAATAACCTCCGATGGTGTTGGCAAATTATCCAACACTTTATGTAAAACTCATTTGCAAAATGTGAGTCTCAATGATTTCACTCAATAAGAGAGTAATTCTTAGAGATAGTGTTGTAAAGAGAGTGTTCATAGAACTCCTCACAATTTTTTTTTGAAAGAATAGAACTCCTCACAATGACAATAGCTTAATGGTCCATATCAAATTCGACAACAAAAGAGCATATTAAATTTATGAGAAATGATATTTTGACCACTATTTTAGGACAATTTAATGGAAAACCCTTTATACAAAGTCATTTAATTTTTCTATTAATCTTTTGTTTTGATTTATGTGGCAATACCTAAATTACCTTGTATATCTTTCGTTGTCTCATAGATTGTCAAAAAAAGTTTGTTGAAATAACACACATCTATACTTATTTATCTAAAAATGAATACAAAAAAGCAATTAAATACATTTTTTATAATGTATCTTAAAAAAATGTTGGGTTCCTAAAAAATAATACAATGAAGATACATTATAAAAGCAACCAAATCCTTCAAAAAAAAAAAAACCATGCAACCAAACATGTTGGGTTCCTTTAACCATTATATATTTTGAACAATGAAGACAAACTAATCTTTTTTGAAAACATTCAATATCCAACATAAGCCTTGCTGATGAAAGGACCAAAAAATAGAAAGAAAAAAAACTTAATAAAAACATGTAAACTTTACTAGATTTAATTAAAGACACCATTACAATGAACTTCAATGAACTAACACATCATAAGGCAGAAGACAGACAATCATTTTCAATCTTTATAACTTTCTACTCAAAGCAGATCATTCAACAACATAATCCTCTCCATAAAGAAAGGCCCCTTTTAAGAAGACGTAGTGTTGTGATTTTTTTTATGGCAGCCAAATTCTCTTTCAAAGGAAATTGTACCAGCATCTTCAATTGGTTGTCTTCACTCTTTAGCCACATTAAAAATTTGTATATCAAGTCCAAGGTTTTATATAACGGTCGTGGTCACGGTCGTGTTAAGAAATTTGTGACAAAGAAATGAAAGCAACCATGCATTAGAACCTTGATCAATTCCATAAATAACGGCCTTTATTGCGGTAACGACCTTTAAAACCTTGATCAATTCCTGACAAAGAAATGAAAGCAACCATGCATTAGAGTCAGCCAAAATTAAAATCATAAGTATGACAACCACATACCTCATCACACCATCAATAGGAGGTCCACAGTCAGATTAAGGTGTAGCTTAAAACACTCTTTTTAACTTCGACCTTAAAAGGAAGGTCTTATCAAGACAAAATTCAAAATGTCGCAAAATCAATTTGGTCAAAATATCTAAAAACGGAACAGGCATCATTATTTTTAAAATGTCTCAAATTCTCAATGAACTTTAGGCATTGAAGAAAAAGTTGTTATTAAATAGGTACCAAACTGGAAAAGCAAACGTTGTTCCATTGAGTACATGAAAAAGAAAATGTTTGTTCCATGACTAACTGGAAAAGAAAATACCCGTCTTTGATTTCAACCTGCAAAAAGGGATAATGAAAGTGTTCTATTTTAGATGAACATATATGTCATAGAATTATCAAAACACACACAGTTGTGATTTTGCATGAATGTTGTTACCATTAACTGAACCGGTCCACCAAGAAGTTTTTTTACTGACATGCACTCAATCGCAACCAAAAAAGAACTAAAGAAACCCGGAGGGAAAACATAAAAAGAGAAGCCTAGAAAAAATTCATCAAATCCAACTGAAAACCTATAAAAGAAATTATGAACAAAAATCAGAAATAAAAACCCCAAAATTTTATTGTAATTATAGATACCATGCTAGGTTGAAGTGTCACACATCAGTTCCAGTCGCTCCCACATAGCACAACCACCATGTTAGAGATAGATTATGAAGAACCAACTGAGATGAGTGTAGGTAGAAGATGATCGACGGGAAAATGAGAGAGAAGAGAAAAAATGATATTTTTTCCTTGGTAATGAACAAAAACACGGTACCCCAATATGACTAATTCTAGAGCATGAAATGTTTAATACTCCAACTGTATTGAATACTGTGTAATTCCAATATGAAACGGTGCTCAAGGAGTGTGTTCATTGGTTGAGTGATTTTCAAAGTAGGTATTTACTATGCATGATCATTATTGTCATATGTATGGAGCTGTAAAAGTCATTTATTGTACTGCCGTTTAGGAGGGATATAGGTGGGAATAGTGGATTTCAAATTTCAAATTCTTGGCGCCATGTAATTAGGTTTAGGGTTAGGCAATTAAGGTAAGCATGTTTGCTAGGATTAGATATTAAGGATTTTTATTTACTAGCTTTAAGACGGACACTAACATGCTCGTCTTTCCATTTTTTGTTGATGAAAATAATTGAAGTTATAAATTTTATCCGATATTTGACAAGTAAGATTAAAATAAGCCCTTTTTATAGTGCTAATAGTGTTCCTATTGTAGTAGAGTTACTCATATTTTAAAGAGATTTAATAACTAATATTTAATTAATAATTTAAATAATATTTTAAAATGAATAAAAGTATAAATAAAATAGTTTAAATGAAAGGTAAAAATGTATGAAAAAATGTATGAAAAAATTCATTCCAAATTGATGTATCCTCTTGAATAGAAGACAAGCAAATGCTACTAGTATATAGTATTGGTCAGTGTGCGCTCTCGTTAAAAAACGCAAACCTCGAGCGTTCGCAAACGCTAGCAAGGCTATTGTGAAGTCGCCACCAAAGTTTTTGTTAAAGGGAACGTTGATAAACCCTTAAGTTTTTTATTTTGAAGGGAAACGATAATAAAACCCTTGACGATGAGGAAAGGATGGTCATCGCAACCATTGTCGGGTTCGGGAGTCGATTACGCAAGGGGAAGGTATTAGCACCCCTCAAGTCCGTTGTACTCAACGGGAACCTCCTAGTTAGCTAAGGCTTAAAATGTTTTTAAATGTTTTGCTTGCATGCTTGAATATATAAAAGGGAAAAAGAAAATACGATGAAAGGGGAAAAAGTTGTTTTTTTTTATTATTGTGCTTGACAAGACGACGATCTTGCTCCTACGTATCCCCTGGTGCGATGGGGAATTCAAAGCTACGTAGTTCTTTGGTAGAAAAACGTATTTGTTGGTTAATTTTTAATGAACGATGTTTTAACCGAATTCTTACGATTAAACGTAGCTTGTATGCTCGCGCATGGGAGGCTTAAGCGTTTGTTTGAAATCGCGCTAGAATTGATAAAAACATGTCCGTTGGGGAAAAGGGTTCGAATTGCCCGCGAGGGGACCAAAAAGGATTAAAATGACTCAACCGAGTCGAGAAAGGTTCGATTGATCCAACGGGATCAAGAAAGGAAGCAATGGACTCAACCGAGTCGAACATTGACCAAAGTGACTCAACCGAGTCGAAAAAAGGGTTCGATTGATCCAACGGGATCAAGAAAGGGTTCAATGGACTCAACCGAGTCGAACATTGACCAAAGTGACCTAAACGAGTCGAGAAAGGGTTCGATTGATCCAACGGGATCAAGAAAGGGTTCAATGGACTCAACCGAGTCGAACGTTGACCAAAGTGACTCAAACGAGTCGAGAAAGGGTTCGATTGATCCAACGGGATCAAGAAAGGGTTCAATGGACTCAACCGAGTCGAACATTGACCAAAGTGACTCAACCGAGTCGAAAAAAGGGTTCGATTGATCCAACGGGATCAAGAAAGGGTTCAATGGACTCAACCGAGTCGAACATTGACCAAAGTGACTCAAACGAGTCGAGAAAGGGTTCGATTGATCCAACGGGATCAAGAAAGGGTTCAATGGACTCAACCGAGTCGAACATTGACCAAAGTGACTCAAACGAGTCGAGAAAGTGAATCCCATGGTCACGGGGGACCAAAGGGTTCAAATTGACCACAAAGGGCCAAGAATTGGTTTGGTGTGGTTGGATGCGTTGAAAAAATAGAATGACGATTGTCCGAACGACGAGACATACGTCACGCATTCGTTCAATCGGGGCAATGGAGAGACATACGTCAAACCATCCCTTTTTCATTCGAGTTTTGTTCGAATTTTAAGAAATCCCAAAGTTTATCAAAACACTTGGTTTAAAACTCATATGATAAAGGCTTTAATGTTCAAATTAGTTGTTGCAACCTATGAACAAGTTTGCCTTGTTTATGCATGAAAATGAGCAAGTTTTGCACCAATTTGTGAAAAACGCACAAGTTCGGCTCAAGTTTGAAAAAGGTTTTGAAAAGTGAACAAGTTCGGCTTAAGTTCACGTTTGATTGAAAATCATGAACAAGGTTTTTGTTCAAGTTTAGTTTTGAAAATGATGAACTTAGCTCATTGCTCAAGTTTGATTTTGAAAGTTTATGAACGTAACTTGTTTCGCAAGTTATTCAAAAAGTGTTGCTCAAACTTGTGAATCCTTCAATATTATGCAAAATTCTTGTTATGGTTTGGATAAAATGAGTTTCAACCCTCTTAGGTTCTGAGTTCTTGGAATAGAACCTCAAAAATTGGCTTTTTAGGAGCCTAAACTCAGATTCTGAGTTCTGTCATGGTTGCACTGCGACCAGAGCTTCGCACTGCGAACACTGCGAAATTTTGAGTTCAGAAGCTGCTTCTGAACTGCTGTTCAGAAGCAACTTCTGAACAATCTCAGAACCTTTAGGGGAGTGAAAAGCTTTGAAAATTGGCAATAAAAGGAGCTGGACAAACCAGTTTAAATGTTTTGCAAACCTTGGGATTACTTTGAAATTCAAAAGGGGCTTTTTAGAGCAAAATGGATTTAGACAAAATTTAAGATGCAAGCAACAATTCTAAATGAAAGATAAGGATTTTAGAGTACTTACAGAACTCCTAGCAATGCTCTTGTTGCAAGGAAATGAAAGGGACTTGAATGGTTGAAGTTTTGCAAAGTTGGGATGTTGGAGGTTTGGAGGATAATAACACTAGTGTTTTGCTACTATCTCTCACTCTTTGTATGGTGCTTTGAAGGTTTGAATGTTGTGTATTTAGTGTTGTTTCAAGTGTTTTCAATTGTGTTCAATTGCTGGTCAGTCTCTTTTGAATCCTTATGCAAGGCATTGCTTTTATAGGCAAAAACCAAATCTAATGTCATCATGAGAAATCCCTAAAATCCAGCTGATTTGTGGGCTAGAATCAGGCTAAATTGTTTTGCATTTAATGCAAAAGTGAAGAGGTGACCTTGCCTTGCTGCAATGGTCAAGACTTTGGCAAATCCAGCCATTAATTCAACTGATTTTGGATAGCAATGATGATGAAAAAGTAGAAAAACAGGGCTGGTTTGCAATTGGCTGTCCCTTGGGATTGGTCCTTGCAATCTTGAGGGTTAAGCAAGAAAAACGTGCACTGTGATGTGCAGAGGTTGGGGGAAACAAAGGGGAACATGTGGGCTGGTGTGAGGAGGAAGAAAAGCTGCTGAAAACAGGGCAACAAAACTAGCCTTTGGACAAGTGAAAACCAGCTGGGTTTGACTGGTTTTGGGGGAGAAAGCAGGAAGAAAATCAAACAAGCTGGTGGCTGGCAAGTTTAGGGTCAGTAGCAGGTCCATTGGGAGGGACAAGAGCTGCCCAAGGGCAAGCCAACTTGCTTGGCACATGCTTGTTGGAAGAAAAAGCTTCTTACCTAGGCTTCAATGGCACATGCTTCAAATCTTGCCTTGCTGAGTCAAAACAGCCACCATTGATGATAATAACAATAATAATAATGATATGTAATAATAATAATAACAAAAATGAAAATAAATCAAAGAGATTAAAAAATCTGCAAAAAATTCGCAGACTTCGCAGAGCGAAGGGAACTTTGCTCTGCGAAGTCCTCATTTCTGAAATGTTGACTTTTTTGTTGACTTTTGTTGACTTTGACTTTTCTCTTTTTTTTTTTATTTTTGAAATTTGTTTTGAAAAAGGCTTGAGACAAAATTTGGGTACAAGAGTCGGTACTGCAAAATATCCAAGGTAACATCACTACTTTTCTGCTACTACACTAAATTTAGAAATAACAACACACTTCAGTCAGGCCCAAACTATTATCAGCATCAAGGAAAAGTGGAAAACAGGCTCAAAAATGCACTTGAACACTACATATAAATTATAGTTGCCAATCTATGGGACCAATCCCCCTTTGCTCCAGGTATTTGTTTGAGAGAAGTGCCTGCTCAGAGAAATTCAAATAAACACAATAAAGATTTAGAATAAAAAATTGCTTAATTAGAATGATACTATGTAATAAAGATAAAAACAAATCAGGTGGTTTTCACATTTAGTTATTTAGATATTATAATGCGTAAGATCTGAGTTTCAACTTGATTCAAGAGTCCTTAACAAAGCTAAACAAGATACAATTCAATAAATATAATGTTAAAACCATCTTACTTGCAGCCAAAGAAACCTTTTTTCACAGTCAACTCGGAAGGATGTGCAGTTTTCAGAATGTGATGCTTGGTTGCATCAATTATGCTGCATATAAGATACCTAAGTATAAGTTCATCGAAAAGTTTCCAAGAATCTATTTTCTGAACCGAGAAAAAAGAAAAAAATCATATATAGTTTAAGAAAAAACATCAAATTGTGAAATATATATCATCTACAAGCTGAGAATAGTATCAATAACTAAGTGATGATCTCTTATAAAATTCACAACATGGTTACAAATTTATCGAATGTTCTAGATGTTGGTATTTGTTAATATACTAAGTGTATGTTTGGATTGATTTATTTGAGCTAATGTACTGGCTGGCATAGACACTTGTGAGTCTGTTTGGAAGAGTTTATGACAACCAATTTACGACATGTCCATAAGCTTATTTCAACTTATTTTTATAAGCTCTTCAAGATAATTTATAGCTTATATCAAAACAGTTCTACTGTATTTTATCCTTTGCTAGGAAAATAGCTTTTATGATAAGTGCTTATGTTATAAGTGATTAATTAAGATGTTTATCCATACAAAGATTAATTCCCTCCCAATTGTTTCTACCATCTCACATTTAATACGCCTTCAGTATCAACCTTAGATATTCATTAACTGCGGTCAAGATCTTCATTAACTGTGAATGAATAACATCATTTGCTTTGTCTAACAAAGCCTTACAGAAAAGCAACTTTATGAGGCCATTAAATGATTATCAATAGTGAAAGTGATTAAATCATGCAAAACTTGATGACTAATTGGAAATAAGTTAAAATACTTTATGAAGGATGGCCTAAAAAGTGCTACACCAAAGTAATGTAGCTTTTGCTAGTGACATGAAAAAGGAGGAAAAGCAATGGGACCAACACGAAAAGAAATTTGGATGTAGTGTCTCTCTAGGTCTCTTTACCAATGTTTAAAAAATTGGACCGAAGATCAAGCCGGTGAGACCTCTGGATCATGGTTCAGTTAGTTCAACTACAATTACACCAAATGATAAATAAAAAGAAGTTAAAAAAATGAAAATCAGTTAAACCGATTGCAGTTCAACATGATTCAATCAAACTACAATGTAATCATGATCAAACCAACAAGCGAACTGGCTGATTCTTGATTAAATTAGTTCAATTGGCCGGTTCGGTCCGGTTTTCAAATATTGGTCTCGACTCTCATCTCTCAACACTATGCTTTCCTATCTATAATCTAGTATCATCCAGAAAGAAACACTATAATATGCAAACAATTGAGCACAATTTTGTATTGACACAAGAGAGAAAGGGATGAACATGAAGCCACTCAAGAAACTCCATTTTGTTCAATTCTTACTCCTATTCAATCTCATATTAGGTTCTTCTACACCTCACCATAATCACACAAACTACTGTGGGAATATAAAAACTCAACCACCTTTCTTGACTTTAAATTCTTCTATATCTTCTCAATTAAGGATAACTGTTAACGTTCCAACTCATGCACCAGAATTTTGCAAAGGGTGTGAAAATCCTAATGGAAACTGTAATGCTGGCTTGAAGTGTTTGTGTCATCTAAAAGAATGCAGTAAGTGCCTTGATCATATAAAGTTTTGTATTCTATTTGTTTTAAGTTATGATGAAAATATGTAACAGTTTGGTGACACTTTAATGATAATTTTGCAGAAGATAAGGTCATCTCCAAGGTTGGATCCACAAAGTCAACTGGTAGTGTGTTTTTCTCTTTGCTTTCTTTCATTGGTACATTAGCCTTTCTCATGTATGCCTAAGTCTTACAAGATTATCTAAGGACTGAATTATTAGTAATGTTTTAATTCGCGATAAAAAAACGGATGATGCAGCCTCAGTCGAGATCATGTTATGTCTGTAGAGACATACAAGATATTAATGTCATGGCCTATATCACAGAAGCAGACCTTTCTTAAAACTGGTTTTTTTAGGTTACTATAATTTGTACATGTCATTTCCTGTATGTATGCATCTAATATCTATAGTTCCTGAATCTCATCTTTTGGATATAACAGCGATTACTTCTGGTTAGTCCGGTTTGTAGTTTTAAATTGTGGTCCGCAACTGTCGTTGCAGCTGCATCAGCTGCATTTGTCAACAATTTAAAAACTATTCCTGCCAAACTGTATGGTTTATTCTATATTAAAGTTGAATATTGACTTAGGATAAATTCCATTCATAAGCTGTTATGATTATGAAACAGTTTGATTCTTGACACTTTGCACAATGGTAGATCTAATGATTGATATGGCTGTTACAACAGTAATGCTATCTAAATCAGAGTTACAAATAAGTGCCTAACAAATATGTATAATGCTTTTAAAACCATTGCCAATACTACTCTCATCAATATTAATGATGGTGGCTTCTTCCATAAACTGATACGTCATGATCAATATTCAATACAATGAAAATTCCTAGCCCTTACAAATCACAAAGATTAATCTTTGAGAAATTAAATTGTCACTCAGCTGAAAGAAATTAGTGTTGTGAATTGTAGAGTATTTCAAAATTAGTGTTCTACCGTCCCACATAGGAAGAGTTAACATAGTTTTTGGTCTTTATATACGAATGAATGTTATGAGTAGTAACTAAAAATATATAGGAGTGACTGAAGAAATTTGCCAAGTTAATGCCTCTAAAAAATATAGTATTTTTCTTGACTTAAACACGATATTATTCTTTGGGGGTTAAACTTTGTAAGTTTTTTTAATTGCAAACTTTTTTATTTGGTCAAAAAGCTCGTATTTTGTTTAAAATTTATTTTTTAATAGACTATAATGATATCTTCTTTGGGAAATTCTTGTTTACCCATCAATAAAAGGTGGGTAATACTACCCATCAACATGGGTTGTGTTACCCACCTTTTATTGATGGGTACTCAAGTTGTCACCATCTTCTTTTTATTTGAGAGCAACCTTTTTTATTTTTTTTTGGAGAGAGAGAGAGAGCAACCCTTCTTTCTCTCAAAAACACGATATTATTCTTTGGGGGTTAAACTTTGTAAGTTTCTTTAATTGCAAACTTTTTTATTTGGTCAAAAAGCCCGTATTTTATTTAAAATTTATATTTTAATAGACTATAATGATATCTTCTTTTTATTTTTGGGAGCAACCTTTTTTTTTTTAGAGAGAGAGAGCAACCCTTCTTTCTCATTTTGGCATCATGTTGTTTTTGGATTTCTAAACTGTTGTATTTGGATTTCCAAATTATATTTTGAAAGAGAATATCTACCAAAGTTGTTACTAGGTTGAGTCACGACCATGTCGCTCTCTTTAAGACGTTTCGTGACACTGCTCAAAATTGTGATAGACAGACTATCAACCACGCCGCCTCCAGGATAAAACAAGTCCAGTTACAGCTGTGCGGTTAACTATTGCACCGTAGAAAACCGTTCGAGATTTACACCTCCAATATGGTACTTAGACCACTCTTTAATACTGAAATCATTCTAATATGGTATTGTGACCACTCTATTATGGTGCTAAGACCACTCAAATATGGTGTTATTACCATTCTAACCTTTAAGTTCTCCAAAAATTCAATATGGTACTACAACCACTCAAATATGATGATACCACCATTCTGACTTTTTAACTTCTTCAAGAGTAGAAAAATATTGAAAGAATATTTATATACCGTTAAGATCATTCTTAATTCCGACGTGACATTATTTTTCCAAAAGGGACTATGATCTTAAATTACTCTTTATTCTGAAGGGACATATATTATCGAATGGACTATGTTCTTAAGACCTTTCTTAATTCCGAAGGGACATTATACCAAATAGGGAGTAAGATCTTAAGAACACTCTTAATTCCGAAGGGACAAAAAAGGGGATGAGGAGAAGAATAACTCGTTAACACAAGCTAGAGGGAGAAGAGAGAAAGAGTTCTCGACAACTCAATAGAACTCTTTGGTGTGTTTTTTGAACTGAGTGGAGTCCTCTATTTATATAGAGATTTTGTAACTGTTTTAGCTAAAATTGGGGCAACAGTTACTCTAATGGATGAGATCAAAAGGAAACTTAATCACTAATCATTTCAACAACATATGTGGATAAGATCAAAAGGAAACAAATTCACAAAAGTGGACGAAACAAACTCATTGATATGAATGAAGGAAAGATAGGAAACTCAGTTGAATTCTTATTCTTATCACAAACAACATAAGCTAAATTTATGGGAAGTGATATTCATAAATAAAAATAATAATTACTATTATTTTTATCATTATCAAGTATTTAAAATTAAATACCGCAATTTAAACACTACTAATGTATGTGTTCTATTTTATGTGGGACTTCCACTCTCAATTTTTTCAATTCACATCACACAAGCTCAGAGTCTTATTACTTGGTGTTTAATTTTTCAATTTCCTCCCAACTTCACACCAATGTTCCAACAACCCCCCACTTGAATTTAAAAAATGGTTTCGATAGTAACGTCAAAACATTTCTATAAGGTTGCTAATAAACAATGGTGTCGCCTACAACTTGAACCTTTGCATAGTGGAAACTATTCTGATTTAACAAGAGTTGCTTACAGCATTGAACTCTATCTTAGACATTGAGTCCGCACACAAACCTTTTCCTAAGGTGTATTCTAAAATCCTGTGCGTTTATGGCCCTGCACGTCTATCCCAGTTTTAACGAATGCTCTAGGTATTCTGCCCCGAATTCCATAGGAACTTGCCTCAGTTCCACATTCGTATAGGCGAGTCTATCAAGAGTACTCATGTAGCTATGTACTCCACTCAACATAGAGTATAGATCTCATTAAGAGTTTCTATTATCTCATCCTCCTATCGCTGCATGATTCATGCTTTCTTAATTAATTCATAGCATGTTCTATCACCCATGACTTGTTATTACCCATTGAACCTATTTCTTGGGATCTTCAGTCATTTAGGTCGAGTTACCATCACTTGTGATCTTTAGGCATTAGTCCCATCCTATTGGATGTGTTTATGACTTTCTTTCTATTAATTACTTTCGTCAAAGGATTGACTAATTCTTTATCAGTACGTACATGATATACTTTAACCGTTTCTTTTGGGAGTAGCTAGCTCTCTAATTTGTTATGTGTTCGTGCCTTAATTATCGTCCCTTACTATTGCAGTAATGATTCTCAATTTCGTAATAGCTGTAGTACTATCACAATGAATTAACACTCCTGGAAACGATTTTACCCACTAGGGGATCTCAACTAGCAAGCATTTTCTCAACTTGCTTCTTCACTAGTTTTCTCTAGTGCTCTCATCTCAGATTCATTCCGTAGTGGATTGAGTCAATATCATATGTTTCACTAACAACTCCTCCAGTGATGCTCAATGTGCAGTCACTGGTCGCTTCAGACTCATCTGAAGGATGTTCTATTTTGTATCTTGTACCATTCAAGTACAATAGGATACTGCTCAAAATGTAATCCTAGTGTCATAGTTTTCTTAAGGCACCTTATGAATCTTTCAATAGCATGTCAATGCTTCTCATCCGTCTACTGGTAAACTTGCATAAGAGTTCCAAGACATGGGCAATGTCGAGTCTAATACATTCATTGGCAAAACTTAGGACTGCCAATAATGCTCATATATTCTATTTGTCTAATTCTATCTCAAGAGTTCTTGAAGATTTTTACACTTGGATCATATGGTATGCTTGCAAGTTTGCAGTCAAATAATTACATTTCCTTAAGATCTTCTCAACATTGTGAGATTGATCAAAAAATTTCTCTTTTCTGATCTAGTAATCTTGAAACCAAGAATTACTTCAACTTCGCCTATGTCTTTCTTATCAATGTTGTTGATAAACAATGATTTCTCATAATTTATAGCATGACTCTTTGAACCAAATATGAGCAAGCCGTCTGCATTGAGACATATGATAATGTAAATGTTATTTCCATATTTGTAGTGAATACATTTGTCACTTTCATTCACTTTATACTCATTCGATATCTTTAGGTTGTCAAATTTTTCATGCCATTTCTTAGGAGTTTATTTTTAGACCATGCAAAGATTTTTCTAACTTGTTGACCTTGTTTTCTTGTCCTGAATCAAAAAATCTTCTGGTTCTTCCATATAGATTTCTTCTTCTAGTTCACCATTTAATGAGACAACTTTCACATCCATTTGGTGTACTATCAAGTTACGAACATCGACTAAAGGGACTAGCACCCTTATGGATATGATTCGATTGACTGGTGACTAAGTGTCGAAGAAATATATATTTTTTCTCCTTGCCTAAAACCTTTTTCTACAAGGTCAGCCTTGTATTTAGCAACCGAACCATCAGGTTTTAGTTTCTTTTTCCAAAATCCAAATACAACCGATTAGTTTGCAACCAGGAGGCAAGTCAACTAGGAGTCATGTTTCGTTAGACTCTAGAGAATCCATTTCATCGTTTACTGTTTTTTTAACAAAAGTTAGCATCCAATGAAGACAAAGCTTCTTGAAGGCCAAATGGATCCTCTTCCAATATACAAACCATATAATTAGATTTATACTCTTTAGCAATTATAGCTTTCTTACCTCTTTAAGGTTCTATAACATCTCGTACGATGTTTTCATAACTATTTCTGATTATTGGAATGTGATCAGATGTAGTGCCCCCACTTGCTCTAAATTTAAAAGAGAATTTATTTTGCCCCCACTAATGTCGTGCTTTCAGTGCCCCCACTATTCTTTGTTTAAAGGGGTATTTATTTACATAGAAATCGGTATCGTTTAATTTTATGCTCACTTTAGCATTTAGTTCATAAAACTTATATGCTTCGTTATTTATAGCATACCCAATGAATACACACTCATAGGCTTTACTAATGAGTTCAACTCTCTTGGGGTCCAGAATCCAAATATAGTCCAGACAATTCCAAGTTCAAAAAATAAGACAAGTTGGGTTGTCTTTTCTTCAAAACTTCAAAATTTCAATTTTTGTTATAAAAATTGAACATATCAAGCATATCAATTTTATTTTTCAAAATTTACAGTCATCAATAAATATGATAAAATATTTTTTTATCATTTCTAGTTTATGTGCCATCAAGTTCGCACATATCATAATTTATTAAGTTTAGAGGTTCAAATTCTCTAAACACTGATTTATGTGAACTTTTGGTTCATTTATTTTGACTGCAAAAAAATAAAATTTTATAGTCATATAACTTTGGAATTAAGTCCAAGTTACTCAAGTTTAAAATTAAACGCTTGTTCACATGATAAATTTTGACATGTCAAATATTAAAATCACACAACTTATAAAATAGAAGGAGAATTTAATTTTGAACATACCATCAAAGACGCAGTCTTTTCCCCACAAGAATGCATGGTGCACAAGTCCCTCTTTAAATCTGAGTCAACTCAATCTTATTCAGTAGATATCTGAAATTCAGATTATTTCTTATTTTGGAGTGTCGCGGTGATTTTCGGAGATCAAGCTATTGATTAGCATTGACTCACTAATTTTATTTCACGACTGAACTTTTAATTTTTTAAATGAAAAGTGGAAAAAAGTTCTAAATTACCACATTTTTAAAAATTAGGGTTCGGGGGTTAGTTACGTTTAGGGAAGGTGTTAGCACCCTAAACGTTCGTAGTACTCTACGAGAACCTCTTGATTTTATTTATTTATTTTGGCTATAACTTGCTTATTATTTTTTTGTTTAGAAAGAAAAGAAAGAATGAATTAGAATAATGTGAAAGGAAAATAAAATGTTTTTTTTTGTATTTTTTATGATTTGGAAGGACAAGGTCCTCTGCCTACGTACCCGTGAGGGATCAAAACCTCGTAGTTCGGGGTAAAAATGACGTTTGATTTGTTTGGTGTTTTTTATTGATTTTAAAAAAAGTTTTAAAAATAAAAGCCAAATGGCAAAATGGGATTGGTTTGTGTTTTTTATTTTGAAAATGATTAAAGTGTAATTAAAGTGGATTAATGATTTTTTTAAAGAAAATAAAAAGAAAAAAAAACGGACACTTGATTGAAAATCAAGGTTTATTAAGAAAAGATTTTTTGATTTTGATTATTTGAATGTTTTTGTATTTTTTTGATAATGGACTAAGACTAAAACGTAACTAAAAATTAAAGGCGAGGAATTTCCGTAGTGACGTTGGATCACCACGAAACCCTTTGAAAATAAACTAACCTAATATTTTTGTATTTTTTTTTTAATAGCGAAATAAATAAAAATAAATAAAAAGACGTAAAGCAGAATAAATAAATGTGAGTGTCAGTGCATATTCTCATTAATATTTACATCGGTCCTAAATACATTCTAATAAAATAAAATAAAATATGACAAAATGATAAATAAAGGAAAAAAACCTAAATTGCAAATGCATGAAAAGAAATACGCTAAGATTAAAACTAAAATGAAAATGTATGAAATAAAAAGGAAAATAAAAAATAAAGAAAATGCATGATGTGTTGAAAATAAAAGGGCAATAAAATGCATGGTAATAATTAAAAACTAAAAAAAAAATAAATGCATGAAATAGTAAAAAGAAATAAAAAATAAATAAGAAAAGGAAGAGGGGTGCAGAAAAGGATTAGGGGGATGGGAAGAGTAATCAGAGAAAGGGGGCAGAGGAAAAAATGGGCCGAAAATGGGCTGAGGGAGAAGAGGAAGAAAATCAGACCGGTTCGGTTCAAGTGAACCGAACCGGTTCAAGATTTACATAAAATAGCCAAGGGGCTGGTTTTTTTCATTTTCCAATCTTCTTTCTCTCTCTTCTCCCCATCATCTCTTCACTCCTCTGATTTCCCTCTACTCTCTCTTATGCTCTCATTTTTTTTTACAACAAAAATCAAAAGAAAAAAACCTAGATCTAAAAGAAAGAAATCCTTCACCTCTCCTTCTTTGGACTCGGTTTTATGAATGGTTGTGACTGTAGTGATTCGAATTCGGTTTGAGTGGTTATGTGGTCGATTTGGTTTGTGGTTACTGTTTCAATTCGAATTCGGTTTGAGTGGTTATTTGTGTGTGTTGTGGCCGTGGATCGTATGGTTGGGTTGAGGAGATTTGGGAGCAGCTGAGTGTTTGTGTATGTGGGTGTATGGGAAGGCGCACGTGTGTTCTGGTATGGGGGGAGAGGAGGAGTGGGTGTGTGAGTTGTGGGAGGGGGTTGGAGCGTGGTACGGCCGTACGGGTTGTTTGTGGTGTTAGGGTCGTATGGGGTGGTGGAGGAGGAGTGGATGGCCGTGAGTATTGTGTGTTTGGGTGAGTTTGTTGTGTTGCTGTTGCTGTTTGTACGAGAGTGGGTGATTGTACGGTTTCTGAGTTGTGTGAGATTTCAGTGATGCTGGGAAATTTTGTGTTCTGAGTGAATTTTTGTTGGTAATTGGCTCTTTGTTCTTTGTGTTTTTTTTGATACTGAATCCCCCTTTGATGAATTCGTCCCCCCTTTTTTATTATGCCAAGCCAGTTTAAATCCTTTGAAAGCCATTAACAACTCATAAATTTGATCAGTCAACCAAACCTAAACAAGGCAAGGATTAATTGACACTGACTCATTAAAACAATAAGTCAATGTCAACTCTAAATAAATTAAATTAAAAAAATGTGTATATAAAAAAAAACGAAAATAAAAATAAAATAAAAAGAAAATGATAAAGATAAAAAAAAAGGATAATAAAATGAAAAAGGAAATAAATAAAAAAAATAAAATAAAAATAAAAATTAACAAAAATAAAAAAAAATAATAATAATAAAAGACTGTCGCCTTCGGAACCAAAAAAAAAAAGAGGTATTTTAAAATACCTCCCTGTCAAAATTTTGTCTGAAACGACGAACAAATTCTGACCTAAAAAGACAAATGAAAAAAAGGAATTTTAGGTCAAAAATTGGGGTATGACAGATGCCCCTATTTAAGTTTCTTCGTCCGGAGATTTGAAGGGAAAGCCTTGGATTCGACGGGTCGAAGGGACTTAAATACAGAGTACACCAATTTTGGACCTAACAAAACAGATGTGAAATGCTCGTGATGCAAAGGTGAATGCAAGACGGCGAAGATGACTTGACTGGGGACAAAACAAAACAAAAGGATACCTGAGTTCATTAAAGAAAAGGGATCCGACTCCACTGGGGGATAATATAGTTCCACTGGGGAAGAGGTCAACCATCGTATTGATAGCTGAAAAAGGAAGTATGGTATGGGAACGACACCGACCACAAGCTGCCCGTTTGTAGAGCTTGCCACTTGAGGTGAAGACGGAAACAAAAGTAATATGTTACTGACGACGAGAAACAAAGGTGAATGTCAGCTGTTCGGGATGTAGCCGAACTTGCCACTGACGACATGATAAGAGATAAAATGTCAGCTGCTCGGGATGTAGCCGAACTTGCCACTGACGACAGGATAGATGATAAAATGCCAGCTGCTCGGGATGTAGCCGAACTTGCCACTGACGACATGATAAGAGATAAAATGTCAGCTGCTCGGGATGTAGCCGAACTTGCCACTGACGACAGGATAGATGATAAAATGCCAGCTGCTCGGGATGTAGCCGAACTTGCCACTGACGACATGATAAGAGATAAAATGTCAGCTGCTCGGGATGTAGCCGAACTTGCCACTGACGACAGGATAGATGATAAAATGCCAGCTGCTCGGGATGTAGCCGAACTTGCCACTGACGACGTGATAGATGATAAAATGCTAGCTGCTCGGGATGTAGCCGAACTTGCCACTGACGACATGATAGTAAAAGGTATGCACAAGCTGTTCATTAAGGAACTGTCACTTGGCGAAAATAGGGTGACATCTTTGGACCAGACACACTGGGGATGACACTTGGGGACAAAGAGAGTTAGAAATTGTTCATGACCGATTGATGTGAAAAACAAGGCTCAGGGTGGTTAATGCAACCATGTATTGAATGATGTTACGTGCATGTTGTGTATGCATGAATGTGTATATGCATGAATGTATGAATGTATGTAAGACAATACGACTTGTATGACTGTATGGAGGATTGACTTGTATGATGGTATGACTGACGAACTTGATGAGACAAGACTGGACAGGTGAGATGGAAAGTGGACCGACGACGCAGTACCAACACTCAGCAATCTTCATTGGGGATGATGCCATTGGGGGCATATCAAGACATTGACGGGGTAAAGCCCGATGTATGCAACAACCGGTGGGGAGTAACTACTTCCTGGGGGAATCATGCTAATCCATAGACCTGGCAGAAGAAATGGTGTCTATGTGGTCATGCTTTTCTTTTGTTTTTTCTTTTTGAATCCCTAACTTTTGCCTGGACCGCCCTTTCGGGTTTTCAGTCCACCGGGAATATATTCTTTTTTGTGTGCCCCTAATTTTTGCCTGGACCGCCCTTTCAGGTTTTCGATCCACCGGGACGCTCATTTTTGCCCAAGCCGCCCTTTCGGGTTTTCGACTTACCGAGCTCTTTTCTTTTTCTTCTTTCTTTTTCTCAAGCAATTGACCATGTTTAACCTGCTGAGTTTGTTCGTTCTCAGGATAACCGTTGACGCATACTTCACTTATTCATGTGTTCAGAGAGAATGTGTTTGTTATTTATGTTTTCCAACAAAAAAAGATTTATGATTTTTTTGAAAAATATTTTGCTTCAAGTACTACCATCAAAAATAGAAGAAATTTTATAAACAGATTAAATGGGAATTCCAAATAAAAAGCACAGGCTCAAATTTATTCAACAGAGTGGTGACCCGCCAATGGCGTGGCTCCACGGATCTCACAAAGTCTGGAAAATGGTAAATATATGGGGAAGGTACATTGAACACAAATAACCGCTATTCTCCCTAACAACTTTGAATTCCGCCGTTTGGATGCTTCAGATTCAGAGTCTTTTGGACCGCTAATGTGCCCCAAGTGAGTAGAGATCAGACCAATGCAGTTACTTTGTCTTTGGATCCTTAACTTTTGCATAGATCGCCCTTTCGGGTTTTCGATCTATCAGGATGATTATTTTCTGTTCCATGTCTCTAATTTTTGCCTGGACCGCCCTTTCGGGTTTTCAGTCCACCGAGACGCTCATTTTTGCCTAAGCCGCCCTTACGGGTTTTCGACTTACCGAGCTGTTCTTTTATTTTTAGACAAAGTATTTCTTGACTGCATCGGCGTTCACAGGACGGGGAAGCTCATCACCATCCATAGTCGTAAGAGTCATTGCACCACCAGAGAAAGCTCTCTTGACGACATATGGGCCTTCATAGTTAGGCGCCCATTTGCCCCTGATGTCCGGTTGGAAAGATAAAATCTTTTTGAGCACAAGGTCTCCTTCTTGAAATTCGCGGGGACGAACCTTCTTGTCAAATGCTTGTTTCATCCTCTTTTGATATAGTTGACCATGACACAAAGCAGCCAAGCGTTTTTCTTCAATCAAGTTCAGCTGATCATACCTACTCTGACACCATTCAGCCTCAGACAATTTGGCCTCCATCAGAACTCTCATCGACGGGATTTCGACCTCTACAGGGAGCACTGCTTCCATGCCGTAGACTAAAGAGAAAGGGGTTGCCCCTGTTGAAGTGCGTACCGAGGTACGGTACCCATGCAGAGCGAATGGTAACATCTCATGCCAGTCTTTGTAAGTGATTACCATTTTCTGGACAATCTTCTTGATGTTTTTATTTGCGGCTTCGACAGCACCATTCATCTGAGGTCTGTAAGGAGAAGAATTATGATGCTCGATCTTGAACTCTCTGCACAACTCCTTCATCATCTTGTTGTTCAAATTTGTTCCATTATCCGTGATGATTCTATTAGGCACACCGTAACGACAGATGATATGGTTCTTGATGAAACGGACTACAACTTGCTTGGTCACATTGGCATAAGATGCCGCTTCGACCCATTTGGTGAAGTAATCAATGGCCACTAGAATGAACCGATGTCCGTTTGAAGCCTTTGGTTCGATCCTTCCAATCATATCAATGCCCCACATAGAGAAAGGCCACGGAGAGGAAAGGACACTGAGGGTAGTTGGGGGAACATGAATCTTGTCGGCATAAATCTGACACTTGTGACATTTCCTGGCATGTTTATAACAGTCAGATTCCATCGTCATCCAGTAGTAACCCGCTCTCAACAACTTTTTAGCCATTGCATGCCCATTGGAGTGAGTTCCGAAGGAGCCCTCATGTATCTCACTCATCAACCTCTCTGCTTCACGTTCGTCTACACATCTGAGTAATACCATGTCGAAGTTCCTCTTGTACAAAATATCTCCATTCAAAAAGAAATTACCAGACAATCTCCTCAAAGTCTTCTTGTCTTTACTGGAGGCTCCAGGTGGGTATTCTTGACTCTGGAGGAAACACTTAATATCATGAAACCACGGCTTATCGTCAATGACCTCTTCAACTGAAAATACATGTGCAGGCCTTTCAAGACTTTGGATTCTGACCGTTGGCAGGTCATTCTGATGGCTTACTTCATACATGGAAGACAAGGTTGCTAAGGCATCTGCCATCTGGTTCTCATCACGAGGAATGTGGTGCAGTTCAACCTTGTTGAAGAAGGTTAACAAACGCCTTGCATAATCTTTGTAAGGAATCAAGCCGGGGTGGCGAGTTTCCCATTCTCCTTTGATCTGATTGATAACAAGTGCTGAATCCCCGTAGATATCAAGGTTCTTGATTCTCAAGTCGATGGCTTCTTCGATGCCCAGGATACATGCTTCATACTCTGCCATATTGTTCGTGCAATCAAACTGTAACCTTGCAGCGAAAGGGAGATGATTACCTTCAGGAGTGATAATAACTGCCCCAATTCCATTACCGTAGACATTCACGGCCCCATCGAATATCAAGCCCCATCTGGACTCGGGATCTGGACCCTCTCCAAGCAATGGTTCATCACAATCTTTCATCTTTAAGTACATAATCTCTTCATCGGGAAAGTCAAACTTGATAGGTTGGTAATCTTCAACCGGTTGATGCGCCAAATGATCGGCCAGGACACTGCCTTTGATTGCTTTCTGGGTGCGGTATTCAATATCATACTCGGATAACAACATCTGCCAACGAGCAATTCTTCCTGTTAAGGCCGGCTTCTCAAAGATATACTTGATTGGATCCATTTTGGATATCAACCAAGTGGTGTGGTTAATCATGTAATGGCGAAGGCGTTTGGCTGCCCAGGCTAGTGCACAGCAAGTTTTCTCAAGTAGGGAGTATCGAGACTCACAATCTGTAAACTTCTTGCTCAGGTAATAAATAGCATGCTCCTTCCTTCCGGTTTCATCATGTTGTCCGAGCACACAACCCATGGAATCTTCTAACACAGTTAAGTACATGATCAGTGGTCTTCCTTCGACTGGAGGGATAAGAATTGGAGGCTCTAGTAGATACTCTTTGATGCTGTCAAAGGCTCTCTGGCAGTCTTCTGTCCAAACAATCCCCTGGTCTTTACGGAGTAGTTTGAATATTGGCCCACAGGTGGCAGTCATGTGAGAGATGAATCTGGAGATGTAGTTCAGACGCCCCAGGAACCCTCTTACTTGTTTTTCTGTTTCTGGAGCAGGCATTTCTCTGATGGCTCTGACTTTATCGGGGTCTACTTCAATTCCCTTCTGACTGACGATGAACCCCAAGAGTTTTCCGGATCTAACACCAAACGTACATTTGTTGGGATTCAGACGAAGTTGGTACTTTCTCAGCCGTTGAAACATCTTTAGCAAATACTCAGCATGTTCTTCTTCAGTGCCTGACTTAACAATCATATCATCCACGTACACTTCTATCTCTTTGTGCATCATGTCATGAAAGAGAGTGGTCATGCCTCTTTGGTAAGTGGCGCCTGCATTTATCAGACCAAAAGGCATTACTTTGTAGCAGAAAGTGCCCCAAGGCGTGATAAAGGACGTCTTTTCTCTGTCTTCGGGTGCCATTTTGATTTGATTGTAACCGGAGAAACCATCCATGAAGGAGAAAACTTTGGACTTAGCAGTGCTATCAACCAATACATCGATGTGAGGCAAAGGGAAATCATCTTTAGGACTGGCCCTATTCAGATCTCGGTAGTCGACGCACATTCTGACCTTACCATCTTTCTTCGGGACCGGAACTATGTTGGCCAACCATTGAGGATACTCAGATGTGACAAGGAAGCCTGCGTCAATTTGCTTTTGCACCTCTTCTTTGATCTTGAGAGCCATATCGGGACGAGTTCTTCTCAACTTCTGCTTGATTGGTGGGCATTCAGGTTTCAAGGGCAAACGGTGCTCCACAATACGGGGGTCTAAACCTGGCATATCCTGGTATGACCATGCGAACACATCAGTATATTCTCTGAGCAGTTCAATCACCCTCTGTTTGACAGTCTCTTCAAGCAAAGCCCCGATCTTGATTTCCTTTTTAACTTCCTCAGATCCCAAGTTGATCACCTCCACCGCTTCTTCATGAGGCTGAATGGCTTTCTTCTCATGTTCTAGTAACCGGGCAATCTCATGTGGAATTTCCTCGTCCTCCTCCTCTTCGGCTTCATAGACAGGGAACTCAAAGTTGGGAGAGAGCGTAGGGTTATCGTGTTCAACGGGCTCATTGATGTTTAGTCTGCATATATGATTCATGATTGATTTTAGAGAATGAGTGAAAAATGCAGACCTTTTGAAATTGATTAAAAAAAACAAAAAATATTTTGGGTTTTTTGTGTTACCATTTTCCAGAAAAAGCAATAAAAAGAATTGGAATAAGCAACATTCTTCATTAATGGTGAAAGTACTTGAAGCAAAATAGCCCTACATGATTACACTTTCGCTCGGGCAAGCCGAAAGGATTTTATTGAAAGAAAAACAAAAACAAGAAACACATTACTTTGACACGTGAATGACTAAAGGCACGTCAACAGCATCCCAATTACAAACAAGCCCTCCAGGTGTCACAAAAGCAGGTATCATTTCTTCAGAACCATCCAAGACAGCATTGGCTTCGGGCGGGGTATTGATGGACCCGGCACTATGAAAGGTGCCACTAACAGAGTCCAAGCTAACACCGTACTTAGAGCCGCTTGCAGAGGAAGCAAAACCCAGTCCCTCGCGATTCTTGTTTTTTGGCAACTGCACAACCTTTCCCCATCCTACACCTGTTCCTTCCTCCACCACCTTCTGTGCGCTCTTCCAGGTGGCAAAAGACACTTCACTCTTCTCTGGCCCCTTACCTTCCACAGTCAGACCTTGGAAAGAGGTTCCTTCTGTTTCATCGGCACCAATAAAGGAGAAAGCTGACAAGTGGCTTATCAACATGGCTTCTTCACCGCTTACAGTTATTAGCTTCCCGTTCTTTACGAACTTCAACTTTTGATGCAGTGTAGACGTCACTGCTCCGGCTTCATGGATCCATGGTCGGCCCAACAAACAACTGTATGCCGCTTGGATATCCATCACTTGAAAGGTAATCTGAAATTGGTGTGGTCCAATCGTGATAGGCAGGTCTACTTCTCCGATCACCGACTTCCTTGAACCATCAAAAGCCTTTACTATTACTCCGCTCCTCCTTATGGGTGTACCCTTGTAGGAAAGTTGATCAAGAGTTGATTTGGCCATCACATTCAGAGACGAACCGGTGTCCACAAGTACATTCGACAGTGCATCAGACTTGCAGTTCACCGATATATGCAATGCCAGGTTGTGATTCCTACCTTCTGCTGGGAGTTCTTCATCACTAAAACTCAGATTGTTACATGCAGTGATATTACCCACTATTCCACCAAACTGATCAATCGTCACATCATGATCCACAAAAGCTTGGTCCAAGACCTTCATCAAGGCATCTCTATGAGTGTCAGAATTCAATAATAAGGACATCATAGATATCTTCGACAAGTTTGCATCAACTGATCAATCACTTTGTACTCGCTTTTCTTGATTAACTTCAAAAGTTCGTCTTGATCAGAGTCTCCACTGGCCCCACTAGACTGGCCCATCTCCTTGCTTCCACTAGGACCAAATACTGGCAGTTGTTCAATCACCGGATCACTTACTTTCTTCGGGAGCGCTGCTGGGATGACACGCCCGTTCCTCAATATCTTGTTATCACTTGCAATGTTGTCGACAGAAGTTAGAGAGGGTAAGGGTACCTCTCGCCCATTTTCCAACATCGTGGCCTGGTATCTGTATGGGATGGCTTTTCCGGAAGTATACGGCACAGGTCCCGGCAAACAGATCACCAGAGGAGTAGTAGTTGACCTTTCACTGTTGTATGCTATTTCCACCCGTTCTGGGATGCTGAACTCAGGTGTAATGACACACACCTCCTTCTCCTTCTTCGAGATGAGCAACTCCCTCCTGTCCATCAACCCTTGTATATCACCCTGCACTTTCTGACATCCTCTTGGGTCTACAAGGCACACTTCGCATGCTGTATGATCGTGACTAAACAAATTCACCTCGCACATCTTGATATGCATTGGAACCAGTGGGGTCTGAACATGTTGGACATTAAGAATGATACTATCTTTGCAACAGTCTTGTACCATATTAACAGACGGTCCATGATTCGGTAGAGGGTTAGCCTGAACATTTGGGTCCTGGTCTCGGAAGGACAAGATGTTGGCTTGGATCAATTTTTGCACTTCTCTCTTTAAAGCAAAGCAGTGTTCAACGTCATGGCCTGGTGCCCCTTGGTGGAAGACACAGGTGCGGTCAGCTCGGTACCAACCAGGTAGCCTTTCGGGTATTTGAGGAGGCGGCCTTGTCTGTACCAGATTTTTCTCAAGCAAAGCTGGGAGCAACTCTGCGTATTTCATAGGGATTGGGTCAAACTGTTGGTTTCTTGGCATATGGCTTTGTGGATGGAGTGGTTGGGGGGCTTGAGGTCGGGGCTGTTGCTGGTAGTACGGTTGTTGATGAGGCTGTTGATAATGTTGATGGGGCTGTTGGTAAGGTGGTTGAGGTTGTTGGTAAGGTCTTTGTGGAGTTTGTAGTTTGTAGTTTGAATTTTGGGCAGTATTAGTGGATGGTGAAATGGCAGCAATGTGTTGGTAGGAAGGGTATCTTTGTTGTGGTCTCCCGTGAGCAACCATACTGACCTCATGTTCCTTCTTTCTTGGGAAGTGATTCCCGAACTTCTTCCCACTGTTGGCGGGGGTACTCTCTTTAATCAGACGTCCTTCCCGGACTCCTTCCTCCAGGCGCATACCCATGTTTACCATCTCAGTGAAGTCACTGGGTGCACTCGCAATCATTCGCTCGTAATAAAATGAACCAAGAGTATTCAGGAAAATCTTGGTCATTTCTTTCTCCTCCAAAGGCGGGTTGATTTGAGCAGCAATTTCCCTCCATCTTTGAGCATACTCTTTGAAAGTCTCCTTGTCCTTTTGAGCCATGGCCCGGAGTTGATCTCTGTCTGGGGCCATGTCCAGGTTGTACTTGTATTGGCGGACGAAGGCTTCTCCCAAATCATTGAAAGTTTGGATCTTGGTGCTGTCCAAACTCATGTACCATTTTAAAGCTGCGCCAGTTAAGCTGTCCTGGAAGTAGTGGATGAGCAATTGGTGGTTATCAGTCTGGGTGGACATCTTCCGAGCATACATCACCAAGTGGCTTTGAGGGCAAGTGTTCCCCTTATACTTTTCGAACTCAGGGACCTTAAATTTGGGCGGGATCTTAACATTTGGCACCAAACAGAGGTCGTGGGCATTTTTCCCAAACAGATCTTTTCCCCGGAGGGCTTTGATTTCCCGTTGTAACTCTTCAAACTTCTCTTGGAAATCATCCATTCGATCCTGGGCCCCTACACTTTCCGTGTGAAAGATGGGTTCATTGTCGTACGGGGTTGTATGAATCATTGGAGCTGAAAAGGCCATAGTAGCCTGAGGAAAAGTAACACCGGGTTGAGGAGCAGAAGTTGCAACAGGAATAGGGATGAATCCTTCTCCGGAGCTAAAAGGCATGCCCCATGGATATCTGTCAGGCATTGTGTATTGTGGAGCACTGGTGTGCGCTGTCGGAGCCGAAGTAGTTGCAGTTGTCGGCTGAGCTGAAGAGCTAGGGGAAGGAGGCGTTGGATGAACTTGTGCGGCTGCCAGCAGCTTTACCAACTCTGTCAATTCTTCCATCTTGGTCCGCATGGATGTCATTTCCTCCCGGAGTGCCTGATTCTCTTGTTCCAAATGTTCCATTCTTTTTCTCTGATATGCCCTAGTGTTGTAAGTTAGTTTCTGCTGAGGACGTCGGGCCACTTTCTTGGACTAGGCAGATGGACCTTTGGAAAAAAACAAGACGTGAGACTCGGCTTGAGAAACTATGAATGCAATATGATGCATGATTATGCTTATGCAAAAAAGAAAGATATTTTATCGAAGGACTTTGTTGAAGTAATTGTAAACATTATGGTTTGAACATTCCGTTTAAGCATTAAGATATTACAAAATAATTCTTTTTGACAGATTACAAAATTTTGGAAATTAGAATCTAAACGTAAAACTCTAAAGACTTCAACTTAAGCTCCTGAAGTAGATGAATCCTCGGAATCTGAATGTGCACCAAAGAACGAATCCGTAAACCTTCGCTTCCTTTTAGAATCCTGGCTGAGCAAAGCATCTTTTTGCTGAAGCAAATCATCCTTTTCGATCATCCGTTGGTTCTGAATGAAAAGCTCGTGATTCTTCTGTGCTAACTTCCCTTTCAAGGTTTCATGCTCGCGTTCGAGTTCCTGGTACCTTCTCTTCCAAGTTTCCTTCTCTTGTTTTTCCTTGGTTAGCTGCTCCTGAAACTCTTCCTTGGTGTCAAAAGGGATAGGCAAGGATGATGGTGGGATGGTGGAGGATAGGTATCTAGGTAGGTGGTAGGGTAAGCCAAAACTCATGGTCCTATCAATAACCCACTGGGTATAAGATTCATGCACATAATCAAATTTCTTCCCCATCTGACTTCTGTTAAGTCTGCGGATGGTATTCCAAGCTTGCGCGAATCTCTCTCTCCTGTTTGAGTGGTCTCCGTGGTTAAGATAGAACTCAACGGTCAGGGCAAGGTTGTTTGGCTTTGTTTTCATTGGGTAACCGAACTGTCGACGGGCTAGAGAAGGGTTGTAGCTAATCCCGCCACGCATACCAAGAAGGGGTACGTTGGGGTATTCACCACAGCTAACAATAACTTTCCCTATGTCACAGGCTGCCTGGTACCAAACTATGTCTGAGGGATGGAGGGCCATGATTCTGTGGGACCAAGGAAGATCTTCGAGGTTAGCTTTGAAAGTATGAGTTTGAGGTAGGTGGGAGATAAACCATTTGTAGAGCAGTGGTGCACAGCAAAGAATAGTTCCACGGCCGGCTTGGGTACGGTCATGGATAGAGTGGTAGGTATCAGCTAGTAGAGTGGGTACAGGGTTTTTGGAGAGGAAGATTTTGATGGCGTGGATATCGATGAAGTTGTCAATATTCGGGAAGAGTACAAGGCCATATATGAGGAGGGCTAGGGTGGAATGGAAGGCAAGAGTGCTAGCTGCTTCAGCAAATATGGAGGCTTGTTGGTAGAGGAAGTGGGTGGGAAAACCTTGGAGACCTCCTTTAAAGGTAAGGTTTGCTTGGATGATGGAAGTTTCAAGGTGGAGAGCGGCTGCGATGTCGGAGGGTTTAGGGATAGGTTCTAGGCCATGGAACGGTATTTTGTCGGGCACGGGTAACCCAACCAGGTATGAGTATTCTTCAAGTGTAGGGACAAGCTGGTAGTCAGGAAAGGTGAAGCAATGGTAGAGTGGGTCATAGAATTGGACCAAGGTTTCCAGACATCCTTCCTCAACATCTACTCTAAGGATATTAAGCAGCCTTCCATGATGAGCTTGAAAATCCATTCGATCGTTTACTAAAGATCCTAGCTTCCTTAATTTTGACAAGTCTGGTTTCTTGAAAAGATACTTTTTAGTGCTTCTTCGTGGAATGTCCATATCTACAATGTTTACAAAAAGTTCATTTAAGTCCTTCGATGTTTTGGATGAAAAGGAAAAGAGTTTATGCATGGATGCATGTATGAATGATTATGCTAAAAAGCGGAGAAAACATGGTGAGGTTTAAGTCCATAAGGTAGGAGTCAAGGGTCAACACGCCATTTGGTAAGGACTATGGTTTCATTAGTACCTGTATCACGGGTTCTACCAAGTTCCCAAAGTCCTCAACCCCTTCCAAATATCGTCGGGTTACGAGATTGACTCCCGATCCAATAATATTTGTAAGAAAGTCTCGTTTGAGTGTAGTATCGCGTATCAACTAATTCAAGATTACTCTTGGTTAGTCACCGCACTACGTCCTAAAAGGCCAAGATGGGTTAAAGGTAACTAAAGGTCCTCAACTTCATAGGTCACTTGAAAATATCAATGCCGGACACGACTTACTCATGCCAACATAATAATACTTCCAAGATCCCTCCATTGAGCGGGGTTATCACATGTGTCACATCCGAAATTTACCCTCGGAAAGCCACTTTGATTATACCACCATCCTATCTTATGTTTCCCTCAAGTCCGGGTGTAGGACTTATCTCACCACTCACGTAAAAGGGAAAAAAAAACACATATGCACATATTTACACTTTTATTTTTATTTTAAGCAAGTTATAGCACAAAATAATTAAATAAACTCAAGTTAGGCTCAACCCTCTTAGGGAGTCCCCAGTGAAGTCGCCATTTCTGTCGCGGTGATTTTCGGAGATCAAGCTATTGATTAGCATTGACTCACTAATTTTATTTCACGACTGAACTTTTAATTTTTTAAATGAAAAGTGGAAAAAAGTTCTAAATTACCACATTTTTAAAAATTAGGGTTCGGGGGTTAGTTACGTTTAGGGAAGGTGTTAGCACCCTAAACGTTCGTAGTACTCTACGAGAACCTCTTGATTTTATTTATTTATTTTGGCTATAACTTGCTTATTATTTTTTGTTTAGAAAGAAAAGAAAGAATGAATTAGAATAATGTGAAAGGAAAATAAAATGTTTTTTTTTTGTATTTTTTATGATTTGGAAGGACAAGGTCCTCTGCCTACGTACCCGTGAGGGATCAAAACCTCGTAGTTCGGGGTAAAAATGACGTTTGATTTGTTTGGTGTTTTTTATTGATTTTAAAAAAAGTTTTAAAAATAAAAGCCAAATGGCAAAATGGGATTGGTTTGTGTTTTTTATTTTGAAAATGATTAAAGTGTAATTAAAGTGGATTAATGATTTTTTTAAAGAAAATAAAAAGAAAAAAAACGGACACTTGATTGAAAATCAAGGTTTATTAAGAAAAGATTTTTTGATTTTGATTATTTGAATGTTTTTGTATTTTTTTGATAATGGACTAAGACTAAAACGTAACTAAAAATTAAAGGCGAGGAATTTCCGTAGTGACGTTGGATCACCACGAAACCCTTTGAAAATAAACTAACCTAATATTTTTGTATTTTTTTTTGAATAGCGAAATAAATAAAAATAAATAAAAAGACGTAAAGCAGAATAAATAAATGTGAGTGTCAGTGCATATTCTCATTAATATTTACATCGGTCCTAAATACATTCTAATAAAATAAAATAAAATATGACAAAATGATAAATAAAGGAAAAAAACCTAAATTGCAAATGTATGAAAAGAAATACGCTAAGATTAAAACTAAAATGAAAATGTATGAAATAAAAAGGAAAATAAAAAATAAAGAAAATGCATGATGTGTTGAAAATAAAAGGGCAATAAAATGCATGGTAATAATTAAAAACTAAAAAAAAAATAAATGCATGAAATAGTAAAAAGAAATAAAAAATAAATAAGAAAAGGAAGAGGGGTGCAGAAAAGGATTAGGGGGATGGGAAGAGTAATCAGAGAAAGGGGGCAGAGGAAAAAAATGGGCCGAAAATGGGCTGAGGGAGAAGAGGAAGAAAATCAGACCGGTTCGGTTCAAGTGAACCGAACCGGTTCAAGATTTACATAAAATAGCCAAGGGGCTGGTTTTTTTCATTTTCCAATCTTCTTTCTCTCTCTTCTCCCCATCATCTCTTCACTCCTCTGATTTCCCTCTACTCTCTCTTATGCTCTCATTTTTTTTTACAACAAAAATCAAAAGAAAAAAACCTAGATCTAAAAGAAAGAAATCCTTCACCTCTCCTTCTTTGGACTCGGTTTTATGAATGGTTGTGACTGTAGTGATTCGAATTCGGTTTGAGTGGTTATGTGGTCGATTTGGTTTGTGGTTACTGTTTCAATTCGAATTCGGTTTGAGTGGTTATTTGTGTGTGTTGTGGCCGTGGATCGTATGGTTGGGTTGAGGAGATTTGGGAGCAGCTGAGTGTTTGTGTATGTGGGTGTATGGGAAGGCGCACGTGTGTTCTGGTATGGGGGGAGAGGAGGAGTGGGTGTGTGAGTTGTGGGAGGGGGTTGGAGCGTGGTACGGCCGTACGGGTTGTTTGTGGTGTTAGGGTCGTATGGGGTGGTGGAGGAGGAGTGGATGGCCGTGAGTATTGTGTGTTTGGGTGAGTTTGTTGTGTTGCTGTTGCTGTTTGTACGAGAGTGGGTGATTGTACGATTTCTGAGTTGTGTGAGATTTCAGTGATGCTGGGAAATTTTGTGTTCTGAGTGAATTTTTGTTGGTAATTGGCTCTTTGTTCTTTGTGTTTTTTTTGATACTGAATCCCCCTTTGATGAATTCGTCCCCCCTTTTTTATTATGCCAAGCCAGTTTAAATCCTTTGAAAGCCATTAACAACTCATAAATTTGATCAGTCAACCAAACCTAAACAAGGCAAGGATTAATTGACACTGACTCATTAAAACAATAAGTCAATGTCAACTCTAAATAAATTAAATTAAAAAAATGTGTATATAAAAAAAAACGAAAATAAAAATAAAATAAAAAGAAAATGATAAAGATAAAAAAAAAGGATAATAAAATGAAAAAGGAAATAAATAAAAAAAATAAAATAAAAATAAAAATTAACAAAAATAAATAAAAAAAATAATAATAAAAGACTGTCGCCTTCGGAACCAAAAAAAAAATGAGGTATTTTAAAATACCTCCCTGTCAAAATTTTGTCTGAAACGACGAACAAATTTTGACCTAAAAAGACAAATGAAAAAAAGGAATTTTAGGTCAAAAATTGGGGTATGACATGGAGCATGTATCACGTCCTAGAGAATAATTTTCTTTTCGGACGTGATTTGCAACTTCACATCTCTAATGTCAATGAATTGAATGTTGTTATAATATTCTAACAACACTTTCTTATTTACAGCAGTAGCATATGTTTTTGAATATAGCATAATCACAACAAACACGACGCGAAACACTAATGTTTATCCACCATTCACTTAATTCACCAACTAGATTGATTTAACTAGTCATATCAGTGAATTTCTTTTTAGTTAGGTTAAGCAGCGGAACAACAATTTACTTGTTCATATACTTGCAGGACATATGACCTGGTTTCTCGCAATTGTATTAAAAATAAATTGTGAACCAATGTCATTTCTTGATGGTGGTTACTGATTTTTGAAAATAAATTTCAAACAGATTAAAAGTCGCATATGTGAATTTCTTAGTGTTGTTGTTATAACAACAATCACATCATCGTTTCAGTCAAAAGATGTATTTCTATAGCCTGTTTTATCCTTGTTTTATTTTGGAACAATAAAGTTCGAGTTAATAATTTATTCGGTAGACATGGCAGATAGAAGCGTCTTAAAATTGTTGTTTTTGGATTTCCAAACTGTTGTATTTGGATTTCCAAATTCTATTTTGAAAGAGAATATCTACCAAAGTTGTTACTAGGTTGAGTCACGACCATGTCGCTCTCTTTAAGACGTTTTGTGGGACTGTCCAAAATTGTGCTAGACAGACTATCAACCACGCCGCCTCCAGGATAAAACAAGTCTAGCTACAACTGTGCGGTTAACTATTGCACTGTAGAAAACCGTTCGAGATTTACACCTTTAATATGGTACTTAGACCACTCTTTAATATTGAAATCATTATAATATGGCATTGTGACCACTCTATTATGGTGCTAAGATCACTCAAATATGGTGTTATCATCATTCTAACCTTTAAGTTCTCCAAAATTTCAATATGGTACTACAACCACTCAAATATGGTGATACCACCATTCTGACTTTTTAACTTCTTCAAGAGTAGAAAAATATTGAAAGAATATTTATATACCGTCAAGGTCATTCTTAATTCCGACGTGACAGTATTTTTCCAAAATGGACTTGAAGGGAAATCGACATATAAAGTGCAGCGGAAGTTTAAAAATTTTGATTTCCTTTCCTTGGATCATTACGAATATCACATGAATCAGTGATAGAGTTGTTACCTCTTAGTGCAGAAACTGTTTCTTTGATCACAGCTGAGCAAGTAAGCAAAGCCTCTACTCGTCCACACGAACGGCTTCCTTTGATTCCCGGTGCTAGCCAAGCGATCAGAGGTTAGGGAGAGAATAAGGGTTACGGTTTTACTCTAGGGTTAGACGAAAAAGCACTTGCTGATTTCAGCACTAGAGCTTCTATTTATAGAACTCCTTGCTGCACAAAATCAGCTTGAGCTTCAAAAGCCCATTAGCCCATCAGCTTCCGCTAACTAATTAGCGCTTATTGCTAAACGTACCCCATCATATAAGTACTACTTATATTTCTCCTTTTTACCGTTCTTTTGTGTGTGACCCTATAGGTTCTTGTAACGTTGGCAATAATATTAAATCCTATATTTAATATTATAAACAGTGAGCGGTATCTAGCAACACATCACTGCTACCCAAGTGACAAGAATGTCAAGTGATCTGATGAAACCTTTTCCATGATAATATCTATGTGTACGATTACTCCTTTGTCCTAATATCTTAATTGAACACAAGGCATAGATTACGTCACCCTTGTTTAGCTCAATATTATTTCTTGATCCCGAAATATACTGAACAACGAATAAGTCCAATATCTCATATTGACTTAATTCGGCATGGCCATGCATTTTTCCAGTCATATTCCATCAAGAGGCCTAAAGATATATCTCCTGTTATGAGGAGTGACAAATCCCATCTAGGACACTCATGTCCCTCAAGTGCCCATTAACCAACGTTATAGTCATCTTGTTACAGACAACGTTTGAATGGCAATAAAACACTTGAGTCCACATCTAGGGATCATAGTGGTTTCAGGTCTAAGAGTGATATACACTATTATCATTGTGAGAATAACTTATGACGATTTCATAACATACTATGTAGTATTCTCACGATGGGTCAATCCAGTATAAATGTTACTCCTAATACTTATACCTATGTATAGACTTAATATCTCATATTCATGACCCATGAGATGTGGTCATCAGTCTACATACATAATAGTCTCCATGCTTTAATATTATCCCAATTCATATTAAAGCTTGACTACGGATACATTTAAGAATAGTGTTCTTTCTGTTGATGTAATCTCATGATTAAGTCACACTTAATATTCCATCACATGAACTAACTATTCTAGGGACTTTATTTATCTTATAACAAGTGTAATAAAGAACGCCATATTTTATTCAATAATAAAAGTCATGATACATATAAAAGTTTGACATAAACTATTGGCCTCTAGGGCTTATACCAACAGGACTATGATCTTAAAAGTACTCTTTATTCCGAAGGGACATATATTATCGAAGGGACAATGTTCTTAAAACCTTTCTTAATTCCGAAGGGACATTATACTGAATAGGGACTAAGAACACTCTTAATTCCGAAGGGACAGAAAAAAGGAGATGAGGAGAAGAATAACTCGTTAACACAAGCTGGAGGAAGAAGAGAGAAAGAGTTCTCGACAACTCAATAAAACTCTTTGGTGTGTTTTTTGAACTGAGTGGAGTCCTCTATTTATATAGAGATTTTGTAACTGTTTTAGCTAAAATTGCGGCAGCAGTTACTCTAATGGATAAGATCAAAAGGAAACTTAATCACTAATCAGTTCAACAACATTTGTGGATAAGATCAAAATGAAACAAATCCACAAAAGTGGAGGAGACAAACTCATTGGATATGAATGAAGGAAAGATATGAAACTCAGTTGAATTCTTATTCTTATCACAAACAACATAAGCTAAATTTTTGGGAAGTGATATTCACGAATAAAAATAATAATTACTATTATTTTTATCATTATCAAGTATTTAAAATCAAATACCGCAATTTAAACACCACTAATGTGTGTGTTCTATTTTATGTGGGACCACCACTCTCTATTTTTTCAATTCACATCACACAAACTCAAAGTCATTACTTAGTGTTTAATCTTTCAATTTCCTTCCAACTTCACACCAATGTTCCACCACATTCACTATATCCATTCTCCCTTGTTTGCTTTCAAAATTAGCATTCACTATATGCATTCTCCTAATAATTTTTTCCAGTGCAATATACCTACTCTTGTTAATAATATAATAAATAAATATAACATTCAGTTACTTTTTTGAATAAGAGTTTTTTTTTGACAAATTTTAAGAAAATATATTATTGGGTATAAGTTTCCATTATTGTTAATAATACATAAAACAATAATTTCTCTCATGAAAATACATATTATTGGGTATAAGTATCCAATATTGTTAATAATTGGTTTTATAAAGTACAAACAATTAAATGAAAATAAGCATAAAACAAAATTTTAATGAATAAAAATTAATTTAATAATAATATAAATGAATATTAAATTAATATATTTAAATTACTTTTTAAAAAATTAAATTACGGAATACTTAAATATTAATTGATATAAGCTTTATTATGAATTAAGGATACCCTTTTACGTCATTTTACATTTATCAGCTAGTTGAACCGCTAATTTTACCAAACACTTCAATTAACTTTTCAGCTATCAATGATCAACCATCAACAAAAGATATCAACTATAAACTATCAGTCAACAACCATCAGCTATATGTTATCAGCTAGCTTATCAACTATCCGATATTTTTATTAAACAAAGCCTAAATGCATTATATTATTTTCATTTTTTTGACAAGATTATACTACTTTCATAAAATATATTAAGTTTTTTTTTTTTTTATACTATTGTAAGATTGATTTTATAAATGACCAAAATATAGGCTCAGTAGGTTCAATCTTGTCTATTTTTTTCTACTTTATTTTATTATTGACAAGGATTTTGTGTATTTTATTTTGTCTTGCATGGATGAAATTCTGATTAATAGACTACTTGAGAAAAAAAGTTATGAACCTCGATATATTTAAAATTATTGAAATATATTCAAAATTTACAATAATTTCTACATATTTTGAAAGTTCAAATAGAATACTCAATTATTTTGAATCAGACCTATTTAAAAAGCTATCAAATTAAATCTATATTGAGGAGTTAGATAGCTCAACTTATTTAAACTAAAAATTAATAAAACAAAAAACTAATATAACAATTATGTATTAACATTTGGCATTAAAAAAATGAGTGTTATTTGAACAACCATTTTTGTTGACAATTAGTGGGACAATCTAAGTATATATAAGAATATGAGTATTGACACAAAAACCAAATCAATAGAGAGAGAAAGTAAAAACAAAATGTGAGTATGAAAGAGAAAATTGGCACAAAAGTTGTCAAAAAAATAATTGTTCAAATATCATTTATCTAAAAAATCTAAACCGATATGACTTTACAGGTAATAAAATTAACTGGTGTAGTTATGAAACCGAAATCATTTTTTTAGGTAATAACCCAAAACACTCTGTAATTTGTGTATGGTAGGACACAAATTCACCCCATAAAAATAACACGAAGTTTCACATAGTAGTCAATCTCGACCATTGATTTATGATCAAACGGTTTAAATTATAAAATCAATTCTACGTAGCAAAACAATCTCAGTCATTGATTGAAGATCGGACAACCACATCTATTACAGCAGATGCTGTAACGCACCAAATCCAGTTTGGTGTATGCTATATATATATCGATCACACTACACCCAAGGCACTTTAAACTCGTATTTTTCTCTTCAGAGTAGTCTTTAAAATCCCAATCAATTACACCCTTTTATTTTCAAAAATCAGAATCTAGACTAAGAACAAAGAGAACTGATGTAAAGACACTTTTGAAGGAATCTCTGAGTTTATTTTGTAGTTTCCATTAGTTTTTTTGTTTTGTTTTGAGGGAACCATTAGTTGTCTTTGTCTATATAATAATGTTTGTCTAATTTAGCACCTGGCAAATGGGTATCATCATATTAGATACCGTTTAGATTTTTTTTTTAGGAATGCAATATTTTTTAATTGTTTATGCTTTTAATAATGGATTATCAAGCCATTTTACTTATTGCCTCCCCGGGTATGAAATAATATCAACTAGAAGAGAAAATTCATCTTGTGTGTTTCACAGATTCTTTGACGGAGATTAGTCACCACTAAACGACAAGGGAAACAACCAATAATTTTATTGTATACACTCCTTTTTCTTGTAAGCTCGTCTCTTTCAAGCAGAGTTGGTGTGTCTCTTTGACACCGACATAAGTATGAGTGAGTACTAACAAATAGCAAAGTGGGTAAAAAATGAGGTAAGTAATGCATGATCACTATTAGAAGCAAAACCCTTATTTATAATAAAACTCTATGTGAGTGGACTTGGACTTTGAATTGTTGCTACCTCCGCTTCTTAGATCACTGTTGGATATGTCCAAGTTGTTAGAATAAATGAATGACTAAATAAGTGAGAGCACATATTTGATTTGAATGAGCTCCATGATATGTGAAACAATAGAAGCACTAAAATTCTTATCTGTCGTCAACATAGTATTCTAAGCTGTGTCGTCATGCGCTGTCGAGGTGGACACCTCGAGCGCATATGTCATTAAGCCTTGTTATTATTGGATATGTTTGCTTCTTTTAGGATGAATGAACTTGTTTGTTTGGTATTCCATCCATAATTTTCAATTTTACTATTTTTTAGTCAAAATTTTTAATTTTATTGTTAAAGTACCTTGGCTATAAAAGGAGGGCCAAAGGCAGCCATAGCAACTGAGAAATTATGGCTCTGTTTGGTAAAAATAAGCTATAAGTTAGCTGATAGCTGATGGCTGAAAAGCTAGCTGATAGCTGATAGCTTATAGCTGAAAAGCTCGCTTATTAAAAATAATGTGTTTGGTAAAATTAGCTATTGAAGTGACTGATAAATATAAAATGACATAAAATGACATGTTTGTTTAATATATTTTTCATAAATTATATACATAATTTTTTTTTACTTATTTGTTGTTTTAAAATATTTAAATTTCTTTCAAATTGCTTTCATCTCCAAAATGATAAATATGTTTTATGAATTCAATTAAAAAATATTTATTTAATTAACTAAAATGGCTTCAATATTTACTGTATATTTTATTTAAAATTATATATTATATTATATGAAATAAGAGCAACGTAAAAAAAAGTGAACAAAGAAAATATTAAAAGAATTACAACTTGAGTGATACATATGGATAGTCACGTAAGTTGGTTGCACCAATATATAAGAAGTGGGTATTTTTTTAAAAAAAAAATATAAAAAGTGGGTAGTTACATATGAATATGGGTAGTTTTTTTTATTAAAAAATAGTAAAATTAAAATAATAAGGTTAAAATTGGAAGAAAATATAAGAAGCTATAAGTTATAAGCTCAAAAGCTACCTGAAATAGCATCTCAGAAAAAACTATAAGCTCACGAGAAAAACTTGTTACCAAACACGTCATATTTTTATCCAACAAGCTTATAAGCTAATTTAATAAGTTATAAACTAACTTTTCTTTCTCACCAAACACAGTCTATAAGCTATAAAATATAAGCTTGTTTTGTGGTTTGCCAAACAGACTCAAAAATAAAAGAAAGAAAAAAGTGAATTAAGAGTTGGTGGGTTTGGGCGGCGAAATAGCGAATCTGTGGGTTATTTATATGGTTTCGTTTCTTCTCTCAATATATATTTAATTGAACCCAACGCCAAAAAACCATCACTTTCTGTCTCACTCACTTCGTTTTTTCCGCTTCCATCATCTTCTCCTTCTCTTCTCTGTAAGCCCTTCAATTCTCCCTCTCTTTTTTTTTTTATTCTTATTTCTCACTTAATTTTAATCATTATTTTTGTCTATTATCATTTAATTCTGCAATTTATTTCAATCAAACCTCGATCAGGGTTTATCTTTTCTCATGCCATTTTCATGTTTCTCATAATAGATTCTTCAATTATTCATTATTATATCCTTAATTAATGAACTTGGTTGTTGTTAATTATGCTAAAAACAAACAAAAAACTCCGTTGATGCGGTGTTGTGTTGGGGGGTTTTAGGGTTTTATTCATAGTAACATAATTCGTCGGATCTATTGGAGAACCGCGAATTGGTTCGCGCGAACCGATTTGCGGTACTTCCGCGTATTGGTTCGCCGAAATTCGTGTGAAAATTCGCAGAGACAAGCGTACTCCGAGTACCCGCAGTCTTACGGCGCTTGAAGATATATCTTTCCATCTGAAAGTCACAGTTTTTAGTACCGAGGCTCACAGGACATCGGCGACAAGCATCATCTGGAGATCAGCTTCTTTCTGAGAGAGTTGACGAGGGGCAGCCATGGTGGCGGAAGTTGCAGAGTGAGGTTGAAGATGTATCTGAGTAAGAAGAAAAGAAACTGGGTGGGTAGGGTTTTTTCGGGTTTTTATGTTCTTGGTTGGTGGCAAAATCTGGCCCAACACTAATAATGGGCCCTTAAAACTAAAACCCAAAATATGGTTCATTTTTAAATCAAGATTTTTAAAATATATATCATAATAATAAAATATTATGCTACCAATGACTAAATTAGACTAAATTAAAAGCAGTAGTAGTATTTTTTGAGGGGAAAAGCATTAGTAGTATTATAAAATTTTAATACCAACTAATAACAGATTAATATAATATATTATATTTATAAAAAATAAACAAAATATTTTAACATATGTATGATGGTTGATTCTTAACAACAAGGAAATACAATGATGAGAGTTGTTACCAAGAGAAGAAGAAATAATAATTGAGCTTTTGTTTGTGTTATGGAATTATGTTCGATGACAGAGTTGTTACCAAGAGAAGAAGAGAAAAAGAAATGATAGTTGAGCTTTTTGTTAATGTTTTTATGGAATTATGTTTGTCAAAGTTGAATTTTATTAATGAAATTAATATTTTTAATCATTTTTTGTTTATTTAATTATTTTTTTTATAACGTACCGATTAATACATTAGCATGTACTGCGAACCGAAATAGTGTACCAACTATGTATACCCCCCACGTACCCAATTCTTTGAAGGTTGCGTACCGCGTACCCGAACCCGTACCACGTACCGAAGCGAACTACGAATTATGTGACTTTACTTTTATTTGACAGCTCGAAAATTTTGTTTTGTTTTGTTTTGTTGATTTCTGTAAATTATATAGCACATACATGTGTGTCTGGTGTTCAACATATGTTAATGCCCAACACCACACCGACAAATCAGATATAGTTATGTTCAATCACTTCATTATTTTTATTATTTTTAATTATTACCTATATCTATGTGTCAGTATCACTGTTGTGTTCGGTGTTCAACATGCGTTAGTGTCTGACTCCGACACATGTAGTTTCATTCAATCACTTTATTGACAATATCTATGTGTATGTATCAATGTTGTGTTTGGTGTCTACGTCTGCATCAGTGCTTGATAGGGTTCAATTGAGTGGTGTTTCAAAACTTGTCTTTAGATTGGTAATGGAAGCAATTTTGTTTTGTGATTATCAATTGGTCATAAGAATATCAGCTTTGAGCATAAAATGTGGCAATTCCTCTCTCGGGCCAGCCCATATAGAGCTTTGCTTTGCTTCGCTTCTATTGGGCCCCCTCTAGTGGTCGGTGGGATTGTTCTCCGGGATTATTCACTCTTGGAGCCACGAGTGAAGAGCAGAGAGCTAACATCTCGCTTCTTCTCATATTGCTCCATAAAACAATAGCCATTAATAAAACAGGAATGAAACTGATTCCATTCTTTGTAAACTTTTATGGCATAAATTTGTTCAGAAATCAACGATATTGGTAGTAAACGAAAATCTTTTTTCACTTAACTACATTAGGTATAGTTGCAATGTGGTAAATTAAAGTCTTCTTTGGTTTTGTGTTGTTTTAAATCAACCAATCAACCTACTATGATCATCTGCAAGCACTATCCCTCACCCAGCAGATGATGGTTGAAGGTTCGCTAGTAAATGGATTTAAAAACTAAAGGATGAGAAGAATGATGACATGGAAATATTTAAATCAATTATCAGATGCTTCTAGAATTTTGTCACTTGTGATGATTTGAAAGTGAGCATTATAGTTGGAATTCTGTTTTGACCAACTCTCTTCATGTCTAACCTGATACATAGGTATAGACATAAGATTAGTTTTATATCTTCAATAACACCGTATGCCATTCTTAAGACATTTTTCTCAATGTAATGATACAAAATTATAGAGCTAAAGATTAGCTGTGGAATTTAACTTTAAGAATAGTTAATTGCATATTTGCTTTTCCATACCTGCATTATACTTTTATACTCTGATGAAAATTATTACATATGGCAGTGGTGAAATATATAACTTTAACTATGCCCCTCTTTTAGTTCCTACAGAAGGTTATTGTTATTTGGAGCTCTTATAGAACCGTAACTCTGTTCAATTGGGTTCATATTCATAATATTTTCTTCATTAGTATATAAAACGTATTGGCTCTTGTTGTGCCTTGTGTAATATATTCTGTAAATTATTTACTACTCTATAATGTTGATTAATTTTCAGGGTGACCATGGCATCCATGTCAGCTGTGAATGTTTCCCCCCTATGCATGTTTCAAACTGCAAACCGCAATCAATCAACCAGTGCTACCACAGTGAAGTTCCCTTCCTCTTTCGGGTCTTCAAAGAGTGTTTCCAAATCTTGTGGCTTGAAGTCATCCTCTTCATATAGAACAACTGCAATGGCTGCTTATAAGGTCAAGCTCATTGGACCAGATGGAAAAGAGAATGAGTTTGACGCCCCCGATGATGTTTACATCTTAGATGCAGCAGAGGATGCCGGTGTTGAACTCCCTTATTCATGCCGTGCTGGAGCTTGCTCTACTTGTGCTGGAAAAATTGTTTCTGGCTCGGTGGATCAATCTGATGGCTCATTCTTGGATGATAATCAACTTAAGGATGGCTTTGTGCTTACCTGTGTTTCCTATCCAACCGCAGATTGCATAATTGAAACTCACAAGGAAGGTGAACTCTACTGAGAAATGTTGGACCGTTGAAAGTTAAGACTATTGCTTGGGGAAACCGAGAGTTTTTAAGGTAGATTTTGCAGCTGATTTGGTTGTTCTGCTTTAGTATCAACTTTTCTTTTGGCATTATTAGTTATTTGGGATGATGAGTTTTTTATTTTATTTTGTGCAAGCAAGCACTGTAGTTTTTAGATTATAAGTTTGGCATTTAAATGTGATCAATGATGTCATTTTAGTCTTGAAGAACATAATCAACCATTCATAAACTGGTCCAGAGATTTTCACTTTCTTTTTTAAATATCATTCAACAATACACATCTCTATCTTGATATATGCATTGGAAATAGCTGTTATTTTATAATATGTATGTCCCACTAACATAAACTTGTCAGTATTTTAGTATAATTAGTATTCATCTACAAATATAAACACTAGGTCAATCCAAATGAAAAGAACTTGAGGTTTGAGGGTAACTGGATTGATGCTGATATCAATTTGTTAGACTCAAGAATGGAGGTATAGAGCAAGTTCAAATCACAGTTTCCATCATTGATGATGTTCTTAATAGAGATGTGAAAATCATAGATATGAACACAGTCAACAACAGAGCTTAGAGTGCCATATTTAAACCACTGTTTAAACCAGAGATAGGTGTCCCCAAAATCCACCCTGCACTCAAACCTTCTCCTCAAAAAGTTTTGGCTTTGGGGATACAATTCCAAACATAGGATCTAATTTTGCTTTGAGCATATATACAAATTGGCCATTGTTGATGTATTTTTCTCATTATTAATACATAGCCTAAACTAGCTAGCATAACAAACTATTGTTGGAGTCTCTAGCTTTCTGTAAACCAAGACCCTCAAGGTTCTCTGAATGAGCAATCTTGATTAGGTGAGGCATAAAGTTGAGATTTTCAAAAGTTGTTTCTTAGGTTAAGGGTCTGTTTGTTATAGTTTTTTTTTAAATGATTTTTGTGTACTATATTTGTTTTGACCAATAAGTTTTTAAAAGAAAGTTCTGAATAAGAAATTGATTTGAATAACTTCTTATAATAAGTCATTTCAAGTATTTTATCTTTTTGGTACAACTTCTTTTGGATAAAAGAATTTCAAAAAATGCTTAATTTTTTTGGATGATAAACTCTAAAAAAATGCTTAAAATGAGAAAGCTATTTTGAATAGCTCTTCGTAAAATCATCTTTAAGTTATATCTTTCCGAGAAAAAAAAGTAATTTTTATAATGTTTATTTTTTTTTAGAGTTGATTTTTTATTTTAGGGTGAGAGGTGATTTTTATAATGTTAAATCTCTAAGTATGAATATCTAAGTTAATAAATGTCAATTACACGTTTAATTTATAACAAATGAGTTTGAAATAAGTTTTTATTTTGAGTAAGTTTTTGTAAAAATCATTTTTGAAAATACATAATTTATTTTTGTAAAATCTATCTATAATAGACGGGGGTCCTAAATAACAAAATTTGAAACTTTTTTAGTAAATTTTTCTTCAGATATAGGTTTCAATCCTTTATAATTGACGAAAATGATTTGTTTACTTTTTATGTATGATTTGTTTATACAAGGGTTTTAGTAGCCACCTGAGAGAGGTAATGGATTTGGAACACAAATAGCCTTAGAGAGGGTAGTGATCTTATATTCTATTCATTATCTTTTTTGAGAATTTCGTTTCCATCCTTCATGCTTCTCGTTGCGTTAAAGTGTTTTTTTATGAAATTTTGAAATATATAATTAGAAGCGTCTCACAACTAAGAAGGTCGAGTCATAAACCATTAAATCAATATAATCATGCGTCATAATCGTTTGACAAATAAAATCCAAATACAGATATAACATTTTGATTTGTATAATTTGAAATGTGTGAAACCCTTATAAAACCAATTATATACATACATTGTATTTACACATTTCGGATTGCATAAAGCACGTGTGTTAAAATATGGGTTCAGTTTATATAATCTTTTTTTTAACAAACAAAAATGAATATATTAACACTGACAAAGTAGTCTCCTTAGCACAAGGCGTACCAAGAAAACCATTAAAATTTACAAACAGTCGGTCAAAATTTCCAAAATAAATTAGCCGATGCCCAAACATGCAAACGGGCTCGACCACCACTGTTGAAAGTCATAAAAAAATTGACATTTTTTACTTTTAGCCACCAAATGGAATAAAACTTAACTTTATCCAACAAATGTGGCATGGAACATTCTAAATTCTTAAACAATATATTATTACGTTCATTCCACACCACCCACACACTAAGGAGCCAGATAAGCTGCAAGAACGAGCGTCGAGGTTTCAGACCACCTGTTGAATAGTATCCACACCCGAGAAACCAATCTAGGACCGCACTAACTGCCAAAGAGTCAAATGTGCTGCAAGTTAGAAACAAGTGCTGAGCATACTCTCAACCTGGCCACATTCGGAGACACAAAAACGACTTTCTGAAGAAATGATGCCGCGAATCACCAAATTTGATTTTGTTGGCAATCTGTCACGAAACAATCTCCGCGCAAAAATTGAGACTTTCAAAGGCACTTGATTATGCCAAACTAAATCTGCCACTGGTTCCACCTGAGGAGACTCCTGAGAAGTTAATAATTGATAAATGCCACGAACTGAATACCCCCTATAGGGTCAAGTTGCCACCGCCACTAATATGAAAGATTAGTCTGCAAAGAAACATCATGAAGAAGTGACCTACACTCCACTAATAACTCTTCCTCCCATGCCCACAACCTTCTCCGCCACTGCCACGCCTCACCCCTTCCTCTCATCCTAGTGAACATATAGTGGCCACCGAACTAGATTTGTTCTCCGCCAAATCAAATAAACGTTTAAACCTCACACAAAAAGGAACACCTCCTAACCACCGATCATACCAAAATAATGTATCAACACCATCACCCACTTTGCGCGCCACACACTCCGCAAACCACCCTCCTCCAACGCCCCCTACACCATCACGAATTTTCACCACCTCCCTCACCCACATAGACCCACTCCGCCTCCAACCTCCCACCCTCCTCACCATAACGAGCAACCAACACCCTATACCAAAAACCTCATTTATCCACTAACATCCTCCAACACCATTTTCCTAACAAAGCCGTATTAAACTCCCTAATCTGCCTTACCCCCAACCCTCCATACTCCTCTCTTAAACAAACAGATTTCCAACCAATCCAAGAAATTTTCATATGATCCTCACTCCCCCCCCCACCCCCCCACCCCCCACCCCCAAAAAAAAATCAAAAGAGATTCAATGGAAGAAATTATACCTGACAGAGCTTTGAAGAAGGAAAGAGCATAGACAGGCAGAGAGTTCACGACATACTTGAGAAGGATCGAGTGGCCACCAAAAGAAAGAAAACAACTTTTCCAACCAGACAATCTAGTTTTAATGCGATTCAGAACAGGACCCCAAAACAACAGTCGCCTTAGATCACCACCAATAAAAAGGTCCAGATATATGAAAGGCCCCTTCCTCACTTTACAACTCAACGCAGCTGCCGATTCACTCAACCAGGAATCAGAAATATCAACCCCAACCAACATACTCTTATTAAAATTGACCTTCAATCCTTACATAGCCTAAAAAAGAACAAAAGCAGCAAACAACATACATATTTGTATAGAGAGCACACATATTTGCAATTTTATGGCTATTTGAAACATACATCAAAACATATTTGGACCGTAGATCTCACTATCTAGGAATTAAGACTCCAAAGCCAAGGGTGTGAACCCTTAAAATAGGGCTGGACGTCCTCCAAGAGGGCAGAGGGCCCACTTGACAATCACACATAACCCTTTGGGGGCGCCCTCAGCAGCTTACGAGGGCGCCCAAGTCATGGTTTTGGCCCTTTATGATTTAGGCCCAAAACCATGACCGGGTAAGGCCCAAAAAAGGCTATAAATAGTAACCTCGGGACCATTCCCGAGGCATGACCAAAACACAGCACAGAAACCCTAGTTTCTAGAAGCATTGTACTCACTGCCAGTACAGTTGGCGCCCACCGTGGGGCTACGGTAAAACCGACCTAGCCACCGTCTCCCAGAGAAAAACGATCGATACACGGCCTCCTGAGAGTCATCAGAGCGCCGTTTAACCACCATATCACCCGAAGCAACCTCAAAACCTTCAATCCGCCGTGATTCAACCCTAGACCTACCCCTAACTTCATCGAACGACTGACCCATATCTGTTCGGAAAACCCTGATCTAAACCTAGGATTCGAGGCTTAGAGCGCGAATCTCTGACCACCAGTCATAAACTCAACATACAAACCCAAACTACCGTCGTCGCCGGCGCGATGGCAGACCCTGCGGCCTTAGAGGCTCTACAACAACAGATCCAGCAGCTTCGCGACCATAATGAAGCCTTACAAGCAACCATGGAAACCATCCAACAGCAGCAACACGCCGAAGGAAATGGGTCTCAGCAAGACGAATCGACCGACCCCGACCCTCAACCACTTTCCGCCGAAGTTTGGAACGCGCCAGTGCCAGAGAATTCCAAGCCGCCGTCTCTTTCCTCCTTCGATGGAAAAAGCGACCCAGTGGAGCATGTGACCGCCTTCAACACTCAAATGGCCGTCATCGGTGCTGCCGATTCTCTCAAGTGCAAGTTGTTAGCAGGGACCCTGAAAGACGCCGCCCTGAGGTGGTATATGAACCTGCCTCGATTTTCCGTAGTCAGCTACCAGGATATGACGCGCAAGTTAACGCACCAGTTCTCAGCAAGCCGCCACCGCAAAGTCTCGTCTACCAGCCTTTTCAATGTCCGTCAAGGACCCAACGAGACTCTCCGCGAGTACCTTGCACGCTACAATGACGCCACCATCAAGGTCATTAACCCTAACCAAGAGTTGTTTGTGGGAGCCTTCCAGAACGGTCTCCGCGCTGGCCAATTCAATGAGTCGTTGGCACAAAAACCAGCAGACTCCATGGAAGAAATCATGTCTAGAGCAGAGTGTTATATAAAAGGAGAAGAAAGTAACGCCGAGAAGAAGGCAAGAGATTCCAGGGAGCGTGCTCCCTACGGATATGATCATCGACGCAATTATTACTCGTCCAGTAGCAGAGACCGAGCGCCATACAAACGCCAGGGTCATGATAGGCGCCCTCCCCCTCCAGAATCCTTCACGGCCCTCAACACTCGCCGTGAACAAATCTGGAGGGAAGTTTGCCACTCCAGAATCATCCCTGAGCCTCAGCCACCGAGGGGAACAATCATGGGGAACGATAAGGATGCCTGGTGCAAATATCACCGCATCAAGGGACACACTACAGACGATTGTATACATCTGAAAAGGGAAATAGAGAAGCTGATTCAGAACGGCAGATTGAGGGGTTACGTGAAGGAAGGTAGAGGAGAAGACAGGCGCCCCCACGAAGACCCCCAGAGAGAAAAAGAAGTGGCGAAAGAAGGAGAGCGCCACACTTTGAACACCATATCTGGCGGTTTTGCAGGAGGCGGAGAGTCCAGCACCTCCCGGAAGAAGTACGTCAGACAAATAATGCTGCTTGATGACCACACCAGGAAGGAATCAGAGCGCCAGGTGGATATCACCTTTTCAAGTGAAGACCGTAGGGGGGTAATTCCTCACGACGACGACCCCATGGTCGTCACGGTCCAAATCTTCAACTGGGACGTCAAGAGGGTGTTGATTGATCCAGGCAGCTCTGCGGACATCCTTTATTATTCCGCTTTCGAGAAGATGGGTCTAGACGAGGAACAGTTGCAGCCTTTTAAAGGAATACTGGCCGGCTTTACCGGGGAACAGGTGCACGTACGGGGATACGTCACGCTGAAAACAACATTCGGTACAGGTAGTAATGCTAAGACCATCAGGATCAGATACTTGGTAGTCAACTCGCCCTGTTCCTACAATGTCATCGTAGGCCGCCCAGCCTTTAACGCCCTCGACGCCTACCTTTCCACCAAATTCCTCGTCATGAAATACCCGCTGGATGATGGGCGGGTTGGTACCATTAGAGCAGACCAGCGAACAGCCCGAGAGTGTTACCACAATAGCTTGAAGATTCAGAAAGAGAAGAAAGGAAGCAGTAACCTAAAAGTGCACCGAGTGAACCTCATCGTATCCAGCCTAGAAGAAGAAATTCAAGTCCAGGAAATCAAGAAAGTCGGGGAAGAAGATAGTAATGTTGAAGAAGAGGATATGGCGCCCGAGGAGATCGAGAGGGTCGAGGAAGAAAGTACTCCCTTCTCGATACCCCACTTGAAGCCAGTCAATTCGAAAGCCAATGCAGATGAAGAAAATGCAGAACACGGAGAGGTCAGGAAGGTTGAGGAAACTAGTACTCCTTTCCTGACGCTTCGCCCAAAGCAGGCCAACCCTATTTTCAGGACAAGGAAGGAAGAAGTAGAGTGTGACGAAATCAAGAAGGAACTGACATTATGGACAGAACCAGCTAACCGCAGGATGATGGAAAAGATTGAGGGCAGCGCAGGACGGAACTCGCCATGACAACTCAAGGGCGAGCTGGAGGGAAGACAAAGCTTCTTTAGTTCTTACCGTTTTTATCTTATGAATTCGCTTTCTTTTTGTACAGCTAAGTAGTTAGTAAGACAGTAAGGGGCACTCTTTTCCCCCCGCAGTAATGGGGGTTTTTAATGAGGCCCCGGTTTTTTATTAATGTCATATATATATATTGCTTGTCCGTCTTATTCTCATTATATTTAGCAGATCGCCATTGCCGAATCTCAAATGAGCTCGCCGTATGATATGCTAACCACAAAGAAAGAGCCGCCTAATTCCTTAACCCCCAAGTGGGCTCTAAGACGTCGCGAGCTTAAAATGAAAACGCCGCCTAATTCCTTAACCCTCAAGTGGGCTCTAAGACGTCGCGAGCTTAAAATGAAAACGCCGCCTAATTCCTTAACCCTCAAGTGGGCTCTAAGACGTCGCGAGCTTAAAATGAAAACGCCGCCTAATTCCTTAACCCTCAAGTGGGCTCTAAGACGTCGCGAGCTTAAAATGAAAACGCCGCCTAATTCCTTAACCCTCAAGTGGGCTCTAAGACGTCGCGAGCTTAAAATGAAAACGCCGCCTAATTCCTTAACCCCCAAGTGGGCTCTAAGACGTCGCGAGCCGAAAATAAGATCGCCGCCTAATTCCTTAACCCCCAAGTGGGCTCTAAGACGTCGCGAGAACGAAAATAAGATCGCCGCCTAACTCCTTAACCCCCAAGAGGGCTCTAAGACGTCGTGAGCTAAAAGTACCGCCCATAGAAGGCTATGAATCGTCAAACTAAGTACCCGCCCGATTAATACTCTTAAGCACGAGGAAACACATATGAATCACATAAACGCCTCAACTAAAGCATGACTCAGAAAATTCGTGGCAGTTGCATAACTAAACATTACCATAGTACGAAGAAGCGCAAAATAAAGCAAATTAAGGAAAGGAAATTAAATAGCATAGAAATAATATCAAGTCATTACAAACCAAATTGTGCCAAATTCAAAAAAATTACATAAGATCATGGTTCATCCACCAGGACGCCATCTACAATGATTTTAAAAGGATCAAAGGCGGAAGTGTCGACGCCAGGATGGAGGAGGGCAAATTGTGCCTTGGCTCTTTCAAAGCCAGCATCAAAGTTCAGAGCCAGCTCGCCCTTCGCTTCAGAAACTTCGGCCTTGAGTTGAGCCTCCTTTTCCGCTCCAGCCGCAACGTCGTTTTGTAGCTTGGCAATGACACCGTCCTTTCCGGCGAGATCTGCCGCATAACCAATCTTCAGATCGGAGATGCGTTTCTCAAACTCAAGCGTCACCGCCTCCCTAGCCTCCCGCACTTCTTTCTCCTTAGCAGTTCCGGCCTCCTCCAACTCTTTCTCCAACGCCCTCACCGTAGCTTGAAGGGCCTCCTCATTCTGCACCACCTCCTCATACTTGCGATCAACCGAGTCTATAAGCAGCATGGTCCGCAGACAATGGACCCCCATATCCTTCATCATAAAGGGCACAGCACCCTGACTCCCCGCCTCTGCATCCTCAGGATTGAATACCAGCCTCTCCCTCACGTAAGCACCATAGTCAAAACCTTTGTCCCAGAAAGACGGCACCGAGCTACTGGTTTTGACGGCGCCAATCAGGGAAGGAGAGGGCGTCTTCTTCCCTTTCTTCTCTGATACTGCCTTCCCTTTATTATCTTTTACGGGCGACCTCCTATCGCGCGGGGCCGCCGGAATGCTCTCAACTGGGACTTCGATCGGATGATCAGCCTTCCTCTTTGGTTTGCGGGTAATAAGCCCCGCGGGATCAGTAGTCGCCGTCCCCTCAGCAGCCTTCTTCGCTTTCATCTCTTCAAGATACCTCTTCCTCTCTGCCGCAGTCATGGGCGCCATATCCTCTACAAAAATAAAGCGAAAGATCAAGAACAAGACAATGTAAATACAAAACATAGGCTTGAGCAAATAAATGTGACTCACGTAAATACTCGTCTAGGCCATCTACGTCACCTTCCCTGTTCAATAATTCCCGGATGTTCATAGGCAACATCTTGTCCAAAAAACAGACGACGCCCTGGTCGTATGCGTCCAACTTCTCATAGTCAAAACCCATGATGGACGCCGGAGCACTAGTCCAACATGTGGGAAACTTCAGCTTACCGTCCACCCAAACTGCGGCCGCCTCACAACCTTTTCGCCCCTTAACCCGAAGGAATGTTTGTCTCCAATTTTTGTAATGAGAGGCGTAGGGCGGAAATAGCCTCTTACCAGGGTGCGCACTGACAGACACCCAAGACTGTTTATCCACCCCCTTCGTGCCATAGAAAGTAAAAAAGGACCCAATCGAGGGCTGGAAGCCCAATCCCTCACAAAGTATCTCAAAGGCACGGATAAAAGCCCAGCTATTCGGCTGCAGCTGAGAAGGCGCGACGTTGAGACAGTTGAGCATGTCAACTTCAAAGGGCGTGAAGGGATACTTCACGCCCAGATCCTCAAAAACAGCAGTGTACATATGAAACATCTCACTCTTCAGACTTTTCGGCCTCTGTGCGCATACTCTCTCGCCCGGACGGCAAGGTTCCAAAACCACGTCCTCCTCAAATCCCGTAGAAGACACGTGCAGCTTACTCCGGAAAAACGCCACCCGTTGCGAGTCCAAGTATACAGACTCAGATCGAAGCACCTCGTCGGCAAAATTCTCTTGTTCTGAATCACTAGAAGACGCCATGTAACAAATTCCCTTCCTACAGAACGGACCTGGGCGAACAGAACGAACAATAACGTCAGATGAATCTCCACTAATACTTCCCGCTTCACCCCTGTCCAAACCAATCGAAGACTCCGTCTCAAGGGAGTGGCCATAGTAGGCCTTATCGAACACCACCCAATCCACGGTTCCGTCAGAGCGTCTCGCATGCCTAACGCTCTCCCCCCACAACCTACACCTTTCCTCCGAATTAGCTGGGGATAACTCCCTACCCGCCGCATCGCACTCTCTAATTCTCACCATACTACGAATGTTAAAGCAAAAAGAACGAGATCAAGTAAGGTACCTGGATCTAGACAAATGGAGGGCTTGAGAAGCGAATGAGTACTCCGGACGATCTGAAAAAACAGTAAGCTGCAATTTCCTCCACGAACACCGCAACCACTTGAACGAGAAAAAGAGAACGGACAGGAAGGAAAGGACGGAGACAAAGGAAGAAAAAGAGATAAGGAGAATCTGAAAGTACAAAGTAAAGTAGATCTGTTTCAGTTAAAAGCAAAAAAGCCTGGGAAAACGCGCAGATGACGTCACTTAAGTTGGCACGATTTCCGAGAACCGCTAAGATTACGACACGTCGTCGAGAGCGAACGGTCGCCTCACGCCAGCCGTCGGATCCCAATAGGAAGCGTCCTCAACACGCGGTCCAAAGGGCGCGGCGAGCTACACACAGTTTAATCACTTCGCCTTGTACCAAGACTTGTGCTTGTTGGGCTAGCATAAATATTCCTGTTGGGCTGGCGCCCAACACTCTCGTAGGGCTAGTGCCGCCCCCTAAGATACTCAAAACAAAACATGGAGCTAATACCCATGTTGGGCTAGTATCCATGTTGGGCTAGTACCCATGCAGGGTTTAAACACCCATGTTGGGCTGGTATTCTTAAAATTTTTTCACATGGCTTCGTAGCGCCTAAGTCCCACTTGCTGGGCAAAAGGTCATAGACAAACCCCCTGTAAACAGTTTAATCACTTCGCCTTGTACCAAGACTCGTGCTTGTTGGGCTGTGGACCGTAGATCTCACTATCTAGGAATTAAGACTCCAAAGCCAAGGGTGTGAACCCTTAAAATAGGGCTGGACGTCCTCCAAGAGGGCAGAGGGCCCACTTGACAATCACACATAACCCTTTGGGGGCGCCCTCAGCAGCTTACGAGGGCGCCCAAGTCATGGTTTTGGCCCTTTATGATTTAGGCCCAAAACCATGACCGGGTAAGGCCCAAAAAAGGCTATAAATAGTAACCTCGGGACCATTCCCGAGGCATGACCAAAACACAGCACAGAAACCCTAGTTTCTAGAAGCATTGTACTCACTGCCAGTACAATATTATTGACACAAATCAAAACATACATAACACATCAAAATCATAATAGTATACATGCATAAATAGTCATCCAAATCATACAAAATATCCAAAAGAAAATATCCAAAAATACAAGTTATAAACCTTACTGGGTAGAACTGGCACCTCTGCCTCCGAACAAACATCATCCCTCCTCGAGCCTCTGCAATGATCTACTACAAACCCTTCCATAATGGACTCCCTTGCTCCACATGACCATTGTCTCGTAACCTATTGGTTAATGTCCCGATGCAGCCTAATCATGGGACCACGTCTGCAACCAGGATGTCTGCCTCTTCGGCTTTAATCTCTTCAAGTGCCTCCTCTATGTCTGCTAATGTTCTCAATGTGATGCTAAATGTAGCTCCCTCTGATTATAGCCTATTTACTAGCAAGCTAATTTGCCTAATTGGTGGTTATGCCCAGTGACCTGTTTGATATTTTTAATGTAAAATAGACTTTTAAATAGACTATTGGGCGTTGTTAGACTTTGAAATAGTCAGGTCAGGCTACAAAATGGTCTATTATAAGTAATATCAGACTCACGCCGTTAACTTTTAGAATATGGTAAGCTTGTTTAATCAAAATCTAACATGATCTCACTAAAGTTATTTGCGCTTGTGTTTTAACAAAATGATTATCTATTAATTGTGCTAATCATGTTTAGACAAGGATGCACTATGAAGTCTGTATACTTCAAAATGAGAGAAGTATTCATGTCAGATACATATCGGTTGTTGATACTTACAGGGTATTGACGGATACATATCCTAGAAGTTTTTTATGTATATTACAAGATACATTTGAGATATTTCGTTGATGGATATTGCTTGTTGGTACGACATATTACAAGCACGAATAGGGCACGACATATTACAACCATTAGATCCATATTATACACAGCGCTGGTTTTATTCTTTCTCCCATGTTGTGTGTGCCATCCATTTATTTAATAAGTCGTGTGTTTGTTGTCGGTTAAAGTGTCGTGCTTAATAGCACTGCTCTTCGTTGATACTCGTAGGATACTTCTAGATACTTATCTTATAGGTATCCAAAATTTTTTATTGCTTTAAAAAACATATTTTGGCATGTTAATGAGAGTTTACTTTTTCAACCCATCTATCTACTATAGTACTATTAATATAAGAAAACTATTTACCATCATAATTACTTAATTGACCTCTAATCAATTCATGATCTCTTTAATTTTATGGGCTAAATGGTCAATTAGTCTGACTATTACTCCCGAATTTCCATTATTACCCTCAATTAAGTTTGTCAAATCACTAAATTAGTAGGCATATTGGTGTTTTTAACCTTTTAATTCTTCAATGTTTCTTGAATCATTTAATTGTTTCCACTCTTTCCAAGTCTGACACACTCCCACAGACCAAAGGACACACGTTGGAAATAGGACTTCTAATTCCACTACTCCTACTTCTCCTTCAAACTCACTTTTTCCATTATCCAAAAGGTTTCATTTTTATTATCAAAATCTGATTTTTTTTTTCTTTCTTTCTTATGACTTAGTAGACCTAATCTTTTTTGAGTTTAAAGATCGTAAGCAGACAGGTCATTATACACACTCAACCAATCAAAATCCACAATTTTGACACATCATATTTCAATTAAAAAATTAATAGAAAAGTACAAACACATGAATGCACGATGAAGTAACCGCTTTTTATCAGTAGTTGGCTAATTGCTTGCTTCATTTCATTTCTTGTATATGCCTTGCTTCTAGTTGCACTGGCATAGGCATGGCAGACCCATTTTAAATTTGAACAAAGAAAAACTTCCTCAAGGAACAGTGAGTCCAAGTTTAAATTCAGCTTTTAAAAATGGCTTCAGGTAATAATAATGTCAATTTTCATAACTCTATTAATTATCTAGCAACAAAGTTCTTCTTTGTTTTTTTCCCCTTTGTTTCCATACATAAAATGTTTTTAGTTTTAGTGGAAATTTAAATACTCTATTGTAATCCCTTTTCCTTAGAGGAACCAGTTCATGAAAGATGTTAAAACTTGCATCTCGTTGTTAAACTAGTTTTCTTATAATTTTATTATATTCAAAATCTTGATCTTTAACATCGGATTAAACATCTCTATACTTTTTAATTATCAAATGTGCTAGTAAAACCTTTATCCAGAAAAGACATAAAATGTGTGCCGTATAGACAATATATCTTATGGAAGTACACTTTCAGAAACATTTGTGATGTTTTATAAATGTGTCGGGTGGGAAAAGTTGCCTTTCAATAAACACAGACACATACACTCCAACTTCATGTAGTAGCCAAATAGCCATATTTAGAGAATTTGAAGTCATAAAGATGAACTCTTAATTTTGTGTTCGCTTAATTGTGTGGTCTGTAACGCAGCAGATGAGGACAGTTTGCACTTGTTTTTTTTTTTGTTGTCTGACAGCAGTTAATATATGACTTTAGAATATTATTATTGATCTGCTAATAATTCAGCAACTTAACAGTGCAGAGGATGTTATGTTCGCAGTTCTGCAGCAAGCTAAAAACAATCAGGTAGCACGCATAGCTACTATAATCTGGAGCGTGTCACACTTCTAAACCAATGGTTGTCATAAGCTTCCTTAAAGTACTTGATTTTAGAAACATCTTTTTCGTAGATCCGAGGAGCACTGCGTATCTGACAATTAAGATAGGGACTAAAAATGACTAAAGTTTTATAGGGACTAAATTCAAAATAAGAATATTTTACAGCGATTAAAAACATATTTTACCCCGAAACTAAATCAACTAACTTGAAAAAGGAGAAGTTTCTTCAAACAACAATTTGAGTGATGCATCTCAATTCGTGGCATGCTCTCGGAATTGATCTACATCTTATAATCCTTAGACAAAGAGCAGAAAAATATATACATTGTTCTTAATCTGGCTCTGAATTTAACAGAAGCATTTGAATGTTCCCAAAGTATACTAAGTTTTGCCTTGGATGTTTGACATCCAAAGTGTATTCCAATACTATCTATGTTGTAAGCAAAGATCCTTGGCTTTGACAAAATGTCATGTTTTATTAATGTAGCATTTAGAACATTTCCACTATAAGATAGGTGCCATTTTTTTATTAATAATAAAGTTGATCGGCTCACTCTTTGAGGTCATAAAAACTCAATCAAAGAGGAAATTTATAAACGAAGTAAAAAAAAATATCATCTTGTACCAAAACCAAATCAACAAATAAAACTAAAATTAAAACACATGCATTCAAATTCAACCAAATATAAAATTAAAACGAAAATCAAAACTAATATTAAAATGTAAGAAATATGTTTTTGTCTCTATAAATATACAATATTTTTTTTTTCATTTTAGTCTCTCTAAAAAATTTCTTCATCAGTTGAGTTAAAAGTATGAACCAAAAATGGTGATGGAAAATTTTTGGGGGCTAAAAGTTGAAGAAAAATTTTAAGGGGACTAAAACAAAAATTTGATATATTTATATGAATTGATAAAATATTTAACCCTAAAATGTATGTTTTTATGTTGTTAGTGATCTGAAAACGGTCAAAAGTGACGGCCAACCAAGTTACGATGTGACAAAGTGTGGTTGTTTTTCATTGAAACATGGTGGATGTATCTTCAAAGACACTTCAACGTCTAAATCAGTGATGATTTAAATAACTTTGAGGTATTTTCTCTGAATAACCACTTGATTAGATTTAGTGTTGTATTATCTTGCAACATCGGAAGGCGAGGTGTTGGGTTTTCTTGGAGCTCTCAATTGGGTGAAAAACTTGGAACATCAACAAGTCGTGTTTGAGGTGGATAACAAGGTAGTAGCGTACCAAATTAACAAGCCAATGAATAACATTTTCACGTTTGGTTCGATCGTAAAGTCATGTTTGGAGATTTTTTATCTTCTTTTCCCAACTTTAGTGTACGATTTATTCAAAGACAAGTAAATGGTGTAGCTCATTCTCTAACTAAAACGACACCTTTTAATACTAATCCTCAAGATTTTTATCATACTCCACATTGTATTTCTTCTATTATTATGAAAGAAATGAGTTGAGATTTTTTTGTTAAAAAAACGAAATATTATGGTAAATGTTGTTGTATAACTTATGGATTTATTAATTCACTTCGCCTCTAATGTCAAAGCTTGGTTGCTATCTATCATAAAATTAAGCTTATTTTTAATTGCAATGGTACAATACTTTGATGTGTTTCTCTTTTTTTAAATATTATAGCGCTTGAAAAAAATTTGATATTGCATCGAAATTTTTTAGTTTTTTGACAAAATTTCGTTTGTGATTAAATTCTACATTTAACTATAAGCATCTGAAATTAATTATTAATTATAATAAAAACTTTTTTATGTTTTATCATTAATAATTTTTATTAATTTAAATAATATTGATGATGATAATAAAAATATAAGTTGTAAAATTTTATATGTTAAAACAATTAAGTTGTACAATTTTGATTATATGATTAAATAAATAAGTATTAATTTTTACATAAAATATAATTTATAGGTGGTGCACTTAGAATAGTTTATATTAAATGTAACTTAGTTCAAATAGATGTACATTCTTGTAAAAAGAAAATAGATATAGATTCTAAAATAGTTTTTAAAAATTTGATTACCAAATAGATTTTCTATTTTTCTCTTTTCTAAAACACTTTTGAAAAGTCACATTACCAAACATATTTTTTTTTCTTTCTCTTCTCAAAAACAGTTTTCTAAAATTGATTTTTAAAACAATTTTTAAAAACTGAAAACAAAAATTGTTTCAAACAGGACCAAAATAAAACAACAGGAATTTGTATGATAAATACTCCCTCTGTCTCACAACATACTCACTCCTTTTTACAATGAAGGTCTATTTAATAAAAAAAAATAGTTTTAAAATGAATGTTATATTATTTTTTAATGTAAACGTTTCCAATTATACTCTCTAATTAATATTGAGTACACTATTTTCAAAGTAATATTCTCTACTTTTGTGGAAAACACACCAATAGTTATTAGAGGTACTTTATTAAAATGGTTATGTCTTTTGGTCACTTTTTAACATTTTTTTAATCCGTGTGCATAAACCATAGACTGACACTTATTTTAAAATAAAGGGGGATGACAAGATAGTTGATAAGTCCTTGGCCTATGACCCTCCTTTAACCATCTACTACTACTACTATAAAAGAATCGTACTCCCAAAATTTCATCATTATTCTCGCATCGGATCTATTTATTGGGTCACAACATTGTCTCATATCGGATCTATTTATTGGTTTACGAGAATCAATTTCTAACCATCATCAAATAGGTCACAACATCAATATGTTCTTTATAAACTCACAAATGATTCTACATTAAACGTTCATCAAAATTGCATCAATTCTTTACAAAAAAAAACGGTATATAAAATTAATTTAAATTGTCAATCGTGGTAATTTTTTTGTCCAACATATTAGACATCTTTAGTTGCGATTCACATACATTTTTTATAAAATCAAAACTCCCAATTAAGTTTACCCCAAAAAATAGTTGAAGACATTTTTAACATTATCCAAGCGCTTGTTATTATTAATCTCATTTATCATGCCCAAGCATCATCAAATGGATCGTAACGTCAACCCATTTTATAACAAAATCAAATTGCATCGATTCTTCAATGAATGCAAAACAAAAAGTAATACTTCACAAAATTAATTCAAATTGTCAACCTTTGTTTTTTTTGTCGACATAATATGCATCATTTGTTGTGGTTCACATACATTCTTTTCATCATAAGAGATATAAACAGTAGTGTGGTTTGTAAGATAAAATTATCATGAAATTATATGTAATTAGAATACACTTGTTAATGTCATAATCACGATTATCGAAATCGAGGAGATGTGTGATAAAGTATTTCCTTAGATTTGGGTTCTCCTTAGGGAAAACTCAAATGAGCGTAATTGTAAGAGTGATGACAAAGGGACCTAGAATAATCATATCCGACCATGATTATTTATTGTGGGTTACTATCAATCATGCACCTAGTGGATGGGCCTATACCACACACATGGTGCCAAAACTCACAATTGATTGCAACCCACAAAATATTTGATTAAATTTCTAACATTGTCCAACACTCGTTACTATTGATCATGTTTGTCATGTTTAAGCATCAACAGATCGATCACAACATTAGTTCGTTTTTTTATAAAACCAAAATTTACTATTTATTAAGTATTTAACCTTGATTGAAATTACATCAATTCGTAAATAAATACAAAAAAAAAAGTAATAGCATACAAAATTAATTTAAATTATGAATCATGGTTTACTTTTTGTCTACATACTAGGCATCATCTTTTGCGGTTCACAAACACGCTTTTAACCATAAGAGATTAAAACAATTGTGTGGATTGTAACATAAAATTATCATGACATTGTATGAAATTATATCACACTTGTTAAACTTGTTAGACAATTGTGGTTCACAGACATGCTCTACATCGCAAAGTGATTTAAACAGTTGTGTGGCTTATTAGAGTATGAATCTAATATTTATTACATTTTGAGTTAACTTTTGTTGGTAATTAGGTGCATGAAATGTATTAAATATTTCACTAAATAACATTCTATCCGTTTCTTTTATCATGAAAGCTACTCATCTTTCCTTACGTTTTGGGCAAAATAAAATTTTAAAACCAATATTAAAATGTTTGACAATATCTATCTATCTATCTATCTCCAATTGCATGTGGTCATCATGTGGGGGAAAGGAAAAACAGAGTACAACTCAATTCAATAAGTTATTGCCGACATGATACGGCTGAATCAGCATTTCAGTTGGATGGATATACCTGTCAATTCATACTATACCATTGGGACCAAGCTTATGTTTGAACCATGAATTGAATGAATACTACAATTCACTTTCAAAGGACTTGGCCATACCATGAATGAATGAATGAACGAATGAATGCCTAAAAGATATACGAAATAATATATGAAATGATAAATATTGGCTATTTGGCTGTTATTTTGTTAGTGAAAGAGTTGACGCCTATCTTTGGCATCACGCTGAATATGGTAGAATCACGACAACCCACTGTGATTTTACAAAAGCTAGAGATTGTTTTTGAAAAATCATGTTGGGTCGTCGTGATTTCAACATACTTATAGTAATACTAAACATATACGAAATCATGACCATATGCCACCTTATTTAGTTAAAGTCAAGATAATTTAGCACTTGGCTTCTGATGATTATGATGGGTTTGTGCCTTTGTGGATATTTTGATGGACTTTCTATATTGGGTAGGGTAATTGATATGGTCATCCATATTCTTATCCTATATTTGTGTTGTGAATATCCCATTAAGACAATATGATTTTGTTTTGTGTTGTAGAAGGCACCAAGATAGTGTTGTCCTCACCCTTGTGCACACGAATCTTATTTATTATTGCATGTAAATCTCATTTTAAATTTGAATCTTTGATAAATACACACACATTCTTTATATAAAATACTTCAAAATATCTCATTAGCTTGTTAGAGAAATTTTTTTTTGATATAAGCATTATATGATTGGTTGAACTCCAAAGACAGAAATTCAAGTAAGCTACTTGTCACGATATGAACCTGGATGCAATTATCGACTGCACATATTCACAAAGTCAGATAACTCGCGACCATCTGATCGAGATCGGATGATCCAAAGAATAAGTAGGCGGTGAATTTCTTTAAATTACTAAGCTTAAGATATATATTGTCTTGTCTGAAAAATGATTTGTACATTCTAATCTCAATCACAGATCACGGAGCCCCTGACCGCATGAATGCTTACATGCAATCGAGGTTCCACTTGTCACATTGATCAACAAAAAAACAATTGACAAGAGCAAATTCTAGAAGCACGGATAAGTGAGACCAAACTTTAATAGATTTAAAGACTTAAATACATTTTTATCGATCTCTCAATTTTTTATTTCATTTACGATTTTTAGTATTCATTTCTAAATCGGTTATTTTGGTCCATCAAGTTTGTAATGTGGGGAATTTTTTCCATCTATTTATTTTTTTATAAGCAAAATGACATTAATGAGAATGCAAGAGGTACTCCAAACCCATTACAAAACAATGAAATGCACTACTAGGATGTTATCCACTTTGCAAACACATCAAAGGGTTATCCCACCAATTTGAAAAATTAGACTAAAGTTTCTATCCACCTTAATTACAAATAAATAAAGACCATGAAATAGTTTTAATGCCATTCATAACCTTCTTAATGTCTCCTTCATCTTTAAAAATAAATAATGACATTTCTGATAATCCATATACTCAATGAAGTGGCAAGCCAGATTAATGTTTTTTCTTTCTCGCCAACCTTGTATTTAAACACTACTTCCTCTGGTCTTATATATAGGAGAAAGTTGGGTCAACAAAAGTTGACGTATCTAGTTCAAAATTTGGACCAGATACATCAACTTTTGTTGACCCAACTTTTTTTATATATAGAACCGAAGAGAGTATTAAATTTTAGAAAATGATCTATACCATCTTCAATTGATACAGCCAATGCGCTCAACCAATTGAGAACACATTTCCAGACCTCCTCTAGCTGAAAGATCAACGCGAGTAGGCTACCTGCAATGCAAAAGTTTCCGGCCAAACACATGAATCTTGTTATTTGACATCATAAAAGAGAGTAACATGATTTAACGGTAAATTCCTTAACTCAATCCGGTAATGTGAAAGTGAAATGTTGATGTGATGAAGTAAGTTGGTAATGAGGCATTATTGCTAGTTGGAAAAAGAACTCATCCATATATATTCATGTCAACAAGTTATACATTTTTTAAATTGGTCACAATTAAGTTTTGTCTATGAAGATCTAATAAGAAATGCATGTCCTTTTTTAAAAATGGATATGCTTAAATTCAGCGCGTAGTGTTACAAAACGCATGTGGGTAAAAGAGTCCACATTCAATAGAGTTGCATATGATTTGGTCTTGTGGGTCACACATCCACCATCTATCATGGCACATCCTACTAAGGTCTCAATTTTCAATCAAGAGCTCACGGGAGGCCAACATATTCACCCTGCACACAATACATATTTGTACTGTCAGTGAGTACAATCTCTAGAAACTAGGGTTTCTGTGCTGTGTTTAGGTCATGCCTTGGGAATGATCCCAAGGTTACTATTTGTAGCCTCTTTTGAGCCTACCCGATCATGGTTTTGCGCCCAAATCGTAAAGGGCCAAAACCATGACTAGGGCGCCCTCGTAAGCTGCTGAGGGCGCCCCCAGAGGGTGTCCTTTAGGAAGGTCAGCTAGGGTTATTTATGGCTGTTAAGTGGGCCCTGCGCCTTCCTGGAGGGCGTCCAGCCTTATTCCAAGGGTTCACTCCCTTGTCTTTAGGATCTCAAGCCCTAAGTGGTGAGATCTACGGTCCACAGCCCAACAAGCACGAGTCTTGGGACAAGGCGAAGTGATTAAACTGTTAACGGGGGGATTTGCCTATGACCTTTTGCCCAGCAAGTGGGGCTTACTGATGACGAAGCTTTATGAAAAAATTTTATGGGAACTAGCCCAACATGGATGCATGTCCAATCATGGGTGTTCTCCCATGAAGGGTGCTAGCCCAACATGGATGTTTGGACCTGCATGGGTACTAGCCCAACACGGATACTAGCCCAACATGGGTACTAGCCCAACATGGGTGCTAGCTCCATGTTTCTGTTTTGAGTACCTTAATGGGCACTAGCCCTTCGAGAGTATGGGCGCTAGCCCAACGAGAGTATTTATATTAGCCCAACAAGCACGAGTCTTGATATAAGGCGAAGTGATTAATTTGCGTGTAGAAACGACTTCTTTGCGTAGGTTAGCTCGCCGCGCCCGTTAAACTACGTGTTAAGGACGCCCCTTACTGAGATCCGACGGCTGACGTGAGGCGACCGTTCGCTCTCGCTGACGTGTTCGAATCGCAACGGCTATCGGAAGTCGGGTCAACTTAGATGACGTCATCTGCGCGTTTTCCCAGACTTTTTTTACTTTAAACTGAAACAGATCTACTTTTCCCCCTACTTTCAGATTTCTCTTATCCTTTCCCCCCTCCTTTAGCTCCGTCTTTTTCTTCCAACTCGCTTTCTTTTTCTCGTTCCAGCGGTTACGGTGTTTGTGGATCTCTGTGCTTGCTGTTTACGGATCGTCTGGAGTCCTCGTTCGCTTCTCAAGCCCTCCATTTGTCTAGATCCAGGTACCCTTACTTGATCTCGTTCTTTTTAATTTTAAATCAGTAGTATGGTGATAATTAGGGAGTGCGATGAGGCGGGTAGGGAGCTATCCCCAGCTAATTCGGAGGAGAGGCGTAGGTTGTGGAGGGAAAGTGTTAGGTATGCGAAACGCTCAGATGGAACCATTGATTGGGTGGTGTTTGATAAGGCCTACTACGGCCACTCCCTTGTGACGGAGTCTCCGAGTGATTTGGACGGGGGTGAAGGAGGGAGTATTAGTGGGAATTCATCTGACTCTATTATTCATTCTGTTCGCCCAGGTCCGTTTTTAGGAAAGGAATTTGTTACATGGTGTCTTCTAGTGGTTCAGAACAAGAGAGTTTCGCCGACGAGGTGCTTTGTTCTGAGTCTGTGTACCTGGATTCCCAACGGGTGGCGTTTTTCCGGAGCAAGCTACACGTGTCCTCTACGGGATTTGAGGAGGACATGGTTTTGGAGCCTTGTCGCCCAGGCGAGAAAGTGTGCGCACAGAGGCCGAAGAGTTTGAAGAGTGAGATGTTTCACATGTATACCGCCGTTTTTGAAGATTTGGGTGTGAAGTATCCCTTCACGCCCTTTGAAGTTGACATACTCAACTGTCTCAATGTTGCGCCTTCTCAGTTGCAGCCGAATAGCTGGGCTTTTATCCGCGCTTTTGAGATTCTGTGTGAGGGGTTGGGCTTCCAGCCCTCGGTTGGATCCTTCTTCACTTTCTATGGCACGAAGGGGGTAGATAAGCAGTCTTGGGTGTCCGTTAGCGCGCATCCTGAGAAGATGTTGTTCCCGCCCTACGCCTCTCATTACAAGAATTGGAGACAAACATTCCTTCGGGTCCGGGGGCGAAAAGATTGTGAGGCAGCTGCTGTATGGGTGGACGGTAAGTTGAGGTTTCCCACATGTTGGACGAGTGCTCCGGCGTCCATCATGGGTTTTGAATATGAGAAGCTGGACGCGTACGACCAGGGCGTCGTCTGTTTTTTGGACAAAATGTTGCCTATGAACATCCGGGAGTTATTGAATAGGGAAGGGGATGTAGATAGCTTAGACGAGTACCTACGTGAGTCAAATTCATTTACTCATGCCTATATTTTACATTTATATTTTCTTGTCCCTTAACTTTCCTGCTTTATTTTCTGTAGAGGATATGGCGCCCATGACTGCGGCGGAGAGGAAAAGATATCTCGAAGAAATGAAGGCTAAAAAGGCTGCTGAGGGAACGACGACCACTGATCCCGCGGGACATATTACCCGTAAGCCAAAGAGGAAAGCTGATCATCCGCCCGAGGTTCAAGCTGAGAGCCTTACGGCGGCTCCGCGTGATAAAAGGTCGCCCGGGAAAGACAATAAAGGAAAGGCGGCAGCGGAGAAAAAAGGGAAGAAGACGCCTTCTCCTTCCCTGATTGGCGCTGTCATACCCCAATTTTTGACCTAATTCTCTTTTTTTACTCGTCTTTTTTGTTCGGAATTTTTCGTCGTTTCAGACGAAATTTCTGCAGAGAGGTATTTTAAAATACCTCGTTTAGGGTTCTGAAGGCGACCTTTTTTCAGTTTTTATTATTATTTTATTTTACTTTAGTTTTTTTTATCTTTTATCTTTTTTAATTATTTAATTTTCGGATTTTTTCTATTTTTATTTTATTTTTCATTTATTCTATTTTGTTTTTATTTTTATTCTTAATGGTTATTTTTTTTGTCTTTATTGCTAATCAAATCTATCCAAAGTCCAAAGTCAAAGGTCAATGTCAAATGTTTGATTTAATGACTTTGACATATGTGATTTAATGGCTTTGACATATGTGATTTAATGGTTTTAATCTCATTTGATGGGAATTTAATCATTGTCTCCTCATTGTCAAAAGTCCACCCCAATGTGTATATAAAGGCACACGCTCCGGCAACCAAAGGGGAGAAAAAAAAGCTGATCAGTACACAAGCCACAATTATTTCCAAACCAAAAATTAATCACAACCCCAGCAAATCGAAACCACAAAAACCATTTCTCAAAACCAAAATCAATCATCATCCATAATCAAAACCACAAACTCGGCCACCTCCACCACCACCACAATCAATCCGAACCTCCTCCCTAACCACCTACAAACCACTAACACTAATCTGAACCACCACATACCACAACCACATAAAGTCACACACACGGCCAAACCCACAACCAAACAACCACTACGCAAAACCGCACCGCCTCTTTACAACCCTTTCCTGCTCACTGCATCCCTCTTTTCCTCTTATTTTTATTTATTAGTTTTATTTCTTTTTCTTGCATTTTCTTTTTATTTGTTGCATTTCTCATCCTTTATTTATTCCCCATGCATTTCATCTTATTGTTCTTTTTATCTTTTGCATTTTCTTCATTTTTTTTACTTTATTTTATTTTCTCAATTTTGTAGTTTTCTTTAGGTTAATTATCATGCATTTTTTTCACTTTATTCATTTTAATGCTTTATAATTCAACATCTCATGCATTCTTTTACTTTTATGTGACATGTTTATTTCTTTGTTTTGCATCTCTTACCTTTTTTCAGCATATTTATTTTATTATATTAGCAATTTTACTTTTATTATTTATTTTGTCATTTTCATTTTTACTAGAATGTATTTAGGAACAATGTAAATATAAATGAGAATATTGCACTGACACTCACTTTATTTATTTCGCATTATGTCAAAAAAAACAAAAAATACAAAAAATATTAGGTTAGTTTAATTTTAAAAGGGTTTCGTGGTGATCCAACGTCACCACGGAAATCCCTCGTTTTTAACCTTTTGTTACGTTTTAGTCTTATTTAGTTATTATTAAAAGCAAAAAAACCAAAAAAATGCAAATAATCAAAAATCACAAAAAATATTTTCATAAACAAACCTTGATTTTCAATCAAGTGTCCTTTTTCTCTTTTATTTTCTTTAAATAACCATTAATCTACTTTAATAATACTTGAATCATTTTCAAAATTAAAAAACACCAACCAATCTCATTTTGCCACTTGACCTTTATTTTATCTTTAAAACCTTTTTAAAAAAAACCAATAAAAAACACAAAACAAATCAACCGTCTTTTTTACCCCGAACTACGAGGTTTTGATCCCTCACGGGTACGTAGGCAGAGGACTCTGTCCTTCCAAATCATAAAAAATACAAAAAAACTTTTTTTCTCTCACTATTCTAATTAATTCTTTTCTTTCTTAAAAAAAAATAAGCAAGTTATAGCCAAAATAAATAAATAAAATCAAGAGGTTCTCGTAGAGTACTACGAACGTTTAGGGTGCTAACACCTTCCCTAAACGTAACTAACCCCCGAACCCTTAATCTTTAAAAATGTGGTAATTTAGAACTTTTTTCCACCTTTCTTTTAAAAAAATTAAAAGTTCAGTCGTGAAATAAAATTAGTGAGTCAACGCTAATCAATAGCTTGATCTCCAAAAATCAGCGCGACAGAAATGGCGACTTCACTGGGGATATTCCCTAAGAGGGTTGAGCCTTACTTAGATTTATTTAATTATTTTTGTGCTATAACTTGCTTAAAAAAAATAATAAGAGTGTAAATATGTGCATATGTGTTTTTTTTCTTTTACGGGAGTGGTGAGATAAGTCCTACACCCGGACTTGAGGGAAACATATGATAGGATGGTGGTATAATCAAAGTGTCTTTCCGAGGGTAAATTTCGGATGTGGCTCATGTGATAACCCCGCTCAATGGAGGGATCTTGGAAGTATTATTATGTCGGCATGAGTAGTCTTGTCCGGCATTATTATTTTCAAGTGACCTATGAAGTTGAGGACCTTTAGTTACACTTAACCCATCTTGGCCTTTTAGGACGTAGTGCGGTGGCTAACCAAGAGTAATCTTGAATTAGTTGATACGCGATACTACACTCAAACGAGACTTTCTTACAAATGTTGTTGGACCGGGAGTCAATCTCGTAACCCGATGATATTTGGAAGGGGTTGAGGACTTTGGGAACTTGGTAGAACACGTGATACAGGTACAGATGAAACCATAGTCCTTACCAAATGGCGTGTTTACCCTTGACTCCAACATTTATGGACTTAACCTCACCATGTTTTCTCCGTTCTTTAGCATAACCATGCATGCATGCATCCATGCATAAACTCATTTTTTCATCCAATTACCGAAGGACTTAAACAAGTTTTTTGTGAACATCATAGAGGAGTACTAGGAAGTACACCTTCAAGAGCCCTGATTTGTTGGATTTAAGGAAGCTAGGGGGTCTTTAGATTTTTTTTAAAAAATCTAGCTTCCACTAAAGGACTTTTGAATTGGTCCCTTGGCTTGGTTTCTAAAAAAGGAACTATTTTGTAATGTCTTAATGCTCAAATGAAATGTACAAACCATGATGTTTACAATTACTTCAACAAAATCCTTCGATAACAAATCTTTCTTTTTGCATAAGCAAAATCATGCATCATATCGCATTCATAGTTTCCCAAACCGAGTCTCACATTTTGTCTTTCCAAAGGTCCATCTGTCTAGTCAAAGAAAGTGGCCCGGCGCATTCATTACAAACCCACTCGCACCTACAATACTTGTGCAAACATAAGAGAGAAAATGGGTGGGGTCGTGCAAACACAAGGAAGGATTTGCCGCAATTGGGTCGCTGTTGACATTCCCTCAGTTACTCATGGGTCTAAGTAATGTGTTTTCGTTTGTCTTGTCTTTTCAAAAATCCTTTCGTTTCGCCCAATACGAAAGTGAAATCATGTAGGGCTCTACTTTTGTCTTCAAGTTACCACTATCAATGAAAAATTGTCGTTTCTTTCGCGACTTTTATTTTTATTTTACTGCTTTTTCTGGAAAATGGTAACACAAAAAACCCAAAAATATTTTATTTTATTTTCAATCAAAAAGGTCTGCATTTTTCACTCATTTTCTAAAATCAATCATCAATCATATGTAGACTGAACATCAATAAACCCGTTGAACACTGTAGCCCTATGCTCTCTCCCGACTTTGAGTTCCCTGTTCACGAAGCTGAAGAGGAGGAGGATGGAGAGATTCCCGATGAGATCTCGCGGTTATTAGTGTATGAAAGGATTAACTTGGGTTCAGGAGAACTGCCAATACAATACTCCTGGTCGAATCCCAGATGAATAGTGCCATTGAATCTGCAAAAAAAAAAAAAACAAAAAAGGAAAAATACATCAAGAAGATAGTGCAGAAGATGGTAGCCACTTACAGGACTGGCATGTTACCGTATGCTTTGAATGGGTACCGTACCTCAGTGCGCACTTCAACAGGGGCAACCCCTTTCTCTTTAGTTTACGGCATGGAAGCAGTGCTCCCTGTGGAAGTCGGGATCCCGTCAATGAGAGTTCCGATGGAAGCCAAGTTGTCTCAGGCTGAATGGTGTCAAAGTAGGTATGATCAACTGAACTTGATTGAAGAAAAACGCATGGCTGCCTTGTGTCATGGACAGCTATATCAAAGGAAGATGAAACAAGCCTTTGACAAGAAGGTTCGTCCCCGTGAATTTCGAGAAGAAGACCTTGTGCTCAAAAAGATTTTATCCTTTCAATCTGATTCCAGGGGCAAATGGACGCCTAATTATGAAGGTCCATGTGTCGTCAAGAGAGCTTTCTCCGGTGGTGCAATGACTCTTACGACTATGGATGGTGATGAGCTTCCCCGTCCTGTGAACGCCGATGCAGCCAAGAAATACTTTGTCTAAAAAAATAAAAGAACAACTCGGTAAGTCGAAAACCCGTAAGGGCGGCTTAAGCAAAAATGAGCGTCTCGGTGGACTGAAAACCCGAAAGGGCGGTCCAGGCAAAAATTAGAGACATGAAACAGAAAATAATCATCCTGATAGATCGAAAACCCGAAAGGGCGGTCTATGCAAAAATTAAGGATCAAAAGACAAAGTAACTGCATCAGGTTGGCCATGACTCACTTGGGGCACATTAGCGGTCAAATAGACTCTGAATCTGAAGCATCTAAACGGTGGAATTCAAATTTGTTAGGGAGAATAACGGTTATTGTGTTCAATGTACCTTCCCCTTTATATTTACCATTTTCCAAACTTTGTGAGATCCGTGGAGCCACGCCATTGGCGGGCCACCACTTTGTTAAATAAATTTGAGCCTGTGCCTTTTATTTGGAATTCCCATTTATTCGGTTTATAAAATTTCTTCTATTTTTTATGGTAGTACTTGAAGCAAAACTTTTTTTCAAAATCATAATTTTTTTTTTATATTTTTGAAAAGCATAAACAACAAACACATTCTCTATGAACTCATGAATAAGTGAAGTGTGCGTCAACATCTGTCCTGAGAACGGATAAGCTTTGCAGGCTGAACGTGGTCAATTGCTCGAAAAAAAGAAAAAAAGAAAAAGAGAAAAGAAAAGCTCGGTAAGTCGAAAACCCGAAAGGGCGGCTTAGGCAAAAATGAGTGTCCCGGTGGATCGAAAACCTGAAAGGGCGGTCCAGGCAAAAATTAGGGGCATACAAAAAAGAATATATTCCCGGTGGACTGAAAACCCGAAAGGGCGGTCCAGGCAAAAGTTAGGGACTCAAAAAAGAAAAAAACAAAAAGCATGACCATAGAAACACCAGTTCTTCTGCCAAGTCTTTGAATTAACACGTCTCCCCCAGGAAGTGTTTACTCCCCACCAGTTGTTGCATACATCGGGCCTTACCCCGTCAATGTTTTGATATGTCCCCAATGGCATCATCACCCAATGAAGATTGCTGAGTGTTTGTACTGCGTCGTCGGTCCACTTTCCATCTTACCTGTCCAGTATTGTCTCATCAAGTCCATCAGTTGTACTGTCCCACAAGTCAATCCTCCATACAGTCGTACAAGTCGTATTGTCTTACATACATTCATACATTCATGCATATACACATTCATGCATACACAACATGCACATAACATCATTCAATACATGGTTGCATTAACCACCCTGAGTCTTGCTTTTCATGTCAATCAATCATGAACAATTTGTAACTCTTTTTCACCAAGTGTCATCCCCAGTGTGTCTGGTCCAAAGATGTCACCCTCCTGTCGTCAGTGGCAAGTTCGGCTACATCCCGAGCAGCTGACATTTATCTCTTACCTTCTTTAAGCTACCCTCACAATGGTAGTAGGTAAAATTTTTTGTCTACCTTTTTTTAAGCTATCCGCACACCGATAGTAGGCAATGTCTTCTCTTTTTATATTACCTTTTTTAAGCTATCAAGACACGATAGTAGGTAATACATGTCATCTGTCTTCTTTAAGCTATCCATACAACGATAGTAGACGGTGTCTCCTTTTATATACCTTTTTTAAGCTATCAAGACACGATAGTAGGTAATACATGTCATCTGTCTTCTTTAAGCTATCCATACACCGATAGTAGGCAATGTCTTCTCTTTTTATATTACCTTTTTTAAGCTATCAATACACGATAGTAGGTAATACATGTCATCTGTCTTCTTTAAGCTATCCATACAACGATAGTAGACGGTGTCTCCTTTTATATTACCTTTTTTAAGCTATCAAGACACGATAGTAGGTAATACATGTCATCTGTCTTCTTTAAGCTATCCATACAACGATAGTAGACGGTGTCTCCTTTTATATTACCTTTTTTAAGCTATCAAGACACGATAGTAGGTAATACATGTCATCTGTCTTCTTTAAGCTATCCATACAACGATAGTAGACGGTGTCTCCTTTTATATTACCTTTTTTAAGCTATCAAGACACGATAGTAGGTAATACATGTCATCTGTCTTCTTTAAGCTATCCATACAACAATAGTAGACGGTGTCTCCTTTTATATTACCTTTTTTAAGCTATCAATACACGATAGTAGGTAATATATGTCACCTGTCTTCTTTAAGCTATCATCTTTGTTGATAGTAGACAGTGTCTCCTTCTTTTACCTTTTTTAAGCTATCATTTACACGATAGTAGGTAACATCGGTCTTTGTCTTTGTTAGGCTATCGTTCTGAATTAGTGCGATAGTAGACAACTCCTTCCCAGTGAAACTATGTTATCCCCCAGTGGAGTCGGATCCCTTGCTTTAACAAACTCGGGTATCCTTTCGTTTTGTTTTATCCCCAGTCAGGTCATCTTCGCCGTCTTGCATTCACATTTGCATCACGAGCATTTCACATTTTCTTAGGTCCAAAATTGGCGTACTCTGTATTTAAGTCCCTTCGGCCCGTCGAATCCAAGATTTTCTCTTCAAATCTCCGGACGAAGAGACTTAAATAGGGGCATCTGTCATACCCCAATTTTTGACCTAATTCTCTTTTTTTACTCGTCTTTTTTGTTCGGAATTTTTCGTCGTTTCAGACGAAATTTCTGCAGAGAGGTATTTTAAAATACCTCGTTTAGGGTTCCGAAGACGACCTTTTTTCAGTTTTTATTATTATTTTATTTTACTTTAGTTTTTTTTTATCTTTTTTCTTTTTTAATTATTTAATTTTTGGATTTTTTCTATTTTTATTTTATTTTTCATTTATTCTATTTTGTTTTTATTTTTATTCTTAATGGTTATTTTTTTTGTCTTTATTGCTAATCAAATCTATCCAAAGTCCAAAGTCAAAGGTCAATGTCAAATGTTTGATTTAATGACTTTGACATATGTGATTTAATGGCTTTGACATATGTGATTTAATGGTTTTAATCTCATTTGATGGGGATTTAATCCTTGTCTCCTCATTGTCAAAAGTCCACCCCAATGTGTATATAAAGGCACACGCTCCGGCAACCAAAGGGGAGAAAAAAAAGCTGATCAGTACACAAGCCACAATTATTTCCAAACCAAAAATTAATCACAACCCCAGCAAATCGAAACCACAAAAACCATTTCTCAAAACCAAAATCAATCATCATCCATAATCAAAACCACAAACTCGGCCACCTCCACCACCACCACAATCAATCCGAACCTCCTCCCTAACCACCTACAAACCACTAACACTAATCTGAACCACCACATACCACAACCACATAAAGCCACACACACGGCCAAACCCACAACCAAACAACCACTACGCAAAACCGCACCGCCTCTTTACAACCCTTTCCTGCTCACTGCATCCCTCTTTTCCTCTTATTTTTATTTATTAGTTTTATTTCTTTTTCTTGCATTTTCTTTTTATTTGTTGCATTTCTCATCCTTTATTTATTCCCCATGCATTTAATCTTATTGTTCTTTTTATCTTTTGCATTTTCTTCATTCTTTTTACTTTATTTTATTTTCTCAATTTTGTAGTTTTCTTTAGGTTAATTATCATGCATTTTTTTCACTTTATTCATTTTAATGCTTTATAATTCAACATCTCATGCATTCTTTTACTTTTATGTGACATGTTTATTTCTTTGTTTTGCATCTCTTACCTTTTTTCAGCATATTTATTTTATTATATTAGCAATTTTACTTTTATTATTTATTTTGTCATTTTCATTTTTATTAGAATGTATTTAGGAACAATGTAAATATAAATGAGAATATTGCACTGACACTCACTTTATTTATTTCGCATTATGTCAAAAAAAACAAAAAATACAAAAAATATTAGGTTAGTTTAATTTTAAAAGGGTTTCGTGGTGATCCAACGTCACCACGGAAATCCCTCGTTTTTAACCTTTTGTTACGTTTTAGTCTTATTTAGTTATTATTAAAAGCAAAAAAACCAAAAAAATGCAAATAATCAAAAATCACAAAAAATATTTTCATAAACAAACCTTGATTTTCAATCAAGTGTCCTTTTTCTCTTTTATTTTCTTTAAATAACCATTAATCTACTTTAATAATACTTGAATCATTTTCAAAATTAAAAAACACCAACCAATCTCATTTTGCCACTTGGCCTTTATTTTATCTTTAAAACCTTTTTACAAAAAAACCAATAAAAAACACAAAACAAATCAACCGTCTTTTTTACCCCGAACTACGAGGTTTTGATCCCTCACGGGTACGTAGGCAGAGGACTCTGTCCTTCCAAATCATAAAAAATACAAAAAACTTTTTTTCTCTCACTATTCTAATTAATTCTTTTCTTTTTTAAAAAAAAATAAGCAAGTTATAGCCAAAATAAATAAATAAAATCAAGAGGTTCTCGTAGAGTACTACGAACGTTTAGGGTGCTAACACCTTCCCTAAACGTAACTAACCCCCGAACCCTTAATCTTTAAAAATGTGGTAATTTAGAACTTTTTTCCACCTTTCTTTTAAAAAAATTAAAAGTTCAGTCGTGAAATAAAATTAGTGAGTCAACGCTAATCAATAGCTTGATCTCCAAAAATCACCGCGACAGGCGCCATCAAAACCAGCAGCTCAGTGCCGTCTTTCTGGGATAAAGGCTTTGACTACGGTGCCTACGTGAAGGAAAGGCTGGTTTTTAATCCAGAAGACACGGAGTCGGGAAGCCAGGGCGATGTGCCCTTTATGACGAAGGATATAGGAGTTCATTGTTTGCGGACTATAATGCTGCTAGACTCGGTGGATCGTAAGTATGAGGAAGTGGTGCAGAATGAAGAGGCTCTCCAAGCTACAGTGATGGCGTTGGAGAAAGAGGTGGAGGAGGTCAGGGATGCTAGGGATAAAGAGGTGCAGGAGGCCAGGGAGGCGATGAAGCTTGAATGTGACAAACGCATCTCCGATCTGAAGATTGGTTATGCAGCAGATCTTGCTGGAAAGGACGAGGTCATTGCTAAACTACAAGACGATGTCGCGGCTGGAGCAGAAAGGGAGGATCAGCTTACGGCTGAGGTTTCTGAAGCGAAGGGCGAGCTGGCTTTGAACTTTGATGCTGGCTTTGAAAGAGCCAAGGCACAATTCGCCCTTCTCCATCCTGGCGTCGATATTTCTGCCCTTGATCCTTTTAAAATTATTGTAGATGGCGTCCTAGTGGACGAACCTTAATTTCGTTTGTTGTAATTTCCTTTTTCTTAAACTCAGTACTCTGCTTGAATTTGTGTTCGTGATGTATCATTCTCTTTTTAAGCTCTTCGTTTTCCTTCAAATTTATGTATTTCAGAAGGCCTCTCCTGGGCGGTGACTACGTTCGTTTTATAATAATGTTGACAGTTGTAGGTTTGTTTCTTTTAGCGCCTGATGCTTTAGGGTCCCTTTATAAGGGTTCCTTTTTATTGCTTGGATGGCGATCTTGTTTTCTGCTCGCGACATCTTAGAGCCCTCTTTGGGGTTAAGGAATTAGGCGGCGATCTTATTTTCTTCTCGCGACGTCTTAGAGCCCTCTTTGGGGTTAAGGAATTAGGCGGCGATCTTATTTTCGTCTCGTGACGTCTTAGAGCCCTCTTTGGGGTTAAGGAATTAGGCGGCGATCTTATTTTCGTCTCGCGACGTCTTAGAGCCCTGTTTTTTAGGGTTAAGGAATTAGGCGGCGATTTCTTTTCAAGCTCACGACGTCTTAGAGCCCCTGTCTTTTAGGGTTAAGGAATTAGGTGGCGATTTCTTTTTAAGCTCACGACGTCTTAGAGCCCTGTCTTTTAGGGTTAAGGAATTAGGTGGCAACCCCTTTGGGGTTAACGGACTATACGGCGAGCTCATTTATGGTTCGGCATTGGCGATCTGCTACAAGCAACGAAAGTAAGATAAACAAGCAATATATATATAATATCAATAATAAACCGGGGCCTCATTAAAAACCCCCATTACTGCGGGGGGAAAAGAGTGCCCCTTACTCCTTTACTACATAGCTGTACAAAGACATCGAAATATATAAGACAAAGACGGTAGAAATTAAAGTGGCTTTGTCTTCCCTCTATCTCGCCTTTGAGTTGTTGTGGCGAGTTTCTTCCTGCATTGTGCTTAACTTTTTCATCGTACCGCGGTTGGCTAGCTCTGCCTGTAGTGTCGACAAGGGAGTACTCGTTTCCTTCTTGATTTCATCGGGTTCCGCCTCTTCTTCCCCAGTATTGACAATTGGATTGGTTGGCTTTGAACGGAGTGTCAAGAAAGGAGTACTTATCTCCTCAACCTTCCTGATCTCACCGTATTCTGCATCTTCTTCCTCAGCATTGACACTTGAATTGGCTGGCTTCGAATGGAGTATCAAGAGAGGAGTACTTTCTTCCTCAACCTTCTTGATATCCTCGGGTTTCGCATCTTCTTCCTCAACATTGACAATTGGATTGGCTGGCTTTGAACGGGGTATCAAGAAAGGAGTACTTATCTCCTCAACCTTCCTGATCTCACCGTATTCTGCATCTTCTTCCTCAGCATTGACAATTGGATTGGCTGGCTTTGAACGGGGTATCAAGAAAGGAGTACTTATTTCCTCAACCTTCTTGATCTCCTCAGCATGACTCTCTCCTTCTAGGTTTGCGACAACGAAGTTCACTCGGTGTGCTTTTATGTTGCTGTTTCCTTTCTTCTCCTTTTGTAGCTTCAAACTGTTGTGGTAACATTCTCGGGCCACTTTCTGGTCTGCTCTGATGGTACCAACCTGCCCATCATCCAGCGGATATTTCATAACGAGGAATTTGGTGGAAAGGTAGGCGTCGAGGGCGTTAAAGGCCGGGCGGCCTATGATGACATTGTAGGAACAAGGCGAGTTGACTACCAAGTACCTAATCCTGACGGTTTTAGCATTATTACCCGTACCGAATGTTGTTTTCAGTGTGATGTATCCCCGGACGTGCACCTGCTCCCCTGTAAAGCCGGCCAATATCCCTTTGAATGGCTGCAACTGTTCCTCATCTAGTCCCATTTTCTCAAAAGCAGAATAATAGAGGATGTCCGCAGAGCTGCCGGGATCAATCAACACCCTCTTGACATCCCAGTTAAAGATTTGCACCGTGATGACCATGGGATCGTCATCGTGGGGGATTACTCCTCTGCGGTCTTCACTTGAGAAAGTGATATCCATTTGGCGTTCAGGTTCCTTCTTGGCGTGGTCATCAAGCAACATTATTTGTCTCACATATTTCTTCCGGGAGGTGCTCGACTCCCCTCCTCCTGCGAAGCCGCCAGATATTGTGTTTAAGGTGTGGCGTTCACCTTCTTTCGCAACATCTTTCTCCCTCTGGGGGTCTTCGGGAGGACGCCTATCTCCCTCTCTACCTTCCTTCACATACCCTCTTAATCTGCCGTTCTGAATCAACTTTTCTATCTCTCTTTTCAGATGTATGCAATCGTCTGTGGTATGTCCCTTGATGCGGTGATATTTACACCAGGCTTCCTTATCATTCCCCATGATGGTTCCTCTCGGCGGTTGAGGTTCAGGAATGATTCTAGAATGGTAAACATCCCTCCAGATTTGTTCACGGCGGGTGTTGAGGGCCGTAAAGGACTCTGGGAGGGGTGCGTGCCTATCCTGAACATGGCGCTTGTACGGCGCTCGGTCTCTGTTACTGAGTGGGTAATAACTGCGGCGATGATCATATCCGTAGGGAGCACGTTCCCTGGAATCCCTTGCTTTCTTTTCGGCATTGCTTTCTTCTCCCTTTATATAACACTCTGCCCTAGACATGATTTCTTCCATGGAGTCAGCTGGTTTCTGCGCCAACGACTCGTTGAATTGGCCGGCGCGGAGGCCATTCTGGAATGCTCCCACAAACAATTCCTGGTTTGGGTTAATGACCTTGATGGTGGCGTCATTATAGCGCGCGAGATACTCGCGGAGAGGCTCGTTGGGTCCTTGACGGACGTTGAAAAGGCTGGTAGACGAGACTTTGCGGTGGCGGCTTGCTGAGAACTGGTGCGTCAACTTGCGTGTCATATCCTGGTAGCTGACGATGGAAAATCGAGGTAGGTTCATATACCACCTAAGGGTGGCGTCTTTGAGGGTCCCCGCTAACAACTTGCACTTGAGAGAATCGGCGGCGCCGATGATGGCCATTTGAGTGTTGAAGGCGGTCACGTGTTCCACTGGGTCGCTTTTTCCATCGAAGGAGGAAAGAGAGGGTGGCTTGAAGTTTTCTGGAACTGGCGCGTTCCAAACTTCGGCGGAAAGTGGTTGAGGATCGGGGTCGACCGATTCATCTTGTTGAGATCTGTTTCCTTCGGCATGCTGCTGCTGTTGGATGGTTTCCATGGTTGCTTGCAAGGCTTCGTTGTGGTCACGAAGCTGCTGGATCTGTTGTTGTAAAGCCTCTAAGGCCGCTGGATCTGCCATCGTGCTGGCGGCGACGGTAGTTTGAGTTTCTTATGTTGACGGAAGTTTGTGGTTGGTATGTTAAGGTTGTGACTGGTGGTCAGAGATTTGTACCCTAAACCGCGAATCACAGGCTTTAGATCAGGGTTTTCTGAACGGATATGGGTTAATCGTTTGATTGTGAGGGTTTGGAATCACGGCGGATTCGGAGAATCTAGGGTTGTTCTGAAAGGTACGGCGGGTTCACGGTGTTTGAGCGATGCTTTGAGGCCGCGGATCGGCTGCTTCTCCTTTCAGAGATGGTGGCTAGGTTAGTTTTACCGTAGCCCCACGGTGGGCGCCAACTGTACTGTCAGTGAGTACAATCTCTAGAAACTAGGGTTTCTGTGCTGTGTTTAGGTCATGCCTTGGGAATGATCCCAAGGTTACTATTTGTAGCCTCTTTTGGGCCTACCCGGTCATGGTTTTGGGCCCAAATCATAAAGGGCCAAAACCATGACTAGGGCGCCCTCGTAAGCTGCTGAGGGCGCCCCCAGAGGGTGTCCTTTAGGAAGGTCACCTAGGGTTATTTATGGCTGTTAAGTGGGCCCTGCGCCTTCCTGGAGGGCGTCCAGCCTTATTCCAAGGGTTCACTCCCTTGTCTTTAGGATCTCAAGCCCTAAGTGGTGAGATCAAGGCAGACGTGCCTTCAACCTAATGGCATCAGGCGCACCTTGCGTTCAAAGACTCGATGGTTCACGGGATTCTGCAATTCACACCAAGTATCACATTTCGCTACGTTCTTCATCGATTCAAGAGCCTAGATATTCGTTGTCGAGAGTCATTCTATATCATGTGTCAAAACACAACCCGCACGAAAACCGTCTTCGGTGCCATGCAGGTGTGCTCAGAGTAAAATTTAAATTCCTTGATGCATTCAGAGTCGGGGTTTGAGTTTTGGCACAAAGGAGGACGCACTTCGTCGTCCACCTCTGAACCAGAGGTAAGCCGAGGTGTGGAACACATCAAGCCAACCCATATGTATTCAAACTTATTCACGTGTTGGACTGTGTAACACCCTAAACCCCACATTTTATTTTCTAATAAACTTCAATAAATAATTAAACACGCAAGGGTGTCACACATCTTGATCGAAACAAAAAGACTTCATTTAAATTAAAAATGTCGCAGCGGAATAAATTTCAAAGCATTCAAAGTAATTGTCACATCATTAAATCAACATCAAAACTGAATTCAAAATGAATTCTAAAACAAAGTCTTAAATAAAAATAAGCTCCCAATCCCTAGTGTTACTAATCAGAGCGACGACTTGATAAAACTCCCAAAAATGATAAATAAACAGGAAGGCTCCAACACCATCCTTTGAGACTCACTGCTACTAGTTATCTCTTTCCTGCGAATCTGTACCTGGCGAGAGTACAGTCCAAATTTAAGAGGGTGAGAATATATCCATTACAAGAGAGGTACAAACACATGTATAGATTCGGATAAAATAATCATCAATTGTAGTTAGACATGTATACATTACAGTCAGGCAATATTCACATTCATAACATGTACATTCATTAAAATACAATCAATAGGGATCAATTCAACATCTTATAATAACAAGGAAGCTTCAAAAACAAGTAATAACATTAAGTGGACATTAATATAAACACCAACTATTCACACATAATCATAAAGAAACATCATCGAATATCACATCTATAAATAGCACATCTTCAAATTACACATCTTCAGATAAACTTGCAACTATGTATGCAATGTCCCTAACTCGACTCTATATGCATGTGGTACCAAACCTATCTCCATCGTCAAATATTTTGGACATCAGAGGTATGTTACTGATTTTGTCCACACCATCGTCAAATATTTTGGACATCAGAGGTATGTGACTGATTTTGTCCACACCATCGTCAAATAAAACATCGTTAAATAGACTCGACCATGAATGCATGAACATCAAATAATGACTCAACAATGCACATTTTTATATGACTCAACAATTACACATATTTAAATAGCACCATCGTCAAATATCACATCTTCAAATATCACATCTTTATATAGCACATCTTTATATCACACATCTTCAAATAACACATCTTTATATAACACATCTTTAAATCACACATCTTCAAATAACACATCTTTATATAACACATATTTATATCACACATCTTCAAATAATACATCTTTATACAACACATCTTTATATCACACATCTTCAAATAACACATCTTTAAATAACACATCTTTATATAATCACATATTTAAATCACACATCTTTATATAACACGTCTTTAAATCACACGTCTTCAAATAACACATCTTTATATGACACATCGTTGAATAATACATCAATTACACACCATCAAATGATTCCTATCTATTTCGAATCAATTGGTACACAACGACCAAAATAAAATGGAAAATTAGGAAGACAAAGTTAATTAGAACATGAATCAACTTTTATGCTATGTGTATATATATTAATAAGGGGCGGCCAAATCATTGTTCTACAACCACGTTTCAATTTTACAAATGTTTTCATGATGCACAATTAAAATTTAATAACAGAAACAGTCCAAACCGAATTGACTGACAAAGTTTGAGCAATATATTCACATAATTGACGGGCACGTGAAAAGAACAATTCAGAGGCACATATAATATATGTTACACAGCACAACTATAAAATTGAACGAATCGAAAAAGTTGAATTAAGCCATACAATTATGCACAGACCAATATAATGATTAAAACGGAGCTGCACGAGCAACATGAATCATCAAAGAAAAACTAATAAAACAAATAGTCATCAAAGAAATTAAGAATAAAACACTATAAAAGAACACGAATTTAACATGAAATAATCAAAAGATAATGAAAATAAACAAAAACCCTTCACTACCCATATGTTCATACAACACTTATGTTGAATAGAGACTCCCCCTTACCTCAGGTTTGCAGAATTTGAATGAATTCCTATGGTGAAATCTTTCTCTAAGTTCTTCTCGCTATGCCTCCTTGTCCCTTCTCTCCACAACCCTAGTTTTCCTTTGATCTCTAATCTTTTTAGTTGTTCTGAAACTCTATCCCTTATCTTTTAACAAATTCAAATTTTATTTATTTATTTTTTTCTCACATAAACTTTAGACATATTTACTATATGCACCCCACTTCCCTATTCTCACCAAAAGACTATTTTCTTCTTAAAAATTATTTTCTCTCATCTTTTAACAAGTCGACCAACTCATCTATTTCTCATTATCTATTTTTCAATAAATACAACCAATTAAATAAATAAAATCACACAAACCAAAACTAATAATAGTAGTAGTAGTAATAATAATAATAATAATAATAATAATAATAATAATATCTAATATTAATTACTAATAACTTAGATTAAAAATCGGGGTGTTACAGACTGCATGTAAGACATCAACAATGATTTTTTTAAAAAAAAGATGCATGGCAGTTGCAGGGAAAAAATTCCAAAATACAATTGATTTTGTTTTTTTTAAAAAAAGTCATATCAGTTTAAATTTCTGGCATCTGAGATAAGATCGACAAACATGGACAAAACTTGTGGGGTTTGAATTTCTAGCATGAGGTTCTAAGAAAGCTATTTTCTTTCACATAATTAACTTTTGTATAGCTGAAGACAAGAACAATTTTATTCCAAGGAAGATTCAAATGCATGATTGCAAGTGGGAGATACGTGGAAGATGGAAACCTATTACCATATTATCTATGTAAGAAGTTTTATATGCTCAACTAAATCACGACCGACCATGTATGTAATTTTTTAAATAGTTATGATTAGTGTTGTTAATTCAGACAAAACTCAAACTAATACTTTGATGTGTGCAGCAAAAATAGTATTAGTTAAACTAAAGTGATCAAACAATAAAACATAATAAAAGAAAAGAAGAATACAGTGATGTTTGTTCACGTAGTTTAGTCCGAATTCGACATATGTCTGGAGAAGAGAGATCTCTCTAATTCACTGTCAAATAGTTATTTACAAAGAGATATAAGGGTTACAAGAAATTATTCATGCATGGTGCCATGCGCCTCGCGCATGGGAACGTAGTCAACGGAGTATAGAAACATGTTGTCATGCACCCCATACATGGTGCTACACGCTTCGTGCATGAGACAAAAGCGCAACTCCTAAGAATTAGATATTTTGAGACATATACAACAATTCTTGATCTTGCCTTTAAATCGATGGTGTCGCCACTTTAACCATCAACCACCTTGTTTGTTGACCTTGCATCCAACTACACTATATAGTTCCACAAACTTCCACCTTTACCTCTTCAATCCTCAAAACATCTTTCGTCTTCTTGAAGATTTAGTGTCCAACTACCTTAGGCCTTTTAGGTAGCTTCACTATAACCTTTTCAGCCTCCGGAGTGATCATTTCCATCTTCCTGAAATTTACTTGCCTCCAATTACCCTTGACTTTTGAGGTAATCCCACAAGTTATATCATACCTTCTTCGACCCAAGTAGTGCGCCTCTTCATCCTCTTGAAGAATTCCTTGCTCTACATTAGAGCATGACACACACAAGGTCTCCATAGCCGCGTTGTTCCGGTGCCACCAATGATTGTCTCCTCCTTGTCGTACTAGTGGAAGACTTCACCTCAAGCTGAGTTTCCTCCACCTCAACTTCCAAATGCATACATCAATTATTCCTTTCACCTTGTAACTTCCACATCTAAGGTTGATCATAAGTGTTCTTATATCCGTCTCTCCAGACTGACCTTGAGTATTCTTAACACTGCCTATCCAGACCGATGTTTACTGTTTAACGTTTCTCCATATGAACACCTCTTCTACATGAACGTCAACTTGTAACTGTCATTGTTTCCAAGGTGATATAACCCACCTTCTTCCTACTTCTAACGTGACATGTCTAGAGTACCTGCATGCTCAAAATCTTCCAAGGCAATTTCAAACAGTGCGGAATAATCATTGTCCCCTACCTTGGGACAATCCTTTTTAAAATGACCAGTCTTGTGATGCTTGAAACATTTGTACTTCGACTTTTCATCACCCTTTGAGTTTCCTGGATTTTCCTCTACTCTCACCTCTTCCTCTTGAGACATTCGATCCTTCACTACTATCATAAAACTTCAAGTCCTTGGACTTTTTTTAACTCATTGGTTCTCAACACTGTTTGGACTTTCTCGAAGCCAACAATGCCTTTTTTACCTTAAAACTTGGTATCCTTGAAGTGCTCAAAGGATCTAGGTATTGCACACAATAAGAGTAAGCTTTGTCTCCATGCACACTTTTCACTTCAATGTTCACTAAATCATACATGATTTTGTTGAACTTTGTCAATTGCTTCGTGATCAATTTTGAATCTAGCGTCCTAAATGAGTGAACGACTTGGTCATATACAATGAATCCTACCTTGACCACATTGTTGTCGTGGTTTTCTCCTTAAAGACTTATCTAAAAACTTTATCCCTGAGACACAAGACAATGACTCTCATTGTCTTGACCAGCATCTCGTTCTTGTCTTCCTGTGACATGGATGCTGGCAGCTCAGCTTCATCCTTCAGTGTCTCTGCACACTTTTGTTGAATCAAGACCGCTTGTATCTTCACCTTTCACAACCTAAAATCTTTGTCTCTACTAAACTTCTGGATATCATACTTGGTACCCATTGTTCTCGCTTAATGATTTTTTCGATTGTCCCACGACATACGACAATTGTTGTGAATTTGAATAAAACTCACAACAATACTTTGATTTGTGGAGCAATATTAATAGCAACCAAATCAAAGTGATGAAACAAACACATACAATAAAACAAGATGAAGGAGAAGAAGAAATAAGAAGATATTTATTCATTCAATTCGACCCAAATTTGACCTACGTCTAGAGGAAAGAGATCTCTCCAATTCACTATCAAAAAGTTATTTACAAAGAGATACAAGAGTTACAAGAAATTAGCCTTAAACGAGTTCTCCAAGAACAAAACATAATTTCTACCTTTTTTCTGGAATCTATTCTTGTGGCCAAGAAACTCAATGGAGTTCTCTATACGAGGTGTTTAAATTGTTTCTCAACCCTAGATTATACCCCAAAAATACTCAATTCTTAACTTATATCCCCTAAAAATTTCCCATTTTGATAAACCTTAGTTCTATTTCATTTGAGACCTATTCTGAATATATAGATTTGTGCTAAAGATTCAAATTTAATATTTTTACCTTTCTTTTTTTTTTTTTTAGAAAAATCAATGATGAAAAAAAAAATCCAATGGATTGCAAATTTATGCAAAATGCTTTTCGATTTGTAAAATGTTTAATATATATTTTACATCTTCTACGCGACTTCACACCTCCTGTCTAAACTAGGTTGAAATACAGCTTATTATGAAACACCTTGTCATGTGCCTCGCACAAGAGAGAGAAACACAACTCCTCGTAATTAGAATAAACATTTTGGCTAAATTATATATTTAGTCTCTTAAATAATTTTTGAGTTTTATTTTGATCCTTTAATTAATAAAAGTTTCATTTTGGTCCTTTAAAAATGTTTTTATTAGTCAAATTGGTCCCTTGCTATTAACTTTAACCTCAAATACTTAAAGTGGACTAACATTATAGAAAATCCACGATAGACCTCGTTAATACTTTTAATTTTAACTCTTTGATCTATTTTTTTTTTTTAAAAAAATCATTAAAGCACCAAGGTCCATTGTATTTAATTATTATTCCCTTTCTTCATCTTCTTCATCATCATCATTAACATCATCCTCGAGATATTCATCAAACATAGCCAGAAAAAAACAAAAAAATTAAGAAAATCCAAATCATCTAAACATCCACTACACAATAGTGTTTCAGTAACCTCCATCTTCAATCTTCAATACTTCACAAACAACTCATCCTTCGGTAACGAATACAATCACAACAATTTTTTTTCGTGTGAATGGTGTTATCTTATAACAATTACTGCTAAAAAATCTCTACTACCTAAATTAGTTAAAGATGAGAAGAAAAAAAAAAACAAATCAATTGAAACAAAACACGATAAAGAAAATGAATATCAGCAACTTGTGAAGAGAGAGAGAGGAAATTGAAATTGAAAATTGGAGAGTTGAAAAATGGAACTAACAGGTCAAGAATGGAGAAGTATTTGAGAGTTGAATAAACGGATTCGGATCGTCACGGTTGAAGGAAGAGTTAACGGCGTCGATTATGCAAGCGAATGAATCTCGTTCCGCCGGCGGTTTGAGCCGCCACCGGTGGAAGAGAAAGCGAAAGAAAATAACTGAAAAGAAGAAGCAGGACCAGATCCGGCGGTTTCCGGGGAGAACGGATGCCGAAGAATGGAAATAAAGAGGAAGGAAGAAGCCGATGTAATGATGAAAAATTGAGTAATGAATTTTTAGATGATTTGGATTTTCTGAATTTTTTCTTGTGTTTTTTTTCAGGGTATGATTGATGAAGATTATAAGGATGATGTTGATGGTGATAAAGAAGATGAAGAAAGGGAAAATAATTAATTGTTGATAGTTCTATCTTTATGATCTAACATTTCTCATTTTAAAAAATAGATAAAAGGTTAAAATTAAAAATATTAATGAGGTCTACGGTAGACTCTTTATAATTTTGGTGCAATTTAAGTATTTGAGGTTAAAATAAACAGTAATAGACCAATTTGACTAACAGAAATAGACCAATTTGACTAACAGAAACATTTTTAAAGGATCAAAATGAAACTTTTATTAATTAAGAAACCAAAATGAAACTCAAAAATTATTCTAAAAATATTAATGAAGTTTTTTTAAAATAAAACTCATAAATTATTTAAGGGACCAAATATGTAATTTACCCAAACATTTTTAATTATTTGATTATTATTATTGATCGACAATGGGAAAAAAAAAACCTCACACCCGAAATGTATATAAACATAATTCTTCTAATAATTAATTAATTAAGTTATTTTGTGGGGTGGTTAGTTTGATCATCATAATCAAAAGTGGCACAAGAGTGAAGAGTCTACTTAGTGCACGCACTAATTGGACAGAATTTGACAGGTTCTGCTTTAATTGATGTATTTGTGCAACATTTCCAAATAATATGATTCCAAAATTTTCCAATTAAATAATTTCAAACTCTTCTAGATTTTAACGTAGTAGAAGAAATATAAAGCCAAGAATAAAATGGCGTGGATCCGGGTCCCAAAGTATTTTAGATGGTAAAATAGTTGAAGGGACATTCGATATGCAATAATGTTCGAACCAGCAATTTGCCAATTTTCAACACCTAGTGTGGATGAGTTATTTCGTACTAAACTCTTTAGAAGAAGAAAAATGGTGTGGCTATGTTATAAAAAAATAGAAATCGGTCGTTAATATGCTTAGCGACAGAATAGTGACCGATATTTCAATCTTTAAAGTATAAATTGGTTGTTATTTCGGTCGCTAATTGTTTAGCTACATTGAAAATGTATTCCTGGACCTGTCCGGTGGCATAAAAGAAGTCTTCCCTTTTAAACATGTGATTATACTTTCTTACATAGCATATAATTTATAAATTTTCTAGTTATGGTAGAATAGATTGGATCCACAATGATGTTTGAGGATAGGATTAACTACCATGTGACCGGAGACTTAAAATATATAAATAAATTCTACAACCCCAAGCTCATACATATAATCAATTTTAACCTACTATAGATTTAGTAATCATATGATCCCCATGGTATCTCAGAAATACTTAATATTAAATCAGAAAATTTTAATCACCTTGCCAAAAAAATTGCAAGGAAATTACAAAAATATACTCAGGAACCATTTGAATATTCCCTCACCTTGAATAACTTCTATTGGAAAATAGAATAATGTATAGGATTTCTTATACTTCCTTTGAGCCCTCCCTTGTACTACTGATCATGATTCTAAAAGCTCTAAAGCAAAGATCAAGCATGTAACTATACATGCAAGAACATTAAAAGACAAAATCTGCATAAGAAGATAGATTGAATTATTAGATACACTAAATTAAAAACTACTACATAAATTGGAATGCCAATAATCTAATAGCCAAGCTTAAATAAAAAATAATAATTCATATCTCGGCTTGTAGATGTTTACGGAGATGTTTTAGAAATAACATAACAAAGTGACATCGTGGTGTTATTTGATTGGATGCATTACCGTCAGTACATAAAAATTAATCTCAAAAGATAATGAGAATTTTGCTTACGTTAGATTTGGATGGCACAACCATTTGTGGTAGATAACCCTGTAATCCAATGTTATAAACTGGGCTACCATCAGGATAATAAAGTCCATAGTTTCTTTCTGAAGCAGGACCAGGTTTTAAATCTTCATTAAAAAGTGCAAAAACATATACATCAATTGGAACCAATGGATTTCCAGGAGTTCCTTGTCTTTCCTCAATTCTTCTAAGCAAATTTCCATTGTACAATTTTGCATTTTGTGGTGTAGCTCCAGTTTCATCAGTGTCACCATTTGAAGGCCAACCAGTCTCAGAAACCTTAACTTCAACATTAGTATACCCTATCACTTTGATTGCAGCATAAACAGCATCAATTTGAGCATACAACATGTTATCATAATGTAAATTTGTGTTTTGATCAACTAAACCTTCATTTGGTTGAAATAATGCATAGTTTAAAGAAACCTCATTAGGGTTATATCTGTATGCAAAAAAAGGGTAAGCATTAATATGAAAAGGTGATTTCATTTCATCAAGAAATTCAACAATTGGTTGAATATATTGAATCAAATCTTGCCTAAAAGAACCAGATGAAGGAGGGTAAGAATTATCCAAAATGTTAAAAGAATGAGCTGTTGTAACAGTAATTAGTTGGTCTAATCCAAGCTTAACAAGGGAATTATGGACATTTTGCATTGAAGTTAGAAGGTTCAACATTAATTGAGTATCATTGCTATTGAATACTTCATTTCCAACCGTTATGCAATTTATTTTGGTTTGTGAAAGGTAAGGTAGAACATGATGTTGAATCCAACTTTGAGCTTTAGAAGGGTTTGTCATATTTTGTAGATGCTCATTTCCAATTCCTATAACAAATTCAACATTTGATTTGGAGAAAGCAAGTAGAACATTTGGATCAGCATCATAGAGTTTGATTCTTGTCACATTCATTGATCTTATAAGAACAGCAACTCTAGAATGAGAAGGTAGATTGCTTGCTATTTGTCCATAGTTTATTCCAGAACTTAGGCCATTGATTTGCATAAATGAATCTGAAATCTTACATTTAGAAACATTAGAATGTTTATAATAGACAAAAACAATATCATAATACAAAGTGCTAAATACACAAGTGTGAACAAAAAAAGAATAGTTAGAGATAATAACATATAAGATTGGAATTAAAGTGAATGATGCAGAAGTAGAGAGCAGATAAATAATAAGGAACCTGAAATGGTGAGAAGAAAGAAAAGAAGTGATTTGAAGAAGGAAAAGGTTGTCATTATTACTGATCTGATCTTTGATTATAATAGGCAACAATATCTAGGCACAGAAAGTGAGGTTATGCAAAGTTGGATTAATAATGTGTGAATGTGGCATCATGGACTTTGATGTATATATATTAATTATACTTCAATGAGGGGCAGAGCAACCCTGTTTTCAAGACTAGAGTTTGACAATTGGCTCTATGATTATGATTACAACTTTCTTGTGGTACTTTTTTTATAACATAACATAATAATAAAACTCAAAAATTCAGAAAAAATAATTTGCAGACTTCAAATTATAAAACCTGTTACCCAAACCAAACTAGTTTGGATTTGGTTCTGAACACTCATACAGTGATCTATATCGTGTGGGGGATATTGTTTCCTACAAATTTTGATATAGAAAGGGTACTTAAAGAATTATATATTTTATTAATATCATTGTTGTTTGTGTTCTTAAATATGTCAAGATGCAAGGATATAGCCCTTGATTTTTTTTCTTTCAAAGTAAGTGTGGTCCTCAAATCTGTATTTTGTTAATTAGTTTGGTTTTTAAAAACTATATCACCATCCGGTTACTATTTTAAGCAAAAATTTATATTTAAGATTCATTTAATTAATGATGTATGTGGTTTTTATTATAGACCACATACATAATTTATTGAATGAATCTGAAATGAGGTTTTTTTACTTATAATAGTGACCGGAGGGTGTACACGCTTTACTTTTTCACATCATTTATCATTAAAGTCATTTTAAGTTCGGCAATTTATATTTCATAGTTGTTTATCTTTCATTCTTTTTTAAATTTTTTTTAATAAGCTAAAATGGAATATATATAAATTGAATTTCCTAGTCGATCTCACGTAAGGAGTGTGAAAGACTAAGAGAAAGAAGTAGCAGTTACATCAGATATTCAAAATTGCCAAAATGAAGTGAAAGGCAAAGTACAAGCTCTCAAAGAGAACACAAAAGGATATTAAATAATAACAGTCAAACACAAGAGAGGGTTAAGCCACCACATATGATAGTTAAAAACAAAAGTTGGATGATTTGTCTTCAGCCACCAGAAAGATTGTAGCTTAATTTTCTCAAGAAGATGTTGCAGAGAGTCCCTCTTTTGATTAAAAACTCTTGAATTTCTTTCACGCCAAATGATCTAGACGGAAGAAAGTTAAATCAAATGAAGAACATTACAAACATTCTTTGAGAAGCCACCAATCAATCCAAATTGAAGTAAATGTTCCGAGACTTGAGCCGGATGAACCGTAATTAAGCCTAACCAGTTATAAATAGCAAACCAAATTTTGCCAAAATCGCAAGATAAAAAAAGATTGTTGATGTCTTTGTCATGGCCGCAATCGCCCACACAAAAATTAGTATTTGGTTGCAGCACCCCGCGCTTAATTAAATTATATGTCGTTGGTAGACGATTACGTAAAAAAACGTCAAGCAAAAAGATTGACTTTTAAAGGAAACTCCCTATGCCAAAAGATAATTGAGTGATCAATATTGTTGTTTTGATCTATCGAAAGCAAGTAGTTATAAGCACTAGAAACATTGTATTTTGATGAAGCATGAAGTTGTCAGATCCACATGTCGCTGACATTAGCCTGTAAAACAATAGGATGAAGTAAAACGCAACACTCCCTCATTTGTTCTTCCTCCCATGCAAAACAATCGTCGCATCCATTTCCATGCCTCACCACCCTCCCCCCAACCTAGAGAGAACATATATGCCGCAATCATCATTTTGTTGTCAACTAAATCAAAAAGGCGACTAAATTGGCCCTTCAACATCCCTCCTTCCAACCAAGGATCACACGAAAATAAAGTGTATGTGTCATCTTCCACCCCACGGTATAAATTATCGTTAAACAAATTACATACTCCCTCACCCGCCCCACTTCTAATACTAATTAAATTCTTCCACCAGACTGAAGCAACTTTTTCCCCATCTCTAATAGTGTCACCTTCCTCTCCATACTTCGCATATACAACTCTAAACCACATATTCCCTCTTTCCTCACTCTTCTTTAACTTAAAGTCTTATCAATTTCTTTAAATTTAATTGTTTTTTACATTACAAACCTTCAATTTCATAGCAACATCAATCTGAAACCATTTTCAGTCAATTTTGATCGTAAAATTTGAACTTACTTCATAGACACTTTCCTAAAACAACTATGAAACTTGGGACTCTAGCTATTAACTTGTTTGAACTCCCGCAATCGCACTAATTAAACATTTATTTGTGTTTCAAATTTGATAAAAAATAATCGTAAACATATTGGCACACACGTTGGGACAAGTTTAGAGGAACTTGCCTGTTTTTAAATTGTTTTCTGAGAGTTATTATAAGTTTGAATCTCTTTAAAATTGAACCTTCTAATAATTTCAGAACTATTAATAGCATGTCTAATACGCAATGCGTTGGAACTTCCAACACCATGACCATTATGTAAGCGGCAATAGTTGTCGACAATCCAAATATGACAATGTTGATACTTGTGGTGTCGGCCAGTGGCGGAGCCAGGAATTTTATAGAGCCTGTGCAAAATTTTAACCGCAAATTCACATGCGAGATAATATATAAATAGTCATAAATCGAAATAAAAAAGGCTCGTCATTTTGTCAACAAAAGTATAATTTGAAATAAGAGAGATGAAACATAACCTGTCAATAGTGTGCTAAATAAAATTAGGAGGTAAATGCCCTTTCCGACCTCTTTGCGGTGAATGTTCGAATAATATCAACATCATCAAGTGACTTTAATATCTCCAGCTCGGTGTAACATATCATCAAGTCATTGAACCACACTGAAATTCTGGCAGGTACTGAATCAGAACCGTAAAACAGAGTACTAAACAAGCAAAACAGAGTACTTAAACACAGGTTCAGAAGCGGCAAAATAAAGGACAGAAAAAAAAAACAGGATATTTGTTAACCCAGTTCGGTGCAAACTTCACCTACGTCTGGAGGATACCAATCTAGGAAGGAAATCCACTAAGTAGAACTAATTCAAAGACTCAAGACACAGCCCCCTGTTCCCAGCCTTATCACTTAATCTCCACTCGTATAGACTTCTACCTAGGAACACCTAGATATAAGAACCCTACTTACTTCCCAACCAAGTAATCACAGCCCAGTGATTATCAACTTCTGAACAAAACAAGTATGATGAAGACACTCTTCAAAACAACAAAAACATCACTTGTGCTTAAAAGCTTTAAGTGAAAAACAACTCTAAACAAAACAACCAACTCTAACAGATAAGTGGTACAAAACAAAGGCTAAAGCTTACACAGACTTAAAAAAACTAAGACTCTCTAATTCAACTTCTGGTTTTTCAAAATCCAGTCTTCAATAGCAGCACGTCCTCCTTATATAGTCTTCAGCAGCTCACATAATTTTGAACCATATATTCTTCAAAGATACAATTATGAAATCCTTTAGAAGCTCATAGAAGGAAATATATTTCTGAAATATATTTTGCAAAGATTCCTTTGAAAATATATTCATAAATAAACGAAGCCAATCTTCAATAAGATCTTCACGTAAAATTACTCACCCTTCTAGAACCATTAGCCAAGATAAAACTTCAAACAAATCTTCAAAAGATACAGAAAGAATTAATCAGAAAGAACGCAGAAATTCAGCTTCTGAAAGGCAGCTTCTGAAGGTCAACAGAAGTCAACGTCTGAAGGCAGCTTCTGAAGGTCAACAGAAGTCAACGTCTGAACAGTGCGTCTGATGACCAGTTCTACGTCTGATGAACAGTACCAGCGTCTGAAGACCAGTTCTGCGTCTGATGAACAGTACCAACTTCTGAAACTTCTGAAATCCAATTTCCAGCTTCTGAAGACACAAAATAGCTTCTGGAGACGCATTGCTTGCACATTTTGATTTTACCAAACATGTAGCCAACATCCAGATATCCAACAATATCCCCCTTTGGCAAATTTTTGGCTAAAATCAAATGGACCACAAAGATAAGTTCTTCACTCAACAAAAATATTCAACCATGAAGAACTACACATATTTAAACACAGCACCAGAGTCAGCAGCGGATAAAATGCTATGTTTAACACAAACAGCTTCAGCTTCTGAAGCACACAAGTACCACAACACACCAGCTTCTGACAGCACACAAACAACAACCAGTTTCTGAAGCACATGAAGCACACAACTCTTCTGGTACAAAAACACTCCCCCTCAGGCACAACCAACTCTCCCCCTGAATCACAACATCCAACAACACTCCCCCTGAACATATCAGCTTCTGACAGAAAACTCCACATAAACTCAGAATATAACAAACAGCTCTCTCCCTCAATTCTGAATTGTAGTAAACTCTGAAATATTGCTTCTGAAACTTAAACAGCACACAACTCCTCAGGGACACTAAGGACACTAAACTGAAACACTCCTCCTGAGACAGAGACTCCTCCTCAAACATATCTTCACAGCTCTTGTTGTATTGCTTCTGAATTCTGAATAAAACTGTCAACTTCTGAAAAACCTGAATTCTGAACAAAACAAACTCTGAACTCTGAAACTTAGTACATTCTGAAACCAAACACAAGTTTTTCTCCCCCTTTTTAGCCAAATAATTTTGACAAAACACAGTCTTCACATAGAGAACAAAAACTGAATGTTTAACACAGATTGTATCAGACTCAGCTTCAGCATTATCTTCATCTCCATCACTTCCAGCTTGCTCACCCTCAGCAATTTGTAATTGCTATAACTCCTCATGCAGACAAACTTCCAAATTGCTTCTTAGATTTTCAAATTGCTTGGCATCCAAAGCTTTTGTAAAAATATCAGCAATCTGTTCTTCAGTATCAACATGTTCAAGCTGCACAACCTTCTTCAGAGTCACCCTATTGTGTATATAGCAAGCTGTATTCATTGCTTCTGCCCAGAACAGATAAGGTAAATTCTTAGCATGTAACATAACTCTAGCTGATTCTGCTAAAGTTCTGTTCTTCCTCTCAACTACACCATTTTGCTGAGGTGTTATAGGTGCTGAAAACTCATGCTTGATCCCTTCAGAAGCACAAAACTCAGAAAACTTCTTATTTTCAAACTCCTTCCCATGATCACTTCTGATTTTGACAATGACATTGTCCTTCTCTCTTTGTAACTGAGTGCACAGATCTTTAAACACATCAAAAGTATCTGATTTTTCTCTAATGAAGCTTACCCAAGTGAATCTTGAATAATCATCAAACCACAAAAGCATATTTCTTTCCTCCAATGCTCTTAACTTGCATAGGTCCCATTAAATCCATATGTAACAATTCAAGAACTTTAGTTGTTACCTGATGCTCCAACCTGGGATGAGACTTTCTTGTTTGTTTACCAATCTGACATTCACCACAAACATTGTCTTCATTAATCTTCAGTTTGGGTAGACCTCTGATAGCTTCAGTATTCATGACTTTCTTCATGCCCTTCAGATTCAAGTGTCCCAGTTTCTGGTGCCAGAGTCTGACTTCTTCTTCTGAGCTTATGAGACAAGTGGACATGCTTGTTTCTTCTTCAGACATCCACAAATAGCAGTTGTCTTTTGATCTGCAGCCCCTCATCAGCACTTCTCCTTCTTTATCAGTTACCAGACATTCCTCTTTGTTAAAATTCACTTTCAACTCTTGATCACACAGCTGGCTTATGCTGATCAGATTTGAAGTCAACCCTTTCACTAATAGCACATTATCTAATCTTGGTAATCCATCACTGATTAAGTCTCCTATTCCAAGAATCTCTCATTTAGCTCCATCACCAAAAGTCACATAGCTGCTGGAATATGGCTTTAAATTGCTTAACAACTTCTTCACACCAGTCATGTGTCTTGAACAACCACTATCAAAATACCAATCTTCCTTAGAAGTGGCTCTCAAAGATTTATGAGCTATGAGGCCAACATTATTAGCTTTGGGTTTCCACACCTTCTTGACATTGATTCTGGTTGCAGCAGGTTCCACTTTTATGTACTAAAAATGCTCAGGATAACCATATAGCTTGAAACAGAATGGTTTAATGTGCCCCTTCTTTCCACAGTGATGACAAACCCATGGATGAGTTCTCCTCTTTCCTTTAGACTTCTGAGGTTGCTTGTGATATTCCTGCATAGATGTGCCTATCATTGGATCATAAGTTTCAGCAGCAGGAATAAACCTTTTAGCTGGATTATTCTGTTTGAGGTTCAAAGTCTTATCAACAAATCCTATGCCATTTTGTTTCCCTTGTTTCTGATTCTCCAATATCTCCCCCAGCACATCAGTAGCAGTATTCATCATTCTGACTTGCTTTTTCATGTTTTCAAGCTGAGAATTCAGTTGGCTCACTTCATCTTTGAGATCAGAATTTTGCACTAAGAGTTCACTTTTCTCATCCTGCAGTTGGCAGATTGTCTTCTTCTGATCCACAAGTTGCTTGCAAACTTCTACACTTCTGATGTATAAGTTTTTGTAATTGTCAGCCAGTTCTTCATAAGATGATTTTTCAACTCTGGCTTCAGACTCTGATGGAACTTTAGACTCTGATAGATCAGACTCTGATAATGTCTCAGACTCTAAAAAAGCTCCAGTCTTTGAAAGAGCTTCTGAGGCCTTAACCTTAACACCAGACTTGTACCTTCCAGTTAGGGCAACAACATACTTAGCAGATTCATTCTCTACATCTTCTTCTGAGTCTTCATCAGACCAGGAGACAACCAAGCTCTTTTTCTGCTTCTTAAGATAAGTAGAACATTCTGACTTGATATGACCATATCCTTCACATTCAAAGCACTGAAACCCTTTGATTGATTGCTCTTCTCATCAGTCTTTGTCTTCTTCAAGTCACTTTGTGGCTTACTGTTGTTGAATCTGATGTTCTGACCTTTTGACTTGGATCTTCTATCAACATGCTTCAGAATCTTACTAAATTGTCTCCCCAGCAACCCAAGTGCTTCTGATAAGCCTTCATCATCCTCATCAAACTATTGTTGATCCTCAGCTTCAGAATTAACTGATCAGTACGGTTACTAAAAGCTGTTTCAAAATTCAGCAAGGATCCTATTAACTCCTCAACCTTCATATTGGAGATGTCATGAGCTTCCTCAATAGCTGTCACTTTCATGTCAAATCTTCTAGGAAGTGGCCTGAGTATTTTTCTAACAATCTTCTCATCAGACATCTTCTCTCCAAGAGAATCAAAAGAATTAGCCATATCCAGGACATTCATATAGAAGTCTTGAATGTTCTCATCCTCCAACATCTTCAAATTTTCAAATTTTGTGGCGAGTAGTTGAAGTCTGGATAGCTTAACCTTTGAGGTGCCTTCATGAGTGGTCTTGAGAATCTCCCAGGCATCGTTGGCTATAGTACACTGCTTGATCAGTCTGAACATGTTCTTGTCCACTCCATTGAATAGAGCATTCAAAGATTTGAAGTTTCCAAGAGCCAATTCATCTTCATCCTTTGACCATTCTTCTTCTGGTTTCAGCACATCAATCTTCTTACCGTCTTTGTCCAACACAACTCGATGTTCCCAACCCTTTAGCACTGCTTTCCAGGTCCTGCTATCTATGGATTTCAGGAAAGCACACATACGAGACTTCCAGTACTCATAGTTGGAACCATCCAACAGAGGTGGCCTGTTAACAAAACATCCTTCCTTGTCCATACTTGCCAGAAAAACCTTCCCTGGAGCTCACCCAATAACAGGCAGGGTGCCTGCTCTGATACCAATTGAAATTCTGGCAGGTACTGAATCAGAACCGTAAAACAGAGTACTAAACAAGCAAAACAGAGTACTTAAACACAGGTTCAGAAGCAGCAAAACAAAGGACAGAAAAAAAAAACACAGGATATTTGTTAACCCAGTTCGGTGCAAACTTCACCTACGTCTGGATGATACCAATCCAGGAAGGAAATCCACTAAGTAGAACTAATTCAAAGACTCAAGACACAACCCCCTGTTCCCAACCTTATCACTTAATCTCCACCCGTATAGACTTCTACCTAGGAACACCTAGATATAAGAACCCTACTTACTTCCCAACCAAGTAATCACAGCCCAGTGATTATCAACTTCTGAACAAAACAAGTATGATGAAGACACTCTTCAAAACAACAAAAACATCACTTGTGCTTAAAAGCTTTAAGTGAAAAACAACTCTAAACAAAACAACCAACTCTAACAGATGAGTGGTACAAAACAAAGGCTAAAGCTTACACAGACTTAAAAAAACTAAGACTCTCTAATTCAACTTCTGGTTTTTCAAAATCCAGTCTTCAATAGCAGCACGTCCTCCTTATATAGTCTTCAGCAGCTCACATAATTTTGAACCATATATTCTTCAAAGATACAATTATGAAATCCTTTAGAAGCTCATAGAAGGAAATATATTTCTGAAATATATTTTGCAAAGATTCCTTTGAAAATATATTCATAAATAAACGAAGCCAATCTTCAATAAGATCTTCACGTAAAATTACTCAACCTTCTAGAACCATTAGCCAGGATAAAACTTCAAACAAATCTTCAAAAGATACAGAAAGAATTAATCAGAAAGAACGCAGAAATTCAGCTTCTGAAAGGCAGCTTCTGAAGGTCAACAGAAGACAGCGTCTGAAGGCAGCTTCTGAAGGTCAACAGAAGTCATCGTCTGAACAGTGCGTCTGATGACCAGTTCTACGTCTGATGAACAGTACCAGCGTCTGAAGACCAGTTCTGCGTCTGATGAACATTACCAGCTTCTGAAACTTCTGAAATCCAATTTCCAGCTTCTGAAGACACAAAATAGCTTCTGGAGACGCATTGCTTGCACATTTTGATTTTACCAAACATGTAGCCAACATCCAGATATCCAACACACACATCGTTGATCTTGTTGCGCAATTTAGACTTGATAATCTTCATTGCTGAAAAAGCTCTTTCAACGGATGTTGTCGACACCGACAATATCAAAGCCAACTCAATGAGTTTGTAGACCAATGGAAATACCAAATGTTTCTCGGTTTGAACCATCTTCATAGCCAAACTTTGAACATCTTCACAAGAATAAAAGGAAGCATGCCTTTTCACTTGAAGTACATAAGTGCCAAGTTGCTCCCTTATTGTTCCACGGTCATCATCAGAAAAGTCTGCATGATAAATATCAGCAAGACGAGCAAGCTTATCAACATCAAACTTGGAGAAAGAGTTCTTAGGGTCAAGACATGAAAAGCAATCAAGCACAATGTTACTTCCTTCACTAAAGCGGTGATCCATCTCCACACATATTTTGTCAGTAGCAACATAAAAAATCTCTGCACGGTAATGGTGAAGATTAGTGATAGTCCTCCCTTCTAATCTTAAACGACCCTGAACCGATATTTCTTCATCCATATTTGGCACTGGAATACCTTTAGCAATACAAAATTCTTGGACATCAAAAAATAAATTATCCCAACCACTATCTCTCAATGTGGCCAACCGAGCTTTGACATCTTCAACTAATTCCATGGCAAGCACAATATTAAGATCTTTTCTTTGCAATATTTTTGAAAGCTCGTTTGTGATACCAAACAACTTTAACATAAACTTCAAAATGAAAGCAAATTTAAAGCTCTTCATTTTTTTCTATCAAACCCGCCGCTTGAGATGGTCCACGTCCATCTTCATCAACCATACTAAGCACCTCTAACACAGAGGACCACATCTGATCCAAACGAAGCAAGGTAGTATGATGTGAACCCCATCTAGTATCATCACGGTCAAAAGCATCTCTCACTTGTTCATTATTAGATTTTACCCAATCTACCATCTCTCTAAAATTTCCCTTGTTTAGAGAAGTAGACATTTCATCATGGCCACGGAAAGCAATGCCTTGTGCTATGAGATATCTAGCACAATCTACAGAACAATCTGATTCCCTAGTTTTTTTTCTCTGTTCAGTCTATTTTTGGCAGCGCGACCATATTTCTTCTTTGTTCTGTCTATTTTTTATAAGTTGATTAATAGGCTATTGGGTTGGGCCATATACAAAGAAAGTATGGGTTGAGTCCGGGCATGTGCCCAGGCTTGTTGGGGGGTAAAACCGCCCCTGCAGGTGTCAGTTGTTTCATTACCACCTTCATTAATACGGTGGATTCTTTCAACATGGATGAGAGGCGGTTTCATACCGCTTCCTTGCAATTTCCGGCCAGCAACCACTGGAAGATAGCAACCACGAAATGGTGAACATGTTCACCCAACATATGGGGAAAGTTATCATGTTGTTGAATGTGTTGGCCCAAAACTAACACAATGATGTCGAACTTCACATTGGCGAGAATGTTTATCACCCACCACCTTTATGATATGGGAATGTGAATGTATTGCATATAAGCATACTAGATTTCCAACCCAATATGAAAATAACAATGTTGCATCGAAATATTGTAGCCAACCAAGTTGTCCACGATGTTAACCAAGTTGTCAAACAAGCCCTAAATAGGTTTGGCTTCATGTAGGGTACACTAACCATCCATTTTTCTCATCTCCGGTTTTCAGGATTCTATAGATCAAATTTTACAAATATCATCCATTAAATTGAATGCAAACTTGTAATAACCCTTTCACAAGGAAACCATAGATCAAAAATCATTTTTTTATCCAAAATTTCATGATTCTTTCCCTTAAATATGTCTTTTTAGCTGGAGAAGAAGAACCTTTAGGCAAGGTAGTGAATCAGCCATGAAAAATGTTTTGACAATCATCAACACCGACAATATATTCATCATTTGCAGTCTTGGTTGAAATTTCAACTTCCTTAATGCAAGGTCTAGGCAATAAAGAATTTTGACTGCACACATGTTATGTGGCGCCTGTGTAAATTGCAAACACGCAGAGTAGAAACTAGACCAACTAGCGCAGAAGAATACAACATCAAAGGAGAAGCAATACATGACCATTTATGTTTTTAATAAGACAATAAAAATTGTTAAAAATATTTGTTATTGGTGATACTGAATTTAAATATTTTTTCTCACAAAATAATTATAAATTAGTTTCTAAGTGCTTATTTAAAAATAGTTCAAGGAGTTTTAAAATATATTTATCTAAAGAGAACGTATCGAAATTTTCAACACATGTCTCGTAAATATTTTCTACAAATTTATAACAAGTAAATATGAGAAATAAAATTGAAGGCTAATTGTTCAGCAATGTGAGATTGTATATATTTTTCAAATCTTGCACTTTGTCATGAACAACAATATATTGTATTTCTTGTAAAAAAAACAATATATTGTATTTCTTTAAAAAAAACAAAATATTGTATTATAATCTTATTTTAATTAGTATGGTAAAGTTATTAGTTTATATATCTAATTTATGACTAGAGACATATGTTTCATGATTGTAATAAACAACACAAACAGAAACTAGTTTCCAATATCTTGCATGACGAAAACTACAAAATGTTGTGAATAATATGAAAATGAAACTTCAAAAGAACTCGTATATATCTCACCTCTTATTTTGGAGAACCAACACCAATCAAGATAGTAAAATATGAAAAGAAAACACAATATTAGATAGCGTTAGATTGAGAAAGCTAACAATTAAATGGTAACATGAGAGAAATTTTTTGTATCATTTGATTTTAATACCTATTATTATTATTATTATTATTATTATTATTATTATTATTACTATTATTATTATTATTATTATTATTATTATTATTATTATTATTTTATTACAATTTATTGTATATGATGTGTCAATCTTAGAATCTTTCTTTATTTCAACATTCAATAAGAATAAAAGAAAGAGACCGTTATTATTTTTCATATCAAATATCACAATGTGATTGTTATTGCATATGTGATTTAAAATATTTCTTATTATACAATATAGTGTTTAGTATGAGTAAATTGCATATCAATCAAGAACAACATTAATAAAAAAAGAAAAGTAATTCGAATTGAGAAAAAAAAGTGAAAATAATTACAATGTTTTATAGAGTTGTGATTAGTTGAGAATCCTAACTAACTTCGAGCTCATAGGACACATGGTAGAGAAAGAGAAAAGGCCAAATAACTAACTCGACTATGGCTATTTTACTATAAAAAATAATATTAGAACATTTTAAGATTAGAATATTCTGATCTTACATCAAAATGTTTACAAACTGCGTAGCTTTCTCAGAAAATTACTCAATTTTCTTTTTCTTCTATTATTGCCCAAACAATCATGTTCTCGTGATTTATGCAACATTCTATGACGAATGGAAACTAAAACAAAAGCAACTTTGATCTCACACAACAACACAACTTTCAACTTATTCCAATTGTCATGGTTTAATCCATATTCAAATTCATGATTTTCTTTCTATATACCATCCAATACCGTTAACTGATTTCTTTTATCTTGCACTTTTGTTTGTATTACATCTAAATTAATCTCATAACACTAGGTCTTGTGATAAATTCTATAATGGAACAAATAATTTCAGAAACACAAACCCAAATTTTTGTATCAAAATTGATGTTTACCAACTGATCATTGTAGGCTAATTTAGCAAAAGTTGTTGGTGCCCCACTTGAATTAAACAAAATCGACAATTTTCTATTTATTATCTTCTCGTCCATACACTTTGGGATCAACAATAATTGAGGTGGTTTGACGTTATTCAACCACTTTAATGGGTCTTTCCCTAAAACCACCCATTTGTAGAAGAAACTTTTTCCTACTTTCAACAATTTGGTTGAATCTTCTTGTAATATCATTGAGCTTATTGTCAATCTCAAGCCAAAACTTGATCCTCATTGGGTTGAAAGTGATTGAACAAATGGAACAATCAAGGTTTGATGAGACCGTCTTGTATTTAAGGCGAACAATGTGACAGTCAGTCCAAAATGCTTGGTTCTCTCATGAAAAACAATGATTAGCTACAATGTGCAAAACAGGAGTGACAAATAAAAAAGCAATATTTTGAAATTGACTTCCTAGTATCTAAACATCATCCTAAACTACATCACTGAACCCTAAAAACACTACAAGAAATTTTCTCATTATCCACAACCTCGTGGCTATGTCACCCACAATACAAGTATACAATACATTGACAATAACAATTTTTATAGTAAGTAATAAAAAAAAATTCATTGAAATAGGTAACAAGTAAGAAATTTTGGCTCCAAACATATTCTGTCAAATCCAAAAATTTCAATAATTTTGGGTCCAAATTATTTTTTCAAATCCCAAAAATTCTTTCAAAACAAAAAAAAAAACCATAATTTGTCATCAAAACAAAAAATAACTACAATGTCTCTATCTCACTCCCTTAAACTCTACCACTCACTCATTGATCCAATAGTGTGAGAAAGTGGTTCTTGATCGCTCTCGACTCTCTGTCTTGCATCTTGATTGCTCTCAACTGTCTTCAAACTCTATGTTCATATTCGATTCTCCATTTTTTATTGTCGTATGTTCCCTCACGTTCTTCAACACTAATGCTTGATTCCTATTCCATACGTGCATATCTGAGGCTATCAGGGTTTAGATTTGTGTTTGTTCTTGTGTTTTTCAATTCACTTTGATTGTGGTTGATTGTAGCTTTGTTCAATGTCAATTCAAATTGGTCTTGTCAATTTCCTAAACCACATTGGTCTTGTTCAATGTGAATGTGTTTAATGTTTAATGTCGATTCAAATCGGTTTTGTTTAATGTTCAATGTTGATTGTGTTTGTGCTTGTGGTTTTATCAATTTCCTTACCGCAATTGGTTTTTCTATTCATTTATTTTTCCAGGTTTTATCAATTTCCTATAGAAAGATTTTAAAATTTTTCTGATGGCTATCTAGGTTTCTAATGTTCAATGTGGACTCTTCTTAGTTTACGAATGTATCAAATTAATTGGCCATCAAAGTAAGTATTATTTAATTTTAAGTCAAAATTTGTTACATTGATTGCTAGTATATTTTTATTGGATGCAAGAGGGCTGATCTCAGTGATTGATCTCATCTCAAAGACCAATTACTTCAAACTACTACTACGTAAATTTCATCGCCAAAAGCCTTGTTTTATAATTGACATTTAGATACCAGATATTTTTTTTATGGGTTTGAAGCCTTCATGTGTAGAGGTTGATTGAATGACATGACTTTTGGTAATTTGAAACGTTGATTTAGAGAGACTTATATAATGTAACATGATTGAAAAAGGTATTAGAGAGACTTTTTCTATGCTTAATTATTAAGTGAAATTGTTTAAAAATTGGTCGGATTAGATGCAAGCTTATGACATAAGGTATGATATGAGCAGTACAATCACTTTATGTAGAACAACTCCATATCTTCAGAAGTTGTATCCATGTCAGATGAAAATACAAATGATGAAAATGCACTGATAAACTCTTCAGATGTTGGTCCCAACGACGATGAAGATCCTCAAGAGGTTGAGTTTAAGAAGGAAGCTTTGAAGGCTGCTCAAGAAGCAATTTCTAAATAGAGAATGTTTCATATTTTTTTATTTATTGTTGACAAATATTTGTCTCATATATAAGAGTCAAATAAAATAGATTAAAAGTGAATAAAAATAAAAAATTGTTTTTGAAAAAAGTGAGGAGAATTTAAAAATTAATAAGATTTTGATTGTTTAGTGGAATAAAAAGAGAAAATTTAGCTCTAATATAATTATTTTTGACGAGATATTTTGCTTATGTGTTTGTTATTGAACTTGAGTTATTTTGATATGTTACTGTGTATTTATTTTCTAATAACTATATATGGATTGTATTTTTTTTAGTAGTTATTGATACAATTATTTTGTAACAACTTTTTTTTATTGAACAAAAACAATAAAAAAGAATAAGAATACAAATATACAATGAGAGAAACAATAAAAAAGAACAAAAATACAATGAAAGTACTCCCTCCGGTCTTGTATATAAGAAAATTTTCAAAAAACTTTTTGGTTCTATTTATAAGAAAATGTCACAATTTTTAAGGTGTAGTTATTGTTTAAAAGACTTTTCTACCCCTAATTTAATGTTTGTCTTTTTAATATTTGTGAATGTATTTAATGATTCACAATTTTTTATGAGGGTATAGTTGTAAAAATATTAAAAAAGTTATATTAATTAATGATTGTATTGGTTTTAATGTTTTTTGGTTTTTTTTCTTATAATAAGAACCGGAGAGAGTATAAGAGAGTTGTTTCAAAAGTTGTTTTAAAATGATTTTACAAATTTCATTTTTCATTTTTTTTAAATTAAATTATCCATCTCTACCCCCAAGACAATATTCATTCAATGTTTTATTTTTATTTTTATTTTAAAAACAAATACAAAAAAACCGGTCAAAATTCACGAGTATCAAACTTTATTCACTTGTTTTTTATGAGTAAATGACCACTTTAGTCCTTAACTCCGCACCTCGCTGTCACAAAGGTCCCAGACTCAGTATTAAATACAAAGTAATCCCTGAATGTACACTTCCGTTATCAGTTTAGTTTATGGTGTTAAAAACTTATGTTAAGTGATAAGGTGGCAAATGTTTTGTGCCGACAAGGTGCATGAGGTGTCACATAGACTAAAGTGAAAGTCGAAAATAGTCACTTTGGTCCCAGAACCAAAAATCAATATCCTCAAATTGAATCTCAAATCTCTAAATCTCAAATCCCTAAATCTCATATAATTTCCTCTTTTGTTCAAAATCAAATCTTCCATTAAACACCAAAATCGAATCACATGATGGTGGATGTTGGGGCAAACTCGTCCCAACGAAAGTGTTGCTCATTCGTCAAGAACTGAGTCATCTTCCTCAATGAAGTTGTCCCAAGCATATAGAATAAACAAACAGAAAACATTAAAATAGTCATTTAAGGTCCCTGATTGTGCATACTTACTATCAGTTAGGTCCCTGACAGTAAATATTTACTGTCACTAAGATCCCTGACGAACCATGTGTATTAATGTTGAAGAGAATGTTGCTAAGGATGATTTTCCTAACGACGATGACAGTTACCATTCTGAAAAAACTAAGGAGCCCTATTAGTACCGATGATGAAGGTGATGGAAATGGAAGACAAGTTTTCCCTTAGGAATAGAATTTGAAACTTTGGATATATTCAAAGAAGTTGTGAGGAACTACACTATATACCATGGAAGAGATATAAAGTGGTTGAAAAATGACAAACAAAGGTGCAGAGCTATATATGCAAGGATGAAGAATGCAAATCAATGATGCAAAAGGTACATACTTTTTATAGTAGTGATTATTTTTATATGTGCTTGTGATGCTGCCACTTTGTGTTTGTAAGTGTTTACTGTCATGGACTTTAGTGACAGTAAGTGTTTACTGTCAGGGACCTAACTGATAGTAAGTATGCACAGTCAGAGACTTTAATGACCATTTTAATATTTTATGTTTGTTTATTCTATATGCTCAGGACAAATTCATTGAGGAAGATGACTCAGTTCTTGACGAATGAGTAACGCTTCGTTGGGACGAGTTTGCCCCAACATCCATCATCATGTGATTCGATTTTGGTGTTTAATGGAAAATTTGATTTTGAACAAAAAGGATAATTAGATGAGATTTAGGGATTTGAGATTTAGGGATTAAATTCGGGATTTAGGGATTTGAGATTCAATTTAGGGATATTGATTTTCGGTTCAGGGACTAAAGTGACAATTTTCTACTTTCATTTTAGTTCATGTGACACCTCATGTACATTGTCAACAAAAAACATTTGTCGCCTCGTCACTTAACCGAAGTTTTTAACGGTCATGGACTAAACTAATAACGGAAGTGCATATTCAGAAATTGTTTTGTATTTAATTCTGAGTCATGGACCTTTGTGACAACGAGGTGCAGAGTCTTGGATTAAAGTAACATTCTGTTTATTATTTTATATGGCGGGAAACCAAACCCATTAACAACCGAGAGTACTAATAAAATCCCAATTCCAATTCAAACCCTAATTCCAATTAGAAATCGAAGAAGAGAAAATCGACAATGGCTGAGATGGAGGAGCTTCCCAAAACTATCGTCCGCCGCGTAGTGAAGGATAAGCTGTCCACTTGCTCTGACGACGGCGACATTGCCGTACACAAAGACGCTCTTACTCGCATTCTCCGAAAGTGCCAGAATCTTCATCCACTACCTTTCCGCTACGTAAGTTATTGCCTTCTATCTGAAACCCTAATTTGCGCACAAATGAATAAGAAACCCTAATTTGATAAATTTGATGTCTGAAATTCCCTTTTTCTTTAAGTAGGGTTTGGATTTTGGAGGTAATTGGGGAGATTTTTTAATGGGTTTTGGCTATTGATTCATGAATGGTTTTAAAAATTGAAACTTTGGTTGTAGGGAATGAGATAAAAAAAGTAGGGTTTATATTTTTGCGGCAATTGGGGAAATTTTGTGATGGGTTTTTTTAGCTATTGATTCTTGGGTGATTTTAAAAATGGGAACTTTGTTTGTAAGAAAGGAGATTAAAATTAGGGTTTGGATTTTGGAGGAAATTGGGGGGATTTTGTGATGGGTTTTGGTGAATGGTTTGTGGATGATTATAAAAATGGGAACTTTTTTGAGGTAGAAGAAGGTGAAGAGTGATTGGTGTTGTTTGTATTTGCAGGGCTAATGATATATGTAGGGAGTCAAAGAGGCAAATTATCAATGCTGAAGATGTGTTCAAAGCTCTTGAAGAAACTGAGTTTACTGAGTTTGTTGGGCCTCTAAAAGATTCTCTTGAAGGTCACTTTCACTTACCTATGATATGAGTTTACTGAGTTTGTTTTCAGACTAGGTGTGATTTATTTTTACCTTTTGTTAGTTTAATTTTGTTAGCTGAAGAGTGAAGTGAAGCTTTGGTGTTTTAAGACTTGGAATCATGGTGAATGTTGTCATTTATGTATTTGTTATGCTTTTCTTGTTATCATTGGGATAGAAGTTTGAAAAATGGTTTACAAAATTGTAAAATTTAGAATTAGGAGTAATCCCAATTTAGTTAAAAAGGGTTGGTTATTATTGTTGTTGAAAATTAGGAGCAACCGAAATGTCCATGAACTGTAACTCTAAAATGTCTTCCTTGGTTAAAAGCCTAAAACTGAGCTTGTTATATGCTCTCTTGTGTACACTGAACCAACTCTAAGCATGGTGGAAGATATGATCTTGCTTGGTGTTCACTGTTGTGCTAAACAAACAAGTGTGGTCAGCTAGTGAGTAATATTTGGTTCATAGCTGCAAAAAGGAACGTGACTATGTGTGGGAGTATGTTTTTTGAATTACACATGACACTGCTTTGTAATAATTTGCATGAAAATTTATTTAATTTTATGATTTCATTCTCATTAAGAAAAGAGATGTGTGTAGTTGTTTGGATTTGACCAATATCTGCCCTAACTTGGCGGACCTTAACACTTTTTCTTTTTGGCCTATCAGAGTTCAGGAAGAAGAACGCTGGGAAGAAAGCGGCGGTGCCAAAAGGAAAGGGAGATGAGAAGGGAAAGGGAGAGGAGAAGAAAAAGAAAAGAAAGGCGGAAGGTGAGCCATCTGATAAAGGCGATGGTGTTGATGATGACCAATGAAATGAAAGGGGTAAGGGCAATTGCATTAGTCATGAGTCACAACTGAGCAGAGACATAAAACTTTAGGTTATTTGGATATTATACATGATTCCTTGTCACTTAGATGCCTGCGTACTTGTTAACTATGTATTGATGTCACAAATATAGCTTTCAGCCAAGTTTTGTATGTAAAACGCTAGCCTTCACTAACCCTGATGGAAGGAAGCTTTTAGGAAAGAATATAAAGGGTTGAACATGAGCAATTCTTTGTGAATTCGGTTATGAATGTCTGGATTGCATGCCTCAATGCTGCAAAAAATTTAAACTACTTAAGTTTATGTAGTAAATGTGGTTAAGATTAGTTCATTGATAGTACAATTCCCTGCAGTCAAATGATGTTAAGATATTTTGTTATATGCAATAAGTTCCTTTATCATGTAGTCTATTATGTTTGGATGAGGAACTTTTCAGAAAAATAGATAATAAAATCAGTTCTCATTCAAAAAATGTTAGTTTTTCTTTTTCCTTTTACGAGTGAAGTCTTATTTTCATACCTCTAGAAAATAATGAAATCCAGATTAGTTTTTGAGAAGGAAAAAAAACAAGTTAGTCACAAATAAATCATGATACATTAGTCTTTGAACCATAATCTAGCCAACAGACCATCTTTCAGGGACTTACATGCGAGGTTAAGGTGATGATTTGGCATTAACGTCGTTTATTATGAGACAACATGGCATTAAGGCGTAGTAAGAGGACAAGTTAGTCCCTAATTATTTTTTTGGTTCCTCTGGATCCATATTCAGCAACAAACTTGCTGATGGTTTTGGATGAACAGTGCTTTTATGAACATCAATCCTTTTAAAAACATGATGCAATGGACACATTTTGGTGTCATTGTGTATGCTACTCTTGTTTAATTATGGATATGTTTTGGAACCATTGTGTATCATTTATCACAACATAAACAATTTATAGACAATGGTTCTGATTTCTTAATTTCATCTTTACTTGCATTTGATTCAAATTGGTTTTCAGTTTTCACAATAACCAAATACATCTTTAAGTTTATCAATTTTAGCTTCCACATCTCTATCCATTCGAAATTTCATAATTTACATCCCTCGCTATCTGAATTTTCATCACTTTCGTATCATTCTCCAACTGATTAACTTAGAGAATTCTCATTGGACCTTCTCTCTCCTTAACTATTTTGAATGGACGTCATTGTTATGAATATCAATCATTTGAAAAACATAATAAAAAAATCACCTAAAAATAAGAACAAAAATAAGGTTAGTTGGAACTACTGTGTCTTTAAAACATTGGTAGCACTTAGGTGACATAGCTTTTAATGACATTGGTGATATTGTTTATATCTCTCTTATTAATAAGGTGACATACATATGATTTTATCACACTTACAATCGGTTTCAACGGTATATAATCTTAAAAATAAAACATTCACTCCAACTCGCATCCCCATATATGTTTGTTATGGGGACCAATTTATCTTTTACTTTCTTAAAAAAAAATGTAGTCAGTAGCCACGGTCCAAAAATGCACTAAAAAATAGTTGTTTGTTTAGGGGAAAAAAATAGTTAGAGTCTAAGTACTATACATTGACAGTATAAAATTATTTTACACAAGCATACAATGATGTGTCACCACGTTAATTAATGAATGTAACAACTCATCTTTTTTCATATTCATTAATAGACGTGACATCATTCCATTAGATGGGAAGTAATCGCAGTACTAATTAAATTCAAAATAGTTTTGTTAAAAACTTGATAGAAGGATTAACATGTCCTGATTTATTTTTATAAGGAATCAAATTTTCTGTTTTCTTCTTTTCTCAATACTAACATGGATTCCATGACATTTGTGATAGACAAAAATAAGATCTCATTCTTCTTTCTGTTTAAAAATTTGTTAAATTACAATGTTTATACAAAACTTATCCTCACCAAAATACTGTCTTAACAGTCAAATAATTAGAATGTGCAGAAACTAAATGGAAGAGCGGATTAACTTGGTCTTCGAATGATAATCATCAATATAAAGCACATATTTGAATTAGTGGTATAAGATAGAATTGAGTAGAACCAAACAAGCTGGTTGAACTCAATATATATATATATATATATATACATATACTATATTTCAGCCTACACTACCAATCCAAACATCCTCGAAGAGTGCTTCTTCTTAACACTAACAGATGTACAATGCACAAGTACAACCCTATTCAACTTCAAGATTATTAATCATTGCTCAGGAGTCAGGATACTTATCCATCTAAACTCTATAAGGATCTAAATGTAAGTAAGTAACCATGCTTAACTTAGGATTTGGCAAGCCTAAAGTCGGTTTAATATCTAATCTAAATTCAGATACACTAGGCATCAATGAATTTTTCGATTTTTGATTTCAACTCTAGAGTCAGTCAGCTACTATATTCTCAAAATGCCGATATGTTTATTTTTTCTAGTCATGCAGGGTTGCACACATAAGATTAATCTCCAATAGCTCTTGGACCAATAATATGAACTATAAGATTAACCGTCTGCCTCTACCCCAACAAGTTCAGTGAATGTACACAACTTATTCTTCTATGGCAGCGAGTAGGCACTATAGACCCAAATATCTTAAAGGTATAGATAAAAACTACTTGAGGTTTCATAACAGTTACAAAAATGTCTCAATCATACGCAATTCTGCGACTGGGATAAGTCATACATTAAAACACCCCAACATCATGAATGTAAGCAAGACTGAAACTACGGATCAATAAATATTTAATGAAAAAGAATAGAGCATTACATTTCGGTAAAATAAACTAGCTCTCAAAGGCATTAAATAAAATTGATATTTCTCAATACATTAAAGACCATCTAATATGGGCGGTATCTGCGCCCTTGGCCACTATCATTGTTGTGCCTTCCTTTACTTGAACTGCCCGTACTCCTGTTGCCACCACCACTCCCACTCCCACCACCACCGCCGCCACTCCTGCCACCTCTTTGATGTGAATGTGGGGTGTGCAGGGTGTGTGGGGTGTGTGGCTGCAATCCTGGTTGTTGCCTGCAGAAGAAAACATACTTCTCAGGCTCTGGATTCAAGCAACTAGGTAGAGATTAGAACTGTTTTCTTTTTCTTACAAAGCATCAATTGCAACAAAATATCTGTCAATATGCTACATGTCATGAAATGACATGCTATATAAGTTAATAAATATAGAGCAACGATTCACACTTCTACTTACAAGACATATCCGATGCGTCCATCAGCCAGAAGCATCGGCATCATGGCCATTCCACCAGGCGTTTGACCCGGTCCATACATCAAAGGCTGAGTAAAAGATACAACTCCAATCATCAGAAACTCAGATTAATATATGCTGAATGTAGGAATAAATCAATGGCATTTATTACATAGATCAACTTCCATGTAAAAATACTTAAGAGCATGATACTGATAAGTCTGATGTACATGACTACTAATGAAATTTAAAATATTTAAATATACTCCCTTTGATATTATTTATAAGAGACATTTTTGGTTCTTCATATAAGAAACAAAGTAATATTTTAAAGTGCATTAATTGTTAAATTGCCTTGAATATCACTGTTTTATTTGTAAGTTTTATTTTCACAAAATTCCCGCTTTCCCCAGGCAAGTGGAGACATTAATAAATGAAAAGGGTATTTTTGGAAAATAAATTAGCATTATTCATTAACTAATTTAAAGGGATTTCTGTAGTCTGTCTGATTTTGCCATATTTCTCTTATAAAAAAAAGGACTGGCGGGAGTGTCGAATATGTAAAAGAGCTATGCATGCAATAAGGCTGTAATGTCACTATTTCCTAGAATGGTAATGTTATGCCAACAGTAACACAATGAAAACAGCGTAAGAGTAGCTTCATATCTCAATAATTAAAGAATATCTAATCACCTGAGCAAGACCAGGAGCACCATATCCTGCACCAAGTGCACCATAGGGATTCCCAACCAAACCATAACCAACATGTGGCGGATAACTTGGAAGCAATCCTTGCGTCTGTGTATTTGATACTACAGCCTTCTGATCAGCCTGTGGCTTTGCTAAAGAACACTCTAAATTTTGACCTGAAAACTTATAACAAATCCTAATCAATTTTTGCAACAGTTACATAACTTTTGAAAATGTGCATACTTAACAAATTCAAATGTTACCATCTAATTCATATCTTTCAGTGTTTTTTAGCGCTTTCATAGCATTTGATCTCTCTGCAAAATGTACAAAGCCGATTCTGTTCTTTTCCTGACCAGACTTTGGTGGCGGTAGAACCACCTTTGTGATCTTCCCATGGTGTTCAAAAAGTTTCTTCAACTGCTCTTGAGTCACATTCTTGGGAAGGTTCTTCACATATACTGCCTTCACCTGTTCATGCATGTTTAAGAATTCAATATCTTCAATGTGTACAAAGCAATGCATCTAGGATAGAAACGGTTAGAATACTAATTCAATAGCTAGTAACAGTAATCTAGTATCTAGATTCCAAAGTAATGTAGTTCATAGCTGTTAATTAGTTCTATTCTCTCTCTATTTAATCCTTGATTAGCTCTAATACTTGCTATTTAATGCACTCAAGACCTAAAGATGGCTTGTGTCTATAAGCAAAACACACAATTTCTTCCGGACACAAATTTATCTCGTACACACACAGCCTATCTGACAACCCAAACCTTTCCAATTTGTCAGGACTATTGTTATAAATAATGCTTTAATAACTTGAAACCTAGAAAGCAGCACTTTGCAAGTTGCAGATCTCGACATTGATGTACATTAAAGGATGGTTCCATGCCTCCATCATAGTTGCAGATGTCTTATTATTATAAAAATTATTATTGTACTAACCATTAACCATAACTATCAATACTATCAACAGAGCTTAAAATAAGGAAGACATGTGAATTGAAACCTGGGATGAAGCCGAGGAATCAGAATTTTTAGGGTCAGCCCAGCTCACTGTTGGGGAATTGTCACCAAGCTTAAATGATGGGCTCATCATCTTTTGCCTTGAATATTCAGCACACTGATTATTATGATAGTCGATAAAAGCAAAGCCACGGTTATTGCTAATGTTCTTCATATCCTGAGTCAAGGGATGGAAAAAAGTAGAGTTAAATCAGAAACTCCAGATCCTGACATTGAGTACTTGCAGGTGTGCATGACGCCAATGCAATTCCATAATGATAGTTCCAAGTGATTTTTTGACGATGATTCAGGCATGACCATAACAAATAATCCCTAGAAACTTACAATTAAAAATGGAAAAGGAATGCAAAAAATGTTAATGCACACCTTGACTAGTTCAACAGCAGTAACTCCAGGTCCAATGTCAGTCACAACCTTCTTCAGGTCTTTTTCGCCCCAGCTTCTAGGAATATTACCAATAAAAAGACGATTTTTTGCTTGAGATGTAGAACATTTTATTTTCCTACCCTGAGACAATTGATCATTGACACAGTCAGGCATTGAACACATCATACTAAATTGTATTAAGAATAACTGTTTGCATTACAAATATAAAATTTCTGTAATATTAGAGTTGCACTGAAGCCAAGTAGCTAACAACTTCAAAGGAGAAGAATCTATGGTACTAGCGAATGAAGATATCATATTACCTTAAATTCGGTATTATTCAGCTCCTCAATGGCTTTAGAAGCCAGTTCTACATTTCTATAAGTAACAAAAGCAAAGCCCTTATTCTCAGAAGCATCTTTTCCTTTCATTATTCGAACCTGTTCTCATCAATTTTCAAGTTAATGAATGATATTGTATATTGTATATAAGTATACACAGAAAAAAAACAATGGCACATACATACCTGTACAACTTCCCCAATTCGCTCGCAAAATTCTTTCAAATCTTCACTTTTGGCATCAAGAGGAATGCCACCAACGTAGACTTCAGACTTGTGAGGAGGAAGAGAAAGAAGCTCAGCATGCTTTTTCTTCTCATCATCATCAAGGTTTTGCATGGCATCATCTTCTTCCACTTCTTCGACCTCTTCCTCCTCCTCCTCCTCCTCTTCTTCTTCCTCTTCCTCCTCCGGATCCTCCTCCTCTTCTTCTTCCACCTCCTCTTCTATTTCTTCCACTTCCTCCTCTTCTTCTACTTCTTCATACTCAACCTCTTCTTCCATTTCTTCCTCAGGATCATTTTCCTCTTCAAGGTCAACCTTCTCATCAGATTCAACTGGCTTTTCAGGCTCAGTCTCAGATTTTGCCTTTCCCCTTGGCATCTTAAGAAACTAATTAAACAAACTTGTGAGGCAACTGTGAAGAAGGCACAGAGGCCAGAAAAAATCTTGGGGTGAAGTTTACACATATCGAAAGGACGAAACAAAAAGAACCGCAGCCAAAAATGGAATCGTTGCATTGATTGAATCTCAATGGAACTATGCAACGAGATAAGACTTCTAGAGTTGCCGCATTACGATACTAAAGGGTCAAATGATAACAAAACTAGCAGCATTGAAAGGCAAGTCCAACAAAAAAAACAAGCAAAACGATACGATACGATACGAAACGAAACAATGAAGATGGTCAAAGTGAGATTTCAAGTCTTCAAGAGGCATTTTAGTGAGCACAAGCTCTTATATATAACATAAAGTCAAATGGGTGGCAAGGAAATTGTAGAATTGCAGAAGCATGAAATGCAAAAATGAATTTTTATTTTTTCATTCAAATGCAACAGGTGAACAAACAAAGTTACAATACAAGTTTAAGCTAAGAATTAGGTATTAAAGGAATGAAGAAAAGGGATTGTGGGAAATCTCATTCAGAAAAAGTACCAATCTTTGCACCCTTTCCTGCCACATAAATTTACAAATATCCATTGAGATATGGTTCATCATACACTTCTACTAGCTACTAACATAGTCTTTACATGCAATTACATCAAATTAAGAGCTACATCCATTCAATTATGCATAATTAGAGAGAGAAAGAGTACCTTTGGATAAAGAATTGAAGCTACGGAATGTAAAATTGGGCGAAAATGAAGCACAATAACGAAATCAATGGGAACCCTAAATTTGATTTGGAGAAAAAGAAGCAAAATGAATCTTATGAATCCTAAATTTGTGTATCACTGATTCTTGCAAAAGGAAATTTTGGATGCAGCTGTAAATTGGAGTTTTCGGGGTACACGACGAAATTACGATATGAGACAACCCGTGTCTTTGTTTTCGATGAGACAACCAGGAGTGTTTTTGTAAATAACAGTTCTGGATATATTTAAAACAAGAAATTTTTTTTTTCCACTTTTTTCGTCTAAATGATTTCCACGTTTATCAGGATTTTTATTTTGTGTTTTTTTGGTGATCGTCTGAGTGCGACGTTTTGTTGTTCGTCGTCTTGTGCGGTGCTGTTTGATTTCGCGTCTTGTTACGATGTTCATTTCGTTTCTATTGAAAGATCGGCTTCAGTCAATTACAGATTTAATAAATGATTTGGGCGCCAAAGTTGTAGATCCGGAAACATGAGTATTTCAGTGATTTAGATTATATCATATTATTTGTCGACATTTTGTCGTTGTATGCTATTAACTTGTGTGTTGTGGGTTTGTTCGCAGATTCATCATTTACATTTGTAGCAGCGATGTTGAACATGTTGTATCTAATGTACTCGATTAATTTGAATGAATAAATATCATTTTGCTTTTGTAAAAAAAAAAGATCTCAATGAGTATCTATTAATTATCTTATCGACAATCATATAAGACCATCCATAATAGGAGAGTCTTCCTTTTGAAGACCTGGTACCTAATAAGTACTCTCAGTTCTCGAGTAAAAAAAAGTACATGTTGGGAAGAGGTGCTACATTAAACAATCTTTTTTCGTGGGACTCACATACTATTATTATTAGAATATTAAAAATGTAATGTATAGAGTTATTGATAGATAATTAATGACTCGCATACGTTTAAGAAATTTGTACGATATTTTGGGTTGGAGAGATTGACTGCTTATTAAGTACTACTATTAAAAAATTATAAATGAGTGATGTGTACACGTGAGATCCATTTAAGTACCTAAAAATGAATATATGTATTGTGGATGCTCAAAGTATGCTCTCTTTCTTTAGCAACTAACGGACCCTACGATTAAAATAGGAAAGAAAATAGATAAAAGTTGATTTCAACATCTCAAATTCATGTGATTCTTGCTCTTTTCAATTTCCTTTAATTTATTTTCTAAACACATATATTAAAGTACATATTAGTGGACCTATTTAAATACTTTTTTTAGTTTACTACCTTTAGAATCATTGAGTCAGGTACTTTTATTCAAAAATTATAAATACATTATGTGTACAAGTGAGATTCATTTACAGACCCTTTTTAGAGTCTGTTTGGTAAGGCCCAAAACAAGCTTATGTCTTATAGTTTATAGCTTATAAGCTTGTCGGGCAAAAAAAGACTTGTTTGGTAACAGTCTTTTCATCAGGAGCTTATAACTTATTTCAGGAGCTTATAGCTTATTTTTCAGACGCTATTTCAAGTAGCGTTTGAGCTTATAGCTTATAGCTTATTGTTTTTTCTTCCTCTTTTACCCTTAATATTTTATTTAAATACCAGTTTTACCCCTTATGTTTTATTATAATTTAAAATAAAAAATAAATATATTAAATACAGGGAATACCAACGATCATGCAAAGAGAGATAAAAATGGGTTCTACTGCTTCTTCATTCTCTCTGTATCGTCATTCTCCTTCTCCACCATTCCTCCATTGTTTCTTCTCCTTTCTTCATCCATGTTTGCGATTTTTCCCCTATTTTCTTCAGTCTCTGTATTGTTGTTTAAAAGAGTTGTTTGATTCATAAATAGACTACATTCCTCATGATGAACTTCCAGATATTGTTGATGGTAATCAATGTAGTGAAAGAACAGAGGGGAGATCAAAAACAAAGGAAATTTGTAACAATATTGCTGCTTTATTATGAAATATTAGGCGATAGACTTATTTTTATTATTATTTGGATTAATATAATTGTAGTTAAGATTATCTTAATTTGTACTTAAATGACAATGATATTGTTGTTGTTGTTGTTGTTATTATTATTATTATTATTAATGTATGTTGTTTTTGTCTTCATAAAAAATTGAATGATATAAAAATGTCCTTTTTATGTCATTTTACATCAATCAGCTAGTTGAACCGCTAATTTTACCAAACACTTCAATTATCTTATCAGCCATAAATCATCAGTCATCAGCTATAAGCTATCAGCTATCAGCCATCAGTCATCAGTCATAAGCTATAAGCTATCAGCTAGCTTATCAGCTATCCGCTATTTTTGCCAAATATATCCTTAGTTTACTACCATCATGGATGATCTAACAATTTTTTTAACACTTTTTCTTACGTTGTATGACATTAATGTGCATCCCACATTTTGGAAATGGCACACAAAATGGTGGAATCCATTATTCATATTGATTTTATCCAACGATATGATAAGTGAAGAGAGTGTTTAAAAAAATAGGGGTAATAGTCATTTTGGTCCCTGAATTTATAACAAGTAGCCATAATGGTCTCTCAATATCTCGAAATTTCAAAATAGTCCTTGATCGTGCACTTCATTAGTCAAAATAGTCTCTGACATTAAAATAATTCGATAATATTGTCATATTAGTCCTTCAATATACTTACTTATTGTCATATCAACCCTTATAAGTACTTAATTATTGTTATTTCAGCCCCTATAAGAAAAGAGTTATTGTGAGTGTTGAGCGATTATTTTACCGTTAGAGACTATTTTGACTATCAAAGTGCACAATCAAGGACTATTTTGGAATTTTGATACATTAAGAGACTATTGTGACTATTCGTTACACATTCAGGGACCAAAATGACCACTACCCAAAAAAACATTGCTAGTACTCCACTTAGTCTTATTACTCTCACACCCTCTAAAAGAATGTTAGTACTCCCACACATGAAAAAAAAATACTCACTCTTACATTTTATTATATATTATTCATTTTTATCAGTATTTTTTTTAAGCCAAAATGAAATTGAATTAATCAGTTACCACCTCATCACATGGTGTGCATGGAATCATAAACAAGAAAAGTCATACAAAGAAAACATAAAGTCAATCCAACCACCAGAAAAAGCTGACAACCAGTTGTTGAAGATCCAATTACCAGCGAAGGAAGTACACCTCATGCTCAAGAGGTACATCACTTGTTCATACATGAACAATGCATTACTTGAATTGAGAGAAACAACAACCATTGAATGTGCACAATTGTTAGGATAATGATTCTGAATTGACTAAATGTGGGTCTGAAAATTTGGCATCTTACTTTGAATAAGCATTTCATTCATATTTTGTTTTGATTCATGGCTATTCATAAACTTTGATTTTTGACTTTTCATTTTCATGAATCTTGTGAACTTTCATGATTTAACTTAAAGTGTTTGATTGATCACAAACCTTAGGATAATGATGCATAATGGAAATTGTTTAGGTTTATACCTTGAATCTACTTTTTTTAGGACTTTTATTTGAGGACTAACAAAGCTCTAAGTTTGGGACAATTCATAAGTGCCAAAATTACCTTAATTTACTTATATATTTTAGGATACTTAATAACTTATTTTGCAAGAAACTATATTAAAGCCCCCCAATTCAAGTAAATATTGTATAGCTAGTCAACATTGAATTCCCATTACTTTTACATCGCTTCCAACACATTTTGCAGAAAATTGAAATAAAGAGTAAAAGGTCGGAGCAAAAGCGGAAGAAAGATACTTCCAGTAAATCGTCCAACGAGCACATCCATTTGCCCAACAAAGTAATGGCTTGCTTGGGCAATGATGACGGTTTAGAACCCATGTGGATGAGTTGGCAGAAACTCATTGGTGAAGTAATGTTCACTCTCCTATCGAACGCCTCATTCGCATGACAAAAAATAACTTTTTGCAAACTCTATAAATAGATAGATTCATCCTAATTTGAGGGTGTGTATTGTTTTATATAGTTTGAGAGAGAGATAATCGGAAAGGGAAATAATGCTTATACGAGGTGGAAATATTGGAGGCTTGTAGATCAAATAGTTGATGCAATATCTTGTCATTCTCTTGTTTGTATTTGTAAGTTTATACAATCATGTGTAATTAATCTCTCTATGTGTCGGGGTTAGGTGTAATTAGTTTAGAACCTAATATTAATGCTTGGTCTAACTGGTTATATATATATATATATATATATATATATATATATATCCAATTTTGTTATATTGATGCCTATATTTCTATACATAATGCTTTTCTGACGTGCAGTATGAAATTGATCTTTTTACTTAGGGTGTGCTAGACATACTCTTCCTTTATAAGGGACCTAGGAAGAGGTACTTGCAGATTCTAGTTGTGAGACATCGATTCAAGTTTACAATCACACACTGTTATAATGCAATGACATTGTATCAGTTAAATGAGCGAGACATCAAAAGTTTGAGTATAGAATGGATCTATCATTATCTATGAGACATCGACGATAGTTGAAGGTATAATTGAGATAGAAGGAGAATATAATCGATAAAGGAAAGACATTAGAGGACTAACTAATGAAGCTTAATCCCATCACAACTTTACAATCAATAATATCAACCCTTTTAAATATGTCACTAAAACAAACCAACCATTTATTTATAAAACCCTAACTTTTAACAATAAAATTATATGAACGGTTCAATTACCAAATCTATGTGGATCAATAATTATAAATATTATGGTGTTACTTAATTCATTTATCAGCCTTGCACCAAGCAAAAGTCTCCTTCAACTTCGCTAAAAGAGCTTTATCCTTGTTGCTTTTTAGCCACCATGCATAGTTCCAAGCTAGCCTTTTCCACCCAAAGACTATGAACCTCGTCAGTCACCGATGCTTATATTGGGATCAAGGCACAAAGAAGGGTCACAAACTTCAAAAAGGAGGTGAACTCTTCAACAAAGACACTCTTTCTCCCCGACAAGCCTTTTTCAGTTAGGTAGCGCTAATCAGACGGTTCGACAAGAGCCTTCATTTCCTCATCCTCATATGATTTCTCCTCTTCCATGTGATTTTACTAATTGTGATCTCTTTTGCTTATGACAAAAGATGTTGAAGAATAAGATGCCTTTATTTTGTTGATTAAGGATTAGGTCTTATTTTGATCGACCTTTGGCAATACAATAAATGATGTTGTTGATCATTGTTGTTTTTAGGATCAAGTAATTTTGTTTTGTACCATGTACTTTTATATTGATTAATACTATTTTGTAATATTCTAAATTATTAATGAAATTACAATTCCTAGTTGAACTATTTTTGTTTCAACTAAAATTTCATACATGCTCAAATTTATGGGGAGTTTTAATAAATTTCTCAAATTTACATATGAAATAAATTGATGTGGAGTCTTAGTAGCTCATTTGATGCATATGATTTAGACCAGAATAAAAAAATGACATCCTAAATTCAATAAGTTTGTCATCATAAAAATGGGAGAGATTGTTGAGGAAAATCATAGAATCTCTTTTTAGATGTTTTAAAGGTATAAAATTAATTGAGATAATATCATATATGATTCTCATGTGTTTTATTTTCTAAACAAGTTACTTTGAGTGTTCTTAAGAACATGGTATTACAAATGCACTTATTAAAATTATTCAAAGAAACAAGAAATCAGGTCAAAATAACTTCAAATTCAAAACTTGAGAATCAAAACAAGTCTCATGTTTAAAAGTTAGAGTTCAAAAAGTCATGCATAACAATGTTTTGTGTCCTAGGTTGATGGATGTAGTGGTTAAGAGGATTTGTTTTGTCCTCCAAAAAGAGTTAGTGGTGCAACTTGTTGTCTGATTACCTTTCATTCCCGTGTGTGTGTGTGTGTGTGTGTGTGTGTGTGTGTATCTTACCTTGTCATAGTTAAAAACAAAAATGTTACATATTTAAACATAAGAAAGTAGTAAATAATGATATGATATTTCTTATCATGTGCGTATCAAATATATGATAGAATAAGTGTCAATCATGTGTTTATCCTATCATATTCTTATTCATATCATGTCTATACTCTATCATGCGCATCAAACGAGCGTAACGAGCGTTAAATGTAATGAGTTTAATTTATATACATTTTTGATGTAAAAAAAGTTTTACAAGTATATGTTATGTGTGTTGCGACAACAATGGATGGATTTGTAAACAAAATGCAAATTGACGTTGAAATAAATCCAAAATTATTAATACAAACAAAATAAAGAAAAATTTAAACACATTAGGTAAAAACTTATTTATATATCTTCTATATATTCTCAATTTAAAGCCAATGGATTATATAATAGTTAATAAAATATAAATGTGTGATTTTACTAAAATAATAATGTATTTGTATTTTATAATGTACAATCTCTTACGATCATAGATGCGTTTGTGAGACTAGACATCGTACATATTTAAGAGAGAAACCATAAAAATAATGAGTTTAGTTTATATACATCTTTGATGTAAAAAAAAGTTTTACATGTATATGTTATGTGTGTTACGATATCAATGGATATATTTTTGAACAATTCAAATTCACAGTGTATATGAATTAAATTCAAAAGTATTGATAAAAAAATAGAGAAGAAAAATCTAAACACACTAGGTAAAAACTTATTTATAGGTTTTCTACATATTCTCAATTTAAAGCCAAAGGATTATATAATAGTTAATAAAATATAAATGCGTGATTTTACTAAAATAATAATGTATTTGTATTTTATAATATATAGTCTCTTACCATCATAGATGCGACCTTGAAACTAGACATTGTATATATTTAAGAGAAAAATCATAAAAGTAATGAGTTTAATTTATATACATCTTTGATGTAAAAAAAGGTTTTACATGTATATGTTATGTGTGTTGCGATATCATTGGATGGATTTGTAAACAAAATTTAAATTGACGGTGTATCATCATTTATAACTATCATCATCATCATCATTTATAACTATAATCCTACAAGTTGTCTAATCATTTTTTCCCTCCAAAATTTCCCACCATCATCATTTATAACTATAATCCTACACATGTTAACTCCAGCGAGAACATAGTTATTACCTCCATTGATAACACATCAGACTAAAAAGATTAAGTGGAACTTTCTATGACCACTTCAATTACTTTTAATTCAAAAAAAAAAATTAACTTTTCATTTTTCACCTTTGGGTTTATTTCGTTTCATTTTCTCACATTATCAACTTTTCATGATGTACTTGCAGAGAGTACGGTATATAAAACTAGGGTTTAGTCTATGATTGTGATACCTTGAGAATGTCTCTCAAGTTGGTATTTATAGCCTTGTGTGGGCTTGGTTTACCGTGGCTTTGTCCCCCAGGTAGCTTGGGCCCAAAGCCACACTCTAAGCGGTCTGGAGCGCTTTAGAGGCTTCTAGAAGCTCTATGAGGCGATGCTTCCTTGTGGGCTTTGCCTAAGGCCCAACTGGGCCTTATAGAGGGCGCCGAGCCCTTGCTAGAGGGCGCCAAACCCTTCTGGAGGGCTCCAAACCCTTCTGGAGGGCTTTGTGCCCTAAATGATAAGATTGATAGTCCATAGCCCAACAAGCACGAGCTTTGGGACAATGCGAAGTGATTAACTGTTCGTCCTGGTTTGGTTTTTGCGACACAGTAGGTGCTGTACTCTGAGGGGCGGGGTTCTCGCCCAAGGTCCATGCAGGGCGCCAGCCCAACACGTTTGCTGGTACTAGCCCGACTCGTGAGTGGGTGCCAGCCCAACATTACGATGATATAATGGCGATGATGATAAAATGGCGACCATGCTCTGCGTGCCATTCTAGATGACCTATAGCCCAACAAGCACGAGCCGTCGGGATGAGGCAAAGTGTTTTGATAGTGAGGCTTCGTAGCCCAACGTACGCTATGCTAGATTGAGGGCGACGTGGATTCAGGCGGGATGAGGCGAAAGGCGTGACTTTTACTGGTTTTCGCGGATTTGACTTGGACGGTTGAGATTCAACGACTGTTCACTTGTCGTGACGTGTCACAATCTGGTTGCCCTCGAAAGTTGGGTCCCAATTAGTGTTGGCTTTTCGGTTTTCGAGGCGCGTGGCCTGATTTTTAAAGGTTCGTCCTTTCTCATTTTCTCTGTTTCTCTATTCTTCTCTCCCACCTTTGTGTCTTACCAACGCTTGCGTGCCCTGCTTGGCCTTGTCGTCCGTAACCAAAGCTTGCTGCTCCCAAGTTCATCCTCCTGTTCATGTATCTCTCTTCTTCTTTTCTCTGAACTTGTTTTGTCGCTTCAGTGTGTAGTGGTCATGGTAGTTATTAGAGAGTGTGATGAAGCAGGTAGGGAACTGTCACCGGATTCCTTTGAAGAAAAACGTAGGTTATGGAGGGAAAGTGTAAGGCATGCGAAACGACCGGATGGGTCGATTGATTGGGTTTCTTTTGAAAAGGCCTACTATGGTCATTCCGTGTTGGAGTTATTTTCGAGTGATTCGAGTATTAACTGTGAGGGTTTCAGTGATTCTTCTGACAGTGATTGCGTTTTCCTATATGATATCCCAGGACCTAATTGTAGAAAAGGGATCTGTTACGAGATGTCGTCGGAGGAGTTCGGGGACGATAAATTTGCGGACGACGTCCTTCGTTCTGGGTCCGTGTATACGGATCCGAAGCGTGTGGCATTTTTTTGGAGTAAGCTATGTATCTCGTCCACGGGCGTGAGGACGTAGTGACGGCGGCCTGTAGGGAGGGCGAGAGAGTCTGTCTACGTTGCCCGAGGGGGGGTGAAGGACGAAATTTTTCACATGTATGCGGCGGTTTTTGAGGATATGGGCGTTCGTTTCCCATTTACAGCTTTTGAGGTTGATGTTCTGAGGATATTAAACGTGGTGCCGTCCCAGCTTCAGCCCAACAGCTGGGCGTTCATCCGTGCTTTCGAGATCCTGTGTGATGGATTGGGCTTCGAGCCCTCGGTTGGTCCCTTTTTTACTTTCTACGGGACGAAGGGGGTGGATAAACTCTCGTGGGTTTCAATCAGCACTCATACTAATAGGCGTCTTTTTCCTCCTTATGCTTCTCATTACAAAAATTGGAGGGAGATGTTTCTGCGAACTTGTGGTGCCAAAGGTTGTGAGGCGACTACTGTCAGAGAATGGCGAGCCAAAATTTCCGCTGTGTTGGACCAATAACCCCGCCTTGATAAAGGGGTATGCTTATGACAAATTGAACGACTACGAGAAGGGGGTAGTTTTTTTTCCTAGAAAAGATGCCCCCTATGAATAGCAGGGAACTCTTAAATAGGGAGGGGGATTCCAAAAGTTTGGAAAGCTATTTGCGTGAGTAACGTTCTTGTTCTTAATTGTTGTTTCTGTGCAAGCTTTGTATGTTGATGGTTATTGACCATGTTATTTTTCTTCTTTTTGTAGAGACGATGGCGCCGATGACCGGAGCTGAAAGAAACAAATATCTGGAGGAGTTGAAGGCAAAGAAAGCTTCGGGCGGACACGTCACCAGCGACCCCTCCGACGTCATTCTGAGGAAACCAAAAAGGAAGGCAGAGTCGACGTCAAATCTGGACTGTGGTGAAGTAGTAGTTGCGTTATCGCCAAAGAAGGCAAAGCTTGCGAAGGCGGCGTCGAACCAGGATGCTGGTAGTGATATGGGCGAGTCGTTCTGGGACCGCGGCTTTGACTTTGAAGCGTATGTGAAGGGTAAGATGAGCTTATATCCGACGGACGTGGAGGCTGGGCAACAAGGCATTTTTCCTCTTATGATGAGAGATGTGGGCGTACACTGTCTGCGCTCCGTCGTTATGTTGGATGCAATGGGGGAAAAGTACAAATAGGAGCTGGCGCCTTTACAGGAGAAAGTTTTGAAGCTGGAGAAGGAATTGAAATCGGCGGAGCGGGCTAAAGAGGATGCCGTGAAAGAGGCGACGAACTTCCTGAAGGCTGACTACGAAGGGAAGATCGACGGGTTGAAAGCGGAGCTGGAGAAGCTGGACAAGGAAGTGAAGCGTCTGCAGGCGAATGTGGAGGAAGACTTGCAGAGGGTAGCTCAGCTGGAGGGTAACGTGGAGGAGGCTAAGTTTGAGGCGGCCGCGAGTTTTGACCGAGGGTTTGAACGCGCCAAAGAGCAGATCGCCCTGCTATTCCCTGACGTAGATCTGGGCGGAATGGATCCCTTTAAGATAGTGCAGGATGACGCCTTGGTGGATGAGCCCTAGGTGTCATACCCCATTTTTGACCCGTTTTTATTTCTCTTCTCTCGTCTTTTAGGCCAGAAATTTTCGTCGTTTCAGACGAAATTTCGGCAGAGAGGTATTTTAAAATACCTCATATTTTTGTTCCGAAGGCGACCGTTTTTTTATGTTTTATTTTTATTATTATGATTTATTATTTTTCTTTATTTCTTTTTTTTAATTCTTTTTTATTAGGTGTTTTTTATTATTTTCGTTTTTTATTTTTATTTTTTTATTATTTACTGTTTTTTTTACTTCATTTTTCTTCAGTCCATTTTTTCAGTCCAAGCCCAGAGGGGCATTTTCGTCCATTTTTATTTCCAACCCTAGTTTTTTTTACTATAAATAGGAGCATTAATTACTGTGTCAGGGGGCCAAGTACATAGAATAATCAGCCACCAATTCACCACAAACAACCAACAAACCACCACAAAAGCCATCGGCCACCACCAAAAAAAACTCAAACATTTCTTTCATTTTTTTCTTTCCGAATCCAAAACCCAGAATCACATTCAACAACCAAAAACCATATCATTCTCGCGGCCAGGCATAGCATAATCACAACAAATCACAAACCATCACATATCAGAAACGCATCAACACAAAGGCCAAAATCCAGCCAACTTTTTCGCAAACCACATCAACACAAAACCATAAACACCAAACCGGATATACATCAAACCAAACGATAACAACAACACAAAACAGAAATAAGAAGGTAAATCTCAAAAACCATAGGTTAGATCTACAACTTTTGAATCCCTTTTTGATAAAATTAAGGCCGAATTCGTAAAGAGAGGAGGGAGATAAGTAAGAAGAATCAAAAAAATTTTAAAAAGGAGAGCAAAATTGCTCCGGCGCGGTGGCGCCGCCGGCCAACCACCGCGCCGGAAGTTTTTCCGGTGTCTGCATCTTAGAGAGAGAGGAGAGCGTTTTTGTGTGACTTAGTGAGAGAAGATGAGGAAGAGAGAGGTAGAAGAGTGGAAATGAGGAGAAATTCTGAAAAAAAACACATATATAACCTGATCCAATCAGGCCCAGCTACACGGCCCATCTCTCCTTTCTCTGCCTTCTTTTTTTGTTCTGCTCTTTGCACTCCCATTCTTGCTCCTGCAACCCCCCTCTTCTATTCTCTCCCATTCTTTTTTCTTTTTATTTCTTTCTAGTTATTTTTCTTTTATATATTTAGCTTCATGCATTTTATTTACTGCCTTTAATATTTAGTTTATCATGCATCTTTATTTTTTTTATTATTTTTTTATTATTAGTATTTTATTTATTTTATGTCTCATATTTATTTTTTTATGTCTTGCATATTTAATTTTATGTCTTGCATTTTTATTTTCTTTTATGCATCATATTTATTTTATGCCCTTGCATTTTTTATTTTCTTTATTTATTTTCCAGCACCATATTTACTTTATGTCTTGCATTTTATTTTCTTTTTTTATTTTTATTTTATGCATCATATTTATTTTATTGTCTTGCATATTTTTATTTTTAGCATCATATTTATTTTATGTCTTGCATTTTTATTTTTCCTTTTATTTATTTTCAGCATCATTTTTATTTTATGTCTTGCATTTTTATTTTATTTATTTATTTTATGCACCATATTTACTTATTGTTTTGCATTTCATGCATTATTTTTATTTCCTTTAGCGTATTTACTTTAATGCAATTTTTATTACTTTTGTCATTTATTTTATTGCTATTAGAATGTATCTAGGTCCAATGTAAATAAACATAAATGAGAATATGCACCGACACCACATTTTTTTTTATGCTTTATGTCAAGGACGATAGCGTAATTTTGACCGTATCCGAGGAAAAGGACCCTCACTTGATCCATCGTCATTTTGAGGGATCCGATGCGTTTAGAATATCTCAGCATAACTTAGTCTCTGGACCTTAGGACTTAATCAAAATTTTCACAAAAAAGTCAAAAAGTCAAAATCCAAAAACATTTTATAATCAAAATTTCAAAAAAAAATCAATCTTTGTCATTTCTTCCTTAATCAAATTTCAATCAATCTTTAATCAATCAAAACTTTTTTCCTTCAATTTAAAATCAATCAAACTCACTTCTTTTTATTCTTCTATGCCTTCCGGCCTCTTATCTTTCTCAAAACTTTTTTTTCAAACTTTAAAACCAATCAAAACCAATCACTCGGCTTTTTACCCCGAATTACGTGATTTTGATCCCGCTCGGGTACGTAGGCAAAAGACTTTGTCTTTCCAAATCAATAAAAAGAACAAAAACATTTTCTTTTTTTCAAACTCATCACTTTTAGTCTTTTTCACACTTAAGCATTTATTTTACAAACAAATAATTAATTTAGCATAAAGATAAAAATAAAAGCAAGAGGTTCCTATAGAGTACTATAGACGTTTAGGGTGCTAATACCTTCCCTTTGCGTAACCAACCCCCGTACCTTTGATCTCTTAAAAATAGGGTTTTTTCGAACTTTCTCCCTTCTCCTCGGAAAAATAAAAGATCGGTGGTGAATCCTAAAATTGCGAGTCAACGCTAATTAATAGCTTGATATCCAAAAATCACCGCGACAGAAAAATGGCGACTTTACTGGGGAAGACGATCCTAAGTGGGTTAAACCTATCTTGTTTTTCTTTATCTTTATGCTTTATTTGCATTTGTAAATATGTGCTTAAGTGTTTACCTTTTTACGTGTGTGGTGAGATAAGTCCTACACCCGGACTTGAGGGAAACATAAGATAGGATGGTGGTATAATCATAGTGTCTTTCCGAGGGTAAATTTCGGATGTGGCACATGTGATAACCCCACTCAACGGAGGAATCTTGGAAGTATTACTATGTTGGCATGAGTAAGTCGTGTCCGGCATTGATATTTTCAAGTGACCTATGAAGTTGAGGACCTTTAGTTACCTTTAACCCATCTTGGCCTTTTAGGACGTAGTGCGGTGGCTAACCAAGAGTAATCTTGAATTAGTTGATACGCGATACTACACTCAAACGAGACTTTCTTACAAATATTATCGGATCGGGAGTCAATCTCGTAACCCGACGATATTTGGAAGGGGTTGAGGACTTTGGGAACTTGGTAGAACCCGTGATACAGGTACATGTGAAACCATAGTCCTTACCAAATGGCGTGTTTACCCCTGACTCCAACATTATGGACTTTAACCTCACCATGTTTTCTCCGCTCCTTAGCATAATCATGCATACATGCATCCATGCATAAAACTCTTTTCTTTTCCATCCAAAACATCGAAGGACTTAAATAAGCTTTTTGTAAACATTGTAGATATGGACATTCCACGAAGAAGCACTAAGAAATATCTTTTCAAGAAACCAGACTTGTCAAAGTTAAGGGAGCTAAGGTCTTTAGTGAGTGATCCAACGAATTTTCAAGCTCATCATGGGAAGTTGCTTAATATTCTGAGAGTAGATGTTGAGGAAGGATGCTTAGAGACCTTGGTTCAGTTCTATGATCCACTCTACCATTGCTTCACCTTTCCTGATTATCAGCTTGTCCCCACACTTGAAGAATACTCCTACCTAGTTGGATTACCTGTGCCAGACAAGATACCATTCCACGGTCTTGAGCCTACCCCTAAACCCTCCGAAATCGCAGCCGCTCTCCATCTTGAAACCTCCGTCATCCAAGCAAACCTTACCTCTAAAGGAGGCCTCCAAGGTCTTCCTACCCGCTTCCTCTACCAACAAGCATCCATATTCGCTGAAGCAGCTAGCACTTATGCCTTCCATTCCACCCTAGCCCTCCTCATATATGACCTTGTATTCTTCCCAAATATTGACAACTTCATCGATATCCATGCCATCAAAATCTTCCTCTCCAAGAACCCTGTACCCACATTACTAGCTGATACCTACCACTCCATCCATGACCGTACCCTAGCCAGCCGTGGAACTATTCTTTGCTGTGCACCACTGCTTTACAAATGGTTTGTCTCCCACCTACCTCAAACTCATACTTTCAAAGCTAACCTTGAAGATCTTCCTTGGTCCCAAAGAATCATGGCCCTCCATCCCTCAGATATAGTTTGGTACCAGGCAGCCTGTGACGGGGGGAAAGTCATTGTCAGTTGTGGTGAATACCCCAACGTACCTCTTCTTGGTCTGCGTGGCGGGATTAGCTACAACCCTTTTCTAGCCCGTCGACAGTTTGGTTACCCAGTGAGAGAAAAGCCAAACAATCTTGCTTTGACCAGTGAGTTCTATCTCTATCATGAAGACCATACAAACCGGAGAGAGAGATTCGCACGAGCTTGGAATGCCATCCGCAGACTTAACAGAAGTCAGCTAGGGAAGAAGTTTGACTATGTGCATGAATCCTATACTCAGTGGGTCATTGATAGGACCATGAGTTTTGGCCTACCCTACCATCTACCTAGATACCTATCCTCTACCATCCCACCATCATCTTTGCCTATCCCCTTTGACACCAAGGAGGAGTTTCAGGAGCAGTTAACTAAGGAAAAGCAAGAGAAAGAGACTTGGAAGAGGAGATACCAGGAACTCGAGCTCGAGCATGAGACCTTGAAGGGGAAGCTAGCCCAGCAGAGTCGTGAGCTCTTCGTCCAGAACCAGAGGATAATTGAGAAGGATGACTTGCTTCGTCGGAAAGACGCGTTACTCCGCCAGGATGCTAGGAGGAAGAGGAAGTTTATGGATTCGATCTCTAGTGCACATTCGGATTCCGAGGATCCATCTGCTCCAGTAGTCTGAGTTTGGAGTTCTTAGGACCTTATGTTTAGGTTTTAGCTTCCAAAATTTCTTGACTTGTAAACAAAAAACTCCTTTGTAATATTTCAAATGCTTAAGTGAAGTGTTTCAGTTTATGATGTTTACAATTGCTCTAACAAGTCCTTCGATAATAATTTGTTCCTTTTCTTTGTGCATAAGCATAAGCATGCATCATGTTGCATTCATAGTTTCTAAATCGAGTCTCACATTGTGTTCACTTCCTCAGAGGTTAATCAGCCGCCGTCCAAAGAAAGTGGCCCGACGAGTTCTCCGCAAACCAACTCGCATTTACAACACCAGAGCCAATCGAAAGAGGATAGATTTGGTTGAACAAGAAAATCAGAGTCTCAGGGAGGAGGTTGCCACTTTGCGAGAGGGAATGGATAGGCTGACGGCTATGATGAATGCACTCTTGTCAGCCCAGAACTCTCAAGCTGCCGCCGCTGTTGTAGAGCAGCCTTTTGTGAGCATGACCCCGTTATCCACAGTGACTTCTCCACCCCTCTTTTTGCCTCCAGGTTGTACATGGGGAATGCCACCTCCAGTCTGTGGAAGCCCCCAGCCCGCTGTATCTGAAGTCCCACTTCCTTTCGCTCAGCAGTCAGCACCGGTTCCACAACCCGGCACATCTTTCCCTCAAGCTGCAGTAACTTACTCAACACCACTGGTCCACACTATTCAACAAGAGGGTGAGCCAATTTACCATGCTGAAAGTGTTGTAGCTCTGGACAAGATGGATGAGCTCCAAGAAAGATTTGATGGTATGCAAAGAGAAGTTGAAGCTCTCCGGGGAAGAGACCTGTTCGGGAAGGATGCCCGTGAGCTATGCTTGGTCCCGAATGTTACTATCCCTCATAAGTTTAAGGTGCCAGACTTTGAGAAGTATAAAGGAAACTCTTGTCCCCGCAGTCACTTGGTGATGTACGTGCGGAAGATGTCCATGTATACTGACAATCATAAGCTGCTTATCCATTTCTTTCAGGACAACTTGACTGGGGCCGCTTTGAAGTGGTAAATGAATTTGGACAGTACGAGCATCCGTACTTTCAATGACCTTGGTGAAGCGTTCATCCGGCAGTATAAATACAATCTGGACATGGCCCCAGATCGCGATCAACTCCGTGCAATGACGCAAAAAGACAAGGAAACATTCAAGGAGTATGCCCAGCGTTGGAGGGAAGTGGCTGCCCAGATTGTCCCACCATTGGAAGAAAAGGAGATGACAAAGATCTTTTTGAAGACCCTGAGCCAGTTTTATTATGAGAAGATGGTTGCAAGTGCACCAACGGATTTCACCGAAATGGTCAATATGGGTGTACGATTAGAAGAAGGTGTCCGAGAGGGACGTTTGACTGTGGAAAGTACCTCTACTGCAAGTAATGCCAAGAAGTTTGGAAGCCACTTTGCGAAAAAGAAAGATCAGGAGGTGGGAATGATAGCCCATAGTAAGCCTCAGCAAAATTATACCCCATACGGTCAGATTGCGAATGTCGCATCCATTATCCCGAACCCAGCATATCACCAACAAAGGCCACATTACCCTTACCAATATCAACCACAATGCCCTCCACAACAGTATCCTCCATAACAATATCCCCCACAGCAATACCATCAACCACAATATCCTCAACAACAACAAAATCGCCCGCAAACCCCTCAACAACCATATCAACCACAAAATCGCCAAAAAACGACCTTTGATCCAATCCCGATGAAGTATGCTGACTTGCTCCCTGCTTTACTCGCCAAAAACCTTGTCCAGGTCAGGGCACCTCTCCGTACACCAGATGTTTTACCTCCTTGGTACCGGCATGACCTAACTTGCGCCTTTCACCAAGGAGCGCCTAGCCACGATGTTGAGCATTGCCTTGCTCTCAAAACCGAGGTGCAAAAGCTAGTTCGGGCCAACTTGCTATCTTTCAAAGATCAGAATCCCAATGTTCAGGCAAACCCTCTGCCGAACCATGGACCTGCTGTCAACATGATAGAGGATTGTGATGAAGACGGTGTCATCCTGAGCGTCCAGCATGTTCGAACTCCCCTGGTCCCAATACATATCAAGATGTGCGAGGCAGCTCTGTTTGACCATGATCATGCAGCGTGTGAAATATGTCCTGTGAATGTAAAAGGATGTCAGAAGGTACAAGAGGACATACAAGGGCTGATAGACAGCAGAGAATTAATCATCACAAAGAAAGACAAAGAAGTGTGTGTCTATAACAGCGGAGAACCAGCTACTACTCCACTAGTGATCAGCTTGCCAAGACCTGTGCCGTATGCTTCTCTAAAAGCGGTCCCTTACAAGTATAGTGCCACGATGTTGGAAGGTGGACAAGAGGTGCCTTTGCCCTCTCTAACTCCTGCGACTTCTGTGGACAACATTGCCAGTGACAACAGGGTTCCGAGAAGTGGGCGTGTTATTCCAACAATGTTTTCAAAAAGAGTGAATGATCCGGTAGTTGATACTGTGAGTGGAGCAGAAGCTCTGCTAATTAGCCATTTGTCAGCTTTTTCCTTCATTGGTGCTGATGAAACAGAAGGAACCTCTTTCCAAGGCCTGACTGTGGAAGATAAGGTGCCAGAGAAGAGTGAAGTGTCTTTTGCTACTTGGAAGAGCGCACAGAAAGTGGTGCAGGAAGGAACAGGTGTAGGATGGGGAAAAGTTGTGCAGTTGCCAGAGAGTAAAAACCGTGAAGGACTGGGATTTGTTGCAGGATCATCAAAGAACAGTGTTGGTTCAAGCTCTGTCACTTTTCGTAGTTCCGGGTTCATCAACGCCCCGCCGGAAGCCAATGCTGTCTTGGAGGATGTTCCTGAAGAGATAGTGTCAGCATTTGTTACACCGGGAAGACTTGTTCGTAACTGGGACGCGGTTGACATCCCTTCAGTAGTTCATGTGTCAAAGTAATGTGTCTTTGTTTTTCTGTTTTTTTCAAAGAGATCCTTTCGTCTTGCCCAGGACGAAAGTGCAATCATGTAGGGCTGTTTTGTTTTAAGTACTACTTTTATTAATGGAAAATGTGGTTTATCCCGATATCTATATTTACTGCTTTTTCTGGAAAATGGTAACACAAAAACCCAAAAATATTTCATTTTTACTTTTATTTCCAATCAATTTCAAAAAATCTGCATTGTTCACTCATTTTCTAAAATCAATCATCGATCATATGTAGACTGAACATCAATAAACCCGTTGAACACTGTAACCTTATGCTCTCTCCCGACTTTGAGTTCCCTGTTTACGAAGCTGAAGAGGAAGAGGATGAAGGGATTCTTTGAAAAGATCTCTCTGCTACAGAAATATGAAAAAGAACATCATTCAGCCACATGAAGAAGCACTGAAAGTGATTAACTTGGACACTACAATATTCCTGATTGTTGAGTCTTTTGGTGTTGGCTGCATGTTTTGGCAAAACCAATGTATTGAATAGAAGCATCTCCATATTTGAAACATTTCTTCAGTTGCAAGTTTTGTGTTTTGAAGCCATTCAGAAGCAGAAAATGTCATCAGAAGCTGAATGCACTGTAGCAGTTCAGAAGCTGATTTCAGGTTCTGAAGCCAGCGTTGACTTTTGTTGACCACATCAGAAGCTGGGTTTTCAGATTTATTTTTACGCGTATCTTGGGAGATTTAGCAAGGAATTATCTTTGTATAAGTGCTTCTAGAATGCTGAATTATTTGGAGAAGATTTTATTGAAGATTTGGTTCAAAGATATGAAAATCGTATTTTCTGTTTTAAATCTTTCAAAGATACAAAACAGTTTTATTTGTTACTTGATTGGACCAATCTTATTTCAGTAACAAATCAATTCAGAAGATTAGTTTTATCTTGCAAGACTGAAGGCTATATAAGGAGGAGTGCTGCTGCTATTCAACTGATGATTTATAGAGTTTAAGATCAGAGAATTGAGTCTTAGTATTTTAAGCTTTTAGCTTTATTGTGCACCACTCTGTTAGAGTTGGTTTAGGTGTTTTTATTGAGTTGTAATTCATTCTAAGCCTTTAGGTACGAATGAAGTGTTGTCATTGAAATTGTGTTCAAAAACAGGGGATTGTTAAGGGTTGTTCAAGTAGCTGGGTTTAGTTGCTTGAATAGGAAGTTAGAGGATTCTAATACTCAGAGTTGGGTAGAAGTCTGACTAGGAGGAGTTTAATTGCTTGGGATAAGAACTGGGAGTCAGTGTCTGAGTCTTAAGGATTAAATCCAATAGTGGATTTCCTTCCTGGATTGGTATCCCCCAGAGTAGGAGGTGTTTACTCCGAACTGGGTTAACAAACCTTGTGTGTTCTTTAGCTTTCCTGCACTTTTTATTTCTGCTATTTATCTGCTTTAAATTGTGCTGAGTCATTGTTCAGAACCTGTTTAGGTTCAGAACCTGAAATCTCTTAAGTATTGCCTGGCCAGAATTTCAATTGGTATCAGAGCAGGCACCCTGCCTGTAATTTGGGTGAGATCCAGAGGACTTAATATCTGGCAAGCATGGATAGAGAAGGAGGCTATGTCAATAGACCACCCCTACTAGATGGCACAAACTATGAGTATTGGAAGTCTAGGATGTGTGCATTCTTAAAATCTATTGACAGCAGGACTTGGAAAGCTGTGATCAAAGGCTGGGATCATCCTGTGTATACAGACAAAGATGGAAACAAGACTGAGGTTCTGAAGCCTGAAGAGGAGTGGACCAAAGCTGAAGATGACTTGTCTCTGGGAAATTCAAAAGCTTTGAATGCAATCTTTAATGGTGTGGACCAGAACATGTTCAGACTTATCAAACAATGTACTGTGGCTAAGGATGCTTGGGAAATTCTGAAAACCACTCATGAAGGAACTTCTAAGGTGAAGATGTCCAGATTGCAGCTGCTGACTACTAAGTTTGAGAATCTGAAGATGAAGGAAGATGAGAATATCCAGGATTTTTACATGAATGTGCTGGATATGGCAAATTCATTTGACTCTCTTGGTGAAAAGATGTCTGATGAGAAGTTAGTCAGAAAAATCCTCAGGTCCCTGCCCAGAAGGTTTGATATGAAGGTAACAGCAATTGAAGAGGCCCATGATATTTCAACTATGAAGCTTGAGGAGCTGATTGGGTCATTGCTCAACTTTGAAACTGCCTTTTGTAAACAGACTGAGAAGAAAGGAAAAGGTGTAGCTTTTAGTGTGAATTCTGAAGCTGATGATCAACAAGAGTCTGAAGAGGATGACTTATCAGAAGCTCTTGTGTTGCTGGGAAAACAATTCAACAAGATTCTGAAGAATGTTAACAGAAAAGTCAAAGCCAAAGGTCAGAACTTCAGATTCAATAACAAGAAGCAACAAACTGATGAGAAAAAGACCAAGTCTGAGGAGAAAAGTAATCAAGCCAAAGGTGTGCAGTGCTATGAGTGTGAAGGTTATGGACATATCAAAACTGAGTGTCCTACTTTTCTTAAGAAGCAGAAGAAAAGCCTAGCTGTTGCATGGTCTGATGATGGTTCTGAAGAAGATGATGATAGTGAATCTGGTATGTGTGATACTGGTCTAGTTGTGAGGTCAGGAGCTATCTTGAAGAAGGAAGCTGTTTTAGAGTCTGAGACCTTTTCAGAGTCTGACTCAGAGTCTGAAGCCTCATCTGTGTCTGAAGCTGCTAAAACCTCATATGATGAGCTAGCTGACAACTATAGGAAGCTGTATACCAGAAGTGCTGAGGTTTGCAAACAAGTTCTGGATCAGAAGGAGACTATTTTTCAACTGGAGGCTGAAAAAGGAGAACTTCTTGTGCAGAATTCAGATTTGAAAGAAGAAGTGAACCAGTTAAATTCCCAACTTGAACATATGAAAAAGCAGGTTAGAATGATGAATACTGCTACTAATGTGTTGGATGAAATCTTGGGTGCTCAGCAACAAGGAAAAACTGGAGTAGGCTTTGATGATCAGACTCAGAACTCCAAACAGAAGATTCTGGTTAAAGAGTTTGTTCCTGCCACTAAAACTGATAATCCTATGACTGGGACTTCTCAGATGAGACCTCAGAAACAATCCCAGAAGCAAGATCAGAAGCAAGCTCAGAAGAGACCTCAGATGCAAGGTCAGAAGCATGGTCAGATGCTACCTCAGAAGCAACCCCAGAAATCTTTCAGAAACAGAAGGAGGAGGATTCATCCATGGGTCTGTCATCATTGTGGAAAGAGAGGGCATATCAAACCATTCTGCTTTAAATTGTATGGTTACCCTGAACACTTTCAATACAGAAGAGTACAACCAGCTGCACCCAGACACAGTGTTCAGAAGGTGTGGAAACCTAAGGTTCAGAATATAGGCCTGATTGCTCATACTTCTTTGAGAGCCACTTCAAAAGAGGATTGGTATTTTGATAGTGGGTGTTCAAGACACATGACTGGTGTGAAGAAGCTGCTGAGCAATATCAGATCTTACTCCAGAAGCTATGTGACATTTGGAGATGGTGTAAAAGGTCAGATTCTGGGTATTGGTGATTTGATGAGAGAAGGGTTGCCCAGACTTAATGATGTGCTACTGGTGGAAGGATTAACCTCTAATCTGATCAGTATTAGCCAACTTTGTGATCAAGAATTGAAAGTTAATTTCAACAAGCAAGAGTGTATTGTTGCTGATCAAGAAGGGAAGGTTCAGATGAGAGGCTGCAGATCCAAAGACAATTGTTATTTGTGGGTTTCTGAAGAAGAAAGAAGTCTGACTTCTTGTCTTATGAGTTCAGAAGAGGAAGTCAAACTCTGGCACCAGAAACTGGGACATTTGCACTTGAAAGGCATGAAGAAAATCCTAAGTACTGAAGCTATCAGAGGTGTGCCTAATCTGAAGATCAATGAGGACAGTGTTTGTGGTGATTGTCAGATTGGTAAACAAACAAGAAAGTCTCATCCCAGATTAGTTCACCAGGTAACTACCAAAGTACTAGAACTTGTTCATATGGATTTAATGGGGCCTATGCAAGTAGAAAGTATTGGAGGAAAAAGATATGCTTTTGTAATGGTAGATGACTACTCAAGATATACATGGATCAATTTTGTTAAAGAAAAGTCTGATACTTTTGAAGTATTTAAAGACTTGTGCATTCAATTACAAAGAGAAAAAGACTGTGGTATTGTCAGAATCAGAAGTGACCATGGCAAAGAATTTGAAAACAAGAGTTTCTCAGAATTCTGTGCTTCTGAAGGTATAAAGCATGAGTTTTCTGCACCTATTACTCCTCAGCAGAATGGTGTAGTTGAGAGGAAGAATAGGACTTTAGCAGAATGTGCAAGGGTTATGCTGCATGCTAAGAAGTTGCCATATATGTTCTGGGCTGAAGCAATGAACACTGCATGTTACATACACAACAGAGTCACTTTGAAGAAGGGTACTACATCAACTCTGTATGAATTGTGGAAAGGGAGAAAGCCTACAGTCAAATATTTCCATGTTTTTGGGAGCAGATGCTACATTTTGGCTGACAGAGAAAATAGAAGAAAACTGGATCCTAAGTCTGATGAGGGCATATTCCTGGGTTATTCAGTAAACAGCAGAGCTTATAGGGTGTTTAATTCAAGAACTAAAGTTGTGATGGAGTCCATTAATGTGGTAATTGATGATCTAACTGCTGAGAAAGATAGAAGTGAGTCTGAAGTTGTTCCAGAGTCTGAACCATCAGAAGAACAAACTTCAGAAGCTGAAATTCATCCAGAGTCTGAAGAAGCAGATGTTCATCCAGAACATAATTCTACCAATAAAGGGCCATCTATTAGAATTCAGAAGGATCATCCTAAGGAGCTTATCATTGGGAGTTTGGATCAAGGGGTCAGAACCAGGAGATCAGAACCAGCTGCTACTGATTCATGTTTTGTGTCTAAGTTTGAACCCAAAAATGTGAAAGAAGCCCTGACTGATGAATTTTGGATTGAAGCAATGCAAGATGAGTTGAATCAATTCAAAAGGAGTGAAGTGTGGGATCTGGTTCCAAGACCTGAAGGGTTGAATGTAATTGGTACTAAGTGGATATTCAAGAATAAAACAGATGAAAATGGTACTGTAGTCAGAAACAAGGCAAGGTTAGTTGCTCAGGGTTATACTCAAGTTGAGGGACTTGATTTTGATGAGACCTTTGCACCTGTGGCCAGACTAGAGTCCATAAGACTACTATTGGGAGTTTCATGCATTCTCAAGTTCAAATTATTCCAGATGGATGTGAAGAGTGCATTTCTGAATGGATATTTGCAAGAAGAGGTATATGTTGAACAGCCTAAGGGTTTTGTGGATCCTAAGTTTCCAGAACATGTGTACAAGTTAAAGAAGGCTTTATATGGATTGAAGCAAGCACCAAGGGCATGGTATGACAGGCTGACTCAGTTTCTTGTGGCTCAAGGTTACAGAAAAGGAGGTTCTGATAAGACTTTGTTTGTGAAAGATGAAAATGGGAGTCTGATGATTGCTCAGATTTATGTAGATGATATTGTGTTTGGTGGGATGTCTCAGAAGATGGTCAAACTGTTTGTTCAGCAGATGCAGTCAGAATTTGAAATGAGCTTAGTTGGTGAACTGACATACTTTCTTGGGTTACAAGTCAAACAAATGGAAGATACAATCTTCATTTCTCAAAGTAAGTATGCCAAGAACATAGTGAAGAAGTTTGGAATGGAATCAGCTGCTCATAAGAAGACACCAGCTGCTACTCACCTGAAGTTAACTAAGGATGAACATGGAGTTTCAGTAGACCAAAGTCAGTACAGAAGCATGATTGGGAGCTTATTGTATTTAACTGCAAGCAGACCTGATATCACTTATGCTGTTGGAGTTTGTGCAAGATATCAAGCTGATCCTAAGATGAGTCATCTGACACAAGTTAAAAGGATCCTGAAGTATGTGAATAGCACAAGTGACTATGGAATCATGTATTCACATAGTTCAAGTTCTGAACTGGTGGGATTTTGTGATGCTGACTGGGCTGGAAGTGCTGATGACAGGAAGAGCACTTCAGGAGGTTGTTTCTTTTTGGGAAATAATTTAATTTCCTGGTTCAGCAAGAAACAAAATTGTGTTTCATTATCAACTGCTGAAGCTGAGTACATTGCTGCTGGGAGTAGTTGCTCACAACTGGTGTGGATGAAACAAATGCTGGAGGAATACAACATTGAACAGGGAACCATGACCCTATTTTGTGACAATCTGAGTGCTATTAATATCTCTAAGAACCCTATTCAGCATAGCAGAACTAAACACATAGACATCAGACACCACTTTATCAGAAATCTTGTGGAGGACAAGATTGTTCAGCTGGAACATGTAGCTACTGAAGAACAAGTTGCAGACATTTTTACAAAGGCCTTGGATGCTAAGCAATTTGAAAACTTAAGGAGCAAGTTAGGTGTGTGCTTATTTGAAGAATTATAGCAATTAAAGCAAACTGGATGTGAGGAAGATAGAGTACCTGCCAGCTTTGTTAGTGCTAAGTGTGATCCTGTCTCTGATACTAAGTCTGAAGTTCAAACTGGGACAGTAGTTGAAGATGTTTGTGCAGTTTTCCTTCCCTATTTGAAGACTATGATTTGTCAGAATTTTATGGCTAAAAAGGGGGAGAAAATCTTATGCAATGTGTTGGCCTTGTTGGCTCTGATACCAAGAATTAGAAGATGTATTGCTCTGATATGTGTGTCATTAATTCAGAAGGTGACTAGTGTTGCTCTGATACCAAGCAAGATATGTCCAGATATGATCAAGGGGGAATATGTGTCTCAGGGGAGTACAAGATTGTTATGATCCTGAGTGTTTGTGGTCCTGAAGAACAATTGTGTTCAGCTCCTGAAGTGTTGGCTCTGATATGCTCTGATACCTTGTTTCTCTGTAGTTCAGTAGTAAGGGGGAGTTTGTGTGAGAAGCTGAGTTGCAGGGGGAGTGTTGTGGAGATTCAGAAGTAAGGGGGAGTGTTTGTGATGATCAAGAGTTGATCAGTAGCTCTGATACCTTGGAGTAGCTCTGATACCATGGTTGTGATCAGAAGTTGATCAGTACTTGGTTATGTGTGCTTCAGTAGCTGTTATGTTTTGTAGAACTGAAGCTGGTTTGTGTTTTTCATAGCTGTGTCCGCTGCTTATGTTTATGCTATGATATATTATATTGTGGAGTTCTTCATTGCTGAGCTGATTATAATGAAGATTGAAGAACTTGGATGGTTTTAGCCAAAAATTTGCCAAAGGGGGAGATTGTTGAGTCTTTTGGTGTTGGCTGCATGTTTTGGCAAAACCAATGTATTGAATAGAAGCATCTCCATATTTGAAACATTTCTTCAGTTGCAAGTTTTGTGTTTTGAAGCCATTCAGAAGCAGAAAATGTCATCAGAAGCTGAATGCACTGTAGCAGTTCAGAAGCTGATTTCAGGTTCTGAAGCCAGCGTTGACTTTTGTTGACCACATCAGAAGCTGGGTTTTCAGATTTATTTTTACGCGTATCTTGGGAGATTTAGCAAGGAATTATCTTTGTATAAGTGCTTCTAGAATGCTGAATTATTTGGAGAAGATTTTATTGAAGATTTGGTTCAAAGATATGAAAATCGTATTTTCTGTTTTAAATCTTTCAAAGATACAAAACAGTTTTATTTGTTACTTGATTGGACCAATCTTATTTCAGTAACAAATCAATTCAGAAGATTAGTTTTATCTTGCAAGACTGAAGGCTATATAAGGAGGAGTGCTGCTGCTATTCAACTGATGATTTATAGAGTTTAAGATCAGAGAATTGAGTCTTAGTATTTTAAGCTTTTAGCTTTATTGTGCACCACTCTGTTAGAGTTGGTTTAGGTGTTTTTATTGAGTTGTAATTCATTCTAAGCCTTTAGGTACGAATGAAGTGTTGTCATTGAAATTGTGTTCAAAAACAGGGGATTGTTAAGGGTTGTTCAAGTAGCTGGGTTTAGTTGCTTGAATAGGAAGTTAGAGGATTCTAATACTCAGAGTTGGGTAGAAGTCTGACTAGGAGGAGTTTAATTGCTTGGGATAAGAACTGGGAGTCAGTGTCTGAGTCTTAAGGATTAAATCCAATAGTGGATTTCCTTCCTGGATTGGTATCCCCCAGAGTAGGAGGTGTTTACTCCGAACTGGGTTAACAAACCTTGTGTGTTCTTTAGCTTTCCTGCACTTTTTATTTCTGCTATTTATCTGCTTTAAATTGTGCTGAGTCATTGTTCAGAACCTGTTTAGGTTCAGAACCTGAAATCTCTTAAGTATTGCCTGGCCAGAATTTCACTGATCAAATCCCAGATGAATGGTGCCATCGAGGCTGCAAAAAAAAAAAAACAAAAGCAAAAAAAAAAGGAACAAACAAAAAAAACAAAAGTAAAAAAATCAAACAAAAAAATCAAAAGCAAAAAAAAAAGCAAAAAAAATACATCAAAAAGATAGTGCAGAAGATGGTAACCGTCTACAAGGATGTGCATGAGATGTTACAGAATGCTTTTACACGGATATCGTATTTCAGTGTGTACCTCAACAGGGGAAACCCCTTTTCTCTTTGGAATACGGTATGAAAGTTTCCAAATTATCAGAGGCTGAATGATGTCAAAACAAATATGATCAGTTCAAACTTGATTGAAGAGAAACGCATGAATGCTTTGTGTCACGGGCTGTCCTCGTGAGCTCCAAGAAGGAGATCTTGTGCTCAAGAAGGTTTTATCTTTCCAATCTGATTCCAGGGGCAAACGGACGCCTAATTACGAAGGTCCATATGTCGTCAAGAGAGCTTTCTCCGGTGGCGCATTAACTCTTACGACAATGGATGGTGATGAGCTCCTTCGTCCTGTGAATGCTGATACAGTCAAGAAATACTTTGTCTAAAAATAAAAGAACAGCTCGGTAAGTCAAAAACCCGAAAGGGCGGCTTAGGCAAAAATGAGCGTCTCGGTGGATCGAAAACCCGAAAGGGCGGTCCAGGCAAAAATTAGAGACCCAAAACAGAAAATAATCATCCTGATAGGTCGAAAACCCGAAAGGGCGATCTATGCAAAAATTAAGGATCGAAAGACGAAGTAACTGCATTGGTCTGATCTCTACTCACTTGGGGCATTTTAGCGGTCAAAGAGGCTCTGAATCTGAAGCATCTAAACAGTGGAAATCAAAATTGTCAGGGGGAACAGTGGTTATTGTGTTCAATGTACCTTCAATTTATATTTACCATTTTCCAAACTTTGTAAGATCTGTGGAGCCATGCCATTGGCGGGTCACCACTCTTTCAAATAAATTTGAGCCTGTTGCCTTTCATTTGGAATTCTCATTTATTTAGCTTATAAAACCCTTTTTATTTTTGATGGTAGCATTTGAAACAAAACATTTTTCAAAATCATAAATCTTTTTCATGTCTTTTTGAAAAGCACAAACAACAAACACATTTTCTTTGAATTTATGAATAAGCGAAGGGAGCGTCAACAGCTATCCTGGGAACGGATAAACTTTGCAGGCTGAACATGGTCAATTGCTAAAAAAAAATACAAAAAAGAATACAAAAAGAAATATATATAAAAAAAAGAGAGAAGAAAAGAGCTCGGTAAGTCGAAAACCCGAAAGGGCGGCTTAGGCAAAAAGGAGCGTCCCGGTGGATCGAAAACCCGAAAGGGCGGTCCAGGCAAAAATTAGGGGCAAACAAAAGAATATATTCCCGGTGGGCTGAAAACCCGAAAGGGCGGTCCAGGCAAAAATTAGGGACTCAAAAAAGAAGACAAAAATAAGCATGACCACAGAAGCACCAGTTCTTCTACTATGGTTTTTTTGGATTGGCACGTTCTCCCCAAGAAGTGTCTACTCCCCACCAGTTGTTGCATATGTCGGGCTTTATCTCATCATTGTTTTGACATGCCCCCAGTGGCATCATCCCCTTGAGATTGCCGAGTGTTTGTGATGCGACGTCGGGTCACTTTCCATCTTATCCGTCCAATCTTGTCTCATCAGACCAGTCTTTCATGCAATCTTACCAGTCAATCCTTCACACAATCACAAGTTAATCAGTCATCCAGTCACATAATTCAATCCTCCATACAGTCATACAAGTCGTGTCGTCATTCATGCATTCATACATTCATGCATATACACATTCGTGCATATACAATAAAGACAATATCATGCATACATGGCTGCATTAACCATCATGAGTCTTGCTTCAATTATCTTTTCATTTCAATCAATCATGAATAATTTGTAATCGTCTTCCCCAGGAAGTGATTACTCCCCATCAATTGTTGCATATGGCGGGCTTTACCCCGTCAATGATTTGATATGTCTCCAATGGCATCATCCCCAATAAAGATTGCCGAGTGTTTGTACTGCGTCGTCGGTCCACTCCCCATCTTATCCAATTTTGTCTCATCAAATTCATCAATTACACTGTCACACAAGTCAGTCCTTCGTATAATCATACAGTCACATAAATCATACATGCATTCATACATTCATGCATTTACACATTCATGCATACAAACAACATCATGGTTGCGTTAACCACCCTGAGTCTTGTTTTGAATATCTTTCCATATCAATCAATCATGAATAATTTGCAACACTCTCTTTCCCCAAGTGTCATCCCCAGTATTTCGTCCAGAGATGTCATCCTCTTTTCGCCAAGTGGCAGTTCCTTAACGAACAGCTTGTGCATTGTCTTATCCAGTCTTTTGTCGTCAGTGGCAAGTTCGGCAACAATCCGAACAGCTGACATTTATCTTTCATCCCGCTTTTAAATTTCATCCAGCATTTAAATTTCATCCTGCTTTTAAATTTCATTTTTCATCCTGCTTTTAAATTTCATCCTGCTTTTAAATTTCATCCAGCTTTTAATTTTCATCCTGCATTTAAATTTCATCATGCTTTTAATTTTCATCCTGCTTTTAAATTTCATCCTGCATTTAAATTTCATCATGCTTTTAATTTTCATCCTGCTTTTAAATTTCATCCTGCTTTTAAATTTCATCCAGCTTTTAATTTTCATCCTGCATTTAAATTTCATCCTGCTTTTAAATTTCATCCAGCTTTTAAATTTCATCCTGCATTTAAATTTCATCCTTGTTGGGTTTTTGTAGATTGGCTACATTTTGCAAAAACATCTACTAGCCAGATGCTGGGACAGATGTGGTAGCATATGGAACAGCATTACGTGAGTTGTGTTTTCGCGCCAGCTAGCGCTTTATATTTGTGTACGCAATCTTCCAAAGATTTGCCTGAAGATTTATTTTCCTCTAGCTTGCTGATCAAGGCGCGTGTATCTGATTGAAGATTTGCTTGAAGTTTTATTTGCCTTGCTATTTGTTCCACAAGATATCATTCTATATTTGGAAGCTTTTTATTATTTCTAGAAGATTGTTTCAGCTGGACCGGTCAATGTCCATGCTCTATTTCGAAGCCCAGACCCGTGGTATCTGAGTACTATATATTCTTGAAGGCAAACCCTAGTTGGGTAACTAAAAACCGTGTGTGTTAGTAAAGCGTGTGTTTTAAGGTTTTTAGGGTTTTGTTTGTTAATTGTGAGCCTTGCTTGTATCATCCTGATTCAAGCTAAGGACTGAGTTTGTTTTGAGTTGTAATTTGTAAGCTACTCCTAAGCTTTTAAGTACGGAGTGAGTATGTGTTATTAGCGTGTGTTTCTCTTGGTTGTGTTTTATGTTTTGTGTGTTTGATAACAATACTGTGTGTGTTGTTCGTAGGAATTGAGACGGGGTCTCATATCTAGGAGTTCCTAGATAGAGTTGCCACTGGTAGGGTCTAGGTGCAAAGTCAAGTAGTGGGTCTGCGTTGGTCTTTTCACTAGAACTATAATAGTGGAATCATTCCTGGATTGGTATCCCCCAGAGTAGGAGAGTTGCTCCGAACTGGGTTAACAAACTCACTGTGTACTTTATTTCCGCTGTGTTCCTTTTAATTTGCGTTTTGTTACGTTGTGCTATTTTAATTATTGTTCTGAGTAGACACGCGCTCGGACAGTTGTGCCATCATTGTGCACAGCATATTTCAGTCAGGTTGCCAGGAATTTCAATTGGCATCAGAGCAGGCACCCTGTTCTGTGTGGGTGAGCTCCAGGGAAAGAAGTTTCTGGCTCAATGGATAAAGAAGGAGGACTGGTGAACAGACCACCCTTGTTGGATGGGTCAAACTATGACATTTGGAAATCACGCATGACAGCTTTCTTGAAATCTCTAGACAGCAGAGCTTGGAAGGCTGTGATCAAGGCATGGGTCCCACCTAAAATAAAAGATGCGAATAATGTTGATACTGATGAGTTAAAACCAGAAGAGGAGTGGTCTACAGAAGAAGACACTGCAGCTATTGGAAACTCTAAAGCTCTGAATGCTTTGTTTAATGGTGTTGACAAAAACATGTTCAGGTTGATTAAACAATGTACTATTGCCAAGGAAGCTTGGGATATCCTAAGAACAGCTCATGAAGGTACTCAAAAGGTCAAGAAGTCAAGGCTACAACTGCTAACAACACAGTTTGAGAATTTGAGAATGAAAGAAGGAGAGAGTGTTCATGACTTTCACATGAATGTGCTAGAATATGCTAACACTTTTGAATCCTTGGGGGAAAAGATATCCGATGAAAAACTGGTTAGCAAAATCCTCAGGTCCCTGCCTAAGAAATTCGATATGAAAGTATGTGCTATCGAGGAGGCCCAAGACATTGGAGATATGAAAGTTGATGAGTTGATTGGATCTCTTCAAACTTTTGAATTAAAGGTTAATGAAAGATCTGAAAAGAAAGACAAGAACATTGCTTTCATCTCCAACACTGATGAAGATGATGTGGAGAGTAATTTAGACACTGATGAGAGCATCTCTGAAGATATTGTGATGTTGGGCAAACAATTTAATAAAGTTGTGAAGAGGATGGACAGACGCCCTAGGACAAATGCTCCGGACAACAGTCGCAGCATCTTTAAAAATGTCAACAATCAGAGGAAACCTAGAACTGATGACAAAATTAATCAAAGCAAAGGGGTGCAATGCCATGAATGCGAAGGTTTTGGTCACATCAGAACTGAGTGTGCGACGTATCTGAAGAAACAAAAGAAGGTGATGAATGTGTCTTGGACGGATGAGGATGAATCAGAAGAAGAATCTGAAACTGCAAAACATGTGAATGCCTTGACTGGAGTGTGCACATCTGACCATGAATCTAGTGATGAAGAGGTAACGTATGATGAATTGGCTGATTCTTATAAGGAGCTATATCTCAAAAGTGAGGAAGTTTGTAGAACTTTAGAAAAACAAAAGAGGACCATTACTCTCTTGCAAGCTGAGAAAGACAAACTTCTGAAAATAAACTCAGACCTCAATGATGAGGTTATCTTACTTACTTCCAAGATTGGCAATATGAACAAGCAACTGCGGATGATGAACAAAGGTACTGATGCTTTAGACGAAATTTTGGAAATAGGACAGAAACCTGGAGATTCTAAAGGTATTGGGTTTGACTACAGTTCCATGCCTCAGCAGAAACAATTACCAGCAAGACAATTTGTGCCACCTGTTAATACTCATGATCATACTATGTCAAGACAGATGCCCCAGCATCAGGTGAGACAACAGGCATCCGGATATAGGCCCAGATCAAAAGGAAGGGATTATAGTTGGGTATGTCACTACTGTGGAAGAAAAGGACATATTAGACCTTTCTGTTTCAAATTACATGGTTACCCAGACAGGACCCATTCACCAAGACCTGATCCCATAGTAAAGATCACCAAGAAGCAGTGGAAGCAGAAAAATGATAATTCCACAAGCAACACTATGAATCCTAGAAAAATAGAACCAGAAGCTGATGAGATTGCCCAAATTGCTCATACTTCTCTGAGAGTGTCATCCAGAAATGATTGGTACTTTGACAGTGGATGTTCCAGGCATATGACTGGTGATAAAAATTACTTGACTGATGTTAAGCCCTATGCTACGAGCTTTGTGACTTTTGGGGATGGAGCCAAAGGAGAAATAAAGGGTGTAGGAAATCTTTTGGAAGAGGGTTTACCCAAACTTGATAAGGTGCTTCTTGTGAAAGGATTAACTGCAAACTTAATTAGTATTAGTCAACTATGTGATCAAGGAATGAAGGTCAACTTTACTAAGAATGAATGCTTAGTGGCTAATAGTGAAGGGAACATCCTAATGAAAGGTGTTAGATCAAAGGACAATTGCTACATGTGGGTCTCTCAAGATAAAGCAAAGTTATCTAATTGTCTAATAACCAAAGAAGATGAAGTTAAGCTATGGCACCAAAAGCTTGGACATCTGAACCTCAGAAGCATGAAGAAAGCTATTGCTGAAGGAGCCATCAGAGGTTTACCAAAACTCCAAATTCAGGAAGGAAGTATATGTGGAGAATGCCAGATAGGAAAACAGACCAAGATGCCTCACCAGAAGCTGCAACATCTGTCCACATCCAGAGTTCTTGAGCTATTGCACATGGACTTAATGGGACCCATGCAAGTCGAAAGCTTAGGTGGTAAGAAGTATGCTTTTGTTGTTGTTGATGATTTTTCTAGATATACTTGGATAAATTTCATTAAGGAGAAATCAGACACTTTTGAAAAATTCAAGGATCTTTGCTTACAACTTCAGAGAGAAAAGGACTGTGGAATTGTTAGAATCAGAAGTGATCATGGGAAGGAGTTTGAGAATGGTAAGTTCTCTGATTTCTGTATTTCTGAAGGAATATTTCATGAGTTCTCTGCACCCATTACTCCTCAACAAAATGGGATAGTTGAAAGAAAGAACAGGACTTTGCAAGAATCTGCTAGGGTTATGCTACATGCAAAGAAGCTGCCATTTTTCTTTTGGGCTGAAGCCATGAACACAGCCTGCTATATTCATAATAGAGTGACTTTGAGAAAAGGTACATCTACAACTTTGTACGAGCTATGGAAGGACAGGAAGCCAACAGTGAAGCATTTTCATGTGTTTGGTAGTAAGTGTTATATTCTAGCTGACAGGGAACCAAGAAGGAAGATGGATGCTAAAAGTGAAGAGGGAATCTTTCTAGGCTATTCAACAAACAGCAGAGCCTATAGAGTATACAACTCCAGAACCAAGACAGTGATGGAATCTATAAATGTGGTTGTAGATGATGAAGGTAATAATGTTGTGACAGATGATGCGACATTTGACGCAGCTTCTGACCTACAGGAAGCAAAGAAAGCAGATGAAGCAAGTGATAAGCAAGATTCTGAAGTAACTGGTCCAGAGAAGACTGCTCCCAACAAAGGACCATCTATCAGAGTTCAGAAAAATCATCCCATAGATCAAGTCATTGGCGATCCTAACCAAGGGATCACAACTAGAAGGAACTATGATGAGGTATCTAATTCTTGCTTTATATCTAAACTTGAACCAAAGAATGTTAAGGAAGCTCTAACTGATGAGTTCTGGATAAATGCTATGCAAGAAGAATTAACTCAGTTCAAGAGAAGCAATGTGTGGGACCTAGTTCCTAGACCAGATAATGTGAATGTTATAGGTACCAAGTGGGTTTATAAAAACAAGTCTGATGAAAATGGTACTATCACTAGAAACAAAGCCAGACTGGTTGCACAAGGATATTCTCAAATTGAAGGTGTAGACTTTGATGAGACTTTTGCTCCTGTAGCTAGGTTGGAATCAATTAGACTGTTACTTGGAATTGCATGCATACTAAAATTCAAGTTGTATCAGATGGATGTCAAGAGTGCCTTTCTGAATGGGTACTTAAATGAAGAGGTCTATGTGGAACAGCCTAAAGGTTTCATTGATCCAAGTTTTCCAAACCATGTTTACAAATTGAAGAAAGCTTTATATGGCCTGAAGCAAGCTCCTAGAGCTTGGTATGAGAGACTTGCTGAGTTTCTAATCAACCATGGCTATAGGAAGGGAGGAAATGACAAGACCCTGTTTGTGAAAGATGAAAATGGACAGCTGATGATTGCTCAAATATATGTTGATGACATAGTCTTTGGAGGAATGTCTGACCAGATGATAGAGCATTTTGTTCAGCAAATGCAATCTGAATTTGAGATGAGTCTTGTAGGTGAGCTAAAGTTCTTTCTTGGTCTTCAAGTGAAACAAATGGAAGATACTATATTTATCTCTCAAAGTAAGTATGCTAAAAATATAGTCAAGAAATTTGGGATGGAAAATGCTGCTCATAAAAGAACTCCTGCTCCCACACATGTAAAATTATCAAAGGATGAGAAAGGTGTGGATGTTGACCAAAGCATGTATAGGAGTATGATAGGAAGTCTTCTATATCTTACAGCAAGTAGGCCAGATATTACATTTGCAGTTGGAGTGTGTGCCAGGTACCAAGCTGAACCAAAAATAAGTCATCTGACTCAGGTAAAGAGAATTCTGAAGTATGTGAATGGTACTAGTGATTATGGTATGTTGTATTCTCATGGGGAAAGCACTGTGTTGTTTGGATATTGTGATGCTGACTGGGCTGGAAGTGCAGATGATAGAAAGAGTACCTCTGGTGGATGTTTCTTTCTAGGCAACAATCTTATATCCTGGTTCAGTAAGAAGCAAAATTGCATTTCTTTGTCTACAGCTGAAGCTGAGTACATAGCAGCTGGTAGTAGTTGTTCTCAATTGTTGTGGATGAGACAGATGCTGAGTGAATACAATGTCAAGACAGATGCTATGACATTATATTGTGACAATCTGAGTGCAATAAATATCTCCAAGAATCCTATTCAACATAGCAGGACCAAACACATTGACATAAGGCATCATTTTATAAGGGATCTTGTTGAAGACAAAATTGTTACCCTTGAACATGTTCCAACTGAAGAGCAATTAGCAGATATTTTTACCAAAGCCCTTGATGCTAATCAATTTGAAAAATTAAGACGGAAGTTGGGGATATGCTTAGTTGAAGAATTGTAGCAATTAATGTGCAAGGGGCGTGCAGCTATTATTTTTTCCCTTGTCAACCGCTTATTGCACGTCACTCAAGGAGCTGCTGAAGCCGTCATCACTGATGCGCAACCCCTCACCATTATCCCTAGCGCTCCTACAAAGAAACGTCGAACTAGGGCATCTGCACCACGAAGGAAGACACCTGCCAAATCTAGCAAAGCTGCCTCCTCCACCGCTGTGAATACCAGATCAAAATCAAAAGGTAAATCTTCTACCACTCCTGCTGCTCCAAAAGTAGGACTTAGTATGGGTGATCTGTACCTTAAGGACAACCCTTTTGTATCGACTGTTGTTGAACCACATGCTGAACCTTCTGTCACTGCATCTGAAAATGTTGCTGTTGAGAGTACTGTAGCCATGCCCGAAACCCTAGGTTCTGATAATCCTAAGGTAGATGAAAAATTAGCTGGTGATTCTTCGAATTCTCCTATCGAGAAAGATGTTACTACTGGTTCTGGTGAAAAGGATGATGTTGATACGGCTGTGTCTGAGACACCTGCTGATTCCCCTGCCACAACAAAGAATGCTGTGACAGATGCTCCCGCATCTTTGTCACAAGCTCAAGAGGAGCCTGATGTGGTAGTTCCTAATATTTCTGGTTCTGTGACTGTCCCTGAGAGTGAGTCCTCAGAGTCTGAAGATGATGGGACTGAGACTCAAGATGGTGTAAATGATACTGAGACTGCTAGTTTAGACTGTGCTGATACTATTGTTGTTGAGGAAGCTGTGCCTGAAGAAAGACCTCAGGCAGAAACTGGTGCTATTGGTGTTGCTCGCAGGACAAGGAGCAAATCTGAAAAATCTGCTACTGTTGTTAGTGAAGGAGAAAAGGATAGGAAGAAGAAAACTGTAAAGGCTGGGAAGAGGCCTGTGTATGGTCCCCCCAAGGCTGGAAGCAAGAAGGTGGCTCAAAGTGGTCACAAGAAGAAGAGCCTAAAAAGAAAAGACCCTCCCTCTAGTGACTCTGAGTTCGAGGTTGCTGAGCCTGAAGCTGCCACATCTGGTGGGGCTTCCAGAAAAACAATGAAGGGTATGAAGATACCTCTGACTATTCCTCCTGCCCCTCTTGATAATGTTTCCTTTCATTTGGAAAATGGTTCCTCTAGATGGAAGTTTATTTACCACAGAAGACTGGGTCTTGAAAGAAATCTTAAAGAAGATGTTTTCAAGTGTCAAAAGCTGGTTGATTTGTTGGAGTTTGCTGGTCTTATGAAGACTGTGAGAAACTTGGGTCCTTGTTATGATAAGCTGGTCAGGGAGTTTTTGGTGAATGTTTCTGATGAGTGTGATGACACAAGAAACCCTGAGTATAGGAAAGTTTTTGTTCGTGGTAGGTGTGTGAATTTCTCTCCCATGGTGATCAATGCATATCTTGAGAGGTCTACTGAGGAGACCCCTGAGCTTGAGGTTACTGAGGACACAATCTGCAGGACAATTACTGATAACAAGATTAGACATTGGCCAAAGCATTTGTCTTCTGCCCAACTGTCTCCTTTGTATGCTGTTTTGAATAGGATCTGTGCTCAAAATTGGACTCCAACCACTCACTCCAATTCTGTTGCATCTGGGTTGGCCAAGTTTATTTATGCTGTGGGAACCAAGTCTCCCTTTGATTATGGAGCCTACATCTATTATCAAGTTTTGGAACATGCCAAGTCTTTTGCTATTAAGTTTCCAATTGCTTTTCCTACCCTCCTGTGTGGAATTATTCTTCAGCAACACCCTGATATTTTGATCAGTAGTGATGAGCCCTGCAAGAGGCCTGGTCCTATGGCTTTGGACTGCAGTCTGCTGTCTGAGACACATGATGCTGATGTAGCTGGTACTTCTGTCCGGACATCTGGTGTGCTCTCCAGAAAACAGATGATTGCTGATCTTACTGAGACAAGTGTGGCCCTTGGTGCTAGGAAGGTGAAGATTGACAAGATTATTGCAGCTTTGAAGGCTGAAGCTGATGATGAGGGTGAGCAGGATGAGGAAGAAGGAGGAAATGTGCCTGTTGCTTCTGTTGATGACTCTGAAGATTCCTCTGCTGACTCTGAGGATTCCTGATTTTCTTGTTTTTGTTCTGACCCCTTTTGATGTACTCTTTTCTTTTTTGGTGACTGGGCTATGCCCTGAATTCTTATGCACCTTGTGTGCTTATGGTCTGTAATATGCATTCTATGTGGTTTCTCTGCACACTTTATGGTTCTATGCACTGTCTATGAATATGCCCTATCTGTTGGTTGTCAGAATTTTTGGCTAAAAAGGGGGAGTAGAATTGAATTGATGTATGTGGATTTATGTCATTGATTTCTGACCTATCTGTTGAGGGGGAGTGTAGTATGTTGAGGGAGAGTGTAGTATATGTTAAGGGGGAGTATTGGTACATGCATGTTTTGAGGGGGAGCTGAGCTCTGCTCTTGAGTTTTTATTCTTGGTGTGTGGAAATTTATTTTTTCCCTTATCTATGTGATTCCACTATATGAGAGTTTATTTCTCTCTGGTTGTTCCTATGAGGCTAGATGTTTGTGTTATCTGGTGCATGCCTCTGGTTGACTATTTCTCGCTTGGAAGTAATCTTATTATATGCTACGATATTTTCTTTCCTTGTTGTGTGCCTATGTTGACGTGAAGGAATCTTATCTGTGTATTTCCCAAAGAACTGGCTCTAGAGTGTTTTAGCCAAAATTTGCCAAAGGGGGAGATTGTTGGGTTTTTGTAGATTGGCTACATTTTGCAAAAACATCTACTAGCCAGATGCTGGGACAGATGTGGTAGCATATGGAACAGCATTACGTGAGTTGTGTTTTCGCGCCAGCTAGCGCTTTATATTTGTGTACGCAATCTTCCAAAGATTTGCCTGAAGATTTATTTTCCTCTAGCTTGCTGATCAAGGCGCGTGTATCTGATTGAAGATTTGCTTGAAGTTTTATTTGCCTTGCTATTTGTTCCACAAGATATCATTCTATATTTGGAAGCTTTTTATTATTTCTAGAAGATTGTTTCAGCTGGACCGGTCAATGTCCATGCTCTATTTCGAAGCCCAGACCCGTGGTATCTGAGTACTATATATTCTTGAAGGCAAACCCTAGTTGGGTAACTAAAAACCGTGTGTGTTAGTAAAGCGTGTGTTTTAAGGTTTTTAGGGTTTTGTTTGTTAATTGTGAGCCTTGCTTGTATCATCCTGATTCAAGCTAAGGACTGAGTTTGTTTTGAGTTGTAATTTGTAAGCTACTCCTAAGCTTTTAAGTACGGAGTGAGTATGTGTTATTAGCGTGTGTTTCTCTTGGTTGTGTTTTATGTTTTGTGTGTTTGATAACAATACTGTGTGTGTTGTTCGTAGGAATTGAGACGGGGTCTCATATCTAGGAGTTCCTAGATAGAGTTGCCACTGGTAGGGTCTAGGTGCAAAGTCAAGTAGTGGGTCTGCGTTGGTCTTTTCACTAGAACTATAATAGTGGAATCATTCCTGGATTGGTATCCCCCAGAGTAGGAGAGTTGCTCCGAACTGGGTTAACAAACTCACTGTGTACTTTATATTTCCGCTGTGTTCCTTTTAATTTGCGTTTTGTTACGTTGTGCTATTTTAATTATTGTTCTGAGTAGACACGCGCTCGGACAGTTGTGCCATCATTGTGCACAGCATATTTCAGTCAGGTTGCCAGGAATTTCAATCCTGCTTTTAAATTTCATCCAGCATTTAAATTTCATCATGCTTTTAAATTTCATCCAGCTTTTAAATTTCATCCTGCTTTTAAATTTCATCCAGCTTTTAAATTTCATCCTGCATTTCATCCAGCTTTTACCTTTCATCTACCATTTACCTTTTGTTTCCTGTCGTCAGTTGACTAGTTCGGCAATAACCCGAGCAGTTGACATTTATCTTTGGTTCTTGTCAGTTGACTAGTTCGGCAATAACCCGAACAGTTGACATTTATCTTTGTTTCTTGACAGTTGGCTAGTTCGGCAATAACCCGGACAGTTGACATTTATCTTTGCTTCTGGTCGTCAATGGCAGTTCGACAATAACCCGGACAGTTGACATTTACCTTTTTTCTTGTCGTCAGTTGACTAGTTCGGCAATAACCCGGACAGCTGACAGTTATGTTTGTTTCTTGTCAGTTGGCTAGTTCGGCAATAACCCGAACAGTTGACATTTATCTTTGTTTCTTGTCAGTTGACTAGTTCGGCAATAACCCGAACAGTTGACATTTATCTTTGGTTCTTGTCAGTTGACTATTTCGGCAATAACCCGAACAGTTGACATTTATCTTTGTTTCTTGTCAGTTGGCTAGTTCGGCAATAACCCGAACAACTGACATTTATCTTTACTTCTTGTCATCAATGACAGTTCGGCATTAACCCAAACAGCTGACATTTATCCCCAGTAAAACCATGTGATCCCCAGTGGAGTCGGACCCTGTTTCTTTTAACAGACTCGGGCATCCTTTTGTTTTGTTATCCCCAGTCGAGCCATCCTCGCCGTCCTGCATTCATACTTGCATCGCGAGCATTCACAACATTACATGCATAGCATCACGTGCACATCATTGCATTCATAGCATTTTACAGTTGAATTCGGTCAAAAATGGTGTACTCTGTATTTAAGTCTCTTCGACCCGTCGATTTAAAAATTTCATTTTTAAATCTCCGTAACGAAGAAACTTAAATAGGGGCATCTGTCATACCCCATTTTTGACCCGTTTTTATTTCTCTTCTCTCGTCTTATAGGCCAGAAATTTTCGTCGTTTCAGACGAAATTTCGGCAGAGAGGTATTTTAAAATACCTCATATTTTTGTTCCGAAGGCGACCGTTTTTTTATGTTTTATTTTTATTATTATGATTTATTATTTTTCTTTATTTCTTTTTTTTAATTCTTTTTTATTAGGTGTTTTTTATTATTTTCGTTTTTTATTTTTATTTTTTTATTTTTTACTGTTTTTTTACTTCATTTTTCTTCAGTCCATTTTTTCAGTCCAAGCCCAGAGGGGCATTTTCGTCCATTTTTATTTCCAACCCTAGTTTTTTTTACTATAAATAGGAGCATTAATTATGTGTCAGGGGGCCAAGTACACAGAATAATCAGCCACCAATTCACCACAAACAACCAACAAACCACCACAAAAGCCATCGGCCACCACCAAAAAAAACTCAAACATTTCTTTCATTTTTTTCTTTCCGAATCCAAAACCCAGAATCACATTCAACAACCAAAAACCATATCATTCTCGCGGCCAGGCATAGCATAATCACAACAAATCACAAACCATCACATATCAGAAACGCATCAACACAAAGGCCAAAATCCAGCCAACTTTTTCGCAAACCACATCAACACAAAACCATAAACACCAAACCGGATATACATCAAACCAAACGATAACAACAACACAAAACAGAAATAAGAAGGTAAATCTCAAAAACCATAGGTTAGATCTACAGCTTTTGAATCCCTTTTTGATAAAATTAAGGCCGAATTCGTAAAGAGAGGAGGGAGATAAGTAAGAAGAATCAAAAATTTTTTAAAAAGGAGAGCAAAATTGCTCCGGCGCGGTGGCGCCGCCGGCCAACCACCGCGCCGGAAGTTTTTCCAGTGTCTGCATCTTAGAGAGAGAGGAGAGCGTTTTTGTGACTTAGTGAGAGAAGATGAGGAAGAGAGAGGTAGAAGAGTGGAAATGAGGAGAAATTCTGAAAAAAAACACATATATAACCTGATCCAATCAGGCCCAGCTACACGGCCCATCTCTCCTTTCTCTGCCTTCTTTTTTTGTTCTGCTCTTTGCACTCCCATTCTTGCTCCTGCAACCCCCCTCTTCTATTCTCTCCCATTCTTTTTTCTTTTTATTTCTTTCTAGTTATTTTTCTTTTATATATTTAGCTTCATGCATTTTATTTACTGCCTTTAATATTTAGTTTATCATGCATCTTTATTTTTTTTATTATTTTTTTATTATTAGTATTTTATTTATTTTATGTCTCATATTTATTTTTTTATGTCTTGCATATTTAATTTTATGTCTTGCATTTTTATTTTCTTTTATGCATCATATTTATTTTATGCCCTTGCATTTTTTATTTTCTTTATTTATTTTCCAGCACCATATTTACTTTATGTCTTGCATTTTATTTTCTTTTTTTATTTTTATTTTATGCATCATATTTATTTTATTGTCTTGCATATTTTTATTTTTAGCATCATATTTATTTTATGTCTTGCATTTTTATTTTTCCTTTTATTTTTATTTTCAGCATCATTTTTATTTTATGTCTTGCATTTTTATTTTCTTTATTTATTTTATGCACCATATTTACTTATTGTTTTGCATTTCATGCATTATTTTTATTTCCTTTAGCGTATTTACTTTAATGCAATTTTTATTACTTTTGTCATTTATTTTATTGCTATTAGAATGTATCTAGGTCCAATGTAAATAAACATAAATGAGAATATGCACCGACACCACATTTTTTTTATGCTTTATGTCAAGGACGATAGCGTAATTTTGACCGTATCCGAGGAAAAGGACCCTCACTTGATCCATCGTCATTTTGAGGGATCCGATGCGTTTAGAATATCTCAGCATAACTTAGTCTCTGGACCTTAGGACTTAATCAAAATTTTCACAAAAAAGTCAAAATCCAAAAACATTTTATAATCAAAATTTCAAAAAAATCAATCTTTGTCATTTCTTCCTTAATCAAATTTCAATCAATCTTTAATCAATCAAAACTTTTTTCCTTCAATTTAAAATCAATCAAACTCACTTCTTTTTATTCTTCTATGCCTTCCGGCCTCTTATCTTTCTCAAAACTTTTTTTTCAAACTTTAAAACCAATCAAAACCAATCACTCGGCTTTTTACCCCGAATTACGTGATTTTGATCCCGCTCGGGTACGTAGGCAAAAGACTTTGTCTTTCCAAATCAATAAAAATAACAAAAACATTTTCTTTTTTTCAAACTCATCACTTTTAGTCTTTTTCACACTTAAGCATTTATTTTACAAACAAATAATTAATTTAGCATAAAGATAAAAATAAAAGCAAGAGGTTCCTATAGAGTACTATAGACGTTTAGGGTGCTAATACCTTCCCTTTGCGTAACCAACCCCCGGACCTTTGATCTCTTAAAAATAGGGTTTTTTCGAACTTTCTCCCTTCTCCTCGGAAAAATAAAAGATCGGTGGTGAATCCTAAAATTGCGAGTCAACGCTAATTAATAGCTTGATATCCAAAAATCACCGCGACACTAGGCTTTAACTGTTTATCTTTATTGAGCGATTTGTATGTTCTGTTTTGTTGTAATGGTCTTTTTGTAACACCTGACAATATCTCTTCGATATTTGAATGTTAATGTTATGTTATTTGTTTTAGCTAATTGTTGTTTTAAGTATCTTATCTGATTGTAGTGCGGTTGCTGGCCTTCATGATGAGGCGATTCGTCTAACGTGAACAGTCGTTTACAATTTCTCGTTTTGTTAAGAAGCAACCTAAAGCCTTCTATGCTTTCTGATGCATGGAATGTGGGCGGCCTGGGGCCCTCGTAGGATTCAAACATAGGCGACCTAGAGCCCTTGTGGGGTTAGGGTTTTAATATGTAGGCGACCTAGAGCCCCAGTGGGGTTAGGATTTTAGTAGGAGGGGACCTAGAGCCCCTGTGGAGTTAGGATTTGCGTAGCAGGCGACCTAGAGCCCCTGTGGGGTTAGGATTTTAATTGTAGACGACCTAGAGCCCCTATGGGGTTAGGATTTTAACTGTAGGCGACCTAGAGCCCCTGTGGGGTTAGGATTTTAAGTGTAGACGACCTAGAGCCCCTGTGGGGTTAGGATTTTAACTGTAGACGACCTAGAGCCCCTGTGGGTTAGGATTTTAATTGTAGACGACCTAGAGCCCCTGTGGGGTTAGGATTTTAACTGTAGGCGACCTAGAGCCCCTGTGGGGTTAAGATTTTAACTGTAGGCGACCTAGAGCCCTTGTGGGGTTAGGATTTTAATTGTAGACGACCTAGAGCCCCTGTGGGGTTAGGATTTTAACTGTAGACGACCTAGAGCCCCTGCGGGGTTAGGATTTTCGTATGTAGATTGTAGATGAGCATATGTATTTATGTAAAGGAGTCGAAAACAAAAACAAATTTTTGAAGAGAGTATGGTGCCTCGTTAAAAACCCTGCCCTTGCAGGGGAAAAGAGTGCCCTACCCCTTTTTATTGAATGTAGATAAGATGTCAATGATAGTTGGTGGCAGCCTCATTGGAGAGCTCGCCTTTATTCTGAGAGAAATGAAAAAACAGAAAAGAAAATAATGAATACTAATGGAAACTTCAACTGTAGTAGTGGCGCAGGTTGACTGTGTTCCAGGTTCGTGGGACTGGGTCTCCTGTTTAGTTCCTCGAGTTTGTATGCTCCATGGGAGAGCTTTTCCTTTACCCTGTACGGGCCTTCCCAGTTAGGTAGTAAGCTTCCCAATTTTGGTGGGTGCGACGACTTGCCGGAGCACATGGTTGCCACTTTCCATGTCTCTTGGTATCACCTTGGAATTGTAACGGCGGGCTGCCATCTGCTTGGCGGCGAACTCCTGTATGTGGGCGGCCTCGCGTACTTCGTTGATCATGTCCATGGCGCAACGTAGGCCTGTTTCATTAGCTTTGACAAAGAAATCAAGTGAGTTAGGGAAAAATAGCAGTATTGATGCGTAGAAGAGTTGCTAAGCTTTTAGGGGTTCTGCAAGCATAAAGAAGGTCAGTGGAAAACAAAAACCGTAAGTACCCTCTTCAGAAAAGTTGTCTCGGTGCCAAGTAGGCGTGTCGATTTCCACTGGGAGCATGGCATCGGCGCCGTAGACCAAGGTGAATGGTGCCTCCTTCGTCGTTGAGTGTGGCGTTGTGTGGTAGGACCAGAGAACCTGTGCTTATGGATTTTTTCTTTTTACTGTGAGAAAATGTGGCATGTAGCGGTGAGTAAGTAGAAAGTTTTAAGAATTATGTATTTTTTACCTCGTGTAGTTGCTCGGCCCAAAGGCCTTTGGCTGCTTCGAGCTTTTTCTTAATTCCGTTCAGTATGACTTTGTTGGCGGATTCTGCTTGTCCGTTGGCTTAGGGGTGCACCACTGAGATGAACTTCGTTTGAATGCCCAGTTGGTTGCAGAAATCCACTACCCTGGCTCTGGTGAACTGTGTGCCATTGTCTGAGACGATACACTTGGGGAGTCCAAAACGACATATGATTTTCTTCCAATAGAAATGCTTGACTCTATCAGCTATGATGTTGGCAACTGCTTCAGCTTCAATCCACTTGGTGAAGTAGTCCACGCCCATGATAAGAAACTTCAGTTGACCATGGCGCCTTTGGGAAGGGCCCAACGATGTCGATTGTCCACTTAAAGAACGGCCATGGTGAGAAAACAGAGGTGAGTTCGCATGCTGGGGCGTGCTTCTTATCTGAGAATCGTTGGCACTTGTCGCATTTCTTCACAAAATTGGCGGAGTCTTGTAGCATTGTCGACCAGTAATATCTCGCCCGGAGTAGTTTTACGGATAGGGCGCGTCCCTCCAATGTGGCTTCCACATATGCCTTCGTGGACTTCCAAGAAAACTAGTCTCGTTTCGTTCTCGCTGAGGCATCGGAGCATGGGCGTCGCCCGTCCCATTCTGTACAGTTTTCCGGCCACCATAGTGTACTTGGCGGCTCTTTTTCTGATCTGTAGTTCTTCTGCCTCGTCCTTTGGGGTGAAGGATCTTGTGAGGTATTTTATCAGGGGCGTCATCCAGCCCTCGTCTTCTTCCTGTAAGGCATTGACCTTTGTAATGTCTGTGCTTGGCGCTGACAAGGTTTCTTGTATAACAGTTCTGTTGTTCCCGGGTCTTTTTGTGCTGGCGAGTTTGGATAGAAGGCCTGCTCTGGAATTCTGCTCTCGGGGGACGTAGATTACTTCGAAGTACTTGAACTGGCTAGCCAGCTCTTGAACTTTCGCCAGGTATTTTGTGAGTTGTGCATCCTTCGCTTGGTATTCTCCGGTGATCCTGGCTTGTGACCAGCTGGGAGTCGCTCCTTGCCCTCAGATTCTCGGCGCCCATTTCCTGTGCTAAAGTCATCCCTACTATAAGGGCCTCATATTCCGCCTAGTTATTGCTTGCCTTAAATTTGAAATGGAGTGATTATTCAATGAGGAGATTACCTAGGTCCTTCCAATACTATACCTGCGCTGCTACCTTTGAGATTAGAAGATCCGTTGACTGAGAGGAGCCATACGTGAGGAACGGGGTCGGCGATGGGCGACTGTGAACTCCACTAAGAAGTCAGCTAGGACTTGGGATTTGATGCTGTCATGAGGGAGGAATTGGACGTCGTATTCGGATAGCTCCATGGCCCATGCTACCATGCGCCCGGCGAGGTCGGGTTTCATGAGGACCTGCTTGATTGGATAGTTCGATTTGACGACGATCCTGTGCCCCTGGAAGTAAGGGCGTAGCTTGCGCACCGTGGTGATGACGGCCAGGGCCAGGCAGTTTGATTTTCTAATATCTAAGTTCTGCTCCTTTGAATACTTTGCTGACGAAGTACACCGGCTTTCTCACCTGCTTTTGAATCTTGGACTAACACGGAACTCATAGTGTTGTCAGAAATGGATAAATATAAAAAAGAATAGAACCTTTGTCTGGGCGGTGTAGCACCGACGGACGGGATAAGAATGATTTGATCTTCTGGAAAGCGTCTTCGCACTCGGATGTCCAATGGAACTTGCTCCTTCTTTTTGATAGAGGTGAAGAACGAAAAGGCCTTTGTCACCCGCACAGGAGAGAATACGTGAGAGTGCTGCCAGGCGCCCTGTCAGCTGTTGAACTTCCTTGATACTGGATGGGCTTCACATATTGATGATGGCTTGACATTTTTCTGGGTTGGCTTCTATACTGCGCCTTGTAAGCATGAATCCGAGAAATTTCCCGGCGTGGACGCCAAAGGAGCATTTGGTAGGATTTAGGCGCATGTTGTACTGTCGTACCTGTTTGAGGATCTCTCTTAAATCATCTGCGTGGCTCTGTTCTTGCTTAGTCTTGACGACGAGATCATCGATGTAAACCTCCAAATTCCTTCCAATCTGGGCGGCGCAGACAGTTTCCATGAGGCGCTGAAAGGTGGCGCCGACATTTTTCAGTCCGAAAGCCATGACCTCGTAGTGGTAATTCTGGTTATTCGTCATGAATGCTATTTTGGGGGCATCCAGGGGGTCCATCTTGATTTTGTTGTAGCCGGAATACGCATCCATGAAGCTCAGTGTCTTGTACCCAGAGGCGTTGTCTATCAGCTGGTCGATATTAGGGAGAGGGTAGGGGTCTTTCGGACATGCGGTGTTGAGGTCTGTGTAATCCACGCACGTTCTCCACTTTCCTGAAGATTTCTTTAGCAAGACAACGTTAGCCAGCCACGTGGGATATTGGATCTCGCTGATGAAACGGGCGTCTTTGAGCTTTTTGACTTCTTTGTCGACGGCCTTTCTTCTTTCCTCGCCTAACTTCCGCTTCCTCTGGATGACAGGCTTAATCCCGGGGTTTACGGCACGGTGGTGGCATACGATACTTGGGTCGATGCCTGGCATATCCGATGGTTGCCAAGCGAAGAGCTGCAAGTTTTCTTTCAGTAGGGAGATGATGGCAAGCTCCTCCTCCAGGTCTAATGAAGCGCCGATCTTGGTTGTCTGGTGGGGTTGGGGTCCTATCTGAACTTCTTTCTGGTCCTCCGTTGGTTCGAGGCGCTCTTGTTGATATTCCTCGCGCGGGTCTATGTCGATCATGTTGACGAGGTGGGGTTTGTCAGTCACGCCCCTTCTTTTTTCTTTCTGCAGTCTGAGGTTGTTATGGTAGCATTCTCAGGCGATCCTTTGGTCCCCGTGGATCGTCCCTATGTGGCCGTTGTTTAGGGGTACTTCATGACCAAGAATTTCGTCGAAAGGAAGGCGCCTAGGAGGTTGAAGGCGGGGCGACCAATGATGATATTGTAAGAACATGGGGAGTTGACTACCAAATATCTGACCTTGACGGCCTTCGCGTTTCTTCCTGTGCTGAAGGTGGTCTTCAGAGAGATGTAGCCTCGAACGTGTACTTGTTCTCCTGTGAAGCCTGCTAAAGTCCCCTTAAAAGGTTGTAGCTGTTCGGGGTCCAAGCCCATTTTTTCGAAGGCGGTGTAGTAAAGTATGTCTGCTGAGCTTCCCGGGTCAATGAGGATCCGCTTGATGTCCCAGTTGAATATTTGGGCGGTGATAACCATGGGGTCGTCGTCGTGGGGAACGACGCCTTCGTAGTCCTTGGAAGTGAAGGAGAAATCTGGTTCTTTGTTGGTCCTACTAGTGATGTCGTCAAGGAGAAGAACTTGTCTGACATACTTCTTTCGAGAATTGCTGGATTCGCCCCCGCCAGCGAATCCTCCAGAGATTGTGTTGAGAGTGTACTTGTCTTCGCCTTGGTTGGTCTCCTTGCTCTTGCGAGGCTCTTCTGAGCGTTTGCACTCTTCGCCAGGCCCATTCTTCAAGTATCCTCTTAGCCTCCAATTCTGAATCAGTTTTACAATTTCCTACTTCAAGTGTATGCAATCGTCTGTATCGTGACCCCTAATTCTGTGATATTTGCACCAGGCGTTCTTGTTCGGTCCCATTCTGTTACTGGTAGGTTCGAGGGGGTCTGGGATCAACCTCGAGTGATAAACATCTTTCCAAATTTGCTCCCGGCGGGCGTTGAGTGGTGTGAAGAATCGAATGGTCGTTCGTGGCGGGGCCTGTCCGTGCCGTGGCATTTGAAAGTCCCATTCTCCCTGGAAGCTGGTGGGTAGTAGTTGCGGCGAGAGTCAGAGTTCGCCGAGCCACGCTCTTTCGTGTCGCGTGCCCTTTTTTCAGCGTTGCTTTCTTCTCCCTTGATGTAGCATTCGGCCCGGGACATGATTTCCTCCATGGAATCTGCTGGCTTCTGCGCGAGGGATTCGTTGAACTGCCCGGCCCGCAGACCGTTCTGGAAGGCTCCGACAAATAGCTCCTGATTAGGGTTGATGACTTTGATGGTGGTGTCGTTGTAGCAGGCGAGGTATTCTCTAAGCGATTCGTTTGGACCCTGTCGGACATTGAACAAACTGGTGCCTCCTTGGACGAAACACGCAGCCAGTTTTTAAGGAAATAATTCAAATCGTACTGCTCTGTTCATGAGACGCTGTCTTCAGAAGCTCTTCTCCAGACCCTGTCTTCAGACGCTGTCTTCAGAAGCTGTCTTCAGAAGTACAACACAAGCTTCAATATTTTCCTTTTGCTCTTAACTTGATCTTTCAGAACCACCATTAGATACTGAAATTCTGGCAATATTGATTCTGAACCGTAAAATAGAGTTGAACAGAGTATGTTTAACAAAGGTTCAGAAGCAGCAAAATAAAGACAAAAAGTAAAGAACACAGTTGTTTTGTTAACCCAGTTCGGTGACAAACACACCTACGTCTGGAGGCTACCAAGCCAGGAAGGAAATCCACTAAAATAGTATCAATTCGAACTACTGTGTAAACAACCCCTGTTTCGTACGGCCTTCTCACTTAATCACTACCCGTGGAATTTCTACCTAGGAACTCCTAGATATAAGAACCCCTCTTACTTCCTACTTAAGCAACACTGTCCCAGTGACTATAAACTCTTAAACACACAAAGATGAAGACACAGTTCAAAACATCAAAGTCACTTTTGCTTAAAAGCATTAAGTGAATTACAACTCAATAAAAACTAAACCAACTCTAACAGATGAGTGGCGTACAAAAAACACAGCACAAAGCTTACAGACTCAAAAACTAAGACTCTCTCTATAATGATTTTTGTTTTTGATGTCACTTATTCAATCAACAGCGTCCTCTATTTATAGCTTCAACAACAACCATAAATCTGAACCAAATAATCTTCAAAAGATGTATTCCCAGAATTCTTTAGAAGCAAATAGAAGCAATTATATTTCAGAAATATATTTTCCAAAGATTACTCTGAAAATATATTCTCAAATACAAGAAACCAATCTTCAACAAAGATCTTCACGCAAATTAATCTTCCTTCTAGAAACAAATGCAGCAAGAGAATTCTTCAATTAAATCTTCAATAGATCACATGAGAAAATAAACAGAACACAGAAAACCAGCTTCTGAAGATACTTCTGAAGTCTGCGTCTGAAGTTCTGCGTCTGAACAAATCAGCTTCTGAAGGTTGCTTCTGAAGGTCAGCGTCTGAAGTACTGTTCCAGCTTCTGAAGACCCAGCTTCTGAAGACATACATATTGAGATTTCAACTTCTGACCCAGCTTCTGAAGACGCACTGCACAAACTGCTTGTATATTTGATTTTAGCAAAACATGAAGCCAACAACCAAATATCCAACAATCTCCCCTTTTGGCAAATTTTCGGCTAAAATCAATTACTGGACAGAGTGACACACAAATCACACAAATCAAGTTCTTCACTTATCAAAGTTACGTAGTTTCTGAAGAACAACACATAAACGTAGCACCAGAGTCAGCAGCGGATAACATACTACGTTACAAACATATACTCCCCCTGAACAGATCAGCTTCTGACAGAGAACACACAAACTCCCCCTGAACTACCTCTGAACAGAAACTCAGGAACAACAAACTTAGGAACAACACTCTGAAACAGAGACACAGATACCAAATGAAATACTCCCCCTGAGACACATCAGCTTCTGTTAGGAACACTCCCCCTGAAACAGAGATCTTCCTGAAACACATAAACACATCACAACAGCTCTTTTGTATTGCTTCTGAAACTTCTGAAACTTCTAAAATACTTCTGAAACTTTCTGAAACAAACATTTATTTATCTCCCCGTTTTAGCCAAATAATTTTGACAAACCATAGTCTTCACACAGGAAACACAAACTAACTTAGCTTTGTCATCAGACTCTGCATTAGACACAGCTTTTACATTAAGATCAGTATCATCTTCATCTCCCTCACTTCCTGCTTGCTCACTCTCAGCATTCTGTAATTGCTATAACTCTTCATACAGACAAACTCCCAGTTTACTCCTCAAATTTTCAAATTGCTTGGCATCCAAAGCTTTTGTAAATATATCAGCAAGCTATTCTTCTGTGTCAACATGTTCAAGCTGCACAACCTTCTCCTCTACAAGGTTTCTGATGAAATGATGACGTATATCAATGTGCTTAGTCCTGCTATGCTGTATGGGATTCTTTAAAATGTTGATGGCACTTAGATTGTCACAATACAATGTTATAACATCCTGTTCAATGTTATATTCCTTCAGCATTTGCTTCATCTACACCAATTGGGAACAACTGCCACCAGCTGCTATATACTTAGCTTCATCTGTAGATAAGGATACACAATTCTGCTTCTTGTTGAACCAAGAAATCATATTGTTTCCCAGAAAGAAGCATCCACCATAAGTACTTTTTCTGTCATCTGCACTACCTGCCCAGTCAGCATCATAATACCCAACTAACATAGGACTTCCACTGTGTGAGTACATAATACCAGTCACTGGTACTATTGACATACTTCAGAATCCTCTTCTCTTGAGTCAAATGACTCATTTTTTGCTCAGCCTGGTATCTAGCACAGACTCCAACATCAAAGGTTAGATCTAGTCTTCTTGCAGTTAGATATAACAGACTTCCAATCATGCTCCTATACAGGCTTTGATCAACAACAACACCTTGTTCATCTTTGGTCAACTTCAAATAAGTGGCTGCAGGTGTTCTTTTATGGCTTGCATTCTCCATCCCAAACTTCTTGACTATATTCTTTGCATATTTGCTATGTGAAATGAATATTGTGTCTTCCATCTGCTTGACTTGAAGACCAAGAAAGTAGGTTAGTTCACCCATAAGACTCATCTCAAACTCAGACTGCATCTGTTGAACAAAGAGTTGAACCATCTTTTTTGACATTCCACCAAAGACAATGTCATCAACATATATTTGTGCTATCATCAAACTTCCATCTTCTTTCACAAACAATGTTTTGTCAGTCCTTTCTTTTCTGTAACCTTGAGTAACAAGAAACTGTGTGAGTCTCTCAAACCATGCTCTAGGTGCTTGTTTCAAACCATACAGGGCTTTCTTCAACTTGTAAACATGGTTAGGAAAATTAGGATCCACAAATCCCTTTGGTTGTTCAACACAAACCTCCTCCTGCAAGTACCCATTCAGGAAAGCACTCTTCACATCCATCTGAAACAGTTTGAATTTAAGAATGCATGCTACACCCAAAAGTAATCTTATGGATTCTAATCTGGCCACAGGTGCAAAGGTTTCATCAAAATCATGTCCCTTCACCTGAGTGTACCCTTGAGCAACTAGCCTTGCCTTGTTTATGGTCACAGTTCCATGTTCATCTGATTTATTTTTGTAAATCCATTTAGTTCCAATGACATTCATGCCTATAGGTCTTGGAACAAGGTCCCACACTTCACTTCTTTTGCATTGATTTAGTTCCTCTTGCATTGCATCAATCCAGAATTCATCAGTAAGTGCTTCATTAATATTCTTGGGTTCAAATTTTGACACAAAGCACGAATCAGTAGTCACTTCCTCTGATCTTCTGGTTCTGACTCCTTGATCAAGGTTCCAAATGATTAGTTCTTTGGGATGATCCTTCTGAATTCTATTGAAGGTCCTTTACTTGTTGAAGCATGATCTGGATCAATTTCTCCTTCTTCAGACTCTACTTCATGTTCCACAACAGGTGCTTCTGACTGTTCTTCTGATGTAACACTTGGTTCTACATCAGCCACCTTTTCAGTAGGTAAATCATCTATCCTAACATTGATAGATTCCATTACCACCTTGGTTCTGGAGTTAAAAACTCTGTATGCTCTGCTGTTTGTTGAGTAACCAAGAAAGATCCCTTCATCACTCTTTGGATCCAATTTCCTCCTGTTTTCTCTATCTGCCAGAATGTAGCACTTGCTTCCAAATACATGAAAGTACTTGACAGTATGCTTTCTTGGACCGTAGATCTCACTATCTAAGACATGAGACCCTAAAGCCAAGGGTGTGAACCCTTGGAATAAGGCTGGACGTCCTCCAAGAGGGCAGAGGGCCCACTTTACAATCACAAATAGCCCTTTGGGGGCGCCCTCAGCAGCTTACGAGGGCGCCCAAGTCATGGTTTTGGCCCTTTTACGATTTAGGCCCAAAACCATGACCGGGTAGGCCCAAGAAGGGCTACAAATAGTAACCTTGGGATCATTCCCGAGGCATGACCTAAACACAGCACAGAAACCCTAGTTTCTAGAAAGATTGTACTCACTGTCAGTACAGTTGGCGCCCACCGTGGGGCTACGGTAAAACTGACCTAGCCACCGTCTCCAAGAGAAAAACGATCGATCCACGGCCCCTGAAAGTCATCAGAGCACCGTGTATCCACCATATTTCCCAGAAGCAACCTCAAAACCTTCGAATCCGCCGCGATTCAACCCTAGACCTACCCCTAACTCCCGTCAAACGATTGACCCACATCTGTTCGGAAAACCCTGATCTAAAGCCTGGGGTTCGAGGTTTAGGGTGCGAATCTCTAACCACCAGTCATAAACTCAACATACAAACTCAAACTACCGTCGTCGCCAGTGCGATGGCAGACCCGGCTGCCTTAGAGGCTTTACAACAACAGATCCAGCAGCTTCGCGACCACAACGAAGCCTTGCAAGCAACCATGGAAACCATCCAACAGCAGCAGCACGCCGAAGGAAATGGGTCTCAACAAGATGAATCGGTCGACCCCGATCCTCAGCCACTTTCCGCCGAAGTTTGGAACGCGCCAGTGCCAGAAAATTTCAAGCCACCATCTCTTTCCTCCTTCGATGGAAAAAGCGACCCAGTGGAGCATGTGACCGCCTTCAACACTCAAATGGCCGTCATCGGTGCTGCCGATTCTCTCAAGTGCAAGTTGTTAGCAGGGACCCTTAAAGACGCCGCCCTGAGGTGGTATATGAACCTGCCTCGATTTTCCGTCGTCAGCTACCAGGATATGACGCGCAAGTTAACGCACCAGTTCTCAGCAAGCCGCCACCGCAAAGTCTCGTCCACCAGCCTGTTCAACGTCCGTCAAGGACCCAACGAGACTCTCCGCGAGTATCTCGCGTGCTACAATGACCCCACCATCAAGGTCATTAACCCAAACCAAGAATTGTTTGTGGGAGCCTTCCAGAACGGTCTCCGCGCTGGCCAGTTCAACGAGTCGTTGGCACAAAAACCAGCAGACTCCATGGAAGAAATCATGTCTAGAGCAGAGTGTTATATAAAGGGGGAAGAAAGCAACGCCGAGAAGAAGGCAAGAGATTCCAGGGAGCGTGCTCCCTACGGATATGATCATCGACGCAATTATTACCCATCCAGTAGCAGAGACCGAGCGCCATACAAACGCCAGGGTCAGGATAGGCGCGCACCCCCCCCAGAATCCTTCACGGCCCTCAACACCCGCCGTGAACAAATCTGGAGGGAGGTTTACCATTCCAGAATCATCCCTGAGCCTCAGCCGCCGAGAGGAACAATCATGGGGAACGATAAGGATGCCTGGTGCAAATATCACCGCATCAAGGGACACACTACAGACGATTGTATACATCTGAAAAGGGAAATAGAGAAGTTGATTCAGAACGGCAGATTAAGGGGATATGTGAAGGAAGGTAGAGGAGGAGACATGCGTCCCCCCGAAGACCCCCAGAGAGAAAAAGATGTGGCGAAAGAAGGAGAGCGCCACACCTTGAACACCATATCTGGCGGTTTTGCAGGAGGCGGGGAGTCCAGCACCTCCCGGAAGAAGTATGTCAGACAAATAATGTTGCTTGATGACCACACCAGAAAGGGACCAGAGCGCCAGGTGGATATCACTTTCTCAAGTGAAGACCGCGGAGGGGTAATTCCCCACGATGACGATCCCATGGTCATCACCGTCCAAATCTTCAACTGGGATGTCAAGAGGGTATTGATTGATCCCGGCAGTTCTGCGGACATCCTCTATTATTCTGCGTTTGAGAAAATGGGTCTAGACGAGGAGCAGTTGCAGCCTTTTAAAGGGATACTGGCCGGCTTTACAGGGGAACAGGTGCACGTCCGGGGATACGTCACGCTGAAAACAACATTCGGTACAGGTAATAATGCTAAGACCATCAGAATTAGATACTTGGTAGTCAACTCGCCCTGTTCCTACAATGTCATCGTAGGCCGCCCAGCCTTTAACGCCCTCGACGCCTACCTTTCCACCAAATTCCTCGTTATGAAATACCTGCTGGATGATGGGCGGGTTGGTACCATTAGAGCAGACCAGCGAGCAGCCCGAGAAAGGAAGCAGTAACATAAAAGCGCACCGAGTGAACCTCATTGTCTCCAGCCTAGAAGGGGAGATTCATGTCCAGGAAATCAAGAAGGTCGAGGAAGAAAGTACTCCCTTCTCGATACTCCAGTTGAAGTCAGCCAATTCAAGTACTAATGTTGAGGAAGAAGATACGGAACCCGAGGAGATCGAGAGGGTCGAGGAAGAAAGTACTCCCTTCTTGGTACCCCACTTGAAGCCAGTCGATTCGAGAGCCAATGCTGAGGAAAAAGACGCAGAACACGGTGAGGCCAGGAAGGTTGAGGAAACGAGTACTCCTTTCCTGACGCTCCGCCCAAAGCCGGCCAATCCAATTCTCAGGACCAGGAAGGAAGAAGTAGAATCCGATGAAATCAAGAAGGGGTTGATACTACAGGCAGAACCAGCTAACCGCAGTACGATGAAAAAGTTGAGCACAGTGCAGGAAGGAACTCGCCATGACAACTCGAAGGCGAGCTAGAGGGAAGACAAAGCCATTTTAGTTCCTACCGTTTTTTATCTTATAAGTTTGCTTTTGTACAGTTAAGTAGTAAGTAGTAAGACAGTAATGGGCACTCTTTTCCCCCCGCAGTAATGGGGGTTTTTAACGAGGCCCCAGTTTATTATTGATGTTATATATATATTGCTTGTTTATCTCACTCTCATTGCATTTAGCAGATCGCCATTGCCGAATCTCAAATGAGCTCGCCGTATGATACGATGGCCACCTAATTCCTTAACCCTAAAATACAGGGCTCTAAGACGTCGTGAGCTTAAAAAGAAATTGCCACCTAATTCCTTAACCCTAAAATACAGGGCTCTAAGACGTCGTGAGCTTAAAAAGAAATTGCCACCTAATTCCTTAACCCTAAAAGACAGGGCTCTAAGACGTCGTGAGCTTAAAAAGAAATTGCCACCTAATTCCTTAACCCTAAAAGACAGGGCTCTAAGACGTCGTGAGCTTAAAAAGAGATCGCCGCCTGATTCCTTAACCCCAAAGAGGGCTCTAAGACGTCGCGAGACGAAAATAAGATCGCCGCCAAATTCCTTAACCCCAAAGAGGGCTCTAAGACGTCGCGAGCAGAAAACAAGATCGTCGGGAAACCTTATAAAGGAACCCTGTAGCATCAAACGCTAAAAGAAACGCGCCTACAACAGTCGACGTCATTACGAAACGAATGTAATCACCACCCAGGAGGGACCTTCCGAAATGCATAAATTTGCAGGAAAATAAAAGCTTAAAAGCGGAAATGATACATCACGAACACAAATTCAAGCAGAGTAATGAATTTAAAAGTAGTCAAGGAAGTTAAAATTACAACAAACAAAATTAGGGTTCGTCCACTAGGACGCCATCTACAATAATTTTAAAAGGATCAAGAGCGGAAGTATCGGCGCCAGGATGGAGGAGGGCGAATTGTGCCTTGGCTCTTTCAAAGCCAGCATCAAAGTTCAGAGCCAGCTCGCCCTTCGCTTCAGAAACCTCAGCCATAAGCTGAGCCTCCCTTTCTGCTCCAGCTGCGACATCGTTTTGTAGCTTGGCGATGACACCGTCCTTTCCAGCAAGATCTGCCGCATAACCAATCTTCAGATCGGAGATGCATTTCTCAAATTCAAGCGTCACCGCCTCCCTGGCCTCCCGCACCTCTTTCTCCCTAGCATTCCCGGCCTCCTCCAACTCTTTCTCCAACGCCCTCACCGTAGCCTGAAGAGCCTCCTCATTCTGCACCACTTCTTCATACTTACGATCCACCGAGTCTATAAGTAACATAGTCCGCAGACAATGGATCCCCATATCCTTCATCATAAAAGGCACAGCGCCCTGGCTTCCCGACTCTGCGTCTTCAGGGTTAAATACCAGCCTCTCCTTCACGTAGGCACCGTAGTCAAAACCTTTGTCCCAGAAAGACGACACCGAGCTGCTGGTTTTGACGGCACCAATCAGGGAAGGAGAGGGCGTCTTCTTCCCTTTTTTCTCCGCTACCGCCTTTCCTTTATTGTCTTTCCCGGGCGACCTTCTCTCGCGCGGAGCCGCCGGAAGGCCCTCGGCTGGAACCTCGGGCGGATAATCAGCTTTCCTCTTTGGCTTGCGGGTAATAAGTCCCGCGGGATCGGTGGTCGCCGTTCCCTCAGCAGCCTTTTTTGGCTTCATCTCTTCGAGATATCTTTTCCTCTCCGCCGCAGTCATGGGCGCCATATCCTCTACAGAAAATAAAGCGAAAAGTCAAGAGACAAGACAATATAAATGCAAAACATAGGCTTGAGTAAGTAAATTTGACTCACGTAAATACTCGTCTAGGCTATCTACGTCCCCTTCCCTGTTCAATAACTCCCGGATGTTCATAGGCAACATCTTGTCCAGAAAACAGACGACGCCCTGGTCGTACGCGTCCAGCTTCTCATATTCAAAACCCATGATGGACGCCGGAGCACTCGTCCAACATGTGGGAAACCTCAGCTTACCGTCCACCCATACCGCGGCTGCCTCACAACCCTTTCGCCCCCGAACCCGAAGGAATGTTTGTCTCCAATTTTTGTAATGAGAGGCGTAGGGCGGAAACAGCCTCTTACCAGGGTGCGCGCTGACAGACACCCAAGACTGCTTATCCACCCCCTTCGTGCCATAGAAAGTAAAGAAGGATCCAACCGAGGGCTGGAAGCCCAATCCCTCACAAAGAATCTCAAAAGCGCGGATAAAAGCCCAGCTATTCGGCTGCAGCTGAGAAGGCGCGACATTGAGACAGTTGAGTATGTCAACTTATAAGGGCGTGAAGGGATACTTCACACCCAGATCTTCAAAAACGGCGGTGTACATATGGAACATCTCACTCTTCAAACTCTTCGGCCTCGGTGCGCACACTTTCTCGCCCGGGCGACAAGGTTCCAAAACCACGTCCTCCTCAAATCCCGTAGAAGACACGTGCAGCTTACTCCGGAAAAACGCCACCCGTTGGGAGTCCAAGTACACAGACTCAGAACGAAACACCTCGTCGGCAAAACTCTCTTGTTCTGAATCACTAGAAGACGCCATGTAACAAATTCCCTTCCTACAGAACGGACCTGGGCGAACAGAACGAACAATAGAGTCAGATGAATCCCCACTAATACTTCCCACTTCACCCCTGTCCAAACCACTCGGAGACTCCGTCACAAGGGAGTGGCCATAGTAGGCCTTATCAAACACCACCCAATCCATGGTTCCATCTGAGCGTTTCGCATGCCTAACGCTCTCCCCCCATAACCTACACCTCTCCTCCGAATTAGCTGGGGATAACTCCCTACCCGCCGCATCGCACTCTCTAATCCTCACCATACTACTGATGTTAAAGTAAAAAGAACGAGATCAAGTAAGGGTACCTGGATCTAGACAAATGGAGGGCTTGAGAAGCGAACGAGTACTCCGGACGATCCGTAAAGCAGTAAGCATAGAACTCCACGAACACCGCAATCGCTTGAACGAGAAAAAGAAAACGAGTCGGAAGGAAAAGACGGAGATAAAGGAGGAGAAAAAGATAGGGGAAATCTGAAAGTACAAGGGTAAAGTAGATCTGTTTCAGTTTAAAGTGAAAAAGCCTGGGGAAACGCGCAGATGACGTCACTTAAGTTGGCACGATTTCCGAGAACCGCTACGATTCGGACACGTCTGTGAGAGCGAACGATCGCCTCACGGCAGCTGTCGGATCCCAGTAAGAGGCGTCCTCAACACGTAGTCCAAAGGACGCGGCGAGCTACACGCAGATTAACCACTTCGCCTTGTACCAAGACTTGTGCTTGTTGGGCTACCATAAATATTCCTGTTGGGCTAGCGCCCACACTCTCGAAGGGCTATTGCCGCCCACTAAGGTACTCGAAACGAAACGTGGAGCTAGTACCCATGTTGGGCTAGTATCCGTGTTAGGCTAGTACCCACACAGGGTTTAAACACCCATGTGGTCTAGTGCCCACACAGAGTTTAAACACCCATGATGGCTAGCACTCACTGGGCAAGCATCCATGTTGGGCTAGTACTCATAAAATTTTTTCATATGGCTTCGTGACTAGTAAGCCCCACTTGCTGGGCAAAAGGTCATAGACAAATCCCCCGTAAACAGTTTAATCACTTCGCCTTGTACCAAGACTCGTGCTTGTTGGGCTGTGGACCGTAGATCTCACTATCTAAGACTTGAGACCCTAAAGCCAAGGGTGTGAACCCTTGGAATAAGGCTGGACGTCCTCCAAGAGGGCAGAGGGCCCACTTTACAATCACAAATAGCCCTTTGGGGGCGCCCTCAGCAGCTTACGAGGGCGCCCAAGTCATGGTTTTGGCCCTTTTACGATTTAGGCCCAAAACCATGACCGGGTAGGCCCAAGAAGGGCTACAAATAGTAACCTTGGGATCATTCCCGAGGCATGACCTAAACACAGCACAGAAACCCTAGTTTCTAGAAAGATTGTACTCACTGCCAGTACATTTCTTCCTTTCCATAACTCATACAGAGTAGTTGTAGTGCCTGTCTTCAGGGTCACCATATTGTGAACATAGCATTCTGTATTCATTGCTTCTGCCCAGAAATAATGAGGTAAGTGTTTAGCATGCATCATAACTCTGGCAGATTCTTGCAAGGTTCTGTTCTTCCTTTCAACAACACCATTTTGCTGAGGTGTTATGGGAGCTGAAAATTCATGCTTGATTCCTTCAGAGGAACATAATTCAGAGAACTTGCTATTTTCAAATTCCTTCCCATGGTCACTTCTGATCCTGACAATGACACTATCCTTTTCTCTTTGTAACTAAGTGCACAGATCTTTAAACACATCAAAAGTATCTAATTTTTCTCTAATGAAGCTTACCCAAGTGAATCTTGAAAAATCATCAACAACCACAAAAGCATACTTCTTACCTCCAATGCTCTCAACTTGCATAGGTCCCATTAAGTCCATATGTAATAGTTCAAGAACTTTTGTTGTTACCTGATGCTCCAACCTTGGATGAGACTTTCGTGTTTGTTTACCAATCTGACATTCACCACAAATGTTGTCTTCATTGATCTTAAGTTTGGGTAGACCTCTGATGGCTTCCACTGACATAACTTTCTTCATACCCCTCAGATTCAAGTGCCCAAGTTTCTGGTGCCAGAGTCTGACTTCTTCTTCTGAGCTTATGAGACATGTGGATATGCTTGTTTCTTCTTGAGGCATCCATAAGTAACAATTGTTCTTTGATCTACTGCCCCTCATTAGCACTTCACCTTCTTTACCAGTTACCAGACATTCCTCTTTGTTAAAGTTCACTTTCAACTCTTGGTCACACAGCTGGCTTATGTTGATCAGATTTGAAGTTAGTCCTTTTACTAATAACACATTGTCTAGCCTTGGTAATCCATCACTGGTCAAGTCTCCAATTCCAAGAATTTCTCCTTTAGCTCCATCACCAAAAGTTACATAACTACTGGAGTAAGGTTTTAAATTGCTTAAATACTTCTTGACACCAGTCATGTGTCTGGAGCATCCACTATCAAAATATCAATCTTCCCTAGAGGAGGCTCTCAAAGATGTATGAGCTATGAGGCCAACATTATTACCTTTAGGTTTCCATACCTTCTTGACATTTATTCTGTTTGCAATAGGTTCCACTTTTCTGTGCTGAAAGTGCTTGGGGTAACCATATAGCTTGAAACAGAATGGCTTTATGTGCCCCTTCTTACCACAGTGATGACATACCCATGGATGAGTCCTCCTCTTTCTCTTAGGTTTCTGAGGTTCCTTGTGATGTTCCATCTTAGATGTGCCTAACATTGGATCATAAGTTCCAACAGCAGGAATGAACCTTTTAGCTTGATTTTGCTGTTTGATGCTCAAAGTCCCATCAACAAAACCTATGCCATTTGGTTTCCCTTGGTTCTGACGCTCCAAAATCTCCTCCAACACATCAGTACCAGTGTTTAACATTCTGACTTGCTTCTTCATATGATCAAGTTGAGAATTCAATTGGCTTACCTCATCTTTGAGATCAGAAATCTATGCTAAATGGTTACTTCTTTCATCATGCAGCTGACTGATATATTCTTCTGATCCACTAGTTGCTTGCAAACTTCTACACTTCTGATGTATAGATCTTTATAAAAGTTAGCCAATTCTTCATGAGAGGATTTTTCAACACTTGCTTCAGACTCTAATGGAGCTTCAGACTTTGATAGAGCTTCAGACTCTGATAGTGTTTCAGACTCTGATAATGCTTCAGACTCTGAAAGTGCTTCTGAGGCCTTAACTTTAACATCAGACTTGTATCTTCCAGTTAGGGCAACATGCTTAGCAGATTCACTCTCTACTTCTCCTTCTGAGTCATCTTCATCAGACCAGGAAACAGCCAAGCTTTTCTTCTGTTTCTTGAGATATGTGCTACATTCTATCCTAATATGACCATATCCTTCACACTCATAGCACTGAACCCCCTTTGATTGATTGCTCTTCTCATCAGTCTTTGTCTTCTTCAAATCGTTTTGTTGCTTACTGATGTTGAATCTGTTGTTTTGACCATTTGATTTGGATCTCCTGTCAACATGCTTCAGAATCTTGTTAAATTGTCTCCCTAGCAACACAAGTGCCTCTGATAAGCCTTCATCATCCTCGTTATTCCCTTGTTGATCCTCAGCATCAGTATTAACTGCAAAAGCAACTCCTTTCCCTTTCTTATCAGTACGGTTACTGAAGGCTGTCTCAAAATTCAGCAAGGACCCTATTAATTATTCAACCTTCATACTGGAGATGTCATGTGCTTCCTCAATGGCAGTCACCTTCATGTCAAATCTCTTAGGAAGAGACCTTAGTATTTTTCTCACAATTTTCTCATCAGACATTTTCTCTCCAAGAGAATCAAATGAGTTAGCCATATCCAGAACATTCATGTAAAAATCTTGTATGTTCTCATCCTCCTGAAGGAAAATCGACATACAAAAGGCAGCGGAAGTTTAAAATTTTCGATTTCCTTTCCTTGGATCATTACGAATATGACATGAATCAATGATAGAATTGTTACCTTTTGTTGAGTATTTTGGTGTTGGCTGCATATTTTGGCAAAACCAATGTGTTGAATAGTAGCATCTCCATATCTAGAACAAATCTTCAGTTGCAAGTTTTTCATTTTGAAGCTGTTTAGAAGCTGAAAATTTCTTCAGAAGCTGAAATGTGAGTCTGAAGCCCGCGTTGACTTTTGTTGACTTCATCAGAAGCTTGTTATTTTCAAGTTATTCTTGCGCGAATCTTGGCGAGATTTAACAAGAATATATCTTCGCATATTGCTTCTAGAATGCTGGTTGTTTTGGAGAAGATTTAATAAAGATTTGGTTCAGTTTTATGAACTTCGTATTTTTCTGTTACAATCTTATTAAGATTCTTTCCTGGTTTATTTGTTTCCTTATTGGACCAATCATAATTCAGAAACAGATCAATTTAGAGATTGGATTGGGTTTTATGCTGGACTGAAGGCTATATAAAGAGTGCTTTGCTGCTATTCAAGATATATGAAAAAACAGAGTATAATTCAGAAAATTGAGTCTTAGGTTGTGTAAGCTTTTTAGCTTTGTTTGTGTACCACTCTGTTGAGTTGGTTTAGGTTTAATAGAGTTGTAATCACTCTAAGCCTGTAGGTACGAGTGCAGGTCATGTATTGAAGAGTGTTCTTCACAAACTGTGTAGTTTTGTTTAAGAACTGGGTTTAGTTCAAGTTGTTCAAGTAACTGGGCTGTTGCTTAAATAGGAAGTTAGTGGACTCTAATACTCATGCGTGGGTAGAAGTCTGACTAGGTGGAAGTTGATTGCTTAGGATAGGAACTGGGAGGTCAGTGTTTGAGTCTTAAGGGTTAATTCCAATAGTGGATTTCCTTCCTGGATTGGTATCCCCCAGAGTAGGAGGTGTTTACTCCGAACTGGGTTAACAAACCTTGTGTTCTTTTATTTCTGCACTTTTTAATTCTGCTGCATAACTGTGATTTAAATTGTGCTAAGTTTCAGGTTTAGAACCAGTTTTAATCAGAACCAGTTTAACCTCCTTACCAGTTGCTAAGCCAGAAATTTCAATTGGCATCAGAGCAGGCACCCTGCCTGTAATTTGGGTGAGATCCAGAGGTATTTATGTCTGGCTTTATGGAGAGAGAAGGAGGCCCTGTCAACAGACCACCCCTACTTGATGGCACCAATTTTGAGTACTGGAAATCAAGGATGTGTGCATTCCTAAAATCCATTGACAGCAGAACTTGGAAGGCTGTGATCAAAGGCTGGGATCATCCTGTGGTTATAGACAAAGATGGAAATAAAACTGCAGTTTTGAAACCTGAAGAAGAATGGACCAAAGCTGAAGATGACCTGTCTCATGGGAACTCAAAGGCCCTGAATGCAATTTTCAATGGTGTGGATCAGAACATGTTCAGACTCATCAAGCAGTGTACTGTGGCAAAAGATGCTTGGGAAATTCTGAAAACCACTTATGAAGGAACCCCTAAGGTTAAGCTATCCAGACTTCAACTTCTCACAACAAAGTTTGAGAACCTGAAGATGATGGAAGATGAATCTATTCAGGATTTCTACATGAATGTGCTGGACATGGCCAATTCCTTTGATTCTCTTGGGGAAAAGATGACAGATGAGAAATTAGTCAGAAAAATCCTCAGGTCCCTGCCCAGAAGGTTTGATATGAAGGTTACAGCAATAGAAGAAGCCCATGATATTACCACTATGAAGGTTGAGGAGCTGATTGGATCCCTTTTGAATTTTGAAAGTGATTTTTGCAAACAGCCTGAGAAGAAAGGGAAAGGAATAGCTCTTGCTGTAAACTCTAAAGCTGATGATCAACAAGAACCAGATGAGGATGATAATGATTTATCAGAAGCACTTGGGGTGCTAGGGAAACAGTTTGATAAGATTCTGAAGCTTGTTGATAGAAAGTCAAAATCCAAGGGTCAGAACATCAGGTTTTACAATAGCAAGCCTCATAATGATTTAAAAAGGGCCAAGACTGAAGAAAATAGTAAACAATCACAAGGTGTTCAGTGCTTTGAGTGTGAGGGCTTTGGACATATCAAGACAGAATGTCCTACTTTTCTTAAGAAGCAGAAGAAGAAGAGCCTAGCTGCTTCATGGTCTGATGATGATTCTGAAGAAGATGCTGAGAGCGAATCTGCTAAGGTTAATACAGGTCTGATGGTAAGGTTAAAACAGAACTCAGGAACTGGTTCAAAGTCTGATGCATTTTCAGAGTCTGAGACATTTTCTGAGTCTGACTCAGAGTTTGTAGCCTCATCTGTGTCTGAAGTTGCAAAACTCTCATATGATGAACTGGCTAAAAATTACAAGAATCTATACATCAGAAGTTTAGAAGTTTGCAATCAAGTAGTGGATCAGAAGAAGAACATTTGTCAACTGGAGGCTGAGAAAGGTGAACTTTTGGTACAAAACTCTGATGTAAAGGATGAAGTGAGCCAACTGCATTCCCAACTTGATCAAATGAAGAAGCAAGTTAGGATGATGAACTCTGCTACTGATAAGTTGGAGGAAATTCTGGATGTCCAGAAGCAAGGAAAAACTGGGTTAGGTTATGTTGATCAGAGTCTGAAGCTCAAGGAGAAAAATCCTGTTAGTCAGTTTGTTCCTGCTACTCAAACTCATGATTCTATGGTTGGAACACTAAAGAGGAGACCTCAGAAACAAGCACAGATGCAAGGTCAGAAGCAAACTCAAATGATACCTCATAAGCAAGTTCAGATGCTGCCTCAGAAGCATGCTCAGATGCACTCCTAGAAGTTTAACAGAAACAAAAGAAGGAATCAACCTTGGGTCTGTCATCATTGTGGTAAAAAGGGTCACATTAAACCTTTTTGTTACAAATTTCATGGTTATCCCAAACATTTGCAACACAGAAAAGTTGAACCAGCTGTGAACAAGAGCAAAATTAAGAAAGTTTGGAGACCTAAGAGTGAAGGTATTGCTCAGAATCTAAACAAAGGAAAGGGAAAGGCTGTTGCTGATGACAGCAAGCCAATTCCTATAGCACAGAAGAATTTTGGTGCTGGACCATCCAAAGTCTGGAGCAAAGTTCATATTCCTGCTTAGAAGGTACTATTTTCTTGTAAGTCTGAAGTTGCTAGGACTTGTGATCAGAAAAGAGTGGCTGATTTTGAGAAACAAATTGCTGGGAGGAATGGTTTTGGTTGTGGTTCTTCAAATGTTAGTCAGCATAAGGATTTATAGCAATTATTGCAAACTGGATGTGAGGAAGATAGAGTACCTGCCAGATTTGCTAATGCTGAATGTGTGTCTGATCCTGGGTCTGAAGTTAATGCTGGGACTGATTCAGATGATGTATGTGCAGTTTTTAAACCCTATGTTAAACCTGTGGTTTGTCATAATTTTGTGGCTAAAAAGGGGGAGAAAAACTTATGTTTAAGATCAGACATGAACTGTTTAGAGTGTGTGGTGTCAGATTGTAGTGTAGTTCAGAAGTTGCATGTTTTGCTCAGAATTCAGAACCAATGGAACATGAGCTGTGCATATGTGATTGAGGGGGAGTGTGTCTCAGGGGGAGTACAAGGGTATTATATTCCTGAGTGTTTGTGGTCCTGAAGTGTTTCAAGCTTTCCAGAATTTTCAAGAAGTTACTTGTTTCACAAGTTACTGCAGTTCAGAAGTAAGGGGGAGTTTGATGTATGCTGAGTTGCAGGGGAGGTTGGAGTATGTGAGTGTTTGTTTGTGTATGTAAAGCTTCAGGGGGAGTGTTTGTGATGATCAGGAGTTGATCAGTAGCTTATATGTGTACTTCAAGAGTTCAGAAGCTGAAGCTGTATGTTTAACATAGCTGAATCCGCTGCCTAATCAGATTGCTATGTTATATTACTGTGGAGTTCTTCATTGCTGAGTTAATTTGATGGGAGATTGAAGAACTTGGTTGTGTGAACATTGGTTTTAGCCAAAAATTTGCCAAAGGGGGAGATTGTTGAGTATTTTGGTGTTGGCTGCATATTTTGGCAAAACCAATGTGTTGAATAGTAGCATCTCCATATCTAGAACAAATCTTCAGTTGCAAGTTTTTCATTTTGAAGCTGTTTAGAAGCTGAAAATTTCTTCAAAAGCTGAATGCATCTTCAGAAGCACTGTAGCACTTCAGAAGCTGAAATGTGAGTCTGAAGCCCGCATTGACTTTTGTTGACTTCATCAGAAGCTTGTTATTTTCAAGTTATTCTTGCGCGAATCTTGGCGAGATTTAACAAGAATATATCTTCGCATATTGCTTCTAGAATGCTGGTTGTTTTGGAGAAGATTTAATAAAGATTTGGTTCAGTTTTATGAACTTCATATTTTTCTGTTACAATCTTATTAAGATTCTTTCCTGGTTTATTTGTTTCCTTATTGGACCAATCATAATTCAGAAACAGATCAATTTAGAAGATTGGATTGGGTTTTATGCTGGACTGAAGGCTATATAAAGAGTGCTTTGCTGCTATTCAAGATATATGAAAAAACAGAGTATAATTCAGAAAATTGAGTCTTAGGTTGTGTAAGCTTTTTAGCTTTGTTTGTGTACCACTCTGTTGAGTTGGTTTAGGTTTAATAGAGTTGTAATCATTCTAAGCCTGTAGGTACGAGTGCAGGTCATGTATTGAAGAGTGTTCTTCACAAACTGGGTAGTTTTGTTTAAGAACTGGGTTTAGTTCAAGTTGTTTAAGTAACTGGGCTGTTGCTTAAAAAGGAAGTTAGTGGACTCTAATACTCATGCGTGGGTAGAAATCTGACTAGGTGGAAGTTGATTGCTTAGGATAGGAACTGGGAGGTTAGTGTCTGAGTCTTAAGGGTTAATTCCAATAGTGGATTTCCTTCCTGGATTGGTATCCCCCAGAGTAGGAGGTGTTTACTCCGAACTGGGTTAACAAACCTTGTGTTCTTTTATTTCTGCACTTTTTAATTCTGCTGCATAACTGTGATTTAAATTGTGCTAAGTTTCAAGTTCAGAACCAGTTTTAATCAGAACCAGTTTAACCTCCTTACCAGTTGCTAAGCCAGAAATTTCACCTTTTGTAGTGCAGAAACAATTTCGTTGATCACAGCTAAGCAAGCAAGCGAAGCCCCTACTCGTCCAGATGAACGGTTTCCTCTGGTTCCCGGTGCTAGCCAAGCGATCAGAGGTTAGGGAGAGAAGTGGGGTTTCGGTTTTGCCTTTAGGGTTACACGAAAAATTACCTTGCTGATTTCAGCACTAGAGCTCTATTTATAGAGCTCCTTGCTGCACGAAATCAGCCATCATTGTTGAGCTTCCATAAGCCCATTAACCCATCAGCTTCCGCTAACTAATTAGCGTCAATTGCTAAACGTACCCCATCATATAAGTATTACTTATATTTCTCCTTTTTACCATTCTATTGTGTGTGACCCTATAGGTTCTTGCAACGTTGGCAATAATATTAAATCCTATATTTAATATTATAAACAGTGAGCGGTATCTAGCAACACATCACTGCTACCCAAGTGACAAGAATGTCAAGTGATCTGACGAAACCTTTCCATGATAATATCTATGTGTACGATTACTCTTTTGTCCTGATATCTTTATTGAACACAAGGCATAGTTCGCGTCACCCTTGTTTAGCTCAATATTTATATTTCTTGATCCCGAAATATATTGAATAACGAATAAGTCCAATATCTCATATTGACTTAATTCGGCATGGCCATGCATTTTTCCAGTCATATTTCATCAAGAGGCCTAAAGATATATCTCCTGTTATGAAGGAGGGACAAATCCCATCTAGGACACTCATGTCCCTCAGCATGATTCGTCGAGTGCCCATTAACCAACGTTATAGTTATCTTGTTACAGATAACGTTTGAATGGCAACAAAACACTTGAGTCCACATTTAGGGATCACAGTGGTTTCAGGTCTAAGAGTGATATACACTATTATCATTGTGAGAATAACTTATGACGATTTCATAACATACTATGTAGTATTCTCACGATGGGTCAATCCAGTATAAATATTACTCCTAATACTTATATCTATGTATAGACTTAATATCTCATATTCATGACCCATGAGATATGGTCATCAGTCTACATACATAATAGTCTCCATGCTTTATTATTATCCCAATTCATATTAAAGCTTGACTACGGATACCTTTAAGAATAGTGTTCTTTCTGTTGATGTAATCTCATGATTAAGTCACACTTAATATTCCATCACATGAACCAACTATTCTAGGGTTTTTATTTATCTCATAAAAAGTGTAATAAAGAACTCCATATTTTATTTAATAATAAAAGTCATGATAAATATGAAAAGTTTAACATAAACTATTGGCCTCTAGGGCTTACACCAACAATCTCCCACTAGCACTAGAGCCAATCAGGCATAGACCTAATACCCATAGATCTAGTATGACCATCATGCTTATGTTGAGTTAGAGCTTTAGTCAGTGGATCAACAACATTGTCTGATGTTGGTACTCTGCATATTTTCACATCTCCTCTATCGATGATTCCTCGAATGAGATGATAGCGCCTAAGTATGTGTTTGGATCTTTGGTGAGATCTAGGTTCTTTAGCTTGTGCGATTGCTCCATTGTTATCACACAGTAATTCAATGGGATCCACAATGCTTGGAACTATACCAAGATCATAGATGAATTTCTTGATCCAAACAGCCTCTTTTGCGGCATTAGATGCAGCAATATACTCGGCCTCAGTTGTAGAATCAACGACTGTTTCCTGCTTTGAACTTTTCCAGCTCACAGCACCGCCATTTAAGCAAAACACATATCCAGATTGCGATTTGAAATCATCATGATCTGTCTGAAAACTAGCATCTGTGTAACCAATTACATAGAGCTCTTCCTGACCTCCATAGATCAAGAAAGTATCCTTAGTTCTTCTCAAGTACTTAAGGATGTTCTTGATAGCAACCCAATGACTGTTGCCTGGATTAGACTGGTATCTGCTCGTAGCACTTAAAGCATACGAGACATCTGGTTGAGTACATAACATAGCATACATGATAGATCCAATTGCGGATGCATATGGAACATTGATCATTCGATCCCTTTCTTCATCAGTTGAAGGGGATTGTGCTTTTGACAAACTTATACCTGATGACATAGGTATAAGTCCTTTCTTGGACTCATACATATTGAAACGTCTCAAGACTTTGTCTATGTATGTACCCTGACTTAAGCCAAGCAATCTTTGTGATCTATCTCTATAGATACTGATTCCTAATATGTAGGAAACTTCACCTAAGTCTTTCATAGAAAAGCATTTCCCTAACCAAGATTTAATTTCTTGTAGTGTAGGGATGTCATTTCCGATAAGCAATATGTCATCCACATATAATACCAGGAATGAGACTATGCTCCCACTAACCTTCTTGTAAACACAAGGTTCATCTTCATTTTTAATGAATCCATACTGTTGTACAGTTTCATCAAAACGAAGATTCCAACTTCTGGAAGCATGCTTCAATCCATAGATTGATCGCTGCAATTTGCATACCTTTTGGATGTTATTAGGAATGCCAAATCCTTCAGGTTGTGTCATGTACACATCCTCAAGGAGATTTCCATTAAGGAAAGCAGTCTTGACATCCATCTGCCATACTTCATAATCATGGTATGCAGCGATAGCAAGTAATATTCGAATGGATTTAATCATTGCGACTGGTGAAAAGGTTTCATCATAGTCTACACCATGAATTTGTTTGAAGCCTTTAGCAACCAATCGTGCTTTGTAGGTGTTTACCTTTCCGTCCATGTCAGTTTTCTTTTTGAAAACCCACTTGCATCCTATAGGATTAATTCCTTTAGGCGCTTCAACCAAGTTCCAAACATGATTTGTGTACATGGAATCCATTTCAGATTTCATGGCTTCAAGCCACTTCTCAGATTCAGGACCAGTAATGGCCTCTTGATAAGTCATAGGCTCATCTTGATCCATGAGCAATACGTCACATTCTTCTGATATGAGATACCCATATCTCTCAGGTTCTTGACGTATCCTATTTGACCTACGTGGTTCTTGTGTTATTGGAGTAGGATTTCCTGTCACAACAGTTTGTGTATCCTGCTCTTGTTCCTCCATTGGCGTACTACTTTGTGGGTCTTGAACTTCTTCAAGATCTACCTTTTTCCCACTAATTTCTTTGGAAACAAATTCCTTTTCAAGGAATACTCCATTTCTAGCGACAAACACTTTGCCCTCAGATGGTTTGTAAAAGTAGTATCCTTTAGTTTCTTTAGGATATCCCACAAAGAAACATTTGTCAGATCTTTGTTCAAGTTTAGTGGGCATTAGTCGTTTCACATAAACTTCACAACCCCAAATCTTTAAATGTTTCACATTGGGTTTTCGACCACTCCATATCTCATATGGTGTCCTTTCTATCGCTTTGGATGGAACTTGGTTAAGTGTATAAGCTGCCGTTAATAAGGCGTGTCCCCAAAAGGAGTTTGGAAGATCAGCCTGACTCATCATAGATCGGACCATGTCTTACAAGGTTCGATTTCTCCTTTCGGAAACACCATTCCATTGTGGTGTTCCAGGAGCTGTGAGTTGGGATAAGATCCCACACTCTTTTAGATGATCGTCAAACTCTTGGCTCAAATATTCGCCACCTCGATCAGATCGAAGCATTTTGATTTTCTTGCCAAGTTGGTTTTCTACTTCATTTTGAAATTCCTTGAAGAAAGTAAATGCTTCAGATTTATGTTTCATTAGATACACATATCCGAATCTACTAAAGTCATCAGTGAATGTAATGAAGTAATAAAACCCTCCTCTAGCAGGTGTGTTTAGTGGTCCACATACATCAGTATGTATGAGTCCCAAAAGATCACTAGACCTTTCACCTGTTCCGGTGAATGGGGTCTTTGTCATCTTTCCCAATAAACAAGATCGACATGTGTCATACCCCATTTTTTGACTTATATTTTTTAGGTGTTATGTTTTTATTATCTCATTATTTATTTTTTACCTTTTACTATTTTTATTATTGCTATAACATTTTTATATCATTTTTATTATCCTTAATATTAATATTATTATTGTTATGTTTTTTCTTAATAATATCATTATTATTTTATTACTATTAGTTTTTTATCTTTTAATATTATTAAGTTTTATTTATTGTTATTACTATTTTTATTCATTTTTATTACCATTTGCATTTTTTATCATTATTATTATTATTATATATATTATTATTATTTTCCCCATTTTTGCCTTTTATTTTTTAATACAAAAATCAAAAAAAGTGGAGTTCGCAGTGCGAACTCACCTTCGCACTGCGACCTCTGCGAAAATTCTGCAGATTTTTATGCAGTTGTTTATCTTTTTTGCTTTCAACTACAATTATCATTAGTAGCATTATTACTTGTATTCTTGCTATTTTGTGACTGATTTGGTGCAGCAAGGCAAAAATTAATGTGTGACATTAAAGGTGAAAGGAAAGAAGAACTTTCTTCCAACCTCTCATGTGATCAAACAAATTGGCTATCCTTGGTCAGTTTTTGTCCCCCCAAATTGACCCCTCACCCAACCTAAACATGCCAGCCAGCTGCTTGATCCATTTCCTTCCCTTTTTCCCTGCCAAAACCAGTCAATCCCAAGTGGTTTATGTTGCAAAAAAGCTGTGTGACATGCCCTGTTTTGACCTGAATTTCTCCCCCCACACATAAGCCCACATGCTGATTTTGATTCCCCCAATCTCCCTGTACATGGCAGTACACGTTTTGATTGTTTGACCTTCCAAGATTGCAAGGTTTGATCCCAAGAATCATCCCTTTTGCAGCTGCCCTGTTTTACAGATTTTGCCATCATTACCTTCTAGAATCAATGGCATTTGTGGCTGAGATCAGTCAAGACCTTGCCCCTTGGCACAAGGCAAAGCAATTCCTATCCATTAGCATTAAATGCAAAGTGTTCTAGCCTGAGTTTAGCTCATGATCAGCTAGTGTTTTAGGATTTTGTTCATCATTGTTCATCATTACATAGATTGCATTTTTGCCTATAAAAGGGAATGCAAGGCACTAGGATTTCACACCATTGAACACAACTGAATACATTAAAAACCAGTCAAAAACACACCAATCCAGAGAGCCAACACACACGAAATTCACTCCAAAAATCCCTTGCATTGCAACACAAAACCAGTTCATCACAAACACTTTGAACTTTGTTCATAACCTTTCACAAAGTAAGCAAGCTACTTCCAGTCTTAATCAAGCATTGCTAGGAGTTCTGTAAGTCTCCTATAACCTTTCTTTTTCATTGTATATGCTATTTACATATCTTGCTTTGTCCAATTTTGTTTTGTGAACCAAAACCTCCTTTGAACCCCAAAAGGGACCTCAAAGGGGCCAAGCTTTAAAACTGTGTTTTTCACCCTTTTTTCTCCCTTTTTGTCAAGTTTCTTAACCTCCTTTGGGTTCTGAATCTTGCTTAGAAGCAGTTTCTGAACTTCTGTTCAGAAACAGCTTCTGAGTTGAAAAATTCGCATACTTCGCAGAGCCAAGCCTTGCTCGCACACCAGAACCTGACTTCGCAGAGCCAAGTTCTGGTTGCTCTGCGTCTAGCACGGGCGATCGTCGCTCGGGCGATCGTCATTCCATCCTTGACGCGTCTAGCACGCTCAGCCTTCCATTTGGCCCCCTTGTGGCCATTTTTACCCTTTTCTTGGCCCTCGTGGTCAATCCGAACCCTTCGCGCCTTGCGCGTTTTATTTTATTCTTTACGCCTTGCGCGAATTTTTCGCCTCAGTGCGTTTGTCTTTTATTTTAAAACATTCACGCCTCGCGCGAGCTTATCGCCTAGCGTCCATCTTTCACCATTTTAAAACTTTGTACGTCTTCGTACGTTTTTAAAACCTTTGCTCACGTCCGAGCGTAAAACTTTTTCATCAAATCATTTATTTTCATGCATTGTCGTCAGTGGCCAGCTCGGCAACAACCCGAGCAGCTGACTTTTACTTTCTTGTCGTCAATGGCCAGTTCGGCAGCAACCCGAGCAGTTGACATTTATTTTCATTACACTTTTTCTTTATTTTCAAACTTTTTCGCTCGGACGCGATCAAACCTTTTTTTTAACTAAAACGAATCAACATACAAACGTTTTTCTACCAAAGAACTACGTACGCTTTGAATTCTCCGACTACCGGGAGATACGTAGGAGCAAGATCGACATCTTGTCAAGCCCATTAATAAAAAACTTGTTTTTCCCTTTTCGTTTGTTTTTATCTCTTTCTTTATCCCGCATTATGTCTTTTATATATTTCCTTTTATACATATTTAAACACGTAAGTAAAACATCGAACCATTTTAAGCCTAAGCCGACTAAGAGGTTCCCGTTGAGTACAACGGATGTGAGGGGTGCTAATACCTTCCCCTCGCATAATCGACTTTCGAACCTAAAATCTTTTCTCAAGGTAATTTAGAACTTTTTTCCTTTTTTCCCCGAAAAATTAAAAGTTCAGTCGTAATTTAGAATTAGTGATTCAAAGCTTCCCCAATAGCTTGACATCCGAAATTCGACGCGACAACATGTCTCATATGATTCTAAATCAAAAGAGTCCAAAATTCCATCTTTATGGAGTTTGGAAATGCGATTTTCGTTTATATGGCCTAAACGACAATGGCAAAGATAAGTTGGATTCAACTCATTAGGTTTCATCCTTTTCGTATTTATGTTATAGATTGGCATATCAAGATCAAGAATATAAAGTCCATTACTCATAATGGCATTAGCATAGTGAATATTATCCAAATAAATATAGCAACATTTGTCTTTTATTGTAAACGAAAAACCAGACTTATCCAAACAAGAAACAGAAATAATATTCCTGCTAATTGCAGGTACAAAATAACAGTTCTCTAACTGTATTAAAAGACCACTAGGTAAAGTCAATTCATAAGTTCCAACAGCTAAAGCAGCAACCTTTGCGCCATTGCCAACTCGTAGATCGACCTCCCCTTTTGCCAATGCTCTACTCGTTCTCAGCCCCTGCACATCAGTACAAATATGAGAACCACATCCAGTATCTAATACCCATGATGTAGAAGTAGACATATTAATTTCTATAACAAAAATACCTGAAGAAGTGGAAGCAACCGTTCCATTCCTTTTGTCTTCCAGATATTTTGGGCAGTTGCGCTTCCAGTGCCCGGTCTTACCGCAGTAGAAGCACTTGCCCTCCTTAGCCACACCTCCAGTAGGCTTCAAAGCTTTGGTTGATGGCTTAGCAACTGCTTTGCCTTTGCCATTTCCCTTAGACTTTTTAGGCTTCTTGTTATGCTTTTTGACCTTTCCATTGTTAACCATCAAGATGGTCTTACCCTTTCCCTTCATGTTCTTTTCAGCAGTTCTTAACATTGCTGCAAGATGTGGAAGAGTTTTGTCCATGTCATTCATGAGGAAATTCATGACAAAATGGCTAAAGCTTTCTGGCAACGATTGCAAGATAAGATCAATAGCAAGTTCCTGCTCAAGGGGTAAACCCAATCGCGCGAGGTTCTCAACGTACCCAATCATCTTGAGTACATGAGGTCCTACAGGACTTCCTTCTGACAGCTTAGTTCCAAAAAGGGCCTTGGAGACATCATACCTTTCATGCCTAGCTTGCTCTTCATAAAGAGTCTTAAGGTGTTCGATCATATCGAACGCAGCCATGTTCTCGTGTTGCTTCTGAAGCTCAGAGGTCATGGTTGCAAGCATGATGCAAGCGACTTCCACGACATCATTGACATGCTTACTATAAGCATCTCTCTCAGCCCTGGGAGCATTTGCAGCTGGTGCCTCTTCAGGAACAGGTTCATCAAGCACATACAGCTTTTTCTCATGTGTGAGGACAATCCTCAAGTTACGGTGCCAGTCTAAAAAATTTGTTTCATTCAGCTTATCCTTATCAAGGATTGATCGCAAAATGTTGTTTGAAGTGTTAGTTGCCATCTACAATTTAAAATATACAAAATAAGTATCATGAAAATAACATATTTAATTTGGCCTTTAATTAAATACGCTCCCACTATTTTATTCAAATCAAATGACCTTCAAACATTTAATTCGGAAAATCCCATTGGAAGATTTTCTAGCAGGTTGAAATCCTTATTTCATCTTGTTTTGAGTCAGCTAGGGCTGATCACCCAAAACTCAGCTATTTAGGTAGGAACATTTCCAATTGTATCTCATACAACTTTCAAATCAATTGGGCGAGCAACTCTTACTCTAATCTATCGTATAGATATTTCCCAATTCTTGCTTCTAAATTTATTCTAATCATATTAAAATTAATTTAGTTAACTTAAACCCAATAGAATAACAATCGGGTAAATGATATTACCGCACCGCGACTTACAAACATAGAACATGTGCTTCGCTAAGGCAGAACCCACACATTCGATATTAGTCTTGAAGGGTGTTATTCTTTTGGAAAGCATTAAACTTAATATATTACTTTGAAGGATTTTACTTAGTTTGATCTCACCTCACCACGGCATATATATCATATATATTCGCACTCCAATCATTCAAGCATGCATAACAATTATACAAAATAAAAGTGACATGATTATGGCCTCCTAACGCTATGATTCTCTCAAGCCAATAAGAGAATCTAAACTAATCCTAGAAACGACCTTGCTTCTCCAAGCTAGACTTCTAGGGCTAATCCAACGTCAACGGTCCTATTACCTTCTTGTATTCTAATTACATTACATATAAAGAAACTCGTTTTACATACGAGGGATTGGATGAGAAGAAAATGTACATATAGAATTCAAGAGAGAGGCACGACACGCAGGCCGTATTTCAAAAATCCAAAATAAAAGAAATAATAAGACTAAGGCCATGTCATTCACACAACAACAATAAAACACCTTTTATTATTATTAACACCTCATAATTAAATAAATTAAATTAAAATTCGGCGATTGATCACACTACACAGATTAGTCGGGGGTTCCGCTTCCCGGTCAGCGATTTCAATATGAACGATTCACTTTGAATTCTGGTGCTGTAAAAATCGTGTCACGATTTTGTAGGCAGGAGCAAACAATTTGCTGGGCATAAAATCGTGTCACGATTCTGAACCAGGTTTCACCCTTTTCGTAACCCTAATCATGACGGCACAACACTTGCGGCGTTATGAATCCGGTTGTAACAATATGATCACACCAATCAAAGTACTCTGATTGTTTATCCAATATGAAGATCGAACTTAGAATGCTTCACCTGATACGGTTCCGAAGCGCCAGTTTACAATCATCCAATATGAACAAATATCATCTGACTTAATTTAGTGAACGATCATCACGAGTATATCATATATACTTTTGTTACACAGAATTTATCAATCATATTTCTGTCGATATGGATAATAGATATATTGATGCTTCACCAGAAAACGGTTCCGAAGCTTTAAACAAATCGCAAAGCCATGCACAGAAAAGTGATACGATTTAATTATGTGCGTATGTGATCGAGCAACACATCTCCGTCGATATGGATAATCGATATATTGATGCTTCACCAGATACGGTTCCGAAGCTTCAAACAAACCGAAAATCCATGCACGGAAACGTGATGCCTTGCCAATTTTAATTCGTCTTTATTATTTAATTTTATTCGATATGTTTAATCCGATTAAAACATAAAGCAGTAAACAAAACAATCCGATTCATGGTTTCGTAATTGGCTCTGATACCACTGATGGAAAATCGACATACAAAAGGCAGCGGAAGTTTAAAATTTTCGATTTCCTTTCCTTGGATCATTACGAATATGACATGAATCAGTGATAGAATTGTTACCTTTTGTAGTGCAGAAACAATTTCGTTGATCACAGCTAAGCAAGCAAGCGAAGCCTCTACTCGTCCACACGAACGATTTCCTCTGGTTCCCGGTGCTAGCCAAGCGATCAGAGGTTAGGGAGAGAAGTGGGGTTTCGGTTTTGCCTTTAGGGTTACACGAAAAATTACCTTGCTGATTTCAGCACTAGAGCTCTATTTATAGAGCTCCTTGCTGCACGAAATCAGCCATCATTGTTGAGCTTCCATAAGCCCATTAACCCATCAGTTTCTGCTAACTAATTAGCGTCAATTGCTAAACGTACCCCATCATATAAGTATTACTTATATTTCTCCATTTTACCATTCTATTGTGTGTGACCCTATAGGTTCTTGCAACGTTGGCAATAATATTAAATCCTATATTTAATATTATAAACAGTGAGCGGTATCTAGCAACACATCACTGCTACCCAAGTGACAAGAATGTCAAGTGATCTGACGAAACCTTTCCATGATAATATCTATGTGTACGATTACTCCTTTGTCCTGATATCTTTATTGAACACAAGGCATAGTTCGCGTCACCCTTGTTAGCTCAATATTTATATTTCTTGACCCCAAAATATACTGAATAACGAATAAGTCCAATATCTCATATTGACTTAATTCGGCATGACCATGCATTTTTCCAGTCATATTTCATCAAGAGGCCTAAAGATATATTTTGTTATGAAGGAGGGAAAAATCCCATCTAGGACACTCATGTCCCTCAGCATGATTCGTCGAGTGCCCATTAACCAACGTTATAGTTATCTTGTTACAGATAACGTTTGAATGGCAATAAAACACTTGAGTCCACATCTAGGGATCACAGTGGTTTCAGGTCTAAGAGTTATATACACTATTATCATTGTGAGAATAACTTATGACGATTTCATAACATACTATGTAGTATTCTCACGATGGGTCAATCCAGTATAAATATTACGCCTAATACTTATACCTATGTATAGACATAATATCTCATATTCATGACCCATGAGATATGGTCATCAGTCTACATACATAATAGTCTCCATGCTTTATTATTATCCCAATTCATATTAAAGCTTGACTACGGATACCTTTAAGAATAGTGTTCTTTCTGTTGATGTAATCTCATGATTAAGTCACACTTAATATTCCATCACATGAACCAACTATGCTAGGGACTTTATTTATCTCATAACAAGTGTAATAAAAAATGCCATATTTTATTTAATAATAAAAGTCATGATACATATGAAAAGTTTAACATAAACTATTGGCCTCTAGGGCTTACACCAACACCTCCAACATTCTGAGATTTTCAAATTTGGTGGTGAGAAGTTGAAGTCTGGACAATTTTACCTTTGATGTGCCTTCATGAGTAGTCTTGAGAATCTCCCAGGCATCCTTGGCTACAGTGCACTGCTTGATCAGTCTGAACATGTTCTTGTCCACTCCATTGAATATAGCATTCAAAGCTTTGGAGTTTCCAAGAGCCAATTCATCTTCATCCTTGGACCACTCTTCCTCTGGTTTCAACACAGTTGTCTTCTTTCGATCTTCGTCCAGCACCACAGGATGTTCCCAACCCTTCAGAACAGCTTTCCAGGTCTTGCTATCTATAGATTTCAGGAAAGCACTCATGCAAGATTTCCAATACTCATAGTTGGAACCATCCAACAGAGGTGGTCTGTTCACAAATCCTTCTTCCTTGTCCATAATGCCAGAAAAACCTTCCATGGAGCTTGTTGGAACAAAATGTATGAACAACACTCTTTTGGGTTTTGATGATAACAAAGTGTTAAAAGGAAAATTGGAATTGCTAATGCTTGATTCTAAGTGTGCAGAACCATGTACTTAAAGTCTGGTATCTAACATTGGTTATGAAAGAACAAGTTAAGAGCAAGAAGGAAAACATAGAAGCTTGTGTTGCAAGGCTGAAGAAAATCAGCGTCTGAAGAGTGCGCCTGAAGACCAGCTTCTGAAGGGTGCGTCTGATGAACCGTGCATCTGAAGACCAGCTTCTGAAGGGTGCGTCTGATGAACAGTGCGTCTGATGAACAGTGCATCTGAAGTCTGCTTTTGAAGAAGTGCGTCTGATGAACAGTGCATCGGAAGGGTGCGTCTGAAGACCGGCTTCTGAAGGCAGCGTCTGATGAACAGTATCAGATGACCAGCTTCTGAAGTATTGTGACTGAAGGGAGCTTCTGATGAACAGTTCCTGAAGCCAGCTTCTGAAGAGAAGCTTCTGAAGTCTGAATTAGCAGTCAACGTTTGCAACTGTCAACAGTGAAGTACTGTACTGTCAGAACAGCTCTATGCAGAAATTGTCTCCTTGGCCAAAACATTCTCCATGTTTTAAGGAAACAATTCAAATCTGCCATGCTCTGTTTTCTGTGCGCACATTAGAACAGAATGAATGCTGGCTGAAGCTTTATTTGCAACGGCTCTTTTGATGACATGGCTCTTCTCAACAGCTCTTAAATTTCTATAAAGGATTGAAGGATTGAAGATGAAGAACCAAGACTCTGTCCCAGAAAACGTAACACTTTGTTTTGCGTAATTGTCATATTCTTAAGAGTCTCAACCTGAGTTGTATTTTGTGAACACCATTGATTGTATATCAAGTGTTCAACTCAAACCTATTTATGTTGTAAATCTGTTTGTACCAAAGTCTCTAGCCTGCGTGCTTGAGAAACCAGAAGTCTCATAACTTTGTGTATTGAGCATAGAAAGTCTTAGACTGTGTGTCTAAGCAGGGAAGTCTCTTACTAAGTGTTTGAGCAACTAGAAGTCTCTTACTAGGTGTTTGAGCAAGGAAGTCTCATCCTTTGTGGTTGAGCAGGGAAGTCTCTTACTAGGTGTTTGAGCAAGGAAGTCTCATCCTATGTGGTTGAGCAAGGAAGTCTCTGAAGAAGAGAAAAACACACAAGAAGGGGGGGGGGGTTGAATTGTGTGTGGGCAGTTTTTCCTTTCTCAAAAATTATGTTGAGTTCAGAATCAAGTTCTGAACCTTTTTCAAAGAGTTTATGCAGCAGATTCAAAAGTAAAAAGAGAGGGAAAGAGAGACACACAATATTCTTATACTAGTTCCTTCCACAAGTTGGAAGTAGTCTAGTCCCCCTGTCACTTACAGGAGATTTAACTATAATCAAACTGATTACAATTGCTCAAAACACAAAGTTAAGAGACTTCAATGCTCAAACACCTAGTAAGAGACTTCTAATGCTCAAGACACTAAGTCAAGAGACTTCCAATGCTCAGAACACAAAGTAATGAGACTTCAGGATGCTCAGTACGCAGACTGAGACTTTGGTTCAAACTGATTTACAAAGAAAGAAATTTGAGTTGAACACTTGATCAAATATCAGAGGTGTTCACTTAATACAACTTAGGTTTAAGACTCTAGACTTAAGAAATTCTAAGATTACAAGTTTGTAAGAATTTCTAAGAGTTTTGGTAACTTGCGTATTTTTGACAGCAAAACAGAGCACAAGTTCAGACAGTTTTTGTTTCAAGAGTCTTAGCTATTTTCTTCTTCAAATCTTCACCCTTTTATAGAGGAAAAGATAGCTGTTGAGAATTGACAGAAAATCCAGCAAAGAGCTGTTGCAATTGGAAGCTAGGATAGCTGAAAATGTGTGCTGAAACTGAGCAGAAAAGAGCACGCAATTTTTGAATCTTTCCTTAAAAACTGGGGAATGTTTGGGCCAGGGAGACAACTGTTCCATTGGAGTTGTTCTGACAATTCAGGCATTAAATGCTGACTGAGACAGTTGCTTTTCCTTCCACGTCAGACTTCAGAAGCTTCTCAAACACTGTTCATTAGAAGCAGGTCTTCAGACTCAGGTCTTCAGACGCACCCTTCAGAAGCACTGTGAAGGTGAGAAAAACACACACAAGAAGGGGGGGGGGTTGAATTGTGTGACTCAAAAACTTGTTCTTTTCTTTTCTAAAACTTAACACAAGTTCAGAACCAGGTTCTGAACTGTTATCAGAACTTAATGCAGCGGATAAACAAGTTAAAAAGGTAAGGGAAGAGAGACACACAGAATTTATACTGGTTCCTTCTCAATGTGAGAAGTAGTCCAGTCCCCTTGTTTTCCAACAAGAGAGTTCCACTATAATCTGAAGATTACAATTGCTCAATCACTAAGAAAGAAACTTCCAGTTGCTCAATCACAAAGAAAGAGGCTTCTATGCTCAACCACCAAGGAAGAGGCTTCCAATGCTCAAGTCACTAAGACAAGAGACTTCCCAATGCTCAAGACACTAAGTCAAGAGGCTTCTGACTCAGACCACAAAGGAATGAGGATACAAATGCTCAGTATACAGACTGAGACTTTAGGGACCAAACTGGTTTACAAGTAAAGGAGTTTGGGATGAACACTTGATAAAATATCAGAGGTGTTCTCTTAATACAACACAGGTTAAGACTCTTAACCTTAAGAAATTCTAAGTTACAAAGACTATGAGAATTTCTAAGAGTTTTGTGAGCTATGAGTTCTGGACAGGAAAACAGAGCACAGGTTCAGCAATGTAGTTTCAAGAGTCTTAGACATATTTCTTCTTCAAATCTTCTTCCTTTTATAGATGAAATATAGCTGTTGAAGATTTGCTTGATTTTAGGAAAGAGCCGTTGCAAGCTGAGCTAGAATTTCTGCAAATGTGTGCTGCACTTTTTCAAACAAAACAGAGCAGCAGCCATTTTTGAAATGGCCTACCTTAAAAGCTGGAAAATGTTTGGGTCAGGGAGACAACTGTTCCATTGAGTTGTTCTGACACATCCAGGCATTAAATGCGCACAGTACTGGTCATTTTCCATGCCACATCAGCTTCAGAAGCTTCTGTGTGAACAGTGCATCAGAAGCTGCTGCATCAGAAGCTGCCTTGTACGGATCAGAAGCTGGCTTCAGACGTTGACTCTGCGTTGACTTCTTCATAAGCACCCAGACATCAGAAGCTGCCTTCAGACTCAGAAGTTGCACTTCAGGAGTACCACTTCAGGACCACTTCAGAAGCTCTCAGTTCAGTACCACTACTTCAGGAGCACTTCTTCAGGAGCACTTCTTCAGACCCAGTCTCCTTCTAGCTTTGCAACATTGCTTCTTAGCTTTCCTTCCTTGCTCTAAGCTTGTTCTTCCATAACCATTCTTAATAAATAATCATAAAGCACATGGTTCTGAAAACACTTGAACAAAGCATTAGCAAATAACCAATTTTCTCTTTAATACTTTGTTATCATCAAAACCATAAAGAGAGATATGTTTACACATAAATGTTTCAACAATCTCCTTTTAATGAGACTTGTTAAACACATTTTGTTCCAACAATCTCCCCCTTTTTGATGATGACAAACATAAGTATTAAATCAGAAAATTGTTGTTAACTTAATTAACAAGTTAACTACAGGGTGTGAGGTTTGCAAGCTCCCGCTGAGTTTGATCCAAGTTAATTAAGTTCAGTTAAAAACACAAATGTGAAAATTTCAGAATTGTTGTTAAGTTTAATTAACAATCTGACTTCAAGAGAGGTTTGTAAGCTCCCCCTAGGTCTGACAATCCTCAAGGTTAGGTTTGTAAGCTCCCCTTGATTCTTATCCATGTTAATTAAGCTTAACTTAAAACAATATAATGAAATTAACACTCAGAATTCAAAATGACTTGTTGACTTCAGGTTCTGAGGTTTGTAAGCTCTCCCCCTAAGTCTGATAATCCACAGGATGAGTTTTGTAAGCTCCCTGAGTCTTATCCAAGTTATTTTAAATTCATTATAACTCACTAAGAGTTGTATATCTCACAGAATGGTATCAGAGCCAGAATTACAATTCAGAGGCTAAAAGTTAAAAAGCAGTTCTCATAAGTTAGATTCATTCAGTATCAGAGCTTTAACTAATCAGTATCAGATTTTAACTAATCAGTATCAGATCTTAACTAATCAGTATTAGAGCTTTTAACTGCTTTAACTTATGTTCAGAGCCTCAGGCTTTAATACCTTTTACTCCCCTTTTATAAGTTAATATACTGACAGAATTTTAACTTATATTTTTGAGCTCAGGTGCTTTAATACTTGTTTTACTTACTCCCCCAACACAGAAAATTTCTCCCCCTTTTGTCAAAAGAGTTTGAAAACATATGTATCAGAGCAGAAAAGAGATCTAAAAGAGTTTGAAAACATGTATCAGAGCAGTTCAATCTCCCCTTTTTAAAAGAGTTTGAAAAACATTTCAAAAAAAAAAAAAGGTTCAGAGCATATAGGAGGGGGTTGAACAAAAGTTTGTGAGATATTTATGCAATCATATGGATAATCAAGCAGCAAAGATGAGTATCAGAGCATACTTGACTTTCAATGAGTATATGACTTGCATAAAGAATAGAATGTTGTTCAGAAGCAGAAAAAAGGTTTAGAGCTTCTGATCAGATCATTCTTTGTTCAGACATGACTTGTTCAGTACAAATGATTCAGTATCAGAACAAAACAACCAAAATAGTGTTCAGTATCAGAGCAAAACATGCAAGAAGGTATCAGAGCAATTCTTGCAAGAAGGTATCAGAGCCAATCTGAGCTGGTTTAAAGAAAATAGTTCAGATCAGAGCAGGTCTAACTCATTTTTTTTTAAAGCAAAATTTTCAGAGTAAAGACCAACTGATAGGTTATATAAGAGCTTGATACCAACTGAGTATTTTATCTCAGAGTCTGATAACAAAATACAGTTTTAATACTGCTGAACTTGTATCAGAACCTGATTTCAAAATATGAAGGTTTATCTCAGAGTCTGATACCACATTAGCATTTTAGTACTGATACCAAGATAAATTAAGTTCTAAAAGCTGAACATGTCTGAAACACTTTGAGCATTTAAAAAATGTGTCTGTGCTTAAACAGTTTAAAAATAGACTGATACCAACTGAAAATTGTTTGTCAAGCAATTTTAACATTGAATATCAGAGCAGAAAATCACATTTTTAAATTGATGACTTTGGGAGGATTAGAGTATAAACTTTCAAAGCTTTAATCATCATTGCCCATAGCCATACTTATCAGATTCTGACCAACATTAGATTTTTATCAGATTCAGAAGGCAGAAAATCCAGGTTCTAATCCTTCAGACTTTGAAGTTTTTCAGGCTTAACTTTATTCAAACTCTCAGAAGGTGAGTGTTTGATAAGTCTTAGCTTATGATAAACTCAGAATCAAGGATTTCATTCAGTTCAAGCACATTTTCAAGAGATAAAATGCATGTTCAGATTCTTTTTAATAAAATTGAATCTTTCTTCTGTTAGGGGTTTTGTGAATATGTCAGCCCATTGATGATCAGTATCAATGAACTGAATATCCAAAACACCCTTCTGAACATAATCTCTTATAAAATGATGTTTTATTTCTATGTGCTTGGCTCTAGAATGCAGAATTGGATTTTTAGACAGACATATAGCAGCAGTATTATCACAATAAATAGGAATATGATCTGCATGAATCTGATAATCCTCTAATTTATGTTTCATCCAGAGCAGTTGTGTGCTACAACTTGCAGCTGAGATGGATTCTGCTTCTGCTGTTGACAAAGCAATGGTTGCTTGTCTCTTGCTGGCCCAGGATATCAGATTCTCACCAAGAAACTGACAGTTTCCACTGAGGGATTTTCTTTCAATCCTGTCCCCAGCATAGTCAGCATCACAGAATCCAACTAGCTTGTAATTTAGAGATTTCTTGTACAGAAGTCCCAAATTAGTTGTTCCTTTCAGATACCTGAAGATTCTCTTGACAGCAGTCATATGAGATTCTCTAGGATCTGATTGGAATCTAGCACACAGACATACACTAAATAAAATATCTGGCCTAGAAGCAGTTAAGTATAGGATAGAACCTATCATACCTCTGTACAGCTTCTGATCTACTTTAGTGCCATTGTCCTCTTTGCTTAATGTGCAGGTGGGATGCATTGGTGTTGTCGTCAGTTTGCAGTCATCCAGCTGGAACTTCTTCAGAAGCTCCTTAGTGTATTTGGACTGATGAACATAGACACCATCTTTGCATTGGTTGATTTGAATTCCCAAGAAGAATTTCAGCTCACCCATCATGCTCATTTCAAATTCATCCTGCATTAACTTTGAAAATTCCTTGCAAAGGGAGGCATTAGTAGAACCAAATATGATATCAACCACATATATTTGCACAATTAAGATTTCTTTCTTAACAGTTTTCCTAAAAAGTGTATTGTCAACTTGACCTCTAACAAAACCATTTTTAATTAAGAAGTTGCTTAGCCTTTCATACCAAGCTCTGGGAGCTTGTTTCAGACCATACAAAGACTTCTTAAGTTTAAAAACATGATTTGGATATTTAGCATCTTCAAAACCAGGAGGTTGTTTTACATACACTTCTTCAGAAATTACACCATTTAAGAAAGCACTCTTAACATCCATTTGATATAAGATGATATCATGATTAACAGCATAAGAAAGAAGTAACCTGATTGCTTCCAGCCTTGCTACTGGAGCAAAAGTTTCTGTATAATCAATTCCTTCTTGCTGGCTGTACCCTTGAGCTACTAATCTAGCCTTGTTTCTGATTACTTCTCCTTGTTCATTGAGCTTGTTCCTGAACACCCATTTTGTTCCAATGATGTTCTTCTGATCAGGTTTTGCAACAAGATCCCATACATCATTCCTTTGAAACTGGTTCAGCTCTTCTTGCATTGCTACAATCCAACCATCATCAGCAAGTGTTTCATCAGCAGTTGTAGGCTCAATCATGGATAGCAGGCCAAGCATAGATTCATTTTGAGTGAATGCTGATCTTGTCTTCCTTGGACTGTTCTTGTTTCCAATGATCAACTCCTCAGGATGTGAAGACTTGTACTTGAATGAGGTTCTGGGAGGATTAGCTTCTGAAGGACCATCAGGGATTTGTTCAGAACCATGCTGATCTTGATTAGCTCCAGGAGTAGTGTCATTGTTGGAGAGTTTCTCAGATTCTTCATTGTTTTCAGCTTCTGAAGGCTCTTCAAAGATTCTGATATCTGCAAAACTCTCAACCAGCTCTGGTATTTCATTACCAGGCTTCTTATCATCAAATCTAATATGTATAGCTTCTTCAACAACATGTGTTTCAGAATTATACACCCTGTATGCCTTAGATCTCTCTGAGTATCCTAAAATGGTACCCTTTTGAGCCTTGGCATCAAATTTCTTTAGGTAGACTTTATTGTTTAGTATGTAACATGTACAACCAAACTGATGAAAATAAGAAATACTTGGTTTTCTTCCTTTAAACAATTCATATGCTGTTTTATTCAGAATGGGTCTGATGTAGATCCTGTTCTGAATATAACATGTTATGTTTACAGCTTCTGCCCAAAAGTACTTAGCAATTTTAGACTCATGGATCATGGTTCTGGCCATTTCTTGTAAAGACCTGTTCTTTCTCTCTACAACTCCATTTTGTTGTGGAGTTCTAGGAGATGAGAACTCATGGAGAATTCCATGGTCTTCACAAAAAATTTCAAAAGGTTCATTTTCAAATTCCCCACCATGATCACTTCTGATTTTTAAAATTTTCAAATTAGTTTCAGTTTGTACTTGTTTGCAGAATTTGAAAAACACATCATATGTTTCATTTTTGGTTCTGAGGAATTTAACCCAAGTCCACCTACTTTAATCATCAACAATCACAAGTCCATACTTCTTCCCATTGATTGAAGCTGTTCCAACAGGACCAAACAAATCAATGTGAAGGAGTTCTAGAGGTTTAGAGGTGGAAACAATGTTCTTAGCTTTAAAAGAGGTTTTAGAAAATTTTCCAATTTGGCATGCTGAACACAGAGCATCTGAGTGATAATCAATGCTGGGTAAGCCTCTGACCAGCTGTAACTTGCTAAGCTTAGAGATGAGTCTCCAGTTAGCATGTCCCAGCCTTTTGTGCCAGACCCATTTCTCATTACTCACAGACAGAAGGCAAACTACCTTCTGATGAACCAATTCAGAAAAGTTTATTTTGTAAACATTGTTTTTCCTGCTGCCTCTGAACACTACAGACTTATCTTTGCTACTGATTATAGTACATGTGTTCTTATTAAACAGGACTTCATAATTACTATCACATAATTGACTTATGCTAAGTAAATTATGTCTGAGTCCATCTACCAGCCAAACATTATCAATGTACAGGGAAGAATTACCTATCTTACCAGTACCAATGATCTTTCCTTTCTGACTTCCTCCAAACCCCACAGTTCCTCCCTCTTTCAGAGTCAGGGTTCGGAACATAGACTTGTCCCCTGTCATATGATGCGAGCATCCACTGTCCAGGTACCAGGACCTTTCCTTTTCTTTGGATGTTAAGCATATCTGCAATTGAAATTATCTCAGACTTAGGTACCCAGATTTTCATGGGTCCTTTGAGGTTAGTCCTGAAAGGTTTTGGCTTCTTGTGTCTGAAGTTATGATATTCAGACTTGTTCTGATACTTTGGATATGAATCCTTGTATCTTGAATAAGTCTGAGTTTCAGAACCTGAGTGCTTCAGAACCTGAGTTCTCAAAGGTTTGGACTCAGATTTCTTCAGAACCTGAGACTTGAAAGTCTTTGGTTCTGATTTGTTTAGAGTTTGAACCATTGAGCACTTTGGTTCTGATCTCTTCAGAATTCTAACTTTGTTTACTTCAGGCACAAGGCAAGCTTTAGTTTTGCCTTTCTTAAAACATTTAGAAGCAGAAAACTGATTGGATTGCTTTGGCTTGCTTTGCTTATCATTCTGAGATTGAAAATGTTTTCTATTGAATGGTTTAATAGATTTTGAAGTTTTAATAAACCCAGTCTTTGAAAAATTTGAATCAGATTTATTCAGATTCTGAGACTTACTAGTTCCAGGTTCTGAACACTTCAGATTCTGAACATTATCAGGTTCAGAGTCTGATTTCCTCTTACTCTTAGACTTGGGACCTTTTGGCTTAGATTTAGGCAGGGTTTTAACATCTGCCTTCATCTTACCTTTAGGTTCAGAAGCTTCAGAGTCTGAGTTGTTCATAACTTCAGACTTAGTCTCAGATTCTGATACTTTCAACTTCTCAGAATTATCAGAAGCAGGCACAAAGCATATACTGTTGCCTTTTAAAATATTTTCAGAACTTGAAGGTGAGTTTATTTCATTTGAAGGTTTGAATAAATCATAGCCAATGCCTTCACCTTTGTTTCTAATCATATTATACATCATGGAGGCAATTTTAGTTCTATTGAATCCAGTTAACATGAAATCTTGAAGAGCTATTTCCTGTTCATTAGGAACCTCTTCAGATTTCTTATGAGCCTCTTTTCTGAGTTCTTCAACTGCTTCATTATATTAAAAAATTTGATTCTGAAGTTTAAGATTTTCCTCAGATAGCAAGTTAGTTTGATTTTTCAAAGATTTAATTTCTTTTAACTTGCTCTTAAGATGACTCATAAGATCATTAACTGTTTCAATCAATTCAGATCTAGAGAGTTCAGAGTATACCTCATCTTCTTCATCAGAATCTGAGCATGATTCTGTATCAGAAGATGCAGTTGCCATCAGGGCCAGATTTGCTTCTTCCTCATCAGATTCTGACTCATTATCCAGATCATCCCATGTTGCCATGAGACTCTTCTTAAGCTTATTTCTGAAACTGCTGGACTTTGAGCTGGACTTCTTTGCTTTCTCTTTGGACTTTTCCTTCTGAAGATCAGGACAGTCAGCAATGAAGTGGCCAGGCTTTTTGCAGTTGTAGCAGCTTTCCTTCTGGATATCCCTCTTTGAACCAGAACCAGATCCTCTAAAGTTGCTGCTTCTGTTAGAGAACTTTTTCTTTCTATTCATCAGATATTGAAGTCTTTTAGAAAGCATTGCAAGCTCATCAGCATCTGAATCTTCATCAGAATTTCCCTCAGGAAACTCTTCTTCAGATTCAATAGCTTTCAAAGCTTTAGCAGGTTTTCTTTTAGACTTCAGAGCTAATGTTTTTGGTTCTCTAACAGACTCATCCTCATTGAGTCCCAGTTCATGCACCTTGAGGGAGCTTATAAGATCCTCAATACATAAAGTATTCAGATCCTTAGCTTCCTCAATAGCAGTCAACTTAGGTCTCCATTTGGATGGCAGACTTCTTAAGAGTTTATTCACTTGGTCAGCTGTGGTATAACTCTTCTTCAGAATCTGAAGTCCAGAAACCAGAGTCTGAAATCTTGAGAACATAGTCTCAATGTTTTCATCCTCTTTCATTCTGAACAGTTCATATTGCTGAACAAGAATGTTTGCCTTAGCTTCTCTAACCTTCTTATTACCTTCATAGTTAGAGCAGAGGGATGTGAATATAGCTTTAGCAGTTGACTTGTCACTCAGCTTCTGATACTCTGAGTGAGGTAGTGAATCCACAATAATTCCTCTCACATTGTGATGCTTCCTATAGATCTTTCTTTCTGCATCACTCAGAGCTCTTCTGTTGATAGCAACACCCTCTTCATCCACTGGTATTGAGATTCCATCTTCAATAATATCCCATAGAGTATCATTTATACCAATGATGTGACTGTACATTTTGCTTTTCCACCATGAGAACTTCTCAGGATCACCAGTAAACATTGGGGGTTTATTGTGTGATCTAGATTTTCTGTCATCTGTACCATAATCATATTGTACAGAAGTATGTCTAGGAGGAGGTGGAGGAGGAGGTGAATCTTCATTATCAGACATGTTTTCTCAGGATCAAGACTGACACACTGTTAAGTGTTAATATCAGAACCGGAGCTCTGATACCAACTGAAGGTGAGAAAAACACACACAAGAAGGGGGGGTTGAATTGTGTGACTCAAAAACTTGTTCTTTTCTTTTCTAAAACTTAACACAAGTTCAAAACCAGGTTCTGAACTGTTATCAGAAGTTAATGCAGCGGATAAACAAGTTAAAAAGGTAAGGGAAGAGAGACACACTGAATTTATACTGGTTCCTTCTCAATATGAGAAGTAGTCCAGTCCCCTTGTTTTCCAACAAGAGAGTTCCACTATAATCTGAAGATTACAATTGCTCAATCACTAAGAAAGAGACTTCCAGTTGCTCAATCACAAAGAAAGAGGCTTCTATGCTCAACCACCAAGGAAGAGGCTTCCAATGCTCAAGTCACTAAGACAAGAGACTTCCCAATGCTCAAGACACTAAGTCAAGAGGCTTCTGACTCAGACCACAAAGGAATGAGGATACAAATGCTCAGTATACAGACTGAGACTTTAGGGACCAAACTAGTTTACAAGTAAAGGAGTTTGGGATGAACACTTGATAAAATATCAGAGGTGTTCTCTTAATACAAAACAGGTTAAGACTCTTAACCTTAAGAAATTCTAAGTTACAAAGACTATGAGAATTTCTAAGAGTTTTGTGAGCTATAAGTTCTGGACAGGAAAACAGAGCACAGGTTCAGCAATGTAGTTTCAAGAGTCTTAGACATATTTCTTCTTCAAATCTTCTTCCTTTTATAGATGAAATATAGCTGTTGAAGATTTGCTTGATGTTAGGAAAGAGCCGTTGCAAGCTGAGCTAGAATTTCTGCAAATGTGTGCTGCACTTTTTCAAACAAAACAGAGCAGCAGCCATTTTTAAATTGGCCTACCTTAAAAGCTGGAAAATGTTTGGGTCAGGGAGACAACTGTTCCATTGAGTTGTTCTGACACATCCAAGCATTAAATGCGCACAGTACTGGTCATTTTCCATGCCACATCAGCTTCAGAAGCTTCTGTGTGAACAGTGCATCAGAAGCTGCTGCATCAGAAGCTGCCTTGTACGGATCAGAATCTGGCTTCAGACGTTGACTCTGCGTTGACTTCTTCAGGAGCACCCAGACATCAGAAGCTGCCTTCAGACTCAGAAGCTGCACTTCAGGAGTACCACTTCAGGACCACTTCAGAAGCTCTCAGTTCAGTACCACTACTTCAGGAGCATTTCTTCAGGAGCACTTCTTCAGACCCAGTCTCCTTCTAGCTTTGCAACATTGCTTCTTAGCTTTCCTTCCTTGCTCTAAGCTTGTTCTTCCATAACCATTCTTAATAAATAATCATAAAGCACATGGTTCTGAAAACACTTGAACAAAGCATTAGCAAATAACCAATTTTCTCTTTAATACTTTGTTATCATCAAAACCATAAAGAGAGATATGTTTACACATAAATGTTTCAACAATCTCCTTTTAATTCATAAGAGACTTGTTAAACACATTTTTTTCCAACACACTGTTCATCAGACGCTCCCTTCAGACGTTGACTTTTGTTGACCTTCAGACTCAGCCTTCAGACGTTGACTTCTGTTGACCTTCAGACTCAGCCTTCAGATGTTGACCAACGTTGACCTTCAGACTCAGCCTTCAGAAGCACCCTTCAGACGCAGTCTTTAGACTCTGCCTTCAGAAGCACCCTTCAGACGCAGTCTTCAGACTCAGTCTTCAGAAGCTGCTTCAGACCTAGTTTTGCTTCAGACTTGCAACAAAGGCTTCAATGATTTCCTTCTTGCTTTTAGCTTGTTCTTCCATAACCATTATTAAATACCAATCATTAAGGACATGGTTCTGCACACGTAGAACAAAGCATTAGCAATACCAATTTTCTTTTTAACACTTTGTTATCATCAAAACCCAAGAGAGAGTTGTTCATACAAATTTTGTTCCAACAATCTCCCCCTTTTTGATGATGACAAACATAAGTATTAATAGAAAATTGTTGTTAATTTAATTAACAAGTTGACTGCAGGGTGTGAGGTTTGCAAGCTCCCCCTGAGTTTGATCCAGGTTAATTAAATTCAGTTAAGATAAAAAAATATGAGAATTTCATAATTGTTGTTAAGTTTAATTAACAAGCTAACTTCAGGATGAGGTTTGCAAGCTCCCCCTTAGTCTGATAATCCTCAAGGTTAGGTTTGCAAACTCCCATTGATTCTTATCCATGTTAATTAAATTCAACTTAAAACAATAAACTGAAATTATCACTCAGAATTGTAAATAACAAGCTAACTTCAGGTTATGAGGTTTGTAAGCTCTCCCCCTAAGTCTGATAATCCACAGGATGAGTTTTGTAAGCTCCCTGAGTGTTATCCAAGTTATTTAAATTCATTTTAACTCATTAAAAGTAATTTATCTCACAGAATTTAATTCAGAGGCTAAGAATTTAAAAACAGTTCTCATAAGTTAGTTTCAATCAGAACTTAACTTATGTTCAGAGCTCAGGAGCAATACCTTTTACTCCCCCTCATAAGTTAATTAAACTGACATAACTTAACTTATATTCTGAGCTCAGGAGCCTTAATACTTGTTTACATTTCTCCCCCTTTTGTCATCAACAAAAAGAAAATTTTCAGAATTTTTAAGATAGTTTGAAAACATGTGAGATAAAAATGCAATCATATAGGTAATCAAGCAGCAAAGATAAGCATCAGAGCTAGCTTGATCATACATGAAGTGTATAGCATTGCATTTTGAAAATCAGAGAATGCTGTTCAGAACATAAAAGATTTGTTCAGAGCATTCTGATCAGACACAATCTGTTCAGAATTGTTCAGTATCACTTAACTGGTTTTAGAAAACTGAAAATAGATCCTTTTGTTCAGAGCATTTTTGTTCAGTACATTCTGTTTAGTATCACTGAACTATTTTAGACAAAATTGTTTAGAACATATACCAACTGAAAGTTTTAGCACAACTGAACTCATTTCAGAAAACTGAAAAAATATTGCATTTAGCTCAGTGCTTCTGAACCTCTTCAGACAAAACTTGTTCAGGGTTTTTAAATAAGTTTTAAAAGCTGAACATGTTTGATACCAAAGTGTGACTGATATCAAAGTGAGACTGATACCAAAATGTCTGATATTAATATGAGCAATTTTGATGAGAAAAAATGTGTCTATGTTTTAAAACATTTCAGAACATGAAAATAGAAAAAAACACATTTCTATATTGATGACTTTGGAGGGACAAAGTATAACTTTCAAAGCTTAATTCATCATTGCCCAGAGTTATAACTTACCAGATTCTGACCAAAAGTTTGATAACTATCAGATTCAAAAATCAGAAAATCCAGGTTCTGAACCTCAGACTCTGAAGTTTTTCAGATGCTTAACTTTCTTCAGACTCTCAAAATGAGTGACTGATAAGTCTTAGCTTCTAATAAACTCATAATCTCAGTTTTCATTCAGATTAAAGCATATTTTCAAGAGATGAAGTGCATGTTCAGATTCTTTTTAATAAAATTAAATCTGTCTTCTGTGAGGGGTTTTGTAAATATGTCAGCCCATTGATGATCAATATCAATGAACTGAATATCCAGAACACCCTTCTGAACATAATCTCTTATAAAATGATGTTTAATTTCTATATGCTTGGCTCTAGAATGCAGAATTGGATTTTTAGACAAACATATTGCAGCAGTATTATCACTGAAAATAGGAATGCTATCTGCATGAATATGATAGTCCTCCAACTGATGTTTCATCCAGAGCAGTTGTGTGCTACAACTTGCAGCTGAGATGTATTCTGCTTTTGTTGTTGACAAAGCAATAGTTGCTTGTCTTTTGCTGGCCCAGGATATCAGATTCTCACCAAGAAACTGACAGTTTCCACTGGTGGATTTTCTTTCAATCCTGTCCCCAGCATAATCAGCATCACAGAATCCAACTAGCTTATAATCCAAGGATTTCTTATACAGAAGTCCCAGATTAGTTGTTCCTTTCAGATACCTGAAGATTCTCTTGACAACAATCATATGAGATTCTCTAGGATCTGACTGGAATCTAGCACACAGACATACACTAAATAAAATATCTGGCCTAGAAGCAGTTAAGTATAACAGAGAACCTATCATACCTCTATAGAGCTTCTGATCTACTTTTGAGCCATTGTCCTCTTTGCTTAAGGTGCAGGTAGGATGCATTGGTGTTATCATCAGCTTACAATCATCAAGCTGTAACTTCTTCAGAAGCTCCTTTGTGTATTTGGACTGATGAACATACACACCATTTTTGCATTGGTTGATTTGAATTCCAAGAAAGAATTTCAATTCTCCCATCATGCTCATTTCAAATTCATCCTGCATTAGCTTTGAAAATTCATTGCAAAGAGAGGCATTAGTAGAACCAAATATGATATCATCAACATAAATTTGCACAATTAAGATGTCTTTCTTAAGAGTTTTTCTAAAGAGTGTATTGTCAACTTGACCTCTAATAAAATCATTTTTAAGTAAGAAATTACTTAGTCTTTCATACCAAGCTCTGGGAGCTTGTTTCAGACCATATAGAGATTTCTTAAGTTTAAAAACAAAATCTAGATGTTTTACATCTTCAAAACCAGGAGGTTGTGTAACATAAACTTCTTCAGAAATAACTCCATTTAAAAAAGCACTCTTAACATCCATTTGATATAAGATGATATCATGATTAACAGCATAGGAAAGAAGTAACCTGATTGCTTCCAGTCTTGCAACTGGAGCAAATGTCTCAGTGTAGTCTATTCCTTCCTGCTGGTTGTAGCCTTGAGCAACCAGTCTTGCCTTGTTTCTGATCACTTCTCCTTGTTCATTAAGCTTGTTTCTGAACACCCATTTTGTTCCAATGATGTTCTTGTTTTCTGGTTTTGCAACTAGATCCCAGTCATCATTCCTATGAAACTGGTTCAGTTCTTCTTGCATAGCTACAATCCATCCATCATCTGCAAGAGCTTCATCAGCTGTTGTGGGCTCAATCATTGATAGAAGTAGTCAAATCATAGACTCATTCTGACAGAATGCTGATCTTGTCTTCCTTGGACCGTTCTTGTTTCCAATGATCAGCTCATCAGGATGTGAAGACTTGTACTTGAATGAAGTTCTGGGAGGATTAGCTTCTGAAGAATCACCAGGGGCTTGTTCAGAACCATGTTGATCTTGATTATCTTCAGGAGGAGTGTCAGCATCTGAGAGTTTCTCAGTTTCCTTAGAATTTTCAGCTTCTGAACTTTCTTCAGACTCTGAACATTGTTCAAGTTCTGAAGGTTCTTCTGAGAGTCTGAATTCTGCAAAACTCTCAACCAGCTCTGGTATTTCATTACCAGGCTTCTTATCATCAAATATTATGTGTATTGATTCTTCAACAACATGTGTTTCAGAATTATACACCCTGTATGCTTTAGATCTCTCTGAGTATCCTAAAAAGGTACCCTTTTGAGCCTTAACATCAAATTTCTTTAGGTAGATCTTATTGTTCAGTATGTAGCAAGTACAACCAAACTGATGAAAATAAGAAATACTTGGTTTTCTTCCTTTAAAGAGTTCATATGCTGTTTTATTCAGAATAGGTCTGATATAGATCCTGTTCTGAATATAACATGCCGTGTTAACAGCTTCTGCCCAAAAGTACTTTGCAATTTTGGATTCATGGATCATGGTTCTGGCCATTTCTTGCAAAGATCTGTTCTTTCTCTCTACAACTCCATTTTGTTGTGGAGTTCTAGGAGATGAGAACTCATGGAGAATTCCATGATCTTCACAAAAATTTTCAAAAGGTTCATTTTCAAATTCCCCACCATGATCACTTCTGACTTTTAAAATTTTCAAGTCAGTTTCACTTTGTACTTGTTTGCAGAATTTATTAAACACATCATATGTTTCATTTTTAGTTCTAAGGAATTTAACCCAAGTCCACCTACTATAATCATCAACAATTATAAGCCCATACTTCTTCCCATTGATTGAGGCTGTTCCAACAGGACCAAACAAATTAATGTGAAGCAGTTCTAAAGGTCTTGAGGTGGAAACAATGTTTTTGGATTTAAAAGATGTTTTAGAAAATTTTCCTGTTTGGCATGCTCCACACAGAGCATCTGAGTGATAGTTAATGTTTGGCAGGCCTCTGACCAGTTGCAACTTGCTAAGCTTAGAGATGAGTCTCCAGTTAGCATGTCCCAACCTTTTGTGCCATACCCATTTCTCATCACTCACAGACAGAAGGCAAACTACCTTCTGCTGAACCAATTCTGAAAAATTGATTTTATAAACATTGTTTTTCCTATTTCCTTTGAACACAACAGATTTATCTTTGTTGTTGATTACAGTACATGTGTTCTTATTAAACAGGACTTCATAATTACTGTCACATAATTGACTTATGCTAAGTAAATTATGTCTAAGTCCATCTACCAACCAAACATCATCAATGGACAGGGAAGAATTACCTATCTTACCAGTACCAATGATCCTTCCTTTCTGATTTCCTCCAAACCCCGCAGTTCCTCCCTCTTTCATGCTCAGGGTTTGGGACATAGACTTGTCTCCTGTCATGTGACGCGAGCAGCCACTGTCCAGGTACCAAGATTTTTCCTTTTCTTTGGATGACAAGCATATCTGCAACAGAAATTATCTCAGACTTAGGTACCCAGATTTTCATGGGTCCTTTATGGTTAGTCCTAATGGTTTAATCTTTTGTTGCACCTTATGTCTGGAGTTATAGAACTCAGATTTGTTCAGATATCTTGGATATGAATCCCTGAATTTTGAATAAGTCTTAGTCTGAGTTCTTAATGGTTTTGACTCAGATTTCTTCAGAACCTGAGACTTAAAAGTCTTTGGTTCTGAGTTGTTTAGAGTCTGAACCATTGAACACTTTGGTTCTGATTTCTTCAGAACTCTAGTTTTTAACTCCTGACACAAGGCAAACTTCAGTTTGACCTTTCTTAAAGCAATCAGAAACAGATGACAGTTTGGCGTTCTTTTGCTTGCTTTGCCTGACATTCTGAGATTGAAAATGTTTTGTATAGACTGGTTTAGTGGTTTTTGAAGTTTTCATGAACCCAGTCTTAGTAAAATTTGAGTTTGAATTCTTCAGACTCTGAGACTTACTAGTTTCAGGTTCTGAACTCTTCAAACTCTGAACATTTTCAGGTTTAGAGTCTGATTTCCTCATACTCTTAGGCTTAGGACCTTTTGGTTTAGACTTAGGCAAGGTTTTAACATCTGCCTTCATCTTCCCTTTAGGTTCAGAAGCTTTAGAGTCTGAGCAGTTCAGAACTTCAGACTCAGTCTCAGTTTCTGCTAAATTCAGTTTCTCAGACCTGTCAGAAGCAGGCACAAAGCATACCTCAGTACCTTTCAAAATATTTTCAGAACAAGATGATATTTTTGATTCATTTGAAAGATTGAATGAATCACTTTTAAAACCAATGCATTCACCTTTGTTTCTGTAAATATTATAAATCATAGAAGCAATCTTACTTCTATTGATTCCAGTTAAAATAAAGTCCTGAAGAGCAATTTCATGTTCATTTGGAATTTCTTCAGGTTTCTTATGAGACACATCTCTGAGTTCTCTAACTTCTTCATCAATCTCAATGATTTGATTCTGAAGTTTGAGATTCTCCTCATTCAACAAGTTATGTTAATTTTTCAAAGGTTTAATTTCACCTAACTTGCTTTTGAGATGGTTCATAAGATCTTTAACTGTTTCAATCAGTTCAGATCTTGTAAGTTCAGAGTATACCTCATCTTCCTCATCAGAGTCTGAACAAGATTCTGCATCAGAAAATGCAGTTGCCATTAAAGCCAGATTTGCTTCCTCTTCATCAGACTCAGAATCATTGTCCAGATCATCCCATGTTGCCATGAGACTCTTCTTAAGTTTGTTCCTGAAGTTGCTGGACTTAGAGCTGGGCTTCTTTGATTTCTCTTTTGACTTGTCCTTCTGAAGTTCAGGACAATCTGCAATGAAGTGACCAGGCTTCTTGCAATTGTAGCAGTCCTTCTGATTTTCCCTCTTTGAACCAGATCCTTTAAAGTTGTTGCTTCTGTTAGAGAATTTCTTCTTTCTATTCATAAAATACTGAATTCTTTTGGAAAGCATTGCAAGCTCTTCAGCATCTGAATCTTCTTCAGAATTTCCCTCAGGAAATTCTTCTTCATATTCAAAAGCTTTTAGAGCTTTAATAGACTTTCTTTTGGATTTCAGTGCTATTGATTTAGGCTCTCTAACAGAATCATCTTCATTAAGTCCCAGTTCATGCACTTTGAGGGAGCTTATAAGATCTTCGATACTTAGAGTATTTAGATCCTTAGCTTCCTCAATAGCAGTTACTTTGGGTCTCCATTTAGATGGCATACTTCTTAGGATTTTGTTCACATAATCAGCAGTAGTATAACTCTTCTTCAGAATCTGAAGTCCAGAAACCAGAGTCTGAAATCTTGAGAACATAGTCTCGATATTTTCATTCTCTTTCATTCTGAACAATTCATATTGCTGAACAAGAATATTAGCCTTTGCTTCTCTAACCTTTTTGTTACCTTCATAGTTAGAACGGAGGGATTTGAAGATGGCTTTGGCTGTTGATTTGTCACTCAGCTTCTGGTACTCAGTGTGAGGTAGAGAATCCACAATGATTCCTCTCACATTATGATGCTTTCTATATATCTTCCTTTCAGCATCACTCAGCCCTCTTCTGTTGACAGCTACACCTTCTTCATCAACTGGAATAGTGATTCCATCTTCTATTATATCCCATAATGAATCATCAATACCAATGATGTGGTTGTACATCTTGCTCTTCCACCATGAGAACTTCTCAGGATCACCAGTAAACATTGGGGGTTAATTGTGTGACCTGGTTTTCTTTCTTCAGTATCATAGTCATATGAATAAGAAGTACCAGTACCTCTTTGATTTCTGGGAGAGGGTGGAGGTGAACTACTTGATGACATGTTTTTCTCAGGATCTCACTGACTCACTGTTAAGTGATTGAATATCAGAACCGGAGCTCTGATACCAACTGAAGGTGAGAAAAACACACAAGAAGGGAGGGGTTGAATTGTGTGTGGGCAGTTTTTCCTTTCTAAAAAATTATGTTGAGTTCAGAATCAAGTTCTGAACCTTTTTCAAAGAGTTTATGCAACGGATTCAAAAGTAAAGAGAGAGGGAAAGAGAGACACACAATATTTTTATACTAGTTCCTTCCACAAGTTGGAAGTAGTCTAGTCCCCCTGTCACTTAAAGGAGATTTAACTATAATCAAACTGATTACAATTGCTCAAAACACAAAGTTAAGAGACTTCAATGCTCAAACACCTAGTAAGAGACTTCTAATGCTCAAGACACAAAGTCAAGAGACTTCCAATGCTCAGAACACAAAGTAATGAGACTTCACTGCTCAAAGCACAAAGCTAAGAGACTTCTAATTGCTCAGAACACAAAGTAATGAGACTTCAGGATGCTCAGCACGCAGACTGAGACTTTGGTTCAAACTGATTTACAAAGAAAGACGTTTGAGTTGAACACTTGATCAAATATCAGAGGTGTTCACTTAATACAACTCAGGTTTAAGACTCTAGACTTAAGAAATTCTAAGATTACAAGTTTGTAAGAATTTCTAAGAGTTTTGGTAACTTGCGTATTTTTGACAGCAAAACAGAGCACAAGTTCAAACAGTTTTTGTTTCAAGAGTCTTAGCTATTTTCTTCTTCAAATCTTCACCCTTTTATAGAGGAAAAGATAGCTGTTGAGAATTGCCAGAAAATCCAGCAAAGAGCCGTTCTAATTGGAAGCTAGGATAGCTAAAAATGTGTGCTGAAACTGAGCAGAACAGAGCACACAATTTTTGAATCTTTCCTTAAAAACTGGGGAATGTTTGGGCCAGGGAGACAACTGTTCCATTGGAGTTGTTCTGACACTGCAGGCATTAAATGCTGACTGAGACAGTTGCTTTTCCTTCCACGTCAGACTTCAGAAGCTTCTCAGACACTGTTCATCAGAAGCAGGTCTTCAGACGCACCCTTCAGAAGCACTGTTCATCAGACGCTCCCTTCAGACGTTGACTTTTGTTGACCTTCAGACTCAGCCTTTAGACGTTGACTTCTGTTGACCTTCAGACTCAGCCTTCAGACGTTGACCAACGTTGACCTTCAAACTCAGCCTTCAGAAGCACCCTTCGGACGCAGTCTTCAGACTTTGCCTTCAGAAGCACCCTTCAGACGCAGTCTTCTAAAGCTGCTTCAGACCCAGTTTTGCTTCAGACTTGCAACAAAGGCTTCAATGCTTTCCTTATTGCTCTTAGCTTGTTCTACCATAACCATTATTAAATACCAATCATTAAGGACATGGTTCTGCACACTTAGAACAAAGCATTAACAATACCAATTTTCTTTTTAACACTTTGTTATCATCAAAACCCAAGAGAGAGTTGTTCATACAAATTTTGTTCCAACAGTCTCATACTGTATGTGTGAGCAAGGAAGTCTCTATGCTTTGTGCTTGAGCAATTGTAATCGTTTGATTATAGTGGAAAATCTCTTTTTAGTAACAAGGGGACTGGACTACTTCCGGGTTGTGGAAGGAACCAAGATAAACTGTTGTGTCTCTCTTTCCCTCTCTCATTTACTTTATATCCGCTGCATAAAACACTCTGAAAATAGTTCAGATCTGATCAATATCAGAATCTGAACTAACATAAGTTTTTGAGAAAGAAAAGAAATAGCCCACACAATTCAACCCCCCTTCTTGTGTGTTTTTCTCACCTTCAGAGCTCACCCTAAAACAGGCAGGGTGCCTGCTCTGATGCCAATTGAAATTCTGGCAAGACTGAGTCTGAACCGTAAAACAGAGCTGAACAGAGTATGTTTAACAGAGGTTCAGAAGCAGCAAAATAAAGACAGAAAGTAAAGAACACAATTGATTTGTTAACCCAGTTCGGTGACAAACACACCTACGTCTGGAGGCTACCAAGCCAGGAAGGAAATCCACTAAAATAATATCAATTTGAACTACTGTGTAAACAGCCCCTGTTTCACACGGCATTCTCACTTAATCACTACCCGTGGAATTTCTACCTAGGAACTCCTAGATATAAGAACCCCTCTTACTTCCTACTCAAGCAATCACTGTCCCAGTGACTGTAAACTCTTAAACACACAAAGATGAAGACACACTTCAAAACATCAAAGTCACTTTTGCTTAAAAGCTTTAAGTGAATTACAACTCAATAAAAACTAAACCAACTCTAACTGATGAGTGGCGTACAAAAAACACAGCACAAAGCTTACAGACGCAAAAACTAAGACTCTCTCTATAATGATTTCTGTTTTTGATGTCACTTCTTCAATCAGCAGTGTCCTCTATTTATAGCTTCAACAGCAACCATAAATCTGAACCAAATAATCTTCAAAAGATGTATTCCCAGAATTCTTTAGAAGCAAATAGAAGCAATTATATTTCATAAATATATTTTCCAAAGATTACTCTGAAAATATATTCTTAAATAAAAGAAACCAATCTTCAACAAAGATCTTCACGCAAATTAATCTTCCTTCTAGAAACAAATGCAGCAAGAGAATTCTTCAATTAAATCTTCAATAGATAACATGAGAAAATAAACAGAACACGGAAAACCAGCTTCTGAAGATACTTCTGAAGTCTGCGTCTGAAGTTCTGCGTCTGAACAAATCAGCTTCTGAAGGTTGCTTCTGAAGGTCAGCGTCCGAAGTACTGTTCCAGCTTCTGAAGACCCAGCTTCTAAACCAGCTTCTGAAGACATACATATTGAGATTTCAGCTTCTGACCCAGCTTCTAAAGACGCACTGCACAAACTGCTTGTATATTTGATTTTAGCAAAACATGAAGCCAACAACTAAATATCCAACAGATACAACAATTAAATATATGGTCCTGCACACTTAGAACAAGTATTAGCATATCCAATTTTATTTACACTTTGTTATCATCAAAACTCAAAAGGGACTTGTTCATACATTTTGTTCCAACAATCTCCCCCTTTTTGATGATGACAAACACAAGTATTAATTGAAAATTGTTGTTAATTTAATTAACAAGTTGACTTCAGGGTCTGAGGTTTGTAAGCTCCCCCTGAGTCTGATAATTCACAAGGTGAGGTTTGTAAGCTCCCCCTGAGTTTTATCCAGGTTAATTAAATTCAATTTAAATCAATAAAGAGCAAAAACTTAGAATTATCTCACATAAAATATAACCAGATGCTAAGAGATAAGAAGATGTTTCTCCTAAGTTAGTTAATTTTCAATAATTAACTTATGTTCTGTAAGCTAAGAGCCTGAAATACTTGTTACTTTTACTCCCCCTTTTGTCATCAACAAAAAGAAAATTCAAGAATTTTTAAGACACAAGAGAGTTAAAACGTGAGATAAAAATGTTCAGAGCATTTTGTTCAGTACCACTGGACTGTTTCAGACATAATTGTTCAGAACATATGGTTCAGTACTGCTGAACTCTTTCAGACACAATTGTTCAGAACATATGGTTCAGTACTACTGGACTTTTTCAGACAGAATTGAGAGTTTTTTAAATGGGTCTGAAAACTGAACGTGTAAGATGAGAAAGTGAAAGTGTGACTGTGTTTCGAGTGTTTTTGTTAAAACATTTCAGAAACTGAAAACAGAAAAACATTAAACACAACTGCACATTAATGACTTTAGGAGGGCGCAAAGTACAACTTTCAAAACTAACTCATCTCTGCCCAGCAGTTATAACTTATCAGATTCTGACCATGTGTTAGACTACTGTTCAGATTCACTCTCATTAGTGGGCCAAGTGTAAAGTGTCCACTTATAATGAGTTTTATCATAAGTCAAAAATTCAGATTCTGAAACTCAGACTCTGATGTCTTCAGTAGCTGAACTTTCTTCAAACTCTCAAAGTGAGAGTCTGTTAAGTCTTAGCTTCTGATGAACTTCAGATTCTCAGTTTCTATTCAGAGTCAAGCAATTTTTTTCAGAGATAAAATGCATGTTCAGATTCTTTTTAATAAAATTAAATCTGTCTTCTGTGAGGGGTTTTGTAAATATATCAGCCCATTGATGATCAATATCAATGAATTGAATATCCAAAAAACACACTTCTGAACATAATCTCTAATAAAATGATGTTTAATTTCAATATGCTTGGCTCTTGAATGTAGAATTGGATTTTTAGACAAACAGATTGCAGCAGTATTATCACAAAAGATAGAAATGTTGTTTTCATGAATCTGATAGTCTTCCAACTGATATTTCATCCAGAGCAGTTGTCTGCAACAACTTGCAGCTGAGATGTATTCTGCTTCTGCTGTTGACAATGCAATAGTTGATTGTCTTTTGCTGGCCCAGGATATCAGATTCTCACCAAGGAATTGACAATTTCCATTGGTGGATTTTCTTTCAATCCTGTCACCAGCATAATCAGCATCACAGAATCCAACCAGCTTATAATCTAAAGATTTCTTATACAAAAGTCCAAGATTAGTTGTTCCCTTCAGATACCTGAAGATTCTCTTGACAGCAGTCATATGAGATACTCTAGGATCTGATTGGAATCTTGCACACAAGCATACACTAAATAAAATATCTGGTCTAGAAGCTGTTAAGTATAACAGAGAACCAATCATACCTCTGTAGAGCTTCTGATCTACCTTTGAGCCAGTGTCCTCTTTGCTTAAGTTGCAGGTTGGATGCATTGGTGTTGTCATCAATTTACAATCTTCAAGCTTTAACTTCTTCAGAAGCTCCTTTGTATATTTAGATTGATGAACATACACTCCATCTTTGCATTGGTTGATTTGAATTCCAAGAAAGAACTTCAATTCTCCCATCATGCTCATTTCAAATTCATCCTGCATTATCTTAGAAATTCTTTGCAAAGAGTGGCATTAGTAGAACCAAATATAATATCATCAACATAGATTTGAACAATTAAGATGTCTTTCTGAAAAGTGTATTGTCAACTTGTCCTCGTACAAAATCATTTTTAAGTAAGAAATTACTTAGTCTATCACACCAAGCTCTGGGAGCTTGTTTCAGACCATACAGTGATTTCTTAATTTTAAAAACAAAATCTGGATGTTTTAAATCTTCAAAATCAGGAGGTTGTTTGACATACACTTCTTCAGAAATGACTCGATTTAAAAAAGCACTTTTAACATTCAGAAATGACTCCATTTAAAAAAGCACTCTTAACATCCATTTGATATAAAATGATATTATGATTTACTGCATAGGAAAGAAGTACATGATTGCTTCCAATCTTGCAACTGGAGCAAATGTTTCAGTGTAATCTATTCCTTCCTGCTGACTGTAGCCTTGAGCAACTAGTCTAGCTTTGTTTCTGACTACTTCTCCTTGTTCATTCAGCTTGTTTCTGAACACCCATTTTGTTCCAATAATGTTCTTGTGATTTGGTTTTGCAACTAAATCCCAAACATCATTTCTTTGAAATTGATTGAGTTCTTCTTGCATAGCCACAATCCATCCATCATCTGCAAGTGCTTCATCAGCTGTTGTAGGTTCAATCATTGACAGTAATCCAAGCAAGAGTCATTCTGACAGAATGTTGATCTGGTCTTTCTTGGATTATCCTTGTTTCCAATGATTAGCTCTTCAGAATGTGAAGACTTGTACTTGAATGAGTTTCTGGGTGGATTTACTTCTTGAGAATTATTAAGACCTTGTTCAGAAACATCTTGATCTTGATTGGCTTCAGGAGGAGTGTTAGCTTCTGAGAGTTTTTCAGTTTATGGAGAACATTCAGCTTCTGGACTTTCTTCAGACTCAGAAATCTGTTCAGGTTCTGAAGTGTCCACTGAGAGCCGTATATCTGCAAAAATCTCAACTAGCTTTGATATTTTATTATCAGGCTTCTTGTCATCAAACCTAATGTGTATTGATTCTTCAACAACATGTGTTTCAGAATTGTACACTCTGTATGCTTTAGATCTCTCAGAGTATCCTAAAAAGATACCCTTGTGAGCCTTAGCATCAAATTTTTTTAGGTAGACTTTATTGTTTAGAATGTAACATGTACATCCAAACTGATGAAAATAAGAAATGCTTGGCTTTCTTCCTTTGAATAATTCATATGTTGTTTTATTCAGAATTGGTCTAATATAGATTATGTTCTGAATATAACATGTTGTGTTAACAGCTTCTGCTCAGAAGTACTTTGCAATGTTAGATTCATGAATCATGGTTCTGGCCATTTCTTGCAAAGATCTGTTCTTTCTCTCTACAACTCCATTTTGTTGTGGAGTTCTAAGAGAAGAGAACTCATGGAGAATTCCATGTTCTTCACCAAAAGTTTCAAATGGTTCATTTTCAAATTCACCACCATGATCACTTCTAACTTTTAAAATTTTCAATTCATTTTCAGTTTGTACTTGCTTGCAGAATTTGTTGAACACATCATATGTTTCATTTTTAGTTTTGAGGAATTTAACCCAAGTCCACCTACTGTAATCATCAACAATTACTAACCCATACTTCTTCCCATTGATTGATGCTGTCCCAACAGGACCAAACAGATTAATGTGAAGTAGTTCTAAGGGTCTGGAGGTAGAAACAATGTTTTTGGATTTAAAAGAAGTTATAGCAATTTTTCCTATCTGGCATGCTCCACAAAGAGCATATGAGTGATAATCAATGTTTGGTAAGCCTCTGGCCAGTTGTAACTTGCTAAGCTTAGAGATGAGTCTCCAGTTAGCATGTCCCAACCTTTTGTGCCATACCCATTTTTCATCACTCACTGACAGAAGACAAATTACCTTCTGATCAACCAGTTCTGAAAAATTAATTTTATAAACATTGTGCTTCCTCTTTCCTTTGAACACAACAGATTTATCTTTGTTGTTGATTAGAGTGCAAGTGTTCTTATCAAACAGGACATCATAACGACTGTCACATAATTGACTTATGCTAAGTAGGTTATGTCTTAGTCCATCTACCAACCAGACATTATCAATGGAAAGGGAAGAATTACCTATCTTACTAGTACCAATGATCTTGCCTTTCTGATTTCCTCCAAATCCCACAGTTCCTCCCTCTTTCATGGTCAGGGTTTGGAACATAGACCTTTCTCCTGTCATGTGACGCGAGCAGCCACTGTCCAGGTACCAAGACTTTTCCTTTTCTCTGGCTTTTAAGCATATTTGCAACAGAAATGATTTCAGATTTAGGTACCCATATCTTTATGGGTCCTCTTGGGTTAGTTCTGAAGGGATATGGCTTCCTTTGCACCTTTGGTCTGACATTTTAAGGTTTAAAAGGTTTTGCATATACTAGTTTAGTATCCTTTGAGGATTTCATAAACACAGCCTTTTGAAAACTTGAAGTCTGTTTTCCTCATAGTTTTAGACTTAGAACCTTTTGTTTAGACTTTGGCAAAGTTTTAGATTTTGCCTTCATCTTTCCCTTAGGTTCAGAAGTTTTGGAATCTGAGTTGTTCAGAACTTCAGAATCAGCAGTCTCTGTTTCTGGTAAATTCTGTTTCTCAGAAATCTCAGATGCAGGTACAAAACACACCTTGGTGCCTTTTATAATATCTTCAGAACAGGATGATATACTTGTTTCTTTTGAATGATTGAATGGATCATTTTTGAAACCAATACCTTCTCCTCTGTTTCTGCTAATATTATAAATCATAGAAGCAACCTTACTTCTGTTGATTCCAGTTAAAATAAATCATGAAGAGCAATTTCTTGTTCACTTGGAATTTCATCAGGTTTCTTATGAGCCATTTCTCTGAGTTCTCTAACTTCTTCATCAATCTCATTGATGTGATTCTGAAGTTGGAGATTCTCATCAGTCAGCAAGTTATATTTATTTTTCAAAGATTTTAATTGACTTAACTTGCTTTTGAGGTGGTTCATAAAATCTTTAACTGTTTCAATAAGTTCAGAACGAGTAAGTTCAGAATATACCTCATCTTCATCTTCAGAGTCTGAACCTGACTCTGTATCAAAAGATATTGTTGCCACTAAAGCCAGGTTAGCTTCCTCTTCATCATCCTTATCAGATTCAGATTCATTATCAAGATCATCACATGTTGCCATAAGACTTTTCTTGAGCTTGTTTCTGAAGTTGCTTGATTTAAAACTGGTCTTCTTGGATTTCTCCTTTGACTTGTCCTTATGTAGTTCAGGACATTCAGCTTTGAAATGACCAGTCTTCTTGCAGTTGTAGCAACCCTTCTGATCTTCCTTCTTGGAACCATATCCTTTGAAGTTGCTACTCCTGTTAGAGAACTTATTTTGTCATTTCATTAAGTACTGAAATCTTTTAGAAAGCATTGCAAGTTCCTCAGCATCCGAATCTTCTTCAGAATTTCCCTCAGGAGATTCATCATCAGATTCTATAGCTTTTAGAACTTTTGATGACTTTCCTTTAGATTTCAGTGCTATAGACTTAGACTTTATAACAGATTCATCTTCATTGAGTCCCAGTTCATGCACTTTGAGAGAGCTTATAAGATCTTCAATACTTAGAGTATTTAGATATTTAGCTTCCTCAATAGCAGTCACTTTGGGTCTCCATTTATATGGCAGACTTCTGAGGATCTTGTTCACATGATCAACAGTAGTATAACTTTTCTTCAGAATTTGAAGTCCAGAAACCAGAGTCTGAAATCTTGAGAACATAGTCTCAATATTTTCATCCTCCTTCATTCTGAACAGCTCATACTGCTGAACTAGAAGATTTGCTTTTGCTTCTCTAACCTTCTTGTTACCTTCATAGTTAGAGCAGAGAGAGGTGAAGAAGGCTTTTGCTATTGATTTATCACTTAGCTTAAGATACTCACTGTGGGGTAGAGAGTCCACAATGATACCTCTTACATTGTGATGTTTTCTGTAGATCTTTCTTTCAGCATCAGTAAGGCCTCTTCTGCTAATAACTACTCCTTCTTCATCAACTGGTATAGTTATACCATCTTCAATGATGTCTCATAGACTATCATTTATTCCAATGATATGACTATACATTTTGCTTTTCCACCATGAAAAATTCTCAGGATCACCATTAAACATAGGAGGTTTATGGTGTGAGCGAGATTGCCTTTCACCTGTACCATAGTCATATGATACAGCAGAGGTATTTCCAGGAGTAGGTGGAGAGGAACCACTAGAAGACATGTTTTTCTCAGGATCTTTCCTGACTCACTGTTAGGTGATTGAATATCAGAACCGGAGCTCTGATACCAACTGAAGGTGAGTAAAACACAATAGGGGGGGTTGAATTGTGTTGGCTTTTTCTTTTCTTTCTCAAAAACTTAATGATAGTTCAGAATCTGATTAGAGGTCAGATTCTGATGCTCTGTTTCAGAGTTATAATGCAGCGGATGGAAAGTAAATGAGAGAGAGAGAGAGGGACACAATCAATTATCCTGGTTCCTTCCATAACCCGGAAGTAGTCCAGTCCCCTTGTTACTAACAAGAGATTTTTCACTATAATCACAAAGATTACAATTGCTCAAGCACAAAGCAAGAGACTTCCTATGCTCAAACACAAAGTAAGAGACTTCCAATTGCTCAAACACTAAGTAAGAGACTTCATATGCTCAAACACAAAGTAAGAGACTTTCTATGCTCAAACACAAAGTAAGAGACTTTGAATCAAACAGATTTACAAAAGAGTGTTTGAGTTGAACACTTGATATACTATTAGTGGTGTTCACAAAATACAACACAGATTCAGACTCTATACTTAAGAAATTCTAAGATAAGAAGTTTGTAAGAATTTCTAAGTTGATGACTTTCGAATTTGGCAGATTTTGTGTTTCCAGAAAACAGAGTATTGTTTTTCAGAGTCTTGAACAAGTTCTTCTTCAAATCTTCAGATCTTTATAGAAGAAGAAAGAGCTGTTGAGAAGATTGCCAGGTCATCAAATAGAGCCGTTTGGAATAGAAGCTTCAGCCAGCATTAAATTCTTCCTGATATGGTGTGCGAACTCAGGAACAGAGCAGTACGATTTGAATTGTTTCCTTAAAACCCTATTTTTCTCAAGGAACACTATTTTAACATATCCAAAAGGCTACCAACGAATGGATATAAGGAAACAAGGATTAGGCAATGCAATGGAGGTTCGAGAGCAGAAGTTAGAGGAATAGGGTAGTTATCCCAAGTGAGGTGATAAACCCCTAAGAACGACATATGATAACGATATGTCTAGAACCTACGATAGATTAGCAAGATTAAAAATGTATACAATTTAACGTACGAAAGTACAAGGAATGTATTTCAACATTCAAGTGTAAAAGTTCAAACAAGATTAAATTAAGACGTGCTTCTTGGAGTTCCCACTAGTTGGAACGTCAAGGCCACATATAAGTTACAACATTAATTAAAGTTAACAATTAATTAAAGATTAAATTGTGTCTCATGTTTTCTCGCTAGTTAGAACACAGGGGGTTCCGGCGAGCTGGAACGGTGAAGTTACCATCTGCGAGGATAGCCACACATAAGAGTTAATTAAAACGTTAAATTGTGTCTCCTGCTTTCTCGTTAGTTAGAACACAGGCGGTTCCAGATAAAGCTGGAACGGTGGAGTTACCATCCGCGAGGATAGGCGCACAAAAGAAGAGGAGTCCGGTGTTAGCCTGAAATGATAGGAATTTTCACCGGTAGCAGAGAGATGTATTTCGGGGTTACTCCACTCGGATGCACTCCATAAAATGAACCAAGATAATAATTGTTTGTTACACGCTAACATACTAACAGTTTAATATCAGGAAAATACTTTAATATTATCAGACAGATATCAGTTATCAGAAAGTGATCATAGTTCCCCCCTCGATCACTTTATAATGAGATGTGAATAATATGAATACGAAATTATTGTTATAAATAATAATTAGTGGATGTCCATCCTTAGTCTTCCACCTTCCTATAACTCCCATTAGTGAATGGATGGATATAGTGATCCTTAATTACTTTTGAACATTCATTTGCTCATTTTGTGTCCTATAAATTGGACTCATATTTTAGTGTAATGATACACTTGTGAAGTAATACAATATACTTTATTGTTCTCTCATGTTCCATTTCTCTCTATTTTTCTATACTTTATAATATCTTACAATATTTTTGATTAATTTCATAACACGTTATCAACACGATGCTCTGACCATTTGAGATTCGATTATTTGGAATATGTAGTTTTGTTTGAAAGAAGAACTAGAGCATATAATTCGGTAACACACATACTGATTGTTCTTGTGGTAAGCCTTTTGAACCATTTTCTTTCTTTAGTTATATAATTATAATATCAAAATTTACATCTCTTTTAGAAAATAACATTTAGATAACCACGACTATGGAGGTTCTAATGTCATTCATATCTATAGTTATATAATTTTTGTTTTGCACATAAATTTTGTTGAAAAAGTTATTTGACTTGTATAATTATCATATATTTCTTTTTTGTTTGTTCTTGTTAAATTTTAGAAGAATTTAACACTGAAGTTCTTTAACTGATAATTATCATATCTTTCTTTCTTTATTTTTTTTTTAAATTCCAGAAGAATTCAACAACGAATCATCCCTGAAGGATAGTTCAAACAACGAAGATATTTTATTATATAATTCTTGAAGAACTATTTTTCCTTTTAATATTAAAGCATCCACAAAGAACGAATATATATATATATATATATGTATATATATATATATATATATATATATATATATATATATATATATTTCCATTGATTTGATATATAAAAGAACGAATAATTTAATATCAATTCATAAAAGATTGCAAAATAAAAATATTGTGATTTTCCTTCGTTATTCTCGATAGAAGTTTGTGGTGAGTTCTTGAAGAACTAGATCTTTGTTAACATCTATTGAATTTATATTTTTATCATGCTAATCTTTTATATTTTTAATAATTTTTTTTAATTTTATTCAGTTAACACATTAGCATGTTTGAAATTCTTGATAAATTTTTGAATAATTTAACATCGAGTATACCTGAAGGGTTGCGCAAAAGAATTGTTCTTGATCATTATGAAGATCATGTATAATTCCTGAGGAACTAAATATATATGAAAATAAAAAAAATTGTCCCTGAAGGATTGCAAACAATCAAATTTTTATCATTGTTTATGAAGGTTTGAGATATATATAGTTCTTGAAGAACTAAATATTTAATATCAAGCATCCTCGATGGATAGCAAAATCATGACATTCCTTGGTGTTGATAGATTTATGGTTGAAAATAAGATCTATTTTATCTTTGTATTATTATTTTTTTAAAAAAAGTATTGAAGAGTTACACGTTGAGAATGTAATGTAGTTCTCGAAGAAGTAATTTGTTTTTTTAGGATCCCTGAAGGATCGCTTAAATAAAGAATTTTCTTGTTCATTGTTTATGAAGATTTGGAATATAGCTCCTGAAGAACTAAAATTTAATATTAAATCATCCTGGAAGGATTGCAAAATTGTGATTTTACTTGCTTATTGTTCATAGAGGTTTGTGGAGTTCTTGACCACAATTCAAATATATAAGATCTATTTGATCGTAGTATAAATTCTATGAAATAATTAAAGAAAAAAATAAATTATTTATGCCTCTTGAATGTGCTCCTGAAGTAGCAAAATTGAGAAAATAATATCAAGAAAACTTTGAAAGATAAATCACATTTGTGATTGAACATAAGAGTAGTCATTGATTGAATAGATGAAGTCTCACATGATAAATTAAACTTTATTTCTAGATTGAATCATCTATAATAGTTGTTTCGTATAATTTGTGATCCACATATTTATTTATTTATTTATTTTTTGGGTAGAATGCTCCACATAATTATTTTTCTAATGAAATAGTAGGTATTGTGTTTATGAATTTAATATTATTGCTACTTTTGAAACGATTAAGATTTACAAACTATATTGTTTTGAAATGAGAATCTTGTTAGTTTACTGAATAACTATAAATCATATTTGTATTATGGATTCCTTCTAAAAAGTATGTCTATGCTATTTTGAGGTTTCGTTCAAGTATTGCTCCTAGAACTTGGACTCACTAAGGAGTATAATAATTTTATGTATATTTTGTTGGATATTGTTTGTAAATGAATAATTTCTTATGTAAAAGACTATACAAAATTGGATGAGTGGTAGAAAGAAACTAATTTTATTATTATATTTGGCACTGCAAAAATTATTAAAGGCTCCAGAAGAGTCAATATATTGTTATATGGAGGAATAGAATTACACATTGAGAATGCATTATATTCCTCTAGGTCTCATAGAAATTTATTATCCTTCTAAATAAATATCTTATTGAAATAAGAAATAAAGGAGATGTTGAATATCTCTACGAGACATGTTTTGGATAGAAATAAGTGTAGATAAAAAATCACATGTCTTCGTATGGATTGACTACACTTATATTAATGCAATTGAAGCATGTATTATTGTAAAATTGAAATTTACATATCATATTAAATTTATTTTTGGCAAGACCGGTTGAGTTATCCCGGATCTATTATGATGCGAAAATAGTTAAAAATTTATATGGACATGTATTGAAGAACCAGAAGATTCTTCAACCCATTAATGTTTGTGTGTTATTAGTTTCCAAAGTAAGTTGACAATCTGAGAAAATAAGTCTCTTATATATATTAGGTGATATTTGTGGATGAATACACCGATGATGTGAATCATTTTGATACCTTATAACTTGATTTAATACATCGACTAAATGATCACATATATGTTTATTGTCAACTCACAACCAAAAGTTTGTGAGATTGTTTTCTCAACAAATTTAATTAAGAGCTCAATTTTTTTGGAGTTTTCAGGAAGCATTTAATAAGTATCATTTCTCAATTTAAATTGATATTGAACATCGTGTAGTATATGTTCATAAAAAAAATGGTCTTGAAGGTCCATTCTTTAGACGTCTAAAGTTAATTGTATGAATGATACTTATAAGAATATAACTTCTAAATTCTACTTTGGGAACATGTAATCTTGTATGTTGAGATATTGATTCGCATCAAGCCAACACAGTATTATGTGTAAGTCCTCCCCTTAATTTATAATTTATTTTAGGTTGACAACAAAATATTTTTCATCTAAGTGAATTTTTGGATGTGTTGTGTATATCACAATTGCTCCAAAATAATGCACTAAGATAATTAGTACAAAATACACTTATTAACTCAAGGATTTTAAGTGGGTTGTGATCCACCTGACGAGTGTAAGAGAAGTTTTTAACTTCAAATGATATAAATCGGTTCTTCCCAAAATATTTTCCTCCCTCGCGCTTTCTAATTTTCAGTCTCGCGGTACCCACTCCCCAAAACCCTAAAACCTGCAATTTCAATCTCACTCTGTCTGATACCTAACCTCCCAATTTCATCTCTGAAAATTTCAATCTCACCCTCAACATGAATCTTGCCTCACACTGTCAATGTCATTATATTTACCCTTAAAACGCTATTTCTCATTTCTTCTACAACCTTCTACTCTTCATCTTTTTTTCCGCTTTCACTCTACTCTCTACTACTTCACTTCATCCTCTTTGTTCTTCAGCCATGGGTGGTAATTATCCATAACCGCTTCATTATTTTCCTTAATTTTTCATTAATTTTTCAATTATTCTAAGCTCGTCTTATTTTTCCCTTTGTTTTTGTTTCGAATTCTGGTGGATCAGCCAAGATCAAGATCGGAATCAACGGTAAATATTCTAGTTCCTTCGATTTCTCTTCATTTCTGCATAGATCGGATTTAAATTTTTTAATTTTTGTTTGTAACTGACAGGATTTGGAAGAATCGGACGTTTGGTTGCTAGAGTTGCTTTGAAGAGAGATGACGTTGAACTCGTTGCTGTTAACGATCCTTTCATCACCACTGATTACATGGTACAAAATTCTTTCGTTCGATTTTTATTTGTCTATTATTTTGTGAGTGTTGTTAAGCTTTTTTTTGATTTAGATCTGATTTATTTTCGTGAATTTTTTTGGTTTGGTTTGTGTGTAGACATACATGTTTAAGTATGACAGTGTTCATGGACAATGGAAAAACGATGAACTAACTGTTAAGGATTCTAAAACCCTTCTCTTCGGTGAGAAGCCAGTCACTGTCTTTGCACACAGGTATAAATATTGTTCCTCCTTTTAATATTCTAATGCTTCTGTGTATGTTTATTCAATTTCGGTGTGACATAAGAATATAACAAGTTTTGTTACTATTTAATTTAATTTAATTTAATTTGTGTAGTATAGTATTGTTCATCAATTAACTAATAGTTACTAATCTGTGTGTTTGATTCATATGTCTGTTTTTTGTGCTTTAGGAACCCAGAAGAGATCCCATGGGCCAGCACTGGTGCTGATATTATTGTTGAGTCCACCGGTGTTTTTACCGACAAGGACAAGGCTGCTGCTCATTTGAAGGTTTGTATTTCTTTGGCTACACTCTTTTGTTGTCGATTATTTGTTTACTAAAGTTTGAGCTATTATTTTCCCAATTGCTGCACATGTATGTTGATATTATTATGTGGTGTGTGTTTTGTTTATTTCTATTGCTTAACTTGCTCCATGATTTTCTTGTTTTTTTTATGCACACTGCCATATAATTTGCTTCTTTTAAAACATGCTTGTCATATCGATATTCAGATCAATGTTGCAATCAGTGTTCTTAAATAGCAGCTATAGTGGCGGTATCCGCTATAGTGTAGCAGGATTTGGACACACCACTATTTTCTGCGATACACAATTTAGTATAAAAAATGTTGTCGAATAGCTGCTATAGTGGCGTTCTATCACAACAATGGTTGCAATATCACACTGTTTCTAGCAGGCCACAACTTGCAATAACTTGCAATGTTTTATTATATCTTCTATTTACTCAATCTTATGGATGTTCTCATTGATTAGTTTTGTATAAAGTGTAGTGGGAATATTTATATTTTTGTTTGTTTGATCTAGGGTGGTGCCAAGAAGGTCATCATTTCCGCCCCTAGTAAGGATGCTCCCATGTTTGTTGTTGGTGTTAACGAGAAGGAATACAAGCCAGAGTTTGATATCATCTCCAATGCTAGCTGCACTACCATCCTATTTCAGTTCTTTTCTCAATCTCGCTTCGGTTTGTTTGGTTAATCTGAGAAACCCTTCGTTCTTTTCTCACGCTGCGACAAAACCTGCTTCTCTATTAGCCACACCGTCATGCCTCGACGATGGGTTTGGAAGAAACGACCCTGCTTCTTCACGTATTCCTTTCATTACTTGGCGATTCTTTTCCAGGTTCGTTGTGATTCTTCTAAGTTCTATTTTGTGAATCTCGTCTTTTTTACTTATTCATTGTTGCTTTGTGAATTTAATCTTGTCCTATTCATTGAATGTGTGTTGTCTTCAAAGTTCTAATTTTTTTTATATTAATATTGTTTTGTTAATTGAACCTGTGTAAGTTGTTGATTTCAGTTCTGCGTTCTCAGATTTGTGCAATTGGGTCGTTTGCACTTCTTAAGCTCCCCTCCTATACTTTCTCATGGTAAAGACTTTGTTTTCCTCATTCACTTGAAGCTATAGTTATTGGTTTAGAAAGAATAAGAAAATTACTTGAAATAGAAAGGGGATTTATACGATTTTTGTTGAATGTTGTTTTTGGATTGTTTTCTCATAAGGTTTTTGGGTTTATGATTCATGCTTATCATACGTTTTGTTAAGTTTTCTTGTAACTTTAATTGATGACCATATGCTAGAGCTTTTTGTTCGCACATTTTGCAGATGGGAAACAACTGTTTCATTGTGCTTATAAAAAAAACCGTTTCACTGTGATAACAGTAGAACCTGCTAAAACTACTGTTACTTAATCCCCACGTACATTGCTCTCCTTGTGTTTGTAGTCATGCCCATTAGAAATAATGGTGTTTTTCGTTGCTATCCACTATGACAAATGAGAAAATAATGCTCGGTAGTTAATAATTTATAAAATTATAGTAAAACATATGAGCTTATCCTCAGTATGTTCACACTCCCTTCAGAACACATTGCAACTAGCTTATAATTTAGTTATACTGATGAAAGTTTTTTTTTGTACAATATAGCATTTTTTTTGTACTGATGAAATGATTGAATTGTTATATTTGAAACTGGTATATTATATTGGGGTTCTGAATGAGGGTCATTATTGTAAATTTTTCCAGATCCTGTTTAAGAATGGGGTCAGGGGGTCACTTGGTCGTATTGAAAGAGATTTGTTGATGTGCCATTTGCCTAACTAAAATGAGTATTTTGAATTCTAACAAGGATCCGTAATTATTTTAATTTTTCTCATATATGAACTTCATCCTTCTATGGTCTTAATTGGGTCCAAGCCCATCAGTTTCTTCCTCCTTTTGATATTTTCTATCTATCTTCTGCTTGCATTTGATACACATTATTCAATTAGATTAACAATTCATACTAAAGACGGTGCTTTCATGCATTTTCGAACTTCATCACATGGTGCCTACGACCCGGCACTCGTTTTTTACTACCTTGAGGCCTACTAATAATACTATAATAGAATAAGGATGGTAATGTGACTGTTATTCGGTAGTTTATGTTTGAATTGGTTTGGAAAGACTTGGTTCTCTAATTCATATAGGTTATGATAGTTTCTAGGAGTTACTTTATGTTCTGCCAGCAATTTTTATTTTTAATTTTTCAAGTAACCAATGTTGTAGGAAGTTATTCCTAGAGTATTGTGATAATAAAACAAGTATAACTTTCATATATTCTATTCTTCATGTTCCCAAAACAATTCTTTGATACTTCAGTCTTTGATACTTCAGTCGTAGGATGACACTACTTTTAGGTCCTCCTGGTTCAGGAAAGACCACACTTCTTTTAGCCTTATCTGGAAAGCTTGATCCAAGTCTTAAGGTAAATAAAATCATACTATAATTCATTAGTAGCTCAAAGGCGGTAAACTTTATATTTAAAATTATCTAATTTCGATACCGAATGCTTAATTCGTACAGCTAACTGGGAGTGTGACTTACAATGGCCATGGACTGAATGAGTTTGTACCTCAAAGAACTGCTGCTTATATCAGCCAACATGATGTTCATATTGGAGAAATGACTTTGAGGGAAACCTTGGCTTTCTCAGCAAGATGACAAGGAGTTGGATCACGTTATGGTTAGTCTATTTTTACTACCTTGTTAATGTTTATTAAAATCTAATTTGAAATGTGTCTAAAGCTTAACTTGTTAATTATTTTTGGGATCCAAGAGACATGCTATCCGAGCTTTCTAGAAGAGAGAAGGCAGCAAATATCAAGCCTGACCCTGATATTGATGTCTACATGAAGGTATACATTAAATAGGCTATTATCAATCAATATTTGAATAAGTAATTGGATATACTATACTATCTTTGCATCTCTAATTTTATTTTGATACATTAAATAAGCCTGATCCATATTGCATTTTTGGATCTTATCATTTATTGTGTGTTGTTTTGGCTTTTTATTCTTGTTGAAAATCAGTGTAAACTGTGAACTTACAGAAAATTCATAGCAAACTTCTAAATACTCTAGCTTTTGTTTCAGCTCACCAAATGAAGATCTCATCTCAGAAACTTCAAATATAGCAGAATCTCTACTCTCATGTACTTCCATAAGCTCTCTTTTTAACATCTCAATTGACATAATTCCCATGTCTTTATTGAGAATCTGAGAAACTTCCTCAGATTCTGTTCTATTTGGTGAAAAACTCTCATTCTTACTCTTGTGCTTCTTCTTAAACTTAGGAAAAAGCCATGAAATCATCCCTTTACTTTTGTGTTGTGTTTGAAATGATGCATGAGAATCAGTGAGAGGAACAACAATATTAGAACTCCTATTGTTGTTCTTTCTTCTTTTCTTATAGAAAACAAGAAATCTAAGTTGAGTAGCATTTTGAAAAGATATATGATGCATTTCCCCATAAAAATTGGTACGCATTTGGCACTTACAAATTGTTGTGACCATGCAATATTAGAATTATGGTTTAAGAAAGTTACCAACAAATTTGGTGTTTTTGTGCTTATGATTCTGTTTTATACATTGAAAGCTAGTCATATTGAGTTTTACGTACAGGTTTATTCATAGTTAGAATGTATATAACTTATTGGCTTTTACTCTCATAGGACTTATGATTCATGTTTACTCTCAAATAACTAATTGAGTTGAAATACTAAAGTAATCGTCATTTCACCAAATAAACATGATTAACAATATTCTTTTTGACCTCGATAAAAAAAACTGCATATATATGAAAATTGAGTACCTAAAATAATCAGAAGAGAAAGTTTGGTTTTGATCTTGTGGGTAGATGAAGATTACTCCTCATTCCTCAATGTCGCTGGAAAAACTCAACATATTATATAACAAAATTGTAAGTATTCGAGGGCTTAACAATACCATTTGAGTTTTTCTTTTACTGTCTGATTTCTATCACAGGTGAACTCTATTTCTGACTTTAAAAGCAGTTTTGGTTGTGAGAAGAGACATAGTTTTTCTATCTCAGGTGAACTTTATGTAGTTAGTTAACTAGTGACTTTTTGTTTTGGAAAGGAATTTGGTGTGTAATGAAGTTACTATCAATAAGCAAAATAATAAGATGAAACACAATAAAGCATTCTAAAATATTACTGTGACTGATAAGCATATAGGACGCCCAAAAAAATGATCATGTTCTCACAATGCAGGTGTTGTTATTTTCACATCCCATTAATATGAATTTTGTTTGCTGCGTATAAGGCCAAATTAAATGTGAGGTTTTCTATCCTTGTATTAGTAGAAGTTTATATGCATGAAATATAACTATGGTTTCATATCTATCTTCAGGTAACTAGACAATCACAAATGGAATGTTCAATTGAGAAAGCTTTGAAAGATTCTGGCTTGGGAAACCGAGATGTAACGCCATTTATGAACGCTCCATGACAGCAGCTTTGGTTTAGGAGGTATAGCAGCTTCTGAACGCTCCCTGACATCAGCTTTGGTTCTGGTAGGAAGCACTTCTACAGTCTTCTGATAGTGCTTCTGCAGCTTCTGATAGTGCTCTGCAGCCCTGTTGTAGAAGTGATTGTAAGTTTTTTTTAGGTAAGAAGTGATTGTAGAACTGATTGTAAGTTGTAACTTGATAGTATGTCATTTTGACTGATATGCTGTTATGAATAGTGATTCAAATTTTGTTACCATAAATTAAATGAGCAATGAAGTATATACATACATATATTTTGATTTCTTTGAATATTGAGTAATTGGTTTGGGTGAATGGTATAATAGTTCATAGTTAGGGAGAATTATTCTAGTTAGGTCATTTCAAGAATTTATTTATTGACAAATTTCAAGAATTTATTCTAAAAATTGTTCATAGTAATCAATTTCAAATTCCAATGATTTTGGCTATATATTTTATTATATTTATAGAGTAAACTAATTTTAATGGTAATTTTATGAATTATGTATTTTTAGAATTTATAATAGAATGGAAAATATTAAAAAAAATGAATTATGTATTTTTATTATACTTTTTTTAAGAATAAATAGAAGCTTTTAAATGGGATGAACCGACTTAATAAAAGATTTAAAATCGGTTGAACGATCTAAATTATGTTTATTAAATGGGATAAGTGACCGACTTAAAAACCTCACTATTTTTTTGACCCTTTTTAACATTTTTTAACTGGGTTAACCCGATTTAATTAGAAGCTTTTAAATCGGGTGAACCGACTTAATAAAAGACTTTAGATCGGTTGAACCGATCTAAATTATGTTTATTAAATGGGATGAGTGACCGACTTAAAAACCTGACTATTTTTTGACCCTTTTTAACCTTTTTTAAATGGGTTAACCCGATTTAATTAGAAGCTTTTAAATCGGGTAAGGGGGAAGACTTAAAATCAAAACAGTTTTTTAAGTCGGCCACCTATAAATCGGACCTAGAACCGATTTAAAAAGTCATTTTCACCCGATTTAAAAAGTGTTTTCTGCACTAGGAATATTGAAAGAATATTGGGAAAGTATATTTGATATGAATCCCCTACTATTATAAATTGTATTGAGCCAACTTCAGTAGGCCGATTATCGATTGATGGATTAGTTTTCCCAATATTAGAGGGAGGGAATAAGCAGCTGAAAATGTGAACCCGAAGTTCAATTGAATTATTTGAAAGGAAATATTATTATCTCATCTTGATCCCCAAAATACCACTCATTTGCAAAGTTAAATAAATAAAATAGCAGCTGCTAATGCTCCAAACGAAATAGATGTCTCTGTAGGATAATCTAATATTGCAAATGAGTCTCAATCATGCATTAAGCATGATAAACCAATCGGTTCCAAATATAAAAATCCTCCAATAAGAAAAGGAGCCAAAATGAAAGATAACTCAAATGAGGATATAGAAACTCTAAAAGAGTCGTCTAACATAATGGATTTTTCAGTTCCAAAAGAACTCATCAGGTACCTGAAATTTATGAAATATCGATAAATTATGTCATGAATGAAATATCTCAATGAACTGAGATGGAACCGAAATGAAGTCAATGTTGACGTGCTTTTGCATATAATATAGCTCTATATGTGATAACTAAATAATGAGGATCATGGATTAAAGTCTATTAAGGAAAATATAGGTAAAGAAAATATCTACAATTGGAAAGAGACAATTTCAGCGAAATCAAACTCAGAATTTTTTGTTGACATGAAGTACGCACACTTGAAGTTGTGAAGTTAACTGAATATATATATATATATATATATATATATATATATATATATATATATATATATATATATATATATGATTTTTCGCGCGAAAAGAGAATTAGAATGGTATAATATATTTTGATATGTTCACTGGAAGTGAATTGGTAAATGTCTACCGTTTATTTTTTAGAGACATATATATTTTTTAAGAGACATATTCACCTGAAGTGAATTCAAGATCTTTTTCATACTTGATTAAGTTCAGTAGCATATGAAAGACTCAAATTATATTAAAGCTGTGTTACAATTTATTTGTATGGCTCACTTGATAGTGATGATTGCATGAAACTCCCTTAAAAATTTCATTTGCATAAGACATACTATATCAAAACTATTGAAAAGATGATATCATTTGTCCATTTTAAGGATTTGGAAATGAAATTGTTATAATTGAATTTATGATAATGGTATAAATATTATTAGAACTCCGGAAGAGATTCTAAAATCGATTGGTTGTAGAAAGATTTGAAATTAAATATGTTGCATGCACAAAGTTTGTCTGGATTTGTAAATTCATTATTTAAATGAGATTGTGTGCGTCAAGAAACTTATATATAAAATATATTAAAATAATTTGATATGGACAAATCTAGTTGATTGTGTACTAGAATGATTGTGATGTCACTTGATGTTAGTATATATATCATGTCCTCAAGAAAATGATGAACAACTTGAATTGGTCCTGAAGTACCATATCTTAGTTCAAACGAGGAAATTAACATATTTTGTTAATTTTGACTAAAGCATATTTTGTTAATTATATGTATCGTGGTATTTTGTTTTTGTCAATATTAGTAAATACATATATCGAAACAAAGTCAAACATACATTTTGTATCTTAAAGAAACAACATAATCAAGGAAGTGGAGAATGATCTTTTATTAAGGATGATAATTTTACAAATACAAGAAACTTTTGGATTTCTTAAAGGTGCTCTTGCAACAACTCAATATGAAGAAACTTCTCAAGCACCGCTAATATGAAGAAGACTATGAAGATAAGCCAGATCTTTCAACAAAGTCGCTGTAAGTAAAACTTTTGAGTAACCAGAACAAATATTATTTGATTTTCTTCCTGTCATATATGATTGTCTTTACGAGGGGGAGACATAAATGTGTTATGCACTCTTTTTCCCTTAACAACGGTTTTATCTCATTTGGTTTTCTTGGTAAGGTTTTTAATGAGGCAAATTATCACACACAAAAGGGATATTGTACTCTTTTTCCTTCACTAGAATTTTTTTTCCACTGGGTTTTTCTCTAGTAAGGTTTTAATGAGGCATATCCTGATGGACATCCAAGGGGGAGTGTTATGAATAATAATAATTTAGTGGATGTCCATCCTTAGTCTTCCACCTTCCTATAAATCCCATTAGTGAATGGATGGATAATGGTCCTTAATTACTTTTGAACATTCATTTGCTCATTTTGTGTCCTATAAATTGGACTCATATTTTAGTGTAATGATACACTTGTGAAGTAATGCAATATACTCTATTGTTCTCTCATGTTCCATTTCTCTCTATTCTTCTATACTTTATAATATCTTACAATATTTTTGATTAATTTCATGTAACATCCCGCCTAAGACTCGAATAATTATTAATATTGAGACGATGTATCGGAGATGTTCTAAGCAAAGGACAATTTGGTAAATTGTCAGTTAATGGGTTATTTATATGACAAGAGTAATATTCCGCTTAAATGTGATGGTTAACAGAGTTAGAAACTTATGAAACAAGCAAGGCGTTTTTGTAATTAAGAGGAATGGCAATCTTGTAATTATTTTGAAAAGGAAAGATTATTAGAATGGGAGCAAGATATTTATCTTGCTATTCCCCCATTCTTTCTTCTCTCCCAATCAGCCCTCTTCCTCTCCTTTCCTCCCTACTCTCACGCCTCCTCTCCCTCATCTCCCTCTCCATCAATTCAATCTCTTAAAGGAAAATCTAGTGAAGAATCTTGCAAGGCAAGCTTGGTAGGAAGCTTAGTACAAGAGAAAGGAAAGAAGAACAAGAAAGTGTCAAGAGAGGAGCTAGAGCTTTGGTTCTCAAGCTTGGGGTATGGCAAGGAGCAAAGCTAGCATCAAGGTGAGTTCCCTAGGGGTTATAGAACCCACCTTTTGAGTATTTCATGAGTTTTAGCATTATGAATAAGTTATGATCATTTGAACCCTAATTCCATTTTGATAGCAATTCTTGATCATTGTATGTTGTATCCTGTTGATAAGCCTTTGAAATTACCATTTAAACTGTTATGTTGTTGGGCATGATTGGATAGACCAAAATTGGTGGAAAACATGTTTTAAACTTGCCCTATGCTGCCCAACTGCAGGTAAAATCGTGTCACGATTTTACCAGCGTGTCACGATTTTACAGGCAGAAACCAACACGATTTCTGGGTATGAAATCGTGACACGATTGCCAAATCGTGTCACGATTGCCCAATCGTGTCACGATTTGACAGCTTACAGGGGACATTTTGTTTTTCATCTTTTCTTGCACCGTTTCGGCTATCCAATACTGCTCCGAACTTAAGGATCGACATGTAATGATTAAGCATTGCTGAAGAGCATATCAAGACCTATCCTTAAGATGTTTAAATCAACATTATAGAGTGAGGATGATAGGCATAAGATTATTAGAATGGATGACTTAATCCTCAAGACATTATATAGAAATATAAGAACTAGTTTTGGGATTTTCCCTTACTAAGCAGTTTATCAGACACAGTTAAGTATAAGCAAGCTCAAGAGTGATATAGACTTCAAGTTTAGAACCTAATATAGGTTAAGAGTTCAAGTATTAGTAAGAATAAGCCGTGGCCTTCGATGTTCACGCCAGTGGGACACGAATGGTCCACGCGAAGTTAAGATTAAGATTATTACCTTAAGTCGTGACTTTCATCGTTCACGCCAGTGGAACATGGAAGGTTCATGCATAAGTTTAAAGAATATTATTCGCGTCTTCCGTTGTTCACGCCAGTGGGACACGGGAGGTATACGCATCAGTTAAGATTAATATTAAGCCATGACTTTCGTTGTTCACGCCAGTGGGGCACGAAAGGTTCATGTATAAGTTAAGAATAATAAGAAAGTATATTAATTCGCGTCTTCCGTCGTTCACGCCAGTGGGACACGGGGGGGTATACGCGTAAGATAAGTCGTGTCTTCTGCTGTTCACGCCAGTGGGACACAGGAGGTTCACGCCAGTGGGACGTGTTATTCCGCAAGGATGACCGCACGACGACAAGAGGAGTCCGGTGTTAGCCTGATATGATAGGAATTTTCACCGGTTATCAGGGGAATGTGCTTCGGGGTTACTCCACCCGGGGGCATTCCGTAAAATGAACCCAGATAATATTGTTTGTTCAACGCTAACAGCTAACATAAGACATTTATCAGTTAATTATTTTATTATGTTATCAGACAGAGAATAGTATCAGACAAGTATCAGATAATCAGTTATCAGGCGGTGATCCTAGATTCCCCTCGATCACCCAGTTATCAGGATGTAGTCCAGTTTACGACTATACAGTTATCAGGATCAGTCAGATAGCACACTATGGGTAAGGTTAAGACTTGGCGATCATAGGTATCCCCAAGATTGCCGAGGTAGGCACGGCGACCCTAGGTTCCCCGAGGTTGCCAACAGTAGGTAGGGTAGGAGCTCACTGAGACATTATGTCTCATCCCTATCCTTCTGGTGCAGGTTTGCAGGTAAGCTAGTGATGTTCATGAAGATTTTCACCAGGAAGACGCTGGATGGAGTGCAGTTGCTCGTCGCGGAGAAGCTCAGAAGGTTATCAGGATATGTTTATGTATTTATAGATGATGTTTGGATAAATGTATGAACGAGACAACTTGTACTCATTCAGATGTATTTATTATTATTATTGAAAATTTTAATGTACCCAGTATCAGATTAATACACATGCTAAATATTCTAGATAAATTAGTATGGGTGTTACAATTGGTATCAGAGCAGGTCGATTCAGACCGTGCCTTGGGTCATTAAAGTTTCAATAAAAGTAGTGGGACCATTGGGTTCCGGATATTGTTCTAAAGGTCACATCTAGTTGAGCCTGATCAACTCAATCTAGTATATGACAGTTAGGATAAATGTCTGAGAGCTGAATGTGACCAAGGAGGAATGAAGTGTATGAAGGGCGAAGATTAAGGTGACAGAATTCTAAGACGGATTTAGTGAAGAAGTAATCAACGCCAAATGGTGGCCATCAAACTGTAAAGAGACGAAGCCTGATAGTGGCAAGGTCTTAGAGACATAAGGATTAAGGAATCATGGAATGCTCTAGGAAATGACGTGGAACCTTGACGGAAACGGTAGCTTGAGAAGTTAAAGTGAAGTGTGGACTAAGTAATAATTCTAAGTACAGAGTTGAAGGAACGAATTTGAATCGGATGAGATCTTAATGTCCGGACAGTCAAGAGAATTAATTATGGACTAAATGAGTTATTTGAATGGATGAAACTATCCACTCAAGTATGGTTATTGAGTATGAATCACAAGTAATTTGACTCCATCCGATCAGCCACGTCTACTGAACCAGATTTGTGATATAAGGAGAGGAGATGATATGCAGCCTAAGACCTAAGATGGATGAAGAAGTGGAAACAATAAGACTCGTTGCAAGTCAAAGCGTGAATCAAACTTTTGGATGTATCCTAATGGTAAGAAGATTAGAAGTAATAGAAGCTAGGCTGGAATTATTATGTTGATGGACGAATTAAGTTGAACACTCTTGATTAGACGAACAATAGTGAATTTTCTCGATTGATCGAAGAAGGCAAGTTTAAGATTTAAGTAGACCAGTTTGGAAGGGTGATCGGAATTTCAGCCGAGAAACTATGTTGAGATTTTAATATACGAAGGATCGTCTTGAATATGAAAAGTTAAGTTTAAGGTTAAGGTAAAGGCGTTATATGTTTTCAACTGAAGAGTTTTCTTCCGCGAATATTCTAGAAGTGTAAAGAGGTCACCCCGTGTAGATAAGTCTTGAGGGCGGTAATAAAGTATAGACTTCTGGCTGTTCAACTATATGCAAAAGTTTAAGATCGTTTGAGCGGACACTCGAAGAGACGTAACTTATGTCTGGGCGTTCAAGAGAACCGGTAAGAGATTGAATCTGTTTTTAGACGGGTTGTTTCCGAAAGAATTTGAAGAGCAACTTAAGGGGCATGATAGAGTTATGGAGACCGTAGTTGTCTCGGAAAGATTATGGAATGAAATCCTTACAGGTAAAGATAAAATGTTTAGTAACGGGACTCAAACCCTCAGTAAATTCAGTGTACGAAAGTTGTGATTCTTCAGAAGTCATAGAATGTTTGGAAATTTGCCACAAGTGAATGTGAGTGAATTTAAGTTAACTCAAGCATGCTTTTAATCAGGTTTCCTCAATGTTTAATGATTATATATGATGAGCTGACCATGAGAAAGTCATAGAATTCAGAATAAGGAAAGTAAGCATATGGCTCATGCCGGGAAGGAAACACAAAGTCCGGAGATGACCATCCGTAAGTTAAGCAGATGATTTTGCTATGATATCTATAAGTTATTAAGCAAAAGGATTCGTCAAGGAAATTTTATTTATCAATAGTAGTGTATTGCTCCAATTCTAACTCGAGTTGTTAAGAATCAGAGTGGCGCAGCGGAGTGGTGATCCAAGAATGATGTAATGAACAACGCTAAGCTGAGGCTTAAGGTATGAGAAGATGTTAAGTATTTAATTCCTATTATATGGGATAGTAGTAAGTATAAGCGATTTGAACGTATCATGAGTTCTAAGGGAAAGTTATGGAAGTTGAGTTGATGAATGCTTTAAACCTCTAAATCCATGAGGAATGAAATATTTGAATTTAAGGCTTTAACCAGATACGACAATGCAGTAGCAAGCGAGTTTAATTCCATGCTGTAACCATGTCATGTTAACCTATATTAACCGAAGATTTCGGAAGTCTCGAACTCAATGTTCACCAGTAAAGGGCTACGTAATGTCGGGTTATGACTATAGGATTAAAGACTGAGTGTGCTTTTTGGGTAGTAATCGAGTAGAGTTTTCTGTTGAAAATAAGGATTTTGAAATCGACGTCCAGAACGAGGAATAAGTTTGTGAAATCAGTGAATTGTGACCATAGATTTACATTATAGGTGGTTGTATACTTAAGAATAAACATGAGTAACATTGGCGGGGCAAACCTGGCAAGCCAGTTGAAAGGCAAATCCCGGATGTTACGAAATGAGTTAAGAGTAAGAAAAGATTCCCAATTGATGTGTAGTGTCTTAAATATGTTAAGATTAAGAATGATGTCCCGTAGTTGGACAAAGATGAGGTAATGTATAGTGTACACGTGCTCGCTTATGTATGTAAGTTATATGCTATGAAATATATTGTATAATGATATGTGAGATGACTTAAGCCACTCATCACTTGGACTAAACCCCTATGAGTTTGGAAATTATCGATGTAGAAACATTATGTTACGACAAGAAAGCGAAACTAAGTTGTGACAAGAATGATGGGAGATTGGCAAACTCCTAGTATGAAGGATGATTTCTAAGTTATCAAGATGAGTAATGTCATAGATCAATCGTAGCAGGGCGCGAGTAATCAGTAAATTTTCGCGAGCTCTTGAGGAATTCCGTAGTGGAAGTAATGATTAAGACTATGGAAAGTAACTCACCAGGATACCAGAAGAAAAAAAAAGGTAGGTACTATAATGATGCCTCCTCCTTGTACTTGCATACTGGAGGTAGTGCGGTAATTTTACTCTCAATAAAGAATGGTATGTTTATGGTAAAACCATAAATGTAGGATGCCGATACATAAGGCAAAGGTTGAATAAAAAAATTCAATGGGATCGTCGAGGATAATAAGAAAGTTCAATGTCGTTAAAGTAAGATTACGCGGACTATGACGAGATTATAAGAATTCAGCACAAGTGTTAGGATTGGATAACTCTAGTTTGGGTTACAAGAAGTGTATGAACAAGGATATAGTCAACAAGTTGGATGCGATGGTTCGAATAGCCTCATATTCTGCTACGCAAGTATCGTGTGATGCACATCAAGTAATCCAGTCAACGAAAAGATTGTCGGATACATTCGACTTATAGAGTTGAAATCTAAGGAATTCCGATAAGATGAACTGGAGTCTTGGCTAATGAAGGAAGTAATACGGGAGATTAATTCATATATGATAGTGAATTCTAAATTTCGAGGACGAAATTTCTTTAAGGGGGGTAGATTGTAACATCCCGCCTAAGACTCGAATAATTATTAATATTGAGACGATGTATCGGAGATGTTCTAAGCAAAGGACAATTTGGTAAATTGTCAGTTAATGGGTTATTTATATGACAAGAGTAATATTCCGCTTAAATGTGATGGTTAACAGAGTTAGAAACTTATGAAACAAGCAAGGCGTTTTTGTAATTAAGAGGAATGGCAATCTTGTAATTATTTTGAAAAGGAAAGATTATTAGAATGGGAGCAAGATATTTATCTTGCTATTCCCCCATTCTTTCTTCTCTCCCAATCAGCCCTCTTCCTCTCCTTTCCTCCCTACTCTCACGCCTCCTCTCCCTCATCTCCCTCTCCATCAATTCAATCTCTTAAAGGAAAATCTAGTGAAGAATCTTGCAAGGCAAGCTTGGTAGGAAGCTTAGTACAAGAGAAAGGAAAGAAGAACAAGAAAGTGTCAAGAGAGGAGCTAGAGCTTTGGTTCTCAAGCTTGGGGTATGGCAAGGAGCAAAGCTNAGCATCAAGGTGAGTTCCCTAGGGGTTATAGAACCCACCTTTTGAGTATTTCATGAGTTTTAGCATTATGAATAAGTTATGATCATTTGAACCCTAATTCCATTTTGATAGCAATTCTTGATCATTGTATGTTGTATCCTGTTGATAAGCCTTTGAAATTACCATTTAAACTGTTATGTTGTTGGGCATGATTGGATAGACCAAAATTGGTGGAAAACATGTTTTAAACTTGCCCTATGCTGCCCAACTGCAGGTAAAATCGTGTCACGATTTTACCAGCGTGTCACGATTTTACAGGCAGAAACCAACACGATTTCTGGGTATGAAATCGTGACACGATTGCCAAATCGTGTCACGATTGCCCAATCGTGTCACGATTTGACAGCTTACAGGGGACATTTTGTTTTTCATCTTTTCTTGCACCGTTTCGGCTATCCAATACTGCTCCGAACTTAAGGATCGACATGTAATGATTAAGCATTGCTGAAGAGCATATCAAGACCTATCCTTAAGATGTTTAAATCAACATTATAGAGTGAGGATGATAGGCATAAGATTATTAGAATGGATGACTTAATCCTCAAGACATTATATAGAAATATAAGAACTAGTTTTGGGATTTTCCCTTACTAAGCAGTTTATCAGACACAGTTAAGTATAAGCAAGCTCAAGAGTGATATAGACTTCAAGTTTAGAACCTAATATAGGTTAAGAGTTCAAGTATTAGTAAGAATAAGCCGTGGCCTTCGATGTTCACGCCAGTGGGACACGAATGGTCCACGCGAAGTTAAGATTAAGATTATTACCTTAAGTCGTGACTTTCATCGTTCACGCCAGTGGAACATGGAAGGTTCATGCATAAGTTTAAAGAATATTATTCGCGTCTTCCGTTGTTCACGCCAGTGGGACACGGGAGGTATACGCATCAGTTAAGATTAATATTAAGCCATGACTTTCGTTGTTCACGCCAGTGGGGCACGAAAGGTTCATGTATAAGTTAAGAATAATAAGAAAGTATATTAATTCGCGTCTTCCGTCGTTCACGCCAGTGGGACACGGGGGGGTATACGCGTAAGATAAGTCGTGTCTTCTGCTGTTCACGCCAGTGGGACACAGGAGGTTCACGCCAGTGGGACGTGTTATTCCGCAAGGATGACCGCACGACGACAAGAGGAGTCCGGTGTTAGCCTGATATGATAGGAATTTTCACCGGTTATCAGGGGAATGTGCTTCGGGGTTACTCCACCCGGGGGCATTCCGTAAAATGAACCCAGATAATATTGTTTGTTCAACGCTAACAGCTAACATAAGACATTTATCAGTTAATTATTTTATTATGTTATCAGACAGAGAATAGTATCAGACAAGTATCAGATAATCAGTTATCAGGCGGTGATCCTAGATTCCCCTCGATCACCCAGTTATCAGGATGTAGTCCAGTTTACGACTATACAGTTATCAGGATCAGTCAGATAGCACACTATGGGTAAGGTTAAGACTTGGCGATCATAGGTATCCCCAAGATTGCCGAGGTAGGCACGGCGACCCTAGGTTCCCCGAGGTTGCCAACAGTAGGTAGGGTAGGAGCTCACTGAGACATTATGTCTCATCCCTATCCTTCTGGTGCAGGTTTGCAGGTAAGCTAGTGATGTTCATGAAGATTTTCACCAGGAAGACGCTGGATGGAGTGCAGTTGCTCGTCGCGGAGAAGCTCAGAAGGTTATCAGGATATGTTTATGTATTTATAGATGATGTTTGGATAAATGTATGAACGAGACAACTTGTACTCATTCAGATGTATTTATTATTATTATTGAAAATTTTAATGTACCCAGTATCAGATTAATACACATGCTAAATATTCTAGATAAATTAGTATGGGTGTTACATTTCATAACAATTATGAATATGATAAGAATATGATAGAGACATATAGCGATCCTAGTTTTCCCTTGATCGCTAAGATATGTAGAGACTGACGGCGATCCTAGGATCCCCGAGATTGCCTGAAGCTTAGGGTAGGTGGAACTCACTGAGACGCCCGTCTCACCCCAATCCCTTTAATTTAGTTTCAGGTAAGCAGGTGGTTCGCAAAAAGGAGTTTCGTGATGAAGTTCATCAGGGAGACGCTGAATGGAGTGCAGCTGCTCGTCATGTACCAATCCAGGATTTTCATTACTATTTGTATATATATACGTACATTAGTGGGACTTTTTTAGGTGTATAAACGAGCAAGCTTGTATTCATTCAGTTGTATATTATTGTTATTGAAAATTTTAATGTATCCAGTATCAGATTTAATACGCATGCTAAATATTCTAGATAAATTTAGTATGGGTGTTACAATTGGTATCAAAGCAGGTCGATTCAGACCGTGCCTTGGGTCATTAAAAAATTCAGTAAACGTAGTGGGACCATTGGGTTCCGGATATTGTTCTAAATGTCACATCTAGTTGAGCTTGATCAACTCAATCTAGTATATGACAGTTAGGACAAATGTCTGAGAGCTGAATGGGATCGTGGAGGAATGAAGCATATGAAGAGTGAAGATTAAGGTGTCAGTTTTTAAGACGGAAATTGGCGAAGAAGTATTCAGTGCCAAATGGTGGTCATCAAACCGTAAAGTAACAAAGTCTGTTGACAGCGAAGTTTCTGAAATATTAGAGATATGAAAGAACGAGGTGAAGTACCTCAATATCAATGGACGCGTCGTTGGGCGATGCCTCGTCTGTGTAGACATTAGAAGTAAGGAATTATGGAATACTCTAAGGAATGACTTGGAACCTTAATGAGAACCGTAGTTGAGAAGTGAAGGTGAAGTGTAGACTAAAGTAACAATTCCGGGTATAAAGTTAAAGGATTGCAGTACCAGACCCAGAGACTCGGGATGAGGAATTATCGGTCGATTAATGGAACCTCTAGACTCCCAGCAAGGATAGAGTATGTAAGAATCGAAGGACTCGCATGCTTGAACTGGACAAGATATTATATCCAACGGTTAAGAGAATTAGTTATGGATTAAGTGAATTATTAGACAAATGAAGCTAACCCTCAATTGTGGTCATTGAGCGTGAAGCGCAAACAAGTTTAACCCCGTCAGATCAGCCACATCTCCCGAACCTTAAGTGCCAGATACATGAATTAAGAAGGAAAGATGATATGTAACCTAAGAACCGAGATGGATGAGTAAGTAGTAGTGATAAGACCTGTTGCGTATCAAAGTGTGATTCAGATGTGTTCTTATTGGCAAGAAGACTGGAAATGAGATAAGTTCAACTGGAATTTTACACAGTGAAAAGAGGATCAGACTACCTTCCTTCGACATGAGTCATTGTGATGTTTTGGAAGAGAAATGCAAGCTTGGCAACAAGTGAAGGAGACCCCAGAAATGGCAAGAGATGAGACGTAAAATTTTTCAGCAAAATCGGGAAATGGAGATTGAATAATAAGTTTATGGAATTTAGTGAACTGATGGATGAACAATATCGAACTTCCTTGATTGGATGTAGAAGGCAAGTTTGAGATAACATAGGACTAAAGTAGACCATTATATTGAGGATTAATCGGAATTTTAGCCGGTGATTATTTTGAGGCTTTATTATCAGACAGGTCGTCGCTAGCACACAAGTTAAGGTCATGGTTAATGTTAAGAAGTTTATGTTTTCGATTGATGGGTTTCCTTATGTAATTATTTTGGAAAGCCGAAAGCGATCACCTTGCCTTGACATATTTTTCAAAGGTGGTAGAACGTACAGGCCTTGGATTGTTCAAAACCATATGAAGAAGACAATAGTCGAAAGACCTATGGAAATTGCTTAGTATAAAAGGAGAATCATTCATATAATAAGACCAGATTTTGGGTTGTGAATGCAGTAACGAGTTACTGGAGGACTCCAATAGGTAATGATAAGGTGTTGAAGTTTAAGATCATTTAGTCGGGTACTTGAAGAGACATAACCTATGATTGGGATTACAAGAATGAATCTATTTTAGACGGATTGTTCTCGGAGAAACTCGAGGAGTAACCTAATGGACATGATAGAGTTATGGAGACCGAAGTTGTCTCGGAAAAGATTATGAGTATGAAATACTTTTGGATAAGAATCGAATGAATGGGAACGAGACTCGAGCCATCAATGGATTTAGTATACGAAAGATGCGAATCTAGAAGAGTATTCAAGAAATCAATTCGCGAGAGCAAGTATATTGTTTACGTTTAAAGGAAAACACTTGGATAAATATGTAGTCTAAATTCCAAGTGAAGCAACGAGCCGTAAGATGGTTCTATTATGGTAACTACAAAGTTATAAAGGAGTAAGATTGGCCAAGAGATTGTATATGGAAATGGTGGAGTATTACTCCGATCCCAAGCGAGTTATTTAAATCAGAGTTGCGCAGCGGAGAAGCAAACCAAAAAAAAGAAGAGTTAACAGACAATTCGAAGCTGAGGCTTAGGGAACTAGAATGCTTGTGAAGTTCTTGCCAGATGAATCGCAGTGAAGGTGTTAAGTGTTTAATTTTTATAACATGGAATAACAGTAAGCAGTGACGGCTTGAGCATATCATAAGTTCTAACGGGAAATCTTAGAAGTTAAGCTGAGGAATACTTCAAACCTCGAAACTCTTGGGTAATGGAGATCGAAGTAGTTTAAGAGTAGGTGGTAAGAATATGGAAGATGTGTTCCTACCACGTTAAGTCTAAAGCGATTAAGGTCACTGCTAGTATGGTAATCTAGTTATTCAGCTCAGTAACTTTAAAAGGGGCTTTAAGAGTAAGTGTAGCCAAAAGAGAATTATGCATGAGTCAACAACAGTAAAGGTTGCACTTGCAAGATGATATCTTTGGACCTGAAGCATTGATCAGGGATGATAAATGTAGTAGTATATGAGTTTATTTCACATTATACCCATGTTATATCAACATGTCGCATGTACCAGATTATGTTTAGTAATGTATACTTATCAGGCAGTGATTATGCTACTTAGACAGTAGTGTATCATATTTTCAGTTATGTAACATGTATTAGTAACCGTAGTATGCGGTCATTAATGTTTAAGTGAAAAGGTACTAATCAGAACAGGTTTGTCGATACCGAACACGTTTTAGCTAAAGAGTTCGGAAATGCTTAACTCGATGTTTAGAAATGAGAAATAAGTTTTTATACCGACAAAATGTAACCGTAATTTATGTTATGGGATAATGTATACTCAGGGAATAAACGTGAGTTAAGAATAAGAAGAAGGTCGCCAGTTGATGTGGTATTGCCTCAATTATATTTTGATTAAGTATGATGTCCTGTTAGTCGGACGAAGACGATGTGATGTACTGTGTACCCATTAGTAGTGTACACGTACTCGAACATGTAGGTAACTTATGTGCTATGAATTGTACAATATGATGATATGTGAGACGGTGTATACCATTCATCACTTGGACTAAGTTCCTATAAGGTTTGGATATATCGGTATAGAAATATTAACGCTACGATAAGAATTTGAGAATAAGTTGTGATACAAATGATAGAAGATTATCAAACTCTTAGTATGAAGAATGATTTCTAATTTATTAAGATAAGGGACATTGAAGACTAATTGAAGCAGAGCACGGGTAATCTGTAAAGTTCCGCGAACTCTTGAGAATTTCATAGTGGAGGTAATGGTTATATTTGTGGTAAGTAGAACACCAGATGTCCGAAAGAAAGGAGCAGATACTAGAAGTGATGCCTTCTACTTGTATTTAGGAAGTGGAAGTAGTTGCAATAAATCCTTACTTCTGTTTAAGAATACCCGATATCAGATGCTTTTCAGGGTAGGGATGATTCTATACGAAGTATGATATAATTAGACATGTAAGACGCCGTCATACGAGACGAAAGATAAAGATAAGAATTCATTGGAATTAAGTTGTAATGCGATAGAGTTTACTAGGTGGTTCGCAAACAGGAGTTTCGTGATGAAGTTCATCAGGGAGACGCTGAGTGGAGTGCAGCTGCTCGTCATGTACCAGTCCAGGATTTTCATTAGTATTTGTATATATATTATATACGTACATTAGTGGGACTTTACTAGGTGTATAAACGAGCAAGCTTGTATTCATTCAGTTGTATATTATTGTTATTGAAAATTTTAACGTATCCAGTATCAGATTTAATACGCATGTTAAATATTCTAGATAAATTTAGTATGAGAGATACACTAAAAGTTACAATTAAATAACTTAAAAGACCTAAGTGTTACGAAAAATACTTAAATGACTAACTTGTTACAATTAAATAATTTAAAATATCTAAGTGATATGAAAAAACCTAAAAAACCAACTTGTTATAATTAAATAATTTAATTCACCCCTTTGTTTTACATCCTTCTCTAAATAGACAATCCGATTTAAAACGACATTTTTTTGTTTTACATCCTTCTCTAAATAGACAATCCGATTTAAAACGACATTTTTTTTCTATTTTTATTTCAATATTTTATCTCTCTCTAACTTCGATTACTTTTCAATTTATAAAACTAAAGTGGTATGTTACACTTTTTCGAGTTTGTGCAAAAAAAAAAAATCTTCCGTTGGTCACATAATGTTAGAAATTATTATTAAATTACAATAATTACCGACAATCCCCTCAAAAAGTTATAATTACCAAGAAAAATAAAAAAAATTGTATCCGTTCATCACATACTTTTTAAATAGAGACATTCCTACCAATTATATTAAAAACTCTATACTGCAAGTCTATCTACTATTAACAATTAATAATTCTACAAAAATTGCCCGTGCGTGCACGCGTAGAGGTCTAGTATGAATTAAATCTAAAAGTAATGATAAAAACTAAAGAAGAAAAATCTAGACACATTAGGTAAAAACTTATTTATATATTTTCTATATATTCTCAATTTAAAGTCAATGGATTATATAATAGTTAATAAATTTTTTTTTTTTGACAAGGATAATTAATAAAATATAAATGTGTGATTTTACTAAAATAATAATCTATTTGTATTTTATAATCTTCTATACTATATATAAAGAAAATAACATGTTTTGCCTATTTTAGGCTGACTTTTTCTCTTTTCAAAATTACCTTCAACTTTTAATACAAATAACACATATAACAAATAGATAAGAATAAATTCAAATATTAAAATGAAAGTGTAAAACGCGATATGATTATATATATGTCCTTTTTTTTGCTGAATCCTTTAACAAGTGTAACAAACTAGATGTGTATATCTATACTTACTTTTTCATTATCCCAATTATCCCCTTAAACAATTTTTTCTATAATAAAGATTGTTGTTGATGTCATTAAAAAAAAGAATTTAGATTATATTTTTTTGTTATATTGTTGGTGTCATTGAAATAGATAATCATGATTAGTTTGATTTGTTATAATTTGAAAGCAAAAATCATTTATATTTTTACTTTGAATCAAAATCAAAATTTCATAAAAAAACACCGTTGGACATTCACTTGCCCATCTTTTAGCTGGTATTGATAATTGTTATTGGATCAAGGGGGAAAGTTTATGCTTTCCACCTCCTTCACTTGTCTCTGAAAATGTGTTGGTCTGAAGGTTGGTATATATGATAGGTATGTTTAATTAACCACTAAGTTTCCATAAAAAATCAGATTAACAAAAATTCAAAGAATATATCTCAATAAGATTATGTACTGCCAACATTAACTGTTGCATTACGTACAAACAATGAAAAGGTGATGAATGAAAGAGAATAATGATTTTACTAAATTATATTTTTTAACCATTAATGTATTTTTATTATCATAAATTAAAAGTAAAAATAATAACATGAAATTCATACACATATTATTAATTATGGAAGTACAATTAAGGAAAAATAATAAAATTGTGTTGAAAATGGAAAGCGTAGTTTTAAAAACAAGACAGGTGATAAGAGTGCTGAATTATTACGTCATTGGTCGAACCACTTAATCATTGGTTGACCGTATGACTGACTTAGCATTTATATCAAAATTTTATTTGTATTGAATTGGATTAAATAAATGACTTGAACTCTAAAAATTTCTACAAAAAATATTTTTTCTACCTCACCTCACATTGTACTTCCTTTTCTTCCTTGGCTGAACAAGTGGCACAATCATTTCTTCTAATAAGTTATGGTCAATATTGGTCAATAAGTTATGAAAAAAACAAGAAAAATGAGTTTTTTTGTTTATATAAGTTGCCAATCTAGCAAACCAAGTTGACATGATCCACGAGGAGGAGTATGAGGTAAATTTAAAGAAACCTGCGTTGCTACAAAATATCTAGCAAATCGAGCTGACATGATCCATACAAGAGAATAAATCAATAAAAAAAATATTTGTGAAAAAATTACTTAAAGAAAAAGTGATGTACAAACCGGGGGTGGCAAACCTGACCCTCAAGGAAAACTCAACAAAATCTATAAAAAGAAAGACCAAGTTCTCCCGAATTACAAGTGGGGATGAAGACCACCAAGTAAAATTAGGCAGTGACAAACCTATATTAGTAAGCTTATCTATACACTGACTTCCATCCCTATAAATATGAGATATCAAAAAATCCAATGAGTTAAGATTTATCATAGTTATTCCATCTATTCTTCATCTTAGCAGGTACTATGTGAAATAACTTAAATGCCAAGGTAGCTAATTTTGAGTCACACTAAATCCATAACTTGTTAAACTTTCTTTCATAAGAAATTTCAACAGCTAAGATTAATCCCATGATTTCAGAAGTGAGAGCATCTGAGATGCCCAAGTTAACGGAATAATGGGAAACTCTAATGGTCATCCAATATAAAAGAGGCTATGGTCCCCAATACACCATACACAACAAACTCTCTCTTCTCCCCATCTGAAGAGAACTTGAGGCATAAAGGTACCAGTTGAGGAAGAACCAAATCAGCCGCCGCTAACTCTGTTTGTTTCAGATCACCTCCTTTCTCTATGTTATCGTTGTTGAGAGGGCAGCCATCAAAGCTTTCAGGTATTCCTAATCCCTAATTCGTATCCTTGATAAATCAAACATGTCGAAGATCCAATCATATTCATGTTCAATATTTGCTTCCGCTATTCATAATTAAATTATATTGAACATGTGTTATGAAATTTAAGACCTAATTTTTTCCAACAAGTGGTATCAGAGCCGTCTTCATGTTTGACTTATTGAGATCTTTTTCCTTCTATTTTACGAACCCTAAATCGCTTAATATATTGAAACTGAAATTTTGGTCATTTTTGGTTCGGTAATTCTATTTATGATGGTAATTGCAATTTGTTTTATTTTGTTCGGCTTCCAAATTTTCTTTCAGTATGCATGTCCTTTTGCGTATTATAATATGGCATGCGAAACTTGCTCTATTAATTTTGTGATTTCTGGGCTTTTCTTTTATTACATGGAATATGGATCTTGCCTCGAGCATTCAGCATTCATTTATTTATATTATTTTTTTTAATCAATATATATTTGATATAATGTGATTTATAAAGCAAAGCCCTATATATTGATTGAATCATTTAGTTGATTGCCGCAATTGTTTGCGTCTTTAATTGCTACAATTTTTATTTTGGGTTCAGATCCATATTTATAGTTGACAACGAATTGGATCTAGGTTATTTGAATCTAAATCACTGTTAGCCACGTATTCGATAAATTTTTTTTAATGTTAAACATTAATATGATGTATATAATCGTGGATTTGGATCTAGAAATTTATATGTTTTCCTAAAAGTGAAGTCCAATTTCAAAAGTAAATTTTGGAGAATTCATGAACATCAATTAAGTTTGTTCATTATTTGCGTTTCTTTTGACCGGATGAAGTTTATGGCTCTAGTATGAAAAATAATTTTTTGAAATTTTGGAATTAAGGATTTTGATATGAATCTGATTTGGTTGAACTTTTTAATCTTTTCAAATCAAATATTTAGTTTTAACTTATTTATAAAGTTTTTTTTGTATTGTTATATCTTCTCGGTAGCGGGTATAGCAAATATAAATGTGATGTTAACAAATAAGTATTTGGATTTGATTTGACATGATTTTCAAATATCATTATCATATGTTGCAGTTTAATTTCTATTTGAAATTAATTTTGATTCAGAAAGATTTTGTACATAAAGTTTATTTTGAGAAGTAGGCAAATAAAGAGTTAAAAATATATTTTTGATATATATGTTGCCTTTGTAACACCCATATAAAGATTGCCTAGGATCTTATACGAGTATTAAAATTTCGTACTGGATGCATTAATTTACAATACATAAAGTTTATCTCATAATGATACATAACATAAGTATCAATACATCCAACTATTAATACAAATCATCTCTGATATTATACATCATAATACAACATATGAATACAAAATAACTAGAAACAACTTAAAACCAGCACTATCAGTCCAAAGCCTTCTCCTTACCCATGCTGCGTGCTACCTGTGAACTTGCATCAGAAGGAATGAGATGAGACATAATGTCTCAGTGAGCTCCACCCAACCTACTGTTGGCAACCTCGGGGAACCTAGGGTCGCCATGCACTACTATTGGCAATCTCGGGGAATCCTATGATCGTCAAGCCTTAACTTTTACCCATATAGGGTTTATACCTGCTTGAACTTGCTAACCTGTGTAGTCATAAAACTGGACTACTTCCTAATAATATAGTGATTAAGGGGAAACCTAGGATCACTGCCTGATAACTAATACCTGATACGTGTACCCTCAGTGTCACTCTGATGTGAACATCTGAGGCACGTCCTGATGTACATATAAATGTACCTGAAACTGGGGAAATCCTGGTACCTCTACTTAAGGTACACTATAACCTGCCTGGTTTAGGGTATCCTGAAACTAACCCTTAACTAACCTGAATTCCTCTGGATAAATTACCCATCACTCTGTACGATACATATGCATTTCCTAGTTTAATCCTTGAAGGCTCAAAAGCATCTATATTCCAAGGCATTTCAAAGATCAATAGCATGGCACGGTTATTAGTTATGAAAAAGGCATCCTGGGTCTGAGTCTGAGACTGAAGGTTCTGAGTCTAAGGTTCAGAGTCTGAGGTTCTGAGTCTGAAGGTCAGAGTCTGAGGTCCTGAGTCTGAAGGTCAGAGTCTGAGGTTCTGAGTCTGAAGGTCAGAGTCTGAGGTTCTGAGTCTAAAGGTCAGAGTCTGAGGTTTTGAGTCTAAAGGTCAGAGTCTGAGGTTCTGAGTCTGAAGGTCAGAGTCTGAGGTTCTGAGTACTATTCACTCTGTGATCGTAGCAGAACTCAGAGTTCAGAAATTGTGTTTTAACTTCAAAAATCTTGGTACCCAACTGCCCAGTGATCTTTGAAACATGCCAGAGACTCATTTTAATCTATAAAAACATACTGGAATCAAGGATTAAGCAAGAATTAAGCATATGTATCAAAAAGGGGAAAACTATCATTTTTCTCTAAAATCTTAGAATTGAGTTGCAATTCTCACACAATATAACCCAAAAAGGATTAAGCTACTCTAAGGAACTCACTTAATACTGGCTGATCTTGCCAAGCTTCCTTCTACCAAAACCCTAGCTTTGGGATTCCTCTTCTTGTCTTGGTTTCCTTAGTTCCTCTTGCTTCAATCTCTCCCAAAAGCTTGCTTGCTGGCAATACAAGGAATTAGGGAAGAAAAATTGATGGATTAAGATTGGTGGTGGTGCTGGCCGAATTCTAGAGAGAGAGAGAGAGAGAGAGAAAGGTTTTCCAACTTTGTAGAGAGAGAAGGGAAATAAGAAAATGAAATAATTCTTGCCTTGGTTCCTATATAAAGCCCTTCCGTCTCAAAATTACAATTTTGCCCTGCTTACTCATAATTCCTCTAATACTGATAAAAGTTGCGCCTATGCGGGATATTACAGCCTTTTAATAATGAATCACAAAGTATTATAAACAAATTTGGTAGTACAGAAAGTAATGATTGAATTCTTTAATTTTGGGAAATATTAATTCTAGTTTTGTTTGTTTAATTATAGACCTATAAAGTTTGTTTCCTTTATTTAGGAAAACATTTCTTCTAGAATTATGTTTTATTTTGTTTAAAGAATCATTCAGTATATAAATGAATCAATTATAGCATGGATATTTTTGGCATATAAAGATTCAATTTTTTTATTTGATTTGAAATTGAATATTTGGTTTATAGCATGATTGTGATGTTTAGGTTTATTGTTATTAAGTTTCTACAATAATATATTTTTTTATCATGCATTTTGAATATATTTCATGCTATGTTTGTTGTGACTTTATGCGACATCCTATAAATGCATTGTCTTATACAACATTGGTGTTGATTTTGACTTGCATCTTCTTTCAAATTCTTGTGAATTTGTTTTCACACTTAAGGATTGTCGACTGACCTTATGGTTACTGTAACACCCATACTAAATTGTCTAGAATATTTAGCATGTGTATTAATCTGATACTGGATACATTAAAATTTTCAATACAAAAGATACTACTGAATGAGTACAAATTGGCTCATTTTATACAATTAACCAAATACCACTAAAATACATGTACAAGATTCTGATAAACTCTTGAGCTGGTACATGACGAGCAATTGCACTCCACTCAGCGTCTCCCGGATAACTTCATCACTAAACTCTTTCTTGCGAGCCACCTGCTTACCTGAAACTAAATTAAAGGGATTGGGGTGAGATGGGCGTCTCAGTGAGTTCCACCTACCCTAAGCTTCAGGCGATCTCGGGGATCCTAGGATCGCCGTCAGTCTCTACATATCTTAGCGATCAAGGGAAAACTAGGATCACTATATGTCTCTATCTCTCATTATTTAGTGATCGAGGGGGAAACTATGATCACTTTCTGTTAACTGATACTTGCCTTGTCATATTCTCATTATATTATAATCATCTTTCTGATATTAATATGTTAGTATGTTAGCGTGTAACAAACAATAATTATCTTGGTTCATTTTACGGAGTGCATCCGAGTGGAGTAACCCCGGAATACATCTCCCTGCTACCGGTGAAAATTCCTATCATATCAGGCTAACATCGGACTCCTCTTGTCGTCGTGCGGTCATCCTTGCGGAACAACTCGTCCCACCAGCGTGAACCTCCTGTGTCCCACTAGCGTGAACAACAGAAGATACGACTTATCATACTTACATTATTAGTCTTAACTTACGCGTGAACCTTTCGTGTCCCACTAGCGTGAATGACGAAAGATGCGACTTAACATTTTAATTAAACTCTTATGTGCGGCTATCCTCGCGGATGGTAATTTCACCGTTCCAGCTCGCCGGAACCCCCTGTGTTCTAACTAGCGAGAAAACATGAGACACATTTAATCTTTAATAAATTCTTAACTTCAATTAATGTCTTAACTTATACGTGGCCTTGACGTTCCAACTAGCGGGAACTACAAGAGGCACGTCTTAACTTAGTCTTGTCTAAACTTGAACTTGAATGTTGAAAATACATTCCTCGTACCATTGTACGCTTAATTGATTATTCTCTCTATTCTTGCTAACCTATTATAGGTTCTAGACATATCGTTATCATATGTCGTACTTAAGGGTTTATTACTTCACTTGTAATAATTTCCCTACTCATCTAACCCTTTCTCTCGTACCCTTAATGCGTTGCCAAATCCTTGTTCACCTATTCCTTAAATGTTAAAAACCTCTCGGATATGTCAAAATGGTGTTTTTCTTAGGAAATTAGGGTTTTCATGGAAAATGGTTACCAAATGTCTCGCCCGACGCGTACACAGCTCACTGAACGAAGCACAACAGCCCTGGAGGGACTGTCATAACTCGCCCAGCGAGCTCCATCTTGCCATGGCGAGTTGGTCCAGAACTGAAAGGATGAAACTCGCTGCAAGCTCGCCGTGGCGAGTTTGACAGCACAAAAAATGTTCAAAACGTGATTTTTCTCCATTTTGACTTATCCAAGCATTCCCAAGCATCCCAACAACATTAGGAATGATTTTAAACTACAAATTGATGACTTAATTCATGGATTAACAAGGATTTATTGAGGAATTAGGGCACAAATTGTTAACTTTCTAAAACAAGGGATTTTCCCCCAAAACATACTCAAGGTGGGTTCTAATTCTAAGGAACTCACCTGAATCACTGCTTTTGATCTTTGCCAAGCTTATACCTCAAACCCTAGCTTGCTTCTTCTTCCTTTCTTGCTTCCTCAATCTTCTCTTGTCTTGAAAATTCCAAAAAGAGGTGCTTGCAAGTGGAAGCTAAGAGATTGGGATGAAAATTGATGGATATTGTTGATAGTTGGAATGATTAAATGAGGGAAATTGAGAGAAGAATAGAGAGAGGTTGGAGAGAAAGGAATGAAGATTATGAGGAAATTTTGGGGATAAATGGCTTTTATAGCCTAAACCCTCCAAATTACTTAAATGCCTTTCCTTAAAATATCTCTGACACATCGTCTCAACACTGATAAATATTCGAGTCTTGAGCAGGATGTTACAGTTACTTAACGACATAATGGACTAATTCGGCCTACATTATGTCGGTAGTGCCTTGTAAATTTAAGACCTTTCCCATTTAAATTTATTTATTAAAATGTCTACTAATTTTAGTTGAGTTGGTTGAAACATGTTGCCAAAGGTAACCTCTGTTGTGTAGATTTGATTCAATTGAACTTACAAAAGACGTAGTATGTAATTATTTATGCGAGTTGTCGTCGGCCCTAAGGAAGGCACAACTTGGCCGGATAGTTGAATGCTTGTGATAGTAAATGTGTGGTGATTATTAAGTAATTTTCCATGTGAATAATAGGATACTCGAATGTGACTATTATTTGACAGGACTTATCATCCCATTTAATACATATTAAAATTATCTAGTAATTGCGGTTGAGTTGGTTGAAACAATAATGTTGCCCAAGTAAGCTCTGTTGCGTAGATTCGACTTAACTAAAGTTACAAAAGATGTAGTGTGTAATTATTTATGTGAGTCGTCGTCGGCCCCAAGGAAGGCACAACTTGGCCGGATAGTTACATACCTGTGATGGTAAATATGTGGTGATTATAAAGTAATTTTCCATGTGGATAATAGGATGCCCAAAGGTGACTATTATTTGACAGGACTTATCACCAATGTTTGATCATTACATTGAGAGTACCGCTTGCAATTAATTCTTAGCAATCCAAAGATTGTGTTTTAATGGTGCCCTTGGTATCTTGTTAAGGTCTTTTATTTACAAATAAAGAAGCATGTTTCAATAATATTTTACTGACATGTGTGATAATGTTGTGCGAGTGTAAACTTATTTATATATTTAAGAGTTTACATTCACACAAATATAATGGTAAACATATGACAATTATAAGAATTTATTCTTTGTCAAAGTAAATTGTCATTGTTTGATCATTGTTTTAAAATACCGCTAGCAATTGATATTATTGTTGAAAGACTTAATATTGATGGTGCACTAGGTATTTTGGTGAGTACTTTTGCTACTCTTGTTCTCTTTAAGCTAATATAGTTTTACGTATCTGTTTTTTTTGAGGTAAATATTTTTTACTCTAAAAGTTTTAACTTTTAGGAATTAAAGAATAATATTAACATTGTTCTTGGATCTAGACCTTAGATAAGGGTGGTGAAACTCACATTCTCTCTCAAATTCAGCACCTAATGTGAGAATCAAGTTTGACAAGTGAATATACACCAAATCTCATAGGTCACGTGTGATCATAAAGCTAAAATATCATGTATTAGAGGTGTTATTTAAGATGAAATTTTTTTGTCATATTTTCTTTGCTTAAACTAAGGTGCTTTTAAAGCAATATAGAGAAATACAAGCTGTCGTTGGAGAGTGGGTATTTCATTAAGGTTATTAGGCAAAGAAAATGTTAGGAGCATATTATGTAAACATTTAATCTTGCTAAGACACTATAATTTCGACTATCATATGACTTGTTCGAAAATTCAGTAACTTCGACTATCAGATGACTTGTTTGAGAATTCAGTATTTAGTACTCCCTTTGCACAATTAAATTTATAACTGTTCCAGTTAGAAATGATCATTTAAATGATCAATTCATAAAGTGTGAAAATAAGGAAAAGTTGAAGCAAGAGAAAATAAAATAGTGCTCATTTGAAAAATACCTCAAACATAAGGGCAAATAAAGAAAAGTAGTCTTGACTGACTTATGTCAAATGATGTTGAAAGATATATCAATTTAGAATGGACAAAGTCGATAAAGATTGTTTTATTCATTTTTTAACTATTTTTTAGATTGTCATTAATGAATTATTTTTGTATTTAAAAGACAATTCGGTGAATCAGTACTTGGATTGGGTTTTGTTTTAATTTGAATAAATCAATATATTTTGAGTTTTATTTTCAAATAATGATTCAATGTGTCTTTTAAGTTAAATTATTAAAGTTAATTCAGTTATGAATTGTGACATTCTATAATGTTTAAGGGTTTGAAAACTATAAATTTTTCGTCCCACAAATTAAGGAAGTTTTGAGACATAAATTGTTATGTTTTCTTGAGGATATTGAGTTTGGGGGAGAGATATGGTAATAGAACAAAATTGAATGAGGAAGACTTAGTTCTAAACTAATTCATATAGTTACTATTATTATAGTATATTTGGATCCTCATGAGGACATTATTGTTCTTCCTCTCCATCAAGTTAAGAAGTTAATTCATATAGATCAAACTCAACACCCTAAAGAACTAGGGCATCAGGTGTCATAAAGAATTGACTAATAAGAGAAATTCTATTTAGTATATTTGAAAGACTCTATTAAGACAGTCATGATACTAGTTTGCTTATTATAATTTTGGAGCTGCGTAAGATGGATTTCAATATAGTGTTTCTTAATGGTGACATTAATGATATAATATGGTGCAACGGAATAAAGCTTTTGTGTCAATTGATACAAATTAGATGGTTTGCAAAGTCATGAAATCCACTTATAAGTTAAGAAATTTGTCTCTTTAGTGTTACCACAAATTCTCATAAAGTAATTGTCTCATTTGGTTTTGAGATAATATTAAGTAGAGTTGTGGATTTAGTAAGCTCAGTGGGAGTAAATTTATATTCCTATTTTAATGTGTCGATTTTATTTTATTTAGTCAACTATGATATATGTTAGTAATGTGAAACCAAGGAAATCTCTAATAAAAGTTAGTGATGAAAGATCCTGGGGACACCTCTTTTGTATTAGGCATTTCAATACTTAGAGATTTTTCTCAAGGTATTATTCGGATATCACAAAAGAGTTATATCAGTAAAGTTGAAAATAAATTGACATTAAAGTTAAAAAAAATTTGGATGACCTCAATCACCGAGAGAGACTTTTCTGTCTCAAATATTGCCCATTAGGAAATTTATGAATTCAGAAATTTAAGTATTTTCCTACACTTTGCCTATAGGATTTTTATGTATGATTTTATCATACGCATTTGGAAATAGCGTATATAATAAGATTGTTTGGCAGATATTTGAGCAATTCAAAGTTTGAATTGTTGAAAACGCAACCATAAGGATTTTTTTTAAAGAGAACAAGAGAGCTTATGCTCACATCAGGGATCTGACAATTTGAAGATCATTTGTGTGTCAGACTCTGGCTTTTGGATGTAAGTAGATAATACACATTCTAACTCAAGAAATATGACTGTAAGTATTTATGTCACTTGGTTGCATATTGTTAAAGGTATTGAAAGACCACTTAAGTTATATATAATGACATAATTCAGTCATAAAGCTATTCAACAACAAATTTTATAGAGTTCATTACCTTATAGATTATTATTGAATTGAATAGAACATATAAAGATAGACATTAATGCTAGCCGACTCACTAATCAAAGACATGACATATAAGGTCTTTCATATGATTGATGTCACTAAAGATGTCTTGGATTAGTGGGAGTCTCTTTTGTTTTATGTTTTATACTATAGTTTTGGTATCGATACAGACTTTATGTTATGATTTTTTGCAGAAATAAAGTTCATGAGGTTATTAATGTTATAACCATTTCTGTATCATTTTGTGCAAATATTGAATTTGCAAACTTCGGTTTGATCTCACTAAATTTTTCAGTTGGACCAGTTGGAAATAGACATGATTTAGAGATCATTACATGAAATTTCCATGTCACTCATCCATATCGAACTATGTCATCAATTGCATTGATATGGTGGTTCTCGGGGTTCCATCACATTATACGTCAGTGACGACAGCCGCGGTGGTCCCATTATTAATGTATGAGGTGGACCTGATTGTAAAGTTGAATCTAAAGATAAATAGCATTCAGACGTGCGTCTAAAAAATTCTGGTATAATTATTAAGATATGTAGCCCAAGTGAGAGATTGTTGGAATATTTTATTATTTAATTATATTCCGATATCATTATGTGGGAAAATATCGTAATAATAATTATATTAGCTATTTATCAATTATGGGCCTTAATTGATTAGTGATCAAATTAAGTAATAAGACTATTAGTTTTATAATTGGATAATTAATTAAATATTTAATTAGTTGATATGGACTCAATGAGTGGATGTCTAGATGACCCATTAACGGAATAATGGAAAACCCTAGTGGCCATCCAATATAAAAGAGTCTATGGTCCCCAATACACCGTACACAGCAAACTCTCTCTTCTCCCCATCTAAAGAGAACTTGAGGCATAAAGGTACTAGTTGAGGAAGAACCAAATCAGCCGCCGCTAACCCTGTTTGTTTCAGATCACCTTCTCTCTCTATGTTATCGTTGTTGAGAGGGCAGCCATCAAAGCTTTCAGGTATTCCTAATCCCTAATTCGTATCCTTGATAAATCAAACATGTCGAAGATCCAATCATATTCATGTTCAATATTTACTTCCGCTATTCATAATTAAATTATATTGAACATGTGTTATGAAATTTAAGACCTAATTTTTTCCAACAGGCCACACTATTGCACATGTTCTTCTTGTAATCCACAACCAGGCACTTCTTTCATGTCATAAAGATGCAATTTTCATGGGTTTATTCTCAATGGGTTACTATCGGATTCTCTAACTAAAGAAGATACTAATCTTCCTTTCGAAGAGCTTCAAGAAGGAAAAATCATGGTTGATGGGATTGGTCATCTACTCTTCTTGCCTGCATTTTTCTCCTTAAAAAATACGTAGACCCAATCCAGTTTGAAAACCCGATCAGTTCTCTGGTTTTGCCCGATTCAATATGGTGTAAAGTGAATCAAAATTAACATAAGAGCTTTTAATTGATAAATACACAAAAGATGTAGATACTTATACTTTTAAAACTATTTATGAGGGGATTTGAACTTTTTTCTTATAAGATGATGACTAAATTTGACAAGTCCATCAAACCATTTTCAAATAATAAAGTAGTAAGTAAAATCGTCTTTACATGATTGTCGTTTTGACGAGGCAACTACCTAAACCTATTAAAAGCAATAAATAAAATAAGTAAAATGTGGGTAGTTTGCAAGTTTGATTTGATTGTGCAAAACAGTTGGATTGATTGCAGAAAAGTAAATATTTGATTCAGAGTTTTAGTTGCAATTAGGATTCTACGAATCCCCTCTATCTCTTTGTTGGGATTAATGTAAATAATTATCAGTTATAAAACAAGGGTTCTTATTCAAGTGGTTAGTTCGGTGGGATCTAGCGTCCCTCTAGATGTCATGTTGCTTCTCAATGATCCTAAAGGTCATACATGCAATACGCGGTAATGGGTCGTCACTCCTCTGTGGTGTCATACATTGTTGGATAGTTATTAAGGTGGGGACTTACACTCCCACAGGTAATTGAAACATAAGTATAGTAGATATTTCTAAATTGTCATCTAGAGGAACCAATTTTACCTATTAATCTTAGAATTTCACCACATACCATTGATTGACCCTAATGGATTAAATGGATAGACCAACCTCTATCTTACTAGAGGAAAAATGATCAAGTTCATATGCATTGATTCTGATGTAAGCCAGTTAATACCAATCTGCACCTATTCTAAGATCATTCACACTTACTAGGTATGTCACACTCCCTAGGGTAATGAAAGCATTAATAGGTGATGCATACAAAAATTAAATAGATCTCAAATCATAACTGAATAAAAGACTTGTATTAAAAAAATTCAACAAACAAATAGAGGTTAATCTTAGAGCCCTAATAAATAGGTGTTTAGTTACTCATGGTAACAAAAGACATAATACAAAAGAAATAAAACATACTTTAAGAACAAAGGTTGAGGAGAGAGACTCCTCTTGATGCTCTTAGCGCTTTCCTTCTTTTTGAACGGCCAAGTTCTGAATGAGAATTTTTGAGTGAAAGCTCTTGTATTTATTTTCATATTTCCAGCTGAGTTTGGGTTGAGAAATGGACTTTTTCCTCAAACTCGCAAAGAAAATACAACAAAAATCAGTATTTTCCCGGAACAGCACACGCTACGCGTGGAGTGATGCACGAGGCACGTAGCATCACACAGAAAGCAAATTGCTCTTTGTCCCACGTGCCTAGGCTTGTGAGGCACGTGCGAGTCATGTGGCCTTGTCATACCCCATTTTTTGACCCATTTTTAGTTTTATTTTACTCGCTCTTTTAAGCCGAGAATTTTCGTCGTTTCAGACGAAATTTCGGCAGGGAGGTATTTTAAAATACCTCATGTCAATTTTTGTTTCGTTTATTAATTTTATTTTTTATCACCTTTTATTTTTACTTTTAATTTCAGTTTTTTTTATTATCATTAATTCTTATTTTTTATTATTATTATCATTATTATTATTTTACTATTATTATTACTATTATTATTATTTTTATTTTTATTTTTTATTTTTTATTTTTGTCCAAAGTCAATGGTCAACAGTCCAACACAGTCCACTGCAGCGCCCCATTTTCCAGTTTTTTCATCATCACAAATCCTCAAATCTTATCCAGAAATCATCAAAATCATCTGCAAAAAATCCAGCAAATCCTCCCACATTTAATGCCTGCCTCAAATCTTATCCCAAATTTTGCAGGAAACCAACTTGCAAGTTATGACAAGCAGCTCAAATTTGCTCTATAAAACAGGATCACCAGAACACAAAAAGAAAAGAGAAAATTTTGAGAAGAAAAATTTTGAGAGGAAATTTTTAAACAAAGAAGATTTTAACAGCAAAGCTAAACATACAAGACCAACACAACAAACCAAACATTCCTGCAACAACACAACTCAACAAACCAGTAGCAACACAACCCCAACATCACCAGCCCAAAACCCACGAACCCCCACAACTCAGGCAAAACACCACAAATCCATATCCCCCACCAGCCCTTCACAAACCCAGCAAAGCAAGAACACGCACAACACACACAAAAACTCCCGCACCACCACATACACACGCACACCACGTCCCAGCCAACGCAACCACACACACACCAGCACTAACACGGCACACAACAACACCAAAACAGAACCTAACCACACACACACGCATAACCACACGCACACACACACGAAGCAAGAAGCGCAAATCCGAACACAAAAGAAGGTAAAAAGATAATTTTTTGTGTGTTTTTAAAAACCTAGATCTAGGGATTTTTATAAGGATTTTGGGAAAAACAAGCCCGGATTTGAAACAAGGGGAAGAAAGGATTGTAAGAAAGGTGTTTTTTTTTGGAAAATGAGGTCTTTTTAGTCTCCGGCGCGGTGGCGCCGCCGCCTTGGCCGGCGGCCACCACGCCGGAACACCTCCCATGGCCGAGTGAACAAGAGAGAAGTGAGAGAGGAGAGAGGGGCGGGTGAGAAGAAGAGAGAGAAGGGAATGGGAGAAATGAAGAAAATATGAAGGGAGAGGGTTTAAATACCCCTCCCTGATTCGGTGTGTGAGGGTGTACGCGTTAGCGTACACCCACGCCTTCCTGGCCCTCTGATTTTTAATCATGTGGCCCTGCTTATTTTTTCCCTGTGATCAGATCAGGGCCGTCTGATTAATCAGACGGCCCAGATTAATTTACGCAGGCCCAATACATTTTGGGCCTTTTTCTTTCAATCTGATTTATTCTTTGCTACTAACACCCCCCAGTTTTAATTTTTACACTCCCCTATTTTATTTCTTTTATATTTTCTTTGCAAATTTTATTTTTTTCCTTTTATTATTATTTCTTATTATTGTTTTATTGTTTTTTTTAACATCTCATTTATTTATTTACCTATCATATTACCTCATGCATTTATTTTTATTTATTTATTTCTATTTTGTTCATTTTGTTTTGCATCTTTTTATGTCATTAGTATATATATTTAGAAGCAAAATATAAATATGCATTGCTTTTTTTATTTTATTTTTTTTTATGGTTCAATCCATGATAAATAAAAATCTTTTTTATTTTAATCCAACAATCGTTTTTTATTTTTTTCGCGTTTAGCTTATTTTATCGCATTTATTTTCTTTTTAATTACAAGTAAAAAATCAAAACAACCAAAAACATTTTTCTCTTTTTTTATTTAAGCGACAAACTTGTTCATTTTGGTTGCAACAACTAATTTGGACAATTTCTTTTCTTTTTATTTTTTATTTGAGTTCTAAAAAAACGAGCGTTTTTTAGTTAATACATTTTTCTTAAAAATTCAAGCGAAACTTGAATGAAAAAGGGTGGTTTGACGTATGTCTCTCCTTTCCCCGATCGGATAAACACTTGACGTATGTCTCGTTGCTTAGACGATCGTCATTCTTTTCTAGCTTCCCCAAAAAATACGTTTTCTCAAGTTCAAACAAAACTTGAATGAAAAAGGGTGGTTTGACGTATGTCTCTCCTTTCCCCGGTTGTGCGAACGCTTGACGTATGTCTCGTTGCTCGGACAATCGTCATTCTATTTTTAAAGTGAATCCAACTCACCAATTTTGGCCCTTGTGGTCAATCCGAACCTTTCGCGCCTTTGCGTGTTTATTTTCAACCTTTTTACGCCTTGCGCGAATTTAACGCCTCCGTGCGTTTGTCTTTTATTTTTAACATTGTACGCCTCCGTGCGTTTGTCTTTATTTTCAAACCTTTTACGCCTCTGTGCGTCTGTCTTTTTTTTTTCTTTCCTTAAACATTTACGCCTTGCGCGAGTTTATCGCCTTAGCGTCTGTCTTTCACCTTTTAAAGCTTTTTACGCCTTTGTGCGTTTTCAAACAATTCTTTTTCAAGAACTACGTAAGCTTTGAATTCTCCGACTACCGGGAGATACGTAGGAGCAGGATTGTCATCTTGTCAAGCCCATTATTAAAAAATCTTTTTTTCTTTTTTCTATTTCATTTGTTTTTATCTCTTTCTTCACCTCATGTTATATTTTCTTTTTCCTTTATATACCTATATGATTAAGCGTGCAAGCAAAACGTCAAAAGCATTTTTAAGCCTAAGTTAACTAAGAGGTTCCCGTTGAGTACAACGGATGTGAGGGGTGCTAATACCTTCCCCTCGCATAATCGACTTTCGAACCTAAAATCTCTTTCAAGGTAATTTCGAACTTTTTTCCTTTTTCCCCGAAAAATTAAAAGTTCAGTCGTGATTTAAATTTAGTGATTCAATGCTAGTCAATAGCTTGACATCCGAAATTCGACGCGACAGGCCTCAACCTCCAGTGTTGATTTCACCTTTTTCTTCGTCTTTTCGAGTGTTTTCCTTCTTCGGTTTAGTCTTGGGACTTGGGACAAAATTTCACCAACTTGTAAGGTCTTCGTAGGCTTCTTGAACTTCATTCCATGTCTTCCAAAATTTCCATGAGGTGTCTTGCTTTGCTGAATTACATGATTTTTCACTACAAGACTCAAAACACCTAGGAACTTGTCTAGTTTAAGGAAGAAACAAAATTACATGATTCGATTTTAAAAAAATTACAAAATATCCTTTAAACATTGAGCAACTTCTCTAAAACTATTCTTTATTAACTCAATTAACTACTAAAATAACTGAGAAACATGCTGAAAATAACGTAAGATAACCTGTCATCATAAGACTAAAATCATACCACTAAACTAGCACCTATACGTCTAGAAACATCAATTAAAACTACATTCAAAATTGATAGTGACTCTTGTTAACATAATTATTTTTACAAATGTGACAGTTATTATGTGATCAAATCCAAAACCCATTTGGGTTGGTCTGGTGGTATTGACTTGGAATCTCGGAGTGTGCTCCTCCTCGAGGTCTCATGTTCGATTCTCCCCGGTGCCAATTTGGGTAGTCTAATTTAGCTTCTTCAAAAAAAAAATGATCAAATCCAATTTTAATATTTTTATTAATTTTAATTAAATAATGTGTGGTTTCTTCAAAAAAATAAAATAATGTGTGGTGTCAAATTAAGATACTTAATTTAGCATTTATGTAAAGTATCCAATCCAATTTAATTTAATAGCATTTAATTGATAAAGAAATAAATGTAGAGAAAAATCATTTTTATTTACTATAAGGAAGATCATAATAAGGTATTTGTTAAAAAAAAAACAAATATAATATATCCTATTTGTATTTGTGTATTAATTCAATTTCTTAAATAAGAGTTGAAAATTTGTTATTTTCAACACAAAATTTCAATTTTTTTATTTAACAAATGTCCTAAGAGTGTGTGTGTATTTTTTTTATAAAAAAAACTAGGGAATGGAAAATTTCATTAATAAAAGTGACACTAGTGACCATATTACAACTGTTCTAGGTGGGATTGAAGCTCTATGAATCAAGCTCTAACAACTGAGTTGATATATTTGAAATACCCTTTAATATATTATAATTGAAGGAAAAATCTTTGTAAAATATGTATATCGTTTAGAGAAATTGAGTCCATTTAAATTCACATAAAAATAATCAAAGATTAAATATATTTTTCGTCCCTACAAAATTACCAACTGGAGAGACTATTCTCTTGAGCCAGGTTGGTGCATAATGAGTGACTAAATTACAAACTTTTATATTTTGTCCCCATAAAAAAAAGTAACACTTTTTTGTCCCTATAATCAAATATGAAAAAGTAACATGAAAAATATATTGAAGTGGATTTAGGCTATGTTTGGATAGTGAGAGGAAAGAAAGTAAAAGGAAAGATTGATGAAGGAATGAAAGTGAATAGAAAGTAAATATAAAGTGATATGATTTTTAGGTTGTTTGGAATAAGTGAAAAAGTGAAAGGAAAGAAAGATATATATATTTAGTAAATGACATAAATATCCTTATGATAAAATGATTTATGTATTTATTATTTATTTAATATAATATGTTCATATTTACATATTAATAAATAAAAATCGATATGTTAATATATACATGAGAGTCAATATTTAATCGTAGATATGTCATATAAAGGTTAATATATATTTTATTTATCATATATAATATTATTCATGTTGATTTAGAGGGTTATTTTTGTCATTCCAAAAGAAATTTGGTATGTTCTTCACCTTTCCTTCCAATCCAGCATGGAAAGGTTTTGGTTGTGGGTCCCAGCTAAAACATTCTTTCCTCTCCTCTTTTGAGTGGTTCCAAACAATGGAAAGTGGATCCATCCACTCACTTTCTTTCCATAGAACCAAACACTACCTTAATATGATAAAGTGACATGAACTAAAATAATAAATGTCTTAGGTACCACATTCAATAAAACAATAGGGTATGAGCTGTCCACCACTATCAAAATCAACAACCCCAAATTTTATTTGTATATATAGCACATAAATCAAGACTTCAAACATCTCATAACTTCATCTAAAAAACATCTCATAAATTTGTATTCTCTTTATTTTCTTACTATTATCTTGAGTAAGAATGGTGCCGAAGAGGTCATCAAGAGGAAAACAAAAAGTAGAGTTGAAAAAAATTGAGAGAAAGAATGATCTCTTTGTTGCATTTACAACGAGAAAGTCTGGAATTTACAACAAGGCCTCTGAGTTAACAACACTTTCAGGGGCCTCAGTTGATATTATCATGCTTTCTCCAACCGGAAAACCATTTTGTTATGGAGAACCATCTTCTGAATCTATAACAAAAACTAGTTTGAAGGATGAAAATCCTTCAATAGAAGAGGAAATGATGAAAATAAAGATTATAGAGCAAAATGAAAAAAATGACGATCTTTTGGATAAAAAGCATGTTGCGGAAGCACAACGTGAAAATTTGAAGATGTTGGAAAGTTCTGGATATTGGTCGATACAAGAGGAAGATGTTAATAGCTACCAATATGATCAAGTGAAAGAAATTGACAAATCCTTAGTTGCTGTCGCAGATAAATTGATAAATAATGTCTTGAAAAATGGAGGAGAGGTTAACCCTCATGGTATGTGTACATCTTCTAACTAACTATATGTTATATTTGATCTATTAATGATGTCAAATGATTTCATGTCATCCTTCTTTATCAAATTATTTTAAGTGAATCTGGTTATAATTTTTCGTAGCAATTTCTACCATCGAGGAACTGAATGGAGTCAAAACAAATCCTCCTTATGTCTTCGAGGACAACACCAAAGATCATGAAGTTGGTGCAAGTAAGAATTCTCATTCCTGTTTTTAATTGTTTTTTGTTTGAAATATTCTAGCGGCGACACTCACACATTAAACTTTTATGCAAGAGATGTTGTTGGTTAATCGTGTCCCAACACATCAAATATCTCTAGATACAACTTTTACCATTTAAGATGCACTTATGGGAAAAATCCCAGTTATTTTTCTTCTTAATTTCCATTACTAGGCATGCAAACATTTACTTTTAATATTTCATGCGACAAACCTAACATATATTATGTATTGTCTTTCCTTTCATTGATTCAATATTTTTGATCCAAAAGGTAATGGTATGGTTGCTAATGCTTCTCAAGATATAGCTACAAATGAAACACAATGAGTCAACCTTATTGGTGCAAGCGGAATAGGATATGGAAGTGGTGTTGATCATGCTTCTCCAGATGTATGACATGGTAGAAGAACCTTCCGTATGTATGATCAGATAAACATGCATTAGTCTCAACTATGGTTTCAACTATTTGTATTGTGTCTCAAATGTGTTATTGGTTTTTCTTTATTGTGGTTTTTTTTAGTGTTCTTGTATTGTGTCTGAATTGTAGTCTATTATGATGTATTTTTTAGACTTTTGATAATGATTCTATTTGTTTGGAATACTGTTGTATTTTTTTAATATAAATTTTGTTAGTCATTAAAAAAATTAAAAATATGATCGACTTACATAATAATAATAATAATAATAATAATAATAATAATAATAATAATAATAATAATAATAATAATAATAACCGACGATTGTTAACTCTACGAGACTCGGTTAGACTCCTACAAGACAACAAATCTAAGTTCAAATCTCATTTGAAGAGATATCCACATTTAGTGTCAGTTACGCTTAAAAAATATTTAAATCATGAAAACGATAATTTAAAATCATAAATATTTTAAATAATGAAAAAAAACATAAACTTAATTTATTTAACATATAAAATTGTTTATTAATAAATAAATATGTATATAAGGTAATATAAAACTTTGTTATTAATAACATTCTAAATAATTATTTTTATTTAAGAAATATGATATAGTTTATCTGTAAACACCTAAGTTCAAACTTTGTTATTAATAACTTCTTAAATAATTATTCTTATTTTTTTTTTCTAAAGAATTATTATTAATGGTTGTTCTTGTTTAATAAATATAAGTAGGTCTTATTTTAATCTTTTGGCAATGAAACAAATGAAGCTGTTGATCACTTGATTTTAGGATCAAGTAATTTTTTTCTGTTTTGAAACGCATACTTGTATATTGATTGATACTATTTTGAAATATTCTAAAGGCTTAATTATGCAAATCGACCCTACAAATAGGCTGAAGATGAAGTTGCTTTTAATTATAAGTTTGTGTTTTGATAATGTCTTTCTATTTGATTGCCTTTTTATTCTAGGTTAATTAGATATAGTCGTTTTGATTAGTATCTTGTTAAAGCACACCTAACAATCATGTCTCATGTCTCCTTTGCTCCCTGGTAGTCTAGCATGTCTTAAGCCTAAAGTAAATATCGTTAATTTTGATCAAAAACTGGTTTTCAAGCCTTGTGATTCGATTCATGTTAGTTTGATTTGAATCACATTTGTTTGAATCGTATCATGAAAAGTTTATGTCCTTGGTTCGATCATGATTCCTTGAATCGTATCAATTTGATTCAAATCACAGTTTAGTACATCATATCATGAAAACTCTCTGACCTGTGTTTTAGGCTTAGTGATTCGAATCACATGATGTGTGATTCGTATCAATCCTTTTTCTGCGCAATTTGATTCGATTCAAACTGTGTTTCAATTGTATCAATCTTCATACATTTGTTGCTTGTATTTTAGCTGTCTGATTCGAATCACTCATTAAGTGAACATGTTGTTTTTGGCCAAAATATTGCACTTGCCACCCTTTTCTATATATACTCATATCATCCAAACCTCCAAAACAACTGAATCAATTACATCTATTCTCTCTAGAGTCCTCATACCTCATTGTTCTTTGTGTTATTGAGACTAAACACTTTTTCTAAGAATCATTGTGTTTCATTGGGTCATAGATTGCTAGAGTACTATAGGGATTGTAAGTTGATTTTTTTCAAAGATATTGGTTGGGAATCAAGGATCCGAAGTGAATTGAATGATCTCAGTCCACCTCCAAGGATTTGGGGGTTCTTTCTAATTGTTCTTGTGTTCAAGGGGATCCACTCACCGGAAGGAGCATCGAAGAGTTCAAGTTAAGAGCTTGAAGGGTTGCACGGGTGTTTGAGGATCGAAGATACAAGAAGCACCAATTTCAAAGGGTATTTCAAGATTGGGGTTGTGGTGACATAAGGTTGAAAAGCTAGGGTAGTTTGAAGGAACTCTTGTAACCATTTGTAATTCAACATTCATTATCATAGTGGAGGTCCTTGGTGGAGACGTTTTCCACCAAGAAGAGTAGACGTACCCCGAAGCGAGGATGAAAGGGGGAACTACTATAAAGACAAGAACAACATACATTAATAATAATAATAATAATAATAACAACAACAACAACAACAACAACAACAACAACAATATCATTGTCATTTAAGTACGAATTAAGATAATCTTAACTACAATTATATTAATCCAAAACAATATTAAAAATAAGTCTATCGCCTAATATTCCATAATAAAGCAGCAATATTGTTACGAAGAAGTAGTAGAACCCATTTTTATCTCTCTTTGCATGATTGTTGGTATTCCCTGTATTTAATACATTTATTTTTTATTTTAAATTATAATAAAATATAAGGGGTAAAATTGATATTTAAATAAAATAGTAAGGGTAAAAGAGGAAGAAAAAACAATAAGCTATAAGCTATAAGCTCAAACGCTACTTGAAATAGCGTCTGAAAAATAAGCTATAAGCTCCATAAATAAGCTATAAGCTCCTGACGAAAAGACTGTTACCAAACAGATCTTTTTTTGCCAGACAAGCTTATAAACTATAAGCTATAAGACATAAGCTTGTTTTTGTGCCTTGCCAAACAGACTCAACAACTTATTTATTTGCATAAGTTGTTTTGTATAAGCTATAAAATAAGCTTATCCAAACGGGCCCTAGATTGTATTGTGATTTATTATAATTGAATCGCTCAATTCAATTTGTAAATCCGTGTGCATAGTCTTTATAATTTTTGTCGTTATCTTACGCTTCAAGCAATTTCGAATAGTCAACTCTTTTAAATCGCTTTTGCTACGCCTTCGTCGGAATTTTTTTTTTTTGAGGGAATAAAATCATTGTTTTTCATTAGCTATCAAGTCGCGAATATATGACGGAACATCATCATAAACATGGGGGCTAGCATGACATTGGGCTACCCGTGCTAATTCATGAGCGACCCCATTAGCTTGCTTCCTTTTGAACTTGACATGAGAGTTTGAAAATTAAGAGTAAATAAGTCTTTACAAGCATGAATAATACAACCTAGCTCACTATTATCCTCTACGGTACACATAAAATGATCGACAACTGTTTTCGAGTTAAGAGCGAAGTCTGTTGGAACAAAATGTATGAACAACTCTCTTTTTGGGTTTTGATGATAACAAAGTGTTAAAAAGAAAATTGGAATTGCTAATGCTTGATTCTAAGTGTGCAGAACCATGTACTTAAAGTTTGGTATCTAACATTGGTTATGAAAGAACAAGCTAAGAGCAAGAAGGAAAGCATAGAAGCTTGTGTTGCAAGTATGAAACAAATCAGTGTCTGAAGCAGCTACTGAAGGTAGCTTCTGAAGGCAGCGTCTGAAGACTGCGTCTGAAGGTCAACGAAAGTCAACGTCTGAAGACTGCGTCTGAAGGTCAACGAAAGTCAGCGTCTGAAGAAGTGCGTTTGATGAACAGTGCGTCTGATGAACAATGCTTCTGAAGGGTGCGTCTGAAGACAGCTTCTGATGAACAGTTCCTGAAGAAGCTTCTGAAGTCTAACTTTTAAGGAAAAGCAACTGTCTCTGTCAACAGTAAAGCACTGTACAGTCAGAACAGCTCAATGTAACAGTTGTCTCCTTGGCCAAAACATTCTCCAGCTTTTAAGGAAACAATTCAAAAATTGTGTGCTCTGTTTTCTGCTCTTTCCCACACAATGTCAGCTGGACATAGCTTCTATTTTGCAACGGCGCTTTGCTGGAAAACTTGTTAATCTCAACAGCTCTTTTATACTCTATAAAGGATTGAAGATTTGAAGAAGAAAAAATAAGACTCAAGAAACTCAAAGACTGAAAAACTCTGTGCTCTGTTTTGCTGTCAAAATTCGAAAGTCACCAAAAACACTTAGAAATTCTTACAAACTTCTTATCTTAGAATTTCTTAAGTTTAGAGTCTTAAACTTGTGTTGTATTTTGTGAACACCACTGATTGTATATCAAGTGTTCAAACTCAAACTCATTTCTTTGTAAAATCTGTTTGATTCAAAGTCTTAGACTGTGTGTCTAAGCAAAGAAGTCTCATAACTTTGTGTATTGAGCAATTAGAAGTCTCTTACTTATTGTTTGAGCAAAATAAGTATCTTACTTTGTGTTTGAGCAATAGGAAGTCTCTTGCTTTGTGCTTGAGCAATCGTTTGATTATAGTGAAAATCTCTTGTAAGTAACAAGGGGACTGGACTACTTCCGGGTTGTGGAAGGAACCAGGATAATCTGCTGTGTCTATCTCTCTTTCCCTCTCTCATTTAAATTTACCCGCTGCTAAATAACTCTGAAAAAGTTTTAGAATCTGATTCTGAACTTAACCAAAGTTTTTGAGAAAGAAAAGAAACAGCCCACAGAATTCAACCCCCTTCTTGTGTGTTTTTCTCACCTTCAGTTGGTATCAGAGCTCCGGTTCTGATATTCAATCACCTAACAGTGAGTCAGTAAGATCCTGAGAAAAACATGTCATCCAATAGTTCCCCTCCACCCTCTCTTAGAAATCAAAGAAGTGGTGGTGCTTCTGTATCATATGATTATGGTACAGATGAAAGAAAATCTCGTTCACACAATAAACCTCCAATGTTTACTGGTGATCCTGAGAAATTCTCATGGTGGAAAAGCAAGATGTACAGCCACATCATTGGAATTGATGACTCTTTATGGTATATCATAGAAGATGAAATTTCTATTCCAGTTGATGAAGAAAGAGTAGCTGTTAACAGAAGAGGCATGAGTGATGCTGAGAGGAAGATCTACAAAAAGCATCACAATGTTAGAGGTATCATTGTGGAATCTTTACCTCACAGTGAGTATCAGAAGATGAGTGATAAATCAACAACCAAAGCCATCTTCACCTCCCTCTGCTCTAACTATGAAGGTAACAAGAAGGTTAAAGAAGCAAAAGCAAATATTCTGGTTCAGCAGTATGAGCTGTTCAGAATGAAGGAGGATGAAAATATTGAGACTATGTTCTCAAGATTTCAGACTCTGGTTTCTGGACTTCAGATTCTGAAGAAAAGCTATACTACTGCTGATCATGTGAATAAAATCCTCAGAAGTCTGCCATCTAAATGGAGACCCAAAGTGACTGCTATTGAGGAAGCTAAAGATCTAAATACTCTAAGTATTGAAGATCTTATAAGCTCACTCAAAGTGCATGAACTGGGACTCAATGAAGATGAATATGTTAGAGAGTCTAAGTCAGTAGCACTGAAATCCAAAAGAAAGTCTGTAAAAGCTCTAAAAGCTATTGAATCTGATGAAGAATTTCCTGAGGGAAATTCTGAAGAAGATTCAGATGCTGAGGAGCTTGCAATGCTTTCCAAAAGATTTCAGTACTTAATGAAAAGGCAAAAGAAATTTTCTAACAGAAGCAGCAACTTCAAAGGATCTGGTTCCAAGAGGGAAGATCAGAAGGGTTGCTACAATTGCAAGAAGCCTGGTCATTTCATTGTTGATTGTCCTGAACTTCAGAAGGATAAGTCAAAGGAGAAATCAAAGAAGACCAGCTCTAAATCAAGCAACTTCAGAAACAAACTCAAGAAGAGTCTTATGGCAACATGGGATGATCTTGACAATGATTCTGAGTCTGATGATGAAGAGGAGGCAAATCTGGCTTTAATGGCAACAACATTCTCTGATGCAGAAACATGTTCAGACTCTGAAAATGAAGATGAGGTATATTTTGAACTTACACGTTCTAAACTGATTGAAACAGTTAAAGATCTTATGAACAGTTAAGTAAACTAAAATCTTTGAAAAATAAACATAACTTGCTGACTGAGGAGAATCTCAAACTTCAGAATCACATCAATGAGATTAATGAAGAAGTTAGAGAACTCAGAGAAGTGGTTCATAAGAAACCTGAAGAAATTCCAAATGAACAAGAAATTGCTCTTCAGGATTTTATTTTGACTGGAATCAATAGAAGTAAGGTTGCTTTTATGATTTATAACATTAAAAGAAACAGAGGTGAAGGTATTGGCTTCAATAATGATTCATTCAATCATTCAAATGAATCAACAATACCATCCTGTTCTGAAAGTATTATAAAAGGCACTGAGGTGTGCTTTGTGCCTGCTTCTGACAGTTCTGAGAAACAAAATTTATTAGAAACTGAGACTGCTAAGTCTGAAGTTCTGAACTGCTCAGAATCTAAAGCTTCTGAACCTAAGGGAAAGATGAAGGAAGAATTTAAAACATTGCCAAAGTCTAAACCAAAAGGTCCTAAGTCTAAGATTATGAGAAAATCAGACTCTAAACCTAAAAATGTTCAGAGTCTGAAGAGTTCAGAACCTAAGACAAGTAAGTCTCAGAGTCTGAAAAATTCAAACTCAAATTTTACTAAGACTGGGTTTATGAAACCTTCAAAAATTACTAAACTAGTCTATTCAAAATCTTTCAAACCTCAAAATGTCAGACCAAAGGTGCAAAAGAAACCTTATCCTTTCAAGACTAACCATAGAGGACCCATAAAAATATGGGTACCTAAGTCTGAGATAATTTCAATTGCAGATATGCTTGTCATCCAAAGAAAAGGAAAGGTCTTGGTACCTGGACAGTGGCTGCTTGCATCATATGACAGGAGAAAGGTCTATGTTCCAAACCCTGATCATGAAAGAGGGAGGAACTGTGGGGTTTGGAGGAAATCAGAAAGGAAAGATCATTGGTACTGGTAAGATAGGTAATTCTTCCCTGTCCATTGATGATGTCTGGTTGGTAGATGGACTAAGACATAACCTACTTAGCATAAGTCAATTATGTGACAGTGGTTATGATGTCCTGTTTAATAAGAACACTTGCACTGTAATCAACAACAAAGATAAATTTGTTATGTTCAATGGAAATAGGAAAAACAATGTTTATAAAATTAATTTTTCAGAACTGGTTGAACAGAAGGTAGTTTGCCTTCTGTCTGTGAGTGATGAGAAATGGGTATGGCACAAAAGGTTGGGACATGCTAACTGGAGACTCATCTCTAAGCTTAGCAAGTTGCAACTGGTCAGAGGCCTGCCAAACATTGACTATCACTCAGATGCTCTCTGTGGAGCATGCCAAATAGGAAAAATTGCCAAAACCTCTTTTAAATCTAAAAACATTGTTTCTACCTCAAGACCCTTGGAACTGCTTCACATTGATTTGTTTGGTCCTAATGGAACAGCTTGAATCAATGGGAAGAAGTATGGGTTTGTTGAGTATTTTGGTGTTGGCTGCATTGTTTGGCAAAACCAAAGTATTGGATAGAAGCATCTCCATATGTAGAACATTTCTTCAGTTGCAAGTTTTGTGTTTTGAAGCCATTTAGAAGCAGAAAATGTCATCAGAAGCTGAATGCACTGTAGCAGTTCAGAAGCTGATTTCAGGTTCTGAAGCCAGCGTTGACTTTTGTTGACCACATCAGAAGCTGGGCTTTCAGATTAGTTTTTGCGCGTATCTTGGGAGATTTAGCAAGGAATTATCTTTGTATAAGTGCTTCTAGTATGCTGATTTATTTGAAGAAGATTTTATTGAAGATTTGGTTCAAAGATATGAAATTCATATTTTTCTGTTATAATCTTTAAAAGATTCAGTACAGTTTTATTTGTTACTTGATTGGACCAATCTTATTTCAGTAACAAATCAATTCAGAAGATTAGTTTGTTATTTATGTTGCAAGACTGAAGACTATATAAGGAGGAGTGATGCTGCTTTCAAGACTTACGAATTAAAGAGTATTATTCAGAGAAATAGAGTCTTAGTTGTTTTTAAGCTTTTGCTTTGTTTTTGTACGCCACTCATATGTTTTGAGTTGGTTTAGGATTGTTATTGAGTTGTAATTCATTCTAAGCCTTTAGGTACGAATGAAGTTTTGTCTTTGAAGGTGTATTCAAAAACAGGGGAGTTTTTGTGTTCAGAACTGGGTTAAGTTCAAAGGGTAGTTCAAGTAGCTGGGTTGCAGTTGCTTGAATAGGAAGTTAGAGGTTTTCTAATACTCAACGTGTTGGGTAGAATTCAAGACTAGGAGGAAGTTAATTGCTTAGGCTGGGAACTGGGAGTCAGTGTCTTGAGTCATAAGGATTAATTCCTATAGTGGAATTCCTTCCTGGATTGGTATCCCCCAGAGTAGGAGGTGTTTACTCCGAACTGGGTTAACAAACCTTTGTGTGTTTTTAGCTTTCCTGCACTTTATTTTCTGCTCTTGTATTGTGTTTACTTGTGCTCTGTTTTGCGATCTATTGTGCCCTGCATATTGTTCAGAACCTGTCTGGTTCAGAACCTGGTTACTCTGTCACATTGCCTGGCCAGAATTTCAATTGGCATCAGAGCGGGCACCCTGCCTGTATTTTGGGTGAGATCTAGAGGACTTAATTTCTGGTAAGCATGGATAGAGAAGGAGGCTATGTCAATAGACCACCCCTACTAGATGGCACAAACTATGAGTATTGGAAGTCAAGGATGTGTGCTTTTCTAAAGTCTATTGACAGCAGGACTTGGAAAGCTGTAATCAAAGGCTGGGATAATCCTGTGTATACAGACAAAGATGGTAACAAGACTGAGGTTTTGAAGCCTGAAGAGGAGTGGACCAAAGCTGAAGATGACTTGTCTCTGGGAAATTCAAAAGCTTTGAATGCTATTTTCAATGGTGTTGACCAGAACATGTTCAGGCTTATCAAACAGTGTACTGTTGCAAAGGAGGCCTGGGAAATTTTAAAGACAACTCATGAAGGAACTTCTAAGGTGAAGATGTCCAGACTTCAGTTACTGACCACCAAGTTTGAGAACCTGAAGATGAAGGAGGATGAATCCATTCAGGATTTTTACATGAATGTGCTGGACATGGCAAATTCTTTTGATTCACTTGGGGAGAAGATGTCTGATGAGAAGTTGGTGAGAAAAATCCTCAGGTCCCTGCCCAGAAGATTTGACATGAAGGTCACTGCAATTGAGGAGGCTCATGATATTTCTGCCATGAAGCTTGAAGAACTGATTGGGTCATTGCTCAATTTTGAAACTGCCTTTTGTAAACAGACTGAGAAGAAAGGAAAAGGTGTAGCCTTTAGTGTGAACTCTGAAGCTGATGATCAACAAGAGTCTGAAGAGGATGACTTATCAGAAGCTCTGGTGTTGCTGGGAAAACAATTCAACAAGATTCTGAAGAATGTCAACAGAAAAGCCAAAGCCAAAGGTCAGAATTTCAGATTCAATAACAAAAAGCAACAAACTGATGAGAAGAAGACCAAGTCTGAGGAGAAAAGTAACCAAGCCAAAGGTGTGCAGTGCTATGAGTGTGAAGGTTATGGACATATCAAAACTGAGTGTCCTACTTTTCTTAAGAAGCAGAAGAAAAGCCTAGCTGTTGCATGGTCTGATGATGGTTCTGAAGATGATGATGTTAGTGAATCTGATATGTGTGATACTGGTCTTGTTGTGAGGTCAGGAGCTATCTTAAAGAAGGAACCTGTTTTAGAGTCTGAGACCTTTTCAGAGTCTGACTCAGAGTCTGAAGCCTCATATGTGGCTGAAGCTGCTAAAACCTCATATGATGAACTAGCTGATAACTACAAGAAGCTGTATACCAGAAGTGCTGAGGTTTGCAAACAAGTTTTGGATCAGAAGGAGACTATTCTTCAACTGGAGGCTGAAAAAGGTGAACTGTTAGTGCAGAATTCAGATTTAAAAGAAGAAGTGAACCAACTGAACTCCCAACTTGTTCAAATGAAGAAGCAAGTGAAGATGTTGAACTCTGCTACTGATAAGTTGGAGAACATTTTGGGGAATCAGCAACAAGGAAAAACTGGTTTAGGTTTTGTTGATCAGACTCAGATTCCTAAACAGATGAATTTTGTCCCTGCCACTCAAAGTGTTGATCCTATGATTGGAACATCTCAGAGGAGACCTCAGAAACAAGCCCAGATGCCAGCTCAGAAGCATGTTCAAATGCAAGGTCAAAAGCATGATCAGATGCTGCCTCAGAAGCAACTGTTCAGAAACAGAAGGAGGAGAAATCATCCATGGATCTGTCATCATTGTGGAAAGAAACGGCATATCAAACCATTCTGCTTCAAACTTTATGGATATCCTGAACATTTTCAGTATAGAAAAGTGGAACCAGCTGCTATCAGACACAATGTTCAGAAGGTATGGAAGCCCAAAGTTCAGAATGTAGGTCTTATAGCTCATACTTCTTTGAGAGCCACTTCAAAAGAAGATTGGTATTTTGATAGTGGATGTTCAAGGCACATGACAGGTGTGAAGAAGCTGCTGAGCAATATCAGATCATACTCCAGAAGTTATGTGACATTTGGAGATGGTGTAAAAGGTCAGATTCTGGGTATTGGTGATTTGATCAGAGAAGGTTTGCCCAGACTTAATGATGTGCTACTGGTGGAAGGATTAACCTCTAATCTGATCAGTATTAGCCAACTTTGTGATCAAGAATTGAAGGTTAATTTTAACAAACTAGAGTGTATTGTTACTGATCAGGAAGATAAGATTCAGATGAGAGGCTGCAGATCCAAAGACAATTGTTACTTATGGGTTTCTGAAGAAGAAAGAAGTCTGACTTCTTGTCTTATGAGCTCAGAAGAGGAAGTCAAACTCTGGCACCAGAAACTGGGACATCTGCATCTGAAAGGCATGAAGAAAATCCTAAGTACTGAAGCTATCAGAGGTGTACCTAATCTGAAGATCAATGAGGACAATGTTTGTGGTGATTGTCAAATTGGAAAACAAACAAGAAAGTCTCATCCCAGATTAGTTCACCAGGTAACTACTAAAGTACTAGAACTTGTTCATATGGATTTGATGGGGCCTATGCAAGTTGAGAGTATTGGAGGCAAGAGGTATGCTTTTGTAATGGTAGATGACTACTCTAGATATACATGGGTCAGCTTTGTTAGAGAAAAGTCTGACATTTTTGAAGTTTTCAAAGAGATGTGCATTCAATTACAAAGAGAGAAGGACTGTGGTATTGTCAGAATCAGAAGTGACCATGGCAAAGAATTTGAAAACAAGAGCTTTTCAGAATTCTGTGCTTCTGAAGGCATAAAACATGAGTTCTCTGCGCCTATCACACCTCAGCAAAATGGTGTAGTTGAGAGGAAGAATAGGACTTTGGCAGAATGTGCAAGAGTGATGCTGCATGCTAAGAAACTCCCATATATGTTCTGGGCTGAAGCAATGAACACTGCATGCTATATCCATAATAGAGTGACTCTGAAGAAAGGAACAGCATCTACATTGTATGAACTATGGAAAGGAAGGAAGCCTACAGTCAAATATTTTCATGTGTTTGGCAGTAAATGTTACATTTTGGCTGACAGAGAAAATAGGAGAAAACTGGATCCTAAGTCTGATGAGGGTATATTTTTGGGATATTCAGTAAACAACAGAGCTTATAGGGTGTTTAATTCAAGAACTAAAGTTGTGATGGAATCCATTAATGTGGTAATTGATGATCTGACTGCTGAGAAAGATAGAAGTGAGTCTGAAGTTGTTCCAGAGTCTGAACCATCAGAAGAACAAACTTCAGAAGCTGAAATTTGTCCAGAGTCTGAAGAAACAGATATACATCCAGAACATGATTCTACCAATAAAGGGCCATCTATTAGAATTCAGAAGGATCATCCTAAGGAGCTTATCATTGGGAGTTTGGATCAAGGGGTCAGAACCAGGAGATCAGAACCAGTTGCTACTGATTCATGTTTTGTGTCAAAGGTTGAGCCTAAAAATGTGAAAGAAGCCCTAACTGATGAATTTTGGATTGAAGCAATGCAAGATGAGTTGAATCAATTCAAAAGGAGTAAAGTGTGGGATCTAGTTCCAAGACCAGAAGGGTTGAATGTAATTGGTACTAAATGGATTTACAAGAATAAAACAGATGAGAATGGTACTGTAGTCAGAAACAAGGCTAGGTTGGTTGCTCAGGGTTATACTCAAGTGGAGGGATTGGACTTTGATGAGACCTTTGCACCTGTGGCCAGACTAGAGTCCATAAGACTACTGTTGGGTGTATCCTGCATTCTCAAGTTTAAGCTATTTCAGATGGATGTGAAGAGTGCATTTTTGAATGGGTATCTGCAAGAGGAAGTGTATGTTGAACAGCCTAAGGGTTTTGTGGATCATAATTTTCCTAATCATGTTTACAAACTGAAGAAGGCCTTGTATGGATTGAAGCAAGCACCAAGAGCATGGTATGAAAGATTAACTCAGTTTCTTGTGGCTCAAGGTTACAGAAAAGGAGGTTCTGATAAGACCTTGTTTGTTAAAAATGATAATGGGAGTCTGATGATTGCTCAGATTTATGTGGATGATATAGTGTTTGGAGGAATGTCTCAGAAGATGGTCAAACTGTTTGTACAGCAAATGCAGTCAGAATTTGAAATGAGCTTAGTTGGTGAACTGACTTATTTTCTTGGATTACAAGTCAAGCAAATGGAAGATACAATCTTCATTTCTCAAAGTAAGTATGCCAAGAATATAGTGAAGAAATTTGGATTGGAATCTGCTGCTCACAAGAGGACACCAGCTGCTACTCACCTGAAGTTAACTAAGGATGAACATGGAGTTTCAGTAGACCAAAGTCAGTACAGAAGCATGATTGGGAGCCTATTGTACTTAACTGCAAGCAGGCCTGATATCACATTTGCTGTAGGAGTTTGTGCAAGATATCAAGTTGATCCTAAGATGAGTCATCTGACACAAGTCAAAAGGATTCTGAAGTATGTGAATAGCACAAGTGACTATGGAATCATGTATTCACATAGTTCAAGTTCTGAACTGATGGGATATTGTGATGCTGACTGGGCTGGAAGTGCTGATGACAGGAAGAGCACCTCAGGAGGTTGTTTCTTTTTGGGAAATAACTTAATTTCATGGTTTAGCAAGAAGCAAAACTGTGTGTCATTGTCAACTGCTGAGGCTGAGTATATTGCTGCTGGAAGTAGTTGCTCACAATTGGTGTGGATGAAGCAGATGCTGGAGGAGTACAACATTGAACAAAGAACTATGACATTGTTTTGTGACAATTTGAGTACCATCAACATCTCTAAGAATCCAATTCAGCACAGCAGAACCAAACACATAGACATCAGACATCATTTTATCAGAAACCTTGTGGAGGACAAGATTATTCAGCTGGAACATGTAGCTACTGAAGAACAAGTTGCTGACATTTTCACAAAGGCTTTGGATGCTAAGCAGTTTGAAAACTTAAGGAGCAAGTTAGGTGTGTGTTTACATGAAGACTTATAGCAATTACTGCAAACTGGATGTGAGGAAGATAGAGTACCTGCCAGTTATGCTTATGCTGAGTGTGATCCTGAACCAGAGTCTGAGTCTGATATGTTTTCCAGGGTCTGTGTTACTTGTTTTGATTTTATTCCCTATATGAAGACTATGTTTTGTCAGAATTTTGTGGCTAAAAAGGGGGAGAAAATCTTATGTAATGTGTTGGCTCTGATACCATGTGTTGCTGCTCAGAGAATGAGTTCAGCTTTCAGTGTTATTGAGGGGGAGTATATGTCTCAGGGGGAGTATAAGGTTGCTATGATCCTGAGTGTTTGTGGTCCTGAAGAACAAATATGTTCAGCTCCTGAAGTGTTGACTCTGATATGCTCTGATACCATAAATTCAGAAGTAAGGGGGAGTTTGATGTATGCTGAGTGTATGCTGAGTTGCAGGGGGAGTGTGTGTGATGATCAGGAGTTGATCAGTAGCTCTGATACCTTGGAGTAGCTCTGATACCATGATTGTTTGTGATGATCAGGAGTTGATCAGTATGTTATGTGTGCTTCAGTAGCTGATATGAACTGAAGCTGGTTTGTGTTTCTCATGATAGTTATAAATGAATCCGCTGCTAATTACTATGTTATGATTGATCATTGTGGAGTTCTTCATTGCTGAGTTGTTTTTAAGGGAGATTGAAGAACTTGGATGGTTTTAGCCAAAAATTTGCCAAAGGGGGAGATTGTTGAGTATTTTGGTGTTGGCTGCATTATTTGGCAAAACCAAAGTATTGGATAGAAGCATCTCCATATGTAGAACATTTCTTCAGTTGCAAGTTTTGTGTTTTGAAGCCATTTAGAAGCAGAAAATGTCATCAGAAGCTGAATGCACTGTAGCAGTTCAGAAGCTGATTTCAGGTTCTGAAGCCAGCGTTGACTTTTGTTGACCACATCAGAAGCTGGGCTTTCAGATTAGTTTTTGCGCGTATCTTGGGAGATTTAGCAAGGAATTATCTTTGTATAAGTGCTTCTAGTATGCTGATTTATTTGAAGAAGATTTTATTGAAGATTTGGTTCAAAGATATGAAATTCATATTTTTCTGTTATAATCTTTAAAAGATTCAGTACAGTTTTATTTGTTACTTGATTGGACCAATCTTATTTCAGTAACAAATCAATTCAGAAGATTAGTTTGTTATTTATGTTGCAAGACTGAAGACTATATAAGGAGGAGTGATGCTGCTTTCAAGACTTACGAATTAAAGAGTATTATTCAGAGAAATAGAGTCTTAGTTGTTTTTAAGCTTTTGCTTTGTTTTTGTACGCCACTCATATGTTTTGAGTTGGTTTAGGATTGTTATTGAGTTGTAATTCATTCTAAGCCTTTAGGTACGAATGAAGTTTTGTCTTTGAAGGTGTATTCAAAAACAGGGGAGTTTTTGTGTTCAGAACTGGGTTAAGTTCAAAGGGTAGTTCAAGTAGCTGGGTTGCAGTTGCTTGAATAGGAAGTTAGAGGTTTTCTAATACTCAACGTGTTGGGTAGAATTCAAGACTAGGAGGAAGTTAATTGCTTAGGCTGGGAACTGGGAGTCAGTGTCTTGAGTCATAAGGATTAATTCCTATAGTGGAATTCCTTCCTGGATTGGTATCCCCCAGAGTAGGAGGTGTTTACTCCGAACTGGGTTAACAAACCTTTGTGTGTTTTTAGCTTTCCTGCACTTTATTTTCTGCTCTTGTATTGTGTTTACTTGTGCTCTGTTTTGCGATCTATTGTGCCCTGCATATTGTTCAGAACCTGTCTGGTTCAGAACCTGGTTACTCTGTCACATTGCCTGGCCAGAATTTCAGGGTTAGTAATTGTTGATGATTACAGTAGGTGGACTTGGGTTAAATTCCTTAGAACCAAAAATGAAACATATGATGTGTTTAACAAATTCTACAAACAAGTACAAAATGAAAATGATTTGAAAATTTTAAAAGTCAGAAGTGATCATGGTGGTGAATTTGAAAATGAGCCATTTGAAAATTTTTGTGAAGATCATGGAATTCTCCATGAGTTCTCTTCTCCTAGAACTCCATAACAAAATGGAGTTGTAGAGAGAAAGAACAGATCTTTGCAAGAAATGGCCAGAACCATGATTCATGAATCTAAAATTGCAAAGTACTTTTTGGCAGAAGCTGTTAACACAACATGTTATATTCATAACAGAATCTATATCAGACCTATTCTGAATAAAACAGCATATGAATTATTTAAAGGAAGAAAACCAAGCATTTCTTATTTTCATCAGTTTGGTTGTACTTGTTACATTCTGAACAATAAGATCTACCTAAAGAAATTTGATGCTAAGGCTCAAAAGGGTATCTTTTTAGGATACTCAGAGAGATCTAAAGCATACAGGGTGTATAATTCTGAAACACATGTTGTTGAAGAATCAATACACATTAGATTTGATGATAAGAAGCCTGGTAATAAAATACCAGAGCTGGTTGAGAGTTTTGCAGATTTAAGGCTATCAGTGGACCCTTCAGAACCTAAACAGAGTTCTGAGTCTGAAGAAAGTTCAGAAGCTGAAAATACTGAAGAAGCTGAAAATCTCTCAGATGCTGACACTCCTCCTGAAGCCAATCAAGATCAAAATGGTTCTAAACAAGCCCTTGATGATTCTTCAGAAGCAAATCCACCCAGAACCTCATTCAAGTACAAGTCTTCACATCCTGAGGAGCTGATCATTGGAAATAAGGACAGTCCAAGAAAGACCAGATCAGCATTCTGTCAGAATGAATCTTTGGTTGGACTACTGTCAATAATTGAACCCATAACATCTGATGAAGCACTTGCAGATGATGGATGGATTGTAGCTATGCAAGAAGAACTCAACCAGTTTCAAAGAAATGATGTCGGGGATTTAGTTGCAAGACCAAATCATAAGAAAATTATTGGAACAAAATGGGTGTTCAGAAACAAGCTTAATGAACAAGGAGAAGTGATCAGAAACAAAGCAAGACTGGTTGCTCAAGGCTACAGTCAGCAGAAAGGAATAGACTACACTGAGACATTTGCTCCAGTTGCAAGACTGGAAGCAATCAGGTTACTTCTTTCCTATGCAGTTAATCATGATATCATCTTATATCAAATCGATGTTAAGAGTGTTTTTTTAAATGGAGTTATTTCTGAAGAAGTTTATGTCAAACAACCTCTTGGTTTTGAAGATGTAACACATCCGGATTTTGTTTTTAAACTTAAGAAATCTTTATATGGTCTGAAACAAGCTCCCAGAGCTTGGTATGAAAGACTAAGTAATTTCTTACTTAAAAATGATTTTGTAAGAGGACAAGTTGACAATACACACTTTAGAAAGACTCTTAAGAAAGACATCTTAATTGTGCAAATATATGTTGATGATATCATATTTGGTTCTACTAATGCCACTCTTTGCAAAGAATATTCTAAGTTAATGCAGGATGAATTTGAAATGAGCATGATGGGAGAATTGAAGTTCTTTCTTGGAATTCAAATCAACCAATGCAAAAATGGAGTGTATGTTCATCAATCTAAGTATACAAAGGAGTTTCTGAAGAAGTTCCAGCTTGAAGATTGTAAACTGTTGACAACACCAATGCATCTAACCTGCACCTTAAGCAAAGAGGACACTGGCTCAAAGGTAGATCAGAAGCTCTATAGAGGTATGATAGGTTCTCTGTTATACTTAACTGCTTCTAGACCATATATTTTATTTAGTGTATGCTTGTGTGCAAGATTCCAATCAGATCCTAGAGAATCTCATATGACTGCTGTCAAGAGAATCTTCAGGTATCTGAAGGGAACAACTAATATGGGACTTCTGTATAAGAAATCCTTAGATTATAAGCTAGTTGGATTCTGTGATGCTGATTATGCTGGGGACAGGATTGAAAGAAAATCCACCAGTGGAAATTGTCAATTTCTTGGTGAGAATCTGATATCCTGGGCCAGCAAAAGACAAGCAACTATTGCTTTGTCAACATCAGAGGCAGAATACATCTCAGCTGCAAGTTGTTGCACACAACTGCTCTGGATGAAACATCAGTTGGAAGACTATCAGATTCATGAAAACAACATTCCTATCTTCTGTGATAATACTGCTGCAATCTGTTTGTCTAAAAATCCAATTCTACATTCTAGAGCCAAGCATATAGAAATTAAACATCATTTTATAAGAGATTATGTTCAGAAGTATGTTTTAGATATTCAATTCATTGATACTGATCATCAATGGGCTGACATATTTACAAAACCCCTCACAGAAGACAGATTTAATTTTATTAAAAAGAATCTGAACATGCACTTCATCTCTTAAAAAAATTGTTGGACTTTGAATAAGAAACTGAGTCTGAAGTTCATCAGAAGCTAAGACTTAACAGACACTCACTTTGAGAGTCTGAAAATAGTCCAGCTTCTGAAAACATCAGAATCTGAGTTTCAGAATCTGAATTTTGGACTTCTGAATCTGCATAAGTTATCTAACTTTTGGTCAGAATCTGATAAGTTATAACTCTGGGCAATGATGAATTAAGCTTTGAAAGTTATACTTTGTCCCTCCTAAAGTTATCAATGTGCAAATGTGTTTTTCTGTTTTCAGTTCTGAAATGTATTAACAAAAACACAGACACACTTTCATCTTTTCATCATACATGTTCAATTTGGTATCAGACATGTTCAGTTTTTCAAACCTATTTAAGAAATCTGAATAGTTCTGTCTGAAAAGGTTCAGAAGCATTGAACTAAATGCTCTGTTTTCAGTTTTCTGAAAAAGAGTTCAGTAGTACTAAAACCATATGGTCTGAACAATTTTGACTAAAATAGTTCAGTGATACTGAACAGAATGTACTGAACAAAAATGCTCTGAACATTTTTTATCTCACGTTTTAAACTCTCTTGTTTCTTAAAATTCTGGAAATTTTCTTTTTGTTGATGACAAAAGGGGGAGTAAAAGTTAACAAGTATTAAGGCTCTGAGCTCAGAACAGTTTATTATCTGATTAAAATTAACTTATGAGAACAGTTTATTATCTCTTAGCCTCTGTTTTGAATTTCTGTGAGATAAATTACTCTTTATTGAGTTGAAATGAATTTAAATAACTTGGATAAAACTTAGGGGGAGCTTACAAACCTCACACCCTGAAGTCAGCTTGTTATTTATAATTCTGAGTGATAATTTAGCCTTATTGTTTTAAGTTGAATTTAATTAACATGGATAAGAATCAAGGGGAGCTTGCAAACCTCACCTTGTGGATTATCAGACTTAGGGAGAGCTTGGAAACCTCATCCTGAAGTCAACTTGTTAATTAAAGTTAACAACAATTCTGAAATTCTCACCTTTTTGATTTAAACTAAATTTAATTAACCTGGATCAGACTCAGGGGGAGCTTGCAAACCTCATACCCTGCAGTCAACTTGTTAATTAAATTAACAACAATTTTCTATTAATACTTGTGTTTGTCATCATCAAAAAGGGGGAGATTGTTGGAACAAAATGTATGAACAACTCTCTTTTTGGGTTTTGATGATAACAAAGTGTTAAAAAGAAAATTGGAATTGCTAATGCTTGATTCTAAGTGTGCAGAACCATGTACTTAAAGTTTGGTATCTAACATTGGTTATGAAAGAACAAGCTAAGAGCAAGAAGGAAAGCATAGAAGCTTGTGTTGCAAGTATAAAGCAAATCAGTGTCTGAAGCAGCTACTGAAGGCAGCTTCTGAAGGTGCGTCTGAAGGCAGCTTCTGAAGGTGCGTCTGAAGGTCAACGAAAGTCAACGTCTGAAGACTGCGTCTGAAGGTCAACGAAAGTCAGCGTCTGAAGAAGTGTGTCTGATGAACAATTCTTCTGAAGGGTGCGTCTGAAGACAGCTTCTGATGAACAGTTCCTGAAGAAGCTTCTGAAGTCTGACTTTTAAGGAAAAGCAACTGTCTCTGTTAACAGTAAAGCACTATACAGTCAAAACAGCTCAATGGAACAGTTGTCTCCTTGGCCAAAACATTCTCCAGCTTTTAGGGAAACAATTCGAAAATTGTGTGCTCTGTTTTCTGCTCTTTCGCACACAATGTCAGCTGGACATAGCTTCTATTTTGCAACGGCTCTTTGCTGGAAAATTGGTTAATCTCAACAACTCTTTTATCCTCTATAAAGGATTGAAGATTTGAAGAAGAAAAACTAAGACTCAAGAAACTCAAAGACTGAAAAACTATGTGCTCTGTTTTGCTGTAAAAATTCGAAAGTCACTAAAAACACTTAGAAATTCTTACAAACTTCTTATCTTAGAATTTCTTAAGTTTAGAGTCTTAAACTTGTGTTGTATTTTGTGAACACCACTGATTGTATATAAAGTGTTCAAACTCAAACTCATTTCTTTGTAAAATATGTTTGATTCAAAGTCTTAGACTGTGTGTCTAAGCAAAGAAGTCTCATAACTTTGTGTATTGAGCAATTAGAAGTCTCTTAGCTGTGTGCTTTGAGCAGAGAAGTCTCTTACTTAGTGTTTGAGCAAAAGAAGTCTCTTACTTTGTGTTTGATCAATAGGAAGTCTCTTGCTTTGTGCTTGAGCAATTGTAATCGTTTGATTATAGTGAAAATCTCTTGTAAGTAACAAGGGGACTGGACTACATCCGGGTTGTGGAAGGAACCAGGATAATCTACTGTGTCTATCTCTCTTTCCCTCTCTCATTTAAATTTAGCCGCTGCTAAATAACTCTGAAAAAGTTTCAGAATCTGATTCTGAACTTAACCAAAGTTTTTGAGAAAGAAAAGAAACAGCCCACACAATTGAACCCCCCTTCTTGTGTGTTTTTCTCACATTCAAAGTCTACATTATCATACCGGAGCTCCGCCATCCAATTCAAAGTCGTGTGAAAGGCAACGACCTCACCCACAACAACATCACAAAGCGGGGAGAAATAGTCTGTCTTGGTGAGCACAAATTCACCATATTTAAAGAAGACGATGCCTACCATATTTAAAGAAGATGAAAATGATGCATAAATATTACATTTATACCTGCCATACGCCGGTTTCGTCCACTCAACAACAGTGCTAGGAATAGGATCACGGTGGTGTGTAGGGGAAGCATCTGCTTTGTGCGCTCTCATCCCTTGCGCGGTTCTCCAATCATCCAATAGGTGCTTAGCGTGCTCAATTACTTGGATACTTGTTTCATTTTGCTGCTGCCATAATTTTAAGTTCCTTCGCTTCCACAAACTCCACAAAATTGTTACAAAAATCTCTTTTTGGGCCGCAGGCAGCTGTTCAAGAAGGGAAAAAATTAAAGCATCCATATTATAATTTTGGCGAAGAGTTCTATCAATATCATCCCATAAATGAACCTCACGCCATGCTTGCATAACACCTGGACACTCTGTCAACACATGAATGCTATCTTCATAGTTACTCCCACACATCACACAATCTATAGGACAATGCACTCCACGACTACTAAGACGAGCACGTGTTGGAAAACAACCCCGACACACACGCCACACAAAGTTTCGTACCTTAGGGGGCACCTTAAGCTTCCAAATCAAACTCCATCTACCCGGGGTTGGAGAGTTATCTGCAATTTCAGTTACACAAATACGATATGTACTACGAACAGAGTAATTACCATCTTTCTCAGCCTTCCAAATGAGTTTGTCTTCATGAACAATAGGTTGGAGACTAGTATTCAAAATCACATGGGTAGTGTTATTATCAAAAAGATTAGAGATTAGATTAGAGTCCCAAACCTTTGTGACAGGGTCAATAATGTCCTGGACCTTGGCATGGGAAAGGGGCGCATTCATAGGATGGACTAGAGGAATTGACCGCCCTTCCTTGAGCCACGGTGCATCAAACAGAGGAATATTTGCACCCGAACCAATTCTCCATCTTGCACCCTATTTTACTTCCATTTTTGCGCTAAAAATACTCCTCCATACATAGCTAGGATTAGCTCCAAGTCTAGCGCTTAAGAAGTCACCTTGAGGAAAATAACACGCTTTAAACAAACGTGCCACAAGACTGCTAGTATTTGTTTGGAGCTTCCAACCCTGTTTACCAAGCATCGCCACGTTAAAAGATGTGAGGTCCTTGAACCCCATTCCCCCATGATTTTTATGCACATATAATTTTTCCCAAGAAAGCCAATGCATACCTCTTCTAGTGGAACCTCCATGCCCCCACCAAAAAGCATTAATCATTTTTTCAATAGCATCAACTAACTTATTCGGTAAAAGATATATACTCATAATATAAGAAGGAATAGATTGAAGAACTGATTTAATTAAAACTTCTCTTCCAGCTTTAGAAAGACACTTACTGCTCCAAGAATTAATTTTGTGCCAAATATGGTCCTTAATAAATCCAAAAGTGGCTTCTTTACTTCGACCAACCATAGAAGGAAGCCCGAGATATTTCCCGGTGCCCATGACCGCGCGGACACCAAGAATGGCTATGATGGAGTCTTGCACAGGGGTTGGCACACTGCGGCTATAATATACTTCGGATTTAGGAAGGCTGATTGCTTGGCCTGACGCTGCCTCATAAGTTTCAAGGATTTGTTTCATCACAATTGCTTCTCTTTCATCCGCCCTGAAAAATAAAAAACAACCGTCTGCAAACAAAAGATGAGAAATAATATGAGCATTAGTGCAAATAGAGATGCCATGAATATCCCCCCTCCGCTCAGCTTTACGAATAAGAGCTGAGAGGCCTTCTGCACACAGGATAAACAAATACGGAGAGAGAGGATCACCCTGTCTAAGGCCCCTACCAGGGAATATAGTGCCCACCGTTTCATTATTAACAATCACATAATAGTCGACTGTTTCGACACACATCATAAGCCACTGAACCCAGCGACTTGCAAATCCCATTTTCACCATAACCTCCTTGAGATATAACCAGTCAATGCGATCATATGCCTTACTTATGTCCAACTTTAGCGCTACATTCCTGTCTCTACTACGCTTGCTGACTTTCATATGATGGACTACTTCAATAGCAATCATAGCATTATCTAATATTGAACGTCCAAGGACAAAAGCCGTCTGATTATCAGAGATACACTTGTGAAGAATGCTCTTGAGCCTATTAGCCAGAACTTTAGCCACTAATTTGTATAATACATTGCATAAAGCGATAGGCCTCCAATCCTTCATAGATTTATGTTCATTACCTTTCGGGATTAAAGCAATATTAGTGGAGTTAAGGGAAGGTGGAAATTGGTTACCATTGAGCCAAGAACAACATTCACTAAAGATATCAGAATTGCACACCGACCAAAAATGTTGAAAGAAGTCTGATTGAAGCCATCTGGGCCGGGGCATTTATCCAGATGCATAGAATACATGGCTTCCTTAAACTCTTGTACCTGAAAAGGAGCGGTTAGAAAATCATTATCCTCTGCGGATACAACATTTTCTATGACCTCTAACACAGGCACACATCTACTCTGCTTTTCTTGAAAAAGCTCCTCAAAATAACCTTTTGCGACTTGACATAATCCCTGTTCATCAGTTACACGACTCCCAACATCATTTTCTAAAGAGAGGATACGATTTACCTTCTTACGGGAAGTGGCAGATGCATGGAAAAACTTAGTGTTTAAATCACCATCTCGATACCAGTGAGTTTTAGCACGTTGTCGCCAATACTTATCCTCCTGGATCATCAATTTTTTAATCTTCTTCCATAAAAAAGTCAAATGGTGCGGGTCAGCAGCTGACCCTTGATCACGACACCTGTTAAGCTCCTTACGACATTCTGCTATATCTTCTTTCAACCCATTTCGAGTAGTCTTGTTCCAAGAACTAAGCTCAGAGGCGCAATGATCCAATTGACCAGTTATCGTCATACCTGCACTAGACATCCAACTATCAGAAACAACATCATGGATACCTGGTGTAACATCCCGCTTAGGTGTAACTGTTATCAGTAATAGAGGATTAATGTGAAAGCAATGGCAAACTCGTAATTATGGAAGGAAGGATTTTATATAGGGTGAAATAAGATATTTTCCCCTCACTTTCTCCTTCCACTCTCTCTCTACAAAATCAGATTTTTGCTCCTCCCTCTCTCTAAGTCTCACACCATCCTCATCTTCCATCATCTGTTAAATTCTTTCCCAAAACTCTTGGAGTATAAGCAAGTTCTTTTGGGAGAACTTAGAACAAGAGGAAGCTAAGGAGGGATCAAGGAAGGAAAGAAAGATTGAAGCTAGGGTTTTAGCACAAGGAAGCTTATCAAGACCAGCTGTGTTTATGGTGAGTTCCTTAGAGTAGCAATCTACCCTTTGGGTTCGTTTTGTGTGAGATCACAAAATTAAATACTAAGATTTAAGTAAAAAGATAGAATTTTCCCCTTTTTGATACTTATGCTTAATTTCAGTTAATCCTTGGGCAAAGTACGTTTATAGTTCAAAATGAGTCCCTGGCATATTTTCATTGATAATTGGATAACTGGGTACCAAGGTTTTTAAGATTAAACATGTTTTTCCAGAAAATTCTGTGTTCTGCTACAGTAGCAGAGCGATGCTCAAGGTCGCAAAGCGAAGTAGCAGAGCTTGGCTACTGCCTAGCCATCGCCAAGACTTCGCCCTGCAAAGTGATCAGAAGCTGAGTTCGCAAAGCGAAGTTTTCAGCCGCTCTGCGAAGCTTCAGACTCAGGATCACCAGGTTCTGAAGGTTCAAACTCTGAAGTTTAGAGTCTGAAGGTTTAGACGCAGGATTTCGCAGAGCGAAGTCAAGGGGGGTTCGCAGAGCGAAGTTGCCCAGAAAGGCATTTTATTTTCAAACAACTGTACCTTGCCAATGATCTTGGATATGCTTTTGGGTAGTTATATACATGAACCTTCAAGGATTAGTCTAGGAAATGCATAGGTATCATATGAGTGATGGGTAGAATTATTCCTATGTTATCAAGTAAGATAAAGGGGCTTAGTTCCCAACAAAGAGATAAGCAGTCCATGAGATAGCAAGTATGAACCTATATTATAGGTTAAGTATTACAAGAATAATTACATGAAGAATGCATTAGATATGCAAAAGCTTATAGAAAAGTATTAGATGTACCACAAGAACTTAAGATAAGAATTATGCTAAAGATTATACATGTTCATCAGACTCCGGATTATGTCGGATGGGATTTCTCGGAAAGGGCTATCCACACGTAAGATTACCAGTTATATGTATTTATATATATATAAAGATGAATAAAACAAGTTATATAAAAAGGACTAGATGTGTCTTCTGTATGCTCGTTAGTTAGTATACAGGGGGTTCCGGTTTAAGCTGGAATGGTGAAGTTACCGTCCGTGAGGGCAGCTACACATCAAAGTCAAGAAAAAGTTAATGTGTGTTGAGTATTTTGGTGTTGGCTGCATGTTTTGGCAAATCCAGTGTATTGAATAGAAGCATCTCAATGTCTAGAACAAATCTTCAGTTGCAAGTTTTTCATTTTGAAGTCATTCAGAAGCTGAAATCACCATCTGAAGCACTGTAGCGCTTCAGAAGCTGAATTGAGAGTCTGAAGCAGAGTTGACTTTTGTTGACTTCATCAGAAGCTGCACTTTTTCAAGTTGTTTCTGCGCGAATCTTGGCGAGATTTAACAAGGAAATATCCTAGCATATTGCTTCTAGAATGCTGGTTGTTTTTGAGAAAATTTAATGAAGATTTGGTTTGTTTTTATGAAAACGCGTATTTTACTGATGTAATCTTTCAAAGATACATTGCAGAATTATCTTAGCCATTCATAAATCAGTAACAAATCAATTTCAGAAGATTGGAATTTATTTTATGCTGCTGGACTGAAGGCTATATAAGGAGAGCTGCTGCTGCTATTCATGAGATACGAAGAACAGAGTCTTATTTAGTATATTGAGTCTTTGTGTTTAAAACCTTAGGGTTGTTTGTGCACCACTCTGTTAGAGTTGGTTTAGTGTTTGTTTTGAGTTGTAATTCATTCAAAAGCTTTTAAGCAAGAATGAAGTTTTTGTTTTGAAGAGTGTTCTTCAAAAACTGGGAAATTTGTTCAGAACTGGTTTAGGTTCAAGGTTAGTTCAAGTGACTGGGCTGTTGCTTGGATAGGAAGTTAGTGGACTCTAATACTCATGCGTGGGTAGAAGTCTGACTAGGTGGAAGTTAATTGCTTGGGATAGGAACTGGGAGTCAGTGTCTGAGTCTTAAGGATTAATTCCAATAGTGGATTTCCTTCCTGGATTGGTATCCCCCAGAGTAGGAGGTGTTTACTCCGAACTGGGTTAACAAACCTTGTGTTCTTTTATTTCTGCACTTTTTATTGCTTGTTGCATAACTGTTTAAATTGTGCTAAGTTTCAAGTTCAGAACCTGTTTGGTTCAGAACCAGCTGTTAATCTGAACCAGTTAATAACTCCTACCAGTTGCTAAAGCCAGAAATTTCAATGTGTCTCCTGTATTCTCGTTAGTTAGAATACAGGGGGTTCCGGTGAAGTTACCGTCCGAAAGGACAGCTGGAATGGTGAAGTTACCGTCCGCGAGGACAGCCACACAAAAGGAAAGAGGAGTCCGGTGTTAGCCTGATATGATAGGAATTTCACCGGTAAGATGGGAGATGTACTTCGGGGTTACTCCACCCGGATACACTCCGTAAAATGAACCAAGATAATGTATTGTTTGTTCAACGCTAACTCCTAACTTTATGATATGAAAAAGATGAATATGTATATATATTATATACTAAGAGATAAGACAAAGTAGTCACCAGAGAAAAGAAAGTGATCGTAGGATGTCCCCAGATCACTAAGTATGAGATTAACATGAGTTCAACTTAAGATAAAGACATATAGCGATCCTAGTTTTCCCTTGATCGCGAAATATGTAGAGAATGACGGCGATCGTAGGTATCCCCAAGATTGCCAAAGTAGGCACGGCGACCCTAGGTTCCCCGAGGTTGCCAACAGTAGGTTGGGTGGAGCTCACTGAGACATTATGTCTCATCCCAATCCTTCTGGTGCAGGTTTTCAGGTACGCAAGAGGTTCGCGATGAAGTTCTTCAAGGGTTATGCTGAATGGAGTGAAGATGCTCGTCCTGTATCAGCTCAGGAAGTTGTCAGACAATTTATGTATATTAAAGTGTATTATATGGTACTTAATTGGTTGTATATACGAGCATGTTCGTATTCATTCAGTTGTAATGTATTATTATTATTGAAAATTTTAATGTATCCAGTATCAGATTAATACACATGCTAAATATTCTAGATAATTTAGTATGGGTGTTACACCTGGTTCAACACACCAAGCATTCTTAAATTTAAAAGTTTTCTTGGGCACCCAGACACGTGTAACAGGCTTTACGTGAAGAAGTATTGGGTAGTGATCAGAGGTCGGGGCTACTAAATTTTCCAACTTCGCATTAGGAAACATTTGAAGCCAAGAAGCATTAGCAAACGCACGGTCTAACCGTTCCTCAACTGCTCGCGGAGTACTTAAACTTTTAAACCAAGTGAAGGGATAACCTTCCATAAAAATATCAACCAAATCTGCGTCAATCACAACTTGTCTAAACCCGTTGATAAGCCATCGAGCACGAACTGAACCCCCTCGTTTCTCCTTGGCATCCAAAATATCATTGAAATCACCTATTATACACCAAGGTAAAGAAGTATTATTAGATAAATTTATCAAAAAATTCCAGAATCCCGTCTCCTGCCACCTTCTGGAAATCCATAAAAATCTGTAAACTGACATTTTCCTTGACTAGAATCGTTAACCTCCACATTTATATGATTATCAGAATAATTCAATACATTGCAGTTAAAAGAATTTCACCAGAATAGTGCCAAACCACCACTCCGACCATTACAACTCACAACAAAACAGTTATCAAAACCAAGCATATAATGAAAATCATTTGTTTTATTTGAGTGGACTAGAGTCTCACTGAGAAATAAGGCATCCGACTTATAATAGCGAACTAGGTACTTTAATTTAAGAACTGCACTCAGGTTCCCTAAGCCTCGGCAATTCCATCCGATGATACTCATTTTTCTCGGTAGGCCTGATTTTCAGGTCCCACCGTTACAACATTTTCCTCATAAACATGATTAGACATAAAAGACATAACATTATCCTCCCCACTAACAATTTCAGTACCTACATCATTCCCACCAATTTTTAAATTATTTTCAATATTTTCATCTACACCTAGCATAACAATGGCCGAATGTAAATTGACATCAGCAACAGTGGAGTCGCGCTTGCGCTTCTTAAGATCAACCCCGACATCTTCACCTTCAACATCTTCTGCAACTTCTAATACCAAGCACTAATTGGATCTACACCTAGCATAACATCTTCACCTTCAATACCAAGCACTAATTGTCTGGAACCACCAGCAAGGGCATTCTTACCGGACTCAGAACGTTGAGCAATTGACATACTATGGCAGATATCAGTGATTTCTCTATGAACATCATTTATGCGCCCACCTATAGTCATCATGGTAGTAACATTTGTTGGAGGAGTGCTTGTGTCTTCTTTAGAGCTGCTGGCTACATGTGTGTGTGTGTCATGTGCAACATTGTATCCTTCTGCACATCTTTCCACAAATTTGTATCACCGACAAATTGTTTCGTATATTATAATTATTTTAAAAATTATATCATTGATGACTTGTCTCACGTATAATAATTATTTTAATATTTTTTTTATCAATGACAACATGTCCGGTGTATAATAATGTTTTTTTACATTTTTAGTAGTGACAACTTGTCTCGTTGATAACAATTATTTTAAAATTTGTGAAGGTGACGACTTCGCCCGTGTATAATAATATTTTTTAAATTTACCAATGACAATTTTTCCCGTGTATGAAATTTATTTATAATATATATTAGTGATGACATGTCACATGTTTAGGAATTATTTTAAAATTTAAATCAATGACGACTTGTCCTTTTTGTTAGAATTATTTTAATTTTTTTATCAATGACAACATATCCCATGTATGATACTAAAATATATTGTTTCATTTTCTTCTTCACTCGCCTTTCTCATTACGCACAATCCACATCTCGTGTTATGACAAATTTTTAAATACTAATGGATTTAGAAAAAGGGGAGTTCAATTTTTTCAATGTGATAATATTTGTAGTCTTTCAAATTTGTTCCTACATGAGCTAGTGAAAGGATTTTTTTAAAGTTATCAAACATTATGTATTTTTTTTCGTAAAAATGATGCTATACTGCCATTAAAACAACCAAAATAATCAATTTTCCCCAAATAAGAAAAAACAAAAATGAAAGATCCAAAGAAAATATGAAGTTCCAACACTCTCTTTTCAGTCACTTTTGAAAAATTGGTAGAAAAATAATCCATTTATTTTGGTACTATATTTTAGTCCTCATCTTATTTCTGAATATTTTTCTTTTATCTATTTATTTTAGATGTTTGGGGAAGAACCACACAACTTTGTCTAATACAGTATGTCATACCCCAATTTTTGACCTAAAATTTCTTTTCACTCGTCTTTTTGGTTCGGAATTTTTCGTCGTTTCAGGCGAAATTTCGGCAGAGAGGTATTTTAAAATACCTCATTTAGGGTTCCGAAGGCGACTTTTTTCAGTTTTATTATTATTTTATTTTACTTTAGTTTTTTTATCTTTTATCTTTTTTAATTATTTAATTTTTAGATTTTTTCTATTTTTATTTTATTTTTCATTTATTCTGTTTTGTTTTTATTTTTATTCTTAATGGTTATTTTTTTTGTCTTTATTGCTAATCAAATCTATCCAAAGTTCAAAGTCAAAGGTCAAGGTCAAATGTTTGATTTAATGGCTTTGACATATGTGATTTAATGGCTTTAATCTCATTTGATGGAGATTTAATCCTTGTCTCCTTATTGTCAAAAGTCCACCTCAATGTGTATATAAAAGCACACGTTCCAGCAACCAAAGGGGAGAAAAAAAATTCGGCCAACAGAAAACAACAACACAACACCATCACCACAACCCACAACACACGAATCAAAGCAAAAAACCAACAACCATTCACCATCAATCCACAAACACACGAATCAAAGCAAGAAACCAACAACCATCCACCATCAACCCAAAACACAAATTCGGCCTCCCTCCACAAACCAAAACCGGTTCACAAACTCACCTTCCCCCCAAAACCGAATCTCACAAACTCACCCTCACCCAAAAAATAACAGACCGTACCAAAACCACCAGCCAAACCAAAAAAACAAAAGGTATTTGTTTTCTAAAAAAGGGTAGTATTTTTTTTATTTTAGCATTTCATTTACTCATATTTAACAATGATCTCATGCATCTTTATTTTTGGTCGTGTTAGTTTTATCCGTCATTTATTTTCCTTTTATTGCATAGCTTTAGAATGTATCTAGGACCAATGTAAATTATAAATGAGAAGAAATCATGCATGTGTCCTTTTATTTTATCTACTTATTTCGCTTTACAAAAAATGCAAAAATATTAGGTTAGTTTAATTTTTCAAAGGATTTCGTGGTGATCCAACGTCACCACAGAATTTCCTCGCGTTTAGCTTTTTGGTTATGTTTTTTTTTAGTTTTAGTTAATTATAAAAAAAACAAAAACATGCAAATAAGTCAAAATTCAAAAAAATCTTTTCTTAAACAAACCTTGATTTTCAATCAAGTGTCCTTTTTTCTCTTTTATTTTCTTAAATAACCATTAATCCACTTTGATAACACTTTAATCATTTTCAAAAATAAAAAATACAAACAAATTTTAATCTTTTTGCCACTTGGCTTTATTTTTATCTTTAAAACCTTTTCAAAAACTAAAAAACACAAAAACAAATCAATCGGTATTTTTACCCCGAACTACGAGGTTTTGATCCCTCACGGGTACGTAGGAAAAGGACTTTGTCCTTCCAAATCATAAAAAATAAAAAAAACAATATTTTCTCACTACTCTAATTCATTCTTTTCTTTTAAAAAATAAGCAAGTTATAGCCAAAATAAATAAATAAAATCAAGATGTTCTCGTAGAATACTACCAATGTTTAGGGTGCTAACACCTTCCCTAAACGTAACTAACCCCCGAACCCTAAATCTTTAAAAATGTGGTAATTTAGAACTTTTTCCCATTATCTTTTGAAAAATTAAAAGTTCAGTCGTGAAATAAAATTAGTGAGTCAACGCTAATCAATAGCTTGATCTCCGAAAATCACCGCGACAGAAATGGCGACTTCACTGGGGACTTCCCTAAGAGGGTTGAGCCTAACTTGGATTTATTTAATTATTTTGTGCTATAACCTGCTTAAAACAAAAATAAGAATGTAAATATGTGCTTATGTGTTTTTTTCCCTTTTGTGTGAGTGGTGAGATAAGTCCTACACCCGGACTTGAGGGAAACATAAGATAGGATGGTGGTATAATCAAAGTGTCTTTCCGAGAGTGAGTTTCGGATGTGGCACATGTGATAACCCCACTCAATGAAGGAATCTTGGAAGTATTACTATGTTGGCATGAGTAGTCGTGTTCGGCATTGTTATTTTCAAGTGACCTATGAAGTTGAGGACCTTTAGAGTTACCTTTAACCCATCTTGGCCTTTTAGGACGTAGTGCGGTGGCTAATCAAGAGTAGTCTTGAATTGGTTGATATGCGATACTACACTCAAAGGAGACTTTCCTACGAACATCGTTGGACCGAGAGTAGTCTCGTAATCCGACAATATTCGGAAGTGGTCGATGACTTTGGGAACTTGGTAGAACCCGTGATACACGTACATGTGAAACCATAGTCCTTACCAAATGACGTTTTTACCCTTGGCTCCAACATTATGGACTTAACCTCACCATGTTTTCTCCGCTCTTTAGCATAATCATGCATACATGCATTCATTCATAAACTCTTTTCCTCATCAAGTATTGAAGGACTTCGACAATTTTTTTTTGATGAACATCATGGATATGGACTTTGCAATAAGGCTATTTAAGCTTGTCATTTGGTTGTTAAAAAGGAAACTGTTTTAAACACTCAAATGAAATGTTCAAACTATGACGTTTACAATTACTTCAACAAAAGTCCTTCGATAACAAATCATTCTTTTTTTTGCATAAACATAATCATGCATCATACTGCATTCATAGTTTCTGAATCGAGTCTCATCCTCCGTTTCATCACACAAAGGTTGATCTGCCGCAGTAAAGAAAATGGCCCGGCGCATTCATTACAAACTGACTCGCACCTACAACACTCGTGCAAACAGAAGAGAGAAAATGGGTGTGGTCGTGCAAACACAAGGAGGGATTTGCCGCAATTGGGTCGCTGTTGAGATTCCCTCAGTTACTCATGGGTCCAAGTAATGTGTTTTTGTTGTCTTGTCTTTTCAAAAAAAAAGCCTTTCGTTCCGCCCGAGACGAAAGTGAACTTTTGTAGGGTTTTTTTGCTTCATGCATTCCCATCATCAAATAAAAAGTCGTTTTGTCCCCGACTATGTCTTTTTATTCTTTGCTTTTTCTGGAAAATGGTAACACAAAAAACCCAAAAACATTTTATTTTCTTTTCAATCAATTTCAAAAGGTCTGCATTTTTTCATTCTCTAAAATCAATCATGAATCATATCAATGAGCCCGTTGAACACGATGACCCTATGGTCTCTCCCAACTTTGAGTTCCCTGTCCACGAAGCTGAAGAGGAGGAGGATGAAGGGATTCCCGAAAGGACCTCTCGGTTATTAGTGTATAAAAGAAATAACTTGGGTTCCGAAGAACTGCCATTACAATATTCCTGGTCGAATCCCAGATGAATGATGCCATTGAATCTGCAAAAAAAAAAAACAAAACAAAAAAAAACAACAAATACAACAAGAAAGAAAAAAAAAACAAAAAAAAAGGAAAAATACATCAAGAAGATAGTGCAGAAGATGGTAGCCACTTACAGGACCGGCATGTTACCGTATGCTTTGAATGGGTACCGTACCTCAATGCGCACTTCAACAGGGGCAAGCCCTTTCTCTTTAGTTTATGGCATGGAAGCAGTGCTCCCTGTGGAAGTCGAGATCCCGTCAATGAGAGTTCTGATGGAAGCCGAGTTGTCTCAGGCTGAATGGTGTCAAAGTAGGTATGATCAACTGAACTTGATTGAAGAAAAATGCTTGGCTGTCTTGTGTCATGGACAACTATATCAAAGGAGGATGAAACAAGCCTTTGACAAGAGGGTTTGTCCCCGTGAATTTCGAGAAGGAGACCTTGTGCTCAAAAATTTTTTATCTTTCCAACCGGACTCCAGGGGCAAATGGACGCCTAATTATGAAGGCCCGTATATCGTCAAGAGAGCGTTCTCCGGTGGTGCAATGACCCTTGCGACTATGGATGGCGATGAGCTTCCCCGTCCTGTGAACACAGATGCAGTCAGGAAATACTTTGTCTAAAAATAAAAGAACAGTTCGGTAAGTCGAAAACCCGAAAGGGCGGCTTAGGCAAAAATGAGCGTTTCGGTGGACTGAAAACCCGAAAGGGCGGTCCAAACAAAAATTAGAGACATTAAACAGAAAAATAATCATCCTGATAGGTCGAAAACCCGAAAGGGCAATCTATGCAAAAATTAAGGATCAAAAGACAAAGTAACTGCATCAGGTTGGCCATGACTCAATTGGAGCACATTAGCTGTCAAAGAGACTCTGAATCTGAAGCATCCAAACAGTGGGATTCAAAGTTGTTAGGGAGGATAGCGGTTATTGTGTTCAATGTACCTTCCCCTTATATTTACCATTTTCCAAACTTTGTGAGATTCGTGGAGCCACGTCATTGGCAGGCCACCACTCTGTTAAATAAATTTGAGCATGCGCCTTTGTTTGGAATTCTCATTTATTCTCATTTATAAAACTCCTTCTATTTTTGATGGTAATATTTGAAGCAAAACTTTTTTCAAAATCATAATTTTTCTTTTTTTATATTTTTTGGAAAGCATAAACAACAAACACATTCTCTCTGAACTCATGAATAAGTGAAGTGTGCGTCAGCATCTGTCCGAAGAACGGGTAGAGTACTACGAACGTTTAGGGTGCTAACACCTTCCCTAAACGTAACTAACCCCTGAACCCTAAATCTTTAAAAATGTGGTAATTTAGAACTTTTTCCCATTTTCTTTTGAAAAATTAAAAGTTCAGTCGTGAAATAAAATTAGTGAGTCAACGCTAATCAATAGCTTGATCTCCGAAAATCACCGCGACACAGTACATTTTTTTTCCTTCCTCCTCACCTGTAACCTAGTGTGGTAGAAGAAATGAAGAGGAAGAAGTAAACATATAAAATTTTAAAGAATAATGGCCGGTCTAATTTGAATTTCACCTTTTTTCCTTATATAGAATAAAACCAAAAATATTTTTGTTAGTCAAATAAAAGAAGATTTTACATAACAAAATGTTGATATTGATTACAACATTTAGTATTAATATTGTTAATTATACCTTCATGTAGAACCTGTCATATTGTTGAAGGTGAAGAAAAACAATATTTAGTTTGTTGGAGATATGGTATGAAGAATGAAAAAATTAAAGACAAATGTACAACTAAAACATGAGTTTAATCATCATCTTCATACCTTTGTGAAGAGAAAAAATGCTTCATTTACCTTCCCGTGTTGTTTGATACAGTAGAAACTTTTCTACAAGATAGATGGAAATAAAATGGAGGTTAGAACAATGTGAGAAGAAAAAGAGTATAGATTAAAATAAGTGAGAGAAAGAGAAAAAAATTTGAGAATGGCAAGGAATGAAAGAGTATTGAATTATGTATAAAAGAATATTTGAAATTTGAATTTGTTCAATTTTGCCCCCCAAAATATAATCAAAGTATAAGTTGCAGCTTTGATTTGACATAAAGACTGACATAGTAATTATGTTTTCTTTTCAACCAATATATGTGGTACTTAGTTGACATGTAATAGAATGAATGTTGTGAAGTGATAATATTATAAACTGAATCAACTATTTAGATCATAATAGTTAGATGACATTATGTAGTTAGAAAAAGTAATTTTAAGACATGATTTACCCTTAAAAGTGTGACGTGGCAGAAAGCAAAGATAGGGCAAAAAATGAATTTTCACAGCATACTTTTTTCTTATATTAAGAGAGATATCTTTGATTCAATTATATTTTTTAATACTTTTTCCAAGATGCAATCTGAAAATGATATTTTTATTTAGGAAGTGTGAGACATTGATTTTTTATCTAAGAGATCAAAATTAAATCATATTTAGACACTAATATCTATAAATAGGTTTAGGTTTGCATTCACATACACCATCTCATCATGATGGCAGGCCACAAGTCATGATTTGTTCACTTATTATCATACAAAAAGCTTCCTACCTAATTGAGAACATGTCAAAGATATAAATGAAGCTAAAAGTGGATATAGCGGTGGTAATAAGAAGATAAAGAAATTCCAAGATGACATAAAGAAATATTATTGGTTGAAGAGGTGGCAAAGTTTCTATAAATAGGAGGCCAATTCACTTCATTTGGAATCACGTCTTCATACAAGAGAACAACATATTGGTTCTTTGCAATTAAGAGCTCAATAATAAGATCTAGAGAGAGTGACATAGAGGTAGAGAGAGCAAAGGTGCATGAGATCGCAGGAGCGGTTTTAGCATCAAATCTTTCCTTTTCTTCTCGCTTCTTATTGTAAGTTATAGTGTGTATAACTAATCTTCTCTATTGTTGGGATTAGGTTAATTAGTGTCTAGGAATCTAATATAGAAATTTAATCTGGTACCATGTATGAATTTGATTTCTTTAGAATCTATGGTTTAATTTTGAACTTAATGCTTTTACCGAAGAGCACTCTGCAACCAATTTTTAGACTTTGAAAGTGTGAGACATCGATTTCTTATTTAAGGGAACTGTTTTAAAACATGTGTAGATAATAATGCCTATACATAGGGTTTGTTATAAAACAAAGTAAAAGCACAAGATCAAAGATGAAGATGCAAGTTTTTTTGTATTATTCTCTTCAAAAGTGTGTTCTTTACATTGACATATAAGTCCTATTTATAGGACATAAATGTGGTAAGTTACAAGTACATGAAGAGTCATAAGACTAAGTGCCAATAACAATGAATATAGGCATTCACTCCTAGGAGTTAAAGAACATAGAAAGCCTTAGGGAATATGGACATCCATACCATAATAACATTATTCATAACACTCCCCCTTGGATGTCCACGAAGGATATGCCTCATTAAAACCTTACTAAGAAAAAACCCAATGGGAAAAAAATCTTAGTTAAGGAAAAAGAGCACAATATCCAATATATTTGCCTCGTTAAAAACCTTACCAGGAAAACCCAGTGGGACAAAACCATGGTGAAGGGAAAAAGAGTGCAAGATATATTTATATCTCCCCCTCATCCAAACAATCATCTCTGAGACGATGAAGGCCAATCTTTTACATCAGTTGTTCAAAAATTATGTTTGAGAGTGACTTTGTGAAAATGTCTGCAATATTATCACATGAATAACTTTGTTGACTGCTTATATCATATCCTTTCAAATTGACAATGCATATGGTATTATATTCATAAAGGATTGTTGCTCGTTCTTCTGAAAGACAAACCACAAGTTTCTTCTATGTGTTTAATCATAAACCTCAATCAAGCACATTAATATTGAGGATCCGACAAATAACCTGCATATCTAAAATAATAATAGATGATAACATGAATAATCATCAAGGTATGTACATTATTGTCCTTTAATTTAGCTACATTATGGTACTTCAGGATCAGTTAGTTCTTCATAATTTACTCAAATTTTCAAACGATCTTTGTCTACATCTAATCACTTTTCAACCATTTGAGTATACAACAAATGAGATTTGTCCATATATAAACATTTTACCACCTTGTTATATAAGCTTCTTGATTAACAAAAGTGTTACTCTTCAAATACTCAACTAAAATAAATATTTACCCTTTCTACATATTTCATCTCAATATTTTTCTTTAATAAATCAACTTTCAAAAACTCTTCAAGAGTTCTCGGGTTTATTTCAAAATGGACAAATGATATCATTTTTATATCTCTCTTTTAGAAAATATTCACTAAGAATATTATACAACATGTTTCTATATTTCAAGTTGATTAAGTAATCTCTTCAATAATATGAATTGTATGCCTCAATAAAATGATTCCTTCAGGGAATTTTATAGAAAAATATCAAGTGAGTCATATAAATATATTGTAACATGTACTTCATATATAGATAGATTGAGGCTTTCAAGTGGTGCTATACTTAATCAAGGATGATAATGTACTTGAATTCACTTCAGGTGGATACACCTCTTCAAAATTAATAGTAGGTTTTCACCAATACTCTTGAAAATAAGGCAAACTTCATATATCAATATTTCATGATTCTCTTTTATTTACACTTCTTCAGATGTATGGACTACTGGTCCAAAAACCATTCGCTTTGCAAAGCTAGTTTAATATTGCCTCAAATTCGTCTTTCCATTTAGTCAATCATTTTATTGTCTATAATCCTCAATAGACTTTGATTCATGATCCTCATTATCATTTTTAAATATAGCGCTATATTTTATGTAAAAACATCGTCAACGTTGACTTTTATTTTTCGGTTCCATCTCATTTCATTGAGATCTTTCATTCATGACATAATTTATCGATATTTCATAAATTTCAGGTACCTGATAAGTTCTTCTAGAACTGAAAAATCCATTATGTTAGAAGACTCTTTTAGAGTTTCTATATCCTCATTTGGGTTATCTTTCATTTTGGCTCCTTTCCTTATTTGAGGATTTTTATATTTGGAACCGATTGGAGCATTAGCAGCTGCTATTTTATTTGTTTAACTTTGCAAATGAGTGATATTTCAAGGATCAAGATGAGATAATAATATTTTCTTTCAAATAATTCAATTGAACTTCGGGTTCACATTTTCATTGAATTGAACTTCGGGTTCACATTTTCAGCTGCTTATTCTCTCCCCCTAATATTGGGAAAACTAATCCATCAATCGATAATCGGCCTACTGAAGTTGGCTCAATACAATTTATAATAGTAGGGAATTCATATCAAATATATTTTCCCAATATTCTTTCAATATTTATCTTAGTGCATTATTTTAGAGCAATTGTGATATACACAACACATCCAAAAATTCACTTAGATGAAAAATATTTGGTTGTTAACCTAAAATAAATTATAAATTAAGGGGAGGACTTACACATAATAATGTGTTGGCTTGATGCGAATCAATATCTCAACATACTAGATTACATGTTCCCAAAGTAGAATTTAGAAGTTATGTTCTCATAAGTATCATTCATACAATTAACTTTAGACGTCTAAAGAATGGACCTTCAAGTCCATTTTTTTTCTATGAACATATATTACACGATGTTCAATATCAATTTAAATTGAGAAATGATACTTATTAAATGCTTCCTGAAAACTCCAAAAAATTGAGCTCTTAGTCAAATTTGTTGAGAAAACAATCTCACAAACTTCTGGTTGTGAGTTGACAATAAACATATATGTGATCATTTAATCGATGTATTAAATCAAGCTATAAGGTATCAAAATGATTCACTTCATCGGTGTATTCATCCACAAATATCACCTAATATATATGAGACTTATTTCTCAGATTGTCAACTTACTTTGGAAAGTAATAACACACAAACATTAATGGTTTGAAGAATCTTCTGGTTCTTCAATACATGTCCGTATAAATTTTTAACTATTTTCGCATCATAATAGATCCGGGATAACCCAACCGGTCTTGCCAACAATAAATTTAATATGATATGTAAATTTCAATTTTACAATTATTCGTGCTTCAATTGCACTAATATAAGTGTAGTCAATCCATATGAAGACATGTAATTTTTTTATCTACACTTATTTCTATCCAAAACATGTCTCGTAATATAGAGATATTCAACATCTCCTTTATTTCTTATTTCAATATGATATCCATTTAGAAGGATAATAAATTTCTATGAGACCTAGAGGAACATAATGCATTCTCAATGTGTAATTATATTCCTCCATATAACAATATATTGACTCTTCTGGAGCCTTTAATAATTTTTGCAATGCCAAATATAATAATAAAATTAGTTTCTTTCTATCACTCATCCAATTTTTTTATAGTCTTTTACATAAGAAATCATTCATTTACAAACAATATCTGTAATATCCCGTTTAAATGTATCAGTTATAAGCGTAGAAACTTTGTAAGCAAGCAAGTGGCATAATAGTAATTAAGAGGAAAAGGCTTTTTGGATATATATGAAATTTGGAAGAGTTTTCTACTCATATTTCTCATAAGCAAAAATCTGAATTTTTGCCCTTCCTTTCTCTCATTTTTCGCCCCATCTCCCTACCTTCTTCATCATCAAATCTTCAACCTTAAAGATAGTAAACTCCTTCCTAAACATTTGTGAGGCAAGCAAGCTTTTGTTGGGAAAATTTTGGAGCAAGAACAAGAAGGAAAGCCAAGGAAATAGAGGTGTTCTTGAGTAGAGTTCTTGGAGCTTGAAGCTAGGGTTTGGAATCAAAACTTAGCAAGCAATCTTTGAGTTTGAGGTGAGCTCTTAGAGGGTTTTAGAACCCTACTTTGTTTAAGCTTAATAGTTATAGTATTAAGAGTTATTTTGATGGAATCATGCCTTAATCCCTTGTTGGTTTGTAAATCCATGAATTGGTATGTGATAATTTGTTCATATGTCATAGAAATCCTTTTCCCTAAGTTGTTTGATGATTGGGGATGTTTGGGTTAGCCTAGGAAGTGGAATTTTGAGTGCTGCTGAAGCCAAAATCGTGCTCCGATTTATGGGCATCGTGCTACGATTCTATGTCCTGTTTTTCATGGAACTTTCGCAGAAAATCGTGCTCCGATATTTGTATATCGTGCTACGATATTGGACCCTTCAGCATAAAATTTTCGTGAGCTTTGGCTTGGTAATGGGGAAGGATAAGGGATAGGCATGGTATTAGGAGATGTATACTTGTACTCCTAAGCTATATAGATGTGGTTAGGGATTGGTAATGGGATTATTTGTTTATAAGTGAAGTCCCTACATTCCCATAACTTGTGCAAACACTAGGATAATGAATGTATGAATGTATTCCCCATCATAGTTATAGACCAGTTAATAGAGTTGGTTCTCCAACAAATATAGGAGGCTTATGAGAACGATAAGCCAAGATTATAGATTACAGGTTATAGATCACAGGAAATGTTCATATGATCAAAGTTATAGACATGTATATATATATTTATATACTTACTTATCAAAGTCAAAGAATAATAATAATTCAAAGTCATAGGCATGTTCAGCAGACTCCGGGATACGCCGGATGGGATTTCTCCGAGAGGGTTATCCACATGCAATTTCATAGGGAGTCCGGTGCTAGCCTGATTGTCAGGAGTTTCATCGGGTCATAGGGAGACGTATCTCGGGGTTGCTCCACCCGGGGTGCCCTCCGTAAAATGAACTCAGATAAGTGTTTGTTCAACGCTAACAACTAACATAAAACATTTTATTCGTTTTATGATTTATAGTTATAGTTAAAGATGTTATAGTTACAGTCACAGGAAGTTTACAGTTATAGAAAGGTTATAGTTAAAGTCATAGACAGGTTAAAGACTTGGCGATTCTAGAATTCCCCTAAATTGCCAAGGTAGGCATGGCGACCCTAGGTTCCCTGTGGTCGCCAAACAGTAGGTTGGGTAGAGCTCACTGAGACATTATGTCTCATCCCATTCCTTCTGGTGCAGGTTCTCAGGCAGGATCGCATTCAGCACGCAACAAGGGTAAGGAGAAGGCTACGGACTGAACGTGCTGATGATGTTTGTTTAAAGTTTGATTGTATTATATGGATGTATTATATGTTGTGATACTTGATGTACAAATAACAAGAGAATTGTGTTAACTTTGGATGTAATATTACAGTGTGTTGTAATATTTGTATGGACTTTTATATTGTAAATTAATGTATCCAGTACGAAATTTTAATACTCGTATAAGATCCTAGGCAATCTTATTATGGGTGTTACAATTTGGTATCAGAGCAGGTCGATTCAGACTGTGCCATGGGTCATTAAAATACAATTCAAGTCTGAGGATCTCTTGGATCCGGGACATTATTCTAAATGTTATATCTTGTTGAAACTGATCACTTTGACTTGTGTATGACAGTTAGGATAATATGTCTGGGAGGAGAAGAGGTCCTGGCAGGCCTAGATCAAATCAGGCTAATGCTGAGGAAGCCGGAGGAGACCCTAATATGCAATTTTGGGCTCAAATGATGCAACAGCAGCAGGCGTTGCAGCAACAGTACCAAGAGCAGCAAGCTCAGGCTGCGTTACAGCATCAGCAGATGATGCTTATGATGCAGCAGCAAGCCCAACAACAGGCCCAAGCTCAGCAAGAATGGATGGGAATGATGCACCATGGACAAGGTGCTCAGCAACAGACACCACCACCAGCAGTGGCAAATCCGTCCTACCGGGAGTTTAACAGAAATCACCCTCCTGAGTTCAATGGAGAAGGTGAACCTCCAGAGGCCAAGAGATGGCTGAAGCAGATTGAGAAAGTGTTCCGGATGGTGGATTGCCCTGAGGAAAGTAAAGTATTGTTGGCCACTAACCAGTTCAGAGGCGCGGCGGAAGATTGGTGGGAATCCGCTCAACGCCGAATGATAGCAAACGATGTTGAGGTTAACTGGGATAACTTCAAGGAAGCAATGATAGAGAAGTATATCCCAATGTCTTATAAGGTGAAGAAAGAACAGGAATTTCTTGAGTTGAAGCAAGGTGGCATGTCAGTCACCGAGTTTACAAAGAAGTTTGAAGAGTTGTCGTACTATTCCTCTCACAACGAGTATGCCGCTAATGAGAATTGGAAGATGAATCAGTATAGGCGTGGGTTGAGAGGTGAGATTGATACAGTAGTGAGTCTTCAAAGGAACACCAGTTATGACGAGATGGTTCATGATAGCTTGGTTGCGGAAGCGGGTTTTGCTAAAACTGCAAGAGAGAAAGCTGCACTATTTGAAAAGAGAAAAGGCAAATTTCCAGATAGGTATCAAGAGAACAAGCCTAAGGGTTCCCCTAAGAGGGGTAAGCAGACGTTTCAATACCAGGCGAGTCCTGCTTGTAAATACTGTGGGAAAATGCATCACGGTGAATGCATGAAGCAAACAGGTGTGTGTTTCGGGTGTAGGCAGCCGGGGCACTTTTTGGCAAATTGTCCAGAAAGAAGAGGTAAGAGTGGAGCTGAAGGAACTACAACGAGTAAAGTCAGGGTGTACTCACTTGATGGTCAGAAGGCTTTGGCAAATGAAGATTTAATTGCCGGTATGTGTTACTTAGGCCAAACTCCAGTTAAAGTGCTTTTTGATTGTGGTGCAACATGTTCCTTTATTTCTTACAAGTGTGTAGAAGCATTACAGTTGTCTGTGTCACCGTTGATACCTCCTATGACGGTATCCACCGCTACTGAAGGCGGAGTGGTAGCTAATTTTATATGTGAAAATTGCCCGATTACAGTATCTAGTAAGACATACTATATAGACTTGGTGTGTCTTCCTATGATACAACTTGATGTGATTCTAGGAATGGATTGGCTATCTGCTAATCATGTTTATATTGGATGTGCGGAGAAGTGTATCTTTATGCCTACAGATGATACGACTGAAGGTGTGGCTTTATCAGAGTTAATCAACCGCACGCATCAGCTTACTCAGCTTATAAGTGCCCAGGATAATGGTTTTTATGTGATGGTTACTGTGACTTCAGAATCAGAACTGAGTCCCAGTGACATTCCTGTTGTCAGTGACTATTTGGATGTTTTTCCTTCAGAGATAAGTAATTTACCCCCTGAACGGGAAGTTGAGTTTTCCATTGATCTTATCCCAGGATCGGAGCCAGTATCAGTGGCGCCTTATAGAATGTCACCATCAGAGTTAAAGGAATTGAAGTCTCAGTTAGAAGACTTGATTCAGAAACATTTCATCAGGCCCAGTGTATCACCTTGGGGTGCGCCAGTGTTGTTGGTTAAGAAGAAGGACGGTAGCATGAGATTGTGCATCGACTACCGTCGGTTGAATAAAGTAACAATTAAGAATAAGTATCCGTTACCAAGGATTGATGATCTCTTGGATCAACTCAAAGGAGCTGCAGTGTTTTCAAAGATTGATCTCAGATCAGGATACCACCAGATTCGTATCAAATCATCAGATGTGTCCAAGACGGCGTTCAGAACACGTTACGGACATTATGAATTTTTGGTTATGCCGTTTGGGGTGACTAATGCTCCAGCAGTGTTCATGGATTATATGAATAGAATATTCCAGCCTTACCTAGATCAGTTTGTTGTAATCTTCATAGATGATATTTTGATCTACTCAAAGGACTCACAGGAACATGCTCAACATCTGAGGATCGTTTTGGACATCCTTAGAGAAAATCAGTTATATGCAAAATTCAGCAAATGCGAATTTTGGTTATCGGAAATCCAGTTTCTGGGGCATGTTATTTCTAAAGGAGGAGTGTCAGTTGACTCATCAAAGGTTGAAGCTGTCCTTAATTGGGCCAGACCAACGAATGTAACAGAGGTTCGGAGTTTCCTCGGTTTAGCAGGTTACTACCGAAGATTTATTATGAGATTTTCACAGATTGCTTTGCCATTGACACGCCTCACAAGGAAAGATGTGCCTTTCGTCTGGGACGAAGATTGTGAGAAAAGTTTCCGGACTTTGAGGAAGAAATTATCCAAGGCTCCAGTATTGGCAATACCTGACCCTGAGAAGAAATACGTGGTTTATTGTGATGCGTCCTCTAAGGGACTAGGCTGTGTGCTCATGCAAGAAGGTAATGTTATAGCTTATGCTTCTCGACAGCTTAAATCTCACGAGGAGAATTACCCCACTCATGATCTTGAGTTGGCGGCGATAGTTTTTGCTTTGAAAGTGTGGAGGCACCATTTATATGGAGCACAGTTTGACTTGTTCAGTGACCACAAAAGTTTAAAGTATTTGTTTGATCAACGGGAACTGAACATGAGGCAGAGAAGATGGATGGAGTATTTAAAGGATTTTGATTTTGAGTTAAAGTATCACCCTGGAAAGGCGAATGTAGTTGCGGACGCCTTGAGCAGGAAATCTTTGATTAAAGCAGAAGTGCTGATGCATACCTGTGGTTTGTATGAGAAATTTCGAGATCTTAATCTCAGCGTTACAGAATTGGATGATGGCGTCTTGTTACAAAGATTAGAGGTTACTTGTGATTTGCGGTCCCGAATCGCGCAAGCTCAAGAATCAGATGTGGATCTTCAGAGGAGGATTGGTCAGTCAGAATTTTCAAGGGCTTCGGATGGTATTCTGCTGTTTGAAGGTAGAGTTTGTGTTCCAAATGATGCTAGTTTAAAGAGGTTGATTCTAGAAGAGGCACACAAGAGTAGTTTCAGTATTCATCCGGGTACCACTAAAATGTACCAAGATTTAAAGAAAGATTATTGGTGGCCAGGGATGAAGACTGATATTGCGGAGTTTGTATCACGTTGTATTGTGTGTCAACAAGTGAAAATTGAACACCAGAGGCCGGCAGGGATGCTTGTACCATTGGAGATCCCTCAGTGGAAATGGGAAGAAATCTCTATGGATTTTGTGACAGGGTTACCTCGGACTCAACGGGGACATGATTCAATTTGGGTAGTTGTCGATCGGTTAACCAAGTCTGCTCATTTTTACCGGTTAAGACTACTTACAGGGCTGCTCAGTACGCAGAATTGTTCATAGCGGAGATTGTGAAACTACATGGTGTTCCGACCAGCATTGTGTCAGATAGAGATCCTATCTTTACTTCTCACTTTTGGAAGGCTTTTCAGAAGGCTTTGGGAACGAGGTTAAAGTTGAGTACGTCTCATCATCCTCAAACAGATGGACAATCAGAGAGAACTATACAGACTTTGGAGGATATGTTACGTGCATGCATTTTAGAGGATGGAGCAAGTTGGAATAATCATCTGCCTTTGATAGAATTTTCGTATAATAACAGTTACCATTCTAGCATCGGAATGGCACCCTATGAGGCACTATATGGCAGGAGGTGTAGAACACCGCTTTGTTGGTCAGAGGTTGGAGATAAAAATATTTTGGGACCTGAGATTATCCAGGAAACCACTTTGAAGATTAAATCCATTCAGGATAAGATTAGAACTGCTCAAAGTCGACAGAAGAGTTATGCGGACAAGAGGCGAAGACCTCTAGAGTTCGAAGTGGGAGATCATGTTTTCCTGAGAGTTACCCCTAAACTAGGATTACGAGGTGTTTTCAGAACAAAGAAATTGAGTCCAAGATTTATTGGGCCATTTGAGATACTTAAACGAGTCGGACCAGCAGCTTATCAATTGGCTCTGCCACCGGCGATGTCTGGATTGCATGATGTTTTCCATGTTTCACAGTTAAGGAAGTTCATTCCTGATCCTCACCAACCAGTGGAGTTGGAGACTATCGACTTGAGATCGGATTTGACTTTTCGACCCGAACCGGAACGGATTATTGAACGTGATGTTAAAGCATTGAGGAATAAAGAGATTCCAATTGTTAAAGTCATATGGAAAGGTTCTCCCTATGGTGAAGCTACTTGGGAATTGGAATCAGAGATGATGGAGAGCTACCCGCATCTTTTTACAGGTAATTTCTAAATTTCGAGGACGAAATTTCTTTAAGGGGGGTAGAGTGTAATATCCCGTTTAAATGTATCAGTTATAAGCGTAGAAACTTTGTAAGCAAGCAAGTGGCATAATAGTAATTAAGAGGAAAAGGCTTTTTGGATATATATGAAATTTGGAAGAGTTTTCTACTCATATTTCTCATAAGCAAAAATCTGAATTTTTGCCCTTCCTTTCTCTCATTTTTCGCCCCATCTCCCTACCTTCTTCATCATCAAATCTTCAACCTTAAAGATAGTAAACTCCTTCCTAAACATTTGTGAGGCAAGCAAGCTTTTGTTGGGAAAATTTTGGAGCAAGAACAAGAAGGAAAGCCAAGGAAATAGAGGTGTTCTTGAGTAGAGTTCTTGGAGCTTGAAGCTAGGGTTTGGAATCAAAACTTAGCAAGCAACCTTTGAGTTTGAGGTGAGCTCTTAGAGGGTTTTAGAACCCTACTTTGTTTAAGCTTAATAGTTATAGTATTAAGAGTTATTTTGATGGAATCATGCCTTAATCCCTTGTTGGTTTGTAAATCCATGAATTGGTATGTGATAATTTGTTCATATGTCATAGAAATCCTTTTCCCTAAGTTGTTTGATGATTGGGGATGTTTGGGTTAGCCTAGGAAGTGGAATTTTGAGTGCTGCTGAAGCCAAAATCGTGCTCCGATTTATGGGCATCGTGCTACGATTCTATGTCCTGTTTTTCATGGAACTTTCGCAGAAAATCGTGCTCCGATATTTGTATATCGTGCTACGATATTGGACCCTTCAGCATAAAATTTTCGTGAGCTTTGGCTTGGTAATGGGGAAGGATAAGGGATAGGCATGGTATTAGGAGATGTATACTTGTACTCCTAAGCTATATAGATGTGGTTAGGGATTGGTAATGGGATTATTTGTTTATAAGTGAAGTCCCTACATTCCCATAACTTGTGCAAACACTAGGATAATGAATGTATGAATGTATTCCCCATCATAGTTATAGACCAGTTAATAGAGTTGGTTCTCCAACAAATATAGGAGGCTTATGAGAACGATAAGCCAAGATTATAGATTACAGGTTATAGATCACAGGAAATGTTCATATGATCAAAGTTATAGACATGTATATATATATTTATATACTTACTTATCAAAGTCAAAGAATAATAATAATTCAAAGTCATAGGCATGTTCAGCAGACTCCGGGATACGCCGGATGGGATTTCTCCGAGAGGGTTATCCACATGCAATTTCATAGGGAGTCCGGTGCTAGCCTGATTGTCAGGAGTTTCATCGGGTCATAGGGAGACGTATCTCGGGGTTGCTCCACCCGGGGTGCCCTCCGTAAAATGAACTCAGATAAGTGTTTGTTCAACGCTAACAGCTAACATAAAACATTTTATTCGTTTTATGATTTATAGTTATAGTTAAAGATGTTATAGTTACAGTCACAGGAAGTTTACAGTTATAGAAAGGTTATAGTTAAAGTCATAGACAGGTTAAAGACTTGGCGATTCTAGAATTCCCCTAAATTGCCAAGGTAGGCATGGCGACCCTAGGTTCCCTGTGGTCGCCAAACAGTAGGTTGGGTAGAGCTCACTGAGACATTATGTCTCATCCCATTCCTTCTGGTGCAGGTTCTCAGGCAGGATCGCATTCAGCACGCAACAAGGGTAAGGAGAAGGCTACGGACTGAACGTGCTGATGATGTTTGTTTAAAGTTTGATTGTATTATATGGATGTATTATATGTTGTGATACTTGATGTACAAATAACAAGAGAATTGTGTTAACTTTGGATGTAATATTACAGTGTGTTGTAATATTTGTATGGACTTTTATATTGTAAATTAATGTATCCAGTACGAAATTTTAATACTCGTATAAGATCCTAGGCAATCTTATTATGGGTGTTACAATATCCAACAAAATATACATAAAATTATTGTACTCCTTAGTGAGTCCAAGTTCTAGGAGCAATACTTGAACGAAACCTTGAAATAGCATAGACATACTTTTTAGAAGGAATCCATAATACAAATATGATTTATAGTTATTCAGTAAACTAACAAGATTCTCATTTCAAAATAATATAGTTTGTAAATCTTAATCGTTTCAAAAGTAGCAATAATATCAAATTCATAAACACAATACCTACTATTTCATTTGAAAAGCAATTATGTGGAGCATTCTACCAAAAAAATAAATAAATAAATAAATAAATATGCGGAGCACAAATTATACGAAACAACGAGTATAGATAATTCAATCTAATAAAGTTTAATTTATCATGTGAGACTTCATCTTTTCAATCAATGACTACTCTTATGTTCAATCACAAATGTGATTTATCTTTCAAAGTTTTCTTTATATTATTTTCTCAATTCTGCTACTTCAGGAACACATTCAAGAGGCATAATTAATTTATTTTTTTCTTTAATTCTTTCATAGAATTTATACTACGATCAAATAGATCTTATATATTTGAATTGTGGTCAAGAACTCCACAAACCTCTATGAACAATAAGCAAGTAAAATCACAATTTTGCAATCCTTCAAGGATATGATTTAATATTAAACTTTAGTTCTTCAGGAGCTATATTCCAAATCTTCATAAACAATGAACAAGAAAATTCTTCATTTGAGCGATCCTTCAGGGATCCTAAAATAAAAATTAATTATTCGAGAACTACATTACATTCTAAACGTATAACTCTTCAATACTTTTTTTTAAAAAAAAATAATGATAATAATACAAAGATAAAATAGATCTTATTTTCAACCATAAATCTATCAACACCAAGGAATGTCATGATTTTTCTATCCTTCGAGGATGCTTGATATTAAATATTTAGTTCTTCAAGAACTATATATATCTCAAACCTTCATAAACAATGATAAAAATTTGATTGTTTGCAATCCTTCAGGGACAATTCTTTTGATCTTCATATATATTTAGTTCCTTAGGAATTATACATGATCTTCACAATGATCAAGAACAATTCTTTTGCGCAACCCTTCAGGGATACTCGATGTTAAATTATTCAAAAATTTATCAAGAATATCAAACATGCTAATGTGTTAACTGAATAAAATTCAATAAAAAAATTATTAAAAATATAAAAGATTAGCATGATAAAAATATAAATTCAATAGATGTTAACAAAGATCTAGTTCTTCAAGAACTCACCACAAACCTCTATCGCGAATAACAAAGGAAAATCACAATATTTTTATTTTGCAATCTTTTACGAATACTTGATATTAAATTATTCGTTCTTTTAGAACTATATCTCAAATCAATGAAAAAATATATATTCGTTCTTTGAGCAATCCTTCATGGATGCTTTAATATTAAAAGGAAAAATAGTTCTTCAAGAACTATATAATAAAATATCTTCAATGTTTGAACTATCCTTCAGGGATGATTCGTTGTTGAATTCTTCTGGAATTTAAAACAAAAAGAAAGAAAGATATGATAATTATATGTTAAAGAACTTCAGTGTTAAATTCTTCTAAAATTTAACAAGAACAAAAAAAATATATGATAATTATACAAGTCAATTAAATTTTTCAACAAAATTTATGTGCAAAACAAAAATTATATAACTATAGATATGAATGAGATTAGAACATTCATAGTCGTGGTTATCTAAATGTTATTTTCTAAAAGAGATGTAAATGTTGATATTATAATTATATAACTAAAGAAAGAAAATGGTTCAAAAGGCTTACCACAAGAACAACTCTGTGTGTTACCGGATTATATGCCCTAGTTCTTCTTTCAAACAAAACTACATGTTCCAAATAATCGAATCTCAAATGGTCAGAGCATCGTGCTGATAACGTGTTATAAAACAAAGTAAAAGCACAAGATCAAAGATGAAGATGCAAGTTTTTTTGTATTATTCTCTTCAAAAGTGTGTTCTTTACATTGACATATAAGTCCTATTTATAGGACATAAATGTGGTAAGTTACAAGTACATGAAGAGTCATAAGACTAAGTGCCAATAACAATGAATATAGGCATTCACTCCTAGGAGTTAAAGAACATAGAAAGCCTTAGGGAATATGGACATCCATACCATAATAATATTATTCATAACAGGGTTATTTTTTTTAAGCTAAAAGAAAATATAATAAATAATAAATACCTGACCCAATGAGATATACAAAAGTGTAATAAACAACCCTTAGACGGCAATAAGTCATTGTCAAGTTACACTTTTTAAGACCAGCCATAAAGGGTAAATAACAAAATAAACATAAACTAAGAAAACAAATATGAAGCGAACAAACTTAGCCAACCACGGGTACAATTCAGCGAACTCAACTCGGGGCGCGAAATCAAATTGCAAAAGAAAGTGGTGTATGAGTGTTCCTCTCCGTATCAGTTAAATGAGCACTCCTCGTATCAAAACTGGTAAATGAAATTGTCTGCCAACACAAAAACAACTCCACGTACCCACCACTTACTGCGACGAAAACACCCACAACAAGTTTACGGCCACAAATCAACCTGAAACAGGTCTTGATCGCAAAGCCATCGTCCTTTCGAGCACTACAATCCGAATCACAACCCAAAGTTAAAGGATTGACAACCCAACAACATCAAACTAGAACGAACTTGAAACCAGAACCAAATCAACAGATCTGATCCTCTATAGAACAACGACGACAGCGACAATGTTGCAGCCACCGTTGTTTCAAAAGAACTAGCACCACATACCAGAACTGTCACCACCTCCAAGAAGAAAGTAGCGACAGTTTTTCCAAACCAACAACCGCAGCCACCGCAAAACGGCGACGACAGTTCGAAGAAAACCAGTAAACACAGAAACTACGATCTTATTTGCCGAAGCAGGCCATCATCTGGTCGCGCCGGTTTTAGAAAACCAAACAAGTCAGATTAGCACCAGATCTTGTCCAAAACCAGGTCGAATCCGGCTTCTTGCAAGATCTAAAACAACATTGAGCAGTCCGCGACGGCGGAGGGCCGCCGACAGCTGCTTGAAAGACACCAAACAAGGAACAACAACCAGAAACCGTCATCACCACTCAACGAAGAAGGGTGAACAACGGAGATCTGGTGGTGGTGCAGAGGACTAACGTCCCTCATCGCACCACCGACGGAGGCTTCTACATCTCTAAAAAAGGATTTGGATATACATAGGGTTATGTTTGCATTCATATTCAATTTTTCGATCTTATTCCATTGAACCAATAAGCTATTTTGCTCGTCATTGGAAGTTATTTGATACAATGGATTTCACGTCGTTTGCCAGACATGAAAATGTACGATGAGTGATACGTGGAGTTATAATTGGAATAAAGGAATATATAATTGATTAAGGAAGAACATTACACGATTAGTTAATGAAGCTTAATCCCGACAATATAATCTTTCTATTCTTGTTTTATTATTTAAATTGCGAAGACAAATTTATGAACAAAGAAATCCTTCTTTTCATACTTAAAACAATAATGTTTGTTGAACGATTATGATAATGCATGAGTCCCTGTGGATTCAATATTTTATTTTTGATAAATAAGCATACTTATTAACTTGTTTTGCAAATAATCTTGGTTAAAAAAAATCCAAATCTAGATTTAATATTTGATACTTGCATTTTGAGACCATATCTATTTTCAATCACTTTGATAGGTTGCTGATGTAAATCATAAAAGAACGAAGAATTTAAGTACAAATGACTTCGCTAGGCGAGCCAAAGTGAGGTGAAGGCGGGAGAAGTCAAAAAATACCAAGTGTTTATTGTCAAAAAGCTTCACTGGGCGAGCTAGGAGTGAGCTGAAAGTGAGTATTTCCGGGGAGAAAAACAAGAGCACCTTTGTTGGGCGAGCAACACTTATCCCAGTGAAGTATGGAGGTTTAGTGACTTTCAAAGAACAAATGGATTTTCCATCCACTTGAAGAAACCTTGACTCGTTGGGCGAGCATAAATTCGCCCAGAAAAACTACAATTTTATGTCAAGTATAAATAAAAGATATAACTCAAACTTCAAGATATATCATTTGTAACATCCCGCTTACAAGTATCAGTTAATCGTGTTAGAAGTCATTAAGCAAGCATGGCAATTAGATATTAATAGGCAATGGCAAGATGGTAAATAAGTAGAAAAGGGGAGAATGTTTTGAGAAAGAAGTAGAAAGATTTTTCTACACTCTTCCATTTGCCATTCCATTTTCAGATTTCTCTCCCCCCCTTGTACCACACCCACACGCCTCACTCCCTCTCCATAAACTCATCTTTTCCTCATCCAATTCTTGAGAGAAAACTTCACAAGCAAGTTTGATTATTGAACCTAGAACAAGAGCAAGAAACAAGGAGAAACAAGGAGATTCAAGAGGAAGTAGTAGAGTGAAGCCAAGGCTTTGAGAATCAGAGATAGCAAGCACCAATAGGAGGTTTAAGGTGAGCTCCACAGGGTTTTAGAACCCATTGAGTAAGTTGAGAGCATTTCACAATTTTGAGCTAGTTTAGCAATTTTACCCTAATCTCTTATGCTTACCAATTCCTTGATTAATCATGTTTTAAACTATCAATTTGTGTTAAACATTCATTCCTTATATTGTATGATGCCTGGATATGATTAGATATGTCAAAATGGTGGAAAAATCACACTTTTATCATGTTTTGAACTGTCATTTTCGCCAGGTGACCTCGGGGCGAGAAAACGGCGATTTTCAGCAATTTTCCCTGCCCTGTTTCGCCTAGCTTTCGCCAAGCTTTCGCTCGGCGAAATCAGTGATCTCGCCAACCTTTAGCTGGGCGAAATCAGACAGACAGCACATGTCTGTTCTGGTTCGTTCTGGGTGCTGTAAATGCGTTCGGCGAGGTTTTTAATAACCGTTTTCAATGAAAAACCGTATTTTTCTAAGGTAAACACCATCCTTGACATATCCGAAGGATTATTCAACAATTAAGGAATGAATGGATAAATGAATAAGGAAATTGGTAAGGCAATAGAGATGCAAGAATAATGCTATTTAAGCCATGATAGTATTGTTTTAAGTTCCATCCTTAAGAATGATTCAAGACTCAAAGACAAGAACCTTTATAGGTTAAGTACTAGAGATTCATTACTTTAAAGAATGAGAATTATGAGAGAGATTTAATACTCTAAGTTAAGAACCTTATATAGGTCAAGAGTGTAAGAATTAGTAAGATTAAGCTGTGGCCTTCGATGTTCACGCCAGTGGGACACGAATGGTTCACGTAGAGTAAAGACTAAGATTAATACCTTTAAGTCGTGACTTTCATCGTTCACGCCAGTGGAACATGAAAGGTTCATGCATAAGCTTAAAGATTATCTATTTGCGTCTTCCGTAGTTCACGCCAGTGGGACACGGGAGGTATACGCATCAGTTAAGATTAATATTAAGCCGTGACTTTCGTTGTTCACGCCAGTGGGACACGAAAGGTTCATGTATAAGTTAAGACTAATAATGAAGTATATTAATTCGCGTCTTCCGTCGTTCACGCCAGTGGGACACGGGGGGGTATACGCGTAAGTTAAGTCGTGTCTTCTGCTATTCACGCCAGTGGGATACAGGAGGTTCACGCCAGTGGGACGCGTTATTCCGCAAGGATGACCGCACGACGACAAGAGGAGTCCGGTGTTAGCCTGATATGATAGGAATTTTCACCGGTTATCAGGGGAATGTGCTTCGGGGTTACTCCACCCGGGGGCATTCCGTAAAATGAACTCAGATAATATTGCTTGTTCAACGCTAACAGCTAACATAAGACATGTATCAGTTAATATTTTATTATGTTATCAGACAGAGAATAGTTATCAGATAAGTATCAGACATCAGGTATCAGTTATCAGGCGGTGATCCTAGGTTTCCCCTCGATCACCCAATTATCCAGTTATAGTCTAGAACTCATGGATATTCAGTATCAGACATAAACAGTGATCCTAGGTTTCCCCTTGATCACCAGTTTAGCAGGACAGTCAGATGACCCTCTATGGGTAAGATTAAGACTTGGCGATCATAGGTATCCCCAAGACCGCCGAGGTAGGCACGGCGACCCTAGGTTCCCCGAGGTTGCCAACAGTAGGTAGGGTAGGAGCTCACTGAGACATTATGTCTCATCCCTATCCTTCTGGTGCAGGTTTTCAGGTAGCTAAGTGGTTTACAGATGAAGATCTTCAGGAAGATGCTGGATGGAGTGCAGATGCTCGTCAAGGTCAAGCTCAGGAGGTTGACAGATTATCTATGTATATGAGAATGTAATTGTAATTGATATTTGGATATTTGTGTAAATGAGCTATTTGTACTCATTCAGTAGTTCTATATTGTATTTATTATTGAAAATTTTAATGTATCCGATATCAGATTAATACACATGCTGAATATTCTAGATAATTTAGTATGGGTGTTACAATTGGTATCAGAGCAGGTCGATTCAGACCGTGCCTTGGGTCATTGAAAAATTCAATAAACGTAGTGGGACCATTGGGTTCCGGATATTGTTCTAAAGGTCACATCTAGTTGAGCCTGATCAACTCAGTCTAGTATATGACAGTTAGGATAAATGTCCAAGAGCTGAATGTGACCAAGGAGGAATGAAGTGTATGAAGGGCGAAGATTATGGTGACAGCATTTTAAGACGGAATTGCCGAAGAAGTATTCAACGCCAAATGGTGGCCATCAAACTGTAAAGCGACGAAGCCTGAATGTGGCAAGGTCTTAGAGACATAAAGGATATTTAACAGTGAGGTGAAGCGCCTTAACCCAGTCGGACGCATCGTTGGACGATGCCTTGCCTGCGGAAGACATAAGGATTAAGGAATCATGGAATGCTCTAAGGAATGACGTGGAACCTTGACGGAAACCGTAGTTTGAGAAGTTAAAGTGAAGTGTGGACTAAGTAACAATTCTGAGTACAGCGTTAAGGAATTGCAGTGCCAACCCTAGAGAAATGAAATGAGGAATTATCGGTCAGTTTCTGAAACCCCTGATTCTCAGCAAAGATTGAGTGTTGAAGAGTCGAACTTGAAACGGATGAGATTTTAATGTCCAGACAGTTAAGGGAATTAATCGTGGATTAAGTGAAGTATTTGGACAGACTAAGTTTACCCCTCGAATGTGGTCATCGAGCGTGAAGTGCAAGCAAGTCTAACCTCAGCAGATCAGCCGCACCTCCCGAACCATAAATGCTAGAGTTGGGAATTAAGAAAAGAAGTTGGTATGCAACCTAAGAACTAAATGGATGAATAAGTGTTGATAATAAGACCCGTTGCATATTGAGACTGTATTATACGGAGGATCGTCTTAAATACGAAAGGTTAAGATTGTGGTTAATGCTAGTGAGTTTTAAGTTTTCAACTAATGAGTTTTCTTCCACAGTTATTCTAGAAGCTTAAAGAGGTCACCTCGTGTTGATGAGTTCCGAGGGCGGTAATAAGGTATAGATTTCGGATTGTTCCACTATATGCAGAATTATTCAAGTGCCAAGATTAAGAGTTGAATTATGAATGCAGTAACGAGTTGTTGAATGAAACAAAAGGTAATGATGAAGTTTTGAAGCTCAAGATCAATTAACTGGAGGGATTCGAAGGTAATTTAGAGGTATGGTAAAACCATAGAGACCGTAGCTGTCTCGGAAAGATTATGGGTATGAAATCCTTATGGATAGATATAGAACGATTAGTAATGGGACTCAGATCCTCAGTGGATCCAGTGAATGAAAGACGTGAATCTTCCGAAACCATAAGTCATTTTAGAAGTTGCCACAAGTGATTTAAGTTTGAAATTTAAACTACTCCAGGTGTACCTTGAGGTCGGTATCTATAATGTTCAAACGATAATATATGTTGGATGGACCATGAGATGGTCACAGGAATCAGGACATGGAGAATAAGTAAGGATCAGAGTAAGAGCCGTTGATAGGAGCTTTGTTAGGCTCGTAACAGTTGCTGAAAACCGTTTACAAGTTTTGGCGTATTATCGTGAAAGTAAGTATATGGTTTATGTCCAAAAGGAAACACAGTGTCCATGACGACCAATCAGTAAGTTCAATAGGTGGTTTAAGCCATAAGAGAATCAGCGAATGTAAGATGATTCTGCTGTGATAGCTATAAGTCATTAAGGAACAAGTCAGCCAGAGGATTTGAGCAGGGAGTATTATTCCTACTCCGAAGTGAATTGTTTAAATCGGAGTTGCGCAGCGGAAAAGTGATTTTAGGATGAGTTAATGAACGATTCTAAGCTGAAGCTTAGAGAACAAGAATGCTTGTAAAGTCCTTGTCAGACGAACCACAGAAGACAATAAGCGCCCAATTATTGAACCACGGAATATCAGTGCGCAGTGACGACTTGAACTTGTTATAAGTTCTAGGAGGAAATTCTAAAAGTAAAGCTGAGGGACATTTCAAACCTCGAGACACAAGAGAAATTGAGATCAAAGCAGTTTAAGATTATGTGATAAGAATGAGAAGGATATGCTTTTAGCACAATAAGTCTAGAGCAAGGAAAGTCACCGCTAATATGGTAAATTAGCTAATTTAGCCCAGTAACTTTAGGTGGACTTGAAGAGTAATATTTAATCAACAGGATCAAGTATAAGGCAATATCAGTAAAGGTTGCACTTGCAAGATGATACATTGAAATTGAAGCGTTGATGAGAAACGTCAATGCGGTGACATATGAGTTTAATCCATGTTGTATCCCGTTATGTCAACATGTTACATGTATCAGGTTATGTTAGTATTATGTATACTTATCAGGTAATACTTAAACTACTCAGATAGTAGTGTAGCAGATTTTTAACTATGGGATGTGTTTTGGCATTAGTGGTACGCAACCAGGAATGTTTAAGTATGAAGGTTTTACGGAACAGAATTGTTGATATCACCATAGCTTAGCAGAGGAATTCGGAAATGAATGTACTTAATGTTCATTAGTAAAAGAAGAAGAACTTTTATGCAGATTAAAAGTCACTCGTAGTCTACAGTAAAGGGACTACGTAAGAGCAGGTTTTGATTAAAGGATTTAAAATGTGCTATTTTGGTAGTACTCAAGTGGAGTTTTCTTTTGAAAACAAGGATTTTGAAATTCAGCGTTCAGAATAAGAAAATAAATTTGCGATGCTGATAGAATGTAACAGTAATTTACGGGTTGATGTAACATTGGCGGGGCAAACCTGGCAAGCCAGTTGAAAGGCAAATCCCGGATGTTACAAGACGAGTTAAGAGTAAGAAAAGATTCCTAATTGATGAGGTAGTACCTCAAATATGTTAAGATTTAGAATGAAGTCCCGTTAGTCGGACAAAGATTGAGGTGATGTGTTGTGTACCCGTCAGTAGTGTACACGTACTCGCTTATGTATGCAAACGATATGCTATGAATTATACTATGTGATAAAATGTAAGACGACCTATACCACTCATCACTTGGGCTAGACTCTTATGAGTCCTGGACTATCGACACAGAAATATTTACGTTATGGTTAGAACTCGAGATAGTTAATGATTATGATTGCGATAAGAAGCACATCGGGATGTTAGAAAGAAAGGAGCAGGTGTTAGAGGTGAAACTTCCTGCTTATACTTGGAATATTAAACAAAGTTAGAATACTTCTTACATTTGTATGTGTGAGTATAATATCAGATGATTATAGTGTAAAGATGATTCTATATGGAAATGCATGACATAGGTCTATATGTAAGATGCCGTCATACGAGGAAAAAGTCAAATATAAGAATTCGATGGAATTATTTGAGGATAATAAGAACGACCTAATGTCGTCAAAGTAAGTTGCATGGACTATGAAGGGATTTATAAGGTTCAGTATAAGCGTCAGGACTGGATAACTCCATATTAGGATTGCAAGAAGTGTGTGAACAAGGAACGTAGTCAGCGAGTAGGATACGATGGTTCAGATAACCTCATACCCTACTACGCAAGAGTTGTGTAATGCACATCAGGCATTCCCGTTAAAGGAGAGATTGTCGAATACAAACGACTTATATAGCATTGGGAAAACTAAGGAATTTCGATAAGCAAGACGAACTGGAGTTTTGGCTAATAGAGAGAGTAGAATGAGAGGCTCATTCATATATAATAGTGGATTCTAAATTTCGAGGACGAAATTTCTTTAAGGGGGGTAGATTGTAACATCCCGCTTACAAGTATCAGTTAATCGTGTTAGAAGTCATTAAGCAAGCATGGCAATTAGATATTAATAGGCAATGGCAAGATGGTAAATAAGTAGAAAAGGGGAGAATGTTTTGAGAAAGAAGTAGAAAGATTTTTCTACACTCTTCCATTTGCCATTCCATTTTCAGATTTCTCTCCCCCCTTGTACCACACCCACACGCCTCACTCCCTCTCCATAAACTCATCTTTTCCTCATCCAATTCTTGAGAGAAAACTTCACAAGCAAGTTTGATTATTGAACCTAGAACAAGAGCAAGAAACAAGGAGAAACAAGGAGATTCAAGAGGAAGTAGTAGAGTGAAGCCAAGGCTTTGAGAATCAGAGATAGCAAGCACCAATAGGAGGTTTAAGGTGAGCTCCACAGGGTTTTAGAACCCATTGAGTAAGTTGAGAGCATTTCACAATTTTGAGCTAGTTTAGCAATTTTACCCTAATCTCTTATGCTTACCAATTCCTTGATTAATCATGTTTTAAACTATCAATTTGTGTTAAACATTCATTCCTTATATTGTATGATGCCTGGATATGATTAGATATGTCAAAATGGTGGAAAAATCACACTTTTATCATGTTTTGAACTGTCATTTTCGCCAGGCGACCTCGGGGCGAGAAAACGGCGATTTTCAGCAATTTTCCCTGCCCTGTTTCGCCTAGCTTTCGCCAAGCTTTCGCTCGGCGAAATCAGTGATCTCGCCAACCTTTAGCTGGGCGAAATCAGACAGACAGCACATGTCTGTTCTGGTTCGTTCTGGGTGCTGTAAATGCGTTCGGCGAGGTTTTTAATAACCGTTTTCAATGAAAAACCGTATTTTTCTAAGGTAAACACCATCCTTGACATATCCGAAGGATTATTCAACAATTAAGGAATGAATGGATAAATGAATAAGGAAATTGGTAAGGCAATAGAGATGCAAGAATAATGCTATTTAAGCCATGATAGTATTGTTTTAAGTTCCATCCTTAAGAATGATTCAAGACTCAAAGACAAGAACCTTTATAGGTTAAGTACTAGAGATTCATTACTTTAAAGAATGAGAATTATGAGAGAGATTTAATACTCTAAGTTAAGAACCTTATATAGGTCAAGAGTGTAAGAATTAGTAAGATTAAGCTGTGGCCTTCGATGTTCACGCCAGTGGGACACGAATGGTTCACGTAGAGTAAAGACTAAGATTAATACCTTTAAGTCGTGACTTTCATCGTTCACGCCAGTGGAACATGAAAGGTTCATGCATAAGCTTAAAGATTATCTATTTGCGTCTTCCGTAGTTCACGCCAGTGGGACACGGGAGGTATACGCATCAGTTAAGATTAATATTAAGCCGTGACTTTCGTTGTTCACGCCAGTGGGACACGAAAGGTTCATGTATAAGTTAAGACTAATAATGAAGTATATTAATTCGCGTCTTCCGTCGTTCACGCCAGTGGGACACGGGGGGGTATACGCGTAAGTTAAGTCGTGTCTTCTGCTATTCACGCCAGTGGGATACAGGAGGTTCACGCCAGTGGGACGCGTTATTCCGCAAGGATGACCGCACGACGACAAGAGGAGTCCGGTGTTAGCCTGATATGATAGGAATTTTCACCGGTTATCAGGGGAATGTGCTTCGGGGTTACTCCACCCGGGGGCATTCCGTAAAATGAACTCAGATAATATTGCTTGTTCAACGCTAACAGCTAACATAAGACATGTATCAGTTAATATTTTATTATGTTATCAGACAGAGAATAGTTATCAGATAAGTATCAGACATCAGGTATCAGTTATCAGGCGGTGATCCTAGGTTTCCCCTCGATCACCCAATTATCCAGTTATAGTCTAGAACTCATGGATATTCAGTATCAGACATAAACAGTGATCCTAGGTTTCCCCTTGATCACCAGTTTAGCAGGACAGTCAGATGACCCTCTATGGGTAAGATTAAGACTTGGCGATCATAGGTATCCCCAAGACCGCCGAGGTAGGCACGGCGACCCTAGGTTCCCCGAGGTTGCCAACAGTAGGTAGGGTAGGAGCTCACTGAGACATTATGTCTCATCCCTATCCTTCTGGTGCAGGTTTTCAGGTAGCCAAGTGGTTTACAGATGAAGATCTTCAGGAAGATGCTGGATGGAGTGCAGATGCTCGTCAAGGTCAAGCTCAGGAGGTTGACAGATTATCTATGTATATGAGAATGTAATTGTAATTGATATTTGGATATTTGTGTAAATGAGCTATTTGTACTCATTCAGTAGTTCTATATTGTATTTATTATTGAAAATTTTAATGTATCCGATATCAGATTAATACACGTGCTGAATATTCTAGATAATTTAGTATGGGTGTTACATCATTACACAATATAGCTCGAAACAGAGAGAGAAAGATAGAGAGAAGTGAGTTTTCACCATTGGAGAGCATTTGGAGCTTGCATTCAAGCATTGGATGTTTCTCCCTCTTAATTTTTTTTTATCTTTGTATTAGTTACTCAACTCTATATATCTTTTTTTATTGTTGGGTACAATATATTATTCATTATATCTTTGATTCAATTCTATTTTTTAATACTTTTTTCAACGTGCAATCTGAAAATGATATTTTTATTTATGAAGTGTGAGACATTGATTTTTTTATCTAAGAGATCAAAATTAAATCATGTTTAGACACTAATATCTATATATAGGGTTAGGTTTGCATTCACATACACCATCTCATCATATGCTATTGAATGAATTAGCTATTTTGCTTTGCATCGAAAGTTGCATTGTTTGCTAGACATGGAAACATACGATAAGGGATATGTGGAAATATAATTGAGTCTTATAAAGTGTATAATTAAGCAAAAGGACACATTGAAAGAATAGATGACGAAGTCTAAACCTAGCACAATTTTTTTTAAGAAAAGGAAACTTACTAAGGAAGCAAGCCCCATAGAAATTGTATAAAAAACAAAAGTAGATTACAAAAGGAGGGTGTAACATCCCACCTAAGACTTGAATATTTGTTAATATTGAGACGATGTATCAGAAATGTTTTAAGCAAGGGACAATTTGGTAAATTGTCAGTTAATGGGTTTATTTATATGGTAAGTGTGTTGTCCCGCTTATGAGTAACCGTTATAAGTGTTGGAAACTTACTAAGCAAGCAATGGCAATTTAATAAATTGGAATGGCAAAAATGGTAAATAAGTTATAAAGGGGGGGAAGTTTAAAAGAAAGAAGTAGAAAGATTATTCTACATTCTTCCATTTCCATTTCCTTCCAATTTTCAGTTCTCCTCTCCCCTCTTCCTCATCTCACACGCCCACACTCCCTCACCATAAACTCATCTTTTCATCATCTAATTCTTAAGAGAAAACTTCACAAGCCAGTTTAATTATTGAACCTAGAACAAGAGCAAGAAACAAGGAAGATTTTGAGAGAAGTAGATAGCTTGAAGCCAAGGCTTGGGAGAATCAGAAGTAGCAAGCACCAATAGGAGGATTAAGGTGAGCTCCACAGGGTTTTAGAACCCACTATGAGTAAGTTTAAGAGTAATTTTACATTTTGAGCTAAGTTTAGGAATTGTGCTCTAATCTCATATGCTTGCCAAATTCCTTGATGAATCATGTTTAAAACTATCAATTTGTATTAGAAATTCATTCCTTATATCGTATGATGCCTGGATATGCTTAGATATGTCAAAATGGTGGAAAAATCACACTTTTAACTAGTTTTGAACTGTCATTTTCGCCCGGCGAACTCGGGGCGAGATTATAGCGATTTTCAGCATTTTTCCCTGCTTCATTTCGCCTCCACTTCGCCTCAGGGTCGCTCAGCGAAATCAGGCAGACAGCTCAGGTCTGTTCTGGTTCGTTCTGGGTGCTGTATACGCGTTCGGCGAGGCTTTTAATAACCGTTTTCAAAGAGAACTTAAATTTCTAAGAAAAACACCATTCTTGACATATCCGGAAGGTGATTTCAACATTTAAGGAATGGATGAATTAAGGATTGGACAAAGCATTAGATATGTAAGAATAAGGATATTTAAGTTATGGAATGTTTTCAATAACCAAGCAACGGCTTATGAGAACGATAAGCCTATGATATAATGATGAAGTCTAGAACCTTGAATAGGTTAACAGGAATAGAATTAGTTTCAGATAAGTTAGGGTAATTTATCAGGATTCCCTTACCCAGGCAGATTGTAGGATATCTTAGTCAGTGGGGCTTAGTTCCCTCAATTCAGGCATAGTTACATATTTTTATCAGGACGTGCCTCAGTGTTCACGTCAGAGTGACATTGGGGGAAAACACGTATCAGTTTTATCAGGATATGAATATTTATATAACAGGAATAATAATTAATAATCAGGACAAACTTTGTGTCGTCTGTTCTCTCGACCAGTTAGAGAGAACAGGGGGTTTCAGCATTGCTGAAACGGGCAGGAACTTTCCGTGAGGATAACCACACAGAGTTACAGTGTGTCTCCTGTGCTCTCGACCAGTTAGAGAGGACGGGGGGTTCCAGATGGAACGGGCAGGAATCTTCCGCGAGGATAACCACACACTTAGGCAAGAGGAGTCCGGTGTTAGCCTGATATGATAGGAATTTTCACCGGTTATCAGGGGAATGTGCTTCGGGGTTACTCCACCCGAGGGCATTCCGTAAAATGAACCCAGATAATAATGTTTGTTCAACGCTAACAGCTAACATAAAGACATTTATCAGTTAATTATATTATTATGTTATCAGGCAGAGAATAATTATCAGACAGGTATCAGATTCAGGTATCAGTTATCAGGCGGTGACCCTAGGTTTCCCCTCGATCACCCAGTTATCAGGACATAGTCTAGATCTCATGACTATTCAGTATCAGACTCAGATAGTGATCCTAGGTTTCCCCTTGATCACTAGTTTAGCAGGATGTAGTCCAGTTCATGACTACACAGTTTAGCAGGACAGTCAAGTAGCCCTCTATGGGTAAGGTTAAGACTTGGCGATCATAGGTATCCCCAAGATTGCCGAGGTAGGCACGGCGACCCTAGGTTCCCTGTGGTTGCCCACAGTAGGTAGGGTAGGAGCTCACTGAGACATTATGTCTCATCCCTATCCTTCTGGTGCAGGTTTTCAGGTAAGCTAGTGATGTTCATGAAGATTTTTCACCAGGAAGACGCTGGATGGAGTGCAGTTGCTCGTCGCGGAGAAGCTCAGAAGGTCATCAGGATATGTTGATGTATTTATAGATGATGTTGGGATGAATGTATTAACGAGACAACTTGTACTCATTCAGATGTATTTATTATTATTATTGTAAATTTTAATGTACCTAGTATCAGATTAATACACATGCTAAATATTCTAGATAATTTAGTATGGGTGTTACAATTGGTATCAGAGCAGGTCGATTCAGACCGTGCCTTGGGTCATTAAAGTTTCAATAAAAGTAGTGGGACCATTGGGTTCCGGATGTTGTTCTAAATGTCACATCTAGTTGAGCCTGATCAACTTAATCTAGTATATGACAGTTAGGATAAATGTCCGAGAGCTGAATGTGACCAAGGAGGAATGAAGTTTAAGAAGAGCGAAGATTAAGGTGACAGAATTTTAAGACGGAATTGGCGAAGAAGTATTCATGCCGAATGGACTATAAGTAACGAAGCCTGTCAGTGGCAAAGTTCAGAAACATAAAGGATATTTAAGAATAAGGTGAAGCACCTCAACCTTGTTGGACGCGTCGTAGGATGATACCTCGTCTGCGGAAGACTTACGGATTAAGAAGTTATGGAATACTCTAAGGAATGTCATGGAACCTTAACGGGAACCGCAGTTCGAGAAGTTGAAGTGAAGTGTGGTTTAAGTGTCAATTTTGAGTACAGAGTTAAGGAATTGTGGTACCAAACCTAGAGACTCAAAATGAGGAATTATCGGTAAAGATAGAGTGCTGAGAACCAAACTCCAATCGGATGAGATTTTAATGTTCAGGCAGTTAAGGGAGTAAATTGTGGATTAAGAGAATTATCTGGACAATGAAGCTAACCACTCAAGTGTGGTCTTTGAGCATGAAACGCAAGTAAGATTTACCCCGGCAGATCAGCCGCATCTCCCAAACCATAAATGCTAGATTTGAGAATTAAGAAAAGAAGTTGGTATGCAACCTAAGAACTAAGATGGATGAATAAGTGTTGATAATAAGACCCGTTGCATAACGAGGCGTGAATCAGATATTCATATGTGTTCTATTAGTAAGAAGATTGGAAATAAGCTAAGCTTAACTGAAATTTTATTCAACGAAAGATGTATATTAAATGGTCAGTCATTGGGATTTAGTGAACTGATGGACGAATAAGGTTGAATTTCCTTGATTGGATGAAGAAGGCAAGTTCAAGATGACACAAGATTATAGTAGACCAGTTTTAAAGGATAATCGGAAATTTTAGCCGAGGAATTATATTGAGACTGTATTATACGGAGGATCGTCTTAAATACGAAAGGTTAAGATTGTGGTTAATGCTAGTGAGTTTTAAGTTTTCAACTGATGAGTTTTCTTCCACAGTTATTCTAGAAGCTTAAAGAGGTCACCTCGTGTTTATAAGATCCGAGGGGGGTAATAAGGTATAGATTTCGGATTGTTCAGCTATATGCAGAATTACTCAGATGTTAAGATCAAGATCTGAAATGAGAATGCCGTAACGAGTCGCTGAATGAAACGAAAGGTAATGATGAGGTATTGAAGTTCAAGATCAATGAACTGGAGGGATTCGAAGGTAACCTAAGAGGTATGGTAAAACCATAGAGACCGTAGCTGTCTCGGAAAGATTATGGGTATGAAATCCTTATGGATAGATATAGAACGATTAGTAATGGGACTCAGATCCTCAGTGGATCCAGTGAATGAAAGACGTGAATCTTCCGAAACCATAGGTCATTTTAGAAGTTGCCACAAGTGATTTAAGTTTAAAATTTAAACTACTCCAAGTGTACCTTGAGGTCGGTTTCTATAATGTTAAAACGATAATACAAGTTGGATGGACCATGAGATGGTCACAGGAATCAGGATGTGGAGAATAAGTAAGAATCAGAGTATGAGCCGTTGATAGGAGCTTTGTTAGGCTCGTAACAGTTGCCGAAAACCGTTTACAAGTTTTGGCGTATTATCGTGAAGGTAAGTATATGGTTTATGTCCAAAAGGAAACACGGTGTCAAATGACGACCAATCAGTAAGTTCAACAGGTGGTTTAAGCCATAAAAAGAATCAGCGAACGTAAGATGAATCTACTGTGATAGCTACAAGTCATTAAGGAACAAGTCGGCCAGAGATTGTGATAATGGTGTATTACTCCTACCCCAAAGTGTTTTGTTTAGATCAGAGTTGCGCAACGGAAAAGTGATTTAAGGATGAGTTGATGAACGATTCTAAGCTGAAGCTTAGAGAACGAGAATGCTTGTAAAGTCCTTGTTAGACGAACCACAGAAGACAATAAGCGCCCAATTATTGAACCACAGAATATCAGTGAGCAGTGACGACTCGGACTTGTTATAAGTTCTAGGAGGAAATTTTAAGAGTTAAGCCGAGGGATATTTCAAACCTCGAGACACAAGAGAAATTGAAATCAAAGCAGTTTAAGATTATGTGATAAGAATGAGAAGGATATGCTTTTAGCACGATAAGTCTAGAGCAAGGAAAGTCACCGCTAATACGGTAAACTAGCTAATTTAGCCCGGTAACTTTAGGTGGACTTGAAGAGTAATGTTTAATCAACAGGATCAAGCATAAAGTAATATCAGTAAAGGTTGTACTTGCAAGATGATACTTTGAAATAGAAGCGTTGATCAGAAAACGTCAACGCAGTGACATATGAGTTTAAACCATGTTGTATCCCGCTATGTCAACATGTCACATGTATCAGGTTATGTTAGTATTATATATACTTATCAGGCAATACTTAAACTACTCAGATAGTAGTGTGGCAGATTTTCAGCTATGTGACGCGTTTTGGGCAATGGTGGTACGCAATCAGGAAAGTATAAGTATGAATGTTTTTACAGAAACAGATTTATTGATATCAGCCATAGCTTGGCATAAGAGTTCGGAAATGAATGTACTTAATGTTCACTTGTAAAAGAAGAAGAACTTTTATGTAGATTAAAAGTCACTCGTAGTCTACAGTAAAGAGGCTACGTAAGTTTAGGTTTTGATTAAAGAATTTAAAGTGTGCTATTTTGGTAGCACTCAAGTGGAGCTTTCTTTTGAAAACAAGGATCTTGGAATTCAGCGTCCAGAATGAGAAAATAAGTTTGCGATGTCGATAGAATGTAACAATAATTTACGGGTTGATGTATACTCAAGTGATAAAATGAGTAACATTGGCGGGGCAAACCTGGCAGGCCAGTTAAAAAGGCAAATCCCGGATGTTACAAGATGAGTTTAAAGAAGAAAGATTCCTAATTGATGAGGTAGTACCTCAAATATGTTAAGATTAAGAATGATGTCCCGTTAGTCGGACAAAGATGAGGTGATGTATTGTGTACCCGTCAGTAGTGTACACGTGCTCGCTTATATATGCAAACTATATGCTACGAATTATACTATGTGATAAAATGCAAGATGACTTATACCACTCATCACTTGGACTAGACTCTTATGAGTCCTGGACTATCGACACAGAAATATTTACGTTATGGTTAGAACTCGAGATAGTAAATGGTTATGATTGCGATAAGAAGCACATCGGAATGTTAGAAAGAAAGGAGCAGGTGTTAGAGGTGAAACTTCCTGCTTATACTTGGAATATTAAACAAAGTTAGAATACTTCTTACATTTGTATGTGCGAGTATAATATCAGATGTTTTCGATGTAATGATGATTCTATATGGAATGGTGATATAAGTCTATAAGTACGTTGTCGTCGTAAGAGACGAAAGTTAAAGATAATAATTCATGGGAGTTAGATGCAGTGCCGTGACCCCTTAAAAGTGAAAATATTTGAGGAGGATAAGATTATCCAGTAAAGTATTTGAGATTTAGAGACCTTAAGTTGGTTTGCAAGAAGTATTTGAACCAGGATCAAAGTCAAGCGAGTTGGATATAATGATTCAGATAACTTCGCATCCTACTACGTAAGAATTATGCAAATTCGCCATGAGCTTTTTAGTTAAAGGGAAAGTTGTCGAGTATATTCGACGTATAGAGTTGGAAAACCATGGGATTCTGATAAGCAAGACGAATTGGAGTTTTGGCTAGTAGAGGAAGTGGTATGGGAGATTCATTTATATGTGATTACAGGGTGGATTCTAAATTTCGAGGACGAAATTTCTTTAAGGGGGGTAGATTGTAACATCCCACCTAAGACTTGAATATTTGTTAATATTGAGACGATGTATCAGAAATGTTTTAAGCAAGGGACAATTTGGTAAATTGTCAGTTAATGGGTTTATTTATATGGTAAGTGTGTTGTCCCGCTTATGAGTAACCGTTATAAGTGTTGGAAACTTACTAAGCAAGCAATGGCAATTTAATAAATTGGAATGGCAAAAATGGTAAATAAGTTATAAAGGGGGGGAAAGTTTAAAAGAAAGAAGTAGAAAGATTATTCTACATTCTTCCATTTCCATTTCCTTCCAATTTTCAGTTCTCCTCTCCCCTCTTCCTCATCTCACACGCCCACACTCCCTCACCATAAACTCATCTTTTCATCATCTAATTCTTAAGAGAAAACTTCACAAGCAAGTTTAATTATTGAACCTAGAACAAGAGCAAGAAACAAGGAAGATTTTGAGAGAAGTAGATAGCTTGAAGCCAAGGCTTGGGAGAATCAGAAGTAGCAAGCACCAATAGGAGGATTAAGGTGAGCTCCACAGGGTTTTAGAACCCACTATGAGTAAGTTTAAGAGTAATTTTACATTTTGAGCTAAGTTTAGGAATTGTGCTCTAATCTCATATGCTTGCCAAATTCCTTGATGAATCATGTTTAAAACTATCAATTTGTATTAGAAATTCATTCCTTATATCGTATGATGCCTGGATATGCTTAGATATGTCAAAATGGTGGAAAAATCACACTTTTAACTAGTTTTGAACTGTCATTTTCGCCCGGCGAACTCGGGGCGAGATTATAGCGATTTTCCGCATTTTTCCCTGCTTCATTTCGCCTCCACTTCGCCTCAGGGTCGCTCAGCGAAATCAGGCAGACAGCTCAGGTCTGTTCTGGTTCGTTCTGGGTGCTGTATACGCGTTCGGCGAGGCTTTTAATAACCGTTTTCAAAGAGAACTTAAATTTCTAAGAAAAACACAATTCTTGACATATCCGGAAGGTGATTTCAACATTTAAGGAATGGATGAATTAAGGATTGGACAAAGCATTAGATATGTAAGAATAAGGATATTTAAGTTATGGAATGTTTCCAATAACCAAGCAACGGCTTATGAGAACGATAAGCCTATGATATAATGATGAAGTCTAGAACCTTGAATAGGTTAACAGGAATAGAATTAGTTTCAGATAAGTTAGGGTAATTTATCAGGATTCCCTTACCCAGGCAGATTGCAGGATATCTTAGTCAGTGGGGCTTAGTTCCCTCAATTCAGGCATAGTTACATATTTTTATCAGGACGTGCCTCAGTGTTCACGTCAAAGTGACATTGGGGGAAAACACGTATCAGTTTTATCAGGATATGAATATTTATATAACAGGAATAATAATTAATAATCAGGACAAACTTTGTGTCTTCTGTTCTCTCGACCAGTTAGAGAGAACAGGGGGTTTCAGCATTGCTGAAACGGGCAGGAACTTTCCGTGAGGATAACCACACAGAGTTACAGTGTGTCTCCTGTGCTCTCGACCAGTTAGAGAGGACGGGGGGTTCCAGATGGAACGGGCAGGAATCTTCCGCGAGGATAACCACACACTTAGGCAAGAGGAGTCCGGTGTTAGCCTGATATGATAGGAATTTTCACCGGTTATCAGGGGAATGTGCTTCGGGGTTACTCCACCCGGGGGCATTCCGTAAAATGAACCCAGATAATAATGTTTGTTCAACGCTAACAGCTAACATAAAGACATTTATCAGTTAATTATATTATTATGTTATCAGGCAGAGAATAATTATCAGACAGGTATCAGATTCAGGTATCAGTTATCAGGCGGTGATCCTAGGTTTCCCCTCGATCACCCAGTTATCAGGACATAGTCTAGATCTCATGACTATTCAGTATCAGACTCAGATAGTGATCCTAGGTTTCCCCTTGATCACTAGTTTAGCAGGATGTAGTCCAGTTCATGACTACACAGTTTAGCAGGACAGTCAAGTAGCCCTCTATGGGTAAGGTTAAGACTTGGCGATCATAGGTATCCCCAAGATTGCCGAGGTAGGCACGGCGACCCTAGGTTCCCTGTGGTTGCCCACAGTAGGTAGGGTAGGAGCTCACTGAGACATTATGTCTCATCCCTATCCTTCTGGTGCAGGTTTTCAGGTAAGCTAGTGATGTTCATGAAGATTTTTCACCAGGAAGACGCTGGATGGAGTGCAGTTGCTCGTCGCGGAGAAGCTCAGAAGGTCATCAGGATATGTTGATGTATTTATAGATGATGTTGGGATGAATGTATTAACGAGACAACTTGTACTCATTCAGATGTATTTATTATTATTATTGTAAATTTTAATGTACCTAGTATCAGATTAATACACATGCTAAATATTCTAGATAATTTAGTATGGGTGTTACAGAGGGGGACATCAACCTGAACCCTGAAGGACTTATAAAAATCTAAAGTAAGGAAAACCTAGTCTATTCTAGGTGAAATCAATCTTAATTTGATTAGAAATGTGATCCCATTAAATATGAGATTGATCCTAGCACAATTTAGGAATTCATATTTTCAATTATTTTCACAAATTGTTTCCTAAATAAATCTCTTTGAAACTTTGATTTAGATTAAAGTAAATTTGAATGGATGAAACTATAACAAGGTCCATGTGGATTCCATATTTATATTTTTTATTAAAAAACGGCATACTTATTGTTATGTGAGGATAGTCAAAGTCAATTCTATTTCAGAATCAATATGAAACTCAGGTGAAGATTGTGACATGAGCATTTAAGTCACACCTGCTAAGCAATCACCTCACACCTGCTGAGCATTCAAAAAGTTAAAACGTCATGCAGTCCCCCGACAACGGTGTCAAAAACTTGGTAGCTCTAACAACGGTGCCAAAAAGTGAAAACGCCGCAGTCCCCAACAACGGTGCCAAAAACTTGGTAGCTCTAAAAACAATATATATTTTTAGGAGTCTTACTAGTACAAGTATACATTGTCTCAAGTAATAGTATAAAAAGATCGAACCCACAGGGACTGGGGCTATGTAGCTTTTCAGTATGTAAACTTGTTTGCGTAAAAATAAAATAAATCATTTAAAACAATAAAATTTGGGAAAACAGCAAAGGCACTTAGAAGATCTCAAATGACAAAGTGTGGTTAAGAACAATGAATCAATTATGATATGAGTTTGCAAATATATAGAGAGTTGCAACTTTATACAACTTTCTGGTGACCAAGTGGCCTTATGGGGTTTTCAACTCAACCATCATGGTAAACATGTGGTGACTTCCCTTTCGGGGTACACTATTTGCACAACGCTTACCATGCAGAAATTTAGAACATGTCTCAGTAGCTCTTCTTGTGGAGAGGCTGATTCTTTGACTATGACAAGAAATCTACATAAACCTTCGAACTACACGCTCTGAATCTATGATCAAATCAAGTAGTATTTCAAGATCCTTATCTCTCTCAAGACTAAGGAGTATCTCATATTAAACAAATAGCTTCATTCCCATCTCCTTTCAGTCTCAAGGAATTTGACAATAAATGTAAAAGTGATCACGTTTTACTTTTAAAGATTAGCATTAAAATAGTTTGTTTAAAAGAAGCTCGAAGCTGCAACATTCTAAACCTAAGCAAACATAATCACAACCTCATCATGTCTCAATCATTAAAGAAGTTTAGCTCATAATGAGCATAATCACAAAAACAGAAAATAGAGAAGAGATGAATGAAAACATAATAGCTATATTCATAAAAGAGATTAGAGTTAAAAGAGTATTACAATCCTTGAAAGATAGGAGTGATATATTTATAGTACTCACCCAAAATAATCACAAACTCTAACTCTCTAATAACTAGCACTCATGCTCATCAATGGAATGGATGAGATGGTGAGAGAACTCTAGTGGCTGCTAACCCTAGATGGAAACGGCCACTCAAATCAAACAACGATTTTCGGACCCCTTGGCACAACAATGGCATAGTCCTTTTATAGTACAAGTCTAACCACTAGCTAAGTTGTGCCCTTTGATAATTTCCCATGTGATTTGTCCTTGTCCTATCTCTTAGGAATCAACATATTCCTTATCTTCCTCTTACTGGAAATTGTGTGTGAGAACTCATCAAACTTCATTCCCAAGTTTTACCAACTATGGACCCAAATTCGTTCACTTGTACGACCTGTACTAAAAGTCGTTCAACGATACAACTCTAGACTCCTTCCCAACGCTGCATCTTCTTACAGCTTCATATCAAATAATCAACTTAACATACAATAACAAGCATTACTAGTTCAAAATGACTAAATAATAATTAAAACTAAATAAATTCCTAAAATCCTAAATAGACACAGATTAGATGATTTAGGTCATGCAATCACTCAAGACATCATTGATTAAAAGGGATAAATACAGGTAATAACCAACATTTTCTTGGTTATCAGCTACCATAACCTCATTAAATTACTTAATCATTCTAAAACCATAACCTCCTTCCTTTTTAGATTTGTAAAGATGATTCCAATTGACCTAGTAAAGTTTATTATTATTCCCTTTTTGCCCCCACCAGAAATTACACACATCCTTTCAAGTTGTTTACAAATATCCTTTGAGTAAAGTTTATTATTATTCCCGTTTTGCCCCCACCAAAAATTACACACATCCTTTCAAGTTGTTTACAAATATCCTTTGGAATGAGAAAATAGATAATAATGTAGGTGGGCATGGATTGAGCCACAAAAAGACATACACCTTTGTTTCCAACCTTTTAACTTCTTCATCATTCTATCAGCCAAAAAATTAAACATTTGCTTTTTAGATCTTTCCATTTAAGTAGGGAAATCAGTATACTTCCTTATCTTGTCAGTATATGCAATTCTGCCTAAATTCTCCTTTTGGTCTCACTTGTAACATTTTTTTTTCTAAAATTTGGGTTAGACTTTCCCATGTTTATCTTTTGACAGGAATCTCAGCTAGAAAGCACCTCAACACAAAGAATAAAAAGATAAGGGGATAACAGGTCCCTTTATCTAATACCCATGTGTAGGATTGAAATGCTCAGTAGGATAACTATTAATAATAATAGAGAAGTTAATAGTGGAAACACATTTTATAATAGTGTTAATGAGTTTATTAGGGAATCCTATAGCTAAAAGAGAATTGTTTATGAAACCCCATTCCAATCTATCATAATTCATAAGCCTTAGCCATATCTAGCTTAATACCAACATAACCAGCCTTTTTATTAGTGGTATTGTACATATAATGAAAGGATTCATAACCTAAAGTGGAATTATCAGTTATAAGCCTATTAGATGTAAAAGCACTTCCGTAAGGATCAATAATATCATTGAGTATTGGCCTATAGTCATTAGGAATGGAAGGGTTCTCATCATTAATCTTTGTTATCAATTTTTTCCATTTTCTTTGAGAAGCTTTTTGGTGAAAAACTTTGTACTCATGTCCCCTTCTTTTAACAATTTAACCTTAGCTATATGGCTCCACCACAGCGCCTTTAATCTTAAGACTTCATTTAATCCATCTTCCTTTTGAAGATCCACATCATCAAGAGGATTTTTATTTTTAACTATAGCTAAGTGTTTTTGAATCTCTTCTTTTTGATTCTCAGATTCCCATATTTTTTTCTTTCCGCATTCATGCAAATTTTCCATGGTCTTGGTAAGATTTGTATTGTTGATATCAATGCTATTGACCCAAGAAGATTTGACAAGGTTTATACTTTCATCATCTTGGATCCAAATCTGCTCCAGCCTTTTGATTTCTTATAAACCGGCATACTTACTGTTATAGAAAGACTGAAAAATCTGTCTTATCAGGGCTAAAATCATGTTAATTTCCATGGCACTTATTAACTTGTTTTGCAAGTAATCTAGGTAAAAAAAAAAACAAATCTAGAATTAATACTTGATACTTGCATTTTGAGACCAGTTAAGGTGCTACTATCTATTTTCCATCACTTTGGTAGGTCACTACAAGAATGCATTGAATTTGTGTGGGACAAATTCCCACGCAAAGTGCAAAATATCCCACGCAAAGTGCATTTTGCGGTGGAATTTGGCCGCAGCAAAATGTGCCCTCGCAAATGGTTGCGGCAGAATATGGCCGCAGCAAATCCAATGTGCCTTTGCGTGGGACAAAAGCCGCCACAAAAACATTCTGCAGGTTCCCATAAAGTTGCTTTTGCGTGGTACTGCATGTTTGCCACAAACGCCAATTTTCTGCAAATGATTTTTTTTTGTTTTTTTAAATAGAAATGCATTTGCGTGGGCTTTAATCGGCCGCAAATGCATATATTGCTGCAGCAAATTTGCGTGGGGCTCAAATCCGCTGCAAATGCATGCTGCTAAAACAATGAATTCTTGTAGTGCGTTGCTGATGTAAATCATAAAAAAAAACGAAGAATATGAGTACAAATGACGAGTGTTGTTATAGCTAGGATAGAGATATTTCCAACTAGTGTTTGCTAAAAATTGTCAAGTCTAGAAGTGATATATCTATATTAGTGATGAGTGTTAGCTCCCGTAAAAACATAATCTTTGTAGCCAAGCTCATTCAGATCACAATTTAAAAGGTGTTACTACATGTATTGGGGTCTATTGCAACATCAACAGTAGCGCTTCGCACTATGTTTAGTATGATTGTGTTGTGTTCAAAACATATGTTAATAAGAAAGTGTTGTTAGAATCTTCTTACACCACTAAAGTTGTTGCTTTGGGGATGTAGAGTTGTAATTCACGTTCGAAAAAGAAATTATTCTTAGGGCGTGACTAAGAAGTTGATGAAGATAAACATAATAAAGAGTGCACACAAATCCTAAAGCGTGTGTGAGATACACTAACCTTTAGGTTCGATTCGTCCCCACCAGTTATACCAACCGGATGCAAAAGGGTATATCGGTGAATCTCTTGCAAGGTACTATGGAATCCTTGATGTGACTTGAACATTTACATCAAGCGTATCGATCAATGATAGTTTGCAAATAAAGTTATGTCAATTTATCTCGTGCACTAGAGAAAAGAAAGAATGATTTAGTATTATTTTCGGCAGAATTTTGACTCACAAGAATGTGATTTTTGGTATCTTTTTCTCAATGGTTTTTTGCATCCAAAGTGTCTCTATTTATATAGAAACTTATGTCCTTTTGGTGAAGAGAAACAACTCTTTGGAAAAGTTTCTTTATGAATAAACATGGTGGTTACATTGCTTCAATAGTCAAACATTGCATCCTTTCACTGAGAGGTCTCTATTCAACCATTGCAACTTTCCAAATTTATATTTTGGAAATTCCTCTCACAATCCCCCACCATTTTCAAAATATATCTAAATCCATTACTCCGAAAATTTCTTGGTTTCAGATAAAGGTACTCACGATTTAAACATTTACTTGGTGAGTTAAGTTTTCACTCATCTCCAAATAGGATGGTAGACAAGTTTCGAACCAGCTATTCATTAAAACAAATGTGTATAACTCACACATGAAATCTCGGTACCATTGATCGAATTGTAGAAATGACACGTTTGTTAAAGTCTAGTGTCATATATCATTTTCATGAGAATTTAAGAGTCAAGTCCTTGAACTCTATGAAGAGGCCTCACTTCATTCTTATATAGGTAGACTATATCAGAAATGCCCCATAAGTATTCATTCGAGCAAATATATGTTATATGTCAATTAAGAGGAAAACTCCATTCTGGCCATTTTATTCGTATGGTCCAAGTACTTTTACCCATTGGAATGTATTTATCATCAAGTACTTCAATCATCCTAATAATGTACTTTCGCCATTGAACCCAAGACTTGATGCTACTTAAGTGTGGGTTGATTTTCTACCATTGGTGATCAATTAGATTTACTTTTGTACCACATCCATAATAATGTCTTCAATGTATTCAACATCATTTCCGAAGACATCATATCCTTGTCAATCATTGTGTTTGCTAAATGGTGCAATAGTTCTTTCTTGCCTCATCATCCTAGGATAAAGCAGTCCTCTCAAACTTGAGTATGAGTATTCTCTGCACAAAGAGAACTCACTAAACCAACACCCCATAATCCAACCAAAATTGCTCGGTATCCTTTTCTTATAAAGAGCATTATTACTTTGTTTATTTTTTTTTCTTAATCATGTTAATAAGCATGATCACCATTAAGCAATATGCCTTTTTTCGATCTCTGCTTCCTTTTCTAAATAAGAACATATATGATATTCATTTGTGCAGTAACATTTTTAAGATCATTTTTAATTTCGAAGGGACGTTATATCTAAAAATGGTCTATGGTCTTAAGAACACCCTTAATTTAATTCTAAAGAGACAGAAAAAGGAGACAAAGAAGAAAGACCCGTCAACACAAGTAAAAAAAAAAGGAGAGAGAAAAAAAGTATTCGATTCATGCTTCAAAAATCTATTACACTACAAAAATATAACAAAAATATATTACACTACAAAATCTATTTTTTAAAATAAAGTTATAACAAACGGCCAACAATTCATTCACGCTTCACCATACCGTTTAACAAAATAAAAATTAATAAATTGATGAGCATGTGCTAAACCATCATTTGTCAAAGCACAACCAAAAATAGAAGTCCAAATTCGTCTGAAATGGGAAACACCATATGCAGTACCACACACACCTCAAGAGATTATTCTTGTTTGTAATTTATTATTTAAAAGTGTCTAAACAAAAAGAGACATATTCATATGAACCAACTCGTTCTGAATTGTCGTTGAAGAAGGAGATAACTCATCGCTGCTACCATCCATCAAAACCTTGTAAACATCTATGATAGTGTATTCTCCACCATTACTATGATTCCAAAACCAAACATCAACCGCCTTATTTTTAAAAAATTATCCAACAAAAAATTGCACTCCTTCACTAAATTTACTTCCCAATGAAATAACCCCGCCTCCACCCTTCCCAACACTTTATTATCATAATTTCAACACAGTAGATTTACTGATATTATTTTCCCACTAATTGACATAGGATTAACAGCAGTCATCAAAATCTGGAAGTTTATAAACAAATAAAGAGTAATCAGTGTCAATATAGATTAATAGCAGTGATATCTCCATAAATACAGAAGAGAGGGTTTTGCAAAAAGAAAAATATAAAAAAAAATATATCATAATGTACATTGACTAGCACTTCAAAAGGGGTCACAAATGATTAAAAAATAAATAAAAAAACATGACTCGAATGTGCATCTTTACTAACTTGAATCCTTCCTCACAAAATGGAAGCTCCCTTAATGTATGTATTATTTCCTATTTTCCTGTGTCTGTAAATTGACATTGCACCCCAAAAGGGATCTCTATTTTATGAATTCTAAAACTTTCACAGTTATATCTTCAAGGAAGGAAACAAAACCCATCACACTGGTAAGACCGCTTCCATCAACGTCCTGCTCTTCAATTAGAAAGTTCTCAAAAATTGAGGCATCATCCTGCCCACCTTGAATAAAAATGAGTTTAGGAGTGATGCATCTCTCTTTCTTCAATTTGTTGATTGTAGTCCTTAACAAACCTGACAAGGAATTTTGCATATAATTTAGACATATCACGTTATATTTTTGCTAACTAATCCAGTGCAGACTACAGAGGAAGGAAATTTTTTTGGAGAAGGCTTACAATCGTGGGGTGGCGGAAAAGGAAGTGTTGGGTCCGCAGTTGAAGAATAAAACACAATCAGAATTGTGAATGCATCCAGGAAAAATATTGGACTGCCACTGGTAAGCAATGCAGCACGACTCAAGGAATGACGAGGATATGCTTGTTTGTCTGGAGTGGCATATGATGTCAATACTGGATACACAGCACGATGAAGGGAACTCGGTTCCAACGCACTACAACATAAAAAATGAATTACTTAATCAATTCTTGAATACAGAAATTCAAAACAACAAACCAATGCTTCTGAAGCTTTGCATTTTATTATTTAGTTACCCGATTAATTTCAACTTACTTTTGCACACTCGATTCTTGTAAAAGATATAATCTTCACTCGTCTTAAATTCCGACTAAGAGAAACAAATTTAAAACGTTCTCCAAACAGGAAAATTATGTTCGAAGGTCACCTTTATTTCTAAATTACATGTGGACATGTCAACAAAATCCTCAAACATTTAGAATATCACTTTTGTGTGTATCTTAGACTTGTGTTCATTCAGTTTTATGTTTCGTATATTTCCTTCCACCAGTCTTTATGACATGATCATGCAAACTCCATTGCTCAAATAAATAGGAGAGCATAAATTACCTAAACAGACATTGAAGATAGATGCGATAGTCAGGATGAACACCTTCTTCGTGAAAGCGAAGAAGAGGGTTTCGAAGGAGAGCAAAGATTAGGCGTGGTAGGGGCTGCAGTTGAGGACATTGAGAGAAGGCAACATCAATCTGAGATCTTATTGAATTTCCATTACCATACTGAACAAGTTTATAAGCATCATTGTACTGAGCTACAAGGATCACTAGCCATTCTTGAAGCAAAAGTCTACCCTCCCGAACTCCTTCCTCCAAAGAGGCAAGTATAACCTGCAAAAAACAGTACAAGTAAATTCATCAGAAAATTAAGTTGAAAACAACAGAGACCGCATTATTATTTTTTCTTTAAGAAATTACAAGACAAGAGGAGAATATCATTGTGGCAATTCTATAATAGTAACAATAGCTGACAGGTTTAAAAAATAAGAAAGCACAACACATGTTACACATCAGAATTAAATTCGAACAGTAGAGCAGAAAACTAACATCAATCCAAGGGACATATAATTTAGGTTGATTATATAATTCACCTTGTGCACGAGCAAAGATAGAACAACTTCCGGATCACAGCTGTCGTAAAGTTCGTTGATGTTCTGAGCAACGCCAAACTGCACTGTTCGGATCCTTAGCCGCCGCTGAAGGGAATGATGCTTAGTTCTGTAACAAATAGCAGCACAACAAACTAAGCCCAAAAAGCCTTTAATCCATCATTAAGTAAACTTTGGATATTTGAAGAAAATGATAAATTTAAACATATAATCAGGAAGCATAAGGATCGGAGTATGACCGAACACATGTCAGCAATGAAAAGGAATTGACATTCCAAAAGCATTTGTCACAGACCACAACTACCCCACAATCTAGAAAGTAAAGTGTTGAAATTTGGGGCCTAACTCATCCTTACAAAACCGGCTTGTAAGGTGAGGAGTGTCTCCTCTTTATAAACTCTGATCAAGCTTCCTATCTAACCGATGTGGGACTAAATCCACCCCCTCAAAGACAAGCCAACATAAGGCAACTAGGGGCAGATCGCAATTAAGGTGGGATTACCAACACACCCCCTCATGCTCGGGGCGGGATTTCCAACATAAAGATTAACAACACAATTAACAATTAATTAAATGTATAGTTACATATCGTGCTCAAGATAACAGTTACAATTAAATGTATCATAAACAGCTATAATTAAAGATATGCTATAGAGCAAACCCAACAAAAGACCAGCAGGCAGAATGAAAGAAACAAAGTTCATATACAGATACAACTATTCTAAAATTATTCATCAGACAATATGTAGCAAATTTCAGAATGAAGAGAAAAAAACCAAAATAACATTCCTTAGGAAATGTGCCGAAATATTCATAAGAACTAGTTTCAAAATGTTCAAAGGGAAGAGCCTTTGATTCAAAAAATGTTAAGCTCTTGCTTGTTGTGTTCGCTGAATGAGTCATAGTTCACAGTTTAGAGGAGATTAAACAAAACCTGGAAACATAAAACAAGGTTACGTGGCTAGTTGTCAGAATCGAGATCTTGCATCAAATCGAAATGGGATAGCAAGATCGCAACCAAGATCGAAGGATTCTACCCAATTAATTTTGTAGGATCGAAAGGGGATATCAAGATCGTAAAACATAAAATCGAAACTAAGATCAAAGGATCCTACCAAAACAAAAATAATAGTAAAGTATATATATTATATATAAACCACTCAAAGTTTCAAATCTTAAACAAACATAAAACAACCAAGTCTCAAATCTTACACATAAAAGACTCAGTCTCAACCTTAAACATAAATGACTCAAAGTTTCAAATCTTAAACCTAAAACAACCTAGTCACGAAGCTTAAACATAAACGACTCAAAGCCTGGATCATTAGAATCGTATGGAATTGCACAATTTCACGTCGATTTCACGTTCACATGCGATTTCACAGTGATTTGACTCAACTCAGGATTCTATTCACAATATGAATCGGTAGGGGTGAGTGAAATCGCAAAATCGTGGGTTATCAGGATTCTGACATTAATGAGTAAGACATCCCATCTTCAACTAACAGAAAATAATATTCCTATTGGGCCTTTGAACATGTAATAAGAGAATATACGAAGTTGAACAAAAGAAACCATGGTCAAGGAACAAGCAACAAACTTCAGAAGAGACATAGTTTATGCCCAGTGATAAAAAGAAATAGGTGGTAGTGTAGTAGTTTAGAAAAAGTAATTAATATATTTAAATGAACAAACTTGACCATGAAATAAAATAGTAATACGCCTACCATACATTATATAAGAAACATCCATACAGGAGGGTGTGTATATATACCTGCTTGTAGAGACCCCACCTGAATTGGAAAGCTCCTGAGGAGGAACTACAACTGAGTACTGGAATGCAATCTGGAGTGTAGGAACATCTGATTTACTTCTATAAAAAAAAAACGACAGCACAACATTATCTGAATAGGAACCATATCTTGTGGTAGAAATTATATTAAATTATAGTAGATAAGATATGATATTGAAGATCAAAATACAATCACTACTTTTAGGTTAAAAAATTCTCTTGCAGTCAATTCACAAGCCAACAAGAGTATTATATTTATCTAACCCAGCAGTCCACCACGATCCCAGGAAAAAAAAATATGGATGCCCAATCTTGTCACTCTAGGGTTTCATGCACTGGGAGAAATCTAAAGACAGGCATCTCATGAACAGTTTTGTCACATTCTGATTTATGATGTAAGCATTTGGATTTGATAGTGTGGAACGGAAGTTTTGTTTCTTTCAGTTAGGAATATGTAATTCAAGTTCAGTAGTTCAACACATTAAATATTAACAACATTAATTTATTTGAGCAATTTTCAACAGGTATGCTCTTAAAACTAAGTCACGGACATTGAAAATCACATTATTCATTGTCAAGCAAAGGCAGCATGTGTTGGTGTGAATGTAAGATTATTTCAACTGCTTAGATCAGATTGTCTTAGCTTTCGAAAATCATTGCCACTCTAGAATTCAGCAGAAGAAAAACTAAAACCCAAAAGAACAAAGAGAGTTAAAGCTTGGGTGCACAAACTATAAAAGGGCCGTGTTTACATCATGTGAAACCACACTCAATAATCGATAGAAAAACTAATGAATGTGGAGTTTAGCTATTTGGATTGCCTTGCAATAAAAGATATAAAGTCCGAATAACACAAAAATACAAGGCTTAACGTGACATTTCCAGCTTCTGAATGCACCCCATTTAAACAGTCACACGTTAACAATGTATAAGAATTCAAGTTATAATGTTGAAAGCATGATAGTAACAAGTAATGATTAATACCTTGAAAATCCAACGTTGTTCTCAAACACAAAGTCATAAGCATATGTAGCATAAGAATCACAGCATATGACATGTTGAACATTTTCATACTGTGGATCTGGAAAGAAGTGACCATACTGCAATACACTACGAAGTTATTCTATAGATTATATGAAGATGCAAAAATTGAGAATTACAGATCCATCCCATTCAATGCACTTACAGAATTTCCAGGCTTAAACTCAGTTGAGGTTCTTAATCGCAGGACACAACTAAAAGCATATGGCCTACTCAGCATTCGATACCTGCAAAGAGAAAGACATCACAGTATAGTCACCCGCAATGATATTTTTGAATTTGTTTAAATTACATATCATTGACATTTGCAACATGTTAGAACTGGTATCTAATCTTGAATAATTTAAAGATAAAAACAGAATTTTGAAGTTAGAAAACTTCTGTCACATCGTTTCAACAGAAGTTCATTTTTTTATGACAACACACATACCACAATACAGCATAGGAAGTTTCAAGAGAAGGATGAGAGAATGTTTGGTTTTCCCTTCCAAATTTTGAGAGCATGGAATCTCTCCCAATTCCTTAACCAAAAACTCACTAACCTATTTGCCCCTTAACCTCCCTATTTATTACAAACTTACAAATACAAAATTGCAACTTACAAATATATAACTGTAACTTACATTACAATAACTGCACAATAACTGTCCGAAGGGACCAGTTCAGACCTGTTTAGGTCTCTTAGTAAAATATTTCTTAATTAGTAGTCTAACACAAATTTCTGATTTCAAAAACATTTAAGTTTATTTCATTATCAAATGTGAGTCCACATTTAAGGTAAGTGATTGATAAAAAAGCATAAGTGGTCAATTTAATTGGACTTGATTACTTTAAAATGTGTATATATACGATAATAAGCATTCAATTTCATATGGTTAGTACAAAAATATCCAATGGGATTTAAGAGAAAATGGTATAAAACCGCCTCAAACTGAGATTGTATTGAAGACATGGACACACATCCAATCAGCAAATAATGGATAACTGTCTCCCATTGATACATATCAAACAATTAAAATGGTTTAACCAGTAAAACATGTCTAGACATATTAAGTTACCCGATGAGACTTACATGTCCTGAGGCAAAGTTGAATCCTCGGTACTTGTATAAAAAAATAAGGAGCCCCCACTTTCAATACTCAGAAATTTTAGGGATGCCAAATCAGTATACTCATTTGTTACGGCAAATATGTCAACACATACACCCGCTTGAACAGCAACAGCAGCCTGTGAAACACATGTCAGTTCTTTAACTTCAAAGAAATGGGATATAGCAGTATTAATAACAATAAGTTAAATACCAGATCTTTATAAAATGGTGTCTGCTCCGGGAGTAAAGCACGATCTGCATCCTCCCTTTTGCTTGCATATTGCTCACCATATCGTCTTGTGTCCAGTTGTCCAGCTCCATAATCAGGAGGACCAGACAAGAATGCAAAGACTCTAGCTGCAGTATTCAATAGAAATAATGGCTAATTGAAACTTTGAGGCAAGATTAAACATTAAAGAAGTGTGTTAACAAATATCATATATGGTAAGATTTGTGGATAATCATACAAACCTAATGCAAAAGTGTTTCCATATTCAGATCCAAGATAACTACAGAGAGATTCCATTGCCGCCCCAAAACCGCGCCCACCTAGCAGAACACCATCCATTCCTTGACCTGCTCCTGGAGTTCTCTCCCATGAAGTTGTTGGTCTAAGTGTTTCAAGTGCAGATGCAATACGGTCCTTACAAGTGTCCACCTTCAATTAAAAATTAAGGATTCAGATTTGACACATTTTTCCAGATATTGCAATCCATGTGCTTTAACATCAGAATGTGTGCCCCAAAATCTAAAAAAATTGTACAACATTAACATACGGGAGCCAGAAACTGTAACAAAGGCATCACATCTTCAAGCTCAGTTGATAAGGTTCCCTCTGGAGGGATGAAAACATTTTTCACAACAGGTATTGGACCTTGAACATCATACAGTCCTAGTTTATGGCTGAATGTAGCAAGCCCAAAAAGTGAACCAGGAGCAAGAGCTGTGAAAAAAACAACGAAAAAAATATGAGCAGTGGTCAAAAGATATACCTTATGCAGGAAAGAAAAATATATAGTTTGATCAACATAATACCTTCCAAAGCTGCCAGCAATGCGCTTTTAGTGAGTTCCAGAAACTCCTCGGAAGCTGCAGTTAAACGTGAGAGTTTTCTTTAAGTTAGTCACCAAACAACAATCGCAAAATGATATGTCCAGCCTATTTAGGAACTGAATGAATAAGAACTACTAAGACGACAAGTAGATGCAAAATACAATGCTTGAAACGAATAAAAGTTGCAGTAAATTCGGGGCAATTTTCTCCACCTTGAAGATTGCATCCTTTTTTATAGTTTCAAAAAGACCAAGAATAGGCAGAAGGGGGGATATGAATGGCAAAATAGATCAATATTATGGCTACTTTTGCTATCATGACCTCTATCTACTTTTGCTATCAATAGTAATTATGGCTTGTACAATTGACAAGGCATGTCACATAATCTGATAAACATTGCCTAGGCTTTCTTTGTCTTTTATCATTCACATTGAGCCATAAAACGTCATTTGGTTTGAACCGATAGTCTAACGTCCAGTACCATATTGTAAAGCATGGAAAAGTTAATATTATAAGTTCTGAATCAAACAACAAATGTGTCATTTAATCATTAAGATTCATTTGTTCCACACCACACAAGTTCAAATCACAATAAGTAACATTTACATAACCAACTTAAGTGTAAGTGAAATATCATACTGATCTCATACACACAACTAAGCCGTCATTAAAATTTACAGGCCCATTAGGACTAGCATTTAGCACATGTGAACTTCTAAGCTGAAGTATTTGACTCATACCCTATTAAAAATAACCTTATAAGTTTATACAACACTATGGAGAGTTATTAAATATTGAAATCAGTATTTGAGAGCAGTGTTGTCAATCGTGAATCGCCGAACACAGCGGTTTGTCTAGACCCAACCTAGGAATTGTTGGCGCCTGGAGGAATCGAACCTGAGACCTTGATAAGAACACGGTTTGAGGTCTGAAGCCTGAGTTAAGATCCTCTCCATTTGCTAAAATTAAATGGATAATGTCATTTGGTAAGAGATAGATACAAAAAAGTATGCAGTGGATCCTACCACTAAGTGGGTTCCACTACTATTAATTATTTTCAAACTTCTTTATGTCTCTATCTCTCCAAATGGAAGAAATGGAGAGACTAATAAATGGAGAGGATTTTGACTCCTGAAGCCTACACCACCAAACAAACCCTAGGGGGGTTCTACTGCCACCATCTGACAGCACCGTTTAAGGTGAGTAAAAAGTTGATTTCAAACCAAGCAATTGAGTGGTTAATGAGCTCCTCCACCAAATGAGAAATCGTTCGGAAGAATCCGAGTTCGATTCCTGGGTAGAACAATTATTGGCAAGGCTATACTTACCTCACGGTCGAACTCCAGATTACCAGGGCCCCTTTTCCCTAGGAACAAGAGGGTTAACACAAAAAAAATTGAATTCAACTTATAATAAAAGTTATTATCATTCAAAAGACATGATTCATTACAATATCATCTCATTTCGTTGTTATTATCAGTAAACCAACAAAACAAGTGGAAAACCTCACTAAACCATCCAATTATCAAATTCAAAAACCATCAACCACAGTTAGCACATGGACATGCAATAATATGATGCAAAAACCAATTAATCTTACACGACAAGTCAGCATAAGCAACATAAACATCACAAGCTTGGACACAGACAAAACAATGAACCAACAAAACAACTCAAAACTATGAAGCATGGACACAGGCACCGTACACACGACACAGATGCTGACACGTCGCACCAATAATAATTTGAGAAAACGACATAATTCAATATAATTCAATATAATCACATGTGTCACGCCTTCGATCATAAGTGCTAGTGCTATAGAGGTGCAAAACCTCACTAAACCATCCTATTATCATCACAATGATCACATGCAAAAGCACTAAAATGATACAAATCTTACATGATAAGTCAACCGCCGCAACATAAACAGGACAAGCTTGCAATGCAGCATCACCAGACGACTCTTCTTCTACAAAAAAAATCAAAATCAAAACCAATCAAATTCAAAAACCCTAAACAAAACCAAAACAAAATCAAAACCCTTTCACATACCCTGCGGTAATTCAAGATCTACAAACGAAGACATCATTTCAGCACAAGATTGCGGACGAGAATACCGCTCAATAGCTTCAGAAGAAAGACCATTGAGATTCCCGCAGAGAGAACAACCCCACGACCATTGTTCGAGTTCACAGTAGGTGTTGAAGTACGCCCAGCAATTCTCGCACCGGGGTAAAAGCTCGCCGCTGGATCCGTATGCCGGTGGTTGGTTGTTTTCGTCGACAGCGGCGAAGGGGGCGACGGTTACTCCCCATAATAGGCCGGAAGCTTCGCGTGCGTCGGTGTCCGATGGGAAGCGGGAGACTGTGGCCCTTACCGCCATGGTTTTTGGTCTGATCAGTGGTGAAGGTTACACACACTGGTGTTAGTTGTGTGTGTAAAGCGAGTTAGACTCAGCTTGTTCCGGTACTTGACTCACTCGATTTTGTGTTCTTACTTCGGAAATGTGAACTCTGCTTATTTTGTTTTATTTTTTTACATATTTTGTATTCATTTTTCAGTTTAATGAATATGAATATGAAGACAAAATTCATTTGAGTCAAGGTTAATTTTTTTTTGGCTAAATTACAATAGGGTCCTTTAAGTTATTTAATTGTAACAAATTAGTCCTTTAAGTTTTTTTTCGTATCACTTAGGCTTTGTTTGGATTGATGGAATAAGATGGAATGGAGTGGTACAAATAAAAATTCCATTGTTTGGATATGTAAAAATCAAATGGAATGGAATGGAACTTAATGGAATGCATTCCATCCTATATCATCATCTCCTTTTGTTTTTCGTTCCTCCCAATTTGGGAGGTATACTATGGAATGGAACAACTTAATTAATTAATTACTCTTATATCCCTATTTTTTTATTTGATCACGTTCCATGTCCTTTTCTCCTCACGTATGCTCTGCTTCTCCAGGTTTCTACTTCACTTCTTTGGCTTCCCTCTCGTTTATTAAAATGGTAAAAAAAAGTCCCAGTTGAAAAAAAAAGAAGCACAAACTAGTCGTGTTTCTTCATGATTCTCGTGTATTCATGTAGTAGTATAATTATTTATTTTTTACAAAGTAAAATTATTGTTTTTATTCCACAGCTTGAAACCCCTTATATTTATGCCCATATGTGCTTTCTTTTTTCACTGTTACGAACTCAGTTTTATAAGTTTTGAAGCATGATGATTTTTATGAAATGCATTTTGATGCTTGAACTGAGTTTTATAAGATATGAAAATGAATTTTGATTTTCATGAAATGCATTTTGATGTTTGATTATTTATTTCAGTTTTATAAGTTTTGTTGCTTGATGGTTCTCGTGTATTCACTATTACGAACTCACTGTTATAATATAAGTTTTGTTCATTTTTCTACATCTTAGTGTTTTTTTAAAGGACAAAAATGGAATAAAAAATTATAACTCATTCCATTTCGTTCACTTTCCAAACAATGGGACGGTAACTTTATTCCGTTCCATCTTTTTTTTTTTTTTTTTTGAGGAATATTCCGTTCCATCTTAAAATATCCAAACAATGGAATGAAACTTTTGTTCCATTTCGCTCCGTTCCACTCCATTCCATTATATTTCATTCCACTCCGCCACATTATATTCCATCAATCCAAACAGAGCCTTAGGTGTTAGTTGTGACGTTTTATTTCACCAACATACCAGAGGATATCGTACATGAGGATTTACATTAAGGTTTTCTAATAATCGTTGTTCGTCTGCATGTGTTCCTTTCGAAAAGGAGGAACAAATTGTGTAAGCGATTTGGATTCGTTCGGTTTCGGCATGTTTGAGACAAGGCAAAAGTTACGCAGGCACATAATAAGGTTCGATATGGAAGCTACACTGTTAGGGATAATGTAGCTCGTTTTTAGAGGAATGGTGGTTTTGCAAAAGATACAGTTGCGCTAGGTTTTGGTGAAAAACATGGTGCAGAGAGCATTATAATCAAGCCAAGATCAAACTTTGGAGGCAATATAGTGACATGACGCTCTTTTGCTGGTACAGTTGTCGGGGCAGAAGGTCGACGACAACATGGGGGTCCAAATAATCAAACAAAACACATGATTTGCAAGGTCTAGTGCATTTAGCATCTATGGAAGAAAAACAATGAGCCCAAAAAGGTATAGTTGGAGTGGTTCGTGATTATGCTTTGATCTCTTTGATGCAGCAATGCTTCGCCGATGCGGGTTTTCAGATGATACGGGTGGCACCGTTGTGGGGAAAAAAGGTGTTTCTTCATTCTCTCAACCACAATGCGGTGTTGGATACCGTGAATGACGCTAAGAGCTTATTCAGACAGTTCTTTACAAACCTATTGGAGTGGCATCCAAAGATGCTTAAATTCAGAGAGAATGGTTTGGCTGCGTATGTATGAGATTCCTCTTCACGTGTGGAACATGGATTTTTTTACTAAGGTTTTGTCTTTTAAAGGGTGCATGTTCTTGACAGATTTGTGCACATCGAACAGATCTCGTCTTGATTTTGCAAGGTTTTATTTCCAAACTCCGATGATGAGTTCTTTAAATGACGTAGTTCAAGTCTTAGTTGATGGTAGTGTGGTTAGTATCAAGATTGTGGAGGAACATTGTGAGGTGGGGGTTGTTCCTGATAACATTAATCATTTTATTACAGACTCTGAGTCTGACAATGGGTCCTTTGTTTTGCTGGATTTGGAAACTGATGACAGCAAAATTGCAGAAATTATTAAGGAGTTGAGTGATGACTGGTCACAGTGGGAAGACGTTGAATGTCAGGCATTGACGCCTGCAAACGGCAATAATCTCAATAATAATAATATTGATGGTAATTATGTCATGCTTTCTCAACATTTTGGGAGTGATAATCAACATGAGGTGAGTGTTAATTCCAGGACCAGTCCTTGTGAGGGTCACAATGAAGAGGTGTTGCTTGAGGGAAATAATGGTGATGTTTCAGCTAGTAGTGGTATTAGACAAATGGGCAGCGAAGTTGAATTGCACATGGTGGTGAATAGTACTTCAGCGCATAATGATCCTAGTACTGTTATGGAAGACGGTTAGGTAGGGGCAGCAGGTAGTGGAAGTTGTTCTAGCTCTAATGATAATAATTGGAAGTCTAAAATGCTAGACAATTTACTCATAGGGGGCAAAACGTTGTCAAAACATTTTCGCTTCCTTTACAACACTTTAGTGTTGCTTCCGGTGTCCATGTTTCGAACGTTGGTTTGAGGTGTTTCTTGTCTCCTCCTTTGATTTTTTTTTCGGATGTGAATTGCAGCGTTCTCATTCCTAATATTCAAGACGACGTGTAACTTATCAGTTTCGAAAAAGATACGGAACGGGTGTTTGAGATCACTATTGATGTGAACAAGATGTTGACTTCAAACGATGAAGAGGTCAATTCGAGGAGGATTTTATGTGATAACTCATTTTTTTATAAGAATGCTCGTAGAAGATTTTGTAATGCTGTCGTGTTTCCTTTTAAGAAAATTTCAAGATTATCCTCGATATATTGAAAATTAGTGCTTAAGGAATTGGACAAGGGTCAGAAGAAAACTTTGAAATGTTGGAGCGAGGTGTCAAATCATTGTCCTCTTATGTTGGTTGTTGAAGACGATATTGGAGACCTAAACCATTATGTATGCTGAAATGTTGGAAGGATTTTCCAAGTTACTCTGTTTTTGTTAGGAGCAAGTGGACGTATTTCGAGGTTGAAGGATGGGGCGATTTTGTTCTTAAGGAGAAGTTGAAAATGATTAAGTGTAGTTTACATGATTGGCACTTGTCACATTGTTCTAATATTGAAGGCATAATAAAAAAAGGCTAAGGATCGAATGCTTATGCTAGATACAAAGAGGGAAGACGTGGGGTTGGATGATGTTGATCGGGAGGATTTGCATTTTATATCTTCCCTAGTTTTATCTCTTTCCAAGGTTCAGTGTAGCATGCAAAGGCAAAAGACGCGTATTATTTGGTTAAATGAGGGGGATGTAAATTCTAAAAAAATTCATGGTGTAATGTCTGGTCGAAAACAGTGTAATACTATAATGGGTGTCGAAGTAAATGGCGCGCGGATTGAAGGTGTGAACAATGTTAGAGAAGCATTTTTCAATCATTTTCAGAATCACTTCAAATTTGTCTCGTTGGTGCGTCCTGAGGTGGATAATCTTTCTTTCGAGACTCTTAGTTTGGTGGAGGCCACATCTTTGGAAGTACCTTTTACAGAAGACGAGGTGAAGAGGGCATTTTGGGATTGTGATAGTTACAAAAGTCCGGGTCCGATGACATCAATTTCGGTTTTGTCAAGGATTTTTGGGGAGAGATCAAATCTGATGTTTTTATTAATGATTTTTTTGTGCATAATAAGTTGGTGAAAGGATCAAATTGTACTTTTATGGCTCTGATTCCTAAAGTGTCTTGCCCACCAAATTTAGTTGATTTCCAACCCATATCTCTTGTTGGATGCATGTATAAGATTTTAGCTAAAGTTCTAGCTAACAGATTGAAGGTGGTAATCGATAATGTGATCTCCAAATCCCAAATAGCTTTTGTTAAGGGTCGACATATTTTAGACGACATAATTATTGCAAATGAGGCGTTGGATGATGCGGAAAAAAAAAGATTTATTGATGTTTAAGGTTGATTTTGAGAAGGCTTATGACTATATTGATTGGGGGTACCTAGATTCGATAATGATAAAAATGGGATTTCAATGGAAGTGGATGAGGGATTGTATTAGCACACCTTCTGCCTTAGTGCTGGTTAATGGGATTCCTACTGATGAGTTTCCATTGTGTCAGGGTCTGCGTCAGGGAGACCCTTTATCTCCATTCTTGTTTTTGATAGCAGCAGAAGGTTTGAATGCAATGCTGACGGTTGCAGTTGATGTTGGTCTTTTTAAAGGTTACAAACGGGGTGTGAGTGCCCCCTTACATATCTCACGCATTCAATTTGCTGATGACACTTTGATCTTGGGATAGAAGAGTTGGGGAAATATTCAAATGTTGAAAGCTACTCTGATATTGTTCGAACTCGTCTCAGGTTTGAAGGAAAATTTTAATAAAAGTTTTCTAGTTGGCTTAATGTGTCATATTCTTGGCTAGTGGAAGCGTCACTGGTTTTGAATTGTAAGATTGGTCATATTCTTTTTGTGTATCTAGGGCTTCCTATTGGTGGGAACCCACGACGCATGTCGCTTAGAAACATGTTAATTGATAATGTGCGTAAAAAGTTATCTACTTGGAAGAGTAAAAATTTATCCATGAGTGGTCGGTTTGTGCTCATAAAATCTGTCATGTCGTCATTACCGGTTTATTTTCTTTCCATCTTCAAAGCTCCCACAAGTATAATTTCTATCATTGAATCTCTTTATAAATCTTTTTTATGGGGGGAGGGAGTAAGGAAGTTCACAAAATTCACTAGTTAAATTGGGAGAAGGTGTGCTATAGTAAGAAGTATGGAGGACTGGAGGTTTGGAGGATTAAGGAGTTTAATATAGCTTTGTCAGAGAAATGGTGTTAGCGTACGTATGTTGATAATATGGGTTTATGGTTTAAGGTGTTAGCAACTAAATACGTGATTGCGGGAGGGTGGGTTAAAAGAGGGGGTAGGTTGTCTTCTGTGTGGTGGAAAGACTTATGTGATATTCTTGAATGTGAGGGTGGCAATGGCAATGGTTGGTTATTAAATGGGGTGGGTCATAAAATTGGTAATGGTGAACATACTTCTTTTTGGAGTGACACATGGACCATGGTTCGATGGCGGGGTGTTGTGATCTAAGTTTCGGCGTTTGTTTGAGTTGAGCGTAGATCCTAATGTTTATGTAGTTAGGAGGTTAACGAGGTGGGTTGGAGGTGGGTTGGAGGTGGAGGAGGAGTTTGTTTGTGTGGGAGGAGGAACAATTGGTAGATTGTGCTAGACTGCTTGATAATATTTTTTTTTTGTAGGATAACATAAATAACAAATAGATTTGGAAACATGATCATGTAGAAGGGTACTCGGTAAAGGGTGTCTATCATATTCTTATGGCTACCGATGAGCTTCCTAATGACATTCATTCAGAGATAAATTGGAGTAAATTAGTATCACTAAAGGTGTCACTTTTTGCATGTAGAATGAAACACCCCAAATCTTATTTATTTAATTTAATAGAGTTAATTAAATAGTGCCTTGATTATTGTTGGATATTTGTTTATTGGCTGCATTTCTGCTAAACCAAATCTACAAGCAAGATGTTGAACCAAATGTTCCAACATGTGCGTACGACTTCTGTGTGCCATGATTTCGTACATTTATTATTATGTTTTAATGTGTTGAGAAATCCATGCTCTGACTTGTGAAACAAAGTTGTGTGCCCGTGCTCAGTGATATGATTATCTCCTAAAGATGTGGAACATTTTAGGAAGCTTTGGAGTTGACTATTGTCCGAAAGATGTGTCAACAATTTAGGAAACATTGGATTTGTTTCTCCTTTGTGTGAGCAAGTTTTGGAATGGAATGCGCTTTAGTCTGAAGCCCAAATGTGAAGACCCAGCCCGTGCTACTGCAGTATATATAGAAGGACGCAAAACCTATTTGGTATTCAAGCCGTCATTTGTAAGAAAGTATTCTTAGGGTTTTGAGTCATTGTTAATTGTGAGCCTTTCTTGTGTCATCTTGATGCAAGCTTAGGACTGTGTTTATTGAGTTGTAATATTGTATACTACACCTAAGCTTTGAAGTACGGTGCTAGTTTGTGTCTGAAGGTGTCTTCATCATATTGTTTGCTGACGTGTAATCACAGGGTGTGTGATTGAGTGGATGTGAGATGGGATCTCAAGTCTAGGAGTTCCTAGGCTGAAATCAGCACGGGGTAGTGTCTAGGTGATAAGTTGCAAACTTGGAGTTTACCGAGGGCTTAGAACTAGGACTATTCTAGTGGATTTCTTCCTGCCTTGGTAGCCCCTAGAGTAGGTGTGTTTGTCACCGAACTGGGTTAACAAATTCCTTGTGCCTTTTTACTTTTATGTCTTTTATTGTTTCTCGTTTATGCATTTTCATCTATAACTTGACGTTGAAACATTGTACTCCACATTCCACCTGTGTCCCAGTGTTGGAACATTACGTACAACATCAGGACACTGTTGTGCCAGAATTTCAATTGGCATCAGAGCAGGCACCCTGCCTGTTTTAGGGTGAGCTCCAGGGAAGTTATTTTCTGGCATAATGGACAAGGAAGGAGGATTTGTGAACAGACCACCTTTGTTGGATGGTTCCAACTATGACTACTGGAAATCTAACATGAGTTCTTTTCTTAAGTCTATAGACAGTAAAACCTGGAAAACAGTTTTGAAAGGTTGGGAACATCCGGTTGTTCTTCACAAAGATGGAAAGAAGACAACTGATTTGAAACCAGAGGAAGAGTGGTCCAAGGATGAAGATGAACTAGCGCTTGGAAACTCCAAGGCCTTGAATTCTTTATTCAATGGAGTGGACAAGAATATGTTCAGACTGATCAAGCAATGCACTGCGGCTAAGGATGCTTGGGAGATCCTCAAAACTACACATGAAGGTACATCCAAAGTAAAAATGTCCAGGCTTCAACTCCTCACCACCAAGTTCGAAAATCTCAAAATGTTGGAGGATGAGAACATACAAGACTTTTATATGAATGTTCTGGACATGGCTAACTCATTTGATTCACTTTGGGAAAAATGTCTGATGAGAAACTTGTGAGAAAAATTCTCAGATCTCTACCTAAGAGATTTTATATGAAGGTGACTGCCATTGAGGAAGCACATAATATCTCTAGTATGAAGGTTGAGGAGTTAATAGGATCCTTACAGAATTTTGAGATAACCTTCAATAACAAAACTGATAAAAAGGGGAAAGGTGTCGCTTTTGTAGCAAATGCTGATGCTGAGGAGCTACAAGGAAATATTGAGGATGATGAAAGCTTATCAGAGGCACTTCTGCTGCTTGGTAGACAGTTTAATAGGATCCTGAAACGTGCTGACATGAGACCCAAACCAAATGACTAGAACATCAGGTTCAACATCAGTAATGTAATATCCCGCTCAGATGTAACTTTTATCAATATTAGAGGAATTAAGAGAGAGTAGTGGCAAAGTTGTAATTTGAGATGGCAAGGCTTTATATAGGAACAAGATAAGAAATAATTCATTTTCCTATTTCCTTCCTCACTCTAGAACACAGCAACTTCTCCCTCTCTCTCTAAGAAAATCGGCCAGCACCACCACCAGCTGTAATTCATCAGTTTTCTCTCCTGAATTCTTAGTATTTCAAGTAACCAAGCTCTTGAGAAAGATTGAAGCAAGAGGGAAAGCTAAGGAAAACCAAGTAGGAGGAAGATTTCTCAAGCTAGGGTTTTGGTAAAGGAAGCCTGTCAAGAACAACACAATACTAGGTGAGTTCCTTAGAGTAGCAGTATCCCTTGTGGGTTAAATTGTGTGAGGATTATAACTGAATTTCTAAGTTATTAGGAAAAAGGTTAGTTTTCCCCTATTTTGATTCTATGCTTGATCCTGTTTAATCCTTGAGTACAGTACGTTTTAGAGTTTAAAAATGAGTCCCTGGCATGTTTTCAAAGATCACTGGGCAGTTGGGTATCAAGTTTTTAAGATTAAAACAAGTTTTTCAGAAATTTTGTGTTCTACTATTGTCGCAGAGCGACGCCCAGGGTCGCAAAGCGAAGTAGCAGAGTTTTGCTACTGTCTAGCCATCGCCTAGACCTCGCTCTGCAAAGTAATCAGAAGCTGAGTTCGCAGAGCGAAGCTTTCAGATGCTCTACGAAGCTTCAGACTCAGGATTACCAGGTTCTGAAGGTTCAGACTCTGAAGCTCAGAGTCTGAAGGTTCAGACGCAGGATTTCGCAGAGCGAAGTCAGGGGGTCGCAGAGCGAAGTTGCCCGGAATGACATTTTATTTTCAAACAACTGTACCATGCTAACGATCTTTGATATGCTTTGGGGTAAAGATACTTGTGAACCTTCAAGGATTAATATAGGATGAGGATGGGTATCATACAGAGAGATGGGTATTTTATATCCATAGGATTTCAGGTTAGTTAAGGGTTAGTTTTTCAGGATACCCTTAACCAGGAGGTGCATCTATATGCACATCAGGGTGTGCCTCAGCTGTTCACGTCAGAGTAACACTGAGGGTACACGTATCAGTTCAGGATAGGATGTACTCTAGTTATGGTACAAAGAATTTATCTGGATAAGTATATCTTATATACCAGGAATAATAATTAATTATCAGGATAAACTTTGTGTCTTCTGTGTTCTCGCCAGTTAGAGAGCACAGGGGGTTTTAGCATTGATGGAACGGGCAGAAACTTTCCGTGATGATAACCACGCATAAGTTTATAGTGTGTCTTCTGTGTTCTCGCCAGTTAGAGCACAGGGGGTTCCGGATACAGCTGGAACGGGCAGGAATCTTCCGCGAGGATAACCACACACGCAGGCAAAAAGAGTCCGGTGATTAGCCTCAGATAGGAATTTTCACCGGTTATCAGGGGAATGTGCTTCGGGGTTACTCCACCCGGGGGCATTCCGTAAAATGAACTCAGATAATATGTTTGTTACACACTAACATCTAATATAATATGTATCAGATTATACTTTATTATGTTATCAGACAGTAAATACCATCAGGCAGGTATCAGGTGGTGATCTTAGGTATCCCCTCGATCACCCAGTTAACAGGATATAGTCTAGTTTTAGGATCAGACAGTTATCAGGTTCAGGCAGTTATGAACCCTTTATGGGAATGGTTAAAGCTTGGCGATCGTAGGATTCCCGAGATTGCTAAAGTAGGCATCGCGACCCTAGGTTCCCTGAGGTTGCTAACAGTAGGTTGGGCTGGAGCTCACTGAGACATTATGTCTCATCCCATTCCTTCTGATGCAGGTTCACAGGTTGCACGCAGCAAGGGTAAGGAGAAAGCTTTGGATTGAGCGTGCCGGTTTTCTTGTTGTTTCAGTTACTTGTATTAAGATGTTGTATTATGATGTATATTATCAGAAAAGGATATGTATAAACACTTGGATGTATTATTACTATGTGATGTAATACTATGGAATAACTTTCAGTATTGTAAATTAATGTATCCAGTATGAAATTTTAATACTCGTATAAGATCCTAGGCAATCTTTATATGGGTGTTACAAGTAAGCAACCAAATGACTTGAAGAAGACAAGAATTGATGAGAAAGGCAATCAATCCAAGAGTGTTCAGTGCCATGTGTGTGAAGGATATGGCCACATTATGACAGAATGTGCCACATACCTCAAGAGACAGAAGAAGAGTGTGGCAGTTTCTTGGTCTGATGAAGATGACTCAGAAGTAGAAGTGGAAAATGAGTCAGCTAAGCATGTTGTTGCCTTAACTGGTAAATGCATGTCTGATACTGAATCCAATGATGAAGAATTATCTTATGAAAAGCTGGCTAACTCTTACAATGACATGTACATTAGAAGTGAAGAAGTGTGCAAGCAGCTGGAAAACCAAAAAAGAACTATCACTCAACTTCATGTTGAAAGAAGTGAACACTTAGAAAAAATTTCTGATCTCAATGGTGAGGTAACTCAACTGAACTCTCAACTTGAACATTTGCAGAAGCAGGTCAGAATGATGAACACTGGTACTGATGTGATGGAAGAAATATTGGAGAGTCAGAACCAAGGGAAACCAAAAGGAATAGGGTTCGATTATAGGACTTTGAACAATAAACAGCAATATCCAGCTAAAAAGTTCATTGCTGCTGTAGGGATATATGACCCCACGATGAGCAAACCTAGGTTGGAACATCGGAATGAACCTCAGGGGTCTAAGAGCAGCAGGGTGTCTCGTCCTTGGATATGTCATTACTGTGGTAGAAAGGGGCATATAAAGCCACTCTGTTTCAAGCTGTATGGATACCCCAAGCGGTTTCAGCAAAGAAAAGTTGAACCTGTTGTAAACAATATCACAAGGGAATGGAGACCAAAGTGTAAAAATCTTGGCCTTATAGCTCACACATCTCTGAGAGCCTCATCTAGGGAAGACTGGTACTTTGAAAGTGGATGTTCCAAACATATGACTGGAGTTAGTAAATTTCTTGAAAATATAAGGTCTTACACTAGTAGCTATGTGACCTTTGGTGATGGAGCTAGAGGAGAAATCTTGGGATTGGTGACTTGTTACACATGTACTTAATGGGATGTATGCAAGTTGAGAGCACAGGTGGAAAGAGGTATGTGTTCGTAGTTGTTGATGACTTTTCGAGATTCACTTGGGTAAGTTTCATTAGGGAAAAATCAGACACTTTTGATGTTTTTAAAGATCTCTGCACACAATTACAAAGAGAAAAAGATAGTGTTATTATTAGGATCAAAAGTGACCATGGGAAAGAATTTGAAAACATTAAGTTCCCTGAATTCTACTCCTCAGAAGGCATCAAGCATGAATTTTCTGCTCCTATAACACCCCAGCAAAATGTTGTTGTTGAAAGGAAGAACAGAACCCTGCAAGAGTCAGCCAAAGTCATGCTCCATGCAAAACATCTTCCTTATCACTTTTGGGCTGAAGCAATGAACACATCTTGTTATGTTCACAATAGGGTGACCCTGAAAACAGGTACTACAACTACCTTGTATGAGTTGTGGAATGGAAGAAGACCTACTGTCAAATATTTTCATGTTTTTGGAAGCAAGTGCTACATCTTGGCAGATAGAGAAAATAGAAGGAAAATGGATCCAAAAAGTGATGAAGGTATCTTCCTTGGATACTCTACAAACAGCAGAGCTTACAGAGTGTTCAACTCCAAAACCAAGGTAGTAATGGAATCTATCAATGTTGTAATAGATGATCTACCTGCTGACAGAGTGACTGATATCGAAGCCGATGTTGAAACATCAGCAGAACAAATAGATACATCAGTTGAAGAAAGAGAAGCTGAACCTGAGTAAGAAGAAATTGATTTAGATCATGCATCATCAAGTAAGGTACCTTCAGTCAGAGTTCAAAAGAACCATCCCAAAGATCTTATTATTGGGAACCCTGATCAAGGAGTCACAACTAGGAGATCTAATGAAGTGATCACTAATTCATGCTTTGTGTTCAAATTTGAACCCAAAAATATTAAAGAAGCTCTTACTGATGAATTCTGGATTGATGCCATGCAAGAAGAATTGAATCAATTCAAGAGAAGTGAAGTATGGGATTTAGTTCCAAGACCTGCAGGCATAAATGTCATTGGAACTAAATGGATTTACAAAAATAAATCTGATGAACATGGAACTGTGACCAGAAACAAGGCAAAGTTAGTTGCTCAAGGATACACTCTGGTGGAGGGACTTGATTTTGATGAAACTTTTGCACCTGTGGCCAGATTGGAGTCCATAAGTTTGCTATTAGGAGTGGCATGTATCCTTAAATTCAAACTATTCCAGATGGATGTGAAGAGTGCCTTCCTAAATGGGTACTTACATGAGGAGGTTTATGTTGAACAACCAAAGGGATTTATAGATCCTAATTTTCCTAACCATGTCTACAAATTGAAGAAAGCTCTATATGGATTAAAATAGGCATCTTGAGCATGGTATGAGAGACTCACACAGTTTCTGGTTAATCAAGGTTACATAAAAGGAGGATCAGATAAGACCCTATTTGTGAAAGAAGAGAATGGAAGACTAATGATAGCACAAATATATGTTGTTGACATTGTTTTTGGTGGGATGTCGAACCAGATGGTTCAACATTTTGTTCAGCAGATGCAGTCTGAATTTGAGATGAGTCTTGTGGGTGAGCTGGCCTATTTTCTTGGACTTCAAGTCAAGCAGATGGAAGACACAATATTCATCTCCCAAAGTAAATATGCCAAGAATATAGTCAAGAAGTTTGAGATGGAGAATGCAAGCCATCAGAGAACACCTGCAACCACTTACTTGAAATTGACCAAAGATGAACAAGGTGTTGTTGTTGATCAAAGCTTGTATAGGAGCATGATTGGAAGTCTGTTGTATCTCATTGCAAGCAGACCAGACATAACCTTTGCTGTTGGAGTCTGTGCTAGATACCAGGTTGAGCAAAAAATAAGTCATTTGACTCAAGTGAAGAGAATTTTGAAGTATATCAATAATACCAGTGACTATGGCATTATGTACTCTCACAACAAAAGTTCTATGTTAGTTGGGTATTGTGATGTTGATTGGGCAGGTAGTGCAGATGATAGAAAAAGCACATCTGGAGGATGCTTCTTTTTGGGAAATAATCTGATTTCATGGTTCAGCAAGAAGCAAAATTGTGTGTCCTTATCCACAACGGAAGCTGAGTATATAGCAGCTGGTAGCAGTTGTTCCCAATTGGTGTGGATGAAGCAAATGCTGAAGGAATATAATGTTGAACAAGATGTTCTAACATTGTATTGTGACAACCTGAGTGCTATCAATATTTCAAAAAATCCCATACAACATAGCAGGATTAAGCATACTGATATACGTCATCATTTTATCAGGGATCTTGTAGAGGAGAATGTTGTGAATCTTGAACATGTTGCCACAGAGGAACAGTTAGCTGATATATTTACCAAAGCCTTAGATGCCAAGCAATTTGAAAATTTTAGGGGCAAACTGGGTATTTGTCTTTTTGAGGAGTTATAACAATTAATGTATTTTAAGCGTGCAACAGGCATGTTCTCTTCCCTCCATTTAGTGGTGCACGCTGATTTAGGGAAATCATTACAAACTTCCCAAAACCACCCACCTACTTGCCATAAACCTCTCCTCACACGGATTCACACACTCTCTCTCCTCATTCTCAGAAAACCGTTCAGCCTTCATCCTCTACACTCTGCTCTCTCATTTTTCCCTTTCTCCACCAACATTAACATGAAGTTTGTCCATGATCAAGACGCCAAGAAATCTGAAACCCCCAATCCAACACCTAGCAAAACTACCCAAGATCAAACTGCTCCAACCTCTGCAAAGACCAGAATAACGCGTTCTCATACCAACGAAGGTTCATCTGCTGTCATCACCGATGCTGTCCCAATCAATGTTGTTCCAGGTTGCATTCCAAGAAAGAAAAGGACCATATCATCCACTGCGACAAAAGGCAACACATCTAATGTAAGTGAATCCTTCACTCCTCCTGTGTTGGTTCAAATACCCTCTAGTGATAAAAATGTTGAAGTTTCTGTAGCTGTCAAGAAACCCCACTATATGACCAGTTTATACCTTGATCCTATCAATATCCCTAATGTCGAACCCAGTATTACTACATCTGCCAAAGATCCTGTTGTTCCAAACGTTGTGGGTTGTGTAGTCGCTAACCCTAGCATTGAAAAGACTGTAGGACAATCTAGTGAAAATGTTGTTGGTGTTGAGATGGCTAATGATAATGCTAATGTGTCTCCGTCTAAGAATGTTATTGATAACCCTGAGTCTACCCCATCCAAGACTGATGATGTTTCTGATGTGGGTTCGCCTATGGAAACCCTTCCTAAGTCCGATGTTGTACCAGATGTTGACACATCCTTGACCCAACCTGATGATCCTGTTGAAACCAGTCAAGAAAAGTCCCCTGGAAAGTCTGCTAGTGAGTTTGTGCCTGTTGAGTCTTCTGACAGTTCTCAAGAGAATGTGCCTGATGAAAATTCCTAGGATGTTGAGTCGGAGGATGTAACGACCCTATTTTCGTATGTTATATTTTTATATATTTTATTTTATGGATTTGCATTTAAAAATATTTTCTCGTAATCGAGAAATAATTATTTGGCGCGAGGATAAGTTCGTAATCGAGTTTTTAGAGTTTTGGGTGAAATTGGGCCTAAGGCGTGAATAGTAATGGGCTTGGTCATGAATAAGTAGTAATGATCAAGTGGATGAGATGTAGTAAGCTTAGATTGAATTGGATGGCTAGGATTGGTCTTTGAGAGTTAGTAAGGATGGATGGCCAAGATTGATTTGTTGGAGTTATAAGAAATATCACAAAGACTTTGACATCACTATTCATTTGTCTTTGTGGAGAGCTGAAACGTGAAAGAGAAGGGGAAAGCAAGAGAAAACCTAGGGCAAGAGAGAAGCTCACGAGAAAGAGAAGAGAAAGGCTTGGAACTTTCGTTGATTCATCGATTTTGAGGTAAGAGAGTTAGTATTGCTTATTCATAAGTGATTTTGAGAAGGGGAGAATGTCTATTTCTCCATCCCAAACTTCTCCTTTCACTTTATCTAGGTTTTGATAGAAAGTTTTTATAATTAAAGTTGTTAATGAATCATGTTATGCTTAATTGATGCTTAGTGATGTTGATGGTATGTTTGATTGAAGTTATATGATGATATCTATGTTTGGGTATTCGAAAATGTTGTTGTTGTTCAAGAAAAGCTTGCGTGAAATCCTAACAATGGTGGTTTTTGTTAAGGTCACCATGTTGTGTCTTATGATTTGGCCATGAGAGCCTAGTAGTTGTGTTTGTTGTTGTTGTTGATGTTGTGATAATTATCAGAGTGCTGATAATTTAGTGGTTGTGTTTGTGTTTGTTGTTGTTGTGATAATTATCAGAGTGCTGATAATCTAGTGTTTGTGTTTGTTGAATCATCATGCATTTCATGATTGTATGATACCCGTGTGCGGGTTATTCGATGATATCCGTGTGCGGATATGAAATCCAAGAGTGCTTGGTTATCAAGAGTGCTTGATAAGGATATAAGTTTATCCGAAATGATTTGGTACCACATGCATTAGAGAATGCATTTGAGGCATGCATCCTTTGTAACATTAGTGTGCTTGAGGAATTATGTGTGCATAATGGTTGTTAAGTGATACTTGTTGTTGATGAATTCTGTGTTCTGTCGAGTGGGGTTGATGAATTATGTGTTCTGTCGAGTGGGGTTGATGAATTCTGTGTTCTGTCGAGTGGGGTTGATGAATTCTGTGTTCTGTCGAGTGGGGTTGATGAATTCTGTGTTCTGTCGAGTGGGGTTGATGAATTCTGTGTTCTGTCGAGTGGGGTTGATGAATTCTGTGTTCTGTCGAGTGGGGTTGATGAATTCTGTGTTCTGTCGAGTGGGGTTGATGAATTTTGTGTTCTGTCGAGTGGGGTTGATGAATTTTGTGTGCTTCGTGTGGGGTTGAGGTTTTGTGCTTCGTGTGGGGTTGAGGATTTTGTGCTTCGTGTGGGGTTGAGGATTTTGTGCTTCGTGTGGGGTTGAGGATTTTGTGCTTCGTGTGGGGTTGAGGAGTTTTGTGTTTTGTCGATTACGTGTTGTGTTTTAGTTATGTATAATAATGTGTTATTTATACATGTTTATTGGTTGTGATACTAACACTCTCTGTTTTGTGTTATTTGCTGGATCTTTGGGGATCCAGAATACCAGGGTGACGAGGCTATCGTCGAGGAGTAGCTTTTGCTGTTAGAAGCTTGCGTAGTGGTGAGGGCATAGCTTAGCTATCCTTACTTTTTTTTTTTTTTGTACTAGGTGTTGTATCCTAGTTAGAGTTTAGGGCTCTGATAGTTGTAACACTACTTTGGGTATCTGAACGTGTATGTATAATTTGGCAATGGCCTCTGTTGTAGATTTGGATGTTAGTTTTTCTAATGCTGTTAGTCTGATTTTCTGCACAACTTTTCCGAATTCAAAACAAAAACTGGTACTGATCGGTACAGAATTGGCGTTGGGTGTAAACATGAAAGTTTTAGATAATTTTGTTAGCTTTCCAGTGGCTTTGGTTTGACGTGAAAATGATTTTTAGTTTTTAAGTTATGATGAAAATACTCCAAGGAGGTATTAGTGAAAATGTGCCGTGACAGCATTTTCTGTTTCATGTTTTGCGTCTTTCTCGCACGTCTCTGTTTGTTATATTTTTTTTTCCGCTGCTGTATGAGAATCAAATATATTTTGATCTGTTGATGTTTTATGAAAATGCGTTTTCATTATGTTGTAACTTCCTATGTCCTTAACGTTTTTTTTTATTAAAGTTAATAATCGGCGATTAAGGGTTAGGGTGTTACAATAGGTGGTATCAGAGCAGGTCGATCCATTGGATCAATTAAGTTTAGTATACCCTTTGTGTAGCATGTGTTTCCTTAAACACTGTGTTCTCACTTGTGTTATGTGGTGATTGGTAGTGTGTGTGTAGATATGACGCAACGAGCACTTGCGGACGCGATGGAGCGGATGGCGGATGCCATGGCTCAGGAGGCTGCTAGTAGGACCGCGGATAGAGCCGCACAACAAGCTAGAGGAGGCGGGGAAGATGAGCTGAGGCTCGAGAGGTTTATGAACAACAAACCGCCTATCTTCAAGGGAGGATACGATCCAGATGGAGCTCAGACTTGGTTGGAAGGAATTGAGAGAATTTTCGGGGCTATGCGTTGTCTGGACGCGCATAAGGTATTGCTAGGAGGGTATGTTCTCCATGATGAGGCCGATCATTGGTGGGGAAACGCTAGTCAGAGGTTGGGAGCTGGTGGAGCTTTAGTTACTTGGGCTCGTTTCCGGAGAGAGTTTTTAACCAAGTATTTTCCGGCAGACGAGAGGAACCGTAAGGTGATTGAGTTCATGGAGCTCAAGCAGGGGAGTTTATCTGTTTCTGAATATGCGGCCAAGTTTGAAGATTTGTGTCGTTTTGCTCCTCATTACAACACGATGGAAGCTGAGGAAGACAAGTGTGTAAAGTTTGAAAATGGGCTGAGGCCAGACATCAAGCAGTTGATTGGGTTTAGTGAGATCAGGAATTTTCCGATGTTGGTGAATAAGAGCCGAATATGTGATAAGGACAGTAAAGCTAAGGCTAATTACTACAAAGCCGCGAATGAGAAGAGGGGAAAGGACATGGCTAGAGGTAAACCGTATGGCAGAGGTGGGAAGAAACCAGATGAAGGTGGGAGTAGTGGTGGCAAGTTTGGAGGTAATAGGAATTGCTTTAAGTGTGGACAACCGGGACATCGTTTTTTTGAGTGCCCGAAGAATGATGGAAAATGTTTCAAGTGTGGTGATCCTAACCACAAAGCTGATCAGTGCAAGAAGGGTATTGTGTGCTTCAACTGCAAAGAAGCGGGTCATAAGAGCAACGTGTGTAAGAAGCCTAGAGCAGCTGGAGGAAAAGTGTTTGCTTTAGATGGTGGTGATGCGAAGGCGGACAACTTGATTAGAGGTACATGCTTTATCAATAATACTCCTTTGTCTGCTATTATTGATACGGGTGCTACCCACTCGTTTATTTCTGTGGATTGCGTTAAGAGGTTGGGTCTTAGAGTAGAAAATATGATGGGACGCATGATTATAGAAACGCCTGCAAGTGGTTCGGTATCGACTACTCTAGTCTGTGTTGACTGTCCAGTCACTATGTATGGTCGACACTTTGGAATGGATTTAGTCTGCATTCCGTTGAGCGGAATAGACGTTATCTTTGGTATGAACTGGTTAGAATTTAATCGGGTTCATATCAACTGTGGTAAGAAGACGGTTATGTTCCCAAGACTGGAGCCAGAGTTGTGTTCGAAGCTCATGTGTTGTCGAGAAGTGGTAAGATCAGTGAAGGCTCAAGAGGACGTGTTTGCTATGTTTGCTTCGTTGAGAGTGGAAGAGAAGATTGAGGTTGATGCGTTGCCGGTGGTGCGTGATTTCACAGATGTTTTTCCAGATGACATTTTGGATTTACCACCCGAGAGAGAGGTTGAATTCGCAATTGACATAGTACCTGGTACTAGTCCAATATCAATGGCGCCGTATCGTATGTCAGCTGCTGAACTAGAAAAGTTGAAGGAACAATTGGAGGAATTGTTAGAGAAAAAGTTTGTAAGACCGAGTGTATCGCCGTGGGGTGCGCCGGTTCTGTTGGTAAAGAAGAAAGATGGTAGTATGCGTCTGTGCATCGATTATCGTCAGTTGAATAAAGCAACTATCAAGAACAAGTATCCACTTCCGAGGATAGATGATTTGATGGATCAGTTAGTGGGAGCCTGTGTGTTCAGCAAGATTGATTTGAGATCGGGATATCACCAGATAAGAGTTAAGGCGGAGGATATACCGAAGACTGCTTTCAGGACAAGGTATGGTCACTACGAGTACGCTGTTATGCCTTTTGGAGTTACTAATGCACCTGGAGTGTTTATGGAATATATGAATCGTATATTTCATTCCTTTTTGGATCGATTCGTGGTGGTCTTCATAGACGATATTTTGGTATACTCGAAGACGGAAGAGGAACATGCCGAGCATTTGAGGATTGTGTTGGAGGTGTTGCGCGAGAAGAAGCTTTATGCAAAATTTTCTAAGTGTGAATTTTGGTTGCATGAAGTTAGCTTTTTGGGTCACGTCATTTCAAGTGGTGGTATAGCAGTGGATCCTGCTAAGGTAGAGGTCGTGCAAGATTGGGGAACGCCGGAGTCTGTTACTGAGATCCGAAGTTTTCTTGGTTTGGCCGGTTACTATCGGAGGTTCATCGAAGGATTTTCAAAGTTGGCGTTGCCGTTGACACAGTTGACTAGGAAGGGTCAAGCTTTCATTTGGCATGACAAGTGTGAGCAGAGTTTCCAAGAGCTGAAGAGGAGGTTGACATCTGCACCTGTGCTAATTCTGCCAAATCCGAAGGAACCGTTCGTGGTTTATTGTGATGCGTCGAAGATGGGTCTAGGTGGTGTGTTGATGCAGAAGGGACAAGTCGTTGCTTATGCATCAAGACAGCTGAAGATTCATGAGAGGAACTATCCTACGCATGATTTGGAGCTAGCTGCTGTTGTGTTTGTTCTCAAGATTTGGAGGCACTACTTGTATGGGTCAAGGTTCGAGGTTTTCAGCGATCACAAGAGTCTGAAATACTTGTTTGATCTGAAGGAGCTCAATATGAGGCAAAGAAGATGGTTAGAGTTTCTTAAGGATTATGATTTCGAGTTGAGCTATCACCCGGGTAAGGCTAATGTGGTAGCCGATGCGTTGAGTAGGAAGTCTTTGCATATGTCGTCTCTGATGGCGAAGGAACTGAGATTGATTGAAGAGTTTAGAGACCTCAGTTTGGTTTGTGAAAGGACAACCAGAAGCGTGAAGCTAGGAATGTTGAGGTTGACGAATGATTTTCTTGAAGAGGTTGTGGAAAAGCAAAAGTCTGATGTGAGATTGACGAAGCTTAAGACGCTCATCGAGCAAGGGAAAAAGGTAAACGTTGAGATCGATGAGAAAGGCGTGATGAGGTGTCAGGGAAGGTTATGTGTACCTGATGTGCCTGAGTTGAAGCGGATGATCTTGGAGGAAGGTCACAGAAGCAACTTAAGTATTCATCCTGGTGTTACTAAGATGTATCAAGATCTGAGGAAAATGTTTTGGTGGCAAGGGATGAAGAAAGAGATCGCCGAGTTTGTTTTCGCGTGTTTGACTTGTCAGAAGTCCAAGGTGGAGCATCAGAAGCCGTCGGGGCTATTGCAACCTATGTTTATTCCAGAGTGGAAATGGGATAGTATTGCGATGGATTTTGTAAGCGGTTTGCCGAAGACGTCGAAAGGTAACAATATGATTTGGGTAGTTGTCGACAGGTTAACAAAGTCTGCTCATTTCATAGCTATCAAGACCGGTATGCTAGTACCGAAGTTGGCTGAGATTTATGTTGAGCAAATCGTGAGATTGCATGGAATTCCGTCGAGTATCGTATCAGATCGAGATCCCCGTTTTACTTCAAGGTTTTGGGAGAGTTTGCAAGAGGCGTTGGGGACTAAGTTGCGGATGAGTTCTGCTTATCACCCGCAGACGGATGGTCAGTCAGAGAGGACGATTCAATCATTGGAGGATTTATTAAGATTGTGCATTTTGGAACAAGGAGTGAGTTGGGAAGCTTGCTTACCATTGATTGAGTTTACGTATAACAACAGTTTTCATTCGAGCATTGGTATGGCACCTTTTGAAGCGTTGTATGGAAGAAGATGTAGAACACCTTTGTGTTGGTTTGAATCGGGAGAAAGTGTGGTGCTTGGACCTGAGATTGTGCAACAAACGACCGAGAAGATCAAGATGATCCAAGAAAAGATGAGAGCGTCGCAGGGTCGCCAGAAAAGCTATGCCGACAAGAGAAGAAAGGATATAGAATTTCAAGAAGGAGATCATGTGTTTCTAAGAGTTACATCGACTACGGGTATTGGACGAGCTTTGAAATCGAAGAAGTTAGCATCGAGGTTCATTGGTCCGTATCAGATTTTGAAGAGGATTGGGAAGGTGGCGTATAGGATTGCGTTACCGCCGTCGTTGTCAAATCTACATGACGTTTTTCACGTGTCTCAATTAAGGAAATACGTATCGGATCCGTCACATGTGATTGAGTCGGACGAGATACAAGTGAGAGAGAATTTAACGGTTGCAACGGTACCCTTAAGGATTGAAGGACAAGAGATGAAGAGGCTCAGGAACAAAGAGATTTCATCGGTGAAAGTCGTTTGGGGAGGCCCAGCCGTTGAATATGCGACGTGGGAGCTCGAGAGCAAGATGCGGGACTCCTATCCAGAGTTGTTTTCAGGTATTTTCGAGGGCGAAAATTCTTTTTAGGGGGGTAGAGTTGTAACGACCCTATTTTCGTATGTTATATTTTTATATATTTTATTTTATGGATTTGCATTTAAAAATATTTTCTCGTAATCGAGAAATAATTATTTGGCGCGAGGATAAGTTCGTAATCGAGTTTTTAGAGTTTTGGGTGAAATTGGGCCTAAGGCGTGAATAGTAATGGGCTTGGTCATGAATAAGTAGTAATGATCAAGTGGATGAGATTTAGTGAGCTTAGATTGAATTGGATGGCTAGGATTGGTCTTTGAGAGTTAGTAAGGATGGATGGCCAAGATTGATTTGTTGGAGTTATAAGAAATATCACAAAGACTTTGACATCACTATTCATTTGTCTTTGTGGAGAGCTGAAACGTGAAAGAGAAGGGGAAAGCAAGAGAAAACCTAGGGCAAGAGAGAAGCTCACGAGAAAGAGAAGAGAAAGGCTTGGAACTTTCGTTGATTCATCGATTTTGAGGTAAGAGAGTTAGTATTGCTTATTCATAAGTGATTTTGAGAAGGGGAGAATGTCTATTTCTCCATCCCAAACTTCTCCTTTCACTTTATCTAGGTTTTGATAGAAAGTTTTTATGATTAAAGTTGTTAATGATCATGTTATGCTTAATTGATGCTAAGTGATGTTGCTAGTATGTTTAATTGAGGTTGTATGATGTTTATCTATGTTTGGGTATTCGAAAATGTTGTTGTTGTTCAAGAAAAGCTTGCGTGAAATCCTAACAATGGTGGTTTTTGTTAAGGTCACCATGTTGTGTCTTATGATTTGGCCATGAGAGCCTAGTAGTTGTGTTTGTTGTTGTTGTTGATGTTGTGATAATTATCAGAGTGCTGATAATTTAGTGGTTGTGTTTGTGTTTGTTGTTGTTGTGATAATTATCAGAGTGCTGATAATCTAGTGTTTGTGTTTGTTGAATCATCATGCATTTCATGATTGTATGATACCCGTGTGCGGGTTATTCGATGATATCCGTGTGCGGATATGAAATCCAAGAGTGCTTGGTTATCAAGAGTGCTTGATAAGGATATAAGTTTATCCGAAATGATTTGGTACCACATGCATTAGAGAATGCATTTGAGGCATGCATCCTTTGTAACATTAGTGTGCTTGAGGAATTATGTGTGCATAATGGTTGTTAAGTGATACTTGTTGTTGATGAATTCTGTGTTCTGTCGAGTGGGGTTGATGAATTCTGTGTTCTGTCGAGAGGGGTTGATGAATTCTGTGTTCTGTCGAGTGGGGTTGATGAATTCTGTGTTCTGTCGAGTGGGGTTGATGAATTCTGTGTTCTGTCGAGTGGGGTTGATGAATTTTGTGTTCTGTCGAGTGGGGTTGATGAATTTTGTGTGCTTCGTGTGGGGTTGAGGTTTTGTGCTTCGTGTGGGGTTGAGGATTTTGTGCTTCGTGTGGGGTTGAGGATTTTGTGCTTCGTGTGGGGTTGAGGATTTTGTGCTTCGTGTGGGGTTGAGGAGTTTTGTGTTTTGTCGATTACGTGTTGTGTTTTAGTTATGTATAATAATGTGTTATTTATACATGTTTATTGGTTGTGATACTAACACTCTCTGTTTTGTGTTATTTGCTGGATCTTTGGGGATCCAGAATACCAGGGTGACAAGGCTATCGTCGAGGAGTAGCTTTTGCTGTTAGAAGCTTGCGTAGTGGTGAGGGCATAGCTTAGCTATCCTTACTTTTTTTTTTTTTGTACTAGGTGTTGTATCCTAGTTAGAGTTTAGGGCTCTGATAGTTGTAACACTACTTTGGGTATCTGAACGTGTATGTATAATTTGGCAATGGCCTCTGTTGTAGATTTGGATGTTAGTTTTTCTAATGCTGTTAGTCTGATTTTCTGCACAACTTTTCCGAATTCAAAACAAAAACTGGTACTGATCGGTACAGAATTGGCGTTGGGTGTAAACATGAAAGTTTTAGATAATTTTGTTAGCTTTCCAGTGGCTTTGGTTTGACGTGAAAATGATTTTTAGTTTTTAAGTTATGATGAAAATACTCCAAGGAGGTATTAGTGAAAATGTGCTGTGACAGCATTTTCTGTTTCATGTTTTGCGTCTTTCTCGCACGTCTCTGTTTGTTATATTTTTTTTTCCGCTGCTGTATGAGAATCAAATATATTTTGATCTGTTGATGTTTTATGAAAATGCGTTTTCATTATGTTGTAACTTCCTATGTCCTTAACGTTTTTTTTTATTAAAGTTAATAATCGGCGATTAAGGGTTAGGGTGTTACAGAGGAAAAGTCTGTGAGTAGTGAGAAAGATAAAGATGGTGAAGACCCTGTGTTAGAAAATGTTGAGGAACCCCTGCCTGACCAAGAAATTCAAGAAGAAAGTGTTGGTGTGGAAAAGGATCAGTCTACAGCTGCTGTTAATGTAGATGATCTGGATTCTGATGATGAACCCATTGGAAAAAGACTAGCTCAAAGTGTTGCCAAGAGGCTGAAAAATAGGAAAGGAAAGGTTATTGCTGCTGCCAGCAAGCCTACCCCAGTTGCCAAGAAAAGTGTAGGCGTTGGACCATCTAAAGGATGAAGCAAGGTTGTGGCTCCTGTCCCCAAGAAGAAGGCCTTAAAAAGAAAAGAAGTTCCCTCTAGTGACTATGAGGATGATGTCGAACAAGATGTTCAAGATATCATGCCTCCAGCCAAATGGAGGATTTCTGGGAAGAAGATTCCTCATAATGTGCCAGAATCCCCCATTGACAATATCTCTTTTCACTCTGTTGAAAATGTGACAAGGTGGAAGTATGTCCTCCAGCGCAAGTTGGCCTTAGAAAGAGGGCTGGGTCAGGAGGCACTGCAATGTGAGGAAGTGGTGGATCTGATCAAGGAAGCTGGGTTACTAAAAACAGTCTGCAAGCTGGGTGACTGTTATGAACAATTGGTGAAAGAATTCCTGGTGAACATCCCTGAAGACTGTGACAATCCTCTGAGCAAAGAATTTCAGAAGGTTTATGTACGAGGAGAATGTGTCAAGTTCTCTCTCTCCATCATCAATAGATTTCTGGGCATTGATGAAGATGCTGTTTCTGAGCTGGAGGTGACTGACAACCAAATCTCCAAAGAAATTACTACTAATCAGGTCAAGGTGTGGCCAAGAAAAGGGACGATTTCTTCAAGAAAGCTGTTTGTGAAGTATGCCATCCTCAACAAGATTGGAGCTGCCAACTGGGTCATACCACTCATTCCTCAGATGTATCCACAGGTTTGGGTAAATTTATTTTTGCAGTTGGTACTAAGGCCAAAATTGACTATGGTACCTATATCTTTGATCAAACTGTCAGACATGCCAAAACTTTGGCCGTAGAACTCCCTATAGTTTTTCCCTCTCTGTTGTGTGGTATTATTTTAGAACAACATCCAGGTATTACGAATGCAACTGATATTCCTAAAAAAAGGGAAGCTCCTCTCACTCTTCACTACAAATTGTTTGGTAAGCATCATGTTCCAAACATTGTTGGAACATCTGGAGCTGCTCCTTCTAGAGGTCTTATGTCTAGACAAGAAATCGTGGCTGCCCTAAAAGAGACCTGTCAAATGCTGGATGAAAGGAAAGCTAAGTTTGAAATGATGATTCAAGCTTTAGAGACTGAAGAGGTGGTTGCTGAGGGTGAGCATGAAGGAAGGTCAGCTTCTGAAATACTGTTCAGCGTCTGAACATCAGCTTCTGAAGGTTCAGCGTCTAAAGTACTGTTCAGTTTCTGAAGCCCAGCTTCTGAAGTACTGTTCAGCTTCTGAGGAACAGCTTCTGAAGTTCTGTTTCCAGCTTCTGAAGTACTGTTTCTGAGGTCTAGCTTCTGAAGACGCACATTGCTTCTATATTTGATTTTAGCAAACATGAAGCCAATCAACCAAATATCCAACAATCTCCCCCTTTGGCAAATTTTTGGCTAAAATCAATTTGAGCACAGAGAGATACAACAAGCAAATTCTTCACACATTAAATTCTTCATACATCAAAATACGCAACCATGAAGAACATAACACAAACGTAGCAAAAGAGTCAGCAGCGGCATAAACACTACGTTTCACAAAAAAAAACTCCCCCTGAAACACACAGCTCCTGAAACAGATCAGCTTCCAGTTCTGAACTTATCAGGAAACAATTCCAGATCACGAACCACATATACTCCCCCTGAAACATGACATTCAGGAACAAACAGAAACTCCCCTTGAACTGTTGAACTGCTTCTGAAACAACCATACTTTTCTCCCCCTTTTTAGCCAAACAATTTTGACAAAAATAATCATGTAATCACCAAGAAAAAAAACAGAGAAACAGTAGATACAGACCATATGCACTCAAACAAATGAAAAGCATGCCCAGAAATCAAAGAGAACACATCCATCATAGCACCACACACATAACCCACATCAGAGCAGAGACAGTAACATCAGGCTTTATATCCACAGACATAGTACCCACAACAGCACCCATCAACAAGCAGCAGTGTGTATCAGAATCACACACACATGGTACCCACACATAAAGTCATCATAGAAGAACACAACTGCAGAGTATAGCACAAACTTGCAGACCAGAAACACAAAATGAAATCTAGGACATCAGTCAAAAACTTGACAGTCTTCAGACTCAACAACAGATGCTGTTTCATCATCAGACACACATTCAGATGCTGCTTAGTCAATGTGTGCTTCAGGCACATTCAGAATCTTCTTCCTAGCAATCTGCTTCTCAAGATCAACAATTCTCTTCAAGATGTCTTGCTCAACATTATCCTCAGACTCACTAAGATCCACTTCCTTTCCTTTTAGTACCTTCTGCTTTGGGACAGGGATCACCACCTTGCTCCAGACTTTAGATAGTCCAGCAACATCACTCTTCTTAGCAACAGGGGTAGGCCTGCTGGCAGCATCAACAACCTTTCCTTTCCTATTCTTCAGCCTCTTGTCAACACTTTCACATTTTGGTCTCCATACCTTCTTGACATTGACTACAATAGGTTCAGATTTTCTTTGTTGAAAGTGCTTGGGGTATCCATGCAGCTTGAAACAGAAAGGCTTTATGTGCCCCTTTTTACCACAGTGATGACATATCCAAGGATGAGATGCCCTCTTGCTCTTAGATCCCTGAGGTTGGTTCTGGTGTTCCAACTTAGTTTTCCTCATCATTGGATCACATGTTTTAACAGCTGCAATGACCCTTTTAGCTGGATTTTGCTGTTTGTTGTTCAAGGTCCTATCATCAAATCCTATACCATTTGGTTTCCCTTGGTTCTGACTCTCCAATATCTCTTCAAGCACATCAGTACCAGTGTTCAACATTCTGACTTGTTTCTTCACATGTTCAAGTTGAGAGTTTAGCTGGGTTACCTCATCTTTGAGATCAGAAATTTTCTCTAAGTGTTCACTTCTTTCAGACTGAAGTTGACTGATAGTTCTCTTCTGTTCTTCCAGCTGCTTGCACACTTCTTCAGATTTAACATGCAACTTCTTGTAAAAATCAGCAGGTTCTTTGTAATAGGTAGCCAGTTCTTCACAAGATAGTTCTCCATCACTTGACTCAGTATCAGATGATGTCTCAGAACCTGATGGTGTTTCAGAACCTGATTGTGCTTCTGAACACATAACTTCATCATTAGGCATGCATCTACCAGTAAAGGAGGAAACATGTTTGGCTGATTCATTCCCCACTCTCCTTCTAAGTCATCTTCATCAGACCAAGACACAGTCAAACTTTTCTTCTGATTCTTGAGATATGTGGCACATTCTGTCCTGATGTGGCCATATCCTTCACACTTATGACATTGAACTCCTTTGGATTGATTGTCTTTCTCATCAGTTCTGGTCTTCTGCTTCAGAATCTTCTTAAATTGTTTACTCAGCATCACTGTTGGAACAAAATGTGTTTAACAAGTCTCTCATATAATAAGGGGGAGATTGTTGAAACATTTATGTGTAAACATATCTCTCTTTATGGTTTTGATGATAACAAGGTATTAAAGAGAAAATTGGTTATATGCTAATGCTTTGTTCAAGTGTTTCAGAACCACATGCTTATTAAGTATCAATTGATAATGGTTATGAAGAACAAGCTAAAGAGCAAGAAGGAAAGCCAAGAAGCAAGGTTGCAAGGCTAAGAAGAAACTGGTCCTGAAGTGAAGCTTCTGAAGAGGTCCTGAAGAAGTGCAGCTTCTGAAGTCTGAGTGCCTCTGAAGAAGTCAACGCAAGTCAACTCCTGAAGCCAGCTTCTGACCCGTACAACTAAATCAGCCTCTGATCCGTACAGAGAGAGAGCTTCTGATCACTATTCACTCAGAAGCTTCTGAAGCTGATGTGGCATGGATTTCAACCAGTCCTGTGCGCATTTAATGCCTGGAAATGTCAGAACAACTCAATGGAACAGTTGTCTCCCTGACCCAAACATTCTCCAGTTTTTATGGTGGGCCAATTCAAATTTGGCACCTGCCCTGTTCTGACAAATAAAGTGCAGCACACATTTGCAGCAACCTAGCCCAATTGCAACGGCTAAATTCCTGATTTCCAGCAAATCTCCAACAGCTCTATTTTCATCTATAAAAGGAGGGAGATTTGAAGAAGAAATTGTAGAAGACTCTTGAAAACAAAGAACTGAACTCTTGCTCTGTTTTGCTGTCAAAAATACGCAAGTTACCCAACCTCTTAGAAATTCTTTCAACTTTGTAATTTAGAATTTCTTAAGGTTAAGAGTCTTAACCTGTGTTGTATTTAGAGAACACCTCTGATATTTGATCAAGTGTTCATCCCAAACTTCTTTACGTGTAAACCAGTTTGGTCCCTAAAGTCTTAGTCTGAATACTAAGCAATTGTAACCTCACTCCTTAGTGGTCTGAGTCAGAAGCCTCTTGTCTTTGTGACTTGAGCATTGAGAAGTCTCTTGTCTTAGTGACTTGAGCATTGGAAGCCTCTTCCTTAGTGGTTGAGCATAGAAGTCTCTTTCTTTGTGATTGAGCAACTGGAAGTCTCTTTCTTAGTGATTGAGCAATTGTAATCAGAACTTGATTATAGTGAAACTCTCTTGTTGGACACAAGGGGACAGGACTACTTCTCACATTGAGAAGGAACCTGTATAATTTGCTGTGTCTTCTCTTTCCCTTACCTCTTAACTTGTTTTAATCCGCTGCATTCAACTTCTGATATCTGTTCAGAACTGATCATATCAGCTTCTGAACTGTATCTTAAGCTTTTAAAAGAAATACAACAAGTTTTAGAGTCACACAATTCAACCCCCCCTTCTTGTGTGTTTGTTTTTCTCACCTTCAATCACAAGCTCCTATGATATGCTTTCATCATTTGCTACAAAAGCAACACCTTTCCCCTTCTTATCAGTTCTGGCTATTTCAAAATTCTGAAGAGATCCTATCAATTCCTCAACCTTCATGCTGGAGATGTCATGTGCTTCCTCAATGGCAGTCACCTTCATGTCAAATCTCTTGGGTAGAGATCTGAGAATTTTTCTCACAAGTTTCTCATCAGACACTTTTTCTCCAAGTGAATCAAAAGAGTTAGCCATGTCCAGAACATTCATATAAAAGTCTTGTATGTTCTCATCCTCCAACATTCTGAGATTTTCAAACTTGGTGGTGAGAAGTTGAAGTCTGGACAATTTTACCTTGGAAGTGCCTTCATGAGTAGTCTTGAGAATTTCCCAAGCATCCTTAGCTACAGTGCACTGCTTGATCAGTCTGAACATATTCTTGTCCACTCCATTGAATATAGCATTCAAGGCTTTGGAGTTTCCAAGAGCTAATTCATCTTTTTCCTTGGACCAACCTTCCTCTGGTTTTAATTCAGCTGTCTTCTTACCATCTTTGTCAAGCACAACATGATGTTCCCAACCTTTCAGAACTGCTTTCTAGGTTTTGCTATCTATAGATTTCAGGAAAGCACTCATACAAGATTTCCAATAATCATAGTTGGAACCATCCAACAGAGGTGGTCTGTTTACAAATCCTCCTTCCTTCTCCATAATGCCAGAAAAACTTCCCTGGAGCTCACCCTAAAACAGGCAGGGTGCCTGCTCTGATACCAATTGAAATTCCTGGCAGGACCTGATTCTGAACTGTAAAACAGAGTATGCAAAACAGCAGTTCAAAAGCAGAATTAAAAACAGACAGAATGTAAAAACACAGGTTATTTGTTAACCCAGTTCGGTGCAACGTCACCTACATCTGGAGGCTACCAAGCCAGGAAGGAAATCCAATATAATAGTATCAATTCGAAGTCCTATGTGAACAGCCTCTGTTTCACAGCCTTCTCACTTAATCACTACCCGTGGTATTTCTACCTAGGAACTCCTAGATATATGACCCCTCTTACTTCCCTCAGTCAATCACTGCCCCAGTGATTATCAGACTCTAACAAATCAAAGATGAAGACACTCTTCAAAACATAATCAGTCACTCTTGCTTAAAAGCTTCAAGTGATTACAACTTAATAAACTAAACCAACTTTAAACAGGTGAGTGGTGTACAGAAAAACAGAGCATACAGCTCACAACTAACAGACTCAAAACCTAAGACTCTTTCAATGATAGCTTTTGGTTGAGATGATTTTCTTCAATGATTGCGTCCTCTATTTATAGCTTCAGCAGCAACATAAACTTGAGCCAAATCCTTCAAAGATATATTTCCAAAAATACTTTAGAAACATATAGAAGCAATTTATTTTCCAGAAATATATTTTCCAAAGATTTCTTTGAAAATATATTCACAAATAATTGAATCCAATCTTCAGAAAATATCTTGCGAAATTCTTCTTCCTTCTAGAAACGCAGCTTGGAGAATTCTTCAATTAAATCTTCAACAAATCACATGAGAAAATAAACACTCCAAGGCGTGAAAAACAGCACGCAGAAAACCAGCTTCTGAAGGTACTTCTGAAGTCTGCGTCTGAACATTTCAGCTTCTGAAGGTTGCTTCTAAAGGTCAGCTTCTGAAGTACTATTCAGCGTCTGAACATCAGCTTCTGAAGGTTCAGCGTTTGAAGTACTGTTCAGTTTCTGAAGCCCATCTTCTGAAGTACTGTTCAGCTTCTGAAGCCCAGCTTTTGAGGAACAGCTTCTGAAGTTCTGTTTCCAGCTTCTGAATTACTGTTTCTGAGGTCCAGCTTCTGAAGACGCACATTGCTTGTATATTTGATTTTAGCAAACATGAAGCCAATCAACCAAATTTCCAACAAATAGCATTGAAGTCCAAAGGAAAGCCTTTAAAAGCTCTGAAGGCTGATGAGTCTGATGAAGAACCTTTAGAAGGAGGTTCTGAAGAAGACCCTGAAGCTGATGAGATGGCAATGCTTTCCAAAAGACTTCAGTATCTGGCTAAACAAAGCAAAAGGTTCTCCAACAAAAGTAGTGGTTTCAAAGGATCAAGTTCAAAGAAGGATGATTAGAAGGGCTGCTACAATTGCAAGAAAGTGGGTCATTTCATTGCTGACTGTCTTGAGCTACAAAAGGACAAGTCCAAGGAGAAGACAAAGAGCAATAACTCCAAGTCAAGCAAATTAAGAAACAAGATCAGGAAGAGCCTGATGGCAACTTGGGATGATCTTGACAAAGAATCAGAATCTGACAAGGAAGATGAAGAAGAAGCCAATCTGGCTTTAGTTGCAACAGTATCTTCTGATGCAGAGGCTGAATCATAATTTGATGATGAAGATGAGGTATATTCTAAATTCACTAGATCTGAACTTGTTGATACTGTCAAAGAACTTATCAGTCACTTGAAGAAAAACTTGATTGTCTGATTAAAGAAAGTGATAAAGATCACCTTTTGATATCAGAACTAGAAGATAAGAACTTTGAACTTATGAAAGAATTGACTGATAAGAAGGCTATTAAACCCTTGAGTGTGGAAGATATGGCACTTCAAGAGTTTATTTTGACCAATATTGACAGAAGCAAGGCTGCCTCTATGATTTATGGTGTTAAGAGGAACAATGGTGAAGGTATTTGCTTCTCAGAAGATTTGTTAAGAAAACCTAAGAAAGTCAACATGTCATCTGATTTTGATTGCATTAAGAAAGGTCTACTATGTGTCAGGAGCTGACAAAACTAAAGTTCTGAACAAATCAGAACCTAAGACTTCTAAGATTCTGAACAAATCAGAATCAAAGATTCTTAAGTCCAAAGTTCTGAAGACAACAGAACCCAATCCTTCAAAAGTTCAGACTCTTAAAAGATCAGCACCAAAGACTTTTAAGTCTTAGGTTCTAAAGAAATCTGAGTCAAGAACATTGAAAACTCAGGTTCTGAAGAACTCAGTGTCTGAGACTAAGACTAGTTCATAATTAAGGAATTCATATTCAAGGTATCTGAACATGTCTGAGTCTTATAACTTCAGACACAAGGTGCAACAAAAGACTAAAACTTTCAGAACCAACCCAAGAAGACCCATAAAGATATGGGTACCTAAGTCTGAAATTGTTTCTGTTGCAGATATGCTTAAGAGGAACAGAAAAGGAAAGTTCCTGGTACCTGTACAGTGGTTACTCGTGACATATGACAGGAAGCAGGTCTATGTTCCAAAACCTGACCATGAAGGAGGGAGGAAATATAGGTTTTGGAGGAAACCAGAAAGGAAAGATCATTGGTATGGGAACTAATGGTAACTCCTCTATCTCAATCAATAATGTGTGGTTTGTAGATGGACTCAGACATAACCTACTTAGCATCAGTCAATTTTGTGATAGTGGTGATGAAGTATTGTTTGATAAGAACCACTGCACAGTAATCAACAAAGATAGCAAGTCTGTTGTGTTCAAAGGGAAAAGAAAGAAAAATGTTTACAAAATGAATTTTTCAGAACTGGTTGATCAGAAGGTAGTTTTCCTTCTATCTGTGAGTGATGAGAAATGGTTGTGGCACAAAAGGTTGGGACATGCTAACTAGAGATTAATCTATAAGCTTAGCAAGTTACAACTGGTTAGAGGCTCACCAGACATTGATTATCACTCAGATGCACTTTGAGGTGTGTACCTGTTGTGAGTATAATGTATGAAAACTAGGGTTTCAGAGTCTGTTTAGGTCATGCCCTGGGAATGATCCCAAGGTTACTATTTGTAGCCTCGACTTGGGCCTATCCGGCCATGGTTTTGGGCCCAAATCGTAAAGGGCCAAAACCATGACTAGGGCGCCCTCAGAAGCTACTGAGGGCGCCCCCAGAGGGTGCCCTTTAGGAAGGTCACCTAGGGTTATTTATGACTGTTAAGTGGGCCATGCGCCCTCCTGGAGGGCGCCTAGCCTTACTCCAAAGGTTCAAACCCTTGTCTTTAGGATCTCAAGATCTAAATGGTGAGATATACGGTCCACAACCCAACAAGCACGAGTCTTGGGACAAGGCGAAGTGATTAAACTGTTGACGGGGGGATTTGCCTATGACCTTTAACCCAGCAAGTGGGGCTTTCTGATCATGAAGCTATATGAAAAAATTTTATGAGTACTAGCCAACATGGATGCTAGCCCTATCATGGGCGCTAGCCCACGATGGGTGCTAGCCCAACATGGGTGTTTAACCCAACATGGGTACTAGCCCAACACGGATACTAGCCCAACATGAGTACTAGCTCCATGTTTCATAGCCCAACAAGAGTAGTATTCATAGCCCAACAAGCACGAGTCTTGGGACAAGGCGAATTGATTAAACTATGTGTTGAAATGGCTCCTTTGAGTAGATTAGATCGCCGCACCGGAACTAGCCCATCGTGGGTGTGGTTCTTTTTGAAGGTTTAGGTCGAGGGCATGCCCTAGTGGAATCCGACGGTTGACATGAGGCGACCGTTCGCTCTCGCTGACGTGTTCGCATCGCAACGGTTCTTGGAAATCGTGCCAACTTAAGTGACGTCATCTGTGCGTTTTCCCAGGCTTTGTACTTTGAACTGCTCTTCGGATCTACTTTCCCTGTCCCCTGTTCAGTCTTTGCCTTTTCGTTTCCCTCACTTTCTCCTCTTTTCCCAAAAGCGTATATTTTCCACAAACCGTTAATAGCTTCGAGAATCGTCGCGCTCTTCGAACCTAGATCATTCTTTTTCTCCTTGCTGCTTTCATACGAAACGGGTAATCTTATTTCGAATTCGTCCTCTGTACGTTAGGTTTTCGTTTTTGTATTTCAGAGGTAGGACATGGCGGTTATCAGAGAGTGTGATAGGGAGGGTAACATAATATCTCCGGCCAATTCGGAGGAAAGGGATAGGTTATTGAGTGAGGCGGTTAGGTTCACGAAGCGATCGGACGGAACCACCGATTGGGTGGCTTTTGAAAATGCCTATTATGGCCACTCTGTTTTAGGAGAATTTTCGAGCGATTCGAGCGGTAGTGAGGGGAAAGATGATAGTGGGAATTTGTCTGATTGCGTTGTTCTTTCTGTTCGTCCAGTTCCATTCTATATGAGAGAAACTCACTGTATGGCGTATGCTAGTAGTTCGGGACAAGGGGATTTTGCTGGCGAAGTATTGCGCCCAGAGTCCATGTACATGGATCCTCAACGAGTGGCGCTCTTTCGAAGTAAACTTAGTGTCTCCTCGACAGGATTCGAAGAAGACGTGATTTTTGAGCCCTTCCGCCCTGGTGAGAAAGTGTATTTACGGATGCCAAAGGGTATTGCTCATGAATTCTTCTATATGTACACGGCTGTCTTTGAAGATTTGGGCGTGAAGTATCCCTTCACGCCCTTTGAAGTAAGTGTTCTAAAGTGGTTAAACGTGGCGCCCTCACAGCTTCAGCCCAAAAGTTGGGCGTTCATCAGGGCTTTTGAGATCGTGTGTAAGGAATTAGGCTTTGAACCCTCTGTTGGCTCCTTCTTTAGTTTTTATGGTACTAAGGAGGTAGACAAGTTGTCTTGGGTGTCCGTTGGCGCCCATCCTGGAAAGCGGCTTTTTCCGCCTTACGCCTCCCATTACAAGAATTGGAGACAAACTTTTCTTAGGACGAGGGGGGAAAGGATTGCGAGGACGCCGCAGTGCGCGTACAGGGCGAGTTAAAATTTCCAATCTGCTGGATGAGTTCTCCAGCCTCCATTACTGGGTTTGCTTACGAGAAGTTGAGTGAGTATGAAAAAGATGTCGTTTGTTTCTTGGACAAGATGCTGCCCATGGATATCCGGGAGTTGCTGAATAGGGAGGGGGATGTCAATAGCTTAGAGACTTATTTGCGTGAGTTGATTTCGTAACCTTACCTGCTTGGCTTTCTCGCCTTTTCTGTTAGTAACTTATGTGTTGGTTTTTGTCTTTGTTCTTGTAGAATCAATGGCGCCTTTCACTGCTGCGGAGAGGAAAAAGTATTTGGACGAGATGAAGGCCAAGAAATCTGCCGGGGTGTTGGTCACCAGCGACCCTTCTGGGCTTATCCTTCGCAAGTTTAAGAGGAAAGCTGAGGTTGCTCTTGATGCTCAACCTGAGTGTGACGTCGTCGCTGAAGTAGCGCAAGAGAAGGGTCGAGACGAGAAGAGGAAGAAGGCGCCAGACGGGGAGGAGAAGTTGATAATAGAGAGGAGATCCAAGAAGGCGCACTCTCGTCCTGCTGTTGAATTTGTTGGTCCCAGCCGGGAGGTCCAATCTTTCTGGAGCAAAGATTTCGATTACGGAGCTTATGTGAAGGAAAAGATGGCTTTTAATCCTGATGATGTGGAAGCTGGGAAACAGTACTTCGTTCCCTTTATGACAAGGGATGTGGGTGTGAACTGTTTGCGATCTATTATGCTCCTGATGGCCGTGGATTGCAAACATGAAGAGTTGGTGCATAATGGAGAAACGCTATTGGGTAAGGTGAGGTCGCTGGAGAAAGAGTTGCAAGAAATCCAAGAGAGCAAGGAGAAGGAGATTGGGGAGGCTAAAGAGGCGATGAGGTCCAAATGTGATGAGCGTATTAGTGATCTGAAGATTGGTCACGACGCCGACTTAGCTGGGAAGGATGCGGTGATAATTCGGTTGAGGGGTGAGGTTGCCATAGGAGGCGAGAGAGAAATGGCGTTGAAGGCTGAGATCTCAGAAGCCAAAGGCGAGCTAGCCCTGTCCTTTGAGAGTGGTTTTGACCGTGCAAAAGAACATGTTGCTTTTCTTCATCCGGGCGTCGACCTCTCGTCTCTAGATTCTTTCAAGGTTGTTGTAGATGGCGTTTTAGTGGACGAACCATAATCTTTATTGTTGTAATTTATGTTTTATTCTGAACTTAACGCTTCTCTCTGAACCTGTGGTGATGCGTTAGTCTTTTGTGCTGTTCGTTTTTCTTTAGCTCGAACTTTTCTTTTTTAAACGGCGATGTTTTAGGGAATGCTTCGTGGGTGATGACCATTCGAAAATTGTTGAACAGTTTATGCTTGATGTTATTATTTTGTCGAGGCACTTTTGTGTGGATCTGTCTATTTTCGCTGCGTCTTTGAGCCCTCATTGGGGTTTAGGGATTAAATGGTGATTTCATTTTAGCTCACGACGTCTTAGAGCCCTCATTGGGGTTAAGGAATTAGGTGGCGATCTCATTTTCGGCTCACGACGTCTTAGAGCCCTCATTGGGGTTAAGGAATTAGGTGGCGATCTCATTTTCGGCTCACGACGTCGTAGATCCCTCACTGGGGTTAAGGAATTAGGTGTTGATCTCATTTTCGGCTCACGACATCTTAGAGCCCTCACTGGGGTTAAGGAATTAGGTGGCGATCTCATTTTAAGTTCACGACGTCTTAGAGCCCTCATTGGGGTTAAGGAATTAGGTGGCGATCTCATTTTAAGCTCACGACGTCTTAGAGCCCTCATTGGGGTTAAGGAATTAGGTGGCAACCCTCGTTGGGGTTAACAAATCATATGGCGTCTCCTTTTGCAATTTGACACTGTCTGTCTTGTTCCGATGATGTCTGCAATATTGGAGTCATGGCACAGATAAAAGTAAACAGAAATGGGTGCCTCATTGAAAACCCCAGCTTTTGCGGGGAAAAGAGTGCTCCCTTATTCCTTTTCATTAGTCGAAAACCAAAATACAAAGACTTCTAAAAAAAAATACAAATATTACAGCGGTTTTGTCCTACGTGGTCCGTCTTGCAAGAATAATGAAATACTCAGCTGTAGTAATGGCGCAGGTTAACTGCATTCGAGGTTCGTGGTATTGTGTCTCCATTCAGCTCCTCTAGCTTGTACGCTCCGTGTGTAGCTTTTCTCTGACTCGATATGGTCCTTCCCAGTTGGGTAGTAGCTTGCCAATTCAAGTAGGCGCGACGACCTGCCTTAGGACGAAATCTCCCTCCTTCATGTCCCTTGGGATTACTTTCGAATTGTACCGGCGGGCTGCTCTTTGTTTCGCGGCGAACTCTCGGATGTGGGTGGCCTCGCGTACCTCATCGATCATATCTATTCCGCATAGCAAGCTTGTCTCATTAGCTTCTTCCGAGAAGTTTTTGCGACGCCATGTTGGCGTGTCAATTTCTACAGGCAGCATAGCGTCTGCACCATACACCATAGTAAACGGGGTTTCCTTGGTTGTCGAGTGTGGCGTCGTGTGATATGACCAGAGCACCTCATGTAACTGTTCAAGCCAAAGTCCCTTGGCGTCGTCGAGCATCTTTTTGATGCCGTTCAAGATTACCTTGTTTGCAGATTCGGCTTGTCCGTTTGCTTGGGGGTGGATGACTGACACGAACTTCGTTTGGATTCCGAGTTGGTTGCAAAAGTCTACCACCTTGGAGCTGGCGAGCTGGGTCCCGTTGTCTGATACGATAACTTTGGGTAGCCTAAACCTGCATATTATTTTCTTCCAGTAGAAACGTATCACTCTGTCCGCCGTAATCTTGGCGACCGCCTCGGCTTCAACCCACTTGGTAAAGTAATCAACTCCCACTATGAGGAACTTAAGTTGTCCGGGTGCCAATGGGAATGGACCCACAATATCCACTGCCCACTTATGAAAAGGCCATGAGGAGAAAACTGAGGTGAGCTCGCAAGCAGGGGCGTGCTTCTTATCAGAGAACCTCTGGCACTTGTCACACTTTCTTACAAAGTCGGCGCTTTCTTGGATCATCGTTGGCCAGCTCTTAAGAGTTTTGCGGCCAGGGATCGCCCGCCTATATGGCTTCCGCACACTCCTTCATGCACTTCTAAGAGGACGAGGTGGGTCTCGTTTTCACTTAGGCACCTGAGCAGAGGCGTTGCCCTGCCTCTCTTGTATAATTTGCCAGCGACCATGCAATACTTCGAGGCTTTCTTTTGTATTTGTAACTCTTCCTCCTCGTTTTTGGGATTAAACGCTCCCGTGAGATATTTGATAAGCGGCGTCATCCACCCCTCCTCTTCATTTTCCACGGTTCCTACTTCCATTATTTCTATGCTAGGGGTTGCCATCACCTCTTGAATGATCGTTCTGTTGTTTCCCGGGCGCTTGGTGCTGGCAAGCTTAGACAAGAGATCTGCTCTTGAATTTTGCTCCCTTGGAACGTAAACTGCCTCGAAAATTTTGAAGGTGGAGGCTAAACTATTGACTTTTGCTAAATATTTAACAAGTTGACCGTCCTTTGTTTGGTACTCCCCGGTAATCTGACTTGTCACCAACGGGGAGTCACTCTTTGCTCTTAAGTTTTCGGCTCCCATCTCCTGTGCTAACTTCATGCCCGCCACGAGGGCTTTGTACTCTGCCTGGTTGTTGCTCGCCTTGAACTCGAATCTAAGCGACTGCTCTATGATTAGGCCCCCTGGTCCTTCCAGCACTATGCCGGCTCCACTGCCTTTGAGGTTTGATGATCCATCAACTGACAATAGCCATACGAAAGGGGCGATTTCTTCCACCGGGGATGAAAACTCTACTAGGAAATCGGCTAGAACCTGCGACTTTATGCTACCTCTGGGAAGATACTGGATGTCGTATTTAGATAATTCTACCGCCCAGGACACCATTCTTCCTGCGAGGTCTGGCTTCCCAAGTACCTGCTTAATGGGGTAATTGGATTTGACAACAACTCTGTCTCCTTGGAAGTATGGGCGCAATTTTCTCGCCGTTGCCACTACTGCTAGAGCGAGACGCTCTATTTTCTGGTATCTCAGTTCTGCTCCCTTGAATACTTTGCTCACAAAATAAACTGGCTTTTCACCCTCGTCAGAATCTTGCACGAGGACGTAACTCATGGCGTTCTCTAATATAGACAGGTATAGGAAAAGAACGGCGCCTGCATCTGGACGATGTATAACTAGCGGGCTGGAGAGAAACATCTTTATCTTTGCGAAAGCCTCCTCGCATTCTTCGGTCCATTGAAAGAGTTCCTTCTTCTTGATTGAGGCAAAGAAAGAGAAGGCTTTGTTGCCGGCACAATATAAAAACCTGGAAAGCACCGCGAGCCTTCCTGTCAGCTGCTGCACTTCTTTGATATTAGAGGGGCTTCTCATGTTGATTATCGCTTGACATTTGTCAAGGTTTGCTTCGATACCGCGCCTGGTCAGCATAAAGCCCAAGAACTTTCCGGCGTGAACCCCGAAAGAGCATTTGGCTGGGTTGAGGCACATGTTGTATGCTCGGACCTGATCGAAGATCTCTTCCAGGTCTTTTGAATGGCTTTTATCTTGCTTTGTCTTTACCACCAAGTCGTCGATATAGACTTCCAGGTTTTTTCCGATTTGCTCTGCGAAGGCGGTGTCCATCAATCTTTGAAAAGTAGCGCCGACATTCTTCAAGCTGAAAGGCATGACTTCGTAGTGATAGTTTTGGTGGTTGGTCATGAAAGCGGTTTTTGGGGCGTCGAGGGGATCCATCTTTATTTGGTTGTAACCGGAGTATGCGTCCATAAAACTTAGGGTTTGATATCCTGAGGCGTTGTCAATGAGGTGGTCGATATTTGGGAGGGGATAAGGGTCTTTTGGGCAGGCGGTGTTTAAATCGGTGTAATCGACGCACATGAGCCATTTTCCGTTAGATTTTTTCACGAGGACGACGTTGGCCAGCCATGTAGGATATTTGATCTCACTTATGAAACGGGCATCTCTTAGTTTAGCGACTTCTTCATCTACTGCTTTCCTCATCTCCTCGCCTAACTTCCTTTTGCGCTGAGCAACCGGTTTCACTCCTGGGTGTAGGGCGAGGTGGTGGCATACGATGGCAGGGTCTATGCCTAGCATATCTGATGGTTGCCAGGCGAAGAAGTCTAAGTTTTTCCTCAGAAGATCTATCAGACTTTGCTCCTCGGCGGGATTTAGAGAAGTCCCCACCTTGGTTGTTTGATGTGGTTCTAGGCCTATTGTGACTTCTTTCAGGTCCTCTGTGGGTTCAAGGCGCTCATTCTGGAACTCTTCCCTTGGGTCTAAGTCGATTGCATTTACTTGGTGAGCCTTACTGCTGTTGGTTCCCTTTCCTTCCATGGTTTCTTGCAAGGCTTCTTTATGGTTGCGAAGCTGCCAGATCTGTTGCTGTAGGGCTTCTAAGGCTGCTGGGTCCATCAGCAACGGTGGCGACAATGGTTGTTTGAGTCGGTTACGAAGACTAAGATTGGTGGTTGGAGATTAGCGATTAGGATCGCGAATCTCAGGGAGAGGATCGGTTTTTTGAACAAAGAACAGGTTGAACGTTTGATTAGAGTTAGGGATGGATTTAGGGTTGAATCGCAGCGGATCTGGAAGTTTCAGGGTTGCTCCTGAGAAACACGGTGGATTCACGACGTTCTGGTGGTTTTCAGAGGCCGCGGATCGACTGTCTTTCTTTCAGAGATGGTGGCTAGGTTAGTTTTACCGTAGCCCCACGATGGGCGCCAACTGTACTTGCTGTGAGTACAATGTATGAAAACTAGGGTTTCAGAGTTTGTTTAGGTCATGCCCTGGGAATGTGATGAACACTTTTTTGTGAAAATTGTTCATATTTGACTTTTAATTATGAATTGATAAAAAATTGCTTGCTGAATACTAAATATGGATGCAAAACACAAGAAATGAACTGAAAATATGGTTAATGAAAGGATGTGCAAAAGGAAAAACGAAATGAATGGATGTGGTTTAATTTCGACCAGGATTTGAGTTGAAAAGAGTTTTATTGTGAATTGGAGTATAGACTGATTTGTGGTTTCAAACAAGAAGTGGAATGGAGGGTTTAGGGACGCCACACTTTCTAATCCTAGAAAGTGATAAGTCTGTGGAAGTGAAGATCACCACAAGAAAGGATTCTTGATATGATCAATACAAGGTTCAATCCAGAACCTAAAGAGCAATTACTCACTTTTTTTAACAAAATTCAACTATCCTCATGTGAATTACACGCCCCCTTATATAGGAATGGCTTTGTTAATTTTGATTGAAATATAATGTAACTCCTAGAAAATAAAAAGACTTTAGCCATTATAATATGGAGGCTGAATAATTGCAAGAAAAGTTACAAAATGGAGAATAACTCATGGGCGGCCATTGATGATGATTGTTGATTAGAGGAGTTTCAGAATGGGAGAAGCTAGTGCTGAATGAAAGGAAAGTTTCAGAATTGACTACCACATTGAATAGCAATAATAATGGCAATCATTTCTTCCCATATTTGGCAACTCCCTCCTTCCTCTTGTACGCCCACTTTTGCTCTTCCTTGATCTGATTTTGACTCTCTTGATTCAGCCTTTATTTTCCATAAAAAGAAACACACCAAACAAAATAACACGCCATTTAAAGCTTTGGAGGCTTTAAAATGGGTTAAACACACAGAAAATTCAAACTTAGTGTTTTTGGCCAAAATTGGTCCCTTACACTTTTATTACAACATAACAAAATAACTAAATAAAATGGGCAGCAAGAGATGCGCCCCACCCCTCCTCCAATGGTTTGATGCACATAACCATTTTACCCTCCATGTTCCCTAGTGTAGGCTTGAACTCCAAGGCTTTTACCACCAATTGAGTTAGTGCTTCCTTAACTTGCTTAGTCCTTGCCCTTGTCATTGGTCCTCCTAGCCCTTGAATTGAAGTGTTTGTGTCATGGACAATCATGCCTTCATCATCCCCTCCCTCTTGAAAGGAATTCTTCCATGAATTGAGATCACCATTACCTACATCAAAAGGAGCTAAGTCAGCAACATTAAAAGTAGCACTTATATCATACTCACCGGGTAACTCAAGCTTGTAAGCATTGTCATTGATTCTTTCTAGCACTTGAATTGGTCCATCACCCCTTTGTAGAAGTTTTGACTTCCTTTGACTAGGAAACCTTTCTTTCCTCATATGCACCCAAACCCAATCACCTGGTTCAAAAATCACCCTTTTCCTCCCTTTGTTTGCATGTTTAGCATACACTTCATTTTTCTTTTCAATTTGCAACTTCACTTTCTCATGCATTTTCTTCACAAATTCAGCTTTGTCCTTTCCATTTTTATGCTTCAAAAGAGAATTGTTAGGCAAAGGTAACAAATCAAGTGGAGTTAGTGGGTTAAAACCATAAACAACTTCAAAAGATGACATTTTTGTAGTACTATGCACCACACGATTGTAAGCAAATTCCACATGGGGTAAACATTCTTCCCACATTCTCAAATTTCTTGTAAGAACACTTCTAAGAAGAGTAGAGATAGTTCTATTTACCACCTCAGTTTGACCATCTGTTTGGGGGTGACAAGTTGTTGAAAAAAGTAACTTTGTTCCTATCTTACCCCACAAGGTCCTCCAAAAGTGACTTAAGAATTTTGAGTCACGATCTGAAACTATGCTCCTTGGAATTCCATGAATGCGCACAATCTCCTTGAAAAACAAATCAGCCACATGGCTTACATCATCTACCTTTTTGCATGCAATGAAATGTGCCATCTTGGAAAACCTATCAACAACAACAAAAATAGAATCTTTCCCATTCTTTGTTCTAGGTAAACCCAAAACAAAATCCATGGAAATGTCAACCCAAGGAAATTCAGGAGTTGGTAACGGTGTATAAAGACCATGAGGCAAAACTTTTGATTTGGCCTTTTTACACACTATGCATCTTTCACACAACTTTTGGACATCAATTTTCATATGGGGCCAATAAAAATGCTCTTGCAGCAACTCTAAAGTTTTAACAACCCCAAAGTGTCCCATTAATCCCCCCTCATGCGCCTCTTTTAAAAGCAAAGTTCTTATGGAACATTTAGGCACACACAATCTTTTTTCTTTAAACAAATAACCATTGTGCCTAAAATATCCATTAATGGCAGTATGTTCACAAGCAAAAAACTTTGTAGAAAAATCAATATCACTTTCATATAAACTTTTAATATGCTCAAGCCCAAAAACTTTAGTTTCAAGAGTGGAGAGTAAGGAATACCTTCTTGAAAGTGCATCTGCAACCACATTAGCTTTACCTCTTTTGTGTTTAATCACATATGGGAATTGTTCAAGAAACTCAACCCATTTGGCATGTCTCTTGTTCAACTTACCTTGCCCTTTTAAATGTTTCAAAGATTCATGGTCACTATGAATGACAAATTCTTTGGGCAGTAGGTAATGTTGCCAAGTTTGCAATGCTCTAAACAAAGCATACAATTCCTTATCATAAGTGGAGTAATTAAGGGAAGCACCCTTTAACTTCTCACTAAAATAAGCATTTGGATGTCCTTCTTGCATCAAAACAGCCCCAATTCCAACATTAGAAGCATCACATTCAATTTCAAAAGATTTGGAAAAATTTGGTAATGCTAAAATCGGTGCTTTGGTGAGTTTTTCTTTAAGTGCAGAAAAAGCTTGCTCTTGTTTTTCACCCCATTTAAAAACAACATTTTTCTTAACAATCTCATTAAGAGGTGCAGCAATGGTGCTAAAATCTTTCACAAACCTCCTATAGAAACTTGCTAAACCATGAAAACTTCTTACCTCACTTACATTTTTGGGTGGTGGCAAATCCTTGATTGCTCTAACCTTTTCTTCATCCACATGGATTCCCTTGGAGCTCACAACAAAACCTAAGAAAATTACATGATCCGTGCAAAAGACACATTTTTCCAAATTTGCAAACAAATGTTCTTTCCTTAAAACTTATAAAACAACCCTTAAATGACCACAATGTTCTTCTAAATATTTGCTATATATCAAGATATCATCAAAATACACAACAACAAATTTTCCCAAAAATTCCCTCAAGACATGGTTCATGAGTCTCATAAATGTACTTGGTGCATTAGTTAATCCAAACGGCATAACCATCCACTCATACAAACCATATTTTGTTTTAAAAGCAGTTTTCCATTCATCCCCCTCCCTAATTCTTATTTGGTGATAGCCACTTTTCAAATCAATTTTAGAAAATAAACATGCACCAAACAATTCATCAAGTAAGTCATCTAGCCTAGGAATTGGATGCCTATACTTAATGGTAATATTGTTAACAGCCCTACAATCAGTGCACATTCTCCAACTACCATCTTTTTTTGGAACTAAAATAACAGGGACAGCACAAGGACTTAAACTTTCTCTTACCCATCCTTTACTTACCAATTCAGCAACTTGATTTTGAATTTCTTGAATTTGTTGCGGATTGCTTCGGTAGGCTGGACGATTTGGTAAAGATGCTCCTGGAATGAGGTCAATGTGATGTTCAATACCTCTTAAAGGTGGTAGCCCATTTGGTATCTCCTTAGGGAACAAAGCCTCAAACTCCTGCAAAAGAATTTCAACACAACTTGGAAATTTTTGAGTGTTAGGAGTGTTAGTAAACAAAGCCACCTCTTTGCAAAATAGCAAATATAGGGGCTATTTGGTAACAATGGCATTCTTTATTTCTCCTTTTTTGCCATGAAAGTTTGTTTCTTTTGTCTTTCTTTTTCTTTTTCTTTTTCTTTTTCTTTTTCTTTTTCTTGCGCATATTTTTCTTTTATTTTCTTTTGATCTTCTCTTACATCATTAGGACTCAATGGTGCAAGAATAATTTTTTTCCCAAAGTGCATAAAGGAATACTTATTACTTCGGCCATCATTTGAACTCCTCTATCAAATTGCCATGGCCTTCCCAACAACAAATGACAAGCCTACATTGGTACTACATCACACACAACAACATCTTCATACTTCCCAATTTTAAAACAAACCTCTACTTGTTTGTCAACAAGCATTTCTACACTTTCACTAAGCCATTGAAGTTTGTAAGGCCTAGGGTGAGGTCTTGTTTCTAATTCTAATTTACCCACCATGTGTGCACTAGCAACATTAGTACAACTACCTCCATCAATAATTAGAGAACATACCTTTCCTTGCACTAAGCATCTTGTATGGAAAAGGTTTTCCCTTTGATTAGATTCTTCCTCCTTGGTTGGTTTCCCAACATCCTCATAATCATGAGAAAGTCACCATTTTCACCATCCTCCTCTTCTTCTCCTCCTTCATCATTCACGACATACTCCTCCTCCTCAAGGTCCTCATTCTCTTCAATTAACATAATTCTCTTTGTTGGACATTGAGAAGCTATGTGTCCTAGACCTTGGCACTTGAAACACTTGACAATCTTGTTAGTAGAAACATTTTGGGATGAAGTAATGTTTTTACCTTTAGGATCACTCACAGCCTCCTTAGGTGAAGATGTACCCTCCTTCTTTTGCTTGTCCTTCCAACTTGAAGAATTGAAAGGAGAAGTAGAGCTTCTTCTCAATTGACCCTTCCTTTTGAGTTGTTGTTCCACCTTGATGGCTTGATGGACTAATTCCTCCAAAGACATGTAATGATGCAGCTCCACAATGTCACTAATGTCACGGTTAAGTCCATGAATGAACCTAGCCATGGTTGCTTCGTGATCTTCCACCAGATTGGCTATAATCTTTGCCACCTCCATCTCCTTGGAATAATCTTCAACACTTTTGGCACCTTGAGTGAGTCTTTGTAATTTGTTGTGCAAATCCCTATGGTAATAGGATGGCACAAATCTTCTCCTCATGATTCTCTTCATCTCCTCCCAAGTTGCAATTGGTGGTTCATTATACCTCATCTTCTCTTTGACCATTTGGTCCCACCATATTAGAGCATACTCCTTAAATTCAATGGACGCCACCTGCACTTTTTCAACATCAGAATAATCATGACAATTAAAAATTTGTTCCATCTTGGTCTCCCATTCTAGATAGGCCTCCGGATCATTTGCTCCCAAAAATGATGGTACTTTGATCTTAATACCCCTCAACCTATCCTCCCTTGGCCTCTCATCCCTCTTTCTACGCCTACTTCCATCCTCCTCCTCACCACTTCCATCACTAGTTAAATTAGTTTTTAACTCATTAATTTGTTCTTGAAATTGTTCAGCTTGCTCCCACAACATGGCTTGAAACCTTGTTGTGAGTGGCATCTATTAGTAACTTATTTGGACCTTCCTCACCCATGATTCCCTAAAACTAATCCTCACAAGTGTTTACACTCACTCAAATTGGCTTTTTTTATAATGTATCACTCTTGCCTTTTTCCACTCAATTGCTCTTTTGAGTTCTTTAGAGAAACCAAGTAAATCAAGGTAAGAAAACTTTCAAAATGGTGAAAATCAAAACTCAAACTTAACACAATGCAAGGAATGAAAAATAAACAAAGGTTTGGAAATGGTGTGAACAAGGAATAAATTCAAATTCTGAAATGACAAGGTAATAGAAAAACAAGAAAAGTGTGGCAATTAAAACACAAAAACGAAATTGATGAACACAAGCAACAATTCCGACTTTTTTTTATGCAACAATTCTGATTTTATATATATATATATATATATATTTTTTTTCGATTTTTTTTTTAAGATGAAAATCAGAATGATGAACAAGAAGAATTTGATACCTTTGGACTTTTGGCCCTTTTAAAAGGAACCTTGCTCTGATTACCACTTGATGAACACTATTTTGTGAAAATTGTTCATATTTGACTTTTAATTATGAATTGATAAAAAATTGCTTGCTGAATACTAAATATGGATGCAAAACACAAGAAATGAACTGAAAATATGGTTAATGAAAGGATGTGCAAAAGGAAAAACGAAATGAATGGATGGGGTTTAATTTCGACCATGATTTGAGTTGAAAAGAGTTTTATTGTGAATTGGAGTATAGGCGGATTTGTGGTTTCAAACAAGAAGTGGAATGGAGGGTTTAGGGGTGCCACACTTTCTAATCCTAGAAAGTGATAAGTCTGTGGAAGTGAAGATCACCACAAGAAAGGATTCTTGATATGATCAATATAAGGTTCAATCCAGAACCTAAAGAGCAATTACTCACTTTTTTTAACAAAATTCAACTATCCTCATGTGAATTACACGCCCCCCTTATATAGGAATGGCTTTGTTAATTCTGATTGAAATATAATGTAACTCCTAGAAAATAAAAAGACTTTAGCCATTATAATTTGAAGGCTGAATAATTGCAAGAAAAGTTACAAAATGGAGAATAACTCATGGGCGGCCATTGATGATGATTGTTGATTAGAGGAGTTTCAGAATGGGAGAAGCTAGTGCTGAATGAAAGGAAAGTTTCAGAATTGACTACCATATTGAATAGCAATAATAATGGCAATCATTTCTTCCCATATTTGGCTGCTCCCTCCTTCCTCTTGTACGCCCACTTTTGCTCTTCCTTGATCTGATTTTGACTCTCTTGATTCAGCCTTTATTTTCCATAAAAAGAAACACACCAAACAAAATAACACGCCATTTAAAGCTTTGGAGGCTTTAAAATGGGTTAAACACACAGAAAATTCAAACTTAGTGTTTTTGGCCAAAATTGGTCCCTTACACTTTTATTACAACATAACAAAATAACTAAATAAAATTGGCAGCAAGAGATGCGCCCCACCCCTCCTCCAATGGTTTGATGCACATAAGCATTTTACCCTCCATGTTCCCTAGTGTAGGCTTGAACTCCAAGGCTTTTACCACCAATTGAGTTAGTGCTTCCTTAACTTGCTTAGTCCTTGCCCTTGTCATTGGTCCTCCTAGCCCTTGAATTGAAGTGTTTGTGTCATGGACAATCATGCCTTCATCAAAATAATCCCAAGTTTACTATTTGTATCCTCGACTTGGCCTATCCGGCCATGGTTTTAGGCCCAAATCGTAAAGGGCCAAAACCATGACTAGGACGCCCTCATAAGCTGCTGAGGGCGCCCCCAGAGGGTGCCCTTTAAGAAGGTCACCTAGGGTTATTTATGACTGTCAAGTGGGCCCTGCGCCCTCCTGGAGGGCGCCTAGCCTTAGTCCAAAGGTTCAAACCCTTGTCTTTAGGATCTCAAGGCCTAAATGGTGAGATCTACGGTCCAAGGTGCATGCCAGAAGGGAAAAAGTGTGAAAACCTCCTTTAAATCAAAAGACATTGTTTCTACTTCCAGACCCTTAGAACTACTTCACATTGATTTGTTTGGACCAGTTGGTACATCATCAATCAATGGGAAGAAATATGGACTGGTTATTGTTGATGATTATAGCAGATGAACTTGGGTTAAATCCCATAGGACTAAGGACAATACATATAATATGTTTAGCAACTTCTGCACACAAGTACAATCTGAAAAGGAATTAAAAATTTTGAAAGTTAGAAGTGATCATGGTGGTGAATTTGAAAATGAGCCATTTGATGCTTTTTAAGAAAAACGTGGAATACTCCATGAGTTCTCTTCTCCTAGAACTCCACAACAAAATGGGGTTGTAGAGAGAAATAATAGATCTTTACAAGAAATGGCCAGAACCATGATTCATGAATCTAACATTGCAAAGTATTTTTGGGCAGAAGCTGTAAACACAACATGTTATGTTCAGAACATAATCTATATCAGACCACTTCTGAACAAAACAACATATGAACTGTTCAAAGGAAGAAAGCCAAATATCTCTTACTTTCATCAGTTTGGATGTACATGTTACATTCTGAACAACAAATTCTATCTAAAGAAATTTGATTCCAAGACTCAAAAGGGAATCTTTTTAGGTTTGTCATACCCCATTTTTTGACTCATTTTTTTTTCTTTTGTTTTTCTCATTTTTTTATTTTATTTTTTGTTTTCTTCTGCTTTTATTATTATTATTATCTTTATTTTCTTTTTAATATTATGACTATTTTTTATTTTTATTTTTTATTCTTTACTTTTATTTTTACTTTTATTTCTATTATTATTACTATTATTATCTTTTTCATCATTATTATTATTATCCTTTTCATTATTATTTTATCTTTATTTATTTATTACTATTTATTATCACTATTATTATTATTATTATTATTATTATCATTACTAATATTACCATTATTATTATTATTATTATTATTACAATTATTATTATTATTATTATCTTTTTCACTATTATTATTATTATTATTATCATCCCGTATTTTTATTCATTATTACTATTATTATTAATTATTATTATTATTTAGTATTATTATTATTATTTTATTATTATTATTACTTTTATTATTATTTTAAAAAAAGAAGCAAAACAAAACAAAAAAGAGAAGAAAGGAACAAAGGCTGGGCACGTGCCCAGCACACTTGTTCAGACACAAGGAAAGAAGAAAGCCAAGCCAGCCAAGCACGTGCCTGGCACAGACCTTCAGAAGCAAGTGGCTGCCCCTGGGCATCACTTCTTCTCTCCCAACTTCTCTGCATTCTGACCTTGCTTTCCAGCCACCACCTTGCCAGTTTTCTCCCCTCTCTTCTTTGTCAAAACTTGTTGAGTCTTTTGGTGTTGGCTGCATGTTTTGACAAAACCAATGTGTTGAATAGAAGCATCTCCATGATTAGAACAATTCTTCAGTTACAAGTTTTCTCATTTGAAGCTGTTCAGAAGCTGAAATCACCATCAGAAGCTGAAGGTTGCTTCAGAAGCACTGTAGCACTTCAGAAGCTGAATTCAGGTTCTGATGCCAGCGTTGACTTATGTTGACTTCATCAGAAGCTGGTTATTTTCAAGTTATTCTTGCGCGAATCTTGGCAAGATTTAACAAGGAATTATCCACGCATATTGCTTCTAGAATGCTGATTGATTTGTGGAAGGTCTAATGAAGATTTGGCTCGTATTTATGAAGATCATATTTTCAGAAGAAATCTTTGATGAGATAAATTGCAGAATTATATGTTTCCTAATTGAGCCTTGCATAAATTAGAAACATATCAATTCAGAAGATTTGAATCAGTTTAATTCTGATTGCTGAAGATTATAAAAGGAGAGTTACTGCTGCTTTCAAGACTTACGTTTTTAGAGTTATAATTCAGAAATTGAGTCTGTGTTTTTAACTTAGAGTTTATTTGTGCACCACTCATTGTTTGAGTTGGTTTAGTGTTTTTATTGAGTTGTAAATTCATTCTAAGCCTGTAGGTACGAATGAAGGTTGATTATTGAAGTTTTGTTCAAAAACAGGGTATTGTTAAGGGTTGTTCAAGTGACTGGGTTTAGTTACTTGAATAGGAAGTTAGAGGTTTTCTAATACTCAAGAGTTGGGTAGAAATCAGACTAGGAGGAGTTTAATTGCTTAGGCTGGGAACTGGGAGTCAGTGTCTTGAGTCTTAAGGGTTAAATCCTATAGTGGATTTCCTTCCTGGATTGGTATCCCCTAGAGTAGGAGGTGTTTACTCCGAACTGGGTTAACAAAACTCTGTGCCTTTTACTTTCCTGCACTTGTTATTTTGCTGCTTCTGATTGTTTTTGCTTGTGCTCTGTTTTTGCAATCTATTGTGCCCTGCGTATTGTTCAGAACCTGTTTGGTTCAGAACCTGGTAACTCTGTCTTATTGCCTGGCCAGAATTTCAATTGGCATCAGAGCAGGCACCCTGCCTGTGTTTTGGGTGAGATCCAGAGGAGTTAATATTTGGCAAGCATGGATAGAGAAGGAGGCTATGTCAATAGACCACCCCTACTAGATGGCACAAACTATGAGTATTGGAAGTCTAGGATGTGTGCTTTTCTAAAGTCTATTGACAGCAGGACTTGGAAAGCTGTGATTAAGGGCTGGGATCATCCAGTAGTTTTGGACAAAGATGGGAACAAGACTGAGGTTCTGAAGCCTGAAGAGGAATGGACCAAAGCTGAAGATGATCTGTCACTGGGAAATTCAAAAGCTTTGAATGCAATTTTTAATGGTGTAGATCAGAATATGTTCAGACTCATCAAGCAATGTACAGTTGCAAAGGAGGCCTGGGAAATTTTAAAAGCAACTCATGAAGGAACTTCCAAGGTGAAGATGTCCAGATTGCAGTTGCTGACCACCAAGTTTGAGAACCTGAAGATGAAGGAGGATGATTGTGAAGGTGAGAAAAACAAACACACAAGAAGGGGGGGTTGAATTGTGTGACTCTAAAAACTTGTTCTTTTTCTTTTCAAAACTTAAGGTTCAGTTCAGAAGCTGATATGATCAGTTCTGAACAGATATCAGAAGTTAAATGCAGCGGATTAAACAAGTTAAGGAGAAAGGGAATAGAGAGACACACAGAAATTATACAGGTTCCTTCTCAATGTGAGAAGTAGTCCTGTCCCCTTGTACCCAACAAGAGAGTTCACTATAATCTGAAGATTACACAATGTGCTCAACCACTAAGGAAGAGACTTCCAATTGCTCAATCACAAAGAAAGAGGCTTCTATGCTCAACCACCAAGGAAGAGGCTTCCAATGCTCAAGTCACTAAGACAAGAGACTTCCCAATGCTCAAGTCACAAAGACAAGAGACTTCTGACTCAGACCACAAAGGAATGAGGTTACAATTGCTTAGTATACAGACTAAGACTTTGGGGACCAAACTGGTTTACAAATGAAATAGTTTGGGATGAACACTTGATCAAATATCAGAGGTGTTCTCTTAATACAACACAGGTTAAGACTCTTAACCTTCAGAAATTCTAAGTTACAAAGACTGAAGAATTTCTAAGAGATTTGAACTTTGACAGTTTTTACACATAAAACAGAGCAGAGTTTCAGCAATGCGTTTCAAAGAGTCTTCACACATTTCTTCTTCAAATCCTCCTCCTTTTATAGATAAAAATAGAGCTGTTGAAGATTTGCTGGAATTCAGGAAATTAGCCATTGCAATTGGACTAGGTTGCTGCAAATGTGTGCTGCACTTTTTCTGTCAGAACAGGGCAGGTGCCATTTTTGAATTGGCCCACCTTAAAAACTGGAGAATGTTTGAGTCAGGGAGACAACTGTTCCATTGAGTTGTTCTGACACCTCCAGGCATTAAATGCGCACAGTACTGGTCAAAATCCATGCCACATCAGCTTCAGAAGCTTCTCAGTGAACAGTGATCAGAAGCTGCTTTAGTTGTACGGATCAGAAGCTGGTCTTCAGGAGTTGACTGTTTCGTTGACTCTATCAGAAGCACCCAGACTTCAGAAGCTGCACTTCAGGAGCACCACTTCAGGACCTCTTCAGAAGCTGTTACTTCAGGAGTACTTCTTCAGAAGCATTTCTTCAGGACCAGTTTTCCTTTTAGCTTTGCAACCATGCTTCTTGGCTTTCCTTCTTGCTCTTTAGCTTGTTCTTCATAACCAATATCAATCAATACTTATTAAGCATGTGGTTCTGAAACACTTGAACAAAGCATTAGCAATTAACCAATTTTCTCTTTAATACTTTGTTATCATCAAAACCATAAAGAGAGATATGTTTACACATAATGTTTCAATAATCTCCCCCTTTATACATAAGAGAGTTGTTAAGCACATTTTGTTCCAACAATCTCCCCCTTTTTGATGATGACAAACATAAGTATTAAAACAGAAAATTGTTGTTAACTTAATTAACAAGTTAACTACAGGGTGTGAGGTTTGTAAGCTCCCCCTGAGTCTGATCCAAGTTAATTAAGTTCAGTTAAAAACACAAATGTGAAAATTTCAGAATTGTTGTTAAGTTTAATTAACAATCTGACTTCAGAAGAGGTTTGTAAGCTCCCCCTAGGTCTGACAATCCTCAAGGTTAGGTTTGTAAGCTCCCCTTGATTCTTATCCATGTTAATTAATCTTAACTTAAAACAATATGGTGAAATTTACACTTAGAATTTAAAGTGACTTGTTGACTTCAGGTTCTGAGGTTTGTATGTTCTCCCCCTAAGTCTGATAATCCACAGGATGAGTTTTGTAAGCTCCCTGAGTCTTATCCAAGTTATTTTAAATTCTATTTACTCACTAAGAGTCATGTATCTCACAGAAATATATCAGAGCCAGAATTTCACTTCAGTTCTCATAAGTTAAATATAGTCAGAATTGTATCAGAGCTTAACTGATCAGTATCAGAGCTTAACCCTAACAAATTGTATCAAAGCTTTAATAGGCTTATCAATAAGCTTATCTTCTGACAATTTTAACATTTTAACTTATTTTTGAGCTCAGGTGCTTTAATACTTGTTTTACTTTCTCCCCCTTTTGTCATCAACAAAAAGTACTACTTTCTCCACTTAAAACAGAAAAATTTCTCCCCCTTTGTCAAGAGAGTTTGAAAATATCTGTATCAGAGCAGAAAAAGATTTGAAAAGAGTGTGAAAGCAGGTATCAAAGCAGTTCAGTTTCCCCCTTTTTTTTTTTTTTTAAAAGGGTTTGAAAGCAGTTCTGACACCAAGTTTGAAAAGATTTCAAAAGGATTCAGAATTTGGGGGGGGGGGGGGGTTGAACTAACCAAGATTGTGAGATATTTGTGCAATCATATGGATAACCAAGTAGCAAGGATAATTATCAGAGCCTACTTGATTTTCAATTAGTATATGACTTGCAGTAAAATTAGAATGCTGTTCAAAAGCAGAAAAAGTTTGGAGCTTCTGATCAGGTCATTCTGTGTTCAGACATTACTTGTTCAGTTCAAACTGGTTCAGCATCAGAGCAAAACAACCAGTTATGTTCAGTATCAGAGCAAAACTTCTTAAGAAGTGTTCAGTATCAGAGCAATTCTGAGTTTGCTTTAAAGAAATATATCAGAATCTGATACCAATTGAGGATTTATCTCAGAGTCTGATACCAACTAAAAGGTTTTAATTCAGAGTCTGATACCAAATAAAAACATTTCTAAAGACTGAACATTGTCTAATACACTTTGGGCTTTTAAAATGTGTCTGTGCTAAATATTTTGAAGACAAACTGATATCAACTGAAAATTGGTTGTTAAGCAGTTTTAACATTGAATATCAGAGCAGAAAATCACATTTTTACTTGATGACTTTGGGAGGATTAGAGTATAAACTTTCAAAGCTTTAATCATCATTGCCCATAGCTATACTTATCAGATTCTGACCAACATTAGATTTCTATCAGATTCAGAAGTCAGAAAATCCAGGTTCTGATCCTTCAGATTCTGAAGTTTTTCAGGCTTAACTTTAGTCAAACTCTCAGAAGGTGAGTGTTTGATAAGTCTTAGCTTATGATAAACTCAGAATCAAGGAATACATTCAGATTCAAGCACATTTTTCAAGAGACAAAATGCATGTTCAGATTCTTTTTAATAAAATTGAATCTATCTTCTGTTAGGGGTTTTGTGAATATATCAGCCCATTGATGATCAGTATCAATGAACTGAATATCTAAAACACCCTTCTGAACATAATCTCTTATAAAATGATGTTTTATTTCTATGTGCTTGGCTCTAGAATGCAGAATTGGATTTTTAGACAGACATATAGCAGCAGTATTATCACAATAAATAGGAATATTGTCTGCATGAATCTGATAATCCTCTAATTGATGTTTCATCCAGAGCAGTTGTGTGCTACAACTTGCAGCTGAGATGTATTCTGCTTCTGCTGTTGACAAAGCAATGGTTGCTTGTCTCTTGCTGGCCCAGGATATCAGATTCTCACCAAGAAACTGACAGTTTCCACTGGTGGATTTTCTTTCAATCCTGTCTCCAGCATAGTCAGCATCACAGAATCCAACTAGCTTATAATTTAGAGATTTCTTATACAGAAGTCCCAAATTAGTTGTACCTTTCAGATACCTGAAAATTCTCTTGACAGCAGTCATATGAGGTTCTCTAGGATCTGATTGGAATCTAGCACACAGACATACACTAAATAAAATATCTGGCCTAGAAGCAGTTAAGTATAGGAGAGAACCTATCATACCTCTGTACAGCTTCTGATCTACCTTAGTGCCATTGTCCTCTTTGCTTAAAGTGCAGGTAGGATGCATTGGTGTTGTCATCAGCTTGCAATCATCCCGCTGAAACTTCTTCAGAAGCTCCTTGGTGTATTTGGACTGATGGACATAAACACCTTCTTTGCATTGGTTGATTTGAATTCCCAAGAAGAATTTCAGCTCACCCATCATGCTCATTTCAAATTCATCCTGCATTAACTTAGAAAATTCCTTGCAAAGGGAGGCATTAGTAGAACCAAATATGATATCATCAACATAGATTTGTACAATTAAGATTTCTTTCTTAACAATTTTTCTAAAGAGTGTATTGTCAACTTGACCTCTTACAAAACCATTTTTAGTTAAGAAGTTGCTTAGCCTTTCATACCAAGCTCTGGGAGCTTGTTTCAGACCATACAAGGACTTCTTAAGTTTAAAAACATGATTTGGATATTTAACATCTTCAAAACCAGGAGGTTGTTTGACATACACTTCTTCAGAAATTACACCATTTAAGAAAGCACTCTTAACATCCATTTGATATAAGATGATATCATGATTAATAGCATAAGAAAGAAGTAACCTGATTGCTTCCAGTCTTGCAACTGGAGCAAATGTCTCAGTGTAGTCTATTCCTTCTTGCTGGCTGTACCCTTGAGCTACTAATCTAGCCTTGTTTCTGATCACTTCTCCTTGTTCATTGAGCTTGTTCCTGAACACCCATTTTGTTCCAATGATGTTCTTCTGATCAGGTCTTGCCACAAGATCCCAAACATCATTCCTTTGGAACTGGTTCAGCTCTTCTTGCATTGCTACAATCCAACCATCATCAGCAAGTGCTTCATCAGCAGTTGTGGGTTCAATCATGGATAGCAGGCCAAGCATGGACTCATTCTGAGTGAATGCTGATCTTGTCTTTCTTGGACTGTTCTTGTTTCCAATGATCAACTCCTCAGGATGTGAAGACTTGTACTTGAATGAGGTTCTGGGTGGATTAGCTTCTGAAGGGCCATCAGGGATTTGTTCAGAACCATGCTGGTCTTGATTAGCATCAGGAGTAGTGTCATTGCTGGAGAGTTTCTCAGAGTCCTCATTGTTTTCAGCTTCTGAACCTTCATCAGAACCTGAACTGGGTTCAGCTTCTGAAGGCTCTTCTGAGATTCTGACATCTGCAAAACTCTCAACCAGCTCTGGTATTTCACTACCAGGCGTCTTATCATCAAACCTAATGTGTATAGCTTCTTCAACAACATGTGTTTCAGAATTATACACTCTGTATGCCTTGGATCTCTCTGAGTAGCCTAAAAAGGTACCCTTTTGAGCCTTGGCATCAAATTTCTTTAGGTAGACCTTATTGTTCAGTATGTAACATGTACAACCAAACTGATGAAAATAAGAAATACTTCGTTTTCTTCCTTTAAATAATTCATATGAAGTTTTATTCAGAATGGGTCTGATGTAGATCATGTTCTGAATATAACATGCTGTGTTTACAGCTTCTGCCCAAAAGTACTTAGCAATTTTTGACTCATGGATCATGGTTCTGGCCATTTCTTGTAAAGACCTGTTCTTTCTCTCTACAACTCCATTTTGTTGTGGAGTTCTAGGAGATGAGAACTCATGGAAAATTCCATGGTCTTCACAAAAGTTTTCAAAAGGTTCATTTTCAAATTCACCACCATGATCACTTCTGATTTTCAAAATTTTCAAATCAGTTTCTGTTTGTACTTGTTTGCAGAATTTGAAAAACACATCATATGTTTCATTTTTGGTTCTGAGGAATTTAACCCAAGTCCACCTACTATAATCATCAACAATAACAAGTCCATACTTCTTCCCATTGATTGAAGCAGTTCCAACAGGACCAAATAAATCAATGTGAAGGAGTTCTAGAGGTTTAGAGGTGGAAACAATGTTCTTTGGTTTAAAAGAAGTTTTAGAAAACTTTCCAATTTGGCATGCACTGCACAGTGCATCTGAGTGATAATCAATACTGGGTAAACCTCTGACCAGCTGTAACTTGCTAAGCTTAGAGATGAGTCTCCAGTTAGCATGTCCCAGCCTTTTGTGCCAGACCCATTTCTCATCACTCACAGACAGAAGGCAAACTACCTTCTGCTGAACCAATTCAGAAAAATTAATTTTATAAACATTGTTTTTCCTGCTGCCTCTGAACACTACAGACTTGTCTTTGCTACTGATTACTGTACAAGTGTTCTTATTAAACAGGACTTCATAATTACTATCACATAATTGACTTATGCTAAGTAAATTATGTCTAAGTCCATCTACCAGCCAAACATTATCAATGTACAGGGAAGAATTACCTATCTTACCAGTACCAATGATCTTTCCTTTCTGACTTCCTCCAAATCCCACAGTTCCTCCCTCTTTCAGAGTCAGGGTTTGGAACATAGACTTGTCCCCTGTAATATGATGCGAGCATCCACTGTCCAGGTACCAGGACCTTTCCTTTTCTTTGGATGACAAGCATATCTGCAATTGAAATGATTTCAGACTTAGGTACCCAGATTTTCATGGGTCCTTTGGGGTTAGTCTTGAAAGGTTTTGGCTTCTTGTGTCTGAAGTTTTGATATTCAGACTTGTTCTCATACTTTGGATATGAATCCTTGTATTTAGAATAAGTCTGAGTTTCAGAACCTGAGTGCTTCAGAACCTGAGTTCTCAAAGGTTTGGACTCAGACTTCTTCAGAACCTGAGACTTGAATGCCTTTGGTTCTGATTTGTTCAGAGTCTGACCTTTTGAGTACTTTGGTTCTGATCTCCTCAGAATTCTAACTCTGTTTACTTCAGGCACAAGGCAAGCTTCAGTTTTGCCTTTCTTAAAACAGTTTGAAGCAGAAAACTGATTGGTTTGCTTTGGCTTGCTTTGCCTAACATTCTGAGATTGAAAATGTTTTGCATTGACTGGTTTAACAGATTTTGAAGTTTTGGTAAGCCCAGTCTTAGAGAAATTTGAATCAGATTTATTCAGATTCTGAGACTTACTAGTTCCAGGTTCTGAACACTTCAGATTCTGAACAGGTTTAAGTTCAGAGTCTGATTTTCTCTTACTCTTAGGCTTAGGACCTTTTGGCTTAGATTTAGGCAAGGTTTTAACAGTTGCCTTCATCTTACCCTTAGGCTCAGAAGCTTCAGAGTCTGAGTTGTTCAGAACTTCTGACTTAGTCTCAGATTCTGATACTTTCAATTTCTCAGAATTATCAGAAGCAGGCACAAAGCAAATACCATTGCCTTTTAAAATACTTTCAGAACATGAAGGTGAGTTTAAATCATTAGAAGGTTTGAATAAATCATAGCCAATGCCTTCACCTTTGTTTCTGATCATATTATACATCATGGAGGCAATTTTAGTTCTATTGAATCCAGTTGACATGAAATCCTGAAGAGCTATTTCCTGATCATTAGGAACCTCTTCAGATTTCTTATGAGCCTCTTTTCTGAGTTCCTCAACTTCCTCATCATATTCGATAATTTGATTCTGAAGTTTAAGGTTTTCCTCAGACAGCAAGTTTGTTTGATTTTTCAAAGACTTAATTTCTTTTAACTTGCTTTTAAGATGACTCATAAGATCATTAACTGTTTCAATTAAATCAGATCTAGAGAGTTCAGAATATACTTCATCTTCTTCATCAGAATCTGAACAAGATTCTGCATCAGAAGATGCAATTGCCATCAGGGCCAGGTTTGCTTCTTCCTCATCAGATTCTGACTCATTGTCCAGATCATCCCATGTAGCCATGAGACTCTTCTTAAGCTTATTTCTGAAATTGCTGGACTTTGAGCTGGACTTCTTTGCTTTCTCCTTTGATTTTTCCTTCTGAAGATCAGGACAATCAGCAATGAAGTGGCCAGGCTTTTTGCAGTTGTAGCAGCTTTCTTTCTGGATATCCCTCTTTGAACTTGAACCAGATCCTCTGAAGTTACTGCTTCTGTTAGAGAACTTTTTCTTTCTGTTCATCAGATACTGAAGTCTTTTAGAAATCATTGCAAGCTCATCAGCATCTGAATCTTCATCAGAATTTCCCTTAGGAAACTCTTCTTCAGATTCAATAGCTTTCAAAGCTTTAGCAGGTTTTCTTTTAGACTTCAGAGCCAATGTTTTTGGTTCTCTAACAGGCTCATCCTCATTGAGTCCCAGTTCATGCACTTTGAGTGAGCTTATAAGATCTTCAATACTTAAAGTATTTAGATCCTTAGCTTCCTCAATGGCAGTCACTTTAGGTCTCCATTTGGATGGCAGACTTCTGAGGATTTTATTCACATGATCAGCTGTGGTATAACTCTTCTTCAGAATCTGAAGTCCAGAAACCAGAGTCTGAAACCTTGAGAACATAGTCTCAATATTTTCATCCTCTTTCATTCTGAACAATTCATATTGCTGAACAAGTATGTTTGCCTTAGCTTCTCTAACCTTCTGATTGCCTTCATAGTTAGAGCAGAGGGATGTGAATATTGCCTTTGCAGTGGACTTGTCACTCAGCTTCTGATACTCAGTGTGAGGCAATGAGTCCACAATGATACCTCTGACATGATGATGCTTCCTATAGATCTTTCTTTCTGCATCACTCAGAGTTCTTCTGTTGACAGCAACACCTTCTTCATCTACAGGTATTGAGATTCCATCTTCAATAATATCCCATAGAGTATCATCAATCCCAATAATGTGACTATACATTTTACTCTTCCACCAAGAGAATTTTTCTGGGTCACCAGTAAACATAGGAGGTTTATTGTGTGACCTAGACTTCTTTTCTTCAGTACTATAGTCATATTGGACATTTCTTTGGTTTCTGGGAGATGGTGGATTTCTGGGAGAGGGTGGAGGTGAATCACTAGTTGAGGCCATGTTTTTCTCAGGATCCTACTGACACACTGTTAAGTGTTAATATCAGAACCGGAGCTTTGATACCAACTGAAGGTGAGAAAAACAAACACACAAGAAGGGGGGGTTGAATTGTGTGACTCTAAAAACTTGTTCTTTTTCTTTTCAAAACTTAAGGTTCAGTTCAGAAGCTGATATGATCAGTTCTGAACAGATATCAGAAGTTAAATGCAGCGGATTAAACAAGTTAAGGAGAAAGGGAATAGAGAGACACACAGAAATTATACAGGTTCCTTCTCAATGTGAGAAGTAGTCCTGTCCCCTTGTACCCAACAAGAGAGTTCACTATAATCTGAAGATTACACAATGTGCTCAACCACTAAGGAAGAGACTTCCAGTTGCTCAATCACAAAGAAAGAGGCTTCTATGCTCAACCACCAAGGAAGAGGCTTCCAATGCTCAAGTCACTAAGACAAGAGACTTCCCAATGCTCAAGTCACAAAGACAAGAGACTTCTGACTCAGACCACAAAGGAATGAGGTTACAATTGCTTAGTATACAGACTAAGACTTTGGGGACCAAACTGGTTTACAAATGAAATAGTTTGGGATGAACACTTGATCAAATATCAGAGGTGTTCTCTTAATACAACACAGGTTAAGACTCTTAACCTTCAGAAATTCTAAGTTACAAAGACTGAAGAATTTCTAAGAGATTTGAACTTTGACAGTTTTTACACATAAAACAGAGCAGAGTTTCAGCAATGCGTTTCAAAGAGTCTTCACACATTTCTTCTTCAAATCCTCCTCCTTTTATAGATAAAAATAGAGCTGTTGAAGATTTGCTGGAATTCAGGAAATTAGCCGTTGCAATTGGACTAGGTTGCTGCAAATGTGTGCTGCACTTTTTCTGTCAGAACAGGGCAGGTGCCATTTTTGAATTGGCCCACCTTAAAAACTGGAGAATGTTTGAGTCAGGGAGACAACTGTTCCATTGAGTTGTTCTGACACCTCCAGGCATTAAATGCGCACAGTACTGGTCAAAATCCATGCCACATCAGCTTCAGAAGCTTCTCAGTGAACAGTGATCAGAAGCTGCTTTAGTTGTACGGATCAGAAGCTGGTCTTCAGGAGTTGACTGTTTCGTTGACTCTATCAGAAGCACCCAGACTTCAGAAGCTGCACTTCAGGAGCACCACTTCAGGACCTCTTCAGAAGCTGTTACTTCAGGAGTACTTCTTCAGAAGCATTTCTTCAGGACCAGTTTTCCTTTTAGCTTTGCAACCATGCTTCTTGGCTTTCCTTCTTGCTCTTTAGCTTGTTCTTCATAACCAATATCAATCAATACTTATTAAGCATGTGGTTCTGAAACACTTGAACAAAGCATTAGCAATTAACCAATTTTCTCTTTAATACTTTGTTATCATCAAAACCATAAAGAGAGATATGTTTACACATAATGTTTCAACAATCTCCCCCTTTATACATAAGAGAGTTGTTAAGCACATTTTGTTCCAACAGATTGCATACAAGATTTCTACATGAATGTGCTGGACATGGCAAATTCTTTTGATTCTCTTGGTGAAAAGATGTCTGATGAGAAGTTAGTAAGAAAAATCCTCAGGTCCCTGCCCAGAAGATTTGATATGAAGGTGACAACAATTGAAGAGGCTCATGATATTACCACTATGAAGCTTGAGGAGCTGATTGGGTCATTGCTCAATTTTGAAACTGCCTTTTGTAAACAGACTGATAAGAAAGGAAAAGGTGTAGCTTTTACTGTGAATTCTGAAGCTGATGATCAACAAGAGTTTGATGAGGATGACTTGTCAGAAGCTCTAGTGTTGCTGGGAAAACAATTCAACAAGATTCTGAAGAATGTTGACAGAAAAGCCAAAGCCAAAGGTCAGAACTTCAGATTCAACAACAAGAAGCAACAAACTGATGTGAAAAAGACTAAGTCTGAGGAGAAAAGTAATCAAGCTAAAGGTGTGCAGTGCTATGAGTGTGAAGGTTTTGGACATATCAAAACTGAATGTCCTACTTTCCTTAAGAAGCAGAAGAAGAAGAGCCTAACTTTTGCATGGTCTGATGATGATTCTGAAGAAGATGCTGGAAGTAAATCTGGTATGTGTGATACTGGTCTGGTTGTAAGGTCAGGAGCTATCTTGAAGAAGGAAGTTGTTTTAGAGTCTGAGACTTTTTCAGAATCTGACTCAGAGTCTGAAGCTTCATCTGTGTCTGAAGCTGCTAAAACCTCATATGATGAACTAGCTGACAATTACAAGAAGCTATATACCAGAAGTGCTGAGGTTTGCAAACAAGTTTTGGATCAGAAGGAGACTATTTTTCAACTGGAGGCTGAAAAAGGAGAACTTCTAGTGCAGAATTCAGAACTAAAAGAAGAAGTAAACCAACTTAAATCCCAACTTGATCAGATGAAGAAGCAAGTTAGGATGATGAACTCTGCTACTGATAAGTTGGAGGAGATTCTAGATGTCCAGAAGCAAGGGAAAACTGGGTTAAGTTATGTTGATCAGAGTCTGAAGCTCAAGGAGAAAAATCCTATTAGTCAGTTTGTTCCTGCTACTCAAACTCATGATTCTATGGTTGGAACATCAAAGAGGAGACCTCAGAAAAAAGCCCAGATGCAAGGTCAGAAGCATACTCAGATGAGACCTCAGAAGCATACTCAGATGAGACCTCAGAAGCATACTCAGATGCTACCTCAGAAGCAACCCCAGAAATTTTTCAGAAACAGAAGGAGGAAAAATCATCCATGGATCTGTCATCATTGTGGAAAGAAAGGGCATATCAAACCATTCTGCTCCAAACTTTATGGCTATCCTGAACATTTTCAGTATAGAAGAGTTGAACCAGCTGCTATCAGACACAATGTTCAGAAGGTATGGAAGCCCAAAGTTCAGAATGTAGGCCTTATAGCTCATACTTCTTTGAGAGCCACTTCAAAAGAGGACTGGTACTTTGATAGTGGGTGTTCAAGGCACATGACTGGTGTGAAGAAGCTGCTGAGCAATGTCAAACCTTATTCCAGAAGCTATGTGACATTTGGAGATGGAGTAAAAGGTCAGATTCTGGGAATTGGTGATTTGATCAGTGAAGGTTTGCCCAGACTTAATGATGTGCTACTGGTGGAAGGATTAACTTCAAATCTGATCAGTATTAGCCAACTTTGTGATCAAGACTTGAAGGTTAATTTCAACAAGCAAGAGTGTCTTGTTACTGATCAGGAAGATAAGGTTCAGATGAGGGGCTGCAGATTCAAAGATAACTGCTACTTGTGGGTGTCTGAAGAAGAAAGAAGTCTGACTTCTTGTCTCATGAGCTCAGAAGAGGAAGTCAAGCTCTGGCACCAGAAACTGGGACATCTGCATCTGAAAGGCATGAAGAAAATCCTAAGTACTGAAGCTATCAGAGGTGTACCTAATCTGAAGATCAATGAGGACAATGTTTGTGGTGATTGTCAAATTGGGAAACAAACAAGAAAGTCTCATCCCAGATTAGTTCATCAGGTAACTACTAAAATACTAGAACTTGTTCATATGGATTTAATGGGGCCTATGCAAGTAGAAAGTATTGGAGGGAAGAGGTATGCATTTGTAATGGTAGATGACTACTCAAGATTCACATGGATCAGTTTTGTTAGAGAAAAATCTGATACTTTTGAAGTATTTAAAGACCTGTGCATTCAATTACAAAGAGAAAAGGACTGTGGTATTGTCAGAATCAGAAGTGATCATGGCAAAGAATTTGAAAACAAGAGTTTCTCAGAATTCTGTGCTTCTGAAGGTATAAAACATGAGTTCTCTGCACCTATAACTCCCCAGCAAAATGGTGTAGTTGAGAGGAAGAATAGGACTTTAGCAGAATGTGCAAGAGTAATCCTGCATGCTAAGAAACTTCCATATATGTTCTGGGCTGAAGCAATGAACACAACATGTTACATACACAATAGAGTCACTTTAAAAAAGGGAACAACATCTACATTGTATGAACTGTGGAAAGGAAGGAAGCCTACAGTCAAATATTTCCATGTTTTTGGGAGCAGATGCTACATTTTGGCTGACAGGGAAAATAGAAGAAAACTGGATCCTAAGTCTGATGAAGGCATATTCCTGGGTTATTCAGTGAACAGCAGAGCTTATAGGGTGTTTAACTCAAGAACCAAAGTTGTGATGGAGAGCATAAATGTGGTTATTGATGATATGTCTGCTGAGAAAGAAAAAGAAGAATCTGAAGTTGTTCCAAAGTCTGAAGCATCAGAAGAACAAACTTTAGAAGCAGAAAAGCATCCAGAGTCTGAAGAAGCAGAAGTGCATCCAGATCATGATCCTACCAATAAAGGGCCATCAATTAGAGTTCAGAAGGATCATCCTAAGGAGCTTATCATTGGGAGTTTGGATCAAGGGGTCAGAACAAGAAGATCAGACTCAGCTGCTACTGATTCCTGTTTTGTGTCTAAGTTTGAACCCAAAAATGTAAAAGAAGCCCTAACTGATGAATTTTGGATTGAAGCAATGCAAGATGAGTTGGATCAATTCAAAAGGAGTGATGTGTGGGATCTGGTTCCAAGACTAGAAGGCTTGAATGTGATTGGCACTAAATGGATAACAAGAATAAAACAGATGAAAATGGTACTGTGGTCAGAAACAAGGCAAGGTTGGTTGCTCAGGGTTATACTCAAGTAGAGGGATTGGACTTTGATGAAACCTTTGCACCTGTGGCCAGACTAGAGTCCATAAGACTACTGTTGGGTGTATCCTGCATTCTCAAGTTCAAATTATTCCAGATGGATGTGAAGAGTGCATTCTTGAATGGATATCTGCAAGAAGAAGTATATGTTGAACAACCAAAAGGTTTTGTGGATCATCAGTTTCCAGATCATGTGTACAAATTGAAGAAAGCCTTGTATGGACTGAAACAAGCACCAAGAGCATGGTATGAAAGATTGACTCAGTTTCTTGTGGCTCAAGGATACAGAAAAGGTGGTTCTGATAAGACATTATTTGTGAAGAATGAACATGGAAGTCTGATGATTGCTCAGATCTATGTTGATGACATAGTATTTGGTGGAATGTCTAAGAAGATGGTCAAATTGTTTGTTCAGCAAATGCAGTCTGAATTTGAAATGAGTTTGGTTGGTGAACTTACTTTTTTTCTTGGTCTGCAAGTCAAGCAAATGGAAAATACAATCTTTATTTCTCAGAGTAAGTATGCTAAAAACATTGTGAAAAAGTTTGGTATGGAATCTGCTGCTCATAAGAAGACACCAGCTGCTACTCATATGAAGCTAACCAAAGATGAACAAGGAGTATCAGTTGATCAAAGTCAGTACAAAAGCATGATAGGGAGCTTATTGTATTTAACTGCAAGCAGACCTAATATCACTTATGTTGTTGGAGTATGTGCAAGATATCAAGCTGATCCTAAGATGAGTCATCTGACACAAGTTAAAAGGATCCTGAAGTATGTGAATAGCACAAGTGACTATGGAATCATGTATTCACACAGTTCAAGTTCTGAACTGATGGGATTTTGTGATGCTGACTGGGCTGGCAGTGCTGATGACAGGAAGAGCACTTCAGGAGGTTGTTTCTTTTTGGGAAATAATCTAATTTCTTGGTTCAGCAAGAAACAAAATTGTGTTTCATTGTCAACTGCTGAAGCTGAGTATATTGCTGCTGGGAGTAGTTGCTCACAACTGGTGTGGATGAAACAAATGCTTGAGGAATACAACATTGAACAAGGAACCATGACCTTATTTTGTAACAATTTGAGTGCTATCAACATCTCTAAGAACCCAATACAGCACAGCAGAACTAAACACATTGATATCAGACACCATTTTATCAGAAACCTTGTGGAGGACAAGATTATTCAGCTGGAACATGTGGTTACTGAAGAACAAGTTGCTGACATTTTCACAAAGGCCTTAGATGCTAAACAGTTTGAGAATCTAAGAAGCAAGTTAGGTGTGTGTTTACATGAAGATTTATAGCAATTAATGCAAACTGGATGTGAGGAAGATAGAGTACCTGCCAGTTGTGCCTATGCTGAGTTTGTTCCTAAGTCAGAGTCTGAGACTATTTTTGGAAATTTAGTTTTGATTCCCTATTTAAAGTTTGAAGTTTGTCATAATTTTGTGGCTAAAAAGGGGGAGAAAAACCTATGGTTAAGTTCAGACTGGAGTTGTTGAGAATCAGAATGTATTGTGTTTCAGAAGAAGCTGATTATTTTGCTCAGAGTTCAGAACAAATGTAACAAGAACTGTTCAGAATCTGAAGATATGATTGAGGGGGAGTATGTGTCTCAGGGGGAGTGCATGTGTGTTAACATCCTGAGTGAAGAGCTGTCCTTGGTCCTGAATTGTGGAGCTGAAGAACAATTGTGCACTGAGTGCTCTGATACCATTTTTCTCTGTAGTTCAGTAGTAAGGGGGAGTTTGTATGAGAAGCTGAGTTACAGGGGGAGTGTTGTGAAGCTGGAGTGTTTGTTTATGTTTGTGAAGCTTCAGGGGGAGAGTTTTATATGGTTTCAGTTGTCCTGAAGTGATGCTGAATGTGCTCAGAAGCTGTTAAGTGTGTATCAGTGTTCAGAAGTTGAAACTGATTGTTTAACATAGCTGAATCCGCTGCCTAAACTGATTGCTATGATATATTACTGTAGAGTTCTTCTTTGCTGAGTAAATTTGATGGGAGATTGAAGAACGTGGGTGTGTGAACATTGGTTTTAGCCAAAAATTTGCCAAAGGGGGAGATTGTTGAGTCTTTTGGTGTTGGCTGCATGTTTTGACAAAACCAATATGTTGAATAGAAGCATCTCCATGATTAGAACAATTCTTCAGTTACAAGTTTTCTCATTTGAAGCTGTTCAGAAGCTGAAATCACCATCAGAAGCTGAAGGTTGCTTCAGAAGCACTGTAGCACTTCAGAAGCTGAATTCAGGTTCTGATGCCAGCGTTGACTTATGTTGACTTCATCAAAAGCTGGTTATTTTCAAGTTATTCTTGCGCGAATCTTGGCAAGATTTAACAAGGAATTATCCACGCATATTGCTTCTAGAATGCTGATTGATTTGTGGAAGGTCTAATGAAGATTTGGCTCGTATTTATGAAGATCATATTTTCAGAAGAATTCTTTGATGAGATACATCGCAGAATTATATGTTTCCTAATTGAGCCTTGCATAAATTAGAAACATATCAATTCAGAAGATTTGAATCAGTTTAATTCTGATTGCTGAAGATTATAAAAGGAGAGTTGCTGCTGCTTTCAAGACTTACGTTTTTAGAGTTATAATTCAGAAATTGAGTCAGTGTTTTTAACTTAGAGTTTATTTGTGCACCACTCATTGTTTGAGTTGGTTTAGTGTTTTTATTGAGTTGTAAATTCATTCTAAGCCTGTAGGTACGAATGAAGGTTGATTATTGAAGTTTTGTTCAAAACAGGGTATTGTTAAGGGTTGTTCAATTGACTGGGTTTAGTTACTTGAATACGAAGTTAGAGGTTTTCTAATACTCAAGAGTTGGGTAGAAATCAGACTAGGAGGAGTTTAATTGCTTAGGCTGGGAACTGGGAGTCAGTGTCTTGAGTCTTAAAGGTTAAATCCTAGGTGTTTACTCCGAACTGGGTTAACAAACCTTTGTGCCTTTTACTTTCCTGCACTTGTTATTTTGCTGCTTCTGATTGTTTTTGCTTGTGCTCTGTTTTTGCAATCTATTGTGCCCTGCGTATTGTTCAGAACCTGTTTGGTTCAGAACCTGGTAACTCTGTCTTATTGCCTGGCCAGAATTTCAAAACTAGTCAAGGATTGCTGCAAAACTGCTTGCCCTGGTTCTGAGACTACTTGCCCAAGTTCTGAAACTGCTGACCCTGTTCCAGCATTTCTTCTTTCTTCTGCAGTTCAGCACCTTTTCCATTGTTTCTCCCAAGCTCTGCACAAACAGCACACTACTTTTCCTGTTTATCTTCTCAAATCTTCAAAGGTCAATCCCAAAAAGCTTCAGCCTGCACTCTGTTTTCATTGTTTCCAGCAAATCCTGTCACACTCAGCCCCAATTTGATCTGAATTCACCCAAAGTCTTCACCATGATCACAAGGCAAGGTCACCTCCTTCCTTTTGCATTAAATGCTAGCTAAAGTCTTGGTCATAGCACACAAAACAACCCTGCTGTTAAGGGATTTGTCATGATTACAATTGATCTCAATTTGCCTATATAAGGAAACCAATGCAGAAGGATTGAGGACAGTTCTTTGACTGAAATTTTGATATAGAAACACAGTTGGTTTTAGAGCAATTTAAGCAGAATTTTCACACAGTTTGTTTTAACACAATCCCAAGAACCAAACACACAATTATTCACACAATTTTACATAGTTTGTTCAACACAATTCAATCTGATCTTAGAACAATTCAGCAGTTTGTTTTAAGGAAATTTAGAGCAAACTCAGAACCAGAAGGAACAACCAGTTTACATAACAACCTTTGAAAAACCAGAAGCTCTGTTTTTCTGTTTCTTTCATCACAAATCATCACAAACCATCACAAACTAGCTCAGCAATCAAAACAGCCATCAAACCTCCATAAACATCATACCCAAAGTGAAGAACAATTAGCAAAATACCAGTTGTTGTTGCTGTTCTTATTCTGCATCACCTCCATATTCAAAAACCACAATCATCCAAAGCCCCTTTCAGTTTCTTGCAACTAAAGCATTGGCTAGGAATTTGTAAGTTGTTTTAAACCTTTTATCTTTCATTTGCATTCATGTTTGCATTTATTCTGCTGTTCCTGTTTGATTCAGCATCTTTTTTCTGCATTCTTAGTGTTTTTTAACTCATTTTGAACTAAAAACATCATTTTAAAAGCTCCAAAAAAATCACAAGTTTGCCAAACATCAAAACAGAAGTGGTTTACTTCTTTTTCTTATTGAATTCGAAAGTTTTTCACCCCTTTGATGTTCTAAAGTTCAGAGTCTGAACAGTGCTTCAGACTCTGAAGTTCAGAGTCTGAGGGTCAACAAAAGTCAACGTCTAAACAGTGCGTCTGATGGTCAACAAAAGTCAACGTCTGAACAGTGCGTCTGATGAACAGTGAGTCTGAGGGTCAACAAAAGTCAACCCATGAACAGTGCTTCTGAACAGTGCTTCTGAAGCTATGTTTTTAAATCAATTTTCTTGCTTCTGAAGGTTCAGAACCTGGGTTTAAAACTCATTTTTTTCTTTGTTGGCTTGAAACTCAATTTTTATTCAACAAACTTTATTACTTTCAATCTTGGTTTCATATATCTTTTTTAAATTGTCATTTCTTTGTTGGTTTGAAACTCAATTTTTATTTCAACAAACTTTATTACTTTCAATCTTGGTTTCATATATCTTTTTTAAATTGTCATTTCTTTGTTGGTTTGAAACTCAATTTTTATTTCAACAAATTTTATTACTTTCAATCTTTGGTTTTATACATCTATTTTCAACAAATTGTCATTTTATTTTCAATATACCAAAACATAAAAAACAACTTTCTTTTTGTGAGTGAAAAAGGAAAACTTGGGTAGACACCCGACGCCCTCGAATATTCGGAAACGAGGTAAACACTTCGCTTTTGTTTAAATATTCGTCCTCCGTTTAAAATCAATCCTAACTCACCAAATTAAACCTTTTCACGCCCATGCGCGTTTTCAAACGGATACCATCATCCGAGTGCGAGTCCGTCCTTTTTACCTTCATTAAGCTACCATCACAACGGTAGTAGGTAAAATATTTTGTCGGTCTTCATTAAGCTATCATCACAACGATAGTAGACCATGTTTTTTTTGCATTTAAAAAGCAAACTTTTTCGCCCAAGCGCGGCCAAATCATTTTTTCATAAGTAAAATCAATCAACACACAAACATTTGCTACAAAGAACTACGTAGCTTTGAATTCTCCATCGCACCGGGAGATACGTAGGAGCAAGATCAAACTCTTTTCAAGCACATTAATAAAAAACTCATGTTTAGTCTTTTAATCTTTTCTCTTTTTGTTTCTTCTTTTATTTATTTCTTTACAAACATTTGGCATAAAACTAACACAATTAAACGCTAAACTAACTAATGGTTCCCGTTGAGTACAACGGATGTGAGGGGTGCTAATACCTTCCCCTCGCATAATCGATTCCCGAACCCAAAATCTTTAAAAATGTGGTAATTTAGAACTTTTTTCCACTTTTCTTTTGAAAAATTAAAAGTTCAGTCGTGAAATAAAATTAGTGAGTCAACGCTAATCAATAGCTTGATCTCCGAAAATCACCGCGACAAAATGGCGACTTCACTGGGGAACACTTAGAGAATCAACCCTAGTTAGTTGGTTTAGTTTTTAGTGTTAGTTTGTTTGCCTTAAATGCTTGTTTATTTGTGGTTTTTATTTTCTTCATTTCATTTCCGTTTTATTTTTTGCCTTTCATGTTATTTGTGCTTTTATATTGAGGTTGTGATGTTCAAACACCTTTGAGTGGAGCTCTACACCCGAGTTTGAAAAACACATAGGTTTAGGATGGTGGTTGCGTAGTATTGGCTTCCGAGATAGACATCTCGTTTAGTCAATATGAAGACCCCGCTTAGAGATGGTCATCTTCGTGAAATGTTGTCATATAATGGTTAATCTGTTATCATGGCAAAATTCCGAATTGGACCCCTAACTCTAAGAACCTTCTTCTTAGCACCTTTTTCAAACTCCATCTAGAGGAGACGCACTCGCGAAAGGTTGTCATATAATGGTTAATCCATTATTATGGCAAAATTCCGAGATGCCTCCATAACTCTAGGTACTCCTAAACTCAAAAATCATAGAACTACCTTGGGTGAGAACCTTGATATAGAAAGAACATAGAGCTTAACCCTCGTAGGGAGCTATCCCTTTAAGCGTTATTTCCCATTTATCCATACCCACATAAAACATACATGCATTGCATCCACATGCATAAAATCATTTTTTTAATATACAAGTTTGTTTTAGGGATTTGCAAAATCACCAAAAGCCTTGCTATTCCCTAAAAAATTTAATCATCATCATAAATAAAAAAAAACCTTTTCATGCATTTGCATTAACATCATTCATAACATGCATGCATTTGTTTTCATACCCAAAACTCATTCCCCTTTTTATCACCAGAATTTCTTACAATTCATCGGCGTTCGCATTACACTCGAAACACTACACATCATCCCAGTCAAAGAAAATGGCCCGTCATCCCAAATCAACCTACACGTACAACACTCGGGCAAATATAAGAAAGAAAATGGAACACTTAGAACAAGAAAACCAAGAACTCCGGGGAGAATTGACGTCCATGCGGACCGAGATTGAGAAATTAACAGAGTTGGTAAAACTGCTAGCGGCTACACAAGTTCCGCCAACGCCTCCTCCTCCCTCCAGCTCTCTAGCTCAGTTAGCAGCTTCTACTACTTTGGCTCCAACAGTGCACGCCGATGCTCCACATCACACCATGCCCCTCGGTTGTCCCTGGGGCATGCCCCTCAGCTTTGGTGAAGAGTTTGTCCCTATTCCTACTACACATCAAGAAATTCTTGTTCCTCAACCCTGTGTTACTTTTCCTCAGGCTACTGTGGCCTTTTCAGCTCCAGTGGCTCATACCACCCCATATGACCATGTACCTATCTTTCACGCAGAAAGTATAGGGGCTCAAGATCAGATGGATGATTTTCAAGAAAAGTTTGACGAAAGGCAACGGGAAATCAAGGCCCTCCGCGGGAAAGATCTATTTGGGACGAACGCCCACGACCTTTGTCTAGTGCCGAATGTCAAGATCCCGCCCAAGTTCAAGGTCCCGGAATTTGAGAAGTACAAGGGAAACACCTGTCCTCAAAGCCACCTAGTAATGTATGCTAGGAAAATGTCTACTCATACAGATAATCATCAACTACTCATCCACTACTTCCAAGACAGTCTAACTGGTGCCGCCTTGAAATGGTACATGAGTTTGGACAGCACCAGGATCCAAACTTTCAATGACTTGGGAGAGGTCTTTATTCGCCAATACAAGTACAACCTGGACATGGCTCTAGACAGAGACCAGCTCCGGGCCATGGCCCAAAAAGATAAAGAGACTTTCAAGGAATATGCCCAAAGATGGAGAGAGGTTGCTGCTCAGATTAACCCACCTCTAGAGGAGAAAGAAATGACCAAGATTTTCCTACACACTCTTGGTTCATTTTATTATGAGTGGATGATTGCAAGCGCACCTAGCGATTTCACTAAAATGGTGAATATGGGCATGCGCCTAGAGGAGGCGGTCCGGGAAGGACGTTTGGTGAAGGAAAGTGCCCCAGCCAGCAGCACAAAAAGGTTTGGGAACAGTTACCCAAAAAAGAGGGAACAAGACATTGGCATGATTGTCCATGGGAGACCCCGCCAAGAATACTCAGCCTACCCGCATGTCGCCACCATTTCACCATCCATCCCTACACCTCAAAATCCAAGCTATCAAATCCAAATTCCACAAAAACCTCCATCCCATTTGTTGAGTCTTTTGGTGTTGGCTGCATGTTTTGGCAAAACCAAGATATTGAATTGAAGCTGAATGCCAGCTTCTATTCAGAAGCTGATTTCAGGTTCTGATGCCAGCGTTGACTTATGTTGACTTCATCAGAAGCTGGTTATTTTCAAGGTTTTTCTATGCGAATCTTTGCAAGATTTATTGAGGATTTATCCACGCATATGGCTTCTAGAATGCTGATTTATTTGAAGAAGATTTTATTGAAGATTTGGTTCAAAGATATGAAATTCATATTTTCCTGTTATAATCTTTAAAAGATTCAGTACAGTTTTATTTGTTACATTATTGGACCAATCTTATTTCAGTAACAAATCAAATCAGAAGATTAGTTTGTTATTTATGCTGCAAGACTGAGGACTATATAAGGAGGAGTGCTGCTGCTTTCAAGACTTACGAGTTTTAGAGTTTAGAAATCAGAAATTGAGTCTGTGTTTGTTTTTAAGCTGTTAGCTTTGTTTTGTGCACCACTCATATGTTTTGAGTTGGTTTAGTGTTTTCATTAAGTTGTAATTCATTATAAGCCTTTAGGTACGAATGAAGTGTTGTCATTGAATTTGTGTTCAAAAACAGGGGATTGTTAAGGGTTGTTCAAGTAGCTGGGTTTAGTTGCTTGAATAGGAAGTTAGAGGATTCTAATACTCAGAGTTGGGTAGAAGTCTGACTAGGAGGAGTTTAATTGCTAAGGCTGGGAACTGGGAGTCAGTGTCTTGAGTCTTTGGGTTAAATCCTATAGTGGATTTCCTTCCTGGATTGGTATCCCCCAGAGTAGGAGGTGTTTACTCCGAACTGGGTTAACAAACCTTGTGTGTTTTTAGCTTTCCTGCACTTTACTTTTCTGCTGTTTATCTGCTTTTATATTGTGCTAAGTTCTGTTCAGAACCTGTTGGTTCAGAACCTGCGTTTATCTCTTAAGTATTGCCTGGCCAGAATTTCAATTGGCATCAGAGCAGGCACCCTGCCTGTAATTTGGGTGAGATCCAGAGGGTTTACTTCTGGCAAGCATGGATAGAGAAGGAGGCTATGTCAATAGACCACCCCTACTAGATGGCACAAACTATGAGTATTGGAAGTCAAGGATGTGTGCTTTTCTAAAGTCTATTGACAGCAGGACTTGGAAAGCTGTGATAAAAGGCTGGGAACATCCTGAGGTTTTGGACAAAGATGGTAACAAAACTGGAGTTTTGAAGCCTGAAGAGGAGTGGACCAGAGCTGAAGATGACTTGTCTCTGGGAAATTCAAAAGCCTTGAATGCTATCTTTAATGGTGTTGATCAGAACATGTTCAGACTTATCAAACAATGTACTGTGGCTAAGGATGCTTGGGAAATTCTGAAAACCACTCATAAAGGAACTTCTAAGGTGAAGATGTCCAGATTGCAGTTGCTGACTACTAAGTTTGAGAACTTGAAGATGAAGGAGGATGAATCCATTCAGGATTTTTACATGAATGTGCTGGATATGGCCAATTCCTTTGACTCTCTTGGTGAAAAGATGTCTGATGAGAAGTTAGTCAGAAAAATCCTCAGGTCCCTGCCCAGAAGGTTTGATATGAAGGTCACTGCAATTGAGGAGGCTCATGATATTTCTGCTATGAAGGTTGAGGAGCTGATTGGGTCACTACTCAATTTTGAAACTGCCTTTTGTAAACAGACTGAGAAGAAAGGAAAAGGTGTAGCTTTTAGTGTAAATTCTGAAGTTGATGATCAACAAGAGTCTGAAGAGGATGACTTATCAGAAGCTCTTGTGTTGCTGGGAAAACAATTAAACAAGATTCTGAAGAATGTTAACAGAAAAGCCAAAGCCAAAGGTCAGAACTTCAGATTCAATAACAAGAAGCTACAAACTGATGAGAAGAAGACCAAGTCTGAGGAGAAAAGCAACCAAGTCAAAGGTGTGCAGTGCTATGAGTGTGAGGGCTATGGGCATATCAAATCTGAATGTCCTACTTTTCTTAAGAAGCAGAAGAAAAGCCTAGCTGTTGCATGGTCTGATGATGGTTCTGAAGAAGATGATGTTAGTGAATCTGATATGTGTGATACTGGTCTGGTAGTAAGGTCAGGAGCTATCTTGAAAAAGGAAGCTGTTTTAGAGTCTGAGACTTTTTCAGAGTCTGACTCAGAGTCTGAAGCCTCATCTGTGTCTGAAGCTGCTAAAACCTCATATGATGAACTAGCTGATAACTACAAGAAGCTGTATACCAGAAGTGCTGAGGTTTGCAAACAAGTTTTGGATCAGAAGGAGACTATTCTTCAACTGGAGGCTGAAAAAGGTGAACTGTTAGTGCAGAATTCAGATTTAAAAGAAGAAGTGAACCAATTGAACTCTCAACTTGATCAAATGAAGAAGCAAGTGAGGATGTTGAACTCTGCTACTGATAAGTTGGAGGTCATTTTGGGGAATCAGCAACAAGGAAAAATTGGTTTAGGTTTTGTTGATCAGACTCAGATTCCTAAACAGATGAATTTTGTTCCTGCTACTCAAACTCATGATTCTATGGTTGGAACATCAAAGAGGAGACCTCAGAAACAAGCCCAGATGCCAGCTCAGAAGCAAGCTCAGAAGAGACCTCAGATGCAAGGTCAGAAGTATGTTCAGATGCAAGGTCAGAAGCATGTTCAGATGCTACCTCAGAAGCAACCCCAGAAATCTTTCAGAAACAGAAGGAGGAGGAATCATACATAGGTCTGTCATCATTGTGGAAAGAAAGGGCATATCAAACCATTCTGCTTCAAACTTTATGGCTATCCTGAACATTTTCAGTATAGAAAAGTGGAACCAGCTACTATCAGACACAATGTTCAGAAGGTGTGGAAGCCCAAAGTTCAAAATGTAGGCTTGATTGCTCATACTTCACTGAGAGCCACTTCAAAAGAAGACTGGTATTTTGATAGTGGGTGTTCAAGGCACATGACTGGTGTGAAGAAGCTGCTGAGCAATATCAGATCATACTCCAGAAGTTATGTGACATTTGGAGATGGTGCAAAAGGTCAGATTCTGGGTATTGGAGATTTGATCAGAGAAGGTTTGCCCAGACTTAATGATGTGCTACTGGTGGAAGGATTAACCTCTAATCTGATCAGTATTAGCCAGTTGTGTGATCAGGATTTGAAAGTTAATTTCAACAAGCAGGAGTGTATTGTTACTGATCAGGATGGAAAAACTCAGATGAGGGGCTGCAGATCCAATGACAATTGTTATTTGTGGGTTTCTGAAGAAGAAAGAAGTCTGACTTCTTGTCTTATGAGCTCAGAAGAGGAAGTCAAACTCTGGCACCAGAAACTAGGACATTTGCATTTGAAAGGCATGAAGAAAATCCTAAGTACTGAAGCTATCAGAGATGTGCCTAATCTGAAGATCAATGAGGACAGTGTTTGTGGTGATTGTCAGATTGGTAAACAAACAAGAAAGTCTCATCCCAGATTAGTTCACCAGGTAACTACCAAAGTACTAGAACTTGTTCATATGGATTTAATGGGGCCTATGCAAGTAGAAAGTATTGGAGGAAAAAGATATGCCGTTGTAATGGTAGATGACTACTCAAGATATACATGGGTCAGCTTTGTTAGAGAAAAGTCTGACACTTTTGAAGTTTTCAAAGAGATGTGCATCCAACTACAAAGAGAGAAGGATAGTGGGATTATCAGAATCAGAAGTGATCATGGCAAAGAATTTGAAAACAAGAGCTTTTCAGAATTCTGTGCTTCTGAAGGTATAAAGCATGAGTTTTCTGCACCTATCACACCTCAGCAAAATGGTGTAGTTGAGAGGAAGAATAGAACATTAGCAGAATGTGCAAGGGTTATGCTGCATGCTAAGAAGCTGCCATATATGTTTTGGGCTGAAGCTATGAACACAGCATGTTACATACACAATAGAGTCACTTTGAAAAAGGGAACAACATCTACTCTGTATGAATTGTGGAAAGGGAGGAAGCCAACTGTGAAATATTTCCATGTTTTTGGGAGCAGATGCTATATTTTGGCTGATAGAGAAAATAGGAGAAAGCTGGATCCTAAGTCTGATGAAGGCATATTCCTGGGTTATTCAGTAAACAGCAGAGCTTATAGGGTGTTTAATTCCAGAACCAAGGTTGTGATGGAGTCCGTTAATGTGGTAATTGATGACCTGTCTGCTGAGAAAGATAGAGGTGTGTCTGAAGTTGTTCCAGAGTCTGAAGCATCAGAAGAACAGACTTCAGAAGCAGAAAATCATCCAGAGTCTGAAGAAGCAGAAGTGCAACCAGATCATGATCCTACCAATAAAGGGCCTTCAATTAGAGTTCAGAAGGATCATCCTAAGAAGCTGATCATTGGGAGTTTGGATCAAGGGGTCAGAACCAGGAGATCAGAACCAGCTGCTACTGATTCATGCTTTGTGTCAAAGGTTGAGCCTAAAAATGTGAAAGAAGCCCTAACTGATGAATTTTGGATTGAAGCAATGCAAGATGAGTTGAATCAATTCAAAAGGAGTGAAGTGTGGGATCTAGTTCCAAGACCTGAAGGGCTGAATGTGATTGGCACTAAATGGATATACAAGAATAAAACAGATGAAAATGGTACTGTGGTCAGAAACAAGGCAAGGTTGGTTGCTCAGGGTTATACTCAAGTAGAGGGATTGGATTTTGATGAAACCTTTGCACCTGTGGCCAGACTAGAGTCCATAAGACTACTGTTGGGTGTATCTTGCATTCTCAAGTTCAAATTATTCCAGATGGATGTGAAGAGTGCATTTCTGAATGGATATTTGCAAGAAGAAGTATATGTTGAACAGCCTAAGGGTTTTGTGGATCCTAAGTTTCCAGAACATGTGTACAAGTTAAAGAAGGCTTTATATGGATTGAAGCAAGCACCAAGAGCATGGTATGACAGACTAACTCAGTTTCTTGTTGCTCAAGGGTACAGAAAAGGTGGTTCTCATAAGACTTTGTTTGTGAAAGATGAAAATGGGAGTCTGATGATTGCTCAGATTTATGTGGATGATATAGTGTTTGGAGGGATGTCTCAGAAGATGGTCAAACTGTTTGTTCAACAAATGCAGTCAGAGTTTGAAATGAGTCTAGTTGGTGAGCTGACATACTTTCTTGGTCTACAAGTCAAGCAAATGGAAGATACAATCTTCATTTCTCAAAGTAAGTATGCCAAGAACATAGTGAAGAAATTTGGATTGGAATCAGCTGCTCACAAAAGGACACCAGCTGCTACTCACCTGAAGTTAACTAAGGATGAACATGGAGTTTCAGTAGACCAAAGTCAGTACAGAAGCATGATTGGGAGCCTATTGTATTTAACTGCAAGCAGACCTGATATCACTTATGCTGTTGGAGTATGTGCAAGATATCAAGCTGATCCTAAAATGAGTCATTTGACACAAGTTAAAAGGATCCTGAAGTATGTGAATAGCACAAGTGACTATGGAATCATGTATTCACACAGTTCAAGTTCTGAATTGATGGGTTTTTGTGATGCTGACTGGGCTGGAAGTGCTGATGACAGAAAGAGCACTTCAGGAGGTTGTTTCTTCTTAGGAAATAACTTGATTTCATGGTTCAGCAAGAAACAAAACTGTGTGTCATTGTCAACTGCTGAGGCTGAGTATATTGCTGCTGGAAGTAGTTGCTCACAATTGGTGTGGATGAAGCAGATGCTGGAGGAGTACAACATTGAACAAGGAACTATGACATTGTTTTGTGACAATTTGAGTGCCATCAACATCTCTAAGAATCCAATTCAGCACAGCAGAACCAAACACATAGACATCAGACATCATTTTATCAGAAACCTTGTGGAGGATAAAGTCATTCAGCTGGAACATGTAGCTACTGAAGAACAAGTTGCTGACATTTTCACAAAGGCCTTGGATGCTAAACAGTTTGAAAAACTTAAGGAGCAAGTTAGGTGTGTGTTTACATGAAGAATTCTAGCAATTAAAGCAAACTGGATGTGAGGAAGATAGAGTACCTGCCAGCTTTGTTAGTGCTAAGTGTGATGCTGTTTTTGATACTAAGTCTGAAGTTCAAACTGGGATAGTAGTTGAAGATAAGTTTTCCTTCCCTATTTGCAGTCTGAGATTTGTCAGAATTTTGTGGCTAAAAAGGGGGAGAAAATCTTATGCACTGTGTTGGCTCAGATACCAAGAATTAGAAGATGTATTGCTGCATTTCAGATGTTAAGCTGGGGCTGTCAGTGTGGTTCAGAAAGTGTGTCATTAATTCAGAAGGTGACTAGTTTTGCGCTAATACCAAGCAATATATGTCCAGATATGATCAAGGGGAATATGTGTCTCAGGGGGAGTACAAGCTTGTTATATACCTGAGTGATGATGTGGTCCTGAAGTGTAGAAGTGTAGTGGTCCTGAAGAACAATAGTGTTCAGCTCCTGAAGTGTGGTTCTGAAGAACAATTGCACTTTGGTTTATGCTCTGATACCTTTTATCACTACAGTTCAGTAGTAAGGGGGAGTTTGTATGAGAAGCAGAGTTGCAGGGGGAGTGTTGTGATGATCAGGAGTTGATCAGTAGCTCTGATACCATGTTTGTGATGATCAGGAGTTGATCAGTATCGTATGTGTGCTTCAGTAGCTGTTATGTTGTGTAGAACTGAAGCTAGTTTGGTTTAATCATAGCTGTGTTCGCTGCTTATGTTTATGCTATGATATATTATTGTGGAGTTCTTCATTGCTGAGTTGATTATAAGGGAGATTGAAGAACTTGGATGGTTTTAGCCAAAAATTTGCCAAAGGGGGAGATTGTTGAGTCTTTTGGTGTTGGCTGCATGTTTTGGCAAAACCAAGATATTGAATAGAAGGATCTCCATATGTAGAACATTTCTTCAGTTGGAAGTTTTCTCATTTGAAGCTGTTTAGAAGCTCAAAATGACATCAGAAGCTGAATGCCTCATCAGAAGCACTGTAGCTGTTCAGAAGCTGATTTCAGGTTCTGATGCCAGCGTTGACTTATGTTGACTTCATCAGAAGCTGGTTATTTTCAAGGTTTTTCTATGCGAATCTTTGCAAGATTTATTGAGGATTTATCCACGCATATGGCTTCTAGAATGCTGATTTATTTGAAGAAGATTTTATTGAAGATTTGGTTCAAAGATATGAAATTCATATTTTCCTGTTATAATCTTTAAAAGATTCAGTACAGTTTTATTTGTTACATTATTGGACCAATCTTATTTCAGTAACAAATCAAATCAGAAGATTAGTTTGTTATTTATGCTGCAAGACTGAGGACTATATAAGGAGGAGTGCTGCTGCTTTCAAGACTTACGAGTTTTAGAGTTTAGAAATCAGAAATTGAGTCTGTGTTTGTTTTTAAGCTGTTAGCTTTGTTTTGTGCACCACTCATATGTTTTGAGTTGGTTTAGTGTTTTCATTAAGTTGTAATTCACTATAAGCCTTTAGGTACGAATGAAGTGTTGTCATTGAATTTGTGTTCAAAAACAGGGGATTGTTAAGGGTTGTTCAAGTAGCTGGGTTTAGTTGCTTGAATAGGAAGTTAGAGGATTCTAATACTCAGAGTTGGGTAGAAGTCTGACTAGGAGGAGTTTAATTGCTAAGGCTGGGAACTGGGAGTCAGTGTCTTGAGTCTTTGGGTTAAATCCTATAGTGGATTTCCTTCCTGGATTGGTATCCCCCAGAGTAGGAGGTGTTTACTCCGAACTGGGTTAACAAACCTTGTGTGTTTTTAGCTTTCCTGCACTTTACTTTTCTGCTGTTTATCTGCTTTTATATTGTGCTAAGCTCTGTTCAGAACCTGTTGGTTCAGAACCTGCGTTTATCTCTTAAGTATTGCCTGGCCAGAATTTCACCATTATCCACTATCATATCAACAACCTTACCCACAAAGTCCACAACAACCTCATCAACAACCTTACCCCCGAAGTTAACAAGAACCTCGACCTCAAACTCCCCAACAACCCTTCACTCAACAGAATCGCCAGAAAACAGCATTTGACCCTATACCAATGAAGTACGCGGATCTGCTCCCTGCTCTGATTGCATGGAATCTTGTTCAAACCAGAGCACCTCCTCCCGTGCCAAATGTACTGCCTGTATGGTATCATCCTGACCTCACCTGTGCCTTCCATCAAGGAGCACCGGGTCATGATGTCGAGCATTGCTATGCTCTCAAGAATGAGGTTCAGAAATTGATCCGTGCTAAGTTTCTAACCTTCAAAGACTCCAATCCCAATGTCCAAGTTAACCCTTTACCAGACCATGGGTCCTCCATCAATATGGTTCAAGATCATCAGGAAACCAGTCCCATCTCCAGTGTCCGAGATATCAGGACACCTTTGGTCCCAATGCACATCGAGATGTGCAGGGTAGCTCTATTCAACCATAACCACGCTAACTGCAAAGAATGTTCTGAAAATCCTCGAGGATGTCTGCAGGTTCAAAATGACATACAAGGATTGATTAACAGAAAGGAGCTTGTTGTTACAAGGAAAGACAAAAGTGTTTGCGTTATAACCCCAGAATTCAATATCCCGGAGCATTTAGAGTTAACTTTCAGCAGCCAGAAGTCTGTTGCCGCTCCACTAGTGATATGTTTACCAGGACCTATACCATACACTTCAGAGAAAGCAGTTCCTTACAAATATGATGCAACCATGTTGAGCGATGGTCAAGAGGTACCTATACCCCCTTTGGCCTTTGTCGTTAATATTACGGACAATAGCAAAGTGTTGAGAAGTAGACGTATTCTCCCAACGTCAGTTCAAGGGAAGACCAGTACTCTGGTGTTTGAACAAAAGCAAATACAAGACCCCAGTACAAGCAAAGACGCGGGCCAACCCAGCGGGACTAGTGCCAATTCTGATTTTGATGAGGTACTGAAGCTGATTAAGAAAAGTGAGTACAAGGTAGTGGACCAACTAATGCAAACCCCTTTGAAGATCTCTATGCTATCTTTATTACTAAATTCCGATTCCCATAGAGAAGCATTAATGAGGGTTTTGGACCAGGCTTTCGTAGATCATGACGTAACCCTTGGTCAGTTTGGAGGCATAGTTGGAAACATCACTGTTTGTAACAACCTGAGCTTCAGTGACGAAGAACTCCCCGAAGGAGGAAGGCACCACAACTTAGCGCTACACATATCAGTGAATTGCAAAACAGACGCTCTGTCCAATGTATTGGTGGACACCGGATCATCCCTGAATGTAATTGCAAAAACTACCCTAGATCAACTCTCTTATCAAGGTACACCCATGAGACGGAGTGGAGTAGTGGTGAAAGCATTTGATGGTTCAAGGACAAAGATGGTTCAACCACAAAGGATGAGACTTCCTTGCTCAACCACAAAGGATGAGACTTCTGGTTGCTCAAGCACGCAGGCTAGAGACTTTGATTCAAACAGATTTACAACAGAAAACAGTTTGAGTTGAACACTTGATATACTATCAATGGTGTTCACAAAATACAACACATGTTAAGACTCTACACTTAAGGAATTCGAAGATAAAAAGGTTTGTAAGAATTCCTAAGTTATTTGATGACTGTTGTATGAAAAACAGAGTATGGCAGTTTCTGGTTTTTCAGTCTTATATTTTTGTACAGAGTCCTTAGTCTTCTTCTTCAAATCTTCAATCCTTTATAGAGAATTAAAGAGTTGTTCAGAAGATGCCATGTCATCAAAAGAGCCGTTGCAATTGAAACTTCAGCCAACAATACAACCTTCATGTTATGGTGCGCAAAACAGAGCAACACAATTTGAATTGTTTCCTTAAAACCAGGTTGAATATTTTGCCCAGGGAGACAACATTGCAAAGAGCTGTTCTGACTTGTACAGTACTATACTGTTGACAGTTGCAATTGTTGACTTCTACATTTCAGACTTCAGAAGCTTCTCTTCAGAAGCTGGCTTCAGGCACTGTTCATCAGAACCTGCCTTCAGACGCAGTTCTTCAGAAGCTGGCATCAGACACTGTTCATCAGAAGCACTTCTTCAGAACCTGGTCTTCAGACGCACTGTTCATCAGACGCTGCCTTCAGAAGCTGGTCTTCAAACGCACTGTTCATCAGACGCTGCCTTCAGAAGTTGCTTCAGACACTGCTTCAGACGTTGATTTTCTTTATTCTTGCAACATAAGCTTCTATAATTTCCTTCTTGCTCTTAACTTGTTCTTTCATAACCAATGTTAGATACCAATCTTTAAGTACATGGTTCTGCACACTAGAATCAAGTATTAGCATATCCAATTTTCTTTTTAACACTTTGTTATCATCAAAACCCAAAAGAGAGTTGTTCATACATTTTGTTCCAACAATCTCCCCCTTTTTGATGATGACAAACACAAGTATTAATAGAAAATTGTTGTTAATTTAATTAACAAGTTGACTGCAGGGTATGAGGTTTGCAAGCTCCCCCTGACTCTGATCCAGGTTAATTAAATTCAGTTTAGATAAAAAAGGTGAGAATTTCAGAATTGTTGTTAACTTTAATTAACAAGTTGACTTCAGGGTATGAGGTTTGCAAGCTCCCCCTGAGGCTGATAATCCAGAAGGTGAGGTTTACAAGCTCCCCTTGATTCTTATCCAAGTTAATTAAATTCAACTTAAAACAATAAGGTGAAATTATCACTCAGAATTATAAATAACAAGCTGACTTCAGGGTATGAGGTTTGTAAGCTCCCCATAAGTCTGATAATTCACAGGATTTGGTTTATAAGCTCCCTGAGTCTTATCCAAGTTATTTAAATTCAATTTAACTCAATAAAGAGTGATTTATCTCACAGAATTTCAAAACAGAGGCTAAGAGATAAGAACATGTTCTCTTAAGTTAATTAATCAACAAAAATTAACTTAAATTCTGACTGGCTCAGAGCCTGAAATACTTGTAACTTTCTCCCCCTTTTGTCATCAACAAAAAAAAATTCAAGAATTTTAAAACAGAGAGAGAGTTCAGATGTGAGTTGTTCAGTATATAACATTGCATTGAAAACCAGAGAATGCTGTTCAGAACATATTGTTCAGTACTACTGAACTGTTTTTGACCAAAAATGTTCAGAGCATATGGTTCAGTACTACTGAACTCTTTCAGAGCTTAATTGTTCAGAGCATTCTGTTCAGTACTGCTGAACTCTTTCAGACAAAACTGTTCAGTGTTTTTAAATGGGTCTGAAAACTGAACAAGTAATATGTGAAAGTGAAAGTGTTTTGAGTGTTTTTGTTAAAGCGTTTCAGAAACTGAAAACAGAAAAACATTAAACACAACTGCATATTAATGACTTTAGGAGGGACAAAGTACAACTTTCAAAGCTTAATTCATCACTGCCCAACTGTTATTACTTATCAGATTCTTACCATGTGTTAGACTACTGTTCAGATTCACTCTTATTAGTGGGCCATGTGAAAAAATGTCCACTTATAATGAGTTTTATCAGAAGTCAAAAATTCAGATTCTGAAACTCAGACTCTGATGTCTTCAGAGGCTGAACTTTCTGCAGACTCTCAAAGTGAGTGTCTGTTAAGTCTTAGCTTCTGATGAACTTCAAATTCCCAGTTTCTATTCAAAGTCAAGTAATTTTTTTCAGAGATAAGAAGCATATTCAGATTCTTTTTAATAAAATTAAATCTGTCTTCTGTGAGGGGTTTTGTAAATATGTCAGCCCATTGATGATCAGAATCAATGAATTAAATATTCGAAACACCCTTCTGAACATAATCTCTAATAAAATGATGTTATAAATTCAATATGCTTGGCTCTTGAATGAAGAATTGGATTTTTAGACAAACATATTTCAGTAGTATTTAAACAAAACATTTGGTCTAGAAGCTGTTAAGTATAACAGAGAACAAAACATACCTCTGTAGAGCTTCTGATTTACCTCTCCTTGTTCATTCAGTCTGTTTCTGAACATCCAGTTTGTTCCAACAATGTTCTTGATTTGCTTCAGGAGAAGTGTCAGCTTATGAGAGGATTTTTCAGCTTCTGGAGGATTTTCAGTTTCTGGACATTCTTCATACTTAGAACTTGTTCAGGTTCTGAAGTGTCCACTGAGAGCTGAAGATCTGCAGAGCTCTCAATAGCTCAGTACCAATGATCTAGTCTTTGTGGTTTCCTCCAGATCCCACAGTTCCTCCCTCTTCCATGGTCAGGGTTTGGAACATAGACTTTCCTTCTGTCATGTAATGCCAGCAGTCACTGTCCAGGCACCATGACTTCCCCTTTTGTTTGGCACTTAATCATATCTGCAATAGAAATAATCTCAAACCTAGGTACCCATATGGGTCCTCTTGGGTTAGTTCTGAAAGGTTTAGTCTTTTGCACCTTATGTCTGGAGTTATAGAACTCAGACTTGTTCAGATACCATGGATATGAATCCTTTAATCTTGAATAAGTCTTAGTATCAGACACTGAGTTCTTCAAAACCTGAGCTTTCAAAGGTCTTGACTCAGATTTCTTCAGAACCTGAGACTTGAAGGTCTTTGGTTCTGAGCTTTTTAGAGTCTGAACCTTTGAAGACTTTGGTTCTGTTTTCTTCAGAACTTTGGACTTAAGAGTCTTTGATTCTGATTTGTTCAGAATCTTGGATTCAGAAGTAGAAGGTTCTGATTTGTTAAGAACTTCAGTTTTGCTAGCTCCTGACACAAGGCAGACTTTCTGACCTTTCTTAATACAACCAGAATCAGATGACAGAATGGCTTTCTTTTGTATGCTTTGTCTGACATTCTGAGATTTATAAGGTTTTGTATAAACTGGTTTAGTATTCCTTGAAGGTTTTACAAATATAGTCTTTTGAAAGTTTGAGTTTGAATTTTTCAGAGTTTGAGACTTGCTTGTCTTAGGTTCTGAACTCTTCAGACTTTGAACCTTTTCAGATTTAAAGTCTGTTTTCCTCATAGTCTTAGACTTAGAACCTTTTGGTTTAGACTTTGGCAAAGTTTTAAATTTTGCCTTCATCTTTCCCTTAGGTTCAGAAGTTTTAGATTCTGAGCAGTTCAGAACTTCAGACTTAGCAGTCTCAGTTTCTGTTAAATTCTATTCTCAAAATTGTCATATGCAGGTACAAAACATACCTTAGTGCCTTTTATACTATCTTCAGAACATGATGGAAGGTTTGTTTCATTTGAAAAATTAAATGAATCATTTTTGAATCCAATTCCTTCTCCTTTGTTTCTGTTGATATTATAAATCATAGAAGCAACTTTGCTTTTGTTGATTCCAGTCAAAATAAAATCTTGAAGAGCAATTTCTTCTTCACTTAAAGGCTTATCAACTTTCTTATCAGTCATTTTTACAAGAAGAGCATTGTTCTCATCTTCTAATTCAGAGATGTGACTTTGAGCTTCTTCTTGTTTTCTTTCAAGCAGTTCAAGTTCCTTTTTCAAAGTTTCAAATTGTTTTGACTTGTTTAGATAATGACTGATAAGATCTTTGACAGTTTCAATAAGTTCAGATCTAGTGAGTTTAGAGTATACCTCATCTTCATCATCTGAGTCTGAATCTGACTCTGTATCAGAAGATACAGTTGCAACCAAAGCCAAATTGGCTTCTTCTTCATCTTCATTGTCAGAGTCTGATTCTTTGTCATGATCATTCCAAGTTTCCATCAGGATTTTCCTGATCTTGTTTATGAATTTGCTTGACTTGGAGTTAGTGCTCTTTTACTTCTCCTTTGATTTGTCCTTTTGAAGTTCTGGACAGTCAACAATGAAGTGACCCACTTTCTTGCAATTGTAGCAGCCCTTCTGACCTTCCATCCTAGAACCTGATCCTTTGAAGCCACTACTTTTGTTGGAGAACTTCTTGCTTCGGTTAGCCAAGTACTGAAGTCTTTTGGAAAGCATTGCTATCTCTTCAGTTTTTGAGTCTTCTTTAGAACCTTCATATGAAAGTTCTTCTTCAAACTCATAAACTTTCAGAGCCTTTGCAGACTTTCCTTTGGACTTCAATGCTATGGACTTAACTTTCTTAGTAGGTTCATCCTCATTGAGTCCCAGTTCATGCACTTTGAGAGAGCTTATAAGATCTTCAATACTTAGAGTATTTAGATCTTTAGCTTCCTTAATAGCAGTCACTTTAGGTCTCCATGTAGCAGGTAGACTCCTAAGAATCTTGTTCACATGATCAGCAATAGTATAGCTTTTCTTCAGAATCTGAAGTCCAGAAACCAGAGTCTGAAATCTTGAGAACATAGTCTCAATGTTTTCATCTTCCTTCATTCTGAACAGCTCATACTTCTGAACCAGAAGGTTTGCTTTTGCTTCTCTAACCTTCTTGTTCCCTTCATAGTTAGAGCAGAGAGAGGTGAAGATGGATTTTGCTGTTGATTTATCACTCAGCTTCAAGTACTCATTGTGAGGTAGAGAATCCACAATGATGCCTCTTACATTGTAATGCTTTCTATAGATCTTCCTTTGAGCATCAGTAAGGCCTCTTCTGTTAATGGCTACTCCTTCTTCATCAACTGGAATGGATATTCCATCTTCTATGATATCCCATAAGGAATCGTCAATTCCAATGATGTGGTTGTACATTTTGCTTTTCCACCATGAAAATTTCTCTAGATCACCAGTAAACATAGGAGGTTTATGGTGTGAACGAGATTGCTTTTCACCTGTTCCATAGTCATGTAAAACAGCAGAGTGATCTCCAGGGGTAGATGTAGGGGAACCACTAGAAGCCATGTTTTTCTTAGGATCTTATACTGACTCACTGTTAAGTGATTGAATATCAGAACCAGGGGCTCTGATACCAACTGAAGGTGAGAAAAACACACAAGAAGGGGGGGTTGAATTGTGTTGGCCTTTTTCTTTTCTTTCTCAAAAAACTATTGGTTAGTTCAGAATCGGATGTTGATCAGATTCTGAAACTATTTTAGAGTTTGTTTAGCAGCGGATATAAAAGGTAAATGAGAGAGAGAAAGAGAGACACAAGCAGTTTATCCTGGTTCCTTCCACAACCCGGAAGTAGTCCAGTCCCCTTGTTACTAACAAGAGATTTTCCACTATAATCAAACGATTACAATTGCTCAAGCACAAAGCATAGAGACTTCCAATGCTCAAACACTAAGTATGAGACTTCCTATGCTCAACCACAAAGGATGAGACTTCCTTACTCTAACACTAAGTAAGAGACTTCCTTGCTCAACCACAAAGGATGAGACTTCCTTGCTCAACCACAAAGGATGAGACTTCCTTGCTCAACCACAAAGGATGAGACTTCCTTGCTCAACCACAAAGGATGAGACTTCTGGTTGCTCAAGCACGCAGTGTTGGTCTAAGCCCTAGAGGCCAATAGTTTATGTTAAACTTTTCATATGTATCATGACATTTATTATTAAATAAAACATGGCGTTCTTTATTACACTTGAATAAGATAAATAAAGTCCCTAGAATAGTTGGTTCATGTGATGGAATATTAAGTGTGACTTAATCATGAGATTACATCAACAGAAAGAACACTATTCTTAAAGGTATTCGTAGTCAAGCTTTAATATGAATTGGGATAATAATAAAGTGTGGAGACTATTATGTATGCAGACTGATGACCATATCTCATGGGTCATGAATATGAGATATTAAGTCTATACATAGGTATGAGTATTAGGAGTAATATTTATACTGGATTGACCCATCGTGAGAATACTACATAGTATGTTATGAAATCGTCATAAGTTATTCTCATAATGATAATAGTGTATATCACTCTTAGACCTGAAACCACTGTGATCCCTAGATGTGGACTCAGGTGTTTTATTGCCATTCAAACGTTATCTGTAACAAGATAACTATAACGTTGGTTAATGGGCACTCGACGAATCATGCTGAGGGACATGAGTGTCCTAGATGGGATTTGTCCCTCCTTCATAACAGGAGATATATCTTTAGGCCTCTTGATGAAATATGACTGGAAAAATGCATGGCCATGCCGAATTAAGTCAATATGAGATATTGGACTTATTCGTTATTCAGTATATTTCGGGATCAAGAAATATAAATATTGAGCTAAACAAGGGTGACGCAATCTATGCCTTGTGTTCAATAAAGATATCAGGACAAAGGAGTAATCGTACACATAGATATTATCATGGAAAAGGTTTCGTCAGATCACTTGACATTCTTGTCACTTGGGTAGCAGTGATGTGTTGCTAGATACCGCTCACTGTTTATAATATTAAATATGGGATTTAATATTATTGCCAACGTTACAAGAACCTATAGGGTCACATACAATAGAACGGTAAAAAGGAGAAATATAAGTAATACTTATATGATGAGGTACGTTTAGCAATTGACGCTAATTAGTTAGCGGAAGCTGATGGGTTAATGGGCTTATGGAAGCTCAACAATGATGGCTGATTTCGTGCAGCAAGGAGCTCTATAAATAGAGCTCTAATGCTGAAATCAGGTGTGCAATTTCATGTAACCCTAAAGGCAAAACCGAAACCCCACTTCTTTCCCTAACCTCTGATCGCTTGGCTAGCACCGGGAACCAGAGGAAACCGTTCGTGTGGACGAGTAGAGGCTTCGCTTGCTTGCTTAGCTGTGATCAACAAAATTGTTTCTGCACTACAAGAGGTAATAATAATAATACATACAACTGAAAGGGGTACAAGTGGCTCGTTTATACAATTATCCGTATACAAAAATGAATACTTATACATAATAATGATATCCTCCTGAGCTTGTACTTGACGAGCAACTGCACTCCAATCCAGTATCTCCCTGATGATCTCCTTCACGAACCTCTTGCTTACCTGAAAACCTGCACCAGAAGGATTGGGATGAGACATAATGTCTCAGTGAGCTCCAGCCCAACCTATTGTTGGCAACCACGGGGGAAACCTAGGGTCGCCGTGCCTACTCTTGGCAATCTTGGGGATTCCTACGATCGCCGTCTTTCTCTACATATTTCGCGATCAAGGGGAAACTAGGATCGCTACATGTCTTTATCTTATGTTGCACTTAAGTCTAATTTCATACTTAGTGATCTGGGGACATCCTACGATCACTTTCTGTTCACTGGTGACTACTTTGTCTTATCTCTTAGTATATATATTATATATACATATTCATCTTTCTTAACATTAAGTTAGAAGTTAGCGTTGAACAAACAATAATTATCTGAGTTCATTTTACGGAGTGCATCCGGGTGGAGTAACCCCGAAGTACATCTCCCATCATACCGGTGAAATTCCTATCATATCAGGCTAACACCGGACTCCTCGTTCCTTTTGTGTGGCTGTCCTTGCGGACGGTAACTTGACCGTTCCAGCTGTCCTTTCGGACGGTAACTTCACCGGAACCCCCTGTATTCTAACTAGCGAGACTACAGGAGACACATTAACTTTTCTTGACTATGATGCGTAACTGCACTCACGGACGGTAACTTCACCATGCCAACTTAATCTGGAACCCCATGTATTCTAACTAACGATAATACAAGAGACACATCTAGTCCTTTAATTAATTTATTTCTCATTCTTTAAATAAGTATTCTTGAATGCTTAACCTATAAAAAGGTTCTTAACTTTGAACATTGGATCATTCTTGTGCTTACGCACACTTAATTAAGGGCATCTAAACTTGCTATCTTAGGTACCTTAGCCTATTCATTTGCATTTCTAATGCTTTCTTAAGGGATCATTCTCCCAATACTTAACATATAAGTATAGGGTCATAGGCTTATCGTTTCCATAAGCCACAACTTGGTTGTTGGAAACATTCCCATACCCGTCTAGACTTTGCCCTCACAATTCTAAATAATTCTAAGTTATTGTACAATCCTTGTTCCTTACAATTACATCCATTTGGGAGCTTCTTGGTCGAGCTAAAATGGTGTTTAATGATTCTTAAATGTTTTTAGAGAAAACGGATGCAAAAAACCTCACCTACGCGCACCAGAACACCCAAAACAGCTCAGCTGTCATGAGCTGTTCTGGTGAGCTCGCTATAGCGACGGGCTGGTCGCTATAGTGACCGTAGGCAGATCCAAAATCATGCCTGCTTGCTGCAGCGAGCTCCAGCTCGCTATAGCGACCATGACAGTTCAGAAAAAGTTCAGAAATTGCATTTTCCACCATTTCAAATCATTCCAACTTACCCAAGCTTCCCAAAGGTGTTAAAAAGGATTTTCTTTTGCAATTAAACAATTTAAACACAATTGAACAAGGAATTAGCACATAACAGAGATTTGGGCACACTTTCCAAACTTTGCTCAAAACATAATTTATGCTCAAACTTACTCAAAGCGGGTTCTAAAACCCTAGGGAGCTCACCTAAAACTGATGATGATCCTTGACAAGCTTTCCTCTTCGAAATCCTAACTTGATTCCTTCTCAAGACCCTAGCTTTTGCCCTTTTTCCTTTCTTTCTTCCTCAAGCTACTCTTGGCTCAAAGTTCCCAAAATTAGTGATTGCTTGCATGAGAGATGAGAGATTGGAGTAGAGGTTGAAGATTAGTGGAGGGGAGAGAGATGGCGTGAGATAGAGGGAGAGGAGAGAAGGGAGAGGAATTATTTTAGAGAGAGAAGTGGAATGGAAAAAATGAGGGAAAATTGAGGTTTTTCTTTTATATAATTCTTTGGGCGGCAATTTACCAAATTGCCCTTCTCTTAAAAATATCTCTGATGCATCGTCTCAATACTGATAAATATTAAAGTCTTAAGCGGGATGTTACAACCTACCCCCCTTAAAGAAATTTCGTCCTCGAAATTTAGAATCCTCTTGAAATCACATATTAAAAGATCCTTCATACTTCTTTCCCTATTAGCCAATTCTCTACTCAACTTGCTTATCGGAATTCCCTGATTATCTGAGGGTATGACATGTAGATTTCTCATGAACCTAGATTAACTTGGATGGTTAGAACTGTCCCATCTCCGTAAGTCAAAATATTTGACAATCCCTTATGAGACGGAAAGGCTTGGTGCACCTTCCACAATTTTTACATAGTATGGTGAGCGGTTGTCTGAACCAATCTACCCGACTCACTTGACTATGCCTCTTGTTCATACGCTTCTTGCAAATCCAATTTAAGGTTACCAAACCTCAGATACTTTTACTGGGTAATCTCATATTCCTCAAATATTCCCACTCTTCAACGGGTTTATTGCACTGCATCTAATTCCAATGAATTATTATCTTTATCTTTCGTCTCATACGACGACATCTTACTTATAGACCCATGTCATACATTTCCATATAGAATCATCCTTACACCGAAAACATCTGATACTGTGTACGCACAAGCAAATGCAAGGATTATTACAACTTCAATTTAATATTCCAAATATAAGCAGGAGGTTTCACCTCTAGCACCTGCTCCTTTCTTCCCGACTTCACGATGTGTTACTTATCTCTATCATTACTTCCACTATGGAATTCTCAAGAGCTTGCGGAATTCTTACAGATTACTCGTGCTCCGCTTCATTTAGTCTATGGTGTCACACGTATCTTAATGACTTAAGAATCATCCTTCATATTGGGAGTTTGTTGATCTTCTATCATTCCTGTCACAACTTATTCTCGAATTCTTGCCGTAGCATAGATATTTTCTATACTGATATATCCAAAACTCATAGGAGTTTAGTCCAAGTGATGAGTGGTATAAGCTGTCTCACATATCATCATATAGTACAATTCATAGAACTTAATTTACGTACATGATCGAGTACGTGTACACTACTAATGGGTACACTGCACGTCGTATCATCCTTGTCCGACTAACGGGACATCATTCTTGATCTTAACATATTTGAGACACTACCACATCAATTGGAAATCTTTTCCTACTCTTAACTCATGTTTATTCTATGAGTATACTTTATCCCATAACATAAATTACAGCTACATTCTTTCAGTATTATGAACTTATTTCTCAAGTTTGAACATAGAGTTCAAGATTCTTGAATGTTTTTGACTAAAATGTGTTCGGTATAATCAAACCTGATATGGATGGTGCATTCTCACTTAAACATTGTTGACCGCTTATAACGGTTACTGATTCTTAATACATAACTAAGGAATATGGTACATAACTGTCTGAGTAGCATAAACACTGCCCAATAAGTATACATTACTAGACACAATCTGGTACATGCGGCATGTTATCATAACGTGGGTACAATGTGGAATAAACTTACATGCCATTGCATTGTCGTTTCTGATCAATGCTTCAAATTCACAAATTTCTTCTTGCAAGTGCAATCTGTACTGATGTTGTCTCTTGCTTAATTTTCTTTACACTAAACTTACCCTTCAAGTATACTTGATGTTTCTGAGCTAAAATAGCTAAACTACCATTTTAGCGATAACTTCCATTGATTCAAACTTTATGTGCTAGAATCACATCCTTCTTATTCCTTACCATATATTCTTAAACTACTTCGATATTCCTTTTCTCATGGGTTTCGAGGTTTGAAGTATTCCTCAACTTAACTTCCATAATTTCCATTAGAACTTATGATATGTTCAAGCCGTCTCTACTTACTGCTATTTCGTATTATAAGAATTAAGCACTTAACACCTTCTCGTTCCCTAAGCTTCAACTTAGCATTGTTCATTAATTCATTCTTGGATCACTACTCCGCTGCGCAACTCTGATTCTTAACAACTCGAGTTCGAATTGGAGCAATACACCACTATTGCCAAATAAAATTTCCTCGACCAATCCTTTTACTTTATCACTTTGTAGTTACCGTAACAAAACCATATGACGTCATTGTTTCTCTTGTGGCATAGACCATCTGCTTAACTTACGGATTGGTCATCACCTGACTTTGTGTTCCTTTCGGACATAAACCATATACTTACTTTCACGATAATACGGCAAAACCTGTAAACGGTTTTCAGCAACTGTTACGAGTCCAACAATGCTCCTGCAAACAGCTTATACTCTGGTTCTAACTTTACTCTCCATATCCTGAATTCTGTAACCATCTCTTGGTCAGCTCATCATGTATAATCATTAAAACATTTCAGTAACCCGACTGAAAGCATACCTGAGGCAACTTAAGTTCACACACAATCACTTGTGGCTACTTCTAAGACATTCTATGACTTCTGGAAATTCACATCTTATATATACTGAATCCACTAATGAATCGAGTCTCGTTCTATAATTATCCGTAAGGATTTCATACTTATACTCTTTTCTGAGACCACTTAGGTCCCCAAAACTTTACCATATCTCTCAGGTTACCCCTTGAGTTCTCCGGAAACAATCCGTTTTGAAATAGATTCAACTCTTACCGGCTCTCCTGTACGCCCAAATATAGATTACGTCTCTTCGAGCACCCGATTAATTGATCTTAATTTCAGTACTTATCCTCATCCAATGGATTCCTCCAGTAACTGTTTATTGTATTCACAATTCAAATCTTGATCTTATTAGCTGAATGATTCTTCATATAGTTTGAAAAACCCCAAATCTGTACCTTATTACCGCCTTCGGAAGCTTATCAACACAAGGCGATCTCTTTCTATTCTAGAATAATGGTGGAAGGAACAACCCATCGGTTGAAAACATAAAACTCCTTAACATTAACCATAATCTTAACCTTTCGTATTTAAGACGATCCTCCGTACAATAAAGTCTCACATAATTTCTCGGCTAAGATTTCCGATTATCCTTCAAAACTGATCTACTTTATTCTTGTGTTATCTTGAATTTGCCTTCTTCATCCAATCGAGGAAATTCAATATTGTTCATCCATCACTTTACTAAATTCCAACAACTTATTATTCAATATCCACCTTTCATTGAGTAAAATTCCAGTTAAGCTTAGCTTATTTCCAATCTTCTTACTAATAGGACACATCCGAATCACGCTTCGATATTCAACGGGTCTTATTATTACCATTTATTCATCCATTTTAGTTCTTAGGTTGCATACCATCTTCTCTTCTTAATTCACAAATCTGGTATTTATGGTTCGGGGAATGCGGCTGACCTGATGGGGTTAACTTACTCGCGATTCACGCTCAATGACCACATTTGAGTGGTTAGTTTCATCTTTCCAACTAATTCACTTAATCCATAGTTAATTCTCTTAACTGTTTGGACATTAAAATCTCGTCCGATTCGAGTTCGATTCTTCGACACTCTATCTTTGCTGGGCATCTAGAGGTTTCAAAAACCGACCGATGATTCCTCATTTCAAGTCTCTAAATTTGGTACTGCAATTCCTTAACTCCGTATTTAGAATTGTTACGTAATCCACACCTCACTTAAATTCTCAACTGTGGTTCCCATCAAGGTTCAAAGTCATTCCTTAGAGTATCCCATAATTCCTTAATCCTTATATCTTCCGCAGACGAGACATCGTCCAACGACGTGTCCAACTGGGTTGGGGTGCTTCACCTTACTTCCTAAATATCACTTATGTTTCTGAAACCTTGCCACTAACAGGCTTCGTTACTTTACAGTTTGATGGCAACCATTTGGCATTGGTTACTCCTTTGCTAATTCTTGTCTTAAATTTTAGACGCCATAACTTCGCCCTTCATAAACTTCATTCCTCCTTGGTCACAATCAGCTATCGGACATTTATCCTAACTGTCATATACTAGGTTGAGTTGATCAGGCTCAACTAGATGTGACCTTAAGAACAATATCCGGAACCCAATGGTCCCACTACTTTTATTGAATTTTTAATGACCCAAGGCATGGTCTGAATCGACCTGCTCTGATACCAATTGTAACATCCATACTAAATTATCTAGAATATTTAGCATGTGTATTATTCTGATACCGGATACATTAAAATTTTCAATAATAATATTAATACATACAACTGAAAGGGGTACAAGTGGCTCGTTTATACAATTATCCGTATACAAAAATGAATACTTATACATAATAATGATATCCTCCTGAGCTTGTACATGACGAGCAACTGCACTCCAATCCAGTATCTCCCTGATGATCTCCTTCACGAACCTCTTGCTTACCTGAAAACCTGCACCAGAAGGATTGGGATGAGACATAATGTCTCAGTGAGCTCCAGCCCAACCTACTGTTGGCAACCACGAGGGAAACCTACGGTCGCCGTGCCTACTCTTGGCAATCTTGGGGATTCCTACGATCGCCGTCTTTCTCTACATATTTCGCGATCAAGGGGAAACTAGGATCGCTACATGTCTTTATCTTATGTTGCACTTAAGTCTAATTTCATACTTAGTGATCTGGGGACATCCTACGATCACTTTCTGTTCACTGGTGACTACTTTGTCTTATCTCTTAGTATATATATTATATATACATATTCATCTTTCTTAACATTAAGTTAGAAGTTAGCGTTGAACAAACAATAATTATCTGAGTTCATTTTACGGAGTGCATCCGGGTGGAGTAACCCCGAAGTACATCTCCCATCATACCGGTGAAATTGCTATCATATCAGGCTAACACCGGACTCCTTGTTCCTTTTGTGTGGCTGTCCTCGCGGACGGTAACTTCACCGTTCCAGCTGTCCTTTCGGACGGTAACTTCACCGGAACCCCCTGTATTCTAACTAGCGAGACTACAGGAGACACATTAACTTTTCTTGACTATGATGCGTAACTGCCCTCACGGACGGTAACTTCACCATGCCAGCTTAATCTGGAACCCCCTGTATTCTAACTAACGATAATACAAGAGACATATCTAGTCCTTTAATTAATTTATTTCTCATTCTTTAAATAAGTATTCTTGAATGCTTAACCTATAAAAAGGTTCTTAACTTTGAACATTGGATCATTCTTGTGCTTACGCACACTTAATTGAGGGTATCTAAATTTGCTATCTTAGGTACCTTAGTCTATTCATTTGCATTTCTAATGCTTTCTTAAGGGATCATTCTCCCAATACTTAACATATAAGTATAGGGTCATAGGCTTATCGTTTCCATAAGCCACTACTTGGTTGTTGGAAACATTCCCATACCTGTCTAGACATTGCCCTCACAATTCTAAATAATTCTAAGTTATTGTACAATCCTTGTTCCTTACAATTACATCCATTTGGGAGCTTCTTGGTTGAGTTAAAATGGTGTTTATTGATTCTTAAATGTTTTTAGAAAAAACGGATGCGAAAAACTCACCTACGCGCACCAGAACACCCAAAACAGCTCAGCTGTCATGAGCTGTTCTGGTGAGCTCGCTATAGCAACCGTAGGCAGATCCAAAATCATGCCTGCTCGCTGCAGCGAGCTCCAGCTCGCTGTAGCGACCATGACAGTTCAGAAAAAGTTCAGAAATTGCATTTTCCACCATTTCAAATCATTCCAACTTACCCAAGCTTCCCAAAGGTGTTAAAAAGGATTTTCTTTTGCAATTAAACAATTTAAACACAATTGAACAAGGAATTAGCACATAACAGAGATTAGGGCACACTTTCCAAACTTTGCTCAAAACATAATTTACGCTCAAACTTACTCAAAGCGGGTTCTAAAACCCTAGGGAGCTCACCTAAAACTGATGATGATCCTTGACAAGCTTTCCTCTTCAAAATCCTAACTTGATTCCTTCTCAAGACCCTAGCTTTTGCCCTTTTTCCTTTCTTTCTTCCTCAAGCTACTCTTGGCTCAAAGTTCCCAAAATTAGTGATTGCTTGCATGAGAGATGAGAGATTGGAGTAGAGGTTGAAGATTAGTGGAGGGGAGAAAGATGGCGTGAGATAGAGGGAGAGGAGAGAAGGGAGAGGAATTATTTTAGAGAGAGAAGTGGAATGGAAAAAATGAGGGAAAATTGAGGTTTTTCCTTTATATAATTCTTTGGGCGGCAATTTACCAAATTGCCCTTCTCTTAAAAATATCTCTGATGCATCGTCTCAATACTGATAAATATTAAAGTCTTAAGCGGGATGTTACAATAATCTTGCAAACCTTTTCACAAAGTCACTCCCAAGCATAATTTTTGAACAATTGATACAAAATATTGATCTTAATCGTCTCGGAGATGATTGTTTGATTGAGGGGGAGATATAAATATATTTTGCACTCTTTTTCCCTTCACCATGGTTTTGTCCCATTGGGTTTTCCTGGTAAGGTTTTTAATGAGGCAGATATACCAGATATTGTACTCTTTTTCCTTCACTAAGATTTTTTTCCATTGAGTTTTTTCTTAGTAAGGTTTTAACGAGGCATATCCTCGATGGACATCTAAGGGGGAGTGTTATGAATATATAAATTAGTGGATGTCCATCCATTAACCTTCTACATACATGTAACTCCCACTAGTAAGTGGATTGAAATGTGATTATTCATTTACCTATTTATGTCCTATAAATAGGACTTATGTTGCAATGTAAAGACACACTTGTGAAGTAATACAATATACTATCTTGTTCTCTCTTTATTCCTTTCACTCTATTCTTATACAATATTCAATATATTGTTATACTTTTGATTAATTTCATATCATTTTGCAAATTTTTGTTCTTTTAAAGCCTTTGTTCTTAAAGTGCTTATTATTTCTACCCTAATGCCCAATTTAGATTTTTCAACCCAACAACAAGCTTCAAGTGAGTGAGTGAGTGTGTGTGTGTGTGTGTGTGTGTGTGTGTGTGTGTGTGGAGTCCAGCTTTTTATTGCTCCTGGGCAACGAGGTATTATGAGGAAAACAGGTTCTAACTCTAAAAGTAAACAAATCGACAAACTTTCACTTCCATTTCATATAAATTAGGTGGAATTTTTCTAGGTTACTTTGTTACTTTGGTGTTTATTTGATTTTTGGGGAAGCAGAGGCATTTTTTATTTGATTTGAGGATAACCATATCATTCCCGGGAAGTTTGTGATGGCGAGTCATACCAACCCAAGTCAATGCCTCTTATTTTTAATGCTCTCTGACCCCTTTTTATATATTTACACCTTTCCCATGTGAAATGCCACCTTGTCTAACACAAATGTTTCCTTAACCCATTGCCTCTAATTGCCTTTATAGTTAGGTTGTTTGGTAATGTAGATTTAATTTTAAACATATATTAAAAAAGTATATTTTGGTAATTACACATCTAAAAGCAATTTCGATGCAGCTATCCAAACAACATGAGTTAATAAGAATCACTTTCACATTAGTGTATCAAAATATAAATCAATTTACATTCAACTCACGTTTAATAAAATCAATTTCATCAAAATCAATTCTTATCACCCCCACAACAAAACTCACACTCAGCCTTGCATACACAATTCTAAGAGAAACCATAAATCCTAGCTTTTGCAGTGAGCCCCAAAATCAATTCATTATTTACCGTAGGCTGTCAATTAAATAACTCACATTCTTCCTTTATTACTCTTTTAACTTTCATGATTCTGCACTCAAGACAACAAGAAGAAGAAAACGAAAATAGATGGATTTTAAGATATTCCATATTCACCCAGCCTCCCGGGTTTTTTTCCTACAATCACCAGGTTAGGATGGAGTAATTGGGCTCCAAAGCCCATTTATTTTATTTTCTAAATAAGCTCATTAACTTAAATAAACTAAAAAACTAAAGAAGTCTTATTTTAACAAAAAAAAATATAATATAAATTGCTCAAAAATATGAACATGATATATATTTGAAATTAAATTCTCTGTATTTTAATTTTTTTTACAGATATATTTAAAGGTTTTAAAAATCTATAATTATGGCTTCAAAAAAATCTATGATTAATGTATTTAGAATTTATATATATATATATATTCGTTTACAATGGATTAATTTAACATTGTTTTTACATATTTTGATGCTTATATTCTATTCAAAATCACCCAATTGATATAAAAAATTATTAAAAATAACTCTTTTAAATTACTATTATTTTAAAATGAATTTTTGAAGCAATACAAATCTATTTATGATAAGTTGAAATAATTATCTAATGGGAATGAGATATTTACTTTTAAATACAATTAAAAGGATAGTGGTCATTACGCATTCAAAATCAATTTGATTCAAACTATTTAAACAACATCAACTTGTAAGAATCACTTTTAAGTAAGTGTATCCAAACATAAATTAATTCATATCCAACTCACTTTTAACCAAAATTAATTCTTTCAAACTTAATTCTATCAAAATCAATTATCGCCACAGCCAAACCACATACACACTTAGTCTTAATATGATCATATATCAGATAGCTCACAACCTCCTTCAAGAAGTTTTATTTCTCAATAGAATTGTGAAATCGAACATATTCATATATATCAAGAGGTCGGAAGCCAATCAATATGTGAATCATATTACAAATTTCAGGTACCGTTTGACCCGACTTTTTTTCTACTTTTCTATAATTTTAAGGAGAAGGTATGCCAAACACAATATCTATTAAGTACTTACTAAAAAAAAGTACTTTTTTTAGAATGCATCAAAATTGAATGGAAGAAGCTTTGATCAAAAGTTGTTTAAAGGAATTTTAAAACTACTTAACACGGCTAATAGATTGTAAATTGTTTTTAACTCTTTAGATATTTAGAAGTTGAATTATAGAAAAATTTGTTTTTGATTGGATTAAGATTAAGTTTGTTTGTTCTTTAAAAAAAATTAAGTTAGTGTGTTTTATCGAGTGAGTTTATTTTAATTTGTTTTTAAGGGAGAAAAGATAAGGGGAGGTTGAACAAAAGACACAAAATGATATAATTTTGATGACGTGTCAAAAAATTAAGAAGGGGTAAGATTGTATTTTTGGTAAACATTAAGTTTCATAATTAGAGATAGAGAATAAATAATTAGAAAATAGTAGATTAAGTTTGTTTGTTCTTTAAAAAAGATTAAATTGTGTGTTTCATCGAGTGAGTTTGTTTTAATTTGTTTCTAAAAGAGAAAAAATTGAGGGAGAATGAAGCAAAAAACACAAAATGATATAATTTTGATGACGTGTCAAAAAATTAAGAAGGGATAAGATTGTATTTTTGGTAGACATTAAGTTTCATAATTAGAGAAAGATTCATAATAAATTCAAAGCTTTGTACAATATTTTGTCAAACAACTTTTAACTTAAAAATAGCTTTAAAACTAAAAAAATAAAGTAACCAAACAACTTTAACTTCTTTCTTAAAGCCCTTATTTTTAACTTTGTTTTAAAGTAGCTTTTAGACTGTAAAAAAAGTCAGGTCAAACGATGCCATAGTCACAATGACTAGTTTGATTTGATAGAATATCTCCTTCATCTTTATTTTTATTGTTTTCTTATAATTGTAGTGAGAGATTTCTTTCTTTTATCTTGTTACTTAGTTTTCGTTGTACACTCTGTTGTCACTATTATAAGCAAAAATTGACATTTTAAATTCATTTAATAAATAATGTATGTGATCTTTAATATAGATCACATATATAATTTATTGAATGAATTTAAAATGTTAAATTTTGCTTATAATTATAACCGGTGCTATTATTTCTTTCTATTATAAAAGGAACAAAAAAAGTCGTTAATTTTAACAGTAGAGAAACTTAAACCGATTTCTCTCTTGTTGGATTAAATTCAGATTTTAAAGTCTTTCTACAATTTGACAGCCGACGTGGCCACAACACAGAAGTCTCAATTTTTTGTTTTTTATTTTTGAAAAACGAAGCCTCAATTTATTTGTACTTGAAGTCTCAATTTGTATAATAAAATAAAATAAAGCAAAAGAATAGAAATTGTCAAAAGAACTAAACAATTGAAAACGTGTGGAAAATATTGAAGAAATTAATGTTTATAAAGAACTATGGTGAATGAATCGCTGAAAATGTCTTATTTGTGAGCTAAGTAGTCAAGTCACAAACCAACTAGCCACGTGATGTTGAATAACTCAAAGCCATTTCGAAACAAAAACGGCTGGTACCCTTCTAATTCCATTCCACAAGGTGCAATGTCACTTTATCTAGCTGACAACGGCTGGCTACTTTTGTTTTTGTGATAATCCTAACACTGTTTCTTGCCTAACAAGTGTTTCTTTCTCAAACACTTGTTTTATCCGTTTTATCCTTCTCACTTATCAATAAATAAGTAAATACAGCAAATAGTCATTTTCATTTTTTCTTAATGTTTTAGATATTGTCACTGGAACGTCTTAGAGCATCCACAATGATAGTAAACTAATAAGGAATCTTTAAATGGTTTTTATGTATACAAATTATTTATTTATAATTTTTTAATAAAAGTACTTATCAATGATCCAATAACTTTAATGGTAATACATTAATAGGGACTCCAAGGGAGAGTTCTTAAATAGGTCCTAGTATGTACATATGTAATATTGTGTCATTTATGTGTGCATTCAAAAAAAATAAAGATAACTAGGATAACATGAATTTGAAATATGGGACCAACTTATACATATTTTATTTCTTCTTTTGATGGTGGGATACGTTAATTGACGAGGAGAGAGAGTTCTTATAGTTGTTGAGGTTTTTGTTAAGTAAAGAACTCCACACTGGAGATGCTCTTAACGTCAAGATGGGCACTAACATGTCATCTTTTTGTTTTTATTGACAAAGAACGATAAAATAGTATCATAACAAATAATGAAGTAAAAAGTAAAATTTGAAGAAAAAAGTGACAACAAAACACAATATTTTTTTTAAATAAGGTTAAAATAATGATTTTTCATACTATCGAACATTGTTTTTATGGTTGTTGATTGTTCCTCATATTTGTTGATATTTAAATGAATAGTAAATAATTATATTTACGTTGTAAATATATTTTAGCTTACTCTCTAAGTTACTTAGCATATAATGTTATTTAGAATAATCCTTATGTAAATATATCATAACTTAGTCTCTAAGCTACTTAACTCTTATATTATAAACCTTATGTGGTGCTATTCAGACACGCGGTTTTCATCATATGTCTATCTTTTCTCTCTTATGCAACACGGCATCTAGAGCCTTTTTGAGAGCAACCCTAAACTGTGTTTACCCGGTGTTTACCCTCCTCTGCCACCATGACACTCTCCAGCATCTAGATTCCTCACATTTCAACCAGATCCGCCGCTGCCACCGCCGTAATCACGTCTTTGGCGACTTTTATGATGAGTGACCACCACCATCCGCTTCGCATCGCACAGATCAGCCCGTCGCCAAAATCACCGCCAGGTCCGGCACAAAATCCAATGCGCCGCCTCTTGACATCGCGCGAGCACGTGTCCGGCCACTATTTCGATCGTCGTTTGTCTCATTGAACTCGTAATCCTCTCTTGGTTCCAGATCCGGTCTTATTTTTGGGTTTCAATCCACGGGTATATGTGATTCAGTTCAAACAGTCGTGGATCCGACTTATGAAGAGTTTATCCGATAGGTAAAATTTCATCAAAACTCAACTGTTTTTGGAGCACACACTCATAAATCATTTAGTTGCAACACAGAGTCACCTTCTCTTAATCCATGGGTTTTTGATTCAGGTGCATCTCATCATATTATTGGTAATAAAGAACTTTTTTCCTCTCTCGCTACATCTGGTTACTTAGCTAGTATTGTCACAACTAATGGTTTTGAAACACAGTCTAAAGGAATTGGCACCGTCCAAATTCTCCCTTCTCTATCAATTACAACAGACCTTTATGTTCATGGAGCTCCATTTAATTTAATTTAATTTATGTCAGTAAATTGACTCGTTCTCATGGTTGTGTTGTCACATTTACTAATGGGGATTTTACTTTACAGGATTCGATTTCGGGAAAGAAAATTGGTGTCGGACGTGAGTCTAATGGTCTTTATTATCTCTCAAACTAATCAATAACATGCACAACCTTTGATTCCCGTCTTACTATACATGCTCAGTTGGGTCACCCATGTCTCCTTAAAATCCAAAGGTAAGTCCATAGTCTTTCCAAATTATCTGATTTGCATTGTGAGTCGTGTCAGTTAAGGAAACACACTCTTAGTCATTTTCCTGACCGAGTCAATAAACGAGCATTATCCTCTTTTGCTTTAGTTCACTATGATGTCTGGGGCCTTTCCTGTCATATCTCCACTCTTGAGTTCAAATACTTTGTCACTTTTATCGATGACTTTTCCCATTACACATGGTTATTTTAATGAAAAATAGATCTGAACTATCTATATTTTTTAACAATTTTATCATGAAGTTAAAACTCAATTTGGAGTGTCTATTCAGTCTTTACATAGTGATAATGCCAAAGAATATTTGTCTCACCAATTTCAAAATTTTATGTCCTCTAATGGTATTCTTCATCAAATTTTTTGTGCCCATACACCTTAACAAAATGGGGTAGCCGAACCGAAAATTTAGCATCTCATTGAAACCACTAGAAATCTTCTACTTCATAGTAATGTTATGTTTCATTTTTGGGGGAATGCTGTTCTAATGGCATGTTGTCTTATAAATTGCATGTCTTCTTCGATCTTGGCTAATCAAGTCCCACACTTGATCATTTTTCATAATACCCATGTACACTCGCTTCCAGCCTGTGTGTTTGTGTCCACATGTTGTGTTCATAATATTTCTCCTGGTCTTGACAAACTCTCAAGATTAAGGCTCGTTTGGTGGCCAAGGGATATACTCAGATTTTTAGGTTAGATTATAGTGATACATTCTCACTTGTCACCAAAATGGCATCGTTAGACTCTTTTTCTCTATTGCAACTATTCGCCATTGGCCTCTCCATCAAATTGACATTAAAAATGCTTTTTTGCATGGTGATCTTGAAGAAGAAGTATATATGGAGCAACCACCTTGGTTTGTTGCTCAGTGGGGAGTCATCTACCATGGTTTGTCGGCTGCACAGATCCCTTTATGGTCTTAAACAATCTCCTCGAGATTGGTTTGGCAGATTCAGCACAGTAGTGTAATAGTTTGGTATGAGTCGCGGTCAAGTCGATCAATCTGTTTTTTTAGGCTTAATTGCATGTTTGGTCCCTTATGTTTATTTTAGGTTTCAAGTTGGTCCCTATTGTTTTAAAAGTTTCAATTTGGTCCAAAACATGTTCTAGGAGGTATTCCCGTCGTTTTCTATGCAATTTCAATTTGAATCTGAATGTGAATATAATTGGAGCTCAAATTTTAATAGAAAATTCTACTTTCAGGTGTAAAAAATCAACTTGAAAAGGACTAACTTATGCTAACGTTGCAAACATAAGGGACCAACTTGAAAACATTTAAAACAAAAGGGACCAACATGAAACCTAAAATAAACGTTTTGGACCAAATTGAAACTTTTAAAACAATAGGGACCAACTTGAAACCTAAAATAAACATAAGGGATCAAACATGCAATTAAGCCGTTTTTTTATTGTCACTCATCCCAAGGGTGCATTTATATTATTGTTTATGTAGATGATATTGTCATAACTGGTAGTTAGGGGTGTGCAAAATATTCAGTTAACTGAACCAAACTACTAACTGAACTGCACTGAACCATATTTTAACTGAACCACTTCATACAATTTTGAACTGAACCACTTTTTACAAACCAATTTAAATTCAGTTTAAAACCAGTTCAAAACCGGTTTATATATATGAAATTCTGGCCAGGCAAAACTAAGAGAATACCAGGTTCTGAACCAGACAGGTTCTGAACAATATGCAGGGCACAATAGATCGCAAAAACAGAGCACAAGTAAACACAATACAAGAGCAGAAAGTAAAGTGCAGGAAAGCTAAAGAACACACAAGGTTTGTTAACCCAGTTCGGAGTAAACACCTCCTACTCTGGGGGATACCAATCCAGGAAGGAAATCCACTATTGGATTTAATCCTTAAGACTCAGACACTGACTCCCAGTTCTTATCCCAAGCAATTAACCTCCACCTAGTAAGACTTCTACCCAACTCTGAGTAATAGAAACCACTATCTTCCTATTCAAGTAACTAAACCCAGTTACTGAACCTCTTAACTATAACACTCTGTTTTTAAGAAAAACTCTAAAAACACAAAGACTTCATTCGTACCTAAAGGCTTAGAATGAATCACAACTCTATAAAACTCTAAACCAACTCAAAACATTGAGTGGTGCACAAATAAACTCTAAGTTAAAACACAGACTCAATTTTCTGATTTTCTAACTCTCTGAATCGTAAGTCTTCAATAGCCAAGCTCCTCCTTTTATAATCTTCAGCAAGCCTCTTAATTATGCTCCAAATCTTCTGATTTGATTTGTTACTGGAATAAGATTGATCCAATGATGTAACAAATAAAACTGCATTAAATCTTTGAAAGATTTAAAACAGAAAATACGAATCTTCATAACTTTGAACCAAATCTTCAAAGATATCTTCTCCAATTAACCCAGCATTCTAGAAGCAATTAAACAAACATAATTCCTTGCTCAATCTCCCAAGATACGTGCAAAAACAATCCAGCAAACCCAGCTTCTGATGTGGTCAACAGTAGTCAACGCTGGCTTCAGAACCTGAAACTGCTTCTGAAGTGCTACAGTGCTCCTGATGGGCATTTCAGCTTCTGATGTAGATTTTAGCTTCTGAATGGCTTCAAATGAGAAAACTTGTAACTGAAGAAAAGTTCATCATAAGGAAAAGCTTCTATCCCATACTTTGGTTTTGCCAAACAATGCAGCCAACACTTAAAGACTCAACAATCTCCCCCTTTGGCAAATTTTTGGCTAAAACCAACCAAGTTCTTCAATCTCCCTTATAATCAACTCAGCAATGAAGAACTCCACAAAAAAAATATCATAGCATAAACATAAGCAGCGGACACAGCTATGAAAAACACAAACCAACTTCAGTTCTACAAAACATAACAGCTACTGAAGCACACATAACCAAGTACTGATCAACTTCTGATCACAACCATGGTATCAGAGCTACTCCAAGGTATCAGAGCTACTGATCAACTCTTGATCATCACAAACACTCCCCCTTACTTCTGAATCTCCACAACACTCCCCCTGCAACTCAGCTTCTCACACAAACTCCCCCTTACTACTGAACTACAGAGAAACAAGGTATCAGAGCATATCAGAAGCATACTTCAGGATCACAAAAACACTCAGGATCAAAACAACCTTGTACTCCCCCTGAGACACATATTCCCCCTTGATCATATCTGCATATAATGCTTTGGTATCAGAGCAGAACACCTTCTGAAACAAAGACACACATATCTGAAATGCAGCAATACATCTTCTATTTCTTGATATCAGAGCCAACAGAGCCAACACACTGCATAAGATTTTCTCCCCCTTTTTAGCCATAAAATTCTGACAAATCATACCCTTCATATAGAGAAGAAAAACTGCATAAACAACTTCAACTACTGTCCCAGTTTGAACTTCAGACTTAGTATCAGAGACAGCATCACACTTAGCACTAACAAAGCTGGCAGGTACTCTATCTTCCTCACATCCAGTTTGCTTTAATTGCTATAAATCTTCATGTAAGCACACACCTAACATGCTCCTTAAGTTTTCAAACTGCTTAGCATCCAAGGCCTTTGTGAAAATGTCAGCAACTTGTTCTTCAGTAGCTACATGTTCCAGCTGAACAATCTTGTCCTCCACAAGGTTTCTGATAAAATGATGCCTGATGTCTATGTGTTTGGTTCTGCTGTGCTGAATTGGATTCTTAGAGATGTTGATGGCACTCAAATTGTCACAAAACAATGTCATAACACCTTGTTTCATGTTGTACTCCTCCAGCATCTGTTTCATCCACACCAGTTGTGAGCAACTACTCCCAGCAGCAATGTACTCAGCTTCAGCAGTTGACAATGACACACAGTTTTGTTTCTTGCTGAACCAAGAAATTAAGTTATTTCCCAAAAAGAAACAACCTCCTGAGGTGCTCTTCCTGTCATCAGCACTTCCAGCCCAGTCAGCATCACAATATCCCATCAGTTCAGAACTTGAACTATGTGAATACATGATTCCATAGTCACTTGTGCTATTCACATACTTCAGGATCCTTTTGACTTGTGTCAGATGACTCATCTTAGGATCAGCTTGATATCTTGCACAAACTCCTACAGCAAATGTGATATCAGGCCTGCTTGCAGTTAAGTACAATAGGCTCCCAATCATGCTTCTGTACTGACTTTGGTCTACTGAAACTCCATGTTCATCCTTAGTTAACTTCAGGTGAGTAGCAGCTGGTGTCCTCTTGTGAGCAGCAGATTCCAATCCAAATTTCTTCACTATGTTCTTGGCATACTTACTTTGAGAAATGAAGATTGTATCTTCCATTTGTTTGACTTGTAACCCAAGAAAATAAGTCAGTTCACCAACTAAGCTCATTTCAAATTCTGACTGCATTTGCTGTACAAACAGTTTGACCATCTTCTGAGACATCCCTCCAAACACTATATCATCCACATAAATCTGAGCTATCATCAGATTCCCATCTTCATCTTTCACAAACAAAGTCTTATCAGAACCTCCTTTTCTGTAACCTTGAGCCACAAGAAACTGAGTCAGCCTGTCATACCATGCTCTTGGTGCTTGCTTCAATCCATATAAGGCCTTTTTTAACTTGTACACATGTTCTGGAAACTTAGGATCCACAAAACCCTTAGGTTGTTCAACATATACCTCTTCTTGCAAATATCCATTCAGAAATGCACTCTTCACATCCATCTGGAATAATTTGAACTTGAGAATGCAGGATACACCCAACAGTAGTCTTATGGATTCTAGTCTGGCAACAGGTGCAAAGGTCTCATCAAAATCCAATCCCTCCACTTGAGTATAACCCTGAGCAACCAACCTTGCCTTGTTTCTGACTACAGTACCATTCTCATATGTTTTATTCTTGTAAATCCATTTAGTACCAATTACATTCAACCCTTCAGGTCTTGGAACCAGATCCCACACTTCACTCCTTTTGAATTGATTCAACTCATCTTGCATTGCTTCAATCCAAAATTCATCAGTCAGGGCTTCTTTCACATTTTTGGGTTCAAACTTAGACACAAAACATGAATCAGTAGCAGCTGGTTCTGATCTCCTGGTTCTGACCCCTTGATCCAAACTCCCAATGATAAGCTCCTTAGGATGATCCTTCTGAATTCTAATAGATGGCCCTTTATTGGTAGAATTATGTTCTGGATGTACATCTGCTTCTTCAGACTCTGGATGAATTTCAGCTTCTGAAGTTTGTTCTTCTGATGGTTCAGACTCTGGAACAACTTCAGACTCACTTCTATCTTTCTCAGCAGTTAGATCATCAATTACCACATTAATGGACTCCATCACAACCTTGGTTCTGGAATTAAACACCCTGTAAGCTCTGCTGTTCACTGAATAACCCAGGAATATGCCCTCATCAGACTTAGGATCCAGCTTTCTCCTATTTTCTCTATCAGCCAAAATGTAGCATCTGCTCCCAAACACATGGAAATATTTGACTGTAGGCTTTCTTCCTTTCCATAGTTCATACAATGTAGATGTTGTTCCCTTCTTCAGAGTGACTCTATTATGGATATAGCATGCAGTGTTCATTGCTTCAGCCCAGAACATATATGGAAGTTTCTTAGCATGCAGCATAACTCTTGCACATTCTGCTAAAGTCCTATTCTTCCTCTCAACTACACCATTTTGCTGAGGTGTGATAGGTGCAGAGAATTCATGTTTTATTCCTTCAGAAGCACAGAATTCTGAAAAACTCTTGTTTTCAAATTCTTTGCCATGATCACTTCTGATTCTGACAATTCCACAGTCCTTCTCTCTTTGTAATTGGGTACATAAGTCTTTAAACACTTCAAAAGTATCAGACTTCTCTCTAACAAAGTTGATCCATGTGAATCTTGAGTAGTCATCTACCATTACAAACGCATACCTCTTTCCTCCAATACTTTCAACTTGCATAGGCCCCATTAAATCCATATGAACAAGTTCTAGTACTTTGGTAGTTACCTGGTGAACTAATCTGGGATGAGACTTTCTTGTTTGTTTCCCAATTTGACAATCACCACAAACATTGTCCTCATTGATCTTCAGATTAGGTACACCTCTGATAGCTTCAGTACTTAGGATGCCTTTCAAGTGCAAATGTCCCAGTTTCTGGTGCCAGAGTTTGACTTCCTCTTCTGAGCTCATAAGACAAGAAGTCAAACTTCTTTCTTCTTCAGAAACCCACAAGTAACAATTGTCTTTGGATCTGCAGCCTCTCATCTGAATCTTATCTTCCTGATCAGTAACAATACACTCTAGTTTGTTAAAATTAACCTTCAAGTCCTGATCACAAAGTTGGCTAATACTGATCAGATTTGAAGTTAATCCTTCCACCAGTAGCACATCATTAAGTCTGGGCAACCCTTCCCTTATCAAATCACCAATACCCAGAATCTGCCCTTTTACACCATCTCCAAATGTCACATAGCTTCTGGAGTAAGATCTGATATTGCTCAGCAGCTTCTTCACACCAGTCATGTGCCTAGAACACCCACTATCAAAATACCAATCTTCTTTTGAAGTGGCTCTCAAAGAAGTATGAGCTATAAGGCCTACATTCTGAACTTTGGGCTTCCACACCTTCTGAACATTGTGTCTGATAGCAGCTGGTTCAACTCTTCTATACTGAAAATGTTCAGGATAGCCATAAAGTTTGAAGCAGAATGGTTTGATATGCCCTTTCTTTCCACAATGATGACAGACCCATGGATGATTCCTCCTCCTTTTGTTTCTGAAAAAATTCTGGGGTTGCTTCTGAGGTAGCATCTGAACTTGCTTCTGACCTTGCATCTGAACATACTTCTGAGCTTGCATCTGGGATTGTTTCTGAGGTCTCATCTGAGATGCTCCAATCACAGGATTATCAGTTTTAGTGGCAGGAACAAACTCTTTAACAAGAATCCTCTGTTTGGAGTTCTGAGTCTGATCATTAAAGCCTAATCCAGTTTTTCCTTGTTGCTGAGCACCCAAGATTTCATCCAACACATTAGTAGCAGTATTCATCATTCTAACCTGCTTTTTCATATGTTCAAGTTGGGAATTTAACTGGTTCACTTCTTCTTTCAAATTTGAATTCTGCACAAGAAGTTCTCCCTTTTCAGCCTCCAGTTGAAAAATAGTCTCCTTCTGATCCAGTACTTGTTTGCAAACCTCAGCACTTCTGGTATACAGCTTCCTGTAGTTGTCAGCTAGTTCATCATATGAAGTTTTAACAGCTTCAGACACAGATGAACCTTCAGACTCTGAGTCAGACTCTGAAAAAGTCTCAGACTCTAAAACAGGTTCCTTCTTCAAAATAGCTCCTGACCTCACTACCAGACCAGTATCACACATATCAGATTCACTAACATCATCTTCTTCAGAACCATCATCAGACCATGCAACAGCTAGGCTTTTCTTCTGCTTCTTAAGAAAAGTAGGACACTCAGTTTTGATATGTCCATAACCTTCACACTCATAGCACTGCACACCTTTGGCTTGGTTACTTTTCTCCTCAGACTTGGTCTTCTTCTCATCAGTTTGTTGCTTCTTGTTATTGAATCTGAAATTCTGACCTTTGGCTTTGGCTTTTCTGTTAACATTCTTCAGAATCTTGTTGAATTGTTTTCCCAGCAACACCAGAGCTTCTGATAAGTCATCCTCTTCAGACTCTTGTTGATCATCAGCTTCAGAGTTCACACTAAAGGCTACACCTTTTCCTTTCTTCTCAGTCTGTTTACAAAAGGCAGTTTCAAAATTGAGCAATGACCCAATCAGTTCTTCAAGCTTCATGGCAGAAATATCATGAGCCTCCTCAATTGCAGTGACCTTCATGTCAAATCTTCTGGGTAGGGACCTGAGGATTTTTCTCACCAACTTCTCATCAGACATCTTCTCCCCAAGTGAATCAAAAGAATTTGCCATGTCCAGCACATTCATGTAAAAATCCTGAATGGATTCATCCTCCTTCATCTTCAGGTTCTCAAATTTGGTGGTCAGCAGCTGCAATCTGGACATCTTCACTTTAGAGGTTCCTTCATGAGTTGTCTTCAAAATTTCCCAGGCCTCCTTAGCAACAGTACACTGTTTGATAAGTCTGAACATGTTCTGGTCCACACCATTAAAGATTGCATTCAAAGCTTTTGAATTTCCCAGAGACAAGTCATCTTCAGCTTTGGTCCACTCCTCTTCAGGCTTCAGAACCTCAGTCTTGTTACCATCTTTGTCTGTATACACAGGATGTTCCCAGCCTTTAATCACAGCTTTCCAAGTCCTGCTGTCAATAGACTTTAGAAAAGCACATATCCTTGACTTCCAATACTCATAGTTTGTGCCATCTAGTAGGGGTGGTCTATTGACATATCCTCCTTCTCTATCCATGCTTGCCAGATATTAAGTCCTCTGGATCTCACCCAAATTACAGGCAGGGTGCCTGCTCTGATGCCAATTGAAATTCTGGCCAGGCAAAACTAAGAGAATACCAGGTTCTGAACCAGACAGGTTCTGAACAATATGCAGGGCACAATAGATCGCAAAAACAGAGCACAAGTAAACACAATACAAGAGCAGAAAGTAAAGTGCAGGAAAGCTAAAGAACACACAAGGTTTGTTAACCCAGTTCGGAGTAAACACCTCCTACTCTGGGGGATACCAATCCAGGAAGGAAATCCACTATTGGATTTAATCCTTAAGACTCAGACACTGACTCCCAGTTCTTATCCCAAGCAATTAACCTCCACCTAGTAAGACTTCTACCCAACTCTGAGTAATAGAAACCACTATCTTCCTATTCAAGTAACTAAACCCAGTTACTGAACCTCTTAACTATAACACTCTGTTTTTAAGAAAAACTCTAAAAACACAAAGACTTCATTCGTACCTAAAGGCTTAGAATGAATCACAACTCTATAAAACTCTAAACCAACTCAAAACATTGAGTGGTGCACAAATAAACTCTAAGTTAAAACACAGACTCAATTTTCTGATTTTCTAACTCTCTGAATCGTAAGTCTTCAATAGCCAAGCTCCTCCTTTTATAATCTTCAGCAAGCCTCTTAATTATGCTCCAAATCTTCTGATTTGATTTGTTACTGGAATAAGATTGATCCAATGATGTAACAAATAAAACTGCATTAAATCTTTGAAAGATTTAAAACAGAAAATACGAATCTTCATAACTTTGAACCAAATCTTCAAAGATATCTTCTCCAATTAACCCAGCATTCTAGAAGCAATTAAACAAACATAATTCCTTGCTCAATCTCCCAAGATACGTGCAAAAACAATCCAGCAAACCCAGCTTCTGATGTGGTCAACAGTAGTCAACGCTGGCTTCAGAACCTGAAACTGCTTCTGAAGTGCTACAGTGCTCCTGATGGGCATTTCAGCTTCTGATGTAGATTTTAGCTTCTGAATGGCTTCAAATGAGAAAACTTGTAACTGAAGAAAAGTTCATCATAAGGAAAAGCTTCTATCCCATACTTTGGTTTTGCCAAACAATGCAGCCAACACTTAAAGACTCAACAATATATGAATTGATTTTTTCACAAATCTCAATCATCTTCAGCCAATTATTCACTGTTCAATGAAGTATATATACAACAACACCATTTTATAATCGCTTAAATTGAATTCCCAAATCCCAAATCCCAAATCCCCAAAACCGTTCAGTTTTCCCCGAATCTCGTTCTCGTCGTTTCAGAGAACTCCACAGCGATCGATGTTCTCCCTGTTCCCGATCTGGTTTCGTTATCCATCCAAAGCTAATTTCGTCCGTTTCATCTCACAATTTATCTAAGCTTCCTTCGGATCTACGCGAATGCGCTCTGATCGAAAGCTTTTCTTCGATCAACGTTCCTAATTTTCTGCGGCGATTGCGGGGGTTGAACAATCTTGGAAACACTTGTTTCATGAATTCGGTGTTGCAGGCATTGTTTCACACGCCACCGTTGAGGAATTACTTCCTGACTGATAAGCATAATCAGTATTTTTGCCAGGAAATAAGCAATGTTGATGATGCCGCAACTGGTGATGATTCTGCCATAGCAACAACGAATAGAAATGGAGGTAAGAATGGAATAAAAATTTGGATTCAATTATAGAATGATAGAATTTGGGCACCTGTGTTATAGAATTCAATGAATTTGGAGAAAAAAATTGGGATTCAATTGATTTGAGATTAATTTATCAACGACAGTTCTTTTGTTTCTGCATCTAGTTTTTTAATTTTTTTGACAAATGTATCTTAGTTTGATCTCAAAACTGTGTCGGTAAAAAAAAAACAAGTCTGCAGAAAACCGGTTTAAAAGTGGTTCAAGTCTGCAGAAATTCGGTTCAGTACGAAAACCGGTTCAAAACCGGTTAAAAATAAGTAAACCGGTTTAAAACTATAAACCGGTTCTGAACCGGTTCTAAACTGGATTGAAACTGTTTTTAAGAATTAACCAATTTTTATTGAAATGGATTTTATGAACTGAACCAAACCATTTATATGGTTCAGTTCAGTGCAGTTCATGAACCATGAACACCCCTACTGGTAGTGATCAACAGGGAATGCTCTAGTTAAAACAACATCTTTCTAATGAGTTTCAGACTAAGGATCTTGGTAAACTCTGTTACTTTTTGGGTATTGAGGTAGCCCAATTCAAGGATGGTATTGTAATTTCACAAAGGAAATATGTTATGGACATTCTTGAAGAAATAGTTATATTGAATGTCAATCCAATTGATACTCATATGGATCTAAATGTCAAACTTTTGCCTAATCAAGGGGAACCTTTATCAGGTTCAGGAAGATATAAGAGATTGGTTGAAAAATTGAATTATCTCACAGTCACTCATCCAGACATTTCCTTTGCAGTTAGTGTGGTAAGCCAATTCTTAAATTATCCTTGCCAAGAACACATGAGTGCTTTAATTCGGATTCTTAAATGCATCAAAGGTGCTCCAATTAAAGGCCTCATTTATGAGGATAAATGACATACTCAGATAATTGGTTACTCGGATGCTGATTGGCTAGGTTCACCAATTGATAGGTGTAATACCCCGATTTTTATTATTAGTTTATTAATATTATTATGTGATATTAGTATTATTTAGAAATGTAATTGTTTATTGTTTTCATTATAATGTGCTTGAATAGATGAGTTATTCAGTTATTGGAAAATAAGAGATTATGAGAAATTAAGGAGAATAGAGATGTATTAGTAAATAGGAGGTTTAAGTGAGTAATTGAGTAGTGTTTTAATAGTGGAGAGTAAGCATAATAAAAGGTTATTTATGAGAAAACCAAGCCCAATATGTGGATGTGAGAAAAACCATGCCCAATAACGGGATATAAATATAGTGAAGTCTTAAGAGAATTAGGGTTGGAATACACAAGGAGCAATTTGAGAGAAGAGGCAAGAGGGGAGCTAGGATTGTGAAGAGAAGAACTCAAGGAAGCTAGAAAAGAAGATTGGAGAGAGACCCATCCATAGGAGAGGCTAGCTTTGGTGAGTTTTGAGGTAAGGGAGAGTCTCTATTCACATAGTAATTAATAAAACTTATTTTAAAGGGTGAAAGTAAAGTAAAATTGAATAGAATTGTAGGGTTGAATTACCCTGTCCAATGCAAGATTAGGTTTGTGATTCAGATAATTAATGGTGATTAGGGAATCATTAGAATCCCCCCTCGTCTTTGTTGGAATTAAACTTTAAGAAATAAACAGTTATGTGTGCTACTTATGATTTAATGAAACAAGCGGATAAAACTCTCACGAAGCTTCGCACAACAATTATGTGTCGGACTAACCTAGGTTATATACGGCGTTGTCCAAAGAATGGAGTAATAAACGGCCGGAATTCAAACCTTAATTTCATAACCTCTATAAGAAATTGTAATTAGAAAAGTCAATGGAACTGATATAATTTCGGGTTGTCGGTGCCTACTTTTATCCTACGGATCATTCTTCAAGATTACAATTAAATTAACCAATTGAAAAAAGCATTATGAACCGGCATGATCTAATTTAAATCGGGCACAATAAAAACATAAATTGAATGAACAGGCATGATCTAATGGCGCATGGCCAGGCGCTAATGGCGCCTAAGGCAGCCCCCGATGTGTGAATTCTTGCGTTTTCTCCCATTTTCGATCGTTCTTCCGTCTGGAAACTCCTAGGAGCTTGAAATGAATTTTCTTCACTTTGTATTGTCTTCAAAAACCTAATAAGAACCATTGACTTCAATCTTCATATCCTTGATCCTTCATGTGATATCTTGATTTGTCGATTTACATGATTTCTCACTACAAAACACTCAAAACACTAATATAGCTGCATGATCTAGGATAAAAGCGAATTACAACGACTCGAGTGAAAACAATATAATATGTTTCCCAAACCATTGACAACTCCTCTATCCCTCAACTTATTTGTCTTCAAATGCAAAGAAAAGTACTAAAAATATAGCCAAAAATGTCATATGATGCTCCGTCATCACACTCTATGAAGGTTGGCATGTGGTGACAACTTAATGGTGTGGATAGATGGTTCACCAAACCCCTTCATGTAAGAGGATTCCCCACCTGGTACCATCCTTTGAGTTGTTGGCTGCTTTGAGGGAGACGTTTAATATAGGTGTGGCTAGAGGTCTAGATACTTCTACTATGGAGTTGTGACTCCTATTGTTAAAGTGGATTCATTTCCCCATGTTCAGCTGGAGCGAGGTGGTCCGGCAGAACCTGTAATGAGTTTGAGAAGTTATTGTGCAAGTGGTGCATATGGATGATGATGATTATGTCTAAGGATCGAAGGTGCCTAGTTTGGTATTTCCTTCATGTGGGAATGGAAATCAGTTTGATGGTGTTGTCAGGGCCGACTCTTAGGGGTGTAAACAGCTCTACCGAGCTGGGCCTCCTAAATTGTGAGGCCAAAAATATTTTTTTTAAATGTATAATACATGGAAAAATCCTATATATACTAATAACACGCAAGCATATTAGAATTATTAAGATGGCTTGGTGGAAGAGAAGTGCGCTTACATTGTAATTGTCTTGGCTTCAACTCCTAGAAGGCAAATCAAATACCTTTTTACTTTAATTATTTTTTTCAGCATGATTGGGCCTCAATTTAGGCATAATTTATCATGGATTTGAGTTCTAAATATCATCAATACTCTCTTCTCCCTTAAACAATATAATTGTTTTTTTCTTATTTTTTTAGAACACTTGTAACTTTTGGCCCACAGTTATCATGTGAAATAGCAAACCTCTAATTATAGATATTTTTTTTCTCTTTTAAAAAAAAAGGTGTGTGTTTTTTATTAGGGGGCCTATCTTTACTATCAGAGCCGAGCCTCAAATTTCATAGAAACGGTCCTGGGTGTTGTATTAGCTGTTTTTTAGGAGTATTATGTGAGAAGATTTTGGTTCCACCGAGGTCACCACTAGTTTTAGTTGACTTGGTTTGTTCAGATTCCGACCCACCCATGTATGTCCCTGCCTCGTTAGGTGAAAATTCTTCGAAGGATGGAGGTGATGGGGATGTAGACTCTCATATGAGTGTTGGTTCGGATGGTGTTAGCTCGGAAGGCAGAGTTGGTTCTCGTGGTAGTCTTTTGTAGATTTGATTAATTAGATATAGGTTTGGCTTATTTGTATGTGATGTGTTATGATGTAGCTTGACCTTTTTTGTAATAGTGTATTTCGTCATCTGTTTTTGTATATCTTGACTTAGGATTTATGGTGGGTAGTTGTGATTATTTGACTGGTGGTTGTAGTTAGAGCTGTCAAAACGGGCTGGCTCATACGAATAAAACGCAGGATTTGGGTCTCATAATTGCAGCCCGAATTTTTTCACGGTTTTTTAGCCCGGCCTGTAAAAGCCCGTAGCCCGAACCTGGCAGCCCGCAAAAAAATACAAGCGGGTAGTTTGGTGTGGTATGTGTGCGCACTCGTTAAAAAACGCGCAATCCCCCGAGACGTGTACGAACGCTCGGGAGGCTTTTGTGAAGTCGCCACCAAAGTTTTTGTGTAAAGGGAACGTTGATAAACCCTTAAGTTTTTTATTTGAAGGGAAACGATAATAAAACCCTTGACGATGAGGAAAAGGACTGGTCATCGCAACCATTGTCGGGTTCGGGAGTCGATTACGCAAGGGGAAGGTATTAGCACCCCTCACGTCCGTTGTACTCAACGGGAACCTCCTATTTGGCTAAAGCTTAAAATGTTTTTAAATGTTTTGCGCACATGCTTGTCTATATTAAAGGGAAAAAGAAAATACGATAAAAGGGGAAAAAGTTTGTTTTTTATTATTGTGCTTGACAAGATGACGATCTTGCTTCTACGTATCTCCCAGTAGTCGGAGAATTCAAAGCGTACGTAGTTCTTTGGTAGAAAAACGTACATATGTTGGTTATTTTTAAATGAACGATGTTTTGACCGTATTCTTGCGATTAAACGTAGCTTGTATGCTTGCGGATGGGAGACTTAAGCGTATAGCTTGTATGCTCGCGCATGGGAGGCTTAAGCGTTTGTTTACGAATCGCGCTTAGAATAGGTAAAACATGTCCGTTGGGTAAAAGGGTTCGAATTGGTCTCTATGGGACCAAAAGGGGTGCAATGGACTCAATCGAGTCGATCATTGACCGGGGTGACTCAAACGAGTCGGGAAAAGGTTCGATTGATCCAACGGGATCAAGAACGGGTACAATGGACTCAACCGAGTCGAACATTGACCGGAATGACTCAAACGAGTCGAAAAGGTTTGGATTGACCACAAAGGGCCAAGAATTTGTTTGGTGTGGTCGGATGCGTTGAAAACGGAATGACGATTGTCCGAACGACGAGACATACGTCACGCATTCGTACAATCGGGGCAATGGAGAGACATACGTCAAACCATCCCCTTTTCATTCAAGTTTTTGGTTGAATTTCTTAGAAATCCCAAAGTTTATCAAAACACTTGGTTTGGAGCTCAAAATGAAGAGGTTTTAACAATTTTGTGAAAAAACGCACAAGTTCGGCTCAATTTTGAAACGGTTTTGAAAAGTGAACAAATTCGGCTTGAGTTCAAGTTTGGTTTGAAAATCATGAACAATGTTTATTGTTCATGTTTGGTTTTGAAAATGATGAACATAACTTATTTGCTCAAGCTGTTTTGAAAATTTGTGGACATAACTTGTTTTGCAAGTTATCCAACAAAAAGTGGCTCGAACTTGCGAATCCTTCAAAATTATGCTAAATCTTTGATAAGGTTTGGGTAAAATGAGTTTTAAACCTCTTAGGTTCTGAGCTCTTGGGCTAGAACCTCAAAAATTGGCCATTTGGGAGCCTAAACTCAGATTCTGAGTTCTGTCATGGTCGCACTGTGACCATGACTTCGCACTGCGAACAATGCGAAAATTTGAGTTCAGAAGCTGTTTCTGAACTGTTGTTCAGAAACAACTTCTGAACAAACTCAGAACCTTTTAGGAGAGTAAAAAGCTTTGAGTTTGGCAATGAAAAGAGTTGGACAAACCAGTTTGAGTGTTTTGCAAACCTTGGGATTTCTTTTGAAATTCAAAAGGGGTTTTTTAGAGCAAAAAGGATTTGAACCAAATTCAAGATGCAAGCACAAATATAAGTGCAAGATAATGACTTAAAACACTTACAGAAATCCTTAGCAAAGCTCCTGCTGTAATGAAATGAACTTGGATTGTTGAAGATTTTTTGCAAGGTTTGGAATGTTGGATATGAGCAATGAACTTGTGTAAAGATTTGTGTTGGAATTGGTTTTTTGCTAGTGTTTTGTGCTGGTTTTTTCTGGTTGTTGGTAAGTGTTTGTAAGTTAGAATAATGAATGAGTAGTGCTTGGTTTTTTTCCAATGTTTAATCCTTGTGCCTTGCTTCCTATTTATAGGCCAAAACCAAATCAATTTTCATCATTAGAAATCCCCAAAATCCAGCTGATTTGTGGGCTAGGATCAGGCTAAATCACTTTAAATTTAATGCAAAAGTGAAGAGGTAACCTTGCCTTGTGCCAAGGGTCAAGACTTAGCCAAATCCAGCCACTAATTCAATGGTTTTTGGATAGAAATGATGATAAAACAGGGCTGGTTTGCAATTGGTTGTGCTTGGGGATTGATCCTTGCAATCTTAATGGTTAGGCAATAAAAACGTGCACTGTGATGTGCAGAGGTTGGGGGAAACAAAAGGCAACATGTGGGCTGGTGTGAGGAGGATGAAAAGCTGCTGAAAAACAGGGCAGCAATCATGGCTTTTTGCAAGTGAAAACCAGCTGGGTTTGACTGGTTTTGGGGAAGAAAGCAGGAAGAAAGTCCACAAGCTGGTGGCTGGCAACCTTAGGGTCAGTAGCAGGTCACTTTGGAGGGACAAGAGCTGCCCAAGGGCAAGCCAACTTGCTTGGCACATGCTAGGTTGGAAGAAAAAGCTTCTTTCCTTGGCATTAATGGCAAGTGCTTCAAATCCGGCCTTGCAGAGCTCAAAAGGCCATGAATGATAATAAAAACAATAATAAAAATGATGTGTAAGAAAAAATGGAATTAAATCAAAGAAACCAAAAATCTGCAAAAAATTCGCAGACTTCGCACTGCGAAGTCACCATTTTTGAAATGTTGACTTTTTTGGTTGACTTTTGTTGACTTTGACTTTTCTCCTCTTTTGTTTTTTTTTTTATTTTTGTAAATTGTTTTGAAAAGGCTTAGGACAAAATTGGGGTGCTACAGCTGCCCCTACTTAATTGTGTCTTTGCATAGAGTGCGTGAGTGCCAAGGGCATCTCCTAAACTCTTTGCGAAGATCAATTAAGTAAAAGAAGGACCCGAATTTTGTCCTTCGCGGTACAAAAAGATTGTAGAAAAAGTAAGTGCAGGGTAAAAGATCGTCATCTAAACATCTGAGACGTGTATGAACGCTCGAAAGGTTAGGCGATTGGATCTAAAGAGAAAAAGATTGTCACCTAATCAGGTGATTTCAATCTGCGAGACGTGTATGAACGCTCGAAAATTAAAAGACTGCGAGACGTGTATGAACGCTCGAAAGGTAAAAAGCTTGCGAGACGTGTATGAACGCTCGAAAAGGTAAAAAGCTTGCGAGACGTGTATGAACGCTCAAAAGGTAAAAGACTGCGAGACGTGTATGAACGCTCGAAAGATAAAAAAGCCTGCGAGACGTGTATGAACGCTCGAAAGGTAAAAGACTGCGAGACGTGTATGAATGCTCGAAATGTAAAAAAGCCTGCGAGACGTGTATGAATGCTCGAAAGGTAAAAGACTGCGAGACGTGTATGAACGCTCGAAAGGTAAAAAAGCCTACGAGACGTGTATGAACGCTCGAAAGGTAAAAAGCCTACGAGACGTGTATGAACGCTCGAAAGGTAAAAGACTGCGAGACGTGTATGAACGCTCGAAAGGTAAAAAAGGCTACGAGACGTGTATGAACGCTCGAAAGGTAAAAAGCCTACGAGACTTGTATGAACGCTCGAAAGGTTAAAAGCATTGCGAGACGTGTATGAACGCTCGAAAGGTAAAAAAGCCTACGAGACGTGTATGAACGCTCGAAAGGTAAAAAGCCTACGAGACGTGTATGAACGCTCGAAAGGTTAAAAGCATTGCGAGACGTGTATGAACGCTCGAAAGGTTAAGAGATCGCCACCTAAACAGGTGATCTGATCGGACAAAGATAAAGGATCGTCACCTAAACAGGTGGCCTTAATCTGGAAAAGATAAAAGGATAAAGGATCGTCACCTAAACAGGTGGCCTTAATCTGGAAAAGATAAAGGATCGTCACCTAAACAGGTGGCCTTAATCTTCGAGACGAAAGGATAAAGGATCGTCACCTAAACAGGTGGCCTTAATCCGGAAAAGATAAAGGATCGTCACCTAAACAGATGGCCTTAATCTTCGAGACGTGTATGAACGCTCGAAAGGTAAAAAGATTGTCACCTAAACAGGTGGCCTTATCGGACAAAGATAAAGGATCGTCACCTAAACAGGTGGCCTTAATCTGGAAAAGATAAAGGATCGTCACCTAAACAGGTGGCCTTAATCCGGAAAAGATAAAGGATCGTCACCTAAACAGGTGGCCTTAATCTTCGAGACGAAAGGATAAAGGATCGTCACCTAAACAGGTGGCCTTAATCTTCGAGACGAAAGGATAAAGGATCTTCACCTAAACAGGTGGCCTTAATCTCCGAGACGTGTATGAACGCTCGCAAGGTAAAAAGATTGTCACCTAAAGAGGTGATTTCAATCTGACATGATCGTCACCTAATCAGGTGATCGGATCTGAAAAAGTCGTCGCCTGAATAGGTGCTTTAGACTTATCTGGGGAAAAAGGACCTACCGTTGTGGGGATAGTGTAATCGTCTCTAGGCGTGGCTAGTACTTAGATTGTTGAAAAGGGAAACATGATTGTATGATGCATGACATGCTTCATGTTGTTTTATGCAATATGTTATGCAATATGGTATGATATGAGGTAAACTCAATCTGAATTTGTTTTGGGAAAACTCAGCTGGGGTATCCTAATGGCCGTGAGCGGGTTTATTTGGGGATGTGAAGTTGGGAAGAAAACCGTTGTGGTTATTCTAAGAGAACTTACCGGGGAAGCTCTGGAATGGGTTCACTGGGGAACACTAGAGATGATTGATGGATGTTGGTGAATATGTGATACTCACTGGAGAATCCTAGTTGAGGATGCATGACATGAATATGAGATGCATGTATCCTGATTGATTTGGATATGCATGTATGAATGCGTTTGATATGATGCATGTATGAGTTATGAATGATATGCATGATGATTGGGTGCCGAGCAAAGTCGGGTTTTGTATTTGGATGTAAGTAGATGCCAAGCATGGTTGGGCTTTTTCTGGGGGTTTGTGATTGTGATTGCCAATGATGATTGGGCTTTTTTTTTGGGTTAAGACTCCCTGGGGAATGTCAATAAGGCCTGGGCCTCATGGGGATATAAGGATCATTTTGGAAGCATGATCGATATCCAGCCTTGTTTGATGGAAGAGATGTTTGGGGTGTTTTGACTGGGGAATTTTGTTCCTCTTAGTATGACCGATAAACTTGATGAGACAAGATTAGACCGGCAAGATAAAAAGTGGACCGGTATTGCATTATAAACACTTGGTAATCCTCAAAAGGGATGATGTCTCAGGGGATACATCTGAATATTGACAGGGTAAAGTCGTGATAATTGGTGAAGAATAAATACCTCGTGGGGGGATTGTTAATCCGCAAGGTAAATCGTGCTAATCCGCTGGGGAGAAGAACTGATGATTCCGCCGGGGATGCTTGTGCTTTGGTTGGCCAATCTTGCTTGAATTGTCCCTTCGGGCTCTCGCGATTCATTGATAACCCTGCTGGGGAAATTCTTTTAGCAATTGACCATACTCGGCCTGCGAGGTTTATCTGCTCTATGGATAGATATTGATGTATGCTTTAAGTACTCACAGTTCAGAGAAAATGCATTTGTTTATGTTGCTCAAAACATAAAGGGTTCCCAATAAAATAAAATTTTTTGAAAAATTTTGTTTTAAGCACTATCATCAAAAGAGAAGAAATGAATGAATAGAATAAAAATGGGAAATTTTGACAAAAGTAAAAGACTTCGCTTGGGAAGAAATTTGTTAATGGGGTGGTGACCTGCCCCAAAGGTGTGGCTCCTTTGGTCGTGATTGGGATTTTTGGTGACAATTGGGCCTTTTGTTGGGTGATTGAGGAATGTCAATGACAACTGGGCTCTTTGTGAATTGTAGGGAGAGTGCCAAGCATGGTTAGGCTTTTTGAATGATTTGCGCACCGGGTATAATCGGGTTTTGGTTTAAAATTGTGGGTGCCAATGGAAATTGGGCTTTATTGTTGGGTGCCAATGAATATCGGGCTTTGGTTTTGTTTGGATGCCGAGCGAGGTCGGGATTTTATGGTTGGATGCCGAGCGAGGTCGGGCTTTGATGATTGGGTGCCGAGCGAGGTCGGGCTTGTATGATTGGTATGATTCATACGAAATTTGCGCATGCAATTTTAATGCCCCCATTATTCCGAGATTGTACTGAAAAATTCGAAACAAATACCAAACAAAAAATATATCGTACAGTTCAAGTTAATAACATGTTTATCAATGAACCAACCTATCACTCATGTAAATAAATGAACAAATTGAATATTAATGTGAGGGGTATTGAACACTCATCCGGCAAGTTTGCTAACATTCCGATCGAGCTATGTGTCCATCTAATCATTGTTTCTTAAAAGCATAAAAGCATTGATCAAAAGGTCTTCGAGGGTTGTAATTTGGCTGGGCTACAAAAGAAATGTCATATGTGGGGAAATTGAATTCAAAAGGCCAAGCAAAAAGGAACATTCTTTCTATTTTACCCTCTTCCTTCTTATTTAATCACAACTTTTGGTGATGAATGCTTTCGCTCCGATCCTGACAACTCTCGATTTATTGATTTTTCTTTTTCTTTTCTCTTTTCTTTTTCTTGGTTTGCTTTTCTTTCTTTCTTTCTTTCTTTCTTTCTTTCTCTCCTTTGGTTGTCAAGATCAATTAAGAAATTCACCGTTACTTGACTTTCACAACCTCCCTTTTCTCCCCAACTTATTTCAGGATGATACCCTAATTGAATGTTCCTTCCTCTTTTGGCAAGAGACAATAATCATGACGGTTAATGGTTCAAAAATTGAAAAAAAAATTATCAGAATTCAATGATGATTTAACCATGAACTGAAAAAAAAAAATTTTACAAACTCCGGCAATCTCATTAAGCAGTTGAGCTTATGAAAGTTGGCAGTTCATAATTAACAATTCTGATTTGTTAGGCTCGAAGTGGTTAACAAATACTCACTTCTCACAGGGTGGGCTATTTGTGGTCAATTGTTTTTACTCATATTCAAACAAATGCCTTGATCATGTCAATGCTTTTATACAATTTAAAAAAGAAAATTCAGATTTAACATAAAAAAATCGAGTTAAACAAAAATGTCGGTCTCCTGCATATGTGTTATGATGACTTTGAGGATTCCTCACATTTGGCTGGTTCAAAATGGTTCATAGAACAAACATATTAATAACGTAAATTGTACGGTATAACTTGGTATTGAATACATATTCTCCTTTCAAGTTTAATCATGGAAAAATAGGAAACATGCATTTTAGCTTTGCGAAAATTAATCAAATTTTATCATTACCATTCGCCTATGGCTAAAACAATTTACTTTGGCTTAATCCTTTGCGGGAAGATTTGTCAAATTCACATTACCAATGATCCATAGCAAGAAATTTCGACATTTACGCATATTAAAATTAAGCAGGCATGAAGATGATGCAAAGGCCAAGCAATAAAAGAAAGAGTACTCGAATAAAAACAAAACAGAGTACAAATATAGATACAAAGTATTAAACATAGGAAGTTCTGCAGAGTGTGCGAGAAAATAACATAAACATCAAAAGCATAAGAAAACATCAAAAAAGGGGAGCCCCTCAAGGAGTGAGATCCTCATCGTCCTCGGTCTCCTCATCCTCCTCGTCCTCGTCCTCCTCATCATCCTCTCCGGCCTCCGGCCGCTGCACCACTGCCTCCACCCTCTGAATACTCTGGCCTATCCTCGGGCCAAGCACCATGAGCTGCGAACATCTCTGGTGTCGGTATCTGAATGGCAGGATCTGTCGGCCTACCCAATTGTATCTGAAGGCGATACATGGAATCGTGCATCATGGTCATGTATCTATGACTGGAAGCATTCTGCTCCCAGGTGAAGGTACAAGTGTGATGACCCTGTGATGCCGGTGGGGGTCTGGGTAGTGGCTGTTGTGCCCTCGCCGCTCTCCTCCCTGTGCAGTGTCTCGCGATGTACTCATCCGTGATCGGATTCTTTATGGTCTCGGAAACATGAGGAGGAATCGCTACTCGTGCCTCCCGGCAGAGTCCCATAATCAGACCCGGGAAAGCGAGCGGGCACATCTTCTTGGCTGGTGGCTTTATGCCACTCTCGACCACTATCTTAAGCTCTTGACAAATTACTCTAGCCACGTCTACTTGCTTATGGGTTAGGATGTAGTAGATTAAGGGCGTGACGTCTAGAGTGGTGGAGGAGGTATGACTTTTTGGTTTTATATTGTGAACAATGAGGTGGAAGATGACTTGAGCATAGGTAGTGAGGTTGTTTTTGAGGGCTTTGGTAGGCTGCCCCGCCGCATTGAGTTCATAGCCCCTCCCGGATTGGAAGATGGTTTGGGCGTAGAGGTCGTGGTTCCAATTGCCACGGTTTTGGTGCTTATGGAAAGCACAAAGCTCATCGTTCTCAAGTTGGAAGGGGTTGCGGAGATAAGTGTTGATGGCGTCGCGATCGAATCTAATGACCCGACCACGCACCATGGTTTGGTAGGTGAACTCTCCTTCCGGACCTGCGGGAATGGCGTTTGCATAAAATTCCCGGATAATGTCATAATTAAGGTTTAGTGGAGGGTTCACCAAAACTCCCCAACGACGGTGATCAATCAGCCGTGCCAACTCTCGATAGGTGCCCCGCTCGCTTATGATGATCTGCCTTTCAGCCCAGAACATTCTGCTAAGAAGCTCCTCATACCTCTCCTGATTTCGGAGGCTGAGGAAGCGGGAGGCGTCGTATGCCCCTTGGGGTCTTGATCCTGATGCTTCACCCCTCGATCGTTTTCCGGTTGGTCTTGGTGCCATCTACAAGAAAAGAGACAAAATTAGTAAACAACCTATATAATTACAAGCAAAATGGGGTGAAACCAATGGAATTGGAAAGAGAACATGAAAAAAAAAACAAAGGTTCTGTTCTGCTATTTTCGCACTGCGAAGGCATGGTCGCAGTGCGAAGCTGCTCGTGAAATTCTGGGTTGCCCAAAAAAAGGGGTCGCAGTGCGAAGTTCATCTTTGCTCTGCGACCCTGACAGAAAAAATCAAAAACTCCAGAAATCTACCCTAAACTCCCAAGCTAAGCTTCATACAATGCATGTTTAGATGGACGATTGAGAATAGATGAATGGGTATGAAAACAATTAACATAGCAACTAGTTTGATTCAACTTCTACAAAAATGGGTAAAATGAATTCGTGTAAAAATCACTTAAAGATGAAAAGGAAATTGGCCTTTTTCAACTACCCATAATGTACATTTACTAAACTACAACTTATCATAGCAAGGCCAGAAGGAAAAGAAGCTAATCATAACCTTAAACCCTAAAAATGGAAATTCAAACATTAAAAAAAAACCTAAGACCCAAAACACGAATCAGAAGTAAAAAAGGATAAAGAGGAAGAAATCATACCTTCTGCTTGCACAAATGGGAGATTAAAGCTTGAAATTACTAAAAGGAAAGATTTATGAAGAAAAAAGAAATGGGTATGCTTTTTTTTTTTTGAAGAGTTGTTTATGAAAAGGAAATGAAAAGTTTTGAGTTATATGTTTAATAATAAAAAAAACGGTTAGATAAGGGAGAGAGAGGGAAATGGGTGGTTGGGGAGAGTAAATGAGGGTTAGCAGTTTTGGAAACTGAGCTGACAAAATTCGCATTCTTCGCACTGCGAAGTAAGTTTGCTCTGCGAACCTCAGAATTAACTTCGCAGTGCAAAGATACCTTTGCTCTGCGAAGTCATCAAGTTCTAAAATTTTCAAAATTGCTACCTTTCAACAAATTGGTCTTTTACATCCCCAACCATGGTTATTAAAAAGCAGTAATAAACAAAGATTATTGATTGCCCCTTGACAAAATAAAATGCAACAATCATGAATGAATGCGAATGGATGATATGCAAAGGTACAGTTTATGAAGGTTCGGAACTTCCCCCCATCCTCACGTGTAGGCTCTAAAGGTGAGATTTCCTAAAAAAGGTCCCTAGAGTCATAGATCTCACATGGAATTAAGGTCGTCGATGCACATACGTCACATGACTTCAATTCATTCCACGTGAAAATCTCCTCTAAGCGGGGTTGGGCATCCTACCTCACGGACATACGTCAACGCGGGCTTCCGCTCACAACCACCATTCTAACTTAGTTTTCTCTCGAGCTCGGGTAGAGAGCCTCACACGTCCGACATTAACCCGAACAATGCGGAGTAACATCGCTCAAGTAACATCCCCGCATTTGATATATATGATATGAATATAAAGCAAAATAAAGCAGTTATAAACATAAAGCATGGGAATGACATAGATAAATAAAAATAAAAGCATGCGCGCAAAGAAGATAAAATACATTTAGCTTAAAAGCCAAATAGGATAGGCTTGACTCGCTAGTGGGAAGAGCGTCCCCAGTGAAGTCGCCAGCTGTGCGCACTCGTTAAAAAACGCGCAATCCCCCGAGATGTGTACGAACGCTCGGGAGGCTTTTGTGAAGTCGCCACCAAAATTTTTGTGTAAAGGGAACGTTGATAAACCCTTAAGTTTTTTATTTGAAGGGAAACGATAATAAAACCCTTAACGATGAGGAAAAGGACTGGTCATCGCAACCATTGTCGGGTTCGGGAGTCGATTACGCAAGGGGAAGGTATTAGCACCCCTCACGTCCGTTGTACTCAATGGGAACCTCCTATTTGGCTAAAGCTTAAAATGATTTTAAATGTTTTGCGCGCATGCTTGTCTATATTAAAGGGAAAAAGAAAATACGATAAAAGGGGAAAAAGTTTGTTTTTTATTATTGTGCTTAACAAGATGACGATCTTGCTCCTACGTATCTCCCGGTAGTCGGAGAATTCAAAGCGTACGTAGTTCTTTGGTAGAAAAACGTACATATGTTGGTTATTTTTAAATGAACGATGTTTTGACCGTATTCTTGCGATTAAACGTAGCTTGTATGCTCGCGGATGGGAGACTTAAGCGTATAGCTTGTATGCTCGCGCATGGGAGGCTTAAGCGTTTGTTTACGAATCGCGCTTAGAATAGGTAAAACATGTACGTTGGGTAAAAGGGTTCGAATTGGTCGCTATGGGACCAAAAGGGGCGAAATGGACTCAATCGAGTCGATCATTGACCGGGGTGACTCAAACGAGTCGGGAAAAGGTTCGATTGATCCAACGGGATCAAGAACGGGTACAATGGACTCAACCGAGTCGAACATTGACCGGAATGACTCAAACGAGTCGAAAAGGTTTGGATTGACCACAACGTGCCAAGAATTTGTTTGGTGTGGTCGGATGCGTTGAAAACGGAATGACGATTGTCCGAACGACGAGACATATGTCACGCATTCGTACAATCGGGGCAATGGAGAGACATACGTCAAACCATCCATTTTTCATTCAAGTTTTTGGTTGAATTTCTTAGAAATCCCAAAGTTTATCAAAAACTTGGTTTGGAGCTCAAAATGAAGAGGTTTTAACAATTTTGTGAAAAAACGCACAAGTTCGGCTCAATTTTGAAACGGTTTTGAAAAGTGAACAAATTCGGCTTGAGTTCACGTTTGGTTTGAAAATCATGAACAATGTTTATTGTTCATGTTTGGTTTTGAAAATGATGAACATAACTTATTTGCTCAAGCTGTTTTGAAAATTTGTGGACATAACTTGTTTTGCAAGTTATCCAACAAAAAGTGGCTCGAACTTGCGAATCCTTCAAAATTATGCTAAATCTTTGATAAGGTTTGGGTAAAATGAGTTTTAAACCTCTTAGGTTCTGAGCTCTTGGGCTAGAACCTCAAAAATTGGCCATTTGGGAGCCTAAACTTAGATTCTGAGTTCTGTCATGGTCGCACTGCGACCATGACTTCGCACTGCGAACAATGCGAAAATTTGAGTTCAGAAGCTGTTTCTGAACTGTTGTTCGGAAACAACTTCTGAACAAACTCAGAACCTTTTAGGAGAGTGAAAAGCTTTGAGTTTGGCAATGAAAAGAGTTGGACAAACCAGTTTGAGTGTTTTGCAAACCTTGGGATTTCTTTCGAAATTCAAAAGGGGCTTTTTAGAGCAAAAAGGATTTGAACCAAATTCAAGATGCAAGCACAAATATAAGTGCAAGATAATGACTTAAAACACTTACAGAAATCCTTAGCAAAGCTCCTGCTGCAATGAAATGAACTTGGATTGTTGAAGATTTTTTGCAAGGTTTGGAATGTTGGATATGAGCAGTGAACTTGTGTAAAGATTTGTGTTGGAATTGGTTTTTTGCTAGTGTTTTGTGCTGGTTTTTTCTGGTTGTTGGTAAGTGTTTGTAAGTTAGAATAATGAATGAGTAGTGCTTGGTTTTTTTCCAATGTTTAATCCTTGTGCCTTGCTTCCTATTTATAGGCCAAAACCAAATCAATTTTCATCATTAGAAATCCCCAAAATCCAGCTGATTTGTGGGATAGGATCAGGCTAAATCACTTTGCATTTAATGCAAAAGTGAAGAGGTAACCTTGCCTTGTGCCAAGGGTCAAGACTTAGCCAAATCCAGCCACTAATTCAATGGTTTTTGGATAGAAATGATGATAAAACAGGGCTGGTTTGCAATTGGTTGTGCTTGGGGATTGATCCTTGCAACCTTAATGGTTAGGCAATAAAAACGTGCATTGTGATGTGCAGAGGTTGGGGGAAACAAAAGGCAACATGTGGGCTGGTGTGAGGAGGATGAAAAGCTGCTGAAAAACAGGGCAGCAATCATGGCTTTTTGCAAGTGAAAACCAGCTTGGTTTGACTGGTTTTGGAGAAGAAAGCAGGAAGAAAGTCGACAAGCTGATGGCTGGCAACCTTAGGGTCAGTAGCAGGTCACTTGGGAGGGACAAGAGCTGCCCAAGGGCAAGCCAACTTGCTTGGCACATGCTAGGTTGGAAGAAAAAGCTTCTTTCCTTGGCATTAATGGCAAGTGCTTCAAATCCGGCCTTGCAGAGCTCAAAAGGCCATGAATGATAATAAAAACAATAATAAAAATGATGTGTAAGAAAAAATGGAATTAAATCAAAGAAACCAAAAATCTGCAAAAAATTCGCAGACTTCGCACTGCGAAGTGAACTTCGCACTGCGAAGTCACCATTTTTGAAATGTTGACTTTTTTGGTTGACTTTTGTTGACTTTGACTTTTCTCCTCTTTTGTTTTTTTTTTATTTTTGTAAATTGTTTTGAAAAGGCTTAGGACAAAATTGGGGTACTACAGTATGTGTGTGTGGAGTAGTGGACTAGCCCAAGTAGAGATCCAGCCCACCTAATTGAACAAACAAAACAAACCCTTAACGTAGGGCTTGTGATGTTTATGTTATTTTGTAAGGCAAAATTTAGCTTCTGTTATGTTATTTTGTTCACTGATAATTTTTTTTGTTAGCTTGTGCAAGTACTTAAATAATAAAAATAAAAAATAGATACGCACGGGCTGGCCCGTTAGCCCGGGAGCCCGTATAAGGCCGGGTTTGGGTTCTATTTATTACAGCTCGTATTTAAATCGGTCTTTTTAGCCCGACCCTAAAAACCTGCCACCCGTACGGGCCAGATAGTCCATTTTGATAGCTCTAGTTGTAATCATCTTATTATCACATATGCATGGTGACATAAAAGCTCTTATATATTCCCTAGGCCTTGAGATTGCCCAATCACACACATGCATGCATGTCTTTTTTGCAGAAAAAAACTCTTGTCTTTATTTATTAAAGGACTCGGGATTTCTTGGAAGAAAACCTACAAGTACTCCAATGGATTTTAATTTTAGGCTTTAAATGGAAGACATGTCTGCTAAAACTGGTGTAAAAAGCTATGGAAGGAAAATTGAAAGGTTTTTATATCTCACCACTAGCAGACCTAGCATAACGTTCATTGTCCAACAATTAAGTCAAATCATTAGCGACCGTACATAGACACATTACAAGGCGGCAATTAGAATATTGTGTTACCTAATGAAACCACATAGACAAAGTATTATTCTTCCACAAAATTCCACACTACAAGTGAGTGGCTCTAGCGATGCAGATTCGGGAACTCTAAGGTTTGACTATTGCTTCTTTATTAAGAATTCACTTATCAACTAGGAATAAAAGAAATAAGTCACAATAGCAAGATCATTATCTAAAGTTGAATATAGGGCACTAACATCAGTAACATGTGAGTTGCAATGGATAGTTTATCTCCTAAGGGATTTGCATATCAATGTTATCAGAGGAAGAAGAGAAGATTACTTGAGTATCAAGTCACTTAGTATTGATTAGCTTAATCTAGTTCATTAGCATGTAATTAGGTGTCTTGTACTTGCTACTACCACTATAAATATCCATTGTACTATCATTTACCTCTGAGAAATGAGTTTGTTTTCTATCTTTTGCTTTCCATAACATGGTATCTAGAGCCTTTCTCATTTCCATGGAGAAAGTTTGTTAGAAAGTTAGTTACAACTTCATTCTTCATCAATTTTTCTCGGATGTTCATTACTTTTTGCAGAAATTCTTGTGTTTTCTCTTGTTTCTTCGCAGATTTTCTTGCTTTTTCTCTGAATCTTCATTGATTTTCTTGCACTTTACTGCATTTTCTCTCGTTTTCTTGCTTCGTCTTCGTGTTCATCATGCCTCGCCAAGCTCAACCTGATACTGAATCCATTTTCTATCTTCATCCAAGTGAAAGACCGAATTCTGTTCTTGTGGTTCCTCCCTTGGATGGATCGAATTATCTTGCGTGGACCGTTCCATGATTCGTGCTTTGGCGCGAAAAACAAATCAAACTTCATTGATGGATCCATGGAGATTCCTGATGATGATGATTTGAATCGAAACGTGTGGGAACGTTGCAGTCACTTGATTCACTCCTGGATTATCAATTCAATTTCACCTCAAATTGCTCCAACACTCGTTTTCCATGAAAACGCCATTGATGCTTGGTTAGATCTCAAAGAATGTTTTTCAAAAGCTGATCGTATTCGCATTGCTACACTTCGATCCACTATCAACAACTTGAAGCAAGCTTCCAAATCTGTTTTGGATTACTTCACTGAGATGAGAACTCTTTGGGAGGATTTGAATTCTCATCGTCCTATGCCTCATTGTACATGTCCTCATCCATGTCGTTGCGCTGCTATGAGTGAAGCTCGTAATTACAGGCTTGAAGATCAAGTCATTCAGTTTCTAACTGGTTTGAATGATCAACTTAACGTTGTTAAGACTCAGGTGCTTATGATGGATCATCTTCCATCTATCAACAAGGTTTATTCTTTGGTTATTCAAGAGGAAAGCAATAATCATTCTTTCCTGCTTCAATTGATGAACCAGTTTCACTTGTGAATGCATCTGATTCACGTAAACCTTAAGGAAGAGGAAGAGGTTACTCTAATGGCTTTAGGCCTCCTAGACATTGTACTTTTTGTGGAAAGAATAATCACACTGTTGATTTCTGCTACCAGAAGCATGGACATCCCAATTTTCAGAAGCAAGGTTCTTCTCGTTCTTATGTTAATGCCTCAAATAGTATTGATGATACTAAGGCTACACCAGGAAGTTGCACTGATGCATCTTCTTCCAGTTCCAATATTACTCAAGACAAGTATGATTAACTTGTTAGCTTGCTACAACAAGTGAATTTGCTTCCTGCCAACACCTAGTAATGAGACTTCAATGCTCAAACACCTAGTAAGAGACTTCTAATGCTCAAGACACTAAGTCAAGAGACTTCCAATGCTCAGAACACAAAGTAATGAGACTTCTCTGCTCAGAACACAAAGTAATGAGACTCTAATTGCTCAGAACACTAAGTAATGAGACTTCTGGTTTGCTTAGTATACAGACTGAGACTTTGAGGTTTCAAATAGATTTTACAAATACAGTTTGAGTTGAACACTTGATCAAATATCAGAGGTGTTCTCTTAATACAACACAGGTATAAGACTCTAACCTTAAGAAATTCTAAGAAATTCTAAGATACAAAGATTGAAAGAATTTCTAAGAGTTTTAGTGAACTACGAATTTTGGACAGCAAAACAGAGCACACTTTCAGTCAGTTGGTTTCAAGAGTCTTAGCAATTTCTCTCTTCAAATCTTCTTCCTTATATAGAGGAGAATAGAGCTGTTTAGAATTGCTTTGATTTGTAGCAAAGAGCTGTTGCAATTGGAAGCTAGGTCCAGCTGAGTTTGTAAGCTAAAACTGTGCAGAAAAATAGAGTCACGCAGCCATTTTTGAATTTGCTTTCCTTAAAAGCTGGGGAATGTTTTGGCCAGGGAGACAACTGTTCCATTGGAGTTGTTCTGACACTGCAGGCATTAAATGCTGATGGTAACAGTTGCTTTTCTTTCCACGTCAGACTTCAGAAACTTCTTCAGGAACATAGTACTTCAGAAACTCACTTCAGACGCACACTTTAGAAGCACTGTTCATCAGACGCTCACTTCAGAAGCACTGTTCATCAGACGCTCCCTTCAGACGTTGACTTTTGTTGACCCTCATACTCAACCTTCAGACGTTGACTTTTGTTGACCTTTAGACTCAGCCTTCAGAAGCACCCTTCAGACTCTGCCTTCAGACGCACCCTTCAGACTTTGCCTTCAGAAGCTGCTTCAGACCCAATTTTGCTTCAGACTTGCAACAAAGGCTTCAATGCTTTCTTTCTTGCTCTAAGCTTGTTCTTCCATAACCAATATTGATTACTACACATTAAGAACATGGTTCTGCACACTAGAACAAAGCATTAGCAATACCAATTTTCTTTTTAACACTTTGTTATCATCAAAACCTTAAAGAGAGTTTGTTCATACATTTTGTTTCAACAATCTCCCCCTATCCAAAAGAGAGTTGTTCATACATTTGTTCCAACATTCACAATCATATCAATGAGATTGATGAAGAAGTTAGAGAACTCAAAGAAATGGCTCATAAGAAGCCTGATGAAGTTCCAAGTGAGCAAGAAATTGCACTTCAGGAGTTCATCCTAACTGGAATCAACAGAAGTAAAGTTGCTTCTATGATTTACAATATTAACAGAAACAGGGGAGAAGGTATTGGATTCAAAAATGATTCATTCAATCATTCAAAGAAAACAAACCTATCATCCTGTTCTGGAGATATTATGAAAGGCACTGAGGTGTGTTTTGTATCTGCATCTGAGATTTCTAAGAATCTGAATTTACCAGAAACTGAGACTACTGATCCTGAAGTTCTGAACAACTCAGAATCTAAAACTTCTGAACCTAAGGAAAAGATGAAGGCAAAGTCTAAAACCTTGCCAAAATCTAAGCCAAAAGGTTCTAAGTCAAAGACTATGAGGAAAACGGACTTTAAATTTGAAAGGGTTCAAAGTCTGAAGTGGTTAGAACCTAAGACTATGAGTTTCCATAAACAGGAAGAATCATACTGATGCTGAGAGAAAGATTTACAGAAAGCATCACAGAGTAAGAGATATCATTGTGGACTCTCTACCTCACAATGAGTATCTAAAGCTAAGTGATAAGTCAACAGCAAAGGCCATCTTCACTTCTCTCTGCTCTAACTATGAAGGAAACAAGAAGGTTAGAGAAGAAAAAGCCAATCTTCTAGTTCAGCAGTATGAGCTGTTTAGAATGAAGGAGGATGAAAACATTGAGACTATGTTCTCAAGATTTCAGACTCTGGTTTCTGGACTTCAAATTCTGAAAAAGAGTTACTCAACTGCTGATCATGTGAACAAGATTCTCAGAAGTCTGCCATCTAAATGGAGACCTAAAGTGACTGCTATTGAGGAAGCTAAAGATCTAAATACTCTATGTATTGAAGATCTTATAAGCTTTCTCAAAGTGCATGAATTAGGACTCAATGAAGATGAACCTATTAGAAAATCTAAGTCTATAGCACTTAAATCTAAAGGAAAGTCTTCAAAAGCCCTAAAAGCTTCAGAATCTGATGAAGAAGATCCAGAAGCTGAGGAGCTAGCAATGCTTTCTAAAAGGTTTCAGTACTTGATGAAAAGACAAAAGAAGTTCTCTAACAGGAGCAGTAACTTCAAAGGATCTGGTTCCAAGAAGGAAGATCAGAAGGGTTGCTTCAACTACAAGAAAACTGGTCATTTCATACTTGATTGTCCAGATCTCCAAAAGGATAAATCAAAGGAGAAATCCAGATAGACCAATTCAAAGTCAAGCAACCTCAAAGACAGATTCAAGAAAAGTATTATGGCTACATGGGATGAGCTTGACAATGAATCTGAATCTGAGAAGGGATATGAAGAAGAAGCAAATCTAGCTCTTGTTGCTACAACATCTTCTGATGTAGAGTCAGGGTCAGACTCTGAAGATGAAGATGAGGTATATTCTGAACTTACTCATTATGAGCTTGTTGATACAGTTAAGGATCTTATGAACCATCTCAGAAGCAAGTTAATTCAATTAAAATCTTTGAAAAAGAAATATAACTTGCTGTCTGATGAAAATCTCCAACTTCGTAATCATATCAATGAGATTGATGAAGAAGTAAAAGATTTGAGAGAAATGGCTCATAAGAAACCTGATGAAATTCCAAGTGAGCAAGAAATTGCACTTCAGGAGTTCATCCTAACTAAAATCAACAGAAGTAAAGTTGCTTCTATGATTTACAATATTAATAGAAACAGAGGAGAAGGTATTGGTTTCAAAAATGATCCATTCAATCATTCAAATGAAACAAATCTACCATCTTGTTCTGGAGATATTATGAAAGGCACTGAGGTGTGTTTTGTATCTGCATCTGACATTTCTGAGAAACTGAATTTACCAGAAACTAAGACTGTTGAACCTAAAGTTCTGAACAACCCAGAATCCAAAACTTCTGAACCTAAGGAAAAGATGAAGGCAGAATCTAAAACCTTGCCAAAATCTAAACCAAAAGGTTCTAAGTCTTAGATTATGAGGAAAACAGACTCTAAATCTGAAAAGGTTCAAAGTCTGAAAAGATCAGAGCCCAAGAAAAGCAAGTTTCAGACTCTGAAAAATTTAGACTCACATTTTCAAAATGCTGTGTTTAGGAAACCTTCAAGGGATACTAAACCAGCTTATACAAAACCTTTTAAATCTTAGAATGTTAGACAAAAGGTACAAAAAAAAACCATATCCTTTCAGAACTAACCAAAGAGGACCCATAAAGATATGGGTACCTAAGTCTGAAATCATTTCTGTTGCAGATATGCTTGAAAGCCAAAGAAAAGGAGAAGTCATGGTACCTGGACAGTGGTTGCTTGCGTCACATGACAGGAGAAAGGTCTATGTTCCAAACCCTGACCATGAAAGAGGGAGGAACTGTGGGATTTGGAGGAAACCAGAAAGGCAAGATCATTGGTACTGATAAGACATGTAATTCTTCCATTTCTATTAATAATGTTTGGTTGGTAGATGGACTAAGACATAACCTACTTAGTATAAGTCAATTTTGTGACAGTGGTTATGATGTCTTGTTTGATAAGAATTCATGTACAGTAATCAATAACAAAGATAAATCTGTTATGCTTAAAGGAAAGAGGAAGAACAATGTTTATAAAATAGATTTTTCTGAACTGGTTGATCAGAAGGTAGTATGTCTTCTATCTGTGAGTGATGAGAAATGGGTATGGCACAAAAGGTTGGGACATGCTAATTGGAGACTAATCTTTAAGCTTAGCAAGTTACAACTGGTCAGAGGCTTACCAGACATTGACTATCACTCAGTTGCTCTATGTGGAGCATGCCAGAAAGGAAAAATCATTAAAGGTTCCTTTAAATCTAAAAACATTGTTTCTATCTCCAGACCTTTAGAACTGCTTCACATTGACTTGTTTGGTCCAATTAGCACTACATCAATCAATGGGAAGAAATATGGATTGTAAATTGTTGATGATTACAGTAGATGGACTTGGGTAAAATTTCCTAAAACCAAGAATGAAACATATGATGTGTTTAACAATTTCTGCAAGCAAGTACAAACTGAAAATGATTTGAAAATTTTAAAAGTTAGAAGTGATCATGGTGGTGAATTTGAAAATGAACCTTTTGAAACTTTTTGTGAAGAACATGGAATTCTCCATGAGTTCTCTTCTCCTAGAACTCCACAACAAAATGGAGTTGTAGAGAGAAAGAATAGATCTTTGTAAGAAATGGCCAAAACCATGATTCATGAATCTAACATTGCAAAGTACTTCTGGGCAGAAGCTGTAAACACATCATGTTGTATTCAAAATAGAATCTATATTAGACCTATTTTAAATAAAATAGCATATGAATTGTTCAAAGAAAGAAAACCAAGTATTTCTTATTTTCATCAGTTTGGATGTACATGTTATATTCTGAACAACAAAGTCTATCTAAAGAAATTTGATGCTAAGGCTCACAAGGGTATCTTTTTAGGATACTCTGAGAGATCTAAAGCATACAGAGTGTATAATTCAGAAACACATGTTGTTGAAGAATCAATGCACATCAGATTTGATGACAAGAAGCCTGATAATAAAATATCAGAGCTAGTTGAAAGTTTTGCAGATATTCAGCTTTCAGAAGATGCTTCAGAACCTGAACAGAATTCAGAGTCTGATAAAAGTTCAGAAGCTGAAAACCTTTCAGATGCTGACAACTCTCCATAAGTCAACCATGAACTAGATGTTTCTGAAGAAGTTCTTAATGATCCCCAAGAAGCACATCCACCCAAAAATACTTTCAAATACAAGTTTTCACAACCAGAAGAGTTGATCATTGGAAACAAAGACAGTCCAAGAAAGACTATATCAGCATTCAGACAAGATCCTTCTATGATGGGTCTGTTGTCCATGATAGAACCAAATTCTGTGGATGAAGCACTCTCAGACAATGGATGGATAGTTGCAATGCAAGAAGAACTCAACCAGTTTCAAAGAAATGATGTTTGGGAGTTGGTTGCAAAGCCAAATCACAAGAACATTATTGGAACAAAATGGGTGTTCAGAAACAAGATGAATGAACAAGGAGAAGTAGTCAGAAACAAGGCAAGACTTGTTGCTCAAGGTTACAGTCAACAAGAAGGAATTGATTATACTGAAACTTTTGCTCCAGTTGAAAGATTGGAAGCAATAGGTTACTCTTATCTTATGCAGTTAATCATGACATCATCTTATATCAAATGGATGTTAAGAGTGCATTTCTAAATGGAGTCATCTCTGAAGAAGTGTATGTTAAACAACTTCCTGGCTTTGAAGATTTAAAACATCCAGACTTTGTTTTTAAGCTTAAGAAATCATTGTATGGTCTAAAACAAGCTCCCAGAGCTTGGTATGAGAGACTGAGTAATTTCTTACTTAAGAATGAGTTTGTAAAAGGACAGGTTGACACTACACTTTTCAAAAAGACACTTAAAAAAGACATTCTTATTGTTCAAATCTATGTGGATGATATTATCTTTGGATCTACTAATGCCACTCTTTGCAAGGAATTTTCTAATTTAATGCAAGATGAATTTGAAATGAGCATGATGGGAGAATTGAAGTTCTTTCTAGGAATTCAAATCAACCAATGCAAAGATGGAGTGTATTTTCATCAATCAAAATATACAAAGGAGCTTCTGAAGAAGTTCAAGCTTGAGGATTGTAAATTGATGACAACACCAATGCATTCAACCTGCATTTTAAGCAAAGAAGATACAGGCTCAAAGGTGTATCAAAAGCTGTACAGAGGTATGATTGGTTCTCTGTTATACTTAACAGCTTCCAGACCAGATATTTTATTCAGTGTCTGCTTATGTGCAAGATTTTAATTAGATCCTAGAGAATCTCATATGACTATTGTCAAGAGAATCATCAGGTATCTAAAAGGAACAACAAATCTTGGACTTCTTTATAAGAAATCCTTAGATTATAAGTTGGTTGGATTCTGTGATGTTGACTATGCTGGTGATAGGATTGAAAGAAAATTAACCAGTGGAAATTGTCAATTTCTTGGTGAGAATCTGATATCATGGGCCAGTAAAAGACAATCAACTATTGCATTGTCAACAGCAGAAGCACAATACATCTCAGCTGCAAATTGTTGCACACAACTACTCTGGATGAAACATTAATTAGAAAACTATAAAATTCATGAGAACAACATTCCTATCTTTTGTGATAATACTGCTGCTATTTGTCTATCTAAGAATCCAATTCTGCATTCTAGAGCCAAGCACATTGAGATTAAACACCATTTTATAAGAGATTATGTTCAGAAGGGTGTTGTGGATATTCAATTCATTGATAATGATCATCAATGGGCTGATATATTCACAAAACCTCTATTAGAAGAAAGATTTGATTTTATTAAAAAGAATCTGAACATGCATTTTATATCTGAAAAACATGCTTGACTCTGAATGAGAAACTGAGAGTCTCAAGGACATCAGAGTCTGAGTTCTATCAGAAGCTCATTACTGAGAGTCTGAAGAAACCCAGCCTTTGAAGTCATCAGAGTCTGAGTTTCAGAATCTGAATTCTTGGCCTCTGACAAATTTCATTAGTAACGGACTCTTTGACATGTGGCCCACTAATGAACATGAATCTGAATAGTTGTCTGACACGTGGTCTATAACTGCTGAGTAACAACTGATGGGCAATGATGAATTGGTTTTGAAAGTTGTAGTTTGCGCCCCCATTGGTCATTAACGGACATTAACTTTTTCAATTACTGCTTTGTCTGTTCTGTATGACTCTGAATCGTTTTAGCAAAAACACTTAATCACTCTCACACATTCACTTTCACATCATACACGTTCATATTTCAGACCAAAAACTCTTCTCTTTCAAAAACCCCCTTAGAACCCTAAAATCTCAATCCTTCAGAATCAATGGCTAGTTCATCATCTTCATCTCAGAAACTCGCCATGGATGTACAATCTCAAGGAGCTACTTACATTAAACCCAAAACCATGCATCTCAACAAGGAGGATTTACAATTGATCATTGAGAGTGCAGTGGATTTTGATTCATTGGCTTTGAATGGGTGTGACATCTCAGAATACGTGGATTATCAGCAATGGAGACCATTTTTCAACATGTTCAATGGACCCTCTTACACAGAACTGGTAAAAGACTTCTGGGTCAGAAGTGAAGTCTTTGATAAAGAAGAAGCCAGAAAGGAAGAAGCACAAAAGATTGCTGAGAATCCTGGATTGAAAGGAAAATCCAAAACTGAAATGGGATTGAAGGAGTTCACCGGTACAGAAGTTAGGTCTGTTGTGTTAGGAATACCAGTGACAATCACTGAAGAAATGATAGCTAAGGCTATTGGTGCTAAGAGAGGAGGTTTGTTTCAGACAAACACCAAAAAGACCAGCACTTGGGTGCCTCTGATCAGACAAACTCTATTTTTAGGGCTCTTGAAGTTGTTCTTGAGCATTGTGAAGTCTCTTGCTTTTGTGTTTGAGCATTTGTAATCTGTTGATTATAGTGAAAAAACTCTTGTAAGTGACAAGGGGACTGGACTACTTCCAGGTTGTGGAAGGAACCAGGATAATTGCTTGTGTCCTCTCTTTCTCTCTCACATTTTTTACTTATCCGCTGCGTCCGAACTCTGAACATAGTTTCAGAATCTGATTGAACTTCAGACTCTGAACTATTTCTTAGTTTGAGAAAGAAAAGGCCAACACAATTCAACCCCCTCCCCCCCCTCTTGTGTTTTTCTCACCTTCATAGAGATGTATCATATGATTATGGTGCAGATGATAAATCTAGCTCTCATCACATTAAACCTCCTATGTTCAATGGAGATGCTGAGAAGTTCTCCTGGTGGAAAAGTAAGATGTACAACCACATCATTGGTGTTGATGACACTCTATGGGATATCATTGAAGATGGTGTCTCTATTGATGTTGATGAAGAAGGTGTAGCAACTGATAAAAAGAATCTCTTAGATGTTGAAAGAAAGATCTATAAAAAGCATCATAAAGTGAGAGGTATTATTGTTGAAGATTTACCTCATACTGAATACTTAAAACTGAGTGATAAGTCTACTGCAAAGGCTATAATCACTTCTCTGTGTTCTACCTATGATGGTAACAAGAAGGTTAAAGAAGCAAAGTCTAAACTTCTTGTTCAACAGTATGAGCTGTTCATAATGAAAGATGATGAAGACATTGAGACATTGAAGACAATGAAAGTATCATATTTTCTTTATTTCCTAAGACGGTTTTCCCTCACGAAAAAGAGGTATAATACTAAGTCTTTTTTTTTATGAAGATAATACTAAAAGACATACTGAGTATTTTTTTTTAAAAAAAACAACAGACCTATTGAGTTTTTAAACTGTTACGATTGGTTAATATTTTTTTAAGTCCTCTAAAAAATATGTTTTTTTAATTCTTTATAGAGATATATCACTTTAAAAAGAAAAATTTGTGAACAAGCTACATCAAGTAGAATTTAATGGCAGACATTTTTTTGGAGTGCATTAGTCGATCCTGCAGTTTAAAATCAATTGACTTGCATTACGTGTATGTTTGGTTTTAGTTAAATGTAAAGTGATTTATATTTTGATATATTTATATAAAATGAGTTGCACAAAAAAAAATGAATCTTAAAATCAATTTTAGAATTAAAAGTTTCAATTTTTACATTTAAGTATAATCAATTTTAGAGGTAAATTCAATTATACTTGAAAACTGTTAGATCAAGCTATGATCTTAAACGCAACATTAAGTGCTTTTCTGAATAAGCTATTTTAAGCAAGATGAGAAATTAACAAACAAACTGTAAAACTGATAGAGAAGAGAATGGAGAGAGTTATGCTAGTAATATCAATCTCATTTTTAAGTGAATGTACACATTACATAGCCTTTTTTAGGTATATATAACACTTGCTTGTAGCACAAGCTATCTAACTAATTAACAAGTTTTTTGTAACAAACTTCTAACTAACTTGTTATATGGCAGTTATGGATTAATTCTTAACACTCCCCCTTAATTCATAACTGCTGAATTTTGAGAAACACCAAGTTTCTTCCTCAAAAACTCAAATCTGTCAAGTTTCACTATCTTAGTAAAGCCATCTGCAAGTTGCAATTATGTATGACAGTATTGAACTTCAATCATCCCATTAGTCATCTGCTCCCTAATGAAATGAAATTTGGTCTCAATGTGTTTGCTTCTACCATGAGAAATTGGATTCTAGCAAGGCTTATAGCAGACTTATTGTCAATTCTCAATGTTAGAGGTTTCACAACTTCACACTTGAGTTCTTTCATCACTAAATCCAACCACAAAGCTTGACAGGTTGCAAAAGTTCTTGCATTGTACTCAGCTTCTCAAGATGAGAGTGCAGTAACAGGTTGCTTCTTGGTACACCAGGATACATCATCATCATTGAACTTGAAGACATAGCCTGAAGTGCTCCTTCTATCAGTTAAGTCTCCACACTTCACTTCTGCTTCCATTAAGGAATAGCAAACCATATTTTGCAGTTCCTTTGATGTATCTAACGATCCTCTTAGCTGTTATCAGATGAGGTTTCCTTGGATCATGCATGAATTTGCTAATCACACTGACTGAATAACAAATATTTGGCCTGCTATTACATAGGTATCTCACTGATTCAACCATTTGTCTGAACTTGGTTAAATCCACTTTCTCTTCTTCACTGCATTCATCCAACTTTGAGTTAGTCTCTAATGGATTTGAGACTGAATTACAACTTTCCATCTCAAATTTCTCTAGTAATTCACCAATATACTTTTGTTGATGCATAACCATTCTTGTCTTTAGTTTCAGAAACTTCATTCTTAAGAAGAATGAAAGCTCACCAAGATCAGACATCTCAAATTCTGACCTCAATTTGTCTTTTACTTTCTTAATCTATGATGTTGAGCTACCAGTGATGAGTAAATCATCAACATACAGACATATTATGATAGTTTCTTCATCATTGAGATTCTGAACATATACACCAAATTCAACTGAGCACTTTTTGAAGCCTATATGAATTAAGAACTGATCAATTCTTTTGTTTCATGATCTGGGGGCCTGTTTTAATCCATATAGTTATATGCAGTATATATGCCATATTCTCTTTGCCTGCAATCTCAAAACCTGGAGGTTGTGACACAAACACTACCTCTTCAAGTGGACCATTTAGAAAAGCTGACTTGACATCTAAATGATAGAGTGACCACTTATTTTTGCAAGCAAGAGCTGCTACTAATCTCACGGTTTCCATCCTTGCGACTGGAGCAAACACCTCATTGTAATCAATACCATGTTTTTGTAGAAAACCTCTAGCAACTAGCCTTGCCTTATGTTTTGAAACTTTGCCATCATGGTTTAGCTTCACTTTGAACACTCACTTCACATCTATTTTCTTTTTCTTCTCTGACAAGTTAACAAGTTCCCAGGTTTGATTTTTCTCAATTGACTGCAACTCTTCTATCATAGCTCTTTTCCATACATCTATTTTGAGTGCTTCTTTATAGTTGATTGGTTTAGAATCTGCTAGCAATGCAAAGTGAATGAGATCACCTTGATCATTCACTGCATTATCAGGAATTACCTCACAATCATTTAGCCTACTAGGAGCTTGTCTGGCTCTTTGAGGCCTCACAGATACTATATTTTCTTCTGGATCATTTCAGACATCATCATGACCCTCTTCATTTTCTGATTCATCACTTGAATAATGATATGTATAGCCTTGCTGAACCTCATTGCTATATACAGGTTCCCTTTTCCATTTCCACTTCTCAACTTCATTCACTATCACATCTCTGCTGATATGAACCTTTTTAGCTATAGGATTGTAAAGCTTGTATGCACATGTTGGATGATAACCTATAAGTATCATAATCTCACTCTTATCTTCAATATTACTTTTTCTAGCATCTAGTACATGTTTGTAACACAAGGAACCAAAGAATTTGAGATGCTTCACATTAGGCTTCCTTCCACACCAAGCTTCTTCTGGTACCTTCAAATCTAGTTTCTTTGTAGGACATTTGTTTAGAATATAAGCAGTTGTGGTAACTGCTTCACCCCAAAACTTGTGTGGTAGGTTCTTCTGCTTAATCATAATTCTAGTCATATCTAACAAAGTCATGTTCCTTCTTTCTGCAAGTCAATTATGTTGTTGTGTATATGGAGCTTTTATGCCATGCACAAATCCTTGGTTGGTGCAGAAAGCTTCAAATTCCTTTTATGTGTATTCACCTTCACCACCAGTCCTCAAAATCTTAATAGTTTTATCACTTTCTTTCTCTATTAAGACTTTGAATTTTTTGAATACATCTAAAGCTTCACTCTTAAGCTTAATAGTATACAACCATATCATTCTTGTAAATTCATCAACAAAGGTAATGAAGTACTTGCTACCACCCAGAGAAGCTACTTCAAAAGAACCACAAATATCAGAATGAACTACTTGTAATGCTACACTTGCTCTTTTAGGTGTTTCAGATACAAATGGAAATCGAGTTTTCTTACTTTTCACACATAGTTCACATATAGCTTTTATGATATTCAATTTGGGTAAACCATGCACCAGTTCTTTAGAGTTCAATTCACTAAGACTTCTAAAATTCAAGTGGACATACCTCATATGCCATAGAGCTTTAGCATCTTCATTAACTGTTGCAGACATGCACATCATCTTATCACTTGAGATGTTGCATCTGTAGGTTCTATTCTTTGATAAGGTTGACTTTAATACTAAGTTCTTCCTTGCATCAAACAATTTCAATGAATCATCATCCGTTGTTACTAAGAACCCTTTTCTCCATTAATTGACATATACTCATTAGATTGCATTTCATGTCTGGAACATAAAAGACATCTTCAATAATGATTTTTCCACCATCATTGCTCTTGATCACTATATTTCCACTACTTTCTGATGCAAGTTTTCTTCTATCAGATAATTTGATATTGGTTTTCTTGCTAGAATCAAAGTTGGTCAACCATTCTCTATGTGCAATCATATCATTTGAACATCCAGAATCAAGATACCACACTTCACTTTTGATTTTATCTTCACAGGTAGTAGCCATCATCAAGACTGTATTGGGATCATCTCCATGAGCTATATTAGCTTCCTCATCAGTCTTTTAATCCTTCTTGAACCAGCATTCATTAGCAAAGCGTCCATACTTCTCACAATTGTAGCATTGAACCTTACTTTTATCAAACTCCTTCTTCTTATTCTGACCCTTGCCAAAACCTCCTCTTTTTGAAGATTCAACTTTATAATCAGTTCTAGACTTTCCATTGTTGGACCAGTTTGCTTTACATTTGCCCTTTTTCTTGAAATTCTTGTAATTTCCTTCTTTCTTGGATGTTTGTGCTTGAAGAGCTTATTGTACAGATCTTTCAGAGCCTCTATCAATCACTAGGAGTTCATGTGCTTCCAATGAACTTTACAGTTCTTCAATCTTCATAGTTTTAACTGAAGGTGAAAAAAACTCAACAAGGGGGGTTGAATTTTGTTGGCATTTTCTAGTTTTCTTTTTCTGAGTGTTAAAAGTTGTTCAGAATCTGATGAGTACAGATTCTGAGTGCAATGGAATACAGAACACAAAGATATATATATATATATATAGAGAGAGAGAGAGAGAGAGAGAGAGCATACACTAGCAATTTATACTGGTTCCAACCACAACACAGGAGTAGTTCAATCCCCTTGCACTTCCATGGGATTTCACTATAATCACTACTGATTACAATTGCTCAAGAACTCTTCCAAGAGACTTCTCAGTGCTCAAGCACACTTGCAAGATACTTCTATGCTCAAGGTCACAACCAAGAGACTTTCACTACTCAAGGATAACTCCAAGAGACTTCTATTGCTCAAGCACGCAGGCAAGAGACTTTTAGTGCTCAAAGGACAATGCTAAGAGACTTCTATTGCTCGGGGTTTCACCAAGAGACTTATATTCTCAAGCTTTACAAGCAAGAGACTTATGTTTGTTTATAGCAAATATAAACAAACTTGTTCTTACACCAGATATATTTATAAATGGTTAATGTAACTGAACAAATGAACAGACTCTTTACAACTTTAGGATTTCTAAGATACAAAGTTTGGTAAGAAAGATCCTAAGTGTTTTTGCGCTATTTAATTTGACAGAGTAATGGCACAGTAAAATAGTAGAGTCTTGATGATCTTCTTCATGGTCTTCATCTCCTTATATAGGTAGGGATTTGAGAGATGTTGGAGAAGAGTGCCAACACATTAAGAGTCGTTGAGAAGCTTCAAATCAAGGACGTTGAGTCATTTCCTAATATGGATCCGTTGGATGTTCATTCGAAAATCCTTTGCTGAAACAGGAAGTATATGTTCATTCTTGTTGCCCTTGAAGTTCTTTGTTTGTTTCTACACGTGGTCAGAAGAAGACAAAGTTGTGCTCAGATCTTTTGATGTGGACAGCTATGGAAGAAGACAAATCTGATGTGGAGTATGGGTCCCTCAGGTGCTTCTGAAGTTTGAAGGTCTTCCAAGTCTGATAGGTTCTTCTGTGTCTAACTAGGTCTTCTGAGTCTGATGATCTCTGTTGTACCCTAATTTTGTCCTAAGCCTTTTCAAAACAATTTACAAAAATCAAAAAAAAAGAGGAGAAAAGTCAAAGTCAACAAAAGTCAGCCAAAAAAGTCAACATTTCAAAAATGGTGACTTCGCAGTGCGAAGTCCACTTCGCAGTGCGAAGTCTGCGAATTTTTTGCAGATTTTTGGTTTCTTTGATTTAATTCCATTTTTTGTTACATATCTCTTTTATTATTATTTTCATCATCATTCATGGCTTTTTGAGCTCAGCAAAGCCAGAATTGGAGCACTTGCCATTAATGCCAAGGAAAGAAGCTTTTTCTTCCAACCTAGCATGTGCCAAGCAAGTTGGCTTGCCCTTGGGCAGCTCTTGTCCCTCCCAAGTGACCTGCTACTGACCCTAAGGTTGCCAGCCACCAGCTTGTGGACTTTCTTCCTGCTTTCTCCCCCAAAACCAGTCAAACCCAGCTGGTTTTCACTTGCAAAAAGCCATGAGTGCTGCCCTGTTTTTCAGCAGCTTTTCTTCCTCCTCACACCAGCCCACATGTTGCCTTTTGTTTCCCCAACCTCTGCACATCACAGTGCACGTTTTTATTGCTTAACCATCAAGATTGCAAGGATCAATCCCCAAGCACAACCAATTGCAAACCAGCCCTGTTTTCATCATCATTTCTATCCAAAAACCATTGAATTAGTGGCTGGATTTGGCTAAGTCTTGACCCTTGGCACAAGGCAAGGTTACCTCTTCACTTTTGCATTAAATGCAAAGTGATTTAGCCTGATCCTAGCCCACAAATCAGCTGGATTTGGGGGATTTCTAATGATGAAAATTGATTTGGTTTTGGCCTATAAATAGGAAGCAATGCATAAGGTTACCAACACTTTTTTTACACTTGCTTACACTTAAAAACAACCAGAGAAAACCAGCACTAAACACTAGCAAAAAACCAATTCCAATACAAAGTATTACACAAAGTTCATTGCTCATATCCAATATTCCAAACCTTGCAAGAACCTTCAACCAATCCAAGTTCATTTCATTTCCTTGCAGCAGGAGCTTTGCTAGGATCTCTGTAAGTGTTCTAGGTCCTTACCTTGCATTTATAATTGTGCTTGCATCCTAATTTTGCTCAAAACCTCTTTGCTCTAAAAACCCCTTTTGAATTTCAAAAGAAATCCCAAGGTTTGCAAAACACTCAAACTAGTTTGTCCAACTCTTTTCATTGCAAAACTCAAAGCTTTTCACTCTCCTAAAAGGTTCTGAGTTTGTTCAGAAGTTGTTTCTGAACAACAGTTCAGAAATAGCTTCTGAACTCAAATTTTCGCATTGTTCGCAGTGCGAAGTCATGGTCGTAGTGCGACCATGACACAACTCAGAATCTGAGTTTAGGCTCCCAAACAGCCAATTTTTGAGGTTCTAGCCCAAGGACTCAGAACCTAAGAGGTTTAAAACTCATTTTATTCAAACCTATTCAAGGATTTTTGCATAAAATTGAAGGGTTCGCAAGTTCGAGCCACTTTTTGTGGATAACTTGCAAAACAAGTTATGTCCACAAACTTTCAAAACAACTTGATCAAATAAGCTATGTTCATCATTTTCAAAACTAAACTTGAATAAAAACATTGTTCATGATTTTCAAACCAAACGTGAACCTAAGCCGAATTTGTTCGCTTCTCAAAAACGTTTGCAAAATGAGCCGAACTTGTGCGTTTTTTCACAAAATTGTTAAAACCTCTTCATCTTGAGTTCCAAACCAAGTGTTTTGATAAACTTTGGGATTTCTAAGAAATTCAACCAAAAGCTTGAATGAAAAAGGGATGGTTTGACGTATGTCTCTCCATTGCCCCGATTGAACGAATGTGTGACGTATGTCTCGTCATTCGGACAATCGTCATTCCATTTTCAACGTATCCGACCACACCAAACATATTCTTGGCCCTTTGTGGTCAATCCAAACCTTTTCGACTCGTTTGAGTCACTCCGGTCAATGTTCGACTCGATTGAGTCCATTGTACCCGTTCTTGATCCCGTTGGATCAATCGAACCTTTTCTCGACTCGTTTGAGTCACTCCGGTCAATGTTCGACTCGATTGAGTCCATTGTACCCGTTCTTGATCCCGTTGGATCAATCGAACCTTTTCTCGACTCGTTTGAGTCACTCCGGTCAATGATCGACTCGATTGAGTCCATTGCACCCCTTTTGGTCCCATAGCGACCAATTCGAACCCTTTTACCCAACGAACATGTTTTACCTATTCTAAGCGCGATTTGTAAACAAACGCTTAAGCCTCCCATGCGCGAGCATACAAGCTATACGCTTAAGTCTCCCATCCGCGAGCATACAAGCTACGTTTAATCGCAAGAATACGGTCAAAACATCGTTCATTAAAAATAACCAACATATGTACGTTTTTCTACCAAAGAACTACGTATGCTTTGAATTCTCCGACTACCGGGAGATACGTAGGAGCAAGATCGTCATCTTGTCAAGCACAATAATAAAAAAACTTTCTTTTTTCCCTTCGTTTGTTTTTATCTCTTTTTTCCCTTCGCATCATATTTTCTTTTTCCCTTTGACATAGACAATCATGCACGCAAAACATTTAAAAAACATTTTAAGCTTTAGCTAAATAGGAGGTTCCCGTTGAGTACAACGGACGTGAGGGGTGCTAATACCTTCCCCTTGCGTAATCGACTCCCGAACCCGACAATGGTTGCGATGACCAGTCCTTTTCCTCATCGTCAAAGGTTTTTATTATCGTTTCCCTTTAAATAAAAAACTTAAGGGTTTATCAACGTTCCCTTTAAACAAAAACTTTGGTGGCGACTTCACAAAAGCCTCCCGAGCGTTTGTACACGTCTTGGGGGATTGCGCGTTTTTTACGAGTGCGCACAATCTCTTCAGCTTTAGAGAGGCGTCCTTTTCTTCTGATCCATTATATTGACTTCTGGTTGACCTTTCTTCAGATCTTCTACCATAGTCTTTTGAGCTTCTCTTGTGCTTCTGATGCTTTAATACATGTTCAATATTTGATGGATACATTTTAAGATCATGCACACTTGAACAAATATTAATATATCCAATTGTCTTCAATACTTTGTTATCATCAAAACCTTAGAGGAATTGTATAAGACCCTTCTTGTTCCAACAATCTCCCTCTTTTTGAGGATGACAAACACAAGTGTTTGAAACAATTGTTGTTAATCTAATTAACAGGTAAACTTCAGGGTCTGAGGTTTCTAAGCTCCCCTTGAGTCTAACAGTCTCAGGGTCTGAGGTTTGCAAGCTCCCCCTGAGTATGTGATGGTCCATTAACATGAGGTTTGCAAGCTCCCCTTAAGTTCCATTCCGGTTAATTAAATCCATTATTAATAAAATCAAACGCATCAGGGCACATATATAATAACACATCAGAACTTCCAAATGCATCAGTTCTTTAAACATATTAGAGATGTTAAGATTTGTTTAGTTTCTTCAAGTCTGATAACATTTTTAGATTCTGATGAGTTCTAAAAAATCATAAGTTAACATAAAGATTAAACTTATCAGAGCTTTAAGTTTTTATCAGATTCTTAGAACTATTCTGGACTTTTCAAGTCTCTGTAGTCTAGTTAAGTCTAATAACTTCTTTAGGTTCTGATAAATTTTTAATTACGCACATATTAACTTGAATTAAATTAAGTTCCTTTTTAGCTTTTTCTGTTAGGCTCGAAACTCAAATACTTTTCTTCTCCCCCTTTGTCATCAACAAAAAAATAAAACTAAACTTAAATAAAAACAGTAAAATCATGATTAAGTAAAGATGCAATCAGATTTGATAAACAACTTTTCATTAATCAGGGAAATTACAGCAGATACAAAGAAAAACAAAACAAGCAAACAAGAAAACAAAACAAGCAAACAAAGAAGTAGCTCTGGTGGTTCATCTTCAAGGTTTTGCAGCTCTTACTTCAGATTCATCATCAAAGAAGTAGCTCCAGAGACCTTCACAACCTTGAATCTGACATTGGGAAAGGTACTGATGTGACCTTTTCATCCAAATCCAGTAGTCAGATCTTCAATGAGGTCTAAGCAACCATCATTAGGCACAAGGGCAGCAATCTTCCTAGCACCATTGTAAATGACAAAGTTGGGCTGCTTAGCTTTGATATCAATCATATTAGATATAAACTGTTGATCCATACTGACATCAATCCCATAACAGATGACCTAATCCCTGTTTTCTGTTCTTCATTGACAATCTCCACCACTTTTGTTTTTACAAATGTTGAGTAGTTCACTCCATTCAGAGTTTTAGAGATCTTTATCCATCCTTGTTTTGCGAACAGGGTCTTCATACCACACTCATCCACAGTGGATATCTTGAGCAGCTTTAGTTCTTTTCCAAGAGCTTCCATTGTTCTTCCTTTGAGTTTAAATGTGCTTTTCCAGATGGTTATGAGTTCGTTAATTTGGATTTTAGTTTCACTAAGAGTTACTTGAAGGCGAGGATGTTTTTCAGAAAGCTTTTTTTAGGGAAAGTGATGTGAAGTGAAATGAAAAGTTTAGAGAAAAGACAAGGTATAAATAGGGCAGAGAAAAATTTTCATTTCAGGTGTTTTTGAAAACATAAAATCAAACAAAAAGTATTGATGACACTTGGGAGGCACGAGAAAGCAGTAATAAAAGCGAAAACATCATTGCCTGACAGTTAATAACCAACAGTCTCATGCCACGTCAGAGACTTACTCGGAAGTTTGATACGTAGGTGAATAGGTGTTAATAAAGACGTTTTAAAAGACCTTTCTACTTCCGTGTACTATCAGAGCCTCGATTATCCAAATTCTAGGTATCATTAGAGGATGTGGGTACTCAGACTCAACTTCTCATTAGAGGCACCAGTTAAGAGACTCTGACAGTTGCATCTGAGTTCCTCCATACTCTGTTGTAACCCTTCAGAGGCAAGCATCATTCAGAGATAAAGTGCATGTTCAGATTCTTTTTAATAAAATCAAATTGTTCAATAGCTAAGGGTTTTGTGAATATATCAGCCCATTGATGATTAGTGTCAATGAATTGTATATCTATAACACCTTTTTGAACATAATCTCTTATAAAATGATGCTTTATCTCAATGTTCTTAGCTCTTGAATGAAGAATTGGATTCTTGGACAGACAGATGACAGCAGTATTATCATAGTAAACTGGGATTTAGCTTTCACAAATCTGATAGTCTTCTAACTGATGTTTCATCTAGAGCAGTTGTGTACAACAACTTGCAGTTGAGATGTATTCTGCTTCTGTTGTGGACAAAGCAATAATGATTTGTCTCTTACTAGCCTAGGATATCAAGTTCTCACCAAGGAATTGATAACTTCCACTGGTGGATTTTCTTTCAATTCTATCCCCAGCATAGTCAGCATCACAGAATCCAACCAGCTTATAATCCTGAGATTTCTTGTAAAGTAATCCAAGATTAATTGTTCCCTTCAGATACCTAAAGATTCTCTTAAATATAGTTAAATGAGATTCTCTAGGATCTAACTGGAATCTAGCACACAGAGAGACACTGAATAAAATATTTGGTCTGGAGGCTGTTAGATAAAGCAAGGAACCTATCATACCTCTGTATAGCTTCTGATCCACCTTGTTGCTTGATTCTTCTTTGCTCATGTTGCAGTTGGGATGCATTGGTGTAGTCATCAGTTTGCCATCCTCCAGGTTGAACTTCTTTAGAAGCTCCGTTGTGTATTTGGATTAATGAAAATAGACTTCGTCTTTGCATTGGTTGATTTGAATACCAAGAAAGAACTTTCATTCTCCCATCATACTCATTTCAAACATAGCTTGCATAATCTCAGAAAACTCCTTGCAAAGAACAACATTAATGGAACCAAAATTGATATCATCAACATATATATGAACTATTAAGATATCTTTCTTTAGTGTCTTTTTTGAAGAGAGTTGTATCAACCTGTCCTCTGTTAAAACCTTTTTCTAACAAGAAATTACTTAGTCTATCATACCAAGCTCTGGGAGCCTGTTTCATACCATATAGTGATTTCTTAAGTTTGAAAACATAATTTGGGTGTTTTAAATCTTCAAACCTAGGAGGTTGTTTTACATACACTTCTTCAGAAATGACACCATTCAGAAAGGCACTCTTAACATCCATCTGATATAATATGATACCATGATTGACAGCGTAGGACAAAAGCAACCTGATTGCTTCCAATCTAGCAACAGGTGCAAAGGTTTCAGTGTAGTTTATCCCTTCCTGTTGATTGTAGCCTTGTGCTACTAGTCTAGCCTTATTTCTTACCACTTCTCCTTGCTCATTGAGCTTGTTTCGGAAGACCCATTTTGTTCCAATGATGTTCTTTCGTTATGGCTTTGCAACTAAGTCCCAGACATCATTTCTTTGGAACTGCTTCAGCTCCTCCTTTATGGCTACAATCCATCCATCATCTGATAGAGCTTCATCAATAGAAGTAGGTTCAATCAAAGAGATTAGTCCCACAAGTGATTCATTTTTGAATGATGATATTGTTTTCAAAGGATTGTCCTTGTTCCCAATGATTAACTCTTTAGGATGTGAAGATTTGTATTTGAATGTACTTTTTGTTTGAGCAGTTTCTTCTGAACCATCATGGGCTTCTTCAAAGTCTTCATCATCTTGGTGATCGTCAGAGGGTACATCAGTTTCTGGTAAATCTGGTGTATCACTAGGTTCTGTGACCTCTGGAGTTGGTGTTGTTGCTTGTACATGTTCTGGTTCACCATCTGATATTTGTATCTCTGCAAAACTTTCAACCAGCTCTGACGTTTTACTGTCAGGCTTCTTATCGTCAAATTTTATGTGCATAGATTCCTCTATTGTGTCAACTTCATAATTATACACTTTGTATATCTTTGATCTTTCAGAGTATCCTAAGAAGATACACTTCTGAGCCTTGGCATCAAATTTCTTTAGATAGTCTTTAGTGTTTAGGATGTAACACGTACATCCAAACTGATGAAAGTAAGCAATACTTAGATTTCTTCCCTTGAATAATTCTATGTTGTTTTGTTTAGAATAGGTCTTATGTAGATTTTGTTTTGTACATAACAAGCTGTGCTTACGGCTTCTACCCAGAAGTGCTTAGCCACGTCAGTTTCATGAAGCATTGTTCTAGCCATTTCCTGTAAAGATCTATTCTTGATTTCTACAACCCCATTATGTTGTGGAGTTCTAGGAGAAGAGAAGAGAATTCATGGAAGATTTCATGCTTTTCACAAAAAATTTCAAATGGCTCATTTTCAAACTCTCCTCCACGATCACTTCTGACTTTGACAATTTTCAAATCTTTCTCAGCTTGTACTTGTGTGCAGAAGATGCTAAACACATCATATGCTTCATTCTATGTTCTAAGGAATTTCACTCAAGTCCACCTGTTGTAATCATCTACTATGACTAATCCATACTTCTTCCCATTGATTGATGCAGTCCCAACTTGTCCAAACAGATCAATGTGAAGTAGTTCTAAATGTCTAGAGGTGGAGACGATGTTTTTAGATTTAAAAGAAGTTTTAACAATCTTTCCTTTATGACATGCTCCACAGAGAGCATCTGAATGATATTGCAGCTCTGGTAGTCCCTTGACTAATTTCAGCTTGCTAAGTTTGGAGATTAACCTCCAGTTAGCATGACCTAATCTTTTGTTCCAGAGCCACTTTTCATCATTCACTGACAGAAGACACACAACCTTCTGATCAACCAGTTCAGAGAAATTTATTTTGTAAACATTGTATTTCCTCTGACCTGTGAACATTGTGGATTGGTCAAAGTCATTGATGATTGTGCAGGTACTCTTACCAAACACCACTCTAAAACCACTATCACAAAATTGACTAATACTAAGCAGATTATGTCTGAGTTCATCAACATACCAGCCATTTTTTATGGAGATAGCAGAGTTAGCAATTGTTCCTGTACCAACAATGTTTCCTTGTTGGTTTCCTCCAAATCCTATAGTGCCTCCTTCCCTCATGAATAGAGTCTGAAACAGATGTTTTTCTCCTATCATATGTCGTGAGCACCCACTGTCCAGGTACCATGGTTGGTGCTTTGGTTTTTCCCATGAAACATACCTAAAACATAAACATTATTATTCATGGGTACCCATGTCTCAATGGGTCCTTTGGGGTTAGTTCTAAAGGACTTTCTCCTCTTCAAAACCTTGTGCCTCAAGCATTGTAGTTTGGATTTATTCAATACTTTTGATTTAAAAAAATTTTATCTTGAATTCTTCCTTGCCATGAGTTTTGAAATTTTCTGAACCTTGAACTTAGGAGTTTTTATTTTGATTTCATCAGAACCTTAAACTCTGAGTTTTTAGATTCTGTTTTGTTCATAACTCTAGCATGTTTGAATTCTGGATCAGAGTGGGAGTATAGAACCTTCTTTGAGTATTCAGAACAAGGAGATTTCTTTGTTTTCACAGAAGTCTGAGTCTTCATAACAGATTCTGTTGTGAATTTACTTTCTTTTCTCTTGTTACTACTTATTCCGCATATTCTGAAAGCTATTTTGTTTATGTCATCACCGCTAGTGATAGATTCTTCAAGAGAATTATCACTACTTGTCAAGGGTCTGTCAATTTTCTTGAGATTTGAAAGTTGACATTTTTCCAAAATTTCATTTCTTATCATGAGATTTTCATTTTGGATTGACAGACACTTGCTTTGGTGTTTCAAGAACTTAGATTCTGCTGTCAACAAATCAAAATGTTGTTGTAACGACTTTAAAGTTTTTGATTTGTTCTGACATCGTCTTGCAAGTTCTTTGACATTTTTGACATAATACTCATGAGTTAGGTTAGAAGATACCTCATCAGCATCAGAGTCAGAATTGCTTTCTGTATCAAAGGTTGTTATGGCCATTAGACCCCGGTTGGTTTCTTCTTCACTATTCTCAGAATCTGATTCTTCATCAAGCTTCTCCCATGTTGCCATAAGGCTTTCTTTAAGCTTTCTTATGTAACTCTCCTTCTTAGAGTTTTCCTTCTTTGACTTCCCTTTTTGTAACTCTGGGCAGACAGCTATGAAGTGACCAGTCTTGTTGCAGTTGAAGCATCCTCATTTCTTGGTCCTAAAGCTTGATCCTTTGGAGTCACTGCTTCTACCTGAGAATCTTTTCTTATTGGTCAATTATTGGAACCTCTTGGTTAAATAGGCCATCTCCTCATAATCTAGATCATTGTCAGATTTTCCAACTGGAGTTTCCACTTCTGACTCAGCAGACAGAGGAGCTTTGGCAGATTTACCCTTGGAGGTCAGAACAATGGACTTAGACTTCTTAGTTGGTTCATCACCATCATGCTCAATTTCATGACTTTTAAGAGAGCTTATTAGGTTCTCCAAACTTAGTTTGTCTAGGTCATTTGCCTTCTGAATGGCAGTGACCTTTGGTCTAAATCTGGCAGGAAGACTCCTAACAATCTTCTTGACATAATCAGCTACAATATAACTCTTCTTCAGAATCTGAAGTCTGGACTGAAGGGTTTGAAACTTTGAGTACATGGTTTCAATGTTCTCTTCTTCCTTCATTCTGAATAGTTAATACTGATGAACTAGTTGATTGGCATTGGCCTCTTTGACCTGTTGATTCCCTTCATAGGTAGAGCAGAGTGACTCAAAGATGGATTTTGTTGTTGAACTGTTCACAATCTTTGTGTACTTTGTATGAGGTAGTGCATCCACCAGAATTCCTCTCACTCTGTGATGCTTCTTGTAGATCTTCCTCTGTGCAGGTGTCAGACACTTCCTGTCTGGCACAATTCCTTCTTCATCAACTTCAAAAGTAACACATTCTTCAATGATGTCCCATAACTCATCATCAATACATATGATGTGACTATACATCTTAATTTTCCATCAAGATAACTGAGCAGCATCTCCATTAAAGGATGGAGGTCTAACAGACACACTGTTTTTATCAGAGGTTGAGGTGTAGGGCTCAGAGGTGTTGTTGGATTCAGAAGCTGAAGTATCACTTTCAGGAGTAGACATGTTTTTTTCTCTAGATCTTTAACTGTGGCACGATTAAGTGGCTGAGCACAGACAGTGCTATGATACCAACTGAAGGTGAGAAAAACACAAGAAGGGGTTGAGTTGTGTTGGCTTTTTCTGGTTTTCTTTTTCTGAGTGTTAAAAGCTGTTCAGAATCTGATGAGTATAAATTCTGATACAGAGTCTAAGTGTAGTGGAATACAGAACACAAAGATAATATATATATATATATATATATATATAGAGAGAGAGAGAGAGAGAGAGATAGAGAGAGAGAGAGAGAGAGAGAGAAAGAGAGAAAGAGCAGACACAAGCAATTTATACTAGTTCCTCCCACAACACAGGAGTAGTTCATTCCCCTTGCACTTCCAAGGGATTTCACTATAATCACTACTGATTACAATTGCTCAAGGACTCTTCCAAGAGACTTCTCAATGCTCAAGCACACTTGAAAGAGACTTCTATGCTCAAGGTCACTACTAAGACTTCCACTGCTCAAGTACAACTCCAAGAGACTTCTATTGCTCAAGCACGTAGGCAAGAGACTTCCAGTGCTCAAAGGACAATCCTAAGAGACTTCTATTTCTCAGGGTTTCACCAAGAGACTTATATGCTCAAGCTTCACAAGCAAGAGACTTATGTTTGTTTACAGTAAATATAAACAAACTTGTTCTTACACCGGATATATATAAATGGTTGGTGTAACTGAACAAATGAATAGACTCTTTACAACTCTAGGATTTCTAAGATACAAAGTTTAGTAAGAAAGATCCTAAGTGTTTTTGCGTTATTTAATTTGACAGAGTAATGGCACAGTAAAATAGCAGAGTCTTATTGATCTTCTTCATGGTCTTCATCTCCTTATATAGGAAGGGATTTGAGAGATGTTGGAGAAGAGTGTCAGTGCATTAAGAGTCGTTGAGAAGCTTCAAATCAAAGATGTTGAGCCATTGCCTGATATGGATAATTTCTTTGGATGTTCATTCGAAAATCCTTTGCTGAAATAGGATGTATCCGTTCATTCTTGTTGCCCTTGAAGTTCTTTGTTTGTTTCTACACGTGGTCAGAAGAAGACAAAGTTGTGCTCAGATCCTTTGATGTGGACAGCTATAGAAGATGACAAATCTGACGTGGAGTCTGGGTCCCTCAGGTGCTTCTGAAGTCTGAAGGTCTTCCAAGTCTGATAGGTTCTTCTGTGTCTGACTAGGTCTTCTGAGTCTGATGATCTCCACAATGTCTGATGATCCCTTCAGCTTTAGAGAGGCGTCCTTTTCTTCTGATCCAATATATTGACTTCTGGTTGACCTTTCTTCAGATCTTCTACAATAGTCTTTTAAGCTTCTGATGCTTTAATACATGTTCAATATTTGATGGATACATTCTATGATCTTGCACACTTGAACAAATATTAGTATATCCAATTGTTCTTCAATATTTTGTTATCATCAAAACCTTAGAGGAATTGTACGAGACCCTTCTTGTTCCAACATTAACATCCTTTGCTTCTTGGATTGCTACTACTATCAAACTTTGGACTTAAGGATCTTAATACCTTCTCTACTACCATTTGATCTGAGATGTTTTCACCATAATTTTTCATCAGATTCACAATTTCAATCATCTTTGAGAAGTAATCACTTACTTTTTGGTCTTCCTCCATTTGCATCATCTCATACTTTCTTCTATAAGACTATAGCTTAACTTGTTTCACTTTCTCTCCACCATTATATAATTTTCCAAAATATCCCAAGCTTCTTTGGATCTTGTTGCTTTGGAGATCTTCTCAAAGTGTTGATTTTCATATTCTGTTGAATGTAGAATAATGCCTTACAGTCTTTCTTCTTTGCTTCTTTGAATGCTAATCTTTGTGCTTCAGCTGGATTCGCCCCCAAATCCTCATAGCCATTCTGCACCAGATCACTAACATCTTATGCTCCAAATAAAGATTTCATCAAGGCACTCCAGCGTTCCTAGTTCTTGCCATCAAGAACTAGAATGTTTGATCCAAAATCATTGTTATTCATCTTGCTTATCAGGAAATCAAGACTCACACCTCACTCAGTGTTTCCCAAAATGATTGCCCTCACACTTCACTCGTGTTTCCCTTGGATTTAACCCAGGTTCTGATACCAATTGTTAGATCAAGCTATGATCTTGAACGCAACATTAAGTGCTTTTCTAAATAAGCTATTGTAAGCAAGATGAGAAATTAACAAACAAACTGTAAAACTGAGAGAGAAGAAAATGGAGAGAGTTATGCTAGTAATATGAATCTTTTTTTTAAGTGAATGTACACGTTACATAGCCTTTTATAGATATTTATCACACTTGCTTATAGCACAAACTATCTAACTAACTAACAAATTTTTGTAACAAACTTCTAACCAACTTGTTATATGGCGGTTATTGATTAATTCTTAACTAAAACAACCAAATGTGACAAAATTAATTTTACAATATCTAGAATCAATTTGGGTACATATAAAAGTGAATCCAAATATACAATGCACATTCATAATAGATACTACTCCCAAACATCTTTAGCCCTCCGCCCTAAATTATAAATCGTTTAAAAAAATTATTTTAAATTATAAATCATTTTACGATACCAAAAAAATCTTTTTTTTTGAGAAAACAAGGAAGCATTAATGTTAGTTTTCATTATTATCTCATAATTATTTATTACTCTAAGGAACAATTTTAAAATCAATTTAAGACACCTTATTATTAAATCATCTTCTGCCATCAGTTTTAAAATCAAACATCAAAATCATCAACTCAAAAGGCACAGTTAAAATCAAACATCAAAATCATGAACACAAAGGCACAGTTATGACATCCTATACAAATCCATTTAGGACACCCTATAGACAGAGCAGCAGAAAGAAAGAAAAAAACAATAAAAAAATGCTTAGACCCACAAACAATAGCATCACGTGGGTGAAATTATAGAAAAGAAAAGGTCCCATTCCAACCCAAAACTAGTTTCTCGACAAGCTAGCGGTGGTGTCTCAATATTTTTTGCACGCGTTACTCGTTTATTTGTATAATTGTCTCTCTACTATGGATTTTACGTGTGCATATGTCAACTCTCAACTCTCCACTAAATTCTAAATTCTTTACAATAATATATACTATTTCTCCATTGGACTCTCTAAAGAATAAATCAATACCACTACTACTGAAAATTATGCTTATTTTAATTTGCCCATTGTATTGGTCAATAATATAAAGTAATAATAGTGAACCAAACCCATTATATATATCACATGCCATTCCCTTCCCTTATACATCTACAAAAAAAAAATCGAAATGAGTTTTTATCAAGATTCTCTTTCTCTTCAATCTACCATGTCTACAACTTTCACTTTCTTGTTTTTCTCTTTCACCCTTTTATTTTCTTTCTTCTCTCTTCTCCTCTACATCTCAAGAATCAAGCCATGGTGTAATTGCAACACTTGCAAAACCTTCTTAACAATGAGTTGGTCCAATAAATTCATAAACCTTGTGGATTACTACACACACCTTCTTCAAGAATCACCTACAGGAACAATCCATGTTCATGTCTTGGGTAACACAATAACCTCAAACCCAGAAAACGTGGAGTACATACTCAAAACAAATTTCAACAACTACCCAAAAGGTAAACAGTTTTCTACAATCCTTGGTGATCTTCTTGGCCGTGGTATCTTCAACGTTGACGGCCATTCGTGGAAGTTTCAACGCAAGATGGCGTCTCTTGAACTCGGTAGCGTAGTGATTCGTTCCTACGCTATGGAACTTGTCATAGAAGAAATCAAAACAAGATTGCTTCCTCTCATAGCTTCTGTTGCAAAGTCCAAACCAGACAATACCTCTGAAAATGAAAACGAGGATGTTCTTTTGGACATGCAAGACATTCTTAGAAGATTCTCGTTCGACAACATTTGTAAATTCTCGTTTGGTTTAGACCCATGTTGTCTTATTCCATCACTTCCAGTTTCAAATCTCGCAAATGCTTTTGATCTCTCTTCAAAACTTTCAGCTCAACGAGCATTAACAACGTCACCGTTAATATGGAAGATGAAACGTTTCTTCAACATTGGGTCAGAGAAGAAGTTGAAAGAAGCAATTAAAATAGTAAACGATTTGGCAAATGAGATGATAAAACAAAGACGAGAAATTGAAAATGGAGTTGACTCACGAAAAGATCTTCTATCTCGTTTTATGGGTGCTTTGAATTCAAACGACGACGAATATTTAAGAGATATTGTTGTTAGTTTTCTTTTAGCGGGTCGTGATACCGTTGCTTCAGCGTTAACGGGTTTTTTTATATTATTGTCCAAGAACCCAAAAGTGGAGGAAAAAATTCGGGTTGAGTTAGACCGAGTAATGAACCCGGTTCAAGAGTGTGCTACTTTTGAACAAACACGTGAAATGCATTATCTTAATGGTGCTATTCATGAGAGTATGAGGCTTTTTCCACCAGTTCAGTTTGATTCAAAGTTTGCTATTGAAGATGACGTGTTACCCGATGGAACTTTCATAAAAAAGGGGAGTCGGGTCACTTATCACCCATATGCTATGGGTCGGATGGATAACATTTGGGGACCCGGTTGTTTGGAATTTAAACCCGAGAGATGGTTGAAGGAAGGTGTGTTTGTTCCAAAATGTCCTTTTAAGTATCCAGTTTTTCAAGCGGGGTCGAGGGTTTGTTTGGGAAAGGAGTTGGCTATTGTAGAGATGAAATCTGTCGTTGCTTCTTTAGTAAGACGGTTTGATGTTCGGGTTGTTGGACCGAACCAGGACCCGCAATTTGCACCCGGTTTAACTGCCTCGTTTAGAGGTGGTTTGCCGGTTAAGATTTATGAAAGAACATAATTTTTTAGATTAGGTTAAAATGTTAGGTTGTATTTTATTTATTTAGATTGCAGTGTGAATACTATATACATATACTACTTTTGTCTAATCTCATGTTTAAAACATTTCTTTATTTCAAACTGTCTTTCGTTTTATCAATATCATATCAACAATATACTTCATTCTTTTTTTAGTGGTTGCTTTAAACTTACATACACACTAACAAAATAAAATAAAATTGTTACTTTTAAAATTTGTACCCAATTATCTCATTTCACTTATTTCTCTCTTTACATAAATATTGGAAGGTATTATTGACAAAATGGTAATTATTGTTTTTTGAAGGAAAATGGTACTTATTGTTATATTGAACTTTGAAAAAGATAAACATAAACAATTTTTTATTCATAGGGGTTAATTAAAAAGGAATTATGGATTTAGTGATCTTTAGGGCCCGTTTAGTTCAATGGAGGGGAGGGGAGGATTTTAATGGAGGGGAGGGGAGATATTTTAATTAAATATATGTTTGGTTCAAAAGAGGAGAGGGGAGGGGAGGGGAGAGATTTTAATTAAAAATGTGTTTGGTTCACAAGGGGAGAGGAGAGATTTTAAAATTAATTTACTTTTTTACCCTTAAACTTAATTAAATATAAGAAAATGTTTGTTTTTACGATATCATAATAATAATAATAATAATAATAATAATAATAATAATAATAATAATAATAAAAGTTGTTACAAAATAATATAACCTAATAATAATAAAAAATTGTGACGGGAATAATATAACCTAATAATAATAAAAGTTGTTATAGTGATAATATAACTTAATAATAATAAAAGTTGTTACAAGGATAATACAATCTAATAATAATAAAATTTGTTACAAGGATAATATTGAGATTTTAAATTAATATAAGGATAATTTTGACAATGCAATAAAATTTTAAAAAGATCCCCTCCCCTCCAAAAAACTCCGATTTGGTGGAAAGCAAAAAATGAGTCCGATTTGGTGGAAAGCAAAAAATGAGTCTTGAAGGGATTTTGCACTCCTCTCCACTCATCTCCCCTTCTAAAAATTGAATCAAATACGTCATATTAAAAATATTTTCTCCCCTCCCCTCCAAAACGCTCGAATCAAACTAACCCTTAGTGTCGGAGAGAGAGTATATTTTATGATCAACATTGGTATATTTAAAGGTCTTGTTTTTTACTGGAATATTTAAAGCTCTTCTTAACATGTACTCCATGTCTTTATATGACACAGTTAAAAATTTTAAGAAAAAAATCTTTTGAAAATAACAATTAATTTTTGAATTTTTAAGCAATTAGATACACCAGTATCGATGCAATTTTTCTATATTTGATTTCTTAAAGATTGTGTTAAGGACCTTATTAGAATTTTGACAAAGCAATTTTTCTATATTTGATTTCTTAAAGATTGTGTTAAGGACCTTATTAGAATTTTGACAAAATTACATTTTTAGCTCTTAACTTAATTTCAGGTAACAATTTGGTTTTTTATCTTTTTTCATTTCAGTTTTGTCCTTTTGATCCATTTGTATATGAATTTTCAAGATTCAAATTCATGGTTTTATTTTCTTATGGTCTCTCAATCTTCAAATCTACGATCTTTCATCTATTTTGCATATGAATATTAGATTTAAAGCTTGAAAATACATATGCTAATAGACAAAAATGACAAAATTGAAATTAAAAAAAGATAAAAGACTAAATTGTTATCTAAAATTAAGTTAAAGGACTAAAAGTGCAATTTTGAAATACAAAAAATGCATTTTATTTAAAAAAAAAATAAAGAAAGGGTATTCATTCAATGTCCCCATCTGATGAGATTTTTTTCCTTTTTTGGATAAGATTTTGTTCTTATTGACTTAATATTGGGGCAGCTAATAGCAGTTGCTTGCTGCAGTTAATGCAGACATTGTATCAATTGACAATTTGGTGCGAGAAATAATAGAGATAATTTTGTATGGTCAAAGATTAAATTTATTGTGTTTAGGCCCACAAACACAATAAGACATTTTCTTTCCCAAATGGTAAATCATTTTTTTAATATATATTTAAAAAAAATTCTTATCGTCTCCGTGAGTTTAGTTAAATTGCCAGAGATATTGCATAATATATGCAGGGAATGAAGTTCGAACCCTGGACACCTCACTTCTCTACATTTAAAATGTGTGAGCTTCAGCCACTAGGCTACTTGAAAGAAAAAAATTATCATTGTGTGTGCATAAAAACATTATAGATTTGATTTTGTGACCTTATGAGAATAACTCATGATGCGAAATTTGCAATTGAGGGATTCGTACATTTATAGATAGAATAGATTAGTCCACCATGTAAAGTTCAGAGCACGTGAGAGTGACAAGTATGGGGAGAGGAATGAATCAGTGGGAGGGGAGGGGAGGGGAGGGGAATGAATCACGTAAAATAATTGACACAAGTCCTTTTTTCCTTTCACAAAAATAAAATAAATTCCCTTTTACTATACACACACTCATACATATAGTTATGTAAATACTTTGGGACAATACGCGGCTTCATTCAATAGGAGAGTGAGTGTTGAAAAGATAGTGATCATAACATTTCTCTAATTTGTATATCATTTATCTATGTAATTTGACACATTTGATTTGTTGGGATATAGACTCATATTCATAATAGTCATTTTTCCTCTATTTAGTGTGCCGAATTTCGCTGCTATATTTTTGACACGAAATTAATTAAAAGACAAGTGATTGAGCTCACATGATAAATGGACAACCAAGAACATTTGATGCTCAAATGATAAGTGATCCGTTGCTATATTTCTCTAATGACATTTGCATTACTTAATATTTTTGATAAAAAGAGCACATTTGAAAGTAATTGGCTATAAAAATTGATATTGAAAAACATTTAGACACATTCGCTACATATTATTGGTAATGGTTTGGGTATCAACATATATATAGTTGGATGCCTTCCTCATGGTAATGTTTTTACATAACTTTTTACTTTTTTTTTTTAACAATACTAATTTTATTTAATATACATAGTTTTTCTCAATTTTTTTGTTGCAATATTATTAACATTATTTTAAATATTATTGTAATTAATCAAGTGGTGGTGTTTTTGCCAACACCCAACCAAGTGGTAATTGGTTTATGTGTCGAATAAATCAATTGAGAGCATCCAAGTTCAATTGGAGAGCATTTATTATATATCTTTCGATTCAACTTCAATTTACTAAGGCTTTGTTTGCGAGTTTTGAGGAGAGGGGAAGGAAAGGCTTACGAGGGAAAGGGAAGGGGGGGGAGGGAAGGGGAAAGGGAGGGAAAGCATTCCCATTGTTTGGGAGTTAAAAAACCAACAAGGAAAGGAAATGACGACTTATGTGATAATTTTACTATTTTACCCTTTTTTTTAGGAATACTCCTTGTCTTCTTAAAATAATTTTACTTTTTTTTATCAATATTATAACAAATCTTAAAAATATGAAAAAAAAATTAAATATCTAGTTTTTTTTTATAATTTTATTAAAAAATTGATACAATAATAAAAATTAATTTCACTATATATATATATATATATATATATATATTTACATATTATATTTCCTATTAATAATTCATTTATTTTGCGTATAAATTTCGTTATTAATTTTAAAAAGGTTAAAATTGTCAATTTGTATGTTTAACCCCCCAAAACTCCCCAATATGAGGGAACTCTAAAATTGGACCAAATAAACCCTTCAAAACCTTTCCTTGTTTTTTTTAAACTCCCAAACAAGGGTTTATCTCCCCACAAGCCTTCATTCCCCTCCCCTCCCCTCCAAAACCCAACTCCCAAACAAAGCCTAAGTGTTTTTCTATAAAAACTAAAGAGTAATCTCTATGAGTTTAACTCAATCGGTATGGATATTGTATAATATATGTCTGGTCGAAGTTCGAACACCAGACATCTCACTTATTTATTTCAAAAAGATGGATTTTTAGTCACTAGATTCCTTGAAAAAAAAATATAAAAGAAATATCTTATTATAATTATCAACATGAAACAAAAAAAGATAAAACAAGTATAGTGCGCGTTATAAATATGATCCTCAATTGAGATGTAGCAAATGGCAGGCTGCAAAATACACGGGGTACACTCGGAGTAGTTTTTTTTTTTTTTACAGTACTCGTTTTAATGTCAGGTCCTTTTTTATTGGCAGAGCCTGGTTTCCAGGCCTGCCAGCAGAAATGAATATCATATCCTGGAACTGTCGCGGCTTGGGAAATGCCAAGGCAGTTCCATCCATCAAAGACATGGTCCGCGTCTATAAACCGGACATTTTAATTCTTATTGAAACTCTTGTACATGGAAATAAAATTTCTGATTTATGCTACACCATTGGTTTTGACAATCACTTTTCGGTTGATCGAATTGGTCGAAGCGGCGGCCTAGCTGTCTTATGGCGCAATTCCATAAATTGTTCTCTGATTAATTACTCTCAAAATTACATCAACCTGCTGATACAGGACCCTTCTATTGGCAATTGGAGACTCACCGCGTTCTATGGCTACTCAGACTCGGGGAGAAGAAGAGAGTCCTGGGACTTACTTCGTTACCTCAGCAATCTCTCCAACGATCCTTGGTGCATAATTGGCGATTTCAACGATCATCTTTCTACAGCAGACAAGCGGGGTGGTCCTGAACGTCCTCCCTGGCTAATCAGAGGCTTTCAAAACGCTGTTACAGACTGCAACTTGTTCGATATGCCTCTTATTGGATACCAATTCACTTGGTTCAAAAGTATTGGTACTGCCTCCTCCAAAGAAGCCCGTCTGGACCGCGCTCTAGCTACATCATCTTGGCAATCCTTATTTCCAAATGCCACGCTTCAGACTCTTGTGGCTGCCACTTCTGATCACACACCACTTCTTCTTCAACTTGACCCTCTTCCTTGGCGTCAACCTCACCACAGCTTCCGTTTCAATAATGCTTGGCTTCTTGAACCTACTCTCATCCAGCTCGTTCAAGACAATTGGAGTCACTACCCATCTTCAAGCATTATCTCCAAACTTACCTACTGCATCGATGACATCTCTTCATGGAGCAAAAATATAACTCCCAACTACAGGCAGCTTATTAACAAACAGAGAGCGCAAATTGAAGATCTTCGTATCTCATCAGAGGATGCGACTGAACCAAGAATTGAAGCTATGCACAAGAATCTCGCAAATTTATTGATGCAAGAAGATAGTTATTGGAGGCAGCGTGCTAAAGTTTTTTGGTTAGCAGATGGTGACACAAATAGCAAATTCTTCCATGCCTCAGCCTCAGCTAGGAAAAGGAGGAATACTATAAAAAAGTTGCGTGACTCATCAGGTAACTGGATTGCTGCACATGATGACCTTTGCTCAGTTGTCCATAATTATTTTACAACACTGTATACAGCTCAGCAGGGCGACCATCATCCAGTCATCTCCTGTGTTCAACCACGAATCTCGGATGAAGACAACAGTATGCTCACTCATCCCTTCACTGAACTAGAATTCAAAGAGGCTTTATTTAGCATGCACCCGGACAAATCGCCAGGTCCTGATGGTCTAAATCCGGCATTCTATCAACGTTTCTGGAGTGAAATCGGAAGCGAGCTATTCTCATCAGCAAATTCTTGGCTTGCTTCAGGTACCTTTCCACCAAACCTGAATGATACAAATATTGTTCTTGCTCCAAAAGGTGATAATCCAGAATCTATGAAGGACCTCCGTCCCATCTCTCTTTGCAACGTCTTATACAAGATCGTTTCTAAGGTCCTTGCTAACCGGCTTCGTCCATTAATTAACAAGTGGATCTCCCAAGAACAGGCTGCTTTTGTCCACTCTCGCTCCATCATAGACAATGCTTTGACAACCTTTGAAGTTTTACACCATATGCGTTGCAAAACAAAGGGTAAAATTGGTGAGGTAGCTTTGAAACTTGATATCTCTAAAGCCTTCGATAGTGTTAGCTGGTCTTATCTTCAAGCTATTCTCCACAAAATGGGTTTTTGCTCTCAGTGGATCTCTTGGATGATGATGTGCATTACCACGGTGGAGTATCGTATTATTTTTAATGGTGATCGCATTGGTCCTATTGTTCCTGAACGAGGCCTTCGTCAAGGCTGTCCCCTCTCGCCTTACCTCTACATTCTTTGCGCTGAAGGTCTATCTGCATCCATAAAGAATCATGAATTGCGTGGTAAACTTCATGGCAGCCGCATTTGCCGCACATCTCCGCCTGTCAGCCACCTACTTTTTGCAGATGATAGCTTCCTTTTCTGTAAGGCTACTACTGATGAAGCCCAAAGTCTCAAAGAAATTCTTATCCAATATCAAAATGCTTCAGGTCAGGCAATAAATTATGGGAAATCTGCTATTGCTTTTAGTGCTAATACTTCTGCTGATACTAGTGCCACTATTTCCAATTTTCTTGGTGTTACCGGTCATATTGGTGGTGGTAAATATTTGGGCCTCCCCTCTATGGTGGGACGTAGCAAGAAAGCAATTTTCTCTTACTTAAAGGATCGCATATGGAAAAAATGTCAATCTTGGAATGCTAGATCACTCTCCCGTTCCGGTAAAGAAATTTTAATTAAATCAGTAGCACAAGCAATCCCCTCCTATTGTATGGGTGCGTTTCTCATCCCCACCTCCCTTTGTGAGGAATTAGAAAGAATGATGAATTCCTTTTATTGGGGCTCTCAAAAAAATGGTCGGCGTGGTATAAATTGGATGCGGTGGGACAAACTCACTCTTCACAAAAGTCTAGGTGGCCTTGGCTTTCGCAACATGGAAGCTTTCAATCTTTCAATGCTTGGTAAGCAAAGTTGGAAACTCTTGACCGACTCTTCCTCCTTACTATCTCGTATCCTCAAAGCCAAATATTACCCGCGAAGGGATTTCTTGGATGCCTCTCTCGGCCATAATCCAAGCTATACTTGGAGGAGTCTTTGGAGTACTCAATCATTACTTACCTTGGGGCATAGATGGAAGATTGGAGACGGTACTAAAATAAATGTCTGGAATATGCCATGGATTCGCAGCCTCCCTTCACTCAAGCCTTCCACTATTCCGCCACCACAACATGAGGACCTCACAGTTTCCCATCTCCTACATACGGGTATGAACTCTTGGAACCAAATGATTGTGCGATCCATATTTAACCATTCTGATGCTTCAGCTATCCTCACGACACCTCTTTATTCCCGCACGATGGAGGATACTCGCATCTGGAAGGCTTCATTAGATGGTTCCTACTCTGTCAAGACAGCCTACCGTTTTTGTATGGATCTTCTGGTTACATCCACACCTCCACACGGCAATTTCAACTGGTCAACACTCTGGAATTTAAAGATTCCTCCCCGGGTCCGCTCATTCCTTTGGCGCCTTGCTCACCAATGTTTGCCTACTCGAGCAAACCTTACCACCCGTGGCATTCCATGTGAAGATTCATGTGTCTCTTGCGAGCTCTTGGCAGAAACTCATATGCACACATTCTTTGTTTGTTCGAAAGCTGTGGATTGTTGGGAGAAAATTGGTTTACATAACTTGATCCGTAATTTGCTTCTCACAGCGGATAACTTTACTGCTACACTATTTAATCTTTTTGACAAGTTGTCGTTGCATCATCAGCACCTCGCCGCAATGCTCTTATGGAGCCTCAGGAAGAGTCGTAATGCTAAGTTATGGGAAGCTGTTGATACATCTCCTACTTTCATCATCTCTCATGCAACAGACACACTCCAAGAATGGAGTTGTATGCAAAGAGCAAAACATCAAAAGCATAATCCGGCACATGCTTCCTCTTGGGTGAAACCGCCAACAGGTATGACTAAATGCAACGTTGATGCAGCAATTTTTGATAATGACACCATTACGGGTTATGGCATGTGTTTTAGAAACTCCTTGGGACAACTTTTGCTCGGTAAATCTGGATTCTTACTCTCATTTGCCACTGTTCTAGAAGCTGAATCTATCGCTTTATTAGAATCTATTAAGACGGCAATCTCAAACGGAATGCATACGGTATTGTTTGAAACAGATTGTAAGTCTCTTGTCGACGCCCTTAACTCTCCTGCTGTCCCCATTAGTGAGTTTGGCAATCTTGTATCCCAATGTCGCTGGCTGCTGTCTAGTAATCCCGACTATGTAGTGTCGTTTGTTAAGAGGCAAGCTAATAAGGTTGCTCATTCTATTGCTAGAGCATCCTTATCTCACCCTAGCCCCTACACTTTCATTGATGTACCATCTACTTTGTACTCTTTGTTTATGAATGAAATGCACTAAGTTTGCTTTTGCTCAAAAAAAAAGTAGGTACTATATTTTGAACTAAAAGCATCTAATTTTAAATATATTTATTAAAGATATGTCGTATTAAGCTTCAAGCTTAAATGGTCCTAGCTTATATGTTCATTCCACGTGACCATCATTTTCCTAGTTCCCGGTGGCGGAGCCAGACAAAAAATTTGGGGTGGCCGCCATTAAAATAAACTAAAATATATAAATTATATTGCATACAACACATTTAAATTGTAATAAACCAAAAATCAATCATTCAAAATTTAAATTACATTATACATAAAATCGATCATTAAATGTTAGTGGCCTTCCTCTTGAAAAATGAATCAATTTTTCGACTCTTCATCTTGACTTTCCCTAATGTGTTCAGAAAGCTTCATGGCACCAGGGGAAGCATGTAAAGATGCCTGAAATGAAGAGTTTCACTATAACTTACAAATATGCCTTGAAAAGAAATAGTATTGCACTTACTAAAATTACATCAATTTGACATGTAACGCTTTGACATTGCTATTGAAAGTTTGCAGACATTTTATGTCAGAAAATATCACTAGAAACTCAAATTATGGTGAATTTAAATTGTATTCAATTTGAGCATCTCTGTAAGTTTTCAAAATCGCGGCTTATAATTACTTGCCAAAAAAAGTTATGTTTTTATGGAAAAATGAACTCTGTTGCTATCAGATTCAGTAGCCCTCTTCTTGGCTACATTCTAAGTGTCCAGTAGATTTACTTTCTTAATTATGTGTTGCTTTTCCTTCCAAATGAACTTTGAATAACTCCATTGGATGGAAATTCAACCATTTTAGGAACTATCAATTTGCAAAAATCTTAATTATTACTTGGGATCTTACAGAATTCTATATCATTATATCTAATTTTCCTATTCCTATTTCTGTTTCAATAAATTTTAGGGTTATGGCAAAATTGAAATTGAAAACCAAATCAAAAATCAAAAATTCATTAACAAACAAAAGAAAATCAAAGCATATCTTTACTAAACAGATGAAATCAGAGATACACATTTTTTAATAGTTTTAGGGTTTGTGGAGAGATTGAGACAAATGAAAATCAGATATTGTTAGATAAGAGATGGAGGTAGGAAGCTTTGAGACTGAATTCGACATAGGGAGAGTTGGCCGGCCGGCCCGCCGCTGATTGCTGGAGTGGTGGGCGAGGGACTGAGACTGAGGGAAAAGGAGGTGCGCTTCTCTCTTTTTTTTTTTTTCAGATTCTGGAGAAAATTCATGAGAGTCAGAGAGTGGGAGACTGGGTGGGACTTGGGAGTGGCATGGCATTGGCTGTAATATTAAAATTAACACAGGGGTATTATAGTAATTTCACAGAATTAATGGGTAGGCCATGGCCATACCCTGTCCACACGTGGCTCCGCCACTGCTAGTTCCTATCTAATATTTAATTGCACCTCCCATATAAACCAAGTACTACCTCCCTCTTTAAATATAAAACCCTTTTAAAAAAATATTTTGTCCCTTTTTAAAAAAATATACTACCTACCTGACTGTACACTTAAGCTTATGTGGCGCGCTGAGTCATTATTATTTTATTATGTGGCATCTTTAGTGGATATTATTAATTCTTTTAGCTTTATTTTAATTCCACTTGGTTTTTTCGTTATTAAATGAATTAAAAAAAATATAGAAAATAAATTAAAAAATTATACAAAAATAAAAACAACACAATCTTTTTTATTTTCAATTTTCTCTCCTTCATTTTCTCTACCATCATGATCTTCATCTTTCTCATTAAACATCGTCATCAATAAACACAAACTCAAAAAAAAAAAAAAACTTTTGTTTTATCTTCCTCTCCTTCATCTTTCTCTACACATTCATGACTGCATCCTCAAATTCATCAAAGCCAGAAAAATCAAAATCCAAATATATATATATATATATATATATATATATATATATATATATATATATATATATATATATATACATATATATAGATCTAACCTTAATTTATACTCCTTCATCGAACTGTTTTGTTTTTAAACAAAAGGGAGAAAAAGAATAAAAAAATCATAAGACAATCAAAGCTGGGTAGATCGAAATCATGTTTTTTTTTTTTTAGATTTGATTTTTTTGGTTTTGATGAATTTGATGATGAAGTCATGAATGTGTAGAGAAAGATGGAGAAGAGGAGGATGAAACTAAAGGAGAAATTAAAGGTGGATTTTTTTATGATAAATGTCATATCTTCTTTCCTTTTATTTTCCTCCTTTAATTCTGCTCCATTACTACTCATCAATTCTTTCCCCACTGCACTCTTATTTTCTTTTGTTTGTTTTATTCTTTTTCTTCCTTTTGTTTAAATAAAACAGTTCGATGAAGGAGCATAAATTGAGGGTAGATCGATATCGTGTTTTTTTTAACTTATTTTGGTTTTAATTTTTCTGGGTTTGATGAATTTGATGATGAAGTCATGAATGTGTGTAGAGAAAGATGAAGGAGAGAAAGATGAAACTAAAGGAGAAATTTTTTGAGTTTGTGTTTATTGATGATGATGTTGAATGAGAAAGATGAAGATCATGGTCGTAGAGAAGATGAAGGAGAGAAAAGTGAAAATAAAAATGATTTTGTTTGGTTTTTATTTTTGTATAATTTTTTAATTTATTTTCTATAATTTTTTAATTCATTTAATAATGAAAAAGGCAAGTGGAATTAATATAAAGTTAAAAGAATAAATAATATCCATTAAGCATGCCACATAATAAAATAAAAAAATAACGACTCAACGTACCACATAAGCTTAAGTGAACAATCAACTGTCTAGTATAACACCCCGATTTTTATATTAATTATCTGTATTATTTATAGATAGTATTAAGATTATTATTGGTTGAAAATAATAGGATGTAGAATGAGATAATGAGATGATAGAGGTGGGGATGTGAACTAGAAGTAATCAAATAAGTGGGGGAAGAGAAAGTAAAATTATGATGAGTGGGGAAAGAAAAATAATAGTATGATGAATAGCCCAATTCCCTAGCATAAATAGAAAAACAGAAAATCGGAATAAACATTTTTATTAAACCGGAGAAAAGAAGAAAGGAGAGGAGGAAACCATAGCTAAGGAGAAAGAGAGTCAAACACCGCGTTTTTCGGAGAATTTGAGGTAAGGGGAGAGAATCCTTTCACTTTAGGGTATATTATTTTATAACGGGGGTTGTTTAATTCTTAAGATGATGTTGTTGTTACGTTGTAAACTTTGATGAGAAAATGATGATGAACGAAGGTAAAGACGAGGTTGAAATATTTAAAATTAAGGGAAACTGGTTTAGGGTTTTCGAATTGAGGATTGACCATGAAGAGAGTGTGTGAATCGGTAGGTTAATGGAAAATTAGTGTTAGAATGATAGGGTAACCTTAGGGTGATGTTTAGGGACGAATTGGGTGAGTTTGGGGGTCGAAATCGGAGCCGGGGAAGCTCCTATGGTGGAAAATCGCAAAATCTGCGTTCTGATGTCAAGATTTTGACATCATGTCACGATTTTGTAGGCAGAAGCGAACCATATACTGGGCACAAAATCGTGCCACGATTTGTAGAATCGTGACAAGATTTTGAACCAACCTTTTGACCATTTTCTGTTCCGAATTGAGCTTAGGTATCTTCATGAAAGTTGTAGATATGGATGTTAGCTTTCATTTGGCTTTGGAGTGACATCATATAGACATCCACAACTTGAGATATGATCAAAATAATAAACATGGGTCAACACGGTTGCGTACTCCTTCCAGGCTTAGAAAAACCAACTTTCCACCTCTTTCTGTTCCGAATTGAGTTTAGGTGTCTTCATGAAAGTTGCAGATAGAGATGCCATCTTTCATTTGCCTTTGGTTTGAATCCATTTAGATCTCTTGAACTTGAGTTATGATTAAAACACCATGCATGGGTCATGCTGCGTTCTTCATGAAATTTCAACACAATCCTTTCGGAGAACTCTAAAACATCTTTGAAAGCAATAGTAAGTCTACGAAGGTTGTTAGCATGAAAATTAGGTGTATAATAAGATCCTAAACCAATAACCTTAGATGAGGGAAAAATATAAGTGTTGTAATATAAGCCTTCTAAGTCTTGACGAACTTATAACAAAATAAATAATCGAAAATGTTAAGAGATAACTAGGGAGAGATGAGGAGGGTAGATGGAGATGATAATGATGAGAGTACATACGTTTATAAAGTAATAACATGGAAAGAGATGATTCATATCCTTAATGAGAATGAGAGGGACGGGGTTGAAAATATAAAGATGACGAGAGTGAGGATGTTTATAACTTAAAGATGATAAGCATTGGTGATAGTTAATAATGATGATGATGGTGTTAAACTATAATGATGATGAGAATGACGATGTCTATACGTTTATGATGATGAGAAAGATGATGTTTCTTATCATGATGAAGTGAATGACGACGATATGTTTTGTCTTAGTGTTGTGCACAATAGGAAGAGTTTGCATTTATAATTGTGAATTCCTGATGACATAATGACGATGTTGTATAATGTTGAATGATGACGTAATGACGATGGAGTATAATGTTGAATAATGATGATGTAAAAGATGTATATGATGATGAATAATGACGAAACAACCCTTGACTATGATTATTGTTAATGCGCTATGTATATATCTATTGAGTCGTACATCATGCATCATCCCATATTTAGGACCATGTTGAATGACGAATGGTGTATGTATGTTGAGTAATACAACTCTGACATACAAATGTTGATTAGGATGTATGTATGTGTACTGGCTGTGAGTACAATCTTTCTAGAAACTAGGGTTTCTGTGCTGTGTTTAGGTCCTGCCTCGGGAATGATCCCAAGGTTACTATTTGTAGCCTTTCTTGGGCCTACCCGGTCATGGTTTTGGGCCTAAATCGTAAAAGGGCCAAAACCATGACTTGGGCGCCCTCGTAAGCTGCTGAGGGCGCCCTCAAAGGGCTATTTGTGATTGTAAAGTGGGCCCTCTGCCCTCTTGGAGGATGTCCAGCCTTATTCCAAGGGTTCACACCCTTGGCTTTAGGGTCTCAAGTCCTTGATAGTGAGATCTACGTTCCACAGCCCAACAAGCACGAGTCTTGGTACAAGGCGAAGTGATTAAACTGTTTACGGGGGATTTGTCTATGACCTTTTGCCCAGCAAGTGGGGCTTACTAGTCACGAAGCCATATGAAAAAATTTTATGAGTACTAGCCCAACATGGATGTTTAAACTCTGCGTGGGCACTAGACCACATGGGTGTTTAAACCCTGCGTGGGTACTAGCCTAACACGGATACTAGCCCAACATGGGTACTAGCTCCACGTTTCGTTTCGAGTACCTTAGTGGGCGGCACTAGCCCTTCGAGAGTGTGGGCGCTAGCCCGACAGGAATATTTATGGTAGCCCAACAAGCACAAGTCTTGGTACAAGGCGAAGTGGTTAATCTGCGTGTAGCTCGCCGCGTCCTTTGGACTACGTGTTGAGGACGCCTCTTACTGGGATCCGACGGCTGGCGTGAGGCGACCGTTCGCTCTCGCTGACGTGTCCGAATCGTAGCGGTTCTCGGAAATCGTGCCAACTTAAGTGACGTCATCTGCGCGTTTCCCTAGGCTTTTTCACTTTAAACTGAAACAGATCTACTTTATCCTTGTACTTTCAGATTTCCCCTATCTTTTTCTCCTCCTTTATCCCCGTCTTTTCCTTCCGACTCGTTTTCTTTTTCTCGTTCAAGCGATTGCGGTGTTCGTGGAGTTCTGTGCTTACTGTTTTACGGATCGTCCGGAGTACTCGTTCGCTTCTCAAGCCCTCCATTTGTCTAGATCCAAGTACCCTTACTTGATCTCGTTCTTTTTACTTTAACATTAGTAGTATGGTGAGGATTAGAGAGTGTGATGCGGCGGGTAGGGAGGTATCCCCAGCTAATTCGGAGGAGAGGTGTAGGTTGTGTAGGTTGTGTAGGTTGTGCGAAACGCTCAGATGGAACCATGGATTGGGTGGTGTTTGATAAGGCCTACTACGGCCACTCCCTTGTGACGGAGTCTCCGAGTGGTTTGGACAGGGGTGAAGTGGGAAGTATTAGTGGGGATTCATCTGACTCTATTGTTCGTTCTGTTCGCCCAGGTCCGTTCTGTAGGAAGGGAATTTGTTACATGGCGTCTTCTAGTGATTCAGAACAAGAGAGTTTTGCCGACGAGGTGTTTCGTTCTGAGTCTGTGTACTTGGACTCCCAACGGGTGGCGTTTTTCCAGAGTAAGCTGCACGTGTCTTCTACGGGATTTGAGGAGGACGTGGTTTTGGAACCTTGTCGCCCGGGCGAGAAAGTGTGCGCACAGAGGCCGAAGAGTTTGAAGAGTGAGATGTTCCATATGTACACCGCCGTTTTTGAAGATCTGGGTGTGAAGTATCCCTTCACACCCTTTGAAGTTGACATACTCAACTGTCTCAATGTCGCGCCTTCTCAGCTGCAGCCGAATAGCTGGGCTTTTATCCGCGCTTTTGAGATTCTTTGTGAGGGATTGGGCTTCCAGCCCTCGGTTGGATCCTTCTTTACTTTCTATGGCACGAAGGGGGTGGATAAGCAGTCTTGGGTGTCTGTCAGCGCGCACCCTGGTAAGAGGCTGTTCCCGCCCTACGCCTCTCATTACAAAAATTAGAGACAAACATTCCTTCGGTTCGGGGGCGAAAGGGTTGTGAGGCAGCCGCGGTATGGGTGGACGGTAAGCTGAGGTTTCCCACATGTTGGACGAGTGCTCCGGCGTCCATCATGGGTTTTGAATATGAGAAGATGGATGCGTACGACCAGGGCGTCGTCTGTTTTTTGGACAAGATGTTGCCTATGAACATCCGGGAGTTATTGAACAGGGAAAGGGACGTAGATAGCCTAGACGAGTATTTACGTGAGTCAAATTCATTTACTCAAGCCTATGTTTTGCATTTATATTGTCTTGTCCCTTGACTTTTCGCTTTATTTTCTGTAGAGGATATGGCGCCCATGACTGCGGCGGAGAGGAAAAGATATCTCGAAGAGATGAAGGCAAAAAAGGCTGCTGAGGGAACGGCGACTACTGATCCCGCGGGACTTATTACTCGTAAACCAAAGAGGAAAGCTGATCACCCGCTCGAAGTTCCAGCTGAGAGCCTTCCGGCGGCTCCGCGCGATAGGAGTTCGCCCGGGAAAGATAATAAAGGGAAGGCGGTGTCGGAGAAAAAAGGGAAGAAGACGCCCTCTCCTTCCCTGATTGGCGCCGTCAAAACCAGCAGCTCGGTGCCGTCTTTCTGGGACAAAGGTTTTGACTACGGTGCCTACGTGAAGGAGAGGCTGGTATTTAATCCTGAAGACGCAGAGTCGGGAAGCCAGGGCGCTGTGCCTTTTATGATGAAGGATATGGGGATCCATTGTCTGCGGACTATGTTGCTTATAGACTCGGTGGATCGTAAGTATGAAGAAGTGGTGCAGAATGAGGAGGCTCTTCAAGCTACGGTGAGGGCGTTGGAGAAAGAGTTGGAGGAGGCCAGGAATGCTAGGGAGAAAGAGGTGCGGGAGGCTAGGGAGGCGGTGACGCTTGAATTTGAGAAACGCATCTCCGATCTGAAGATTGGTTATGCGGCAGATCTTGCTGGAAAAGACGGTGTCATCGCCAAGCTACAAAACGATGTCGCGGCTGGAGCAGAAAGGGAGGCTCAACTTATGGCTGAGGTTTCTGAAGCGAAGGGCGAGCTGGCTCCGAACTTTGATGCTGGCTTTGAAAGAGCCAAGGCACAATTCGCCCTCCTCCATCCTGGCGCCGATACTTCCGCTCTTGATCCTTTTAAAATTATTGTAGATGGCGTCCTAGTGGACGAACCCTAATTTGGTTTGTTGTAATTTTAACTTCCTTGACTACTTTTAAATTCATTACTCTGCTTGAATTTGTGTTCGTGATGTATCATTTCCGCTTTTAAGCTTTTTATTTTCCTGCAAATTTATGCATTTCGGAAGGTCTCTCCAGGGTGGTGATTACATTTGTTTCGTAATGACGTCGACCGCTGTAGGCGCGTTTCTTTTAGCGCTTGATGCTACAGGGTTCCTTTATAAGGTTTCCCGACGATCTTGTTTTCTTCTCGCGACGTCTTAGAGCCCTCTTTGGGGTTAAGGAATTTGGCGGCGATCTTATTTTCGTCTCGCGACGTCTTAGAGCCCTCTTTGGGGTTAAGGAATTAGGCGGCGATCTCTTTTTAAGCTCACGACGTCTTAGAGCCCTGTATTTTAGGGTTAAGGAATTAGGTGGCAATTTCTTTTTAAGCTCACGACGTCTTAGAGCCCTGTCTTTTAGGGTTAAGGAATTAGGTGGAAATTTCTTTTTAAGCTCACGACGTCTTAGAGCCCTGTATTTTAGGGTTAAGGAATTAGGTGGCCATTTCTTTTTAAGCTCACGACGTCTTAGAGCCCTGTATTTTAGGGTTAAGGAATTAGGTGGCCATTTCTTTTTAAGCTCACGACGTCTTAGAGCCCTGTATTTTAGGGTTAAGGAATTAGGTGGCCATTTCTTTTTAAGCTCACGACGTCTTAGAGCCCTGTATTTTAGGGTTAAGGAATTAGGTGGCCCTTTCTTTGTGGTTAACGTATCATACGGCGAGCTCATTTGAGATTCGGCAATGGCGATCTGCTAAATGCAATGAGAGTAAGATAAACAAGCAATATATATATAACATCAATAATAAACCGGGGCCTCGTTAAAAACCCCCATTACTGCGGGGGGAAAAGAGTGCCCCTTACTGTCTTACTACTTAACTGTACAAAAGCAAATTTATAAGATAAAAAACGGTAGGAACTAAAATGGTTTTGTCTTCCCTCTAGCTCGCCTTCGAGTTGTCATGGCGAGTTCCTTCCTGCACTGTGCTCAACTTTTTCATCGTACTGCAGTTAGCTGGTTTTGCCTGTAGTATCAACCCCTTCTTGATTTCATCGGATTCTACTTCTTCTTTCCTGGTCCTGAGAATTGGATTGGCCGGCTTTGGGCGGAGCGTCAGGAAAGGAGTACTCGTTTCCTCAACCTTCCTGGCCTCACCGTGTTCTGCATCTTCTTCCTCAGCATTGGCTCTCGAATTGACTGGCTTCAAGTGGGGTACCAAGAAGGGAGTACTTTCTTCCTCGACCCTCTCGATCTCCTCGGGTTCCGTATCTTCTTCCTCAACATTAGTACTTGAATTGGCTGACTTCAACTGGAGTATCAAGAAGGGAGTACTTTCTTCCTCGACCTTCTTGATTTCCTGGACATGAATCTCCCCTTCTAGGCTGGAGACAATAAGGTTCACTCGGTGCGCTTTTATGTTACTGCTTCCTTTCTTCTCCTTCTGAATCTTCAAGCTGTTGTGGTAACACTCTCGGGCTGCTCGCTGGTCTGCTCTAATGGTACCAACCCGCCCATCATCCAGCGGGTATTTCATAACGAGGAATTTGGTGGAAAGGTAGGCGTCGAGGGCGTTAAAGGCTGGGCGGCCTACGATGACATTGTAGGAACAGGGCGAGTTGACTACCAAGTATCTAATCCTGATGGTCTTAGCATTATTACCTGTACCGAATGTTGTTTTCAGCGTGACGTATCCCCGGACGTGCACCTGTTCCCCTGTAAAGCCGGCCAGTATCCCTTTAAAAGGCTGCAACTGCTCTTCGTCTAGACCCATTTTCTCAAACGCAGAATAATAGAGGATGTCCGCAGAACTGCCGGGATCAATCAATACCCTCTTGACATCCCAGTTGAAGATTTGGACGGTGATGACCATGGGATCGTCATCGTGGGGAATTACCCCTCCGCGGTCTTCACTTGAGAAAGTGATATCCACCTGGCGTTCTGGTCCCTTTCTGGTGTGGTCATCAAGCAACATTATTTGTCTGACATACTTCTTCCGGGAGGTGCTGGACTCCCCGCCTCCTGCAAAACCGCCAGATATGGTGTTCAATGTGTGGCGCTCTCCTTCTTTCGCCACATCTTTTTCTCTCTGGGGGTCTTCGGGGGGACGCCTGTCTCCTCCTCTACCTTCCTTCACATATCCCCTTAATCTGCCGTTCTGAATCAACTTCTCTATTTCCCTTTTCAGATGTATACAATCGTCTGTAGTGTGTCCCTTGATGCGGTGATATTTGCACCAGGCATCCTTATCGTTCCCCATGATTGTTCCTCTCGGCGGCTGAGGCTCAGGGATGATTCTGGAATGGCAAACCTCCCTCCAGATTTGTTCACGGCGGGTGTTGAGGGCCGTGAAGGATTCTGGGGGGGGTGCGCGCCTATCCTGACCCTGGCGTTTGTATGGCGCTCGGTCTCTGCTACTGGATGGGTAATAATTGCGTCGATGATCATATCCGTAGGGAGCACGCTCCCTGGAATATCTTGCCTTCTTCTCGGCGTTGCTTTCTTCCCCCTTTATATAACACTCTGCTCTAGACATGATTTCTTCCATGGAGTCTGCTGGTTTTTGTGCCAACGACTCGTTGAACTGGCCAGCGCGGAGACCGTTCTGGAAGGCTCCCACAAACAATTCTTGGTTTGGGTTAATGACCTTGATGGTGGCGTCATTGTAGTGCGCGAGATACTCGCGGAGAGTCTCGTTGGGTCCTTGACGGACGTTGAAAAGGCTGGTGGACGAGACTTTGCGGTGGCGGCTTGATGAGAACTGGTGCGTTAACTTGCGCGTCATATCCTGGTAGCTGACGACGGAAAATCGAGGCAGGTTCATATACCACCTCAGGGCGGCGTCTTTAAGGGTCCCTGCTAACAACTTGCACTTGAGAGAATCGGCAGCACCGATGACGGCCATTTGAGTGTTGAAGGCGGTCACATGCTCCACTGGGTCGCTTTTTCCATCGAAGGAGGAAAGAGATGGTGGCTTGAAATTTTCTGGCACTGGCGCGTTCCAAACTTCGGCGGAAAGTGGCTGAGGATCGGGGTCGACCGATTCATCTTGTTGAGACCCATTTCCTTCGGCGTGCTGCTGCTGTTGGATGGTTTCCATGGTTGCTTGCAAGGCTTCGTTGTGGTCGCGAAGCTGCTGGATTTGTTGTTGTAAAGCCTCTAAGGCCGCTGGGTCTGCCATCGTGCTGGCGACGACGGTAGTTTGAGTTTGTATGTTAAGTTTATGACTGGTGGTCAGAGATTCGCACCCTAAACCTCGAATCCCAGGCTTTAGATCAGGGTTTTCCGAACAGATGTGGGTCAATCGTTTGATGGGAGTTAGGGGTAGGTCTAGGGTTGAATCGCGGCGGATTCGAAGGTTTTGAGGTTTCTTCTGGGAAATATGGTGGATACACGGTGCTCTGATGACTTTCAACGGCCGTGGATCGATCGTTTTTCTCTTGGAGACGGTGGCTAGGTCAGTTTTACCGTAGCCCCATGGTGGGCGCCAACTGTACTGGCTGTGAGTACAATCTTTCTAGAAACTAGGGTTTCTGTGCTGTGTTTAGGTCCTGCCTCGGGAATGATCCCAAGGTTACTATTTGTAGCCTTTCTTGGGCCTACCCGGTCATGGTTTTGGGCCTAAATCGTAAAAGGGCCAAAACCATGACTTGGGCGCCCTCGTAAGCTGCTGAGGGCGCCCTCAAAGGGCTATTTGTGATTGTAAAGTGGGCCCTCTGCCCTCTTGGAGGACGTCCAGCCTTATTCCAAGGGTTCACACCCTTGGCTTTAGGGTCTCAAGTCCTTGATAGTGAGATCTACGGTCCAGTATGTTCAGTAACACAACTCTGACATACAAATGTTGATTAGAAAACGATACCGACATGCATATTGGTCTTAGGAATGAGTTGCATTCCCCAACATTCATGTTGATGTATTCATATTGATGTATTGTGAATGTTATCTGCGATTCTTTAATGTTTCGAAAATGTTGAGCTATGATAATGATGATGTGTGAATGAAGATGTATAACTTGATGAAGAATTGTGAATATGTTGTAAATGATGACCCATGATGCTATGTCTACTTATATATTATTCATGTATCCCAACTAAATGTTATGATGTATATTCTCACCCCTTTGTTGTTGTTGCATTTATGGTGTCTGTACTCTTGGGGTACAGATACTCAGGAAGAGGAGCTCTAGTTGCGGGACGCTTAGAAGGTGATGACGGGGATTGACTTCCGTTGTTATTATTTAGTGATTTTATGTAGTCGAGAAAAACACGTGCTCTGATCTGTAACACTAGGGTTGGGGTCAAACGTTGAATTAATAATTTCTAAGAAGTTTAAGCTTTGTGAAATTTTATGTTATTTCTACTATTGATGTTGAAGAACAGATCCTTTCATTTATGAGATATGTTTGAATTATTTTTCGTTGTGGAATTATGACGTATTATTATTAATCAAATGTTTGATGATGAGTATGTGTAACACCGTTTATCTGAATATATTCTTATTATTTAATAAATCAAATGTCGAGGTTTAGGGACATAGTTGTTATCAGAGCAGGTCGGTCCAACCAGCCTAGGATTTTCTTTTACAATGTTATGCCCTATTAGGCGACATGTGTGTGAACACTGTAAATGCCTAACTCTTGATTGCTTATCTGTGTTGGGTGCTACAGATAAGAGATGGCTGGAAGAAACAACCAAGCAATCACTAACGCTATGATGGCAATGGAACAAACGCTGGCGCAGGCCAATGCTACTCTTCGGGGACAACATGGAGGACCTGACGAAAGCCGACTAGACAGGTTCATGAGGAACAACCCACCTACCTTCAAGGGGAGATATGATCCTGGTTACGCACAAGTGTGGTTACAAGGAATTGAAAGGATGTTCAGGGCGATGGTGTGTACTAATGAGCAAAGGGTTAAGCAAGCGACACATATGCTAGCGGAGGAAGCTGAGTACTGGTGGGTAAATACTCGTCAGAGACTGGAAGCTACATGTACTGCAATTACATGGGAAGGCTTTAGAGAGGAGTTCTTGGGAAAGTACTTTCCGGCTGATGTTCGTAACCAGAAGGAGATTGAGTTCCTTGAGCTGAAGCAGGAGAGTATGTCGGTGGTAGATTATGCGGTGAAGTTTGAAGAGTTGTCCAGGTTCTGTCCTCATTATAATACAGTGGGGGCGGAAGTTTCCAAATGTTTGAAATTTGAGAATGGACTGCGGCCAGAGATTAAGCAGTTCATTGGTTATCAAGAGATCCGTCAGTTTTCGGTGTTAGTGAACAAGTGCAGGATTTATGAAGAGATAGCAAGGAGAAAACCAACCATTATAAAATTGCTAGTGAGAAGAAGGGTAAGAATCAAGATCGTGTTAAACCTTATGAGGTTTCGGCTGATAAAGAGAAGCAGAAGTCCCAACAGGAGGCTGCGGTCGGGAAAGAAACAAGTGGGGGAGAAACTCGTACCCCTCTGATATGTTTTAATTGTGGTGATACTGGTCACCGTGTGTCAGAGTGTAAGAAAGGTGTTAAATGCATCAACTGTTATGAGCTGGGTCACATCAGTACACAATGTTAAAAGCCGAAGAAAGAGAAATATGGGGGCAAGGTGTTTGCCTTGAGTGGGATGGATGGAGCTGATGTCTCAAACTCAGAAAGTTGATTTGAGGTACATGTTTCAATCCTTTTGACTGTCTATGTTGGTGTTTACCCTGGTTTTTGGTAAACAACCGCTGGTTATGGATTTATTGCTTGCGAGATCAACCAGTAATCTTAGGCCATTATGTGTCAAATTTATTCGAAGATCTTTGCATGTTCTTGTTGATTTTTATGTGTTTCGAATGCAAGAAAAGAACAAATAATCTTCAAGTTCGATTGCTTGAACTTGTCGAATGGAAATTACAATGTAAAGGTAAATTGCAAGAATTAACTTAGAGCAAAGTAAATTGCATTGAAGATGACGTGTTACCTGATGGAACTTTTATAAAAAAGGGGAGTCGGGTCACTTATCACCCATATGCTATGGGTCGGATGGAGAACATTTGGGGACCGGGTTGTTTGGAATTTAAACCCGAGAGATGGTTGAAGGAAGGTGTGTTTGTTCCAAAATGTCCTTTTAAGTATCCAGTTTTTCAAGTGGGGTCGAGGGTTTGTTTGGGAAAGGAGTTGGCTATTGTAGAGATGAAATCTGTCGTTGCTTCTTGATAAGTGCCTAAAAGTAGTTATCTTTTGATAGATTTTAAGGCACTTATGTTACTTGTTTTACAAGTTATTTTAGGATAAGCTCATATTTGTGGTTAAAATGCAATATTTGTGATCCTAAGTCTTACCCCATGTTATTATGCAGGAATCTCATGCTTGGACCTGATTGGAGCAAAGAAAATGAAGTTTTATTAAAGTCATTGATTCAAGCGCAAGTCTCATCGCTACAAGCGAGGATAGGCAGGGAATTTCATGACTTCATCGCTACAAGCGCCAGAAGCCTCGCTAGAAGCGAGCCTAGGCAGGGAAAATTGAGAGTTCATCGCTTCAAGCGATGGACTGGACGCTAGAAGCGAGCCTAGGCAGGGAATTTGAAGGTTCCATCGCTAGTAGCGACAGATCTCGTCGCTACAGCGACCAAAGGGCGGTTTAATGCTGAGTGATGACGTGGAGCTCTCCCTTTGGCCAAGAAGACTTCCTCGCTATAGCGACAGGCTGGTCGCTTGTAGCGAGCGTGCAAAATCTCAGAAATATAAAAGCATTTTAAGCTCATTTTTTCAGATATTCAGTTGAATACTAGTTTTTACAATTTCCAGAGCTTGAAATAGTTATTTTCTAAGAGAGAGAATAGGCATAAAAGGAGGCAAACTTCAAATAGCAAAAGGAATTCAAGTGAAGATTACACTAAGAAGCTTTGAGAAATCAAGCCTTAGCATATTCTCCATCTTCCTTTCTACTTTTGCATAGTTATCATGAGAATGATCAACTAATCTCCTTTGTTGGGATTAATAGGTAATCAATCACTCTTAGTTGTAAACCTTTAATATTTTAAATATATGATTCTAGCAATTTTATATACCATTGAATTTGTTCTTGTTTTTCACTCTTATATTTGATTTAAATGATGTTGAAAAATACTTTTGAATCTAGGTTTAGAATGATATTCTATCAAGATAAGAAATTCTAGAAATGGGATTTGGTTTTGATAATTACATTAAGTATTGGATTGCTAAAGCTTTCGAATCGTTTAATAGATTGAGAAATCGTCGATTAAACGATACGATCGATCTCACGACGTCATTTGGACTCGAATGACGTTGTCGAGTTATACGTGATAATGTTGTATATAAGGAAAAGCTAGAATCCGTATTTATGATCAATCGAATACAAACGACGTTTGATTGACGAACTTTAATCCTAACACCTTTTATGTCCTATTACTCTACGTTTTATTTATAACGTTTTTAATGTCGAGTAGTGTAGTAATGAAAAAGGTTAAACCCTAACTTAAGACGATAATTGATGTTGAACGGTTTATGATATCGCAATAATCCCTGAGGAACGATATAAAACTTATACTTACTTTTGTGCTTTAACAAAATGGCGCCGTTGCCAGGGATTAACGCTTTGATATTATAATAATTGCAGCGTTAATTATTGTCTTAAGCAATTTTGCACAAAATTCTTTTATGTTTATAACTATTATTCCTTATCCATCTTGTTTGCTAATCCTTTTTGGTCAGATTGTTGAAACCGTATATGCGAGGTCAGATATCGGACGACCAACTGCTTTTTGATTCTGACATTCATGCATTCATGCATTCATACATATGCATACAGCATACCATACATGGTTATTTCTAACCATCATGAGTCTCACCAAATAATCGCGAGCAATTCATGAATTCTTTTTTCCCAGTGTCATCCCCAGTCCGTCTGGTTCAGAGATGTCATCCTTTTCCGCCAAGTGGCAGTTCAAACGAACAGCTTGCGCGTCTTTTTGTCAAGTCTTTACGCCAAGTGGCAGTTCTTTAGTGAACAGCTCGTGCGTACTCCCCAGTGTTATGCCAAGTGGCAAGTTCTTCAATGAACAGCTTGTGCATTCTCTCCCCGATTGAAGGGGCATTTTTTGTAAGGAACGGCTCGTCAGCCGCATCCCCAGTATCGTCAGTGGCAAGTTCGGTAACCATCCGAACAGCTGACACCTTTCACTTTATCTTCTGTCGTCAATGGCAAGTTCGGCAACATCCAAACAGTTGACATTTTATTTTCCTGTCGTCAATGGCAAGTTCGGCAATATCCGAACAGTTGACATTTTATTTTCCTGTCGTCAATGGCAAGTTCGGCAACGTCCGAACAGTTGACATTTTATTTTCCTGTCGTCAATGGCAAGTTCGGCAACATCCGAACAGTTGACATTTCATTTTCCTGTCGTCAATGGCAAGTTCGGCAACATCCGAACAGTTGACATTCTTTTCATTCTTTTGTCGCCAGTGGCCAGTTCGGCAACAACCCGAACAGCTGGCATTTACCTTTTCATTCTTTGTTGTCAGTGGCAGTTCGGCGACAACCCGAACAGCTGACACTTATCCCCAGTTTGGTCTTCTTTTTGTATCGTCTTTGCATCCATGTTTACATCACAAGCATTCATAACATTTGCATACATGCATTTATAGCATTTGTAATTCATGAAAATATTTAGTCAAAAAATGGCGTACTCTATATTTAAGTCTCTTCAACCCGTCCATTTCAAATCACATTTTCAATCTCCGGGACGAAGAAACTTAAATAGGGGCATCTGTCATACCCCATTTTTTGACTTATATTTTTTGTGTGTTTTAGCTTTTATTATTTTCATTACTTATTATTACTTTGTATTATTTCATTCTTGTTGTAGTATTTTGTTTGCATTTTATTAATATCATTTACTAGCATTTCCATTATCCTTAATATCATTAATATTGTCATTTTATTTTTCTTTAATAATATCATTATTATTTTATTACTATTAGTTTTATCTTTTAATATTATTGAGTTTTATTTAATATCATCATTTTTCATTATTATTGTCATTTACTATTTTTCTTATTTTCATTTATCATTTGCATTTTTTATCATCATTATTATTATTATTATTTATTGTTATTTCCCCATTTTTTACCTTTTTATATTTAAATATAAAAAATCAAAAAAAGTGGAGTTCGCAGTGCGAAATCACCTTCGCACTGCGACCTCTGCGAAAATTTTTGCAGATTTTTATACTTTGATTTATCCTTTTTGCTTTCAACTACAATTGTTATTAGTAGCATTATTACTTGTATTATTGCTGTTTTGTGACTGATTTGGTGCAGCAAGGCAAGATTTAATGTGTGACATTAAAGGTAAAAGGAAAGAAGGATTTTCTTCCAACCTCTCATGTGATCAAACAAATTGGCTATCCTTGGTCAGCCTTTGTCCCCCCAAATTGACCCCTCACCCAACCTAAACTTGCCAGCCAGCTGCTTGATCCATTTTCGTCCCTTTTTCCCTGCCAAAACCAGTCAATCACAAGTGGTTTTTTGTTGCAAAAAAGCTGTTTGATGTGCCCTGTTTTGAGCTGGATTTCTCCTCTCACACATAAGCCCACATGCTAATTTTGATTCCCCCAATCTCCCTGTACATGGCAGTACACGTTTTGATTGTTTGACCTTCCAAGATTGCAAGGATTGATCCCAAGAATCATCCCTTTTGCAGCTGCCCTGTTTTACAGTTTTTACCATCATTACCTTCTAGAATCAATGGCATTTGTGGCTGAGATCAGTCAAGACCTTGCCCCTTGGCACAAGGCAAAGCAAATTCTATCCATTAGCATTAAATGCAAAGGGTTCTAGCCTGAATTTAGCCCAAATCAGCTAGTGTTTTAGGATTTTATTCATCATTGTTCATCATTACAAAGATTTGCATTTATGCCTATAAAAGGAATGCCAAGGCCCAAGGATCACACACATTGAAACCAGTTAAAAACAGACCAATTCAGAGAGCCAACACACACGAAATCCACACAAAGATCCCTTGCATTGCAGCACAAAAATCAGTCCATCACAAACACTTAGAACTTTGTTCATAACCTCTCATCAAGCAAGCAAGCCACTTCCAATCTTGTTCAAGCATTGCTAGGAGTTCTGTAAGTCTCCTATAATCTTTCTTTTCTATTGTGTTTGCTGTTTGCATATCTTGCTTTGTCCAATTTTTCTTTGTGAACCAAAACCTCTTTTGAACCTCAAAAAGGACCTCAAAGGGGCCAAGCTTTAAAACTGTGATTTTCCACCCCTTTTTCTTCCATTTTGTCAAGCTTTTTAACCTCCTTTAGGTTCTGAATCTTGCTTAGAAGCAGTTTCTGAACTTCTGTTCAGAAAACAGCTTCTGAGTTTGAAAATTCGCATACTTCGCAGAGCAAAGTATTGCTCGCACTGCGAACACACCAGAACCTGACTTCGCAGAGCCAAGTTCTGGTTGCTCTGCGAAGTATGTGAAACTCAGAACATGAATCAGGCATTCAAATGTCAAATTTTTGGGATTCTAGCCCTTGATTCAGAACCTAAAGAGGGTTAAAACCATTTTGGTCCAAACCCAATTCATAATCATGCACAACTTTGAAAATTTCACAAGTTCGTGCGATAAATTTTGAATAACTTGTGAAACAAGTTATGTTCTTAATATTTTCAAAACCAAGTTTGAGCAACAAGCTAAGTTCGTCTATTTCAAAACAAACTTGAACGACCATGTTGTTCATGATTTTCAATCCAAACGCGAACTTAAGCCAAGCTTGCTCACTCTTTTAAAACCAAGCTCGCATTGAGCCGAACTTGTGAACTTTCCAATTTTTTGCATGTTTTATAATTGTGTTTACCATTCAAACTTGAACCAAACTTGTTTTTGAGTTTCAATAACTTAAGCAACAAGTAATGTTCATGATTTTTAATAAAATCGAACAACAAATTTGTTCGTGTTTTCTTTTCTTTTACAAGTTTCCTTTTAAAAGCTTTGGTTCCCTTTGAGGTTTCTCCGAGTGACAAAACCAAACTTGAATGAAACGAGAATGGCTTGACGTATGTCTCCCCAAACCTCGATTGCACGAATGCGTGACGTATGTCTCGTCGCTCGGGCAATCGTCATTCCACCCTTGACGCGTCTAACACGCTCAACCTTCCCGTGGCCCCTTTGTGGCCATTTTTACCCTTTTCTTGGCCCTCGTGGTCAATCCGAACCTTTCGCGCCTTGCGCGTTTATTTTTAAACCTTTTTACGCCTTGCGCGAATTCTTCGCCTCAGTGCGTTTGTCTTTTGTTTATTTCTTTTAAAACATTCACGCCTTGCGCGAGCTTATCGCCTAGCGTCCATCTTTCACCATTTTAAAACTTTGTACGTCTTCGTACGTTTTTAAAAACCTTTGTTCAAGTCCGAGTGGAAAACTTTTTTCCATCAAAATCATTTACTTTTATGCATTGTCGTCAGTGGCCAGCTCGGCAACAACCCGAGCAGCTGACTTCTACTTTCTTGTCGTCAATGGCCAGTTCGGCAGCAACCCGAACAGTTGACATTTACTTTCATTACACTTTTTCTTTATTTTCAAACTTTTTCGCTCGGACGCGATCAAACCTTTTTTTTAACTAAAACGAACCAACATACAAATGTTTTTTTACCAAAGAACTACGTACGCTTTGAATTCTCCGACTACCGGGAGATATGTAGGAGCAAGATCGACATCTTGTCAAGCCCATTAATAAAAAACCTGTTTTTCCCTTTTCATTTGTTTTTATCTCTTTCTTCATCTCGCATTATGTTTTTATATATTTCCTTTTATACATGTATAAACACGTAAGTAAAACATCGAATCATTTTAAGCCTAAGCCGACTAAGAGGTTCCCGTTGAGTACAACGGATGTGAGGGGTGCTAATACCTTCCTCTCGCATAATCGACTTTTGAACCTAAAATCTTTTCTCAAGGTAATTTAGAACTTTTTTCCTTTTTTCCCCGAAAAATTAAAAGTTCAGTCGTAATTTAGAATTAGTGATTCAAAGCTTCCCCAATAGCTTGACATCCGAAATTCGACGCGACAGAAATGGCGACTTCACTGGGGGACCATGCATGAAACACTTTGTTTTTGCATAAACGAGTCAAGCCTATCTCAGTCGGCTTTTAGGCTAAATTGGTTCATTTTACTAACGTGTTTATATTTTCTTGTCATTATTTGTCTTGTTTATTCTTATACTCTGCATACATATATATATATATCGTTTGTGCTTCATATATATATATATATATATATATCTCAATTGTGGGGGTTACTTGAGCGATGTTACTCCACATTGTTCGGGTTAATGCCGGACGTGTGAGGCTCTCTACCCGAGCTCGAGAAAAAAACTAAGTTAGAAGGAGGTTGTGTGCGGAAGCCCGCGTTGACGTATGTCCGTGAGGTAGGATGCCCAACCCCGCTTAGACGAGATTTTCATATGGAATTAATTGAAGTCATGTCGACGTATGTCCATAGACAACCCTAATTCCATATGAGATTGATGACTCTAAGGACCTCTTCTTAGGAATCTTACCTATTAGAGCCTACACGTGAGGATGGGGGAAATTTTGAACCTACATATCACACCCATGCATATCATACATTTACATTCATGGAAAATAATTTTCGCATATCACTTTGCTTTATAGGAATTTAAAAAGAACAAATCAAATATTAGCAAAGATAAATATGGATTCCGGAAATAAAAGTACGCTCGCTTTCAAGGTTAAAGCTCCTAGGGTGGAAAGTTTGTTAGCCTTAAGCAAGAGGCTCTCCCCGGTCAACAAGAGTATTTTTGAAGCAAGCTATGGGTTGATACTTGATCTCGTACCCGTGAGGATAGATTCAACGGCATTAACTACTTTGGCACAATTCTTCGACCCACCACTCCGGTGTTTTACATTTCAAGATTTCCAACTAGCTCCAACATTGGAAGAATTCGAGAAGATCTTGGGTTGTAGCATGAAAGGTCGTGAATTATATCTAGGTCCCGGGAAAGACCCCACATTGGAGGCCATCGCCGAATCCTTGTACCTTGATGTCCAAGAAGTAGCGTCTAACTTGGAAATTAGAGGAAACGCTAGGGGATTCACAAGAAAGTTTTTGGAAGCCAAAGCTCGGGATTTACTAGCCAACAAAGAGGTAATGGCATTCAACGCCATCTTAGCCCTCTTAGTCTACGGGATTGTTTTATTCCCCAACATGGATGATTTCGTAGACTTTCCGGCGTTAGAGGTATTCATGATCAAAAATCCGGTTCCCACAATTTTGGCGGATTTTTATCACTCCCTCTACTCTAGGCATGAACAAGCAAGAGGACGCAAGATTTCTTGTTGCACTCCTTTAGTGCAAATTTGGATGATGTCCCACATGCCAAGAAACCGAGACTTTGTGGAAAACCGGGCCAAGCTCAAATGGTCACAACGGATGACGACCCTCGTCGCGAAGGACATCCATTGGTTTTCTCCAAATTTAGAGGACCCGGAAATTATCCTCAGTTGCGGGGACTTCCCTAATGTACCCCTCATTGGTACTAAGGGATGCATTAATTACAATCCGGTCCTCTCTCTCCGACAATTAGGTTTTTCAATGGAAAACAAACCTAATGACCTTTTGTTGGAAGCTTTCTTTTTAAGGGAAGGCGATCAAGACTCAGCATTGCTAGAAAGAATCCAAGGGGCGTGGAGCCAAGTGCACAAAGGAAGGGTCGGCAAGAGGAATTGTGTCGCAAAACCCCTTTATACGCAATGGGTGAAGGAGAGGGTTAAAACAATCAAATTACCCTTTGTGGTCATAAGCCCTCCAAAACCTCCTACACCTAAACCTATCACAATCATTCCCAACCAAGAAGCGGAGGAACTCAAAGCTAAGATTCGAGAGCTCCAAAACAAAAACGGAGAATTAGAATTAAAGCACCTCCAAGCTTTGGGAGAGATCACTAGGACGAAGAGAGATCGCGATGAAGTAACAAACTCTCTTCTAGTATGCCAAAAACGGCTAAAGATCTCCGAAGGGAAGAGAAATTGGATAGGAGGCGGGTTGGTTAGTGCGGATGCCAACCTTGTGGCCAAGGACGAAGAGTTGGAAAGAATCTTGCATTCCAACCAAGAGCTCAAGAAGTTCGGTGAGCTAGCTATCGAAGCTCAACGGAAATGGAGGTTGAAGTTTCAAGAGAAAAATCAACAGCTCCAAGAAGTGGTCAAAGACTACAAAGAGCAGCTTCAAGCCGAACGTGTCCAACGGCAAATACATGAGAGCCTTTCTCATCAAGGAAAACTCCATTGCAATCGTCTCAAGGCGGACATCAAGAAATTCGAAGAATACTTCAATAAGATTGCAAGAGAGCATGGGAATCACATTGCACGACTCCTCGATGAGATTAGGCATGCAAATATCCAGCTAGCCCAACGCAAAGAAGTGATTGAGTTTGTATGGCAAGATGCCTCCCGACTAAGTGAAGACTTCACTAGATTAGTCGCATTCTCAAACTTAGTCATCGCCGAGCTTCCGAGGAAACTTGCAAAGGCCGAGATGGTCGTGCCATACTTTGTCATCCCTACGGAAATCCAGGAATTTATGAAGTTCTGCAAGGACACATTAGATTTCTATAGGGAGGAAATAGGCAAGGCCGAGAGGCGAGCGGCTATTTGATTTGTATTAGCATTAGTTACACTTTGTAATCTCAATGTTATTCAATCAAATATATATTTTGACAATGTTAATTTCCCGGTTTCTAATACTTTTAATTGCTAATATTAATTGTTCACTTTTGAATTTCCTTATAAAGCAAAGAAAAATTTTTTTCATGCATACATCATTCATTATCATGCATATGGTCATCCTCGAGTCCAAACTCATTTCCCTTTTCTTATCCTCAGGATTTCTTATAATCCAAATTGAGTCTTCAGTGTTTGCATTCTCTCCGCAACACTACGCGTCTTCTCGTGAGGAAAAGTGGCTCATCATCCCGAGGCTCTCACTCCTTGAGTGACCCCCCCTTTTTTTTTGATGTTTTCTCATGTTTTCATGTTTATGTTATTTTATTTTCCCGTACACTCTTCCTATGTTTAACACTTTATATCCATATTTGTACTACGTACTTTTTCTCTTATTATCTGGCCTTTTGATTATCGTTATTTATGCATGTTCAGTTTTAATGTGCGTTAAATGTCATTGTTTACTATGAATTGTTGGTGATTTGAAATTGACATTTTTTCTTAACCACGAATTGAGCCAAAGTTAATTAATTTTGTTGAGTCTTTAAGTGTTGGCTGCATTGTTTGGCAAAACCAAAGTATGGAATAGAAGCTTTTCCTTATGATGAACATTTCTTCAGTTACAAGTTTTGTGTTTTGAAGCCATTCAGAAGCAGAAAATGTTATCAGAAGCTGAATGCACTGTTGCACTTCAGAAGCTGAATTCAGGTTCTGATGCCAGCGTTGACTTATGTTGACTTCATCAGAAGCTGGTTATTTTCAAGGTTTTTCTATGCGAATCTTTGCAAGATTTATTGAAGATTTATCCACGCATATGGCTTCTAGAATGTTGATTTATTTGGAGAAGATTTTATTGAAGATTTGGTTCAAAGATATGAAATTCATATTTTCCTGTTATAATCTTTAAAAGATTCAGTACAGTTTTATTTGTTACATTATTGGACCAATCTTATTTCAGTAACAAATCAAATCAGAAAGATTAGTTTGTTATTTTATTCTGCAAGACTGAAGGCTATAAATAGAGGAGGGCTGCTGCTATTCAAGATATGAATTTACAGAGTCATAATTCAGAGAATAGAGTCTGTGTTTTAAACTTAGAGTTTTTATTGTGCATCACTCATGTTTGAGTTGATTTAGGATTGTTATTGAGTTGTGATTCATTCTAAGCCTTTAGGTACGAATGAAGTCTTTGTGTTTTTGAAGTTTTTCTGAAAAACAGAGTGTCTTTGATTAAGGGTTTCAGTAACTGGGTTTAGTTACTTGAATAGGAAGATAGTGGAGTCTATTACTCAGAGTTGGGTAGAAGTCTTACTAGGTGGAGGTTAATTGCTTGGGATAAGAACTGGGAGTCAGTGTCTGAGTCTTAAGGATTAATTCCAATAGTGGATTCCTTCCTGGATTGGTATCCCCCAGAGTAGGAGGTGTTTACTCCGAACTGGGTTAACAAACCTCTGTGTTTTTAGCTTTCCTGCACATTTTTATTTCTGCTATTTATCTGCTTTAAATTGTGCTAAGTCATTGTTCAGAACCTGTTTTGGTTCAGAACCTGAAATCTCTTAAGTATTGCCTGGCCAGAATTTCAATTGGCATCAGAGCGGGCACCCTGCCTGTAAATTGGGTGAGATCCAGAGGAGTTTATTTCTGGCAAGCATGGATAGAGAAGGAGGCTATGTCAATAGACCACCCCTATTAGATGGCACAAACTATGAGTATTGGAAGTCTAGGATGTGTGCCTTCTTAAAATCTATTGACAGCAGGACTTGGAAAGCTGTGATTAAAGGCTGGGATCATCCTGTGTATACAGACAAAGATGGTAACAAGACTGAGGTTCTGAAGCCTGAGGAGGAATGGACCAAAGCTGAAGATGATCTGTCACTGGGAAATTCAAAAGCTTTGAATGCTATCTTTAATGGTGTTGATCAGAACATGTTCAGACTTATCAAACAATGCACTGTTGCAAAGGAGGCCTGGGAAATCTTAAAGACAACTCATGAAGGAACTTCTAAGGTGAAGATGTCCAGATTACAGTTGCTGACCACCAAGTTTGAGAACCTGAAGATGAAGGAGGATGAATCCATTCAGGATTTTTACATGAATGTGCTGGATATGGCCAATTCCTTTGACTCTCTTGGTGAAAAGATGTCTGATGAGAAGTTAGTCAGGAAAATCCTCAGGTCCCTGCCTAGAAGGTTTGATATGAAGGTCACTGCAATTGAGGAGGCTCATGATATTTCTGCTATGAAGGTTGAGGAACTGATTGGGTCACTACTCAATTTTGAAACTGCCTTTTGTAAACAGACTGAGAAGAAAGGAAAAGGTGTAGCTTTTAGTGTAAATTCTGAAGCTGATGATCAACAAGAGTCTGAAGAGGATGACTTATCAGAAGCTCTTGTGTTGCTGGGAAAACAATTCAACAAGATTCTGAAGAATGTTAACAGAAAAGCCAAAGCCAAAGGTCAGAACTTCAGATTCAATAACAAGAAGCAACAAACTGATGAGAAGAAGACCAAGTCTGAGGAGAAAAGCAACCAAGCCAAAGGTGTGCAGTGCTATGAGTGTGAGGGCTATGGGCATATCAAATCTGAATGTCCTACTTTTCTTAAGAAGCAGAAGAAGAGCCTAGCTGTTGCATGGTCTGATGATGGTTCTGAAGATGATGTTGTTAGTGAATCTGATATGTGTGATACTGGTCTAGTTGTGAGGTCAGGAGCTATCTTGAAGAAGGAAGCTGTTTTAGAGTCTGAGACCTTTTCAGAGTCTGACTCAGAGTCTGAAGCTGCTAAAACCTCATATGATGAACTAGCTGATAACTACAAGAAGCTGTATACCAGAAGTGCTGAGGTTTGCAAACAAGTTTTGGATCAGAAGGAGACTATTATTCAACTGGAGGCTGAAAAAGGTGAACTGTTAGTGCAGAATTCAGATTTAAAAGAAGAAGTGAAGCAACTGAACTCCCAACTCGATCAAATGAAAAAGCAAGTGAAAATGTTGAATTCTGCTACTGATAAGTTGGAGGACATTTTGGGGAATCAGCAACAAGGAAAAACTGGTTTAGGTTTTGTTGATCAGACTCAGATTCCTAAACAGATGAGTTTTGTTCCTGCTACTCAAACTCATGACTCTATGGTTGGAACATCAAAGAGGAGACCTCAGAAACAAGCCCAGATACAAGCTCAGAAGAAACCTCAGATGCAAGGTCAGAAGTATGTTCAGATGCAAGGTCAGAAACATGTTCAGATGCTACCTCAGAAGCAACCCCAGAAATTGTTCAGAAACAGAAGGAGGAGGAATCATCCATGGGTCTGTCATCATTGTGGAAAGAGAGGGCATATCAAACCATTCTGCTTTAAATTGTATGGTTACCCTGAACACTTCCAATATAGAAGAGTTGAACCAGCTACTATCAGTCACAATGTTCAGAAGGTGTGGAAGCCCAAAGTTCAGAATGTAGGCCTGATTGCTCATACCTCTTTGAGAGCTACTTCAAAAGAAGACTGGTATTTTGATAGTGGGTGTTCAAGGCACATGACTGGTGTGAAGAAGCTACTGAGCAATATCAGATCATACTCCAGAAGTTATGTGACATTTGGAGACGGTGTAAAAGGTCAGATTCTGGGTATTGGAGATTTGATCAGAGAAGGTTTGCCCAGACTTAATGATGTGCTACTGGTGGAAGGATTAACCTCTAATCTGATCAGTATCAGCCAACTTTGTGATCAAGAATTGAAGGTTAATTTCAACAAGCAAGAATGCATTGTTACTGATCAGGAAGATAAGATTCAGATGAGAGGCTGCAGATCCAAAGACAATTGTTATTTGTGGGTTTCTGAAGAAGAAAGAAGTCTGACTTCTTGTCTTATGAGCTCAGAAGAGGAAGTCAAGCTCTGGCACCAGAAACTGGGACATCTGCATCTGAAAGGCATGAAGAAAATCCTAAGTACTGAAGCTATCAGAGGTGTGCCTAATCTGAAGATCAATGAGGACAGTGTTTGTGGTGATTGTCAGATTGGTAAACAAACAAGAAAGTCTCATCCCAGATTAGTTCACCAGGTAACTACCAAAGTACTAGAACTTGTTCATATGGATTTAATGGGGCCTATGCAAGTAGAAAGTATTGGAGGAAAAAGATATGCTTTTGTAATGGTAGATGACTACTCTAGATATACATGGGTCAGCTTTGTTAGAGAAAAGTCTGACACTTTTGAAGTCTTCAAAGAGATGTGCATTCAACTACAAAGAGAAAAAGACTGTGGTATTGTCAGAATCAGAAGTGATCATGGCAAAGAATTTGAAAACAAGAGCTTCTCAGAATTCTGTGCCTCTGAAGGTATAAAGCATGAGTTCTCTGCACCTATCACACCTCAGCAAAATGGTGTAGTTGAGAGGAAGAATAGGACATTAGCAGAATGTGCAAGAGTTATGCTGCATGCAAAGAAGCTGCCATATATGTTTTGGGCTGAAGCAATGAATACTGCCTGTTATATTCATAACAGAGTTACTTTGAAGAAGGGAACCACTTGTACTTTGTATGAATTATGGAAAGGAAGAAAGCCAACTGTGAAGTATTTCCATGTTTTTGGGAGCAGATGCTATATTTTGGCTGATAGAGAAAATAGGAGAAAGCTGGATCCTAAGTCTGATGAAGGCATATTCCTGGGTTATTCAGTAAACAGCAGAGCTTATAGGGTGTTTAATTCCAGAACCAAGGTTGTGATGGAGTCCATAAATGTGGTTATTGATGATTTGTCTGCTGGGAATGAAAAGAATGAGCCTGAAGTTTTACCAGAATCTGAAGCCTCAGAAGAACAAACTTCAGAAGCAGAAAAGCATTCAGAGTCTGAAGAAGCAGATATACATCCAGAACATGATCCTACCAATAAAGGGCCATCTATTAGAATTCAGAAGGATCATCCTAAGGAGCTTATCATTGGGAGTTTGGATCAAGGGGTCAGAACCAGGAGATCAGAACCAGCTGCTACTGATTCATGTTTTGTATCTAAGTTTGAACCCAAAAATGTGAAAGAAGCCCTAACTGATGAATTTTGGATTGAAGCAATGCAAGATGAGTTGAATCAATTCAAAAGGAGTGAAGTATGGGATCTGGTTCCAAGACCTGAAGGGCTGAATGTGATTGGCACTAAGTGGATATTCAAGAATAAAACAGATGAAAGTGGTACTGTAGTCAGAAACAAGGCAAGGCTGGTTGCTCAGGGTTATACTCAAGTTGAGGGACTTGATTTTGATGAGACCTTTGCACCTGTGGCCAGACTAGAGTCCATAAGACTGTTGTTGGGTGTCTCCTGCATTCTCAAGTTCAAGCTATTTCAGATGGATGTGAAGAGTGCATTTCTGAATGGATATCTGCAAGAAGAAGTGTATGTTGAACAGCCTAAAGGATTTGTGGATCATAATTTTCCTAATCATGTTTACAAACTAAAGAAGGCCTTGTATGGGTTGAAGCAAGCACCAAGAGCATGGTATGAAAGATTAACTCAGTTCCTTGTGGCTCAAGGTTACAGAAAAGGAGGTTCTGATAAGACTTTGTTTGTGAAAGATGAAAATGGGAGTCTGATGATAGCTCAGATTTATGTGGATGACATAGTGTTTGGAGGGATGTCTCAGAAGATGGTCAAACTATTTGTTCAGCAAATGCAATCAGAGTTTGAAATGAGTTTAGTTGGTGAGCTGACATATTTTCTTGGATTACAAGTTAAGCAAATGGAAGATACAATCTTCATTTCTCAGAGTAAATATGCCAAGAACATTGTGAAAAAGTTTGGATTAGAATCTGCTGCTCACAAGAGGACACCAGCTGCTACTCATCTGAAGCTAACCAAAGATGAACATGGAGTTTCAGTAGACCAAAGTCAGTACAGAAGCATGATAGGAAGCTTATTGTATTTAACTGCAAGCAGACCTGATATCACTTATGCTGTTGGAGTTTGTGCATGATATCAAGCTGATCCTAAGATGAGTCATCTGACACAAGTTAAAAGGATCCTGAAGTATGTGAATAGCACAAGTGACTATGGAATCATGTATTCACATAGTTCAAGTTCTGAACTGGTGGGATTTTGTGATGCTGACTGGGCTGGAAGTGCTGATGACAGGAAGAGCACTTCAGGAGGTTGTTTCTTCTTAGGGAATAACTTGATTTCATGGTTCAGCAAGAAACAAAACTGTGTGTCATTATCAACTGCTGAGGCTGAGTATATTGCTGCTGGAAGTAGTTGCTCACAATTGGTGTGGATGAAGCAGATGCTGAAGGAGTACAACATTGAACAAAGAACTATGACATTGTTTTGTGACAATTTGAGTGCCATCAACATCTCTAAGAATCCAATTCAGCACAGCAGAACCAAACACATAGACATCAGGCATCATTTTATTAGAAACCTTGTGGAGGACAGGATTGTTCAGCTAGAACATGTAGCTACTGAAGAACAAGTTGCTGACATTTTCACAAAGGCCTTGGATGCTAAGCAGTTTGAAAACTTAAGAAGCAAGTTAGGTGTATGTTTGCATGAAGACTTATAGCAATTAAATAGAGTACCTGCCAGTTGTGCTTATGCTGAGTGTGGTCCTGTGTCTGAATCTGATAGCTTTTCCAGGATCTGTGTTACTTGTTTTGATTTTATTCCCTATATGAAGACTATGTTTTGTCAGAATTTTGTGGCTAAAAAGGGGGAGAAAATCTTATGTAATCTGTTGGCTCTGATATCAAGAAATAGAAGATGTATTGCTGCATTTCAGATATGTGTGTCTTTGTTTCAGAAGGTGTTTTGCTCTGATACCAAAGCATTATATGCAGATATGATCAAGGGGGAATATGTGTCTCAGGGGGAGTCCAAGGTTGTTTTGATCCTGAGTGTTTTTGCAGCTCCTGAAGTGTTGGCTCTGATATGCTCTGATACCATAAAATTCAGAAGTAAGGGGGAGTTTGATGTATGCTGAGTGTATGCTGAGTTGCAGGGGGAGTATGTGTGATGATCAGGAGTTGATCAGTAGCTCTGATACCTTGGAGTAGCTCTATCAGAAGTTCAGAAGTTGAAGCTGCATGTTTAACATAGCTCAGAAAGTGTTTTGTCCGCTGCCTAAACTAATTGCTATGATGTATTCTTGTGGAGTTCTTCATTGCTGAGTTGCTTTTAAGGGAGATTGAAGAACTTGGATGGTTTTAGCCAAAAATTTGCCAAAGGGGGAGATTGTTGAGTCTTTAAGTGTTGGCTGCATTGTTTGGCAAAACCAAAGTATGGAATAGAAGCTTTTCCTTATGATGAACATTTCTTCAGTTACAAGTTTTGTGTTTTGAAGCCATTCAGAAGCAGAAAATGTTATCAGAAGCTGAATGCACTGTTGCACTTCAGAAGCTGAATTCAGGTTCTGATGCCAGCGTTGACTTATGTTGACTTCATCAGAAGCTGGTTATTTTCAAGGTTTTTCTATGCGAATCTTTGCAAGATTTATTGAAGATTTATCCACGCATATGGCTTCTAGAATGTTGATTTATTTGGAGAAGATTTTATTGAAGATTTGGTTCAAAGATATGAAATTCATATTTTCCTGTTATAATCTTTAAAAGATTCAGTACAGTTTTATTTGTTACATTATTGGACCAATCTTATTTCAGTAACAAATCAAATCAGAAAGATTAGTTTGTTATTTTATTCTGCAAGACTGAAGGCTATAAATAGAGGAGGGCTGCTGCTATTCAAGATATGAATTTACAGAGTCATAATTCAGAGAATAGAGTCTGTGTTTTAAACTTAGAGTTTTTATTGTGCATCACTCATGTTTGAGTTGATTTAGGATTGTTATTGAGTTGTGATTCATTCTAAGCCTTTAGGTACGAATGAAGTCTTTGTGTTTTTGAAGTTTTTCTGAAAAACAGAGTGTCTTTGATTAAGGGTTTCAGTAACTGGGTTTAGTTACTTGAATAGGAAGATAGTGGAGTCTATTACTCAGAGTTGGGTAGAAGTCTTACTAGGTGGAGGTTAATTGCTTGGGATAAGAACTGGGAGTCAGTGTCTGAGTCTTAAGGATTAATTCCAATAGTGGATTTCCTTCCTGGATTGGTATCCCCCAGAGTAGGAGGTGTTTACTCCGAACTGGGTTAACAAACCTCTGTGTTTTTAGCTTTCCTGCACATTTTTATTTCTGCTATTTATCTGCTTTAAATTGTGCTAAGTCATTGTTCAGAACCTGTTTTGGTTCAGAACCTGAAATCTCTTAAGTATTGCCTGGCCAGAATTTCAAATTTAGCCACGGATAATTGGTGTTGATAATTTTGATCAATTTGCGCAAAGCTAAATGCATGCTTCCTGTTCTTATATGATTAAACTCAAAATGAAGATATATACTTAATGTAAAAGCTATATCATGCAATTTGCGTTGTTAACATGTTTATTCAATGAACCATTTAGAACCAGCCCAAATGTGAGGAAACCTCAAAATTATTTTACATATGCAGGAAACCGGCATTTTGTTAACTCGATCTTTTTATGTTAAATCTAAACGTTGTTTTAAACTGTATAAAAGCATTGGCATGATCGAGGCATTTCTTGAATATGAGTGAAAACATTTGACCACAAATAGCCCACCTTGTGAGAAGTGAGCATTTGTCAACCCTTTGAGCCAAGTGAAGCAGAATTATTGACTGCAAACTGCCAACTCTCATAAAGCTCAATTGCTTAATATGATTGCCGGAGTTTGTAAAAAAAAGAGAAAATCTCTTTTTCAATTCATGGTTAAATCGTCACTAAATTCTGATATTTTTTCTTTCAATTTTTGAACCCTCAACCATTGTGATTATCGTCCCTTGCTAAAGGAGGAAGGAACATTCAATTAGGGCTTTGCTTTTGATTCAGTTAAAAGAAAAAAAAAGGGGGTTGTGAAAGCCAAGAAATAATGAGTTTCATAAAAGGATCTTGACAATCAGGAAGAAAGAAAAAAGGAAAGAAAAACAAATCAAGAAATCTCAAAAGAGAAAGAAAAAGAGAAAAATCAGTACATCAAGAGGTTGTCAGGATCAAAGACAAATATTTGTGAAAACATCAAAGTTTGTGATCTAATAAAAAGGGAGGTGTGTAATCTAGAAAGAATGTTCCTTCTTGCTTGGCCTTTTGAATTCAAGTTCCCCACATATGACATTTCTTTTGTAACCCGGCCAAATTACAACCCTCGAAGACCTCGTGATCAATGCTTTTGTACTTTTAGAAACGATGATTAGATGGACACATAACTCGATCGGAATGTTAACAAACTTACCGGATGAGTGTTCAATACCCTTTACATAAAATTCAATTTGTTCGTTTACTTAAATGAGTGATAGGTTGGTTCATTAATATACATGTTATTAACTTGAAATGTACAATATAACTTTTTGTGTGGTATTTATTTCGAATTTTTCAGTACAATCTCGGAACAATGGGGGCATTAAAACAGCATGCGCAAGTTTCACTTGAATCACACCAACATTATCAAAGCCCGACCTCGCTCGGCACCCACATTACCAAAGCCCGACCTCGCTCGGCATCCACATTACCAAAGCCCGACCTCGCTCGGCACCCACATTACCAAAGCCCGACCTCGCTCGGCATCCACATTACCAAAGCCCGACCTCGCTCGGCATCCACATTACCAAAGCCCGACCTCGCTCGGCACCCACATTATCAAAGCCCGACCTCGCTCGGCACCCACACACCAAAGCCCGACCTCGCTCGGCACCCACATATCAAAGCCCGACCTCGCTCGGCACCCACGTACCAAAACCCGACCTCGCTCGGCATCCAAACAAAATAAAGGGCCCAGTTCTCATTGACACCCACGAACCCAACTATGCTCGATACTCTCCCCCACAGTTCATAAAAAGCCCAATCATCATTAACATTCATTTGTCCCCTACAAAAGGCCCAATCGCCATCAACCTCCTAACACAATCATCAAGGGAGCCACGCCTTTGGCAGGCTACCACCCCTTTAATAAATTTCATTTCCCAACATTCTTTACCTTTTATCAAAATTCCTTTCATTCATTTTTATTTTTGATGATATTATTTCCAAAAACAAAAAACTTTTTCAATATTTATTGCATGAGTCTTTCATTTTTATCCAATAACAAACACATTCCTTTTCGAACTTGCGAATATTCGGAGTGAACATCGATGTCTATCCTTAAAGCAGATAATGCTTCGCAGGCCGAGCATGGTCAATCGCAAAAAGGAATCCCCCAACAGAATCCTCGGCGAATTAATCGAAAATTCCCCAGTGAGTTAAGAGCCCAAAAGGACAATTCAGGCAAAGACTTGCCGAAGCGCAAGCATTCCCGACGGAATCGCCAGTTCTTCTCCCCAGCGGATTAGCACAATCCCCAATGGACTACCAAACTCCCCAGGAAGTCAATCTTTGTTCTATTCTCACAAGCCCAATTACCATTGGCATCGAAGGCTGGATATCGATCATGCTTCCAAAAGGATCCTTATATCCCCAGTAAATTCACAAGCGAAGCCCAATCTTATTGGCACACCCCCCAGTGGAGTCTTACGTCATCCAAGCCCGACTTTGCTCGGCATTCAAATCATAATCCTCCAGCGTCCCACGTAACGTCTGTCGTCCCCCAGGTCAGCATAACTCATGCATCATAGTCATTCATTAGCATGCATCTCATATTCATATCATGCATTTCCCATAACAAACAGTCGAGTGTCATCCCCAGTCTATCCGGTCTAGGGATGTCATCCTCATTTTTGCCAAGCGATAGTTCTTTAATGAATAGCTTGTGCAAGTTTTTCATTGTAGCCAGGGGCAATTCCTTAACAAACAAGTTGGGTATCCCCAGTACAAGTCCATCCCTCACATGATGTCCTCAGTGACAGTCATACATTCATGCATTCATACATATGCATACAGCATACCATACATGGTTATTTCTAACCATCATGAGTCTCACCAAACAATCGCGAGCAATTCATGAATTCTTTTTTCCCAGTGTCATCCCCAGTCCGTCTGGTTCAGAGATGTCATCCTTTTCCGCCAAGTGGCAGTTCAAACGAACAGCTTGCGCGTCTTTTTGTCAAGTCTTTACGCCAAGTGGCAGTTCTTTAGTGAACAGCTTGTGCGTACTCCCCAGTGTTATGCCAAGTGGCAAGTTCTTCAATGAACAGCTTGTGCATTCTCTCCCCGATTGAAGGGGCATTTTTTGTAAGGAACGGCTCGTCAGCCGCATCCCCAGTATCGTCAGTGGCAAGTTCGGTAACCATCCGAACAGCTGACACCTTTCACTTTATCTTCTGTCGTCAATGGCAAGTTCGGCAACATCCAAACAGTTGACATTTTATTTTCCTGTCGTCAATGGCAAGTTCGGCAATATCCGAACAGTTGACATTTTATTTTCCTGTCGTCAATGGCAAGTTCGGCAACGTCCGAACAGTTGACATTTTATTTTCCTGTCGTCAATGGCAAGTTCGGCAACATCCGAACAGTTGACATTTCATTTTCCTGTCGTCAATGGCAAGTTCGGCAACATCCGAACAGTTGACATTCTTTTCATTCTTTTGTCGCCAGTGGCCAGTTCGGCAACAACCCGAACAGCTGGCATTTACCTTTTCATTCTTTGTTGTCAGTGGCAGTTCGGCGACAACCCGAACAGCTGACACTTATCCCCAGTTTGGTCTTCTTTTTTATCGTCTTTGCATCCATGTTTACATCACAAGCATTCATAACATTTGCATACATGCATTTATAGCATTTGTAATTCATGAAAATATTTAGTCAAAAAATGGCGTACTCTATATTTAAGTCTCTTCAACCCGTCCATTTCAAATCACATTTTCAATCTCCGGGACGAAGAAACTTAAATAGGGGCATCTGTCATACCCCATTTTTTGACTTATATTTTTTGTGTGTTTTAGCTTTTATTATTTTCATTACTTATTATTACTTTGTATTATTTCATTCTTGTTGTAGTATTTTGTTTGCATTTTATTAATATCATTTACTAGCATTTCCATTATCCTTAATATCATTAATATTGTCATTTTATTTTTCTTTAATAATATCATTATTATTTTATTACTATTAGTTTTATCTTTTAATATTATTGAGTTTTATTTAATATCATCATTTTTCATTATTATTGTCATTTACTATTTTTCTTATTTTCATTTATCATTTGCATTTTTTATCATCATTATTATTATTATTATTTATTGTTATTTCCCCATTTTTTACCTTTTTATATTTAAATATAAAAAATCAAAAAAAGTGGAGTTCGCAGTGCGAAATCACCTTCGCACTGCGACCTCTGCGAAAATTTTTGCAGATTTTTATACTTTGATTTATCCTTTTTGCTTTCAACTACAATTGTTATTAGTAGCATTATTACTTGTATTATTGCTGTTTTGTGACTGATTTGGTGCAACAAGGCAAGATTTAATGTGTGACATTAAAGGCAAAAGGAAAGAAGGATTTTCTTCCAACCTCTCATGTGATCAAACAAATTGGCTATCCTTGGTCAGCCTTTGTCCCCCCAAATTGACCCCTCACCCAACCTAAACTTGCCAGCCAGCTGCTTGATCCATTTTCGTCCCTTTTTCCCTGCCAAAACCAGTCAATCACAAGTGGTTTTTTGTTGCAAAAAAGCTGTTTGATGTGCCCTGTTTTGAGCTGGATTTCTCCTCCCACACATAAGCCCACATGCTAATTTTGATTCCCCCAATCTCCCTGTACATGGCAGTACACGTTTTGATTGTTTGACCTTCCAAGATTGCAAGGATTGATCCCAAGAATCATCCCTTTTGCAGCTGCCCTGTTTTACAGTTTTTACCATCATTACCTTCTAGAATCAATGGCATTTGTGGCTGAGATCAGTCAAGACCTTGCCCCTTGGCACAAGGCAAAGCAAATTCTATCCATTAGCATTAAATGCAAAGGGTTCTAGCCTGAATTTAGCCCAAATCAGCTAGTGTTTTAGGATTTTATTCATCATTGTTCATCATTACAAAGATTTGCATTTATGCCTATAAAAGGAATGCCAAGGCCCAAGGATCACACACATTGAAACCAGTTAAAAACAGACCAATTCAGAGAGCCAACACACACGAAATCCACACAAAGATCCCTTGCATTGCAGCACAAAAATCAGTCCATCACAAACACTTAGAACTTTGTTCATAACCTCTCATCAAGCAAGCAAGCCACTTCCAATCTTGTTCAAGCATTGCTAGGAGTTCTGTAAGTCTCCTATAATCTTTCTTTTCTATTGTGTTTGCTGTTTGCATATCTTGCTTTGTCCAATTTTTCTTTGTGAACCAAAACCTCTTTTGAACCTCAAAAAGGACCTCAAAGGGGCCAAGCTTTAAAACTGTGATTTTCCACCCCTTTTTCTTCCATTTTGTCAAGCTTTTTAACCTCCTTTAGGTTCTGAATCTTGCTTAGAAGCAGTTTCTGAACTTCTGTTCAGAAACAGCTTCTGAGTTTGAAAATTCGCATACTTCGCAGAGCAAAGTATTGCTCGCACTGCGAACACACCAGAACCTGACTTCGCAGAGCCAAGTTCTGGTTGCTCTGCGAAGTATGTGAAACTCAGAACATGAATCAGGCATTCAAATGTCAAATTTTTGGGATTCTAGCCCTTGATTCAGAACCTAAAGAGGGTTAAAACCATTTTGGTCCAAACCCAATTCATAATCATGCACAACTTTGAAAATTTCACAAGTTCGTGCGATAAATTTTGAATAACTTGTGAAACAAGTTATGTTCTTAATATTTTCAAAACCAAGTTTGAGCAACAAGCTAAGTTCGTCTATTTCAAAACAAACTTGAACGACCATGTTGTTCATGATTTTCAATCCAAACGCGAACTTAAGCCAAGCTTGCTCACTCTTTTAAAACCAAGCTCGCATTGAGCCGAACTTGTGAACTTTCCAATTTTTTGCATGTTTTATAATTGTGTTTACCATTCAAACTTGAACCAAACTTGTTTTTGAGTTTCAATAACTTAAGCAACAAGTAATGTTCATGATTTTTAATAAAATCGAACAACAAATTTGTTCGTGTTTTCTTTTCTTTTACAAGTTTCCTTTTAAAAGCTTTGGTTCCCTTTGAGGTTTCTCCGAGTGACAAAACCAAACTTGAATGAAACGGGAATGGCTTGACGTATGTCTCCCCAAACCTCGATTGCACGAATGCGTGACGTATGTCTCATCGCTCGGGCAATCGTCATTCCACCCTTGACGCGTCTAACACGCTCAACCTTCCCGTGGCCCCTTTGTGGCCATTTTTACCCTTTTCTTGGCCCTCGTGGTCAATCCGAACCTTTCGCGCCTTGCGCGTTTATTTTTAAACCTTTTTACGCCTTGCGCGAATTCTTCGCCTCAGTGCGTTTGTCTTTTGTTTATTTCTTTTAAAACATTCACGCCTTGCGCGAGCTTATCGCCTAGCGTCCATCTTTCACCATTTTAAAACTTTGTACGTCTTCGTACGTTTTTAAAAACCTTTGTTCAAGTTCGAGTGGAAAACTTTTTTCCATCAAAATCATTTACTTTTATGCATTGTCGTCAGTGGCCAGCTCGGCAACAACCCGAGCAGCTGACTTCTACTTTCTTGTCGTCAATGGCCAGTTCGGCAGCAACCCGAACAGTTGACATTTACTTTCATTACACTTTTTCTTTATTTTCAAACTTTTTCGCTCGGACGCGATCAAACCTTTTTTTTAACTAAAACGAACCAACATACAAATGTTTTTTTACCAAAGAACTACGTACGCTTTGAATTCTCCGACTACCGGGAGATACGTAGGAGCAAGATCGACATCTTGTCAAGCCCATTAATAAAAAACCTGTTTTTCCCTTTTCGTTTGTTTTTATCTCTTTCTTCATCTCGCATTATGTTTTTATATATTTCCTTTTATACATGTATAAACACGTAAGTAAAACATCGAATCATTTTAAGCCTAAGCCGACTAAGAGGTTCCCGTTGAGTACAACGGATGTGAGGGGTGCTAATACCTTCCTCTCGCATAATCGACTTTCGAACCTAAAATCTTTTCTCAAGGTAATTTAGAACTTTTTTCCTTTTTTCCCCGAAAAATTAAAAGTTTAGTCGTAATTTAGAATTAGTGATTCAAAGCTTCCCCAATAGCTTGACATCCGAAATTCGACGCGACAGGGAAAGACACCACGGACCACAAAGCAAACTGAGATGAAGACCGGGATCCTTCAAATACTTTATGCTAATCCTTTCTCGGGGTTAGACCATGAGGATCCGTTCCAACATCTCACAAAATTTTATGAGATCGCCGGTACACTAGGAGAGACGGAGAACAATGAGGAGGCTATATTCATGAGGATGTTTCCTCATTCTTTGATTGGGAAGGCCAAGGAGTAGTATTTGGATCAGCCGCCAACAGTGATGACAAATTGGAACACTCTTGAGGAGAAATTCCTTGAGAGATTCTTTCCTCAGAATCGTTTCATGGAGGCTAAGACAACTATTGCTGTATTCTCACAAGGTTCAAGTGAGACTTTATGTGAAGCATGGGAGCGTTTCAAGTCGATGCTTAGAAGATTCCCTAACCATGGATTCGATGATTTAACACAAATTCAACTTTTCCGGAATGGGATGCAACAACAGTCAAAGCTATTGCTTGATGCTGCTGCTGGTGGATCTTTAATGGCCAAGAGTGCCGAAGATGCTGTTGCTATCATTGAAAGAATGGCATTGAATGATCACCAGGCTCACCATAACAGAAACCAAGGCCAAAGGAAAGCGGGAATATTGGACTTGGGGACTAATGACGCAATCCTTGCTCAAAATAAATTGCTAACGCAACAAGTGGAAGAATTGACTAGAAAGATGGCCAACCTTCCACAACAAATGAAGGATATTCAAAACGAACAAAGGAGACACCATCAAGTCGCATCATGCGAACTTTGTTCGGGCGATCACCCCACCGGATTTTGTCCGCCACCCACCGAAGAGGTAAGTTATGTTGGCAATCAACCAAGGCCACAACAGTTTCAAAACCAATACCAAGGTCATACTAACAACTTCCCAAGAGGGAACAATCCAAACTATGGCCAAGGTTGGAGGCAAGAAGCTGGACCACAAAACAGACAACCTTACCAAAACTACAATCAATACCAACCTCCGCAACAAAACCGACAACAAAACACCGACAAAACTCTTAACCAATTCATGCAAATGTCGATGGCGAACCAAAAGAATACTAATGCCTCCATCAAAAACCTGGAAACACAAGTAGGCCAGTTGGCACAACAGCTTGCTCAAGCAACCCAGCAAGGCGGAACCTTCACCGCCAACACACAAACCAACCCCAAAGATCATGCATCATCATCAAAATGACAATTAAGTCATTTTGATGAAGATGTCCTTGCATCAAGAGACAATGATAATTGTAAGGCGATTGCTACTCGGAGTGGGAAGGTAGTTGGAAGAGGTATAGGAGACAACCTTGAGGTTGAGAGGAGAGTTGTTGAAAATGAGGAGGAAAATCATGATGAAGGAAATGAGGAGGAAACAGGAGGAGTTAATAATGAGGATGAAGTCGAAAAAAATAAGGAAGTAGTTGAAAATGAAAACATAGTGATGAAGAGAGATGTGGTGAAGGAGAAGGGCAAGAATCAAGAAGTAGTGAAGAATGCGCCACCACCACATCTACCGTATCCAACTACACCAGCAAGAAAGGAGAAAGAAAGGCAGTTTGCTAGGTTCCTTGACATATTCAAACGTTTACAAATCAACATTCCATTCTCGGAAGCCTTAGAGCAAATGCCAACTTATGCCAAGTTTATGAAAGAGATTCTTTCCAAGAAGAGGAGGTATAATGAAGAAGAAACAATTCAGCTAGATGCTAATTGTAGTGCAATCATCCAGAGAACATTGCCAAGGAAGGAGAGAGATCCGGGTAAAGTTACACTACTGGTGTCTATTGGCAATGTTAATGTCGGCAAAGCACTCATTGATTTAGGTTCAAGTATCAATCTAATCCCACTTTCCGTTGTCAAAAGGATTGGTGATTTGGTTGTGAAAAGAACTAACTTGACCTTGCAATTGGCCGACAAATCCTTCACACGTCCGTTGGGGATAGCTGAAGACGTGTTGGTGAAAGTCGACAAGTTCTTATTTCCCATCGACTTTGTAGTGATGGACATACCTGAAGATGATGATGTGCCGCTAATTCTTGGAAGAACGTTCATGCAAACGGCAAGGATGATGATTGATCTTGACGAAGGCCTAATGAAAGTCCGTGTGGACAATGAAGAAGTCAATTTCAACATCAATGAAGCGATGAAGTATCCTAGTGATAAAGGTGCCTGTTTCAAGATGGATGCAATGGAAGAATTGATTGTTGATACGAGAGACCAGCTGCATCACTTGACACATCTTGAAAGAGTCTTGACAAATGCACTTAGTATCATAGGAGTAGAAGATGAGAAAGAGATAGAAGAGTGTTTGAAGGAGCTCGATTCGTTGAAGGAAATTCCTCCTCACAAAGCTAAAATTGAGGAATTGACGAATGAAGCAAAAGTTGAAGAAATGAAGCCGGAGATGAAGATCTTACCCTCACATTTGAAGTATGTATTTCTTGATCAAGAGGGTAACAAACCGGTCATTATTAGTAGCTCCTTGTCAAACAATGAAGAAACAAAATTGGTTGAAGTTTTGAAGTCCAACAAGGAAGCAATAGGCTGGACATTATCCGACTTAAAAGGGATAAGTCCATCCTATTGTATGCATAAGATCATGATGGAGGAAGATTATAAGCCGGTAGCACAACCTCAACGACGGCTAAACCCAAACATGAAGGAAGTAGTCCGAAAAGAAGTGGTTAAACTACTTGAAGCCAGCATGATATATCCGATCTCGGATAGTACTTGGGTTAGTCCGGTTCAAGTTGTCCCTAAGAAGGGAGGTATGACGGTAATCACAAATGAGAAGAATGAGCTCATACCGACAAGAACCGTCACCGGTTGGAGGATGTGTATAGATTACCGGAGGCTCAACAAAGCTACAAGGAAGGATCATTTTCCTCTACCATTCATGGATCAAATGCTAGAGAGACTGTCAGGACAAGCTTTTTATTGTTTCCTTAACGGATATTCGGGTTACAATCAGATTTCGATGAATCCAGACGATCACGAGAAGACCGCCTTTACTTGTCCATTTGGAGTTTTTGCATATCGACGCATGCCGTTCGGATTATGTAACGCTCCAGCAACATTTCAACGATGCATGCAAGCCATCTTTGCAGATTTGATAGAGAAGAGCATTGAAGTGTTTATGGACGACTTTTCAGTATTCGGGTCATCATTCGATTTGTGCTTGAAGAATCTGGACACGGTTTTGAAACGGTGCAAGGAAACCAACTTGGTGCTCAATTGGGAGAAGTGTCATTTCATGGTAACCGAGGGTATAGTCCTTGGTCACAAGATTTCCTCCAAGGGTATTGAAGTTGATAAAGCTAAGATCGATGTGATAGGCAAGCTTCCACCACCAGTCAATGTCAAAGGAATCCGAAGTTTTCTTGGCCATGCCGGGTTCTATCGGAGGTTCATCAAAGACTTCTCAAAGATAGCAAAGCCATTGAGCAATTTTCTCAACAAAGATAAGTCTTTTGATTTTGACATTGATTGTTTAAATGCTTTTGAAAGTTTGAAAGATAGTTTGACATCCGCACCCATAATCACCGCACCAAATTGGAACTATGATTTTGAACTTATGTGCGATGCAAGTGATTATGCGGTAGGAGCGGTGTTAGGTCAACGCAAAAACAAAATTTTTCATGCTATACACTATGCAAGTAAAGTTTTAAATGATGCACAAATCAATTATGCTACCACTGAAAAAGAATTACTTGCTATTGTGTTCGCATTAGAAAAATTTCGTTCGTATCTCATAGGTTCAAAGATTGTTATCTATACTGACCATGCAGCCATCAAGTACTTAATCACCAAACCCGACTCTAAGCCGAGACTCATCCGTTGGATGTTGCTACTCCAAGAGTTTGATTTGGAGATTAAGGACAAAAAGGGGACTGAGAACCTTGTGGCTGATCATCTGTCAAGATTGGTGAACGATGAGGTAAGGAAGAATGAGAGGGATATTCTTGAAGAGTTTCCGGATGAAAAGTTGCTTATGGTGCAAGAAAGACCATGGTTTGCTGACATGGCGAATTACAAAGCAACGGGGTTCATACCGGAAGACTATACATGGCAAATGAAGAAGAAGTTGATGAGAGACTCAACTCAATTTATTTGGGATGACCCATACCTCTTCAAGATTGGAGCAGACCACCTGTTAAGGAGATGTGTTGCAAGAGAAGAAGCCAAAGACATCATGTGGCATTGTCACAATTTGCCATATGGTGGGCATTACAGCGGTGAAAGAACCGGTGCAAAGGTTCTTCAAGCTGGCTTCTATTGGCCCAATTTATTCAAAGACGCATATGAGCACGTGAAGGAATGCGAGAGTTGCCAGAAAACTGGAGGGATTTCAAAAAGGAATGAGATGCCTCTGCAAAGCATCCTTGAAGTCAAAGTTTTTGACTGCTGGGGTATTGATTTTGTGGGGCCGTTTCCATCCTCCATGTCAAATGAATATATTTTGGTGGCCGTAGATTATGTGTCAAAGTGGGTAGAAGCAATTGCATCCCCAAAAGCCGATAGTAAGACGGTGGTCAAGTTTCTGAAAAGGAACATCTTTTCCCGTTTTGGAACTCCAAGAGTGCTAATAAGTGATGGAGGTTCTCACTTCTGCAATCAACAATTGGCAAAAGCACTTGAGCATTACGGAGTCAAACACAAGGTAGCTTCACCATACCATCCGCAGACCAACGGTCAAGCCAAGGTATCCAACCGTGAAATCAGAAGGATACTTGAGAAGACTGTGTCATCATCAAGGAAGGATTGGTCGATGAAACTTGACGAAGCATTGTGGGCCTATAGGACCGCATACAAAGCTCCTACGGGTTTCACACCATTTCAGTTGGTGTATGGGAAAGCATGCCACTTGCCGGTCGAGTTGGAGCATAAAGCGTTTTGGGCGCTAAAGTTTTTGAACTTTGATCAAGAGCAAGCGGGGGAGAAGAGAAAGCTTCAGATGAATGAACTCGAAGAAATGCGTGACCAAGCTTATCAATCAAGCAAGCTCTATAAGGAAAAGGTCAAAAGGTATCATGACAAGAAGATCATGAAGAGGGAATTCAGGCCCGGTCAAATGGTGTTGCTGTTCAATGCAAGGCTAAGGCTATTTCCGGGTAAATTGAAGTCTAAATGGTCCGGTCCGTTCATGATCAAAGAGGTCAAACCTTATGGAGCTGTGGAGCTAGAAGATCCTATCACTAAATCAACATGGACAGTGAATGGACAAAGGCTGAAGCCGTATTTTGGCGGTGAAGTTGTTCGGCACACGACGACGATTTCACTCATCAATTCTTAAGCAAAAGCGAAACAGGCGTCGATCTAATGACGTTAAACAAGAGCTTGTTGGGAAGCACCCCAATTTTGTAAGTATGTTGCATTTTAAGTTTTATTTTAGTTCTGTACAGCCATTTATTCATGTAGGGATAGTGGCAAAAGCTAGCGATGACTTTCTGACTTGGCCGCTGTAGCGCCACGTTAGCGCTTGTAGCGATGGGCTTAAAACCTGTCGCTGTAGCGACGCATCGTGCGCTTGTAGCGACAGAAGGATAACTGACATTTTCAGTTTCCAATGCCACTATATCCCTTCACCTTCCTCCCAACCACCCATTTAATGCTTTAGCCGTTTTTCTTTATCATTTTCGCACCCCATCTCATCAGAAACATACTTCCATTCCATTTCTATTTCCTTTCTACAATTTCCATTATATTTCTCTGCATTTTTCTGCAATCCTTGCAATTTGATATCTGTTCTTCTACCATCTGCAAATCTCTCACAATCCAGGTAATTTTCGTAACCCTCTGTTATAGTTTCTTATGCTTTCAAGTTGTATGAATGTGTTTGCATGTTTTTAGAAATTTTCAGATTAGGGTTTTCATTTTTTAGATTAGGGTTGTTCGTATTTGCAGTACACATGATAATCTGTAGTTAAAGCTGTTAAAAATGACTAAGAATCATCACACAAACTGTCCTATCATCATCTTTTGCATGCTAATCGTATTTTGAAAAAACCTTTTTGTAAAAATTTAAAATAAACTTAGGTTTTTGATGATGAGGGAGTTTTAGTGATTTTTATTCATTTGTTTTAGCTTTAGGGTTGATTTCGCATGCCACAAGTAGTTTAGATATTAGAAAAATCACAATTTTGAAAAAAGGGTTGATCCTCGCTAGATAGCGCTTGTAGCGCAGGGAACCAGCAAATTCTGGGCTCGCTCGCTACAAGCGACCATCCTGTCGCTGTAGCGACGAAGCCCAGACTCAGTTTTATTTTTCTTTTTATCTAGTGCTGACTTGAATCCTACCTGTTTTTGTCTGTTTAATATTATTGTGTAGGCATGGCACCTAAATCATCGTCAAAGAGGCAACGTAATGTTGAGGGATCATCATCTAGAACACAACCAAACCCTCAACCACATGATTCAAACCGGTTTCTAAGCTTACGTAACCAAGAGCGTTACGATGAGCTTAAAACAAGGAGAATTTGGTCAGAGAAACAGTTCAAGATAGCTGAGGAAGGAAGCTATGGAGGTATTGCACATATGCTGAATGAGAGGAAATGGGGAATATTATGCAATCCTCCGACGAAGATTAATTATGATATTGTGCGAGAGTTCTATGCAAACGAAATTCCAGCTGACCCCTCAGATGATTTTACATGGACGACATTTGTGCGGGGACGCACCATCGCTTTTGATAGGATGTCCATCAACTCTTACTTGGGTAAACCTCTGGTACTTTGTGATTCTGATAACCTATTAGCGTCGGAGGAGCTGTGTGCCTTCCACGAACACCAGAGGAGGGGAAACTGGGATCACGATTTAATCGCACGGGAGATCTTTCAAGAGGGGAAACATTACGACGTGAGCAAGGCTTCAGGTAAGCCTTTTAGAGCTTTTAGAGATGACATGACCACACCAGCTCAGGTTATACTTACCCTTATCCTCTATAACATTAGGCCTAAGTCTCACACCTCATCTACTACCCTGGATGTCACACCCTTGCTTCACTATATCCTCAGCAACCGTCAGGTTGACGTTGCAAGGATTATAGCTAATGAGATGAGGGTTGTGGCAGAAAGTGGTATCCTGCCGCCGGGTAAACCTAAGTGCCCATTGACTTTCCCTGGTCTGATTATGGGATTATGTAGAAAAGCCAGGATTCACTTACCCAGCCAAGTTGATGAGGAGATTAAAAACCCTATTGATGATAGATACATCAATAGGTATTGCTCCACCCCTTCTCCTACTGCTCCACCTTCTTCTGCTGCTGGACCTTCCACATCTGCTGGACCATCTACAGTACCACCCACTGCACCACAGGACCCTAGCCAACCTCAGGCCCCAACCTATCCACCATTGGACTTTTCTAGTTGGGATCCCTATCATATGAATGCTTATTCACACATCATGGCTCAGAATGAGTCAAACCACCGAGCTCTGACGACGATTCAGAGTCATATGCACGAGGCAGGCTACAGCACTTGGACTCCAGCTTATTTCCAGGAGCATATTGCTTGGCCCGGGGACAGGCCATTCTATTCTGGAGGGGCGGGTGCAGATGCTGGAGGTGATGATGCTGCTGATGATGATGATGACCATGGCGATGACTCCTAAGAGGCTACACGGAGCATTGACCACGAGGCTGCAGACTTGATGGATTCAGACATGGATTCAGATTGAGACCATTATGCAAGCTGCAGAAATTTTTGTTCTACCTTTCTTTCGTTTTATTTATTCCTGAACAATTTTATGCTTTGTACTTTGTTTATGTTTATGTTTATGTACCATGGATAATTTACTTTGGCTATTATGTTATTTTATTTTGGTTATTATATGTTTAGTATATTATGCTTTATTTAAGGTTTTTGTTATTTATTTTTTTAATTTTTTGAATTTTACCCAACATTGGAAAGAAAGATGACAAAGATTCAAAAGCTAAGTGCTTGTTTGAAAGCAAAGCATTGAGCTTAGAATCAGTTGAGTGATAATGATAGAATGAGTGATAAAAGCGCGCAGCTAAGGTACTCGTTTTCTTGTTTTTCTAGGTATATTCTTGAATGTGAATAAGTTCTTTACACACAAATTTAATTTATTCAGTTTTACGCAAGCACATGTTTAGTTTTGAACCAATTAGAACTAGCCGAAATGTGAGGAATCCTCAACCATTGTATATATATGCAGGAGACCAGCATTTCATGTTTAACTCAATTATTTTATGTTAAATCTATTGTTGTTTTAAATTGTATAAAAGCATTGAAATGATAAAGGCATTTTTTTTGAAATTGAGTGAAATACTTGACCATATAGCCTACCCTGTGAGAAGTGAGAATCTGTTAACCCCTCTGAGCCTATTGAATCAGAATTGTTAGCTATGAACTGCCAACTTTCATAAGCTCAATTGCTTATTGAAATTGCCGGAGTTTGTAAAAAAATTCAGTTCATAGTTAACTCTTTATTGAATTCTGATATTTGCTTTCTTTTGAACCCTTATCCATCGTGTTTATTGACCTTTGCCAAAATGATAAAGGAACATTCGATTAGGGTATCATTGAACCAAGTTGGGGAGAAAGGGAGGTTGTGTTAATGTCAAGTAGTGGTGAATGATGAATTGATCTTGACTACAAGAAAAAGAGAAAGAAAAAGAAAAAAAAAAGAAAAAAAAAGAAAGAAAGAAAAGCAAACCAAGAAAAAGAAAAGAGAAAAATGAAAAGGTTTGCAATAAATCAAAGAAAAAGTTGTCAAGATCAATCAAGAAAAGAAAAATTTGAAGTTCACCAAGAGTTGTATTGAATAAGGAGGAAGTTTGTAAATAGTTTGAATGTTCCTCTTGCTTGGCCATTTGAATTCAATATCCCACATATGACAATTCTTTTGTAACCTAGCCCAATTACAACCCTTAAAGACCTTTTGATCAATGCCTTTTATGCTTTTAGAAATGATAATTAGATGGACACCTAATTTGATTGGAATGTTATCATGTTTGCTGGATGAGTGTTCATACCCTCACAATAGATTTCAATGTGTTCATATACTTTATATAGAAGTGTGTTAGGTTTGGTTCAAATTTAAACATGTTGCTTGTTTAGGATTGTGTGATTTGATTCTTTGTGTTTAGAACTAGTTCACATTCATAGTATGTATCTCGTTTAATGAGAAACTTAACTCTAGCTTGCACAGTCACATTTGAATCATTCATCTGATACTTGTTTCTTCAAACTTTGGATTCTTTTTGATTCTTTTGCTAATTGCTCAATACTTTGGTTAAAAGCTGTGAAAATTTCCTTTTGATTCTTTGGTTTGAGGACAAACCAAAGTGCTAAGTTGGGGAGAGTTTGATAAGTGCCTAAAAGTAGTTATCTTTTGATAGATTTTAAGGCACTTATGTTACTTGTTTTACAAGTTATCTTAGGATAAGCTCATATTTGTGGTTAAAATGCAATATTTGTGATCCTAAGTCTTACCCCATGTTATTATGCAGGAATCTCATGCTTGGACCTGATTGGAGCAAAGAAAATGAAGTTTTGTTAAAGCCATCGCTACAAGCGCAAGTCTCATCGCTACAAGCGAGGATAGGCAGGGAATTTCATGACTTCATCGCTACAAGCGCCAGAAGCCTCGCTAGAAGCGAGCCTAGGCAGGGAAAATTGAGAGTTCATCGCTTCAAGCGATGGACTGGACGCTAGAAGCGAGCCTAGGCAGGGAATTTGAAGGTTCCATCGCTAGTAGCGACAGATCTCGTCGCTACAGCGACCAAAGGGCGGTTTAATGCTGCGTGATGACGTGGAGCTCTCCCATTGGCCAAGAAGACTTCCTCGCTACAGCGACAGGCTGGTCGCTTGTAGCGAGCGTGCAAAATCTCAGAAATATAAAAGCATTTTAAGCTCATTTTTTCAGATATTCAGTTGAATACTAGTTTTTACAATTTCCAGAGCTTGAAATAGTTATTTTCTAAGAGAGAGAATAGGCATAAAAGGAGGCAAACTTCAAATAGCAAAAGGAATTCAAGTGAAGATTACACTAAGAAGCTTTGAGAAATCAAGCCTTAGCATATTCTCCATCTTCCTTTCTACTTTTGCATAGTTATCATGAGAATGATCAACTAATCTCCTTTGTTGGGATTAATAGGTAATCAATCACTCTTAGTTGTAAACCTTTGATATTTTAAATATATGATTCTAGCAATTTTATATACCATTGAATTTGTTCTTGTTTTTCACTCTTATATTTGATTTAAATGATGTTGAAAAATACTTTTGAATCTAGGTTTAGAATGATATTCTATCAAGATAAGAAATTCTAGAAATGGGATTTGGTTTTGATAATTACATTAAGTATTGGATTGCTAAAGCTTTCGAATCGTTTAATAGATTGAGAAATCGTCGATTAAACGATACGATCGATCTCACGACGTCATTTGGACACGAATGACGTTGTCGAGTTATACGTGATAATGTTGTATATAAGGAAAAGCTAGAATCCGTATTTATGTTCAATCGAATACAAACGACGTTTGATTGACGAACTTTAATCCTAACACCTTTTATGTCCTATTACTCTACGTTTTATTTATAACGTTTTTAATGTCGAGTAGTGTAGTAATGAAAAAGGTTAAACCCTAACTTAAGACGATAATTGATGTTGAACGGTTTATGATATCGCAATAATACCTGAGGAACGATATAAAACTTATACTTACTTTTGTGCTTTAACACTTCTTTAGTAAGACGGTTTGATGTTCGGGTTGTTGGACCGAACCAGGACTCGCAGTTTGCACCCGGTTTAACTGCCTCGTTTAGAGGTGGTTTGCCGGTTAAGATTTATGAAAGAACATAATTTTTTAGATTAGGTTAAAATGTTAGGTTGTAATTTATTTATTTAGATTGCAGTGTGAATACTATATACAGATACTACTTTTGTCTAATCTCATGTTTAAAACATTTCTTTATTTCAAACTGTCTTTCGTTTTATCAATATCATATCAACAATATACTTCATTCTTTTTTTAGTGGTTGCTTTAAACTTACATACACACTAACAAAATAAAATAAAATTGTTACTTTTAAAATTTGTACCCTATTATCTCATTTCACTTATTCCTCTCTTTACATAAATATTGGAAGGTATTATTGACAAAATGGTAATTATTGTTTTTTTGAAGGAAAATGGTAATTATTGTTATATTGAACTTTGAAAAAGATAAACATAAACAATTTTTTATTCATAGGGGTTAATTAAAAAGGAATTAAGGATTTAATGATCTTTAGGGTCCGTTTGGTTCAGCGGAGGGGAGGCAAGGATTTTAATTGAGGGGAGGGAAAGGGAGGGGAGGAGAGATATTTTAGTTAAACATACGTTTGGTTCAAAAGAGGGGAGGGGAGGGGAGAGATTTTAATAAAAATGTGTTTGGTTCACAAGGGGAGGGGAGGGATTTTAAAATTAATTTACTTTTTTTACCCTTAAACTTAATTAAATATAAGAAAATGTTTGTTTTTACAATATCATAATAATAATAAAAGTTGTTACAAAATAATATAAACTAATAATAATAAAAAATTGTTACGGGGATAATATAACCTAATAATAATAAAAGTTGTTACAATAATAATATAACTTAATAATAATAAAAGTTGTTACAAAGATAATACAATCTAATAATAATAAAATTTGTTACAAGGATAATATTGAGATTTTAAATTAATCTAAAAATAATTTTGACAATGCAATATAATTTTAAAAAGTTCCCCTCCCCTCCCCTCCGAAAAATTCCGATTTGGTGGAAAACAAAAAATGAATCTTGAAGGGATTTTGCACTCCTCTCCCTTTCTAAAACTTGAACCAAATACGTCATATTAAAAATATTCTCTTCCCTCCCCTCCAAAACTCTCGAATCAAACTAGCCCTCAGTGTCGGAGAGAGAGTATATTTTATGATCAACATTGGTATATTTAAAGGTCTTGTTTTTTTACTGGAATATTTAAAGCTCTTCTTAACATGTACTCCATGTCTTTATATGACACATTTAAAGATTTTAAGAAAAAAATCTTTTGAAAATAACAATTAAATTTTGAATTTTTAAGCAATTAGATACACCAGTATCGATGCAATTTTTCTATATTTGATTTCTTAAAGATTGTGTTAAGGACCTTATTAGAATTTTGACAAAATTACACTTTTAGCTCTTAACTTAATTTCAGGTAACAGTTTGGTTTTTTTATCTTTTTTTCATTTCAGTTTTGTCTTTTTGATCCATTTGTATATGAATTTTCAAGATTCAAATTCATGGTTTTATTTTCTTATGGTCTCTCAATCTTCAAATCTATGATCTTTCATCTATTTTGCATATGAATATTAGATTTAAAGCTTGAAAATACATATGCTAATAGACAAAAATGACAAAATTGAAATTAGAAAAAGATAAAAGACTAAATTGTTATCTGAAATTAACTTAAAGGACTAAAAATGCAATTTTGACTAGAATGAATACAAAAATGCATTTTATTTAAAAAAATAATAATAAAGAAAGGGTATTCATTCAATGTCCCCATCTGATGAGATTTGTTTCCTTTTTTGGATAAGATTTTCTTCTGAGATTTTCTTCCTTTTTTGGATAAGATTTTGTTCTTATTGACTTAATATTGGGGCAGCTAATAGCTGTTGCTTGCTGCAGTTAATGCAGACATTGTATCAATTGACAATTTGGTGCGAGAAATAATAGAGATAATTTTGTATGGTCAAAGATTAAATTTACGGAAATGCTTATTGTTACGGGATGTTAAAAAAACGAAACGCACGAAAGCATTGTGCACCGTTGATTTTCACAAAACAGGCGCCTGATTTCCATTAAAGGCTGACCTCCTGATATTTAGCTTATCCAAAACATTACACGCACCCATTCTTGCTTTTCTTGTGCTAATTCTTTCGTAATTTTTAGCACTACTCTTAAATTTATTGTGTTTAGGCGCATAAACACAATAAGACATTTTCTTTCCAAAATGTTAAATCATTTTTTTAATATATATTTAAAAAAATTTCTTATTGTCTCTGTGAGCTTAATTAAATTGGCAGGGATATTGCATAATATATGCAGGGAATGAAGTTCGAACTCTGGATGCCTCACTTCTCTACATTTAAAATGTGTGAGCTTCAGCCACTAGGCTACTTAAAAGAAAAACAAATTCTCATTGTGTGTGCATAAAAACATTATAGATTTGATTTTGTGACCTTATGAGAATAGCTCATGATGCGAAATTTGCAATTGAGGGATTCATACATTTATATAGTTATGTAAATACTTTGGGACAATACGCGACTTCATTCAATAGGAGAGCGAGTGTTAAAGAGAATGTTGAAAAAAGAGTGATCATAACATTTCTCTAATTTGTATATCACTTATCTATGTAATTTGACACATTTGATTTGTTGGGATATAGACTCATATTCATAATAGTCATTTTCCTCTATTTAGTGTGCCGAATTTCGCTGCTATATTTTTGACACGAAATTAATTAAAAGACAAGTGATTGAGCTCACATGATAAATGGACAACTAAGAACATTTGATGCTCAAATGATAAGTGATCCGTTGCTATATTTCTCTAATGACATTTGCATTACTTAATCTTTTTGATAAAAGGAGCACATTTGAAAGTAATTGGCTATAAAAAAAAAAATTTGAACAAGCCAAAATGGAATATATTAATAGAAACAGCGAGTCCCTCCTAGCACAAGGTGTGCCAGAAGAAAACTCGAAACAAACAATCAGCAGTCAAAACATACAAATAGAAAAACCAATGACACTTAGCCGATACCCATACAAACAAGTGGGTTCGACCACCACAAATGAGAACAAAAGCCAAGGTTAACAGTGTTGGAACAAAATGTGTTTAACAAGTCTCTTATAAAGTAAAGGGGAGATTGTTGAAACATTTATGTGTAAACATATCTCTCTTTTATGGTTTTGGTGATAACAAAGTATTAAAGAGAAAATTGGTTATTTGCTAATGCTTTGTTCAAGTGTTTCAGAACCACATGCTTAATAAGTACTGATTGATAATGGTTATGAAGAACAAGCTAAAGAGCAAAAAGGAAAGCCAAGAAGCAAGGTTGCAAGGCTAAGAAGAAACTGGTCCTGAAGAAGTGCTCCTGAAGTGAAGCCTCTGAAGTGGTCCTGAAGAAATGCTCCTGAAGTGCAGGTTCTGAAGACTGGGTGCTTCTGATGAAGTCAACGAAAAGTCAGCATCTGAAGACCAGCTTCTGATCCATACAACTAAAGCAGCTTCTGATCACTGTTCACTGAGAAGCTTCTGAAGCTGATATGGCATGGAAAAGCAACCAGTACTGTGCGCATTTAATGCCTGGAGGTGTCAGAACAACTCAATGGAACAGTTGTCTCCCTGACCCAAACATTCTCCAGTTTTTAAGGTGGGCCAATTCAAATATGGCACCTGCCCTGTTCTGACAGAAAAAGTGCAGCACACATTTGCAGCAACCTAGTCCAATTGCAACGGCTAAATTCCTGATTTCCAGCAAATCTTCAACAGCTCTATTTTTATCTATAAAAGGAGGAAGATTTGAAGAAGAAAAGGTTGAAGACTCTTTGAAACGCATTGCTGAAACTCTGCCCTGTTTTCTGTGTAAAAACTGTCAAAGTTCAAATCTCTTAGAAATTCTTCAGTCTTTGTAACTTAGAATTTCTAAAGGTTAAGAGTCTTAACCTGTGTTGTATTTAGAGAACACCTCTGATATTTGATCAAGTGTTCATCCCAAACTCCTTTACTTGTAAACCAGTTTGGTCCCTAAAGTCTTAGTCTGTATACTAAGCAATTGTAACCTCATTCCTTTGTGGTCTGAGTCAGAAGTCTCTTGTCTTAGTGACTTGAGCATTGGAAGCCTCTTCCTTGGTGGTTGAGCATATAAGTCTCTTTCTTTGTGATTGAGCAACTGGAAGTCTCTTCCTTAGTGGTTGAGCACATTGTGTAATCTTCAGATTATAGTGAACTCTCTTGTTGGATACAAGGGGACAGGACTACTTCTCACATTGAGAAGGAACCTGTATAATTTCTGTGTGTCTCTCTTTCCCTTACTCCTTAACTTGTTTAAATCCGCTGCATTTAACTTCTGATATTTGTTCAGAACTGATTATATCAGCTTCTGAACTGAACCTTAAGTTCTGATAAGAAAAAAGAACAAGTTTTAGAGTCACACAATTCAACCCCCCCTTCTTGTGTGTTTGTTTTTCTCACCTTTAGAGTCACATTATTGGGATTGATGACACTCTATGGGATATTATTGAAGATGGAATCTCAATACCTGTAGATGAAGAAGGTGTTGCTGTCAACAGAAGATCTCTGAGTGATGCAGAAAGAAAGATCTATAGGAAGCATCATCATGTCAGAGGTATCATTGTGGACTCATTGCCTCACACTGAGTATCAGAAGCTGAGTGACAAGTCCACTGCAAAGGCAATATTCACATCCCTCTGCTCTAACTATGAAGGTAATCAGAAAGTTAGAGAAGCTAAGGCAAATATTCTTGTTCAGCAATATGAACTGTTCAGAATGAAAGAGGATGAAAATATTGAGACTATGTTCTCAAGATTTCAGACTCTGGTTTCTGGACTTCAGATTCTGAAGAAGAGTTATACCACAGCTGACCATGTGAATAAAATCCTTAGAAGTCTGCCATCCAAATGGAGACCTAAAGTGACTGCCATTGAGGAAGCTAAGGATCTAAATACTTTAAGTATTGAAGATCTTATAAGCTCTCTCAAGGTGCATGAACTGGGACTCAATGAGGATGAGTCTGTTAGAGAACCAAAAACACTGGCTCTGAAGTCTAAAAGAAAACCTGCTAAAGCTCTGAAAGCTATTGAATCTGAAGAAGAGTTTCCTGAGGGAAATTCTGATGAAGATTCAGATGCTGATGAGCTTGCAATGATTTCTAAAAGACTTCAGTATCTGATGAACAGAAAGAAAAAGTTCTCTAACAGAAGCAGTAACTTCAGAGGATCTGGTTCAAATTCAAAGAGGGATACCCAGAAGGAAAGCTGCTACAACTGCAAAAAGCCTGGCCACTTCATTGCTGATTGTCCTGATCTTCAGAAGGAAAAATCAAAAGAAAAAGCAAAGAAGTCCAGCTCAAAATCCAGCAGTTTCAGAAATAAGCTTAAGAAGAGTCTCATGGCTACTTGGGATGATCTGGATAATGAGTCAGAATCTGATGAGGAAGAAGCCAACCTGGCCCTGATGGCAATTGCATCTTCTGATGCAGAATCATGCTCAGATTCTGATGAAGAAGATGAGGTATATTCTGAACTCTCTAGATCTGATTTAATTGAAACAGTTAATGATCTTATGAGTCATCTTAAAAGCAAGATTAAAGAAATTAAGTCTTTGAAAAATCAAAACAACTTGCTGTCTGAGGAAAACCTTAAACTTCAGAATCAAATTTTTGAATATGATGAAGAAGTTGAGGAACTCAGAAAAGAGGCTCATAAGAAATCTGAAGAGATTCCTAATGAACAGGAAATAGCTCTTCAGGATTTCATGTTAACTGGATTCAATAGAACTAAAATTGCCTCCATGATGTATAATATGATCAGAAACAAAGGTGAAGGCATTGACTATGATTTATTCAAACCTTCTAATGATTTAAACTCACCTTCATGTTCTGAAAATATTTTAAAAGGCAATGGTATTTGCTTTGTGCCTGCTTCTGATAATTCTGAGAAATTGAAAGTATCAGAATCTGAAACTAAGTCAGAAGTTCTGAACAACTCAGACTCTGAAGCTTCTGAACCGAAGGAAAAGATGAAGGCAACTGTTAAAACCTTGCCTAAATCTAAGCCAAAAGGTCCTTGTTGGAACAAAATGTGTTTAACAACTCTCTTATGTATAAAGGGGGAGATTATTGAAACATTATGTGTAAACATATCTCTCTTTGTGGTTTTGATGATAACAAAGTATTTAAGAGAAAATTGGTTATTTGCTAATGCTTTGTTCAAGTGTTTCAGAACCACATGCTTAATAGATATTAATTGATAATGGTTATGAAGAACAAGCTAAAAAGCAAGAAGGAAAGCCAAGAAGCAAGGTTGCAAGGCTAAGAAGAAACTGGTCCTGAAGTGAAGCCTCTGAAGTGGTCCTGAAGAAATGCTCCTGAAGTGCAACTTCTGAAGACTGGATGCTTCTGATGAAGTCAACGAAAAGTCAGCATCTGAAGACCAGCTTCTGATCCGTACAACTGAAGACCAGCTTCTGATCACTGTTCACTCAGAAGCTTCTGAAGCTGATATGGCATGGATTTTAGACCAGTACTGTGCGCATTTAATGCCTGAAGGTGTCAGAACAACTCAGTGGAACAGTTGTCTCCCTGACCCAAACATTCTCCAGTTTTTAAGGTGGGCCAAGTCAAAAATGGCACCTGCCCTGTTCTGACAGAAAAAGTGCAGCACACATTTGCAGCAACCTAGTCCAATTGCAACGGCTAAATTCCTGATTTCCAGCAAATCTCCAACAGCTCTAATTTTGTCTATAAAAGGAGGGAGATTTGAAGAAGAAAAAGTTGAAGACTCTTTGAAACGCATTGCTGAAACTCTGTCCTGTTTTCTGTGTAAAAACTGTCAAAGTTCAAATCTCTTAGAAATTCTTCAGTCTTTGTAACTTAGAATTTCTATAGGTTAAGAGTCTTAACCTGTGTTGTATTAATAGAACACCTCTGATATTTGATCAAGTGTTCACCCCAAACTCCTTTACTTGTAAACCAGTTTGGTCCCCCAAAGTCTTAGTCTGTATACTAAGCAATTGTAACCTCATTCCTTTGTGGTCTGAGTCAGAAGCCTCTTGTCTTTGTGACTTGAGCATTGGGAAGTCTCTTGTCTTTGTGACTTGAGCATTGGAAGCCTCTTCCTTGGTGGTTGAGCATAGAAGTCTCTTTCTTTGTGATTGAGCAGCTGGAAGTCTCTTTCTTAGTGATTGAGCAATTGTAATCAGAACTGATTATAGTGAAACTCTCTTGTTGGATACAAGGGGACAGGACTACTTCTCACATTGAGAAGGAACCTGTATAATTTGCTGTGTCTTCTCTTTACCCTTCTCTTTTCATTATTGAATCCGCTGCATAACTACTGATAGCTGTTCAGAACTGATTCTTATCAGCTTCTGAACCTGACTTAAGTTTTGAAAAGAAAAGAAACCTGTTTTTAGAGTCACACAATTCAACCCCCCCTTCTTGTGTGTTTGTTTTTCTCACCTTCAGTTGGTATCAGAGCTCCGGTTCTGATATTAACACTTAACAGTGTGTCAGTAGGATCCTGAGAAAAACATGGCCTCAACAAGTGAGTCACCTCCACCCTCTCCCAGAAATTCACCATCTCCCAGAAATCAAAGAAATGTTCAATATGACTATAGTACTGAAGAAAAGAAGTCTAGGTCACACAATAAACCTCCTATGTTTACTGGTGACCCAGAAAAATTCTCTTGGTGGAAGAGCAAAATGTATAGTCACATTATTGGGATTGATGACACTCTATGGGATATTATTGAAGATGGAATCTCAATACCTGTAGATGAAGAAGGTGTTGCTGTCAACAGAAGATCTCTGAGTGATGCAGAAAGAAAGATCTATAGGAAGCATCATCATGTCAGAGGTATCATTGTGGACTCATTGCCTCACACTGAGTATCAGAAGCTGAGTGACAAGTCCACTGCAAAGGCAATATTCACATCCCTCTGCTCTAACTATGAAGGTAATCAGAAGGTTAGAGAAGCTAAGGCAAACATACTTGTTCAGCAATATGAATTGTTCAGAATGAAAGAGGATGAAAATATTGAGACTATGTTCTCAAGATTTCAGACTCTGGTTTCTGGACTTCAGATTCTGAAGAAGAGTTATACCACAGCTGACCATGTGAATAAAATCCTTAGAAGTCTGCCATCCAAATGGAGACCTAAAGTGACTGCCATTGAGGAAGCTAAGGATCTGAATACTTTAAGTATTGAGGACCTTATAAGCTCCCTCAAAGTGCATGAACTGGGACTCAATGAGGATGAGCCTGTTAGAGAACCAAAAACATTGGCTCTGAAGTCTAAAAGAAAACCTGCTAAAGCTTTGAAAGCAATTGAATCTGAAGAAGAGTTTCCTGAGGGAAATTCTGATGAAGATTCAGATGCTGATGAGCTTGCAATGATTTCTAAAAGACTTCAGTATCTGATGAACAGAAAGAAAAAGTTCTCTAACAGAAGCAGTAACTTCAGAGGATCTGATTCTGGTTCAAAGAGAGATATCCAGAAGGAAAGCTGCTACAACTGCAAAAAGCCTGGCCACTTTATTGCTGATTGTCCTGACCTTCAGAAGGAAAAATCCAAGGAAAAAGCAAAGAAGTCCAGCTCAAAGTCCAGCAGTTTCAGAAATAAGCTCAAAAAAAGTCTCATGGCAACATGGGATGATCTGGATAATGAGTCAGAATCTGATGAGGAAGAAGCCAACCTGGCCCTGATGGCAATTGCATCTTCTGATGCAGAATCATGCTCAGACTCTGATGAAGAAGATGACGTATACTCTGAACTTTCTAGATCTGATTTAATTGAAACAGTTAATGATCTTATGAGTCATCTTAAGAGCAAGTTAAAAGAAATTAAAGTTTTGAAAAATCAAACAAACTTGCTGTCTGAGGAGAACCTTAAACTTCAGAATCAGATTTTTGAATATGATGAGGAAGTTGAGGAACTCAGAAAAGAGGCTCATAAGAAATCTGAAGAGGTTCCTAATGATCAGGAAATAGCTCTTCAGGATTTCATGTTAACTGGATTCAATAGAACTAAAATTGCCTCCATGATGTATAATATGATCAGAAACAAAGGTGAAGGCATTGGCTATGATTTATTCAAACCTTCAAATGATTTAAACTCACCTTCATGTTCTGAAAATATTTTAAAAGGCAATTGTATATGCTTTGTGCCTGCTTCTGACAGTTCTGAGAAAATGAAAGTATCAGAATCTGAGACTAAGTCAGAAGTTCTGAACAACTCAGACTCTGAAGCTTCTAAGCCTAAGGGTAAGATGAAGGCAACTGATAAAACCTTGCCTAAATCTAAGCCAAAAGGTCCTAAGCCTAAGAGTAAGAGGAAATCAGACTCTGAACTTAAACCTGTTCAGAATCTGAAGTGTTCAGAACCTGGAACTAGTAAGTCTCAGAATCTGAATAAAACTGATTCAAATTTTTCCAAGACTGGGTTTACTAAAACTTCAAAATCTGTTAAACCAGTCAATGCAAAACATTTTCAATCTCAGAATGTTAGGCAAAGCAAACCAAAGCAAACCAATCAGTTTTCTGCTTCAAACTGTTTTAAGAAAGGCAAAACTGAAGCTTTCCTTGTGCCTGAAGTAAACAAAGTTAGAATTCTGAGGAGATCAGAACCAAAGTATTCAAAAGGTCAGACTCTGAACAAATCAGAACCAAAGACCTTCAAGTCTCAAGTTCTGAAGAAGTCTGAGTCCAAACCCTTGAGAACTCAGGTTCTGAAGCACTCAGGTTCTGAAACTCAGACTTATTCTAAATACAAGGATTCATATCCAAAGTATCAGAACAAGTCTGAATACCATAACTTCAGACACAAGAAGCCAAAACCTTTCAAGACTAACCCCAAAGGACCCATGAAAATCTGGGTACCTAAGTCTGAAATCATTTCAATTGCAGATATGCTTGTCATCCAAAGAAAAGGAAAGGTCCTGGTACCTGGACAGTGGATGCTCGCATCATATGACAGGGGACAAGTCTATGTTCCAAACCCTGACTCTGAAAGAGGGAGGAACTGTGGGATTTGGAGGAAGTCAGAAAGGAAAGATCATTGGTACTGGTAAGATAGGTAATTCTTCCCTGTTCATTGATAATGTTTGGCTGGTAGATGGACTTAGACATAATCTACTTAGCATAAGTCAATTATGTGATAGTAATTATGAAGTCCTGTTTAATAAGAACACCTGTACTGTAATCAGTAGCAAAGACAAGTCTGTAGTGTTCAGAGGCAGCAGGAAAAACAATGTTTACAAAATAAATCTTTCTGAATTGATTCAGCAGAAGGTAGTTTGCCTTCTGTCTGTGAGTGATGAGAAATGGGTCTGGCACAAAAGGCTGGGACATGCTAACTGGAGACTCATCTCCAAGCTTAGCAAGTTACAGCTGGTAAGAGGCTTGCCCCAAATTGATTATCACTCAGATGCACTGTGCAGTGCATGCCAAATTGGAAAGTTTTCTAAAACTTCTTTTAAACCAAAGAACATTGTTTCCACCTCAAAACCTCTAGAACTCCTTCACATTGATTTGTTTGGCCCTGTTGGGACAGCTTCAATCAATGGGAAGAAGTATGGACTTGTTATTGTTGATGATTATAGTAGGTGGACTTGGGTTAAATTCCTCAGAACCAAAAATGAAACATATGATGTGTTTTTCAAATTCTGCAAGCAAGTACAAACAGAAACTGATTTGAAAATTTTGAAAATCAGAAGTGATCATGGTGGTGAATTTGAAAATGAACCTTTTGAAAACTTTTGTGAAGATCATGGAATTTTCCATGAGTTCTCATCTCCTAGAACTCCACAACAAAATGGAGTTGTAGAGAGAAAGAACAGGTCTTTACAAGAAATGGCCAGAACCATGATCCATGAGTCAAAAATTGCTAAGTACTTTTGGGCAGAAGCTGTAAACACAGCATGTTATATTCAGAACAGGATCTATATCAGACCCATTCTGAATAAAACTTCATATGAATTATTTAAAGGAAGAAAACCAAGTATTTCTTATTTTCATCAGTTTGGTTGTACATGTTACATACTGAACAATAAGGTCTACCTAAAGAAATTTGATGCCAAGACTCAAAAGGGTGCCTTTTTAGGTTACTCAGCGAGATCCAAGGCATACAGAGTGTATAATTCTGAAACACATGTTGTTGAAGAAGCTATACACATCAGATTTGATGATAAGAAGCCTGGTAGTGAAATACCAGAGCTGGTTGAGAGTTTTGCAGATGTCAGAATCTCAGAAGAGCCTTCAGAAGCTGAACCTAGTTCAGGTTCTGATGAAGGTTCAGAAGCTGAAAACAATGAAGACTCTGAGAAACTCTCCAGCAATGACACTACTCCTGTTGCTAATCAAGAACAGCATGGTTCTGAACAAATCCCTGGTGGCCCTTCAGAAGCTAATCCACCCAGAACCTCATTCAAGTACAAGTCTTCACATCCTGAGGAGTTGATCATTGGAAACAAGAACAGTCCAAGGAAGACAAGATCAGCATTCACTCAGAATGAGTCCATGCTTGGCCTGCTATCCATGATTGAACCCACAACTGCTGATGAAGCACTTGTTGATGATGGTTGGATTGTAGCAATGCAAGAAGAGCTGAACCAGTTTCAAAGGAATGATGTATGGGATCTTGTGGCAAGACCTGATCAGAAGAACATCATTGGAACAAAATGGGTGTTCAGGAACAAACTAAATGAACAAGGAGAAGTGATCAGAAACAAGGCTAGATTAGTAGCTCAAGGGTACAGCCAGCAAGAAGGAATTGACTATACTGAGACTTTTGCTCCAGTAGCTAGACTGGAAGCAATCAGGTTACTTCTTTCTTATGCTATTAATCATGATATCATCTTGTATCAAATGGATGTTAAAAGTGCTTTCTTAAATGGTGTAATTTCTGAAGAAGTGTATGTCAAACAACCTCCTGGTTTTGAGGATGTTAAATATCCAAATCATGTTTTTAAACTTAAGAAGTCTTTGTATGGTCTGAAACAAGCTCCCAGAGCTTGGTATGAAAGGCTAAGCAACTTCTTAACTAAAAATGGGTTTGTAAGAGGTCAAGTTGACAATACACTCTTTAGAAAAACTGTTAAGAAAGAAATCTTAATTGTACAAATCTATGTTGATGATATCATATTTGGTTCTACTAATGCCTCCCTTTGCAAGGAATTTTCTAAGTTAATGCAGGATGAATTTGAAATGAGCATGATGGGTGAGCTGAAATTCTTCTTGGGAATTCAAATCAACCAATGCAAAGAAGGTGTTTATGTCCATCAGTCCAAATACACCAAGGAGCTTCTGAAGAAGTTCCAGTTGGATGATTGCAAGCTGATGACAACACCAATGCATCCCACCTGCACCTTAAGCAAAGAGGACAATGGCACTAAGGTAGATCAGAAGCTGTACAGAGGTATGATAGGTTCTCTCCTATACTTAACTGCTTCTAGGCCAGATATTTTATTTAGTGTATGTCTGTGTGCTAGATTCCAATCAGATCCTAGAGAATCTCATCTGACTGCTGTCAAGAGAATCTTCAGGTATCTGAAAGGAACAACTAATTTGGGACTTCTGTATAAGAAATCTCTAAATTATAAGCTAGTTGGATTCTGTGATGCTGACTATGCTGGGGACAGGATTGAAAGAAAATCTACCAGTGGAAACTGTCAGTTTCTTGGTGAGAATCTGATATCCTGGGCCAGCAAGAGACAAGCAACCATTGCTTTGTCAACAGCAGAAGCAGAATACATCTCAGCTGCAAGTTGTAGCACACAACTGCTCTGGATGAAACATCAATTAGAGGATTATCAGATTCATGCAGATAATATTCCAATTTATTGTGATAATACTGCTGCTATATGTCTGTCTAAAAATCCAATTCTGCATTCTAGAGCCAAGCACATAGAAATAAAACATCATTTTATAAGAGATTATGTTCAGAAGGGTGTTTTGGATATTCAATTCATTGATACTGATCATCAATGGGCTGACATATTCACAAAACCCCTAACAGAAGAAAGATTCAATTTTATTAAAAAGAATCTGAACATGCATTTTGTCTCATGAAAAATGTGCTTAAATATGAATGTATTCCTTGATTCTGAGTTTATCATAAGCTAAGACTTATCAAACACTCACCTTCTGAGAATTTGAATAAAGTTAAGCCTGAAAAACCTCAGAGTCTGAAGGATCAGAACCTGGATTTTCTGACCTCTGAATCTGATAAAAATCTGATGTTGGTCAGAATCGGGTAAGTATAGTTATGGGCAATGATGATTAAAGCTTTGAAAGTTTATACTCTAATCCTCCCAAAGTCATCAAGTAAAAATGTGTTTTTATGCTCTGATACTCATTGTTAAAATTGCTTGACAAAGAATTTTCACGTTGGTATCAGTTTATTTTCAAAATGTTTAGCACAGACACATTTTAAAAGCCCAAAGTGTATCAGACATGTTCAGTTTAAGAACTCTGTTTATCTTGGTATCAGTCTGAAATGTTTTTGTTTGGTATCAGACTCTGAGTTACAACCTTTCAGCTGGTATCAGACTCTGAAATAAATCCTTAATTGGTATCAGATTCTGATATATTTCTTTAAAGCAAGCTCAGCATTGCTCTGATACTGAACACTTCTTGAGACGTTTTGCTCTGATACTAAACACAACTGGTTATTTTGCTCTGATGATGAACCAGTTTGTACTGAACAAGTAATGTCTGAACACAGAATGACCTGATCAGAAGCTCCAAACTTTTTCTGCTTCTGAACAGCATTCTAATTTCTTCTGCAAGTCATATACTAATTGAAAATCAAGTAGGCTCTGATGATTATCCTTGCTACTTGGTTATCCATATGATTGCACAAATATCTCACAATCTTGGTTAGTTCAACCCCCCATATTCTGAATTCTTTTTAAATTTTGTCAAACTTGGTGTCAGAATTGCTTTCAAACTCTTTTAAAAAGGGGGAAATTGAAATGCTTTGATATGTGTTTTCAAACTCCTTTCAAATCTTTTTCTGCTCTGATATAGATATTTTCAAACTCTCTTAACAAAGGGGGAGAAATGTTTCTGTATAAGGGAGAAAGTAAGACTTTTTGTTGATGACAAAAGGGGGAGAAAAGTAAAACAAGTATTAAAGCCACCTGAGCTCAAAAATAAGTTAATATGTTAAAATTGTCAGAAGATAAGCTTATTAATAAGCCTATTAAAGCTCTGATAGTATTAAAGCTCTGATACATTCTGTTAGGATTAAGTTCTGATACAATTGTTAAGCTAGCTCTGATACTGATCAGTTAAGCTAAGTCAAGCTCTGATACATTTCTGACTAAATTTAACTTATGAGAACTGCTTCTTAACTCTTAGCCTCTGAAGTGAATTTCTGGCTATGATATATTCTGTGAGATATACATTACTCTTAGTGAGTAAATAGAATTTAAAATAACTTGGATAAGACTTAGGGGGAGAGCTTACAAACCTCAGAACCTGAAGTCAACAAGTCATTTTAAACTCTGAGTGTAAATTTCACCATATTGTCTTAAGTTAAGATTAATTAACATGGATAAGAATCAAGGGGAGCTTACAAACCTAACCTTGAGGAGACCTAGGGGGAGCTTACAAACCTCTCCTGAAGTCAGATTGTTAATTACACTTAACAACAACTCTGAAATTTTCACATTTGTGGTTTTAACTGAACTTAATTAACCTGGATCAGACTCAGGGGGAGCTTACAAACCTCACACCCTGTAGTTAACTTGTTAATTAAGTTAACAACAATTTTCTGTTTTAATACTTATGTTTGTCATCATCAAAAAGGGGGAGATTGTTGGAACAAAATGTGTTTAACAACTCTCTTATGTATAAAGGGGGAGATTATTGAAACATTATGTGTAAACATATCTCTCTTTGTGGTTTTGATGATAACAAAGTATTAAAGAGAAAATTGGTTATTTGCTAATGCTTTGTTCAAGTGTTTCAGAACCACATGCTTAATAGATATTAATTGATAATGGTTATGAAGAACAAGCTAAAAAGCAAGAAGGAAAGCCAAGAAGCAAGGTTGCAAGGCTAAGAAGAAACTGGTCCTGAAGTGAAGCCTCTGAAGTGGTCCTGAAGAAATGCTCCTGAAGTGCAACTTCTGAAGACTGGGTGCTTCTGATGAAGTCAACGAAAAGTCAGCATCTGAAGACCAGCTTCTGATCCGTACAACTGAAGACCAGCTTCTGATCACTGTTCACTCAGAAGCTTCTGAAGCTGATATGGCATGGATTTTAGACCAGTACTGTGCGCATTTAATGCCTGAAGGTGTCAGAACAACTCAATGGAACAGTTGTCTCCCTGACCCAAACATTCTCCAGTTTTTAAGGTGGGCCAAGTCAAAAATGGCACCTGCCCTGTTCTGACAGAAAAAGTGCAGCACACATTTGCAGCAACCTAGTCCAATTGCAACGGCTAAATTCCTGATTTCCAGCAAATCTCCAACAGCTCTAATTTTGTCTATAAAAGGAGGGAGATTTGAAGAAGAAAAAGTTGAAGACTCTTTGAAACGCATTGCTGAAACTCTGTCCTGTTTTCTGTGTAAAAACTGTCAAAGTTCAAATCTCTTAGAAATTCTTCAGTCTTTGTAACTTAGAATTTCTATAGGTTAAGAGTCTTAACCTGTGTTGTATTAATAGAACACCTCTGATATTTGATCAAGTGTTCACCCCAAACTCCTTTACTTGTAAACCAGTTTGGTCCCCCAAAGTCTTAGTCTGTATACTAAGCAATTGTAACCTCATTCCTTTGTGGTCTGAGTCAGAAGCCTCTTGTCTTTGTGACTTGAGCATTGGGAAGTCTCTTGTCTTTGTGACTTGAGCATTGGAAGCCTCTTCCTTGGTGGTTGAGCATAGAAGTCTCTTTCTTTGTGATTGAGCAGCTGGAAGTCTCTTTCTTAGTGATTGAGCAATTGTAATCAGAACTGATTATAGTGAAACTCTCTTGTTGGATACAAGGGGACAGGACTACTTCTCACATTGAGAAGGAACCTGTATAATTTGCTGTGTCTTCTCTTTACCCTTCTCTTTTCATTATTGAATCCGCTGCATAACTACTGATAGCTGTTCAGAACTGATTCTTATCAGCTTCTGAACCTGACTTAAGTTTTGAAAAGAAAAGAAACCTGTTTTTAGAGTCACACAATTCAACCCCCCCTTCTTGTGTGTTTGTTTTTCTCACCTTCAGTCCTAAGCCTAAGAGTAAGAGGAAATCAGACTCTGAACTTAAACCTGTTCAGAATCTGAAGTGTTCAGAACCTGGAACTAGCAAGTCTCAGAATCTGAATAAATCTGATTCAATTTTTTCTAAGACTGGGGTTATTAAAACTTCAAAATCTGTTAAACCAGTCAATGTAAAACATTTTCAATCTCAGAATGTTAGGCAAAGCAAGCCAAAGCAAACCAATCAGTTTTCTGCTTCAAACTGTTTTAAGAAAGGCAAAACTGAAGCTTGCCTTGTGCCTGAAGTAAACAAAGTCAGAATTCTGAAGAGATCAGAATCAAAGTACTCAAAAGGTCAGACTCTGAACAAATCAGAACCAAAGACCTCCAAGTCTCAGGTTCTGAAGAAGTCTGAGTCCAAACCTTTGAGAACTCAGGTTCTGAAGCACTCAGGTTCTGAAACTCAGACTTATTCTAAATACAAGGATTCATATCCAAAGTATCAGAACAAGTCTGAATACCATAACTTCAGACACAAGAAGCCAAAACCTTTCAAGACTAACCCCAAAGGACCCATGAAAATCTGGGTACCTAAGTCTGAAATTATTTCAATTGCAGATATGCTTGTCATCCAAAGAAAAGGAAAGGTCCTGGTACCTGGACAGTGGATGCTCGCATCATATGACAGGGGACAAATCTATGTTCCAAACCCTAACTCTGAAAGAGGGAGGAACTGTGGGATTTGGAGGAAGTCAGAAAGGAAAGATCATTGGTACTGGTAAGATAGGTAATTCTTCCCTGTACATTGATAATGTTTGGCTGGTAGATGGACTTAGACATAACTTACTTAGCATAAGTCAATTATGTGATAGTAATTATGAAGTCCTGTTTAATAAGAACACCTGCACTGTAATCAGTAGCAAAGACAAGTCTGTAGTGTTCAGAGGCAGCAGGAAAAACAATGTTTACAAAATTAATTTTTCTGAATTGGTTCAGCAGAAGGTAGTTTGCCTTCTGTCTGTGAGTGATGAGAAATGGGTGTGGCACAAAAGGCTGGGACATGCTAACTGGAGACTCATCTCCAAGCTTAGCAAGTTACAGCTGGTCAGAGGCTTGCCCCAAATTGATTATCACTCAGATGCACTGTGCAGTGCATGCCAAATTGGAAAGTTTTCTAAAACTTCTTTTAAACCAAAGAACATTGTTTCCACCTCTAAACCTCTAGAACTCCTTCACATTGATTTGTTTGGCCCTGTTGGGACAGCTTCAATCAATGGGAAGAAGTATGGACTTGTGATTGTTGATGACTACAATAGGTGGACTTGGGTTAAATTCCTCAGAACCAAAAATGAAACATATGATGTGTTTTTCAAATTCTGCAAACAAGTACAAACAGAAACTGATTTGAAAATTTTGAAAATCAGAAGTGATCATGGTGGTGAATTTGAAAATGAACCTTTTGAAAACTTTTGTGAAGACCATGGAATTTTCCATGAGTTCTCATCTCCTAGAACTCCACAACAAAATGGAGTTGTAGAGAGAAAGAACAGGTCTTTACAAGAGATGGCCAGAACCATGATCCATGAGTCAAAAATTGCTAAGTACTTTTGGGCAGAAGCTGTAAACACAGCATGTTATATTCAGAACAGGATTTACATAAGACCCATTCTGAATAAAACTTCATATGAATTATTTAAAGGAAGAAAACCAAGTATTTCTTATTTTCATCAGTTTGGTTGTACATGTTACATACTAAACAATAAAGTCTACCTAAAGAAATTTGATGCCAAGGCTCAAAAGGGTACCTTTTTAGGTTACTCAGAGAGATCCAAGGCATACAGAGTGTATAATTCTGAAACACACGTTGTTGAAGAAGCTATACATATTAGGTTTGATGATAAGAAGCCTGGTAGTGAAATACCAGAGCTGGTTGAGAGTTTTGCAGATGTCAGAATCTCAGAAGAGCCTTCAGAAGCTGAACCCAGTTCAGGTTCTGATGAAGGTTCAGAAGCTGAAAACAATAAAGACTCTGAGAAACTCTCCAGCAATGACACTACTCCTGATGCTAATCAAGACCAGCATGGTTCTGAACAAATCCCTGATGACCCTTCAGAAGCTAATCCACCCAGAACCTCATTCAAGTACAAGTCTTCACATCTTGAGGAGTTAATCATTGGAAACAAGAACAGTCCAAGGAAGACAAGATCAGCATTCACTCAGAATGAGTCCATGCTTGGCCTGCTATCCATGATTGAACCCACAACTGCTGATGAAGCACTTGCTGATGATGGTTGGATTGTAGCAATGCAAGAAGAGTTGAATCAATTTCAAAGAAATGATGTATGGGATCTTGTTGCAAAACCTGATCAGAAGAACATCATTGGAACAAAATGGGTGTTCAGGAACAAGCTCAATGAACAAGGAGAAGTGATCAGAAACAAGGCTAGATTAGTAGCTCAAGGGTACAGCCAGCAAGAAGGAATAAACTACACTGAGACATTTGCTCCAGTTGCAAGACTGGAAGCAATCAGGTTACTTCTTTCTTATGCTATTAATCATGATATCATCTTATATCAAATGGATGTTAAGAGTGCTTTCTTAAATGGTGTAATTTCTGAAGAAGTGTATGTCAAACAACCTCCTGGTTTTGAAGATGTTAAATATCCAAATCATGTTTTTAAACTTAAGAAGTCCTTGTATGGTCTGAAACAAGCTCCCAGAGCTTGGTATGAAAGGCTAAGCAACTTCTTAACTAAAAATGGTTTTGTAAGAGGTCAAGTTGACAATACACTCTTTAGAAAAACTGTAAGAAAGAAATCTTAATTGTACAAATCTATGTTGATGATATCATATTTGGTTCTACTAATGCCTCCCTTTGCAAAGAATTTTCTAAGTTAATGCAGGATGAATTTGAAATGAGCATGATGGGTGAGCTGAAATTCTTCTTGGGAATTCAAATCAACCAATGCAAAGAGGGTGTTTATGTTCATCAGTCCAAATACACCAAGGAGCTTCTGAAGAAGTTCCAGTTGGATGATTGCAAGCTGATGACAACACCAATGCACCCTACCTGCACCTTAAGCAAAGAGGACAATGGCACCAAAGTAGATCAGAAGCTGTACAGAGGTATGATAGGTTCTCTCCTATACTTAACTGCTTCTAGGCCAGATATTTTATTTAGTGTATGTCTGTGTGCTAGATTCCAATCAGATCCTAGAGAATCTCATATGACTGCTGTCAAGAGAATCTTCAGGTATCTGAAAGGAACAACTAATTTGGGACTTCTGTATAAGAAATCTCTAAATTATAAGCTAGTTGGATTCTGTGATGCTGACTATGCTGGGGACAGGATTGAAAGAAAATCCACCAGTGGAAACTGTCAGTTTCTTGGTGAGAATCTGATATCCTGGGCCAGCAAGAGACAAGCAACCATTGCTTTGTCAACAGCAGAAGCAGAATACATCTCAGCTGCAAGTTGTAGCACACAACTGCTCTGGATGAAACATCAATTAGAGGATTATCAGATTCATGCAGACAATATTCCTATTTATTGTGATAATACTGCTGCTATATGTTTGTCTAAAAATCCAATTCTGCATTCTAGAGCCAAGCACATAGAAATAAAACATCATTTTATAAGAGATTATGTTCAGAAGGGTGTGTTAGATATTCAGTTCATTGATACTGATCATCAATGGGCTGACATATTCACAAAACCCCTAACAGAAGATAGATTCAATTTTATTAAAAAGAATCTGAACATGCATTTTATCTCTTGAAAATGTGCTTGAATCTGAATGTATTCCTTGATTCTGAGTTTATCATAAGCTAAGACTTATCAAACACTCATCTTCTGAGAGTTTGACTAAAGTTAAGCCTGAAAAACTTCAGAGTCTGAAGGATCAGAACCTGGATTTTTCTGACTCCTGAATCTGATGAAAATCTGATGTTGGTCAGAATCTGATAAGTATAGTTATGGGCAATGATGATTAAAGCTTTGAAAGTTTATACTATAATCCTCCCAAAGTCATCAAGTAAAAAATGTGTTTTTATGCTCTGATACTCATTGTTAAAATTGCCTAACAAACAATTTTCAGTTGATATCAGTTTATTATCAAAATGTTTAGCACAAACACATTTTCAAAGCCCAAAGTGTTTCAGACATGTTCAGTTTCAAGAACTCTTTTCATCTTGGTATCAGTCTTTAGAAATGTTTTCATTCGGTGTCAGACTTTGAATTAAAACCTTTTTGCTGGTATCAGACTCTGAGATAAATCCTCAATTAGTATCAGATTCTGATATGTTTCTTTAAAACAAACTCAGAATTGCTCTGATACTGAACACTTCTTGAGAAGTTTTGCTCTGATACTGAACACAACTGGTTGTTTTGCTCTGTTGCTGAACCAGTTTGTACTGAACAAGTAATGTCTGAACACAGAATGACCTGATCAGAAGCTCCAAACTTTTTCTGCTTCTGAACAATATTCTAATTTTATTGCAAGTCATATACTCATTGTAAATCAAGTAGGCTCTGATGATTTTCCTTGCTACTTGGTTATCCATATGATTGCACAAATATCTCACAATCTTGGTTAGTTCAACCCCTCCCAAATTCTGCATCCTTTTGAAATCTTTTCCAACTTGATGTCAGAACTGTCTTCAAACTCTTTTAAAAAGGGGGATACTGAACTGCTTTAATACCTGCTTTCAAACTCTTTTCAAATCCTTTTCTGCTCTGATACAGATACTTTCAAACTCTCTTGACAAAGGGGGAGAAATTTGTCTGTCTTAAGGGGAGAAAGTAGTACTTTTTGTTGATGACAAAAGGGGGAGAAAAGTAAAACAAGTATTAAAGCACCTGAGCTCAAATAAGTTAAAATTGTCAGAAGCTAAGGCTATTAAAGCTCTGATACAATTGTTAGGATTAAGTTCTGATACAATTGTTAAGCTAGCTCTGATACTGATCAGTTAAGCTAAGTCAAGCTCTGATACATTTCTGACTAGCTCTGATACATTTCTGACTAAATTTAACTTATGAGAACTGCTTTTTAATACTTAGCCTCTGAAGTGAAATTCTGGCTCTGATATATTCTGTGAGATATATATAACTCTTAGTGAGTTAAGATGAATTTAAAATAACTTGGATAAGACTCAGAGAGCTTACAAAACTCATCCTGTGGATTATCAGACTTAGGGGGAAAGCTTACAAACCTCAGAACCTGAAGTCAACAAGTCATTTTGAATTCTGAGTGTAAATTTCACCATATTGTCTTGAGATTAAGCTTAATTAACATGGATAAGAATCAAGGGAAGCTTACAAACCTAACCTTGAGGACTGTCAGACCTAGGGGGAGCTTACAAACCTTTCCTGAAGTCAGAATGTTAATTGAACTTAATAACAATTCTGAAATTTTCACAATTGTGTTTTTAACTGAACTTAATTAACTTGGATCAGACTCAGGGGGAGCTTACAAACCTCACACCCTGCAGTTAACTTGTTAATTAAGTCAACAACAATTTTCTGTTTTAATACTTATGTTTGTCATCATCAAAAAGGGGGAGATTGTTGGAACAAAATGTGTTTAACAAGTCTCTTATAAAGTAAAGGGGAGATTGTTGAAACATTTATGTGTAAACATATCTCTCTTTTATGGTTTTGGTGATAACAAAGTATTAAAGAGAAAATTGGTTATTTGCTAATGCTTTGTTCAAGTGTTTCAGAACCACATGCTTAATAAGTACTGATTGATAATGGTTATGAAGAACAAGCTAAAGAGCAAAAAGGAAAGCCAAGAAGCAAGGTTGCAAGGCTAAGAAGAAACTGGTCCTGAAGAAGTGCTCCTGAAGTGAAGCCTCTGAAGTGGTCCTGAAGAAATGCTCCTGAAGTGCAGCTTCTGAAGATTGGGTGCTTCTGATGAAGTCAACGAAAAGTCAGCATCTGAAGACCAGCTTCTGATCCGTACAACTAAAGCAGCTTCTGATCACTGTTCACTGAGAAGCTTCTGAAGCTGATATGGCATGGAAAAGCAACCAGTACTGTGCGCATTTAATGCCTGGAGGTGTCAGAACAACTCAATGGAACAGTTGTCTCCCTGACCCAAACATTCTCCAGTTTTTAAGGTGGGCCAATTCAAATATGGCACCTGCCCTGTTCTGACAGAAAAAGTGCAGCACACATTTGCAGCAACCTAGTCCAATTGCAACGGCTAAATTCCTGATTTCCAGCAAATCTTCAACAGCTCTATTTTTATCTATAAAAGGAGGAAGATTTGAAGAAGAAAAGGTTGAAGACTCTTTGAAACGCATTGCTGAAACTCTGCCCTGTTTTCTGTGTAAAAACTGTCAAAGTTCAAATCTCTTAGAAATTCTTCAGTCTTTGTAACTTAGAATTTCTAAAGGTTAAGAGTCTTAACCTGTGTTGTATTTAGAGAACACCTCTGATATTTGATCAAGTGTTCATCCCAAACTCCTTTACTTGTAAACCAGTTTGGTCCCTAAAGTCTTAGTCTGTATACTAAGCAATTGTAACCTCATTCCTTTGTGGTCTGAGTCAGAAGTCTCTTGTCTTAGTGACTTGAGCATTGGAAGCCTCTTCCTTGGTGGTTGAGCATAGAAGTCTCTTTCTTTGTGATTGAGCAACTGGAAGTCTCTTCCTTAGTGGTTGAGCACATTGTGTAATCTTCAGATTATAGTGAACTCTCTTGTTGGATACAAGGGGACAGGACTACTTCTCACATTGAGAAGGAACCTGTATAATTTCTGTGTGTCTCTCTTTCCCTTACTCCTTAACTTGTTTAAATCCGCTGCATTTAACTTCTGATATCTGTTCAGAACTGATTATATCAGCTTCTGAACTGAACCTTAAGTTCTGATAAGAAAAAAGAACAAGTTTTAGAGTCACACAATTCAACCCCCCCTTCTTGTGTGTTTGTTTTTCTCACCTTCAAACAGTAGAGGCTTTTAGCCACCAAAAAGAATTCATTTTAACTTTATCCAGCAATTGGTGAGTAGTGCTTGGCGTGGCCCTGAAAATGCGGTTATTCCGTTCGTTCCATAACACCCACACACAACAAAGCCAAATAAGATGCAGAAAGGAGCGACGAGCACACAAGCCTCCAGAAGAATGAGTGAACTGGACAAGGTGATCAGGTATCAACCACAGATAAGCCGATGATATACCAATCCAAGACCTAACCAAATTCCTCAAAGGTGTAGTAACAAGATATTCAAGGAACACATGGAGAGCCGTTTCCAAACCCCCGCAACCTGACGCACAACATTGAGAATCCTGGGGAATGATGTTACGCCTCACCAAATTATCCTTAGTCGGCAACCTGTTACGGAGAAGCCTCCAAGCCAAGACAGAGACCTTCAAAGGCACCTGTTTGTGCCAAAATATAGTCAACAGTAGCATCCACAACAATGGAAACCTGAGACGTAAGAAGACTGTATGCAACCCTCACATAGTAGCCTCCACTAGGATCATGCCTCCATAGCCAAGTATCTGAAATGTTAGAAGACAAAGAAAAACCCGAAAGTAAAGTAGTGCATTCCCCTAACAACTCCTCCTCCCACGCCCTCAACTGACGGCACCATTGCCAAGCCGCCGCCCCCCTCCCCCCGCCCATCCTCCCACCCCAACGCGCGCATACCCGCCACCGTACACGACTTGTTAGTAGCCAAGTCGAAGAGGCGCGGGCACGACTTGATATTGAAAAACATTTAGACACATTCGCTACAGTTATTGGTAATGGTTTGGGTATCAACATATGTATAGTTGGATGCCTTCCTGATGGTAACGTTTTTGCATAACTTTTTGCTTTTTTTTTAACAATACTAATTTTATTTAATATACATATTTTTTCTCAATTTTTTTTTGTTGCAATATTATTAACATTATTTTAAATATTATTGTAATTAATCAAGTGGTGGTGTTTTTGCCAACACCCAACCAAGTGGTAATTGGTATATGTGTTGAATAAATCAATTGAGAGCATCCAAGTTCAATTGGAGAGCATTTATCTTCAACTTTGATTGGAATTTTTTATATATCTTTCGATTCAACTTCAATTTACCAAGTGTTTTTCTATAAAAACTAAAGAGTAATCTCTATGAGTTTAGCTCAATCGGTATGGATATTGTATAATATATGTATGGTCGAAGTTTGAACACCAGACATCTCATTTATTTATTTTAAAAAGATGAATTTTTAGTCACTAGATTCCTTAAAAAAAATATAAAAGGAATATCTTATTATAATTATCGACATGAAACAAAAAAAGAAACAAGTATAGTGCGCGTTATAAATATGATCCTCAGTTGAGATGTAGCAAATGGCAGGCTGCAAAATACACGGGGAACACACGGAGTAGTTTTTTTTTTTTTTTTTTTTTTTTACAGTACTCGTTTTAAATAGCTGAACTAGTAAGTAGGTACTATATTTAGAACTAAAAGCATCTAATTTTAAATATATTTATTTAAGATATGTCGTATTAAGCTTCAAGCTTAAATGGTCCTAGCTTATAGGTTCATTCCACGTGGCCATCATTTTCCTAGTTCTTATCTAATATTTAATTGCACCTCCCATATTACCCAAGTACTACCCTCTTTGAATATAAGACCCTTTTAAAAAAATATTTTTACCCTTTTTATAAGTTCTTTTGGTATTTTCAATTATATTAATTATTTATTTATTAATATATCATTATTTATTTTACATCTTTTTCTTCAATCAACAATAAATATTATGTTGAAAAAATAAACTAACTCTCTCTCTTGAGGATAAAATTGTAAAAAACAATAATAATTATATACAAATTTAATACTACAACCAGCTTTCTTAATTCATGTGATTTTGACAAAATAGTTGTATATTTAGGAACGGAGGTAGGTAGTAATATTTAAATTTTTTTATGTTTGTTTGTTTGGAGGGGGAGAGCTTTTTCTTTATGTAAAGAAAGTGTAACCAAAACAAGACCTACCTTTTGTGTAAACGAACTTGTCGCATTACTCTATGGCTCTTTTTGGAATAGAAAGCAGCTTTTAGAAAATAAAAGAAAGGAAAAAAGTAGGGTTAAATGATGTTTATCCCTTGTCATTTGAACGAGTTTTGATTTAGTCCTCTGTAAAAAAACAAAGTTTCAGATTCCCCCTTGTAATTTGAAGATTCTTTGATTTTGGACTATCGAAACATCTGACTGTGCACTTAAGCTTATGTGGCGCATTGAGTCATTATTTTTTTATTATGTGGCATGCTTAGTGGATATTTGGACCGTAGATCTCACCATCCAGGACTTGAGATCCTAAAGACAAGGGTGTGAACCCCTGAAATAAGGCTGGACGCCCTCCAGGAGGGCGCAGGGCCCACTTTACAGTCACAAATAGCCCTAGGTGACCTTCCTAAAGGGCACCCTTAGAAGTTTACGAGGGCGCCCTAGCCATGGTTTTGGCCCTTTACGACTTGGGCCCAAAACCATGACCGGATAGGCCCAAAAGAGGCTACAAATAGTAACCTTGGGATCATTCCCAAGACAGGACCAAAACACAGCACAGAAACCCTAGTTTCCATAGATTGTACTCATTGCCAGTACAGTTGGCGCCCACCGTGGGGCTACGGTAAAACTGACCTAGCCACTGTCTCCGAAAGAAAAACAGTTGATCCACGGCCCCTGAAAGTCATCAGAACGCCGTGAATCCACCGTATTTCTTAGGAGCAACATTAGAGCCTTCGAATCCGCCGCGATTCACCCCTAAATCTACCCTAACTTTCATCAAATATTCAACCCATCCCTTGTTCAAGACATCAATTCCCCCCTGAGATCCGCAATCCTGACCGTTAACCTTCAGTCACCAGCCTCAAACCTTCGTAACCGACCCAAACAACCATCATCGTCGTCGTCGATGGCGGACCCGACAACTCTAGAAGCCTTACAGCAACAGATCCAGCAGCTTCGTGACCACAACGAAGCCATGCAAGCAACCATGGAGACCATCCAACAGCAGCAGCACGCCGAAGGAAACGGATCTCAACAAGATGAATCGGTCGATCCTGATCCTCAACCTCTCTCCGCTGAAGTCTGGAACGCGCCGGTCCCAGAAAACTTCAAGCCGCCCTCGCCTTCGTCTTTCGACGGAAAGAGCGATCCGGTGGAACACGTAACGGCTTTCAACACCCAGATGGCCATCATCGGCGCTGCTGACTCCCTGAAATGTAAGCTGTTGGCAGGGACCCTCAAAGATGCCGCCCTCAGATGGTATATGAACCTACCTCGGTTTTCCATCGTCAGCTACCAGGATATGACACGCAAGTTGACGCACCAGTTCTCAGCAAGCCGCCACCGCAAAGTCTCGTCTACCAGCCTTTTCAACGTCCGTCAAGGACCCAACGAGCCTCTCCGCGAGTATCTCGCGCGCTACAACGACGCCACCATCAAAGTCGTTAACCCAAACCAGGAATTGTTCGTGGGAGCCTTCCAGAATGGCCTCCGCGCTGGCCAATTCAACGAGTCGTTGGCACAGAAACCAGCTGATTCCATGGAAGAAATCATGTCTAGGGCAGAGTGTTATATAAAAGGAGAAGAGAGCAACGCCGAAAAGAAAGCAAGGGATTCCAGGGAGCGTGCTCCCTACGGATATGATCATCGCCGCAATTATTACCCACCCAGCAACAGAGACAGAGCGACGTATAAGCGCCACGTTCAGGATAGGCGCGCACCCCTCCCAGAATCCTTCACGGCCCTCAACACCCGCCGTGAACAAATCTGGAGGGATGTTTACCATTCTAGAATCATTCCTGAACCTCAACCACCGAGAGGAAGCATCATGGGGAACGACAAAGAAGCCTGGTGTAAATATCACCGCATCAAAGGACATACCACAGATGATTGCATCCACCTGAAAAGAGAGATAGAGAAGCTGATTCAGAATGGCAGGTTAAGAAGATATGTGAAGGAGGGTAGGGAGGGAGACAGGCGTCCCCCCGAAGACCCCCAAAGGGAGAAAGATGTGGCGAAGGACGGTGAACGCCACACCTTGAACACCATATCCGGCGGCTTCGCAGGAGGAGGGGAGTCTAGTACCTCTCGGAAGAAATATGTGAGGCAAGTAATGTTGCTCGATGACCACGCCAGGAAGGAGCCAGAACGCCAAACGGATATCACTTTCTCAAGGGAAGACCGCAGAGGAGTGATCCCCCACGATGACGATCCCATGGTTATTACTGTGCAAATCTTCAACTGGGATGTCAAGAAGGTGTTGATTGATCCCGGCAACTCGGCAGACATCCTCTATTATTCTGCTTTTGAGAAAATGGGACTTGACGAGGACCAGTTGCAGCCCTTCAAAGGAATATTGGCCGGCTTCACAGGGGAGCAGGTGCACGTCCGGGGATACATCACATTGAAAACAACATTCGGTACAGGTAACAACGCCAAAACCATCAAGATTAGGTATTTGGTAGTCAACTCGCCATGTTCTTACAACGTCATCATAGGCCGCCCGGCCTTCAACGCCCTCGACGCCTACCTTTCCACCAAATTCCTCATTATGAAATATCCGCTGGATGATGGGCGAGTTGGTACCATCAGAGCACAACAGAAAGTGGCCCGAGAATGTTACCACAACAGTTTGAAGCTACAAAAAAGAGAAGAAAGGAAACAGTAACATGAAAGCACACCGAGTGAACTTCATTGTCGCAAACCTAGAAGAAGAGATTCATATTGAGGAGATCAAGAAGGTTGAGGAAATAAATACTCCTTTGTTGATACTCCATTCAAAGCCAGCCAACTCAAGTGTCAATGCTGAGGAAGAAGATGCGGAATTCGGCGAGATCAAGAAGGTTGAGGAAATAAGTACTCCTTTGTTGATACTCCATTCAAAGCCAACCAACTCAAGTGTCAATGCTGAGGAAGAAAATGCGGAATTCGAGGAGATCAAGAAGGTCGAGGAAATAAGTACTCCTTTGTTGATACTCCATTCAAAGCCAGCCAACTCAGGTGTCAATGCTGAGGAAGAAGATGCGGAATTCGGCGAGATCAAAAAGGTTGAGGAAATAAGTACTCCTTTGTTGATACTACAGGCAGAACTAGCCAACTGCGGTATGATGAAAAAGCTGAGCACAAAGCAGGAAGAAACTCGCCACAACAACTCAAAGGCGAGCTAAAGGGAAAACAAAGCCACTTTAATTTCTACTGTCTTTATCTTATATATTTTGGCGTCTTTGTACAACTATGTAGTAAAGGAGTAAGGGGCACTCTTTTCCCCCCGCAGTAATGGGGGTTTTTAATGAGGCCCCGGTTTTTTATTGATATTATATATATATTGCTTGTTTATCTTACTTTCGTTGCTTGTAGCAGATTACCAATGCCGAATCTTAAATGAGTTCGCCATATGATCTGTTAACCCCAAAGGGGTTGCCACCTAATTCCTTAACCCTAAAAGAAAGGGCTCTAAGACATCGTGAGCTTAAAAAGAAATCGCCACCTAATTCCTTAACCCTAAAAGACAGGGCTCTAAGACGTCGTGAGCTTAAAAAGAAATCGCCACCTAATTCCTTAACCCTAAAAGACAGGGCTCTAAGACGTCGTGAGCTTAAAAAGAAATCGCCACCTAATTCCTTAACCCTAAAAGACAGGGCTCTAAGACGTCGTGAGCTTAAAAAGAAATCGCCACCTAATTCCTTAACCCTAAAAGACAGGGCTCTAAGACGTCGTGAGCTTAAAATGAGATCGCCGCCTAATTCCTTAACCCCAAAGAGGGCTCTAAGACGTCGTGAGACGAAAATAAGATCGCCGCCTAATTCCTTAACCCCAAAGAGGGCTCTAAGATGTCGCGAGCCGAAAACAAGATCATCGTCCAAGCGATAAAAGGGACCCCTTAAAAAGGGACCCTAAAGCATCAAGCGCTAAGAGAAACAAACCTACAACTGTCAACATTATTATGAAACGAACGTGATCACCACCCAGGAGAGGCCTTCCGAAATACATAAATTCGAAGAAAAACGAAAAGCTTAAAAGAGAATGATACATCATTAATACAAATTCGAGAAGAGTACTGAGTTTAAAAAAGGAAACTAAATTACAACAAATGAAATCAGGGTTCGTCCACTAGGACGCCATCTACAATAATTTTAAAAGGATCAAGGGCGGAAATATCAACGCTAGGATGGAGTAGGGTGACTTGAGCCTTGGCTCTTTCAAAACCAGCATCGAAGTTCAGAGCCAGCTCTCCCTTCGCTTCAGAAACCTCATCCTTAAGCTGATCCTCCCTTTCTAATCCAGCCGCGACATCGAATTGCAACTTAGCAATAACCCCGTCATTTCCAGCAAGATCCGCTGCAAAACCAATCTTCAGATTGGAGATGCGTTTATCACATTCAAGCTTCATCGCCTCCCTGGCTTCTTGCATCTCTCTTTCCCTCGCATTCCTAGATTCCTCCACCTCTTTCTCCAACGCCCTCACCGTAGCTTGGAGAGCCTCCTCATTCTGCACCATTTCCTCATACTTCCGATCCACCGAGTCTAAAAGCATTATAGTCCGCAAACAATGGACCCCTATATCCTTCGTCATAAAGGGCACAGCGCCCTGGTTTCCCGACTCCGTGTCTTCTAGATTAAAAACCAGCCTCTCCTTCATGTAGGCGCCGTAGTCAAAGCCTTTATCCCAGAAAGACGGCACTGACCTGCTGGTTTTGATGGCGCCAATCAAGGAAGGAGAAGGCGTCTTCTTTCTTTTTTTCTCCGTTGCCGCCTTTCCTTTATCGTCTTTCCCGGGCGACGCTTTATCGCGCGTAGCCGCCGTGAGACACTCAGCTTGGACCTCGGGCGGATGATCAGCTTTTCTCTTCGGCTTGCGGGTAATAAGTCCCGCGGGATCAGTGGCCGCCATCCCCTCAGCAGCTTTTTTAGCCTTCATTTCTTCGAGGTATCTTTTCCTCTCCGCCGCAGTCATGGGCGCCATATCCTCTACAGAAAATAAAGCAGAAAAGCTCAGAGGACAAGAAAATAGAAAAGTAAAACATAGGCATAGATATATAAATTTGACTCACGTAGGTACTTGTCTAAGCTATCTACATCCCCTTCCCTATTCAACAACTCCCGGATGTTCATAGGCAACATTTTGTCCAAAAAACAGACGACGCCCTGGTCATATGCGTCTAGCTTCTCATAATCAAAACCCATGATGGATGCCAGAGCACTCGTCCAACATGTGGGAAACCTCAGCTGACCATCCACCCATGCAGCAGCTGCCTCACAATCTTTTCGTCCCCGGAGGAATGTTTGTCTCCAATTCTTGTAATGAGAGGCGTAGGGCGGGAACAGCCTCTTACCTGGATGCGCGCTGACGGACACCCAAGACTGCTTATCTACCCCCTTCGTGCCGTAAAAAGTGAAGAAGGATCCAACAGAGGGCTGGAAACCCAACCCTTCGCATAGAATCTCAAAAGCGCGGATAAAAGCCCAGCTGTTCGGCTGCAGCTGAGAAGGCGCAACATTTAGACAGATGAGTATGTCAACTTCAAAGGGTGTGAAGGGATACTTCACACCCAGATCTTCAAAAACTGCCGTGTACATATGGAACATCTCACTCTTCACACTCTTCGGCCTCTGGGCGCACACTTTCTCACCTGGGCGACAAGGTTCCAAAACCACGTCCTCCTCAAATCCCGTAGAGGACACGTGTAGCTTACTCCGAAAAAAACGCCACCCGTTGGGGATCCATGTACACAGACTCTGAACGAAGCACCTCGTCGGCAAAACTCTCTTGTTCTGAACCACTAGAAGATGCAATGTAACAAATTACTTTCCTACAGAACGGACCTGGGCGAACAGAACGAATAATAGAGTCAGATGAATTCCCACTACCACTCCCTCCTTCACCCTCGTCCAAATCACTCGAAAACTCTGTCAAAAGGGAGTGGCCGTAGTAGGCCTTATCAAACACCATCCAATCAAGGGTTCCATCTGACCGCTTCGCATTCCTAACACTTTCCCTCCACAACCTACACCTCACCTCCGAATTAGCTGGGGGTAATTCCCTACCCGCCTCATCGCACTCCCTAATTACCACCATACTACTGCTTTAAAATAAAAAAAGAACGAGATCGAATAGGGTTACCTGGATATAGACAAGTGAAGCGCTTGAGAACGTACAAGGACTCCGAACGATCCGTAAACTACAGGCGCAGAGATCCACAAAGACCGTAACCGCTTGAACGATAAAAAACGAGTTAGAAGAAAAAGACGGAGGTAAAGGAGGGGGAAAGGATAAGAGAAATCTGAAAGTAGGAGAAAAAGTAGATCCGTTTCAGTTTAAAGTAAAAAAGCCTGGGAAAACGCGCAGATGACATCATCTAAGTTGGCACGATTTCCGAGAGCCGTTGCGATGCGAACACGTTAGCAAGAGCGAACAGTCGCCTCACGTCAGCCGTCGGAACTCATTAAGAGGCGTCCTCAACACATAGTTTAACGGGCGAGCTAACCTACTCAAAGGAGTCATTTCTACACGAAGTTTAATCACTTCACCTTATGTCAAGACTCGTGCTTGTTGGGCTAGTACAATATGAATACTCTCGTTGGGCTAGCGCCCATACTCTTGATGGAATAGCGCCCGTTAAGGCACTCAAAAACAGAAACATGGAGCTAGTACCCAGGTTAGGCTAGTCCCCATGTTGGGCTAGTACCCACGCAGGGTTTAAGTACCCAGGTTGGGCTAGTCCCCGTGTTGGGCTAGTACCCACGCAGGGTTTAAGCACCCATGTTGGGCTAGCACTCATCGTGGGCGAGCACCCATGATTGGGCAAGCACCCATGTTGGGCTAGTACTCATAAATTTTTTTTCATATATAGCTTCATGACTGGTAAGCCCCACTTACTGGGCAAAAGGTCATAGGCAAATCCCCCCACGCCAGCAAGAGCGAACAGTGGCCTCACGTCAGCCGTCAGATCCCACTAAGGCGATCTAATCTTCTCAAAGGAGTCGTTTTCACACATAGTTTAATCACTTCGCCTTGTACCAAGACTCGTGCTTGTTGGGCTGTGGACCGTAGATCTCACCATCCAGGACTTGAGATCCTAAAGACAAGGGTGTGAACCCCTGGAATAAGGCTGGACGCCCTCCAGGAGGGCGCAGGGCCCACTTTACACTCACAAATAGCCCTAGGTGACCTTCCTAAAGGGCACCCTCTGTGGGCGCCCTTAGAAGTTTACGAGGGCGCCCTAGCCATGGTTTTGGCCCTTTACGACTTGGGCCCAAAACCATGACCGGATAGGCCCAAAAGAGGCTACAAATAGTAACCTTGGGATCATTCCCAAGGCAGGACCAAAACACAGCACAGAAACCCTAGTTTCCATAGATTGTACTCATTGCCAGTACAATATTATTAATTCTTTTAGCTTTATTTTAATTCCACTTGGTTTTTTTCGTTATTAAATGAATTAAAAAAATTAGAGAAAATAAATTAAAAAATTATACAAAAATAAAAACAACACAAAATCTTTTTTATTTTCAATTTTCTCTTTCATTTTCTCTACCACCATGATCTTCATCTTTCTCATTAAACATCGTCATCAATAAACACAAACTAAAAAAAAACTTTAGTTTTATCTTCCTCTCCTTCATCTTTCTCTACACATTCATGACTGCATCCTCAAATTCATCAAAGCCAGAAAAATCAAAATCCAAATATATATATATATATATTGATCAAACCTTAATTTATACTCCTTCATCGAACTGTTTTTTTTAAACAAAAGGGAGAAAAAGAATAAAAAAAACATAAGAAAATCAAAGCTGGGTAGATCGAAATCATGTTTTTTTTTTAGATTTGATTTTTTTGGTTTTGATGAATTTGATGATGAAGTGATGAATGTGTAGAGAAAGATGAAGAAGAGGAGGATGAAACTAAAGGAGAAATTAAAGCTTGATTTTTTTATGATAAATGTCATATCTTCTTTCCTTTTATTTTCCTCCTTTAATTCTGCCCCATTACTACTCATCAATTCTTTCCCCACTGCACTCTTATTTTCTTTTGTTTGTTTTTATTCTTTTTCTTCCTTTTGTTTAAAAAAAAAAACAGTTCGATGAAGGAGTATAAATTGAGGGTAGATTGATATCGTGTTTTTTAACTTTTTTTGGGGTTTTAATTTTTCTGCGTTTGATGAATTTGATGATGAAGTCATGAATGTGTGTAGAGAAAGATGAAGGAGAGAAAGATGAAACTAAAGGAGAAATTTTTTGAGTTTGTGTTTATTGATGACGATGTTGAATGAGAGAGATGAAGATCATGGTGGTAGAGAAGATGAAGGAGATAAAAGTGAAAATAAAGAAGATTTTGTTTGGTTTTTATTTTTGTATAATTTTTTAATTTATTTTCTATAATTTTTTAATTCATTTAATAATGAAAAGGCAAGTGGAATTAATATAAAGTTTAAAGAATAAATAATATCCATTAAGCATGCCACATAATAAAAAAAATAACAACTCAACGTACCACATAAGTTTAAGTGCACAATCAGCTGTCTACTGTAACACCCCGATTTTTATATTAATTATCGGTATTATTTATAGATAGTATTAAGATTATTATTGGTTGAAAATAATAGGATGTAGAATGAGATAATGAAATGATAGAGGTGGGGGTGTGAACTAGAAGTAATCAAATAAGTGGGGGAAGAGAAAGTAAAATTATGATGAGTGGGGAAAGGAAAATAATAGTATGATGAATAGCCCAATTCCCTAGTATAAATAGAAAAATAGAAAATCGGAATAAACACTTTTGCTAAACCGGAGAAAAGAAGAAAGGAGAGGAGGAAACCATAGCTAAGGAGAAAGAGAGCCAAACACCGCGTTTTTCAGAAAATTTGAGGTAAGGGGGAGAATCCTTTCACTTTAGGGTATATTATTTTATAACGGGGGTTGTTTAATTCTTAAGATGATGTTGTTGTTACGTTGTAAACTTTGATGAGAAAATGATGATGAACGAAGGTAAAGACGAGGTTGAAATATTTATAATTAAGGGAAGCTGGTTTAGGGTTTTCGAATTGAGGATTGACCATGAAGAGAGTGTGTGAATCAGTAGTTTAATGGAAAATTAGTGTTTGAATGATAGGGTAACCTTAGTGGACCGTAGATCTGACTATCTAGGACTTGAGGCCCCAAAGCCAAGGGTGTGAACCCTTGGGATAAGGCTGGACGTCCTCCAAGAGGGCAGAGGGCCCATTTTACAATAACAAATAGCCCTTTGGGGGTGCCCTCAGCAGCTGACGAGGGCGCCCAAGTCATGGTTTTGGCCCTTTTACGATTTAGGCCCAAAACCATGACCGGGTAGGCCCAAGAAAGGCTACAAATAGTAACCTTGGGATCATTCCCGAGGCATGACCAAAACACAGCACAGAAACCCTAGTTTCTAGAAGTATTGTACTCACTGCCAGTACAGTTGGCGCCCACCGTGGGGCTACGGTAAAACTGACCTAGCCACCGTCTCCCAGAGAAAAACGATCGATCCACGGCCCCTGAGAGTCATCAGAGCACCGTGTATCCACCATATCTCCCAGAAGCAACCTCAAAACCTTCGAATCCGCTTACGGTAAAACTGACCTAGCCACCGTCTCCCAGTGAAAAACGATCGATCCACGGCCCCTGAGAGTCATCAGAGCGCCGTGTATCCACCATATCTCCCAGAAGCAACCTCAAAACCTTCGAATCTGCCGTGATTCAGCCCTAGACCTACCCCTAACTCTAATCAAACATTCAACCCGTTTCTGGTTCAAAAACACCAATTAGTCCCTCCGAAATTCGCAATCCTGACTGAGAACCTTCAGTCGCAATTTTTAAACTTTGATAACTGACCCGAAAACGACCATCGTCGCCATCGCTGTTCATGGACCCAGAGGCGGCGAAAGCAGTACAGCAACAGATCCAACAACTTCGCAGCCACAGCAAAGCGTTGCAAGTTAACGTCATCGACTTAGATCCAAGGGAAGAATTCCAGAACGAGCGTCTTGAACCCACGGAGGATCTGAAAGAAATCACAATAGGCCCGGAGCCACATCAAACAACCAAGGTGGGGACTTCTTTGGATCCCGCCGAAGAACAAATTCTAGTGGATCTCTTGAGAAGAAACTTAGACCTGTTCGCTTGGCAACCATCAGATATGCCCGACATCGACCCTACCATCGTATGCCACCACCTCGCCTTACGTCCGGGAGTGAAGCCGGTGGCTCAGCGCAAAAGGAAGTTAGGCGAAGAAAGGAGGAAAGCAGTAGATGAAGAGGTGGCCAAGTTAAGAGACGCCCGTTTCATAAGTGAAATCAAGTATCCTACGTGGCTGGCAAACGTCGTCCTTGTAAAGAAAGCTAACGGAAAATGGCGCATGTGCGTCGACTACACCGATCTGAACACCGCCTGCCCAAAAGACCCATATCCCCTCCCAAACATTGACCACCTTATCGACAACGCGTCAGGGTACCAAACCCTGAGTTTCATGGACGCATACTCCGGCTACAACCAAATAAAGATGGATCCGCTCGACGCCCCAAAAACGGCCTTCATGACTAATCACCACAACTACCACTACGAAGTTATGCCTTTCGGCTTAAAGAACGCCGGCGCCACCTTTCAAAGGTTGATGGACACCGCCTTTGCAGAACAAATCGGAAAGAATTTGGAGGTCTACATCGACGATCTGGTAGTAAAAACAAAACATGACAAAAGCCACGCAAAAGATCTGGAAGAGATCTTCGATCAAGTTCGCGCATATAACATGCGTCTCAACCCGGCCAAATGTTCTTTTGGGGTTCACGCAGGAAAATTCCTAGGCTTCATGCTGACCCGGCGCGGTATCGAGGCAAACCCTGACAAGTGTCAGGCGATAATCAACATGAGAAGCCCCTCTAGCATTAAGGAGGTACAGCAGTTGACGGGTAGGCTCGCAGCGCTCTCCAGGTTCCTATCATGTGCCGGCGATAAAGCTTTCTCTTTCTTTGCCTTAATAAAGAAGAAGGAACTTTTCCAATGGACTGAGGAGTGCGAAGATGCGTTCGCAAAGATTAAGACGTTTCTCTCCAGCCCGCCAGTTCGACATCGTCCAGATGCAGGCGCCGTCCTTTTCCTCTACCTATCTATATCGGAGAATGCTATGAGTTCCGTCCTCGTGCAAGATTCTGACGAAGGTGAAAAACCAGTATATTTTGTGAGCAAGGTATTCAAGGGAGCCGAACTGAGATACCAGAAAATAGAGCGCCTGGCCTTAGCGGTGGTAGCAACAGCGAGGAAACTGCGACCATATTTTCAAGGACATAGAGTTGTTGTCAAATCCAACTACCCCATCAAGCAAGTGCTGGGGAAACCAGACCTGGCGGGAAGAATGGTATCCTGGGCAGTGGAATTGTCCGAATATGACATTCAATATCTTCCTAGAGGCAGCATAAAGTCACAGGTCCTGGCTGACTTCCTAGTAGAATTTTCATCCCCGGTGGAAGAAGTCGCCCCTTTTGTATGGTTGTTATCGGTCGACGGTGTAGTACCCTAATTTTGTCCTAAGCATTTTAAAACAAAAAATCAAAAAAAATCAAAGAGGGGAAAAAGTCAAAAGTCAACAAAAGTCAACAGAAAAGTCAACATTTCAAAAATGCTGACTTCGCACTGCGAAGTCTGCGATTTTTCTGCAGATTTTTGGTTTCTTTGATTTAATTCCAGAATTTGTTGCATACCATTTCCATAATTATTTTAAGTAGCATTCATGGCTAATTGGGCCAAGCAAAACCAGAATTGAAGGACTTGCCATTAATGCCAAGGTTGGAAGCTTTTTCTTCCAACCTAGCATGTGACAAGCAAGTGGGCTTGCCCTTGGGCAGCTCTAGTCCCTCCCATGTGACTTGTTAACCACCACAAGGTTGCCAGCCACCTGCTTGAGGTCTTTCCTCCTGCTTGCTTCCCCAAAAATCAGTCAAACTAGCTGGATTTTCTCACTTGAAAAGCCATGAGTGCCTACCCTGTTTTTGCAGCAGCTTTTCACCCCTCACACCAGCCATAAGTAGCCTTTTTCATCCCTCAATCTCTGCACATTACAGTGCACGTTTTCATTGATCAACCATTGAGATTGCAAGGATTGATCCCCAAGCATTAGCCAATTGCAATTCAGCTTTGTTCTTCATCATTACCTTCTAGAATTGGTTGAATTTGTGGCTGAAATCAGGCTGAATCTTGCCCCTTGGTACAAGGCAAGGTTGCCTCTATCCATTAGCATTTAATGCAAAGGGATTCAGCTTGATCTTAGCCACAAATCAGCTGAATTTTAGGATTTTGTAATGATGAAAAAGATTTGGTTTTAGCCTATAAATAGAAGGCAATGCCCAAGGTTTCAAACACAACTGATAACAGCATTTCAAGAGCAGAAACTCTACTCATTTTAGCTTACAAACCCTCACAAACAACCAGAAAAAACCAATCCAACACAAAGCTTTACCAAAGTTCAAGTTCATCACCAATATCAAAAAAAACCTTTGTGAAAGCCTTCAACCAATTCAAATCCATTGCAGCTGGAGCTTTGCTAAGGAGTTCTGTAAGTTTCTAAGCACTCATCTTGCATTTACAATTGTGTTTGCATAGCTATTTTGGTTCAAAACCATTTGATTCTAAAAAACCCCTTTTGAATTTCAAAGAAATCCCAAGGTTTTCAAAACATCAAAACTGGTTTGTCCAGCCTTTTTCACCCCAAAAACTCAAAGCTTTTCACTCACCTAAAAGGTCCTGAGTGTGTTCAGAAGTTGTTTCTGAACAAAAGTTCAGAAACAGCTTCTGAACTCAAAATTTCGCATGCTTCGCAGTGCGAAGTCATGGTCGCAGTGCGACCATGACAGAACTCAGAATCTGAGTTTTTGTGTCAAAATGACCAATTTTTGAGGTTCTAGCCCCAGAGCTCAGAACCTAAGAGTTTTTAAACCCATGTCTTTCAAACCATAACAAGGATTTTGCATAATCTTGGCAAAATCACAAGTTCGTATGACATTATGCGGATAACTTGCAAAACAAGTTATGTTCCCAAACTTCCAAAACAAGCATGAACAAACGAGCTATGTTCATCATCTCCATCAAAATTTGAACAATAAATATTGTTCATGATTTTCAAAACTCAAACATGAACATACACCAAATTTGTTCGCTTTTCAAAACCGTTCGCAAAATGAGCCGAACTTGTGCGTTTTCTAGCAAAATTGCTAAACCTTCCCATTTTGGGTTTTCAAGCCAAATGTTTTGACATACCTTGGGATTTCTAAAGGATTCAACCCAAAAACATGAATGAAAAAGGGATGGTGTGACGTATGTCTCTCCATCGCCCCGATTGTACGAATGCGTGACGTATGTCTCGTCGCTCGGACAATCGTCATTCCATTTTCAATATGTACAACCCTAACCAAACCAAAACTTGGCCCCTTGTGGTCAATCCAAACCTTTTGGTCCCCCGTGGCCATTAGACTCACCCCTCGACTCGTTTGAGTCACTCGGTCAATGTTCGACTCGTCCGAGTCCATTGTACCTGTTCTTGATCTCAGTGGATCAATCGAACAATCGCCCGACTCTACGGAGTCCACTCGGTCAATGATTGACTTGTATGAGTCCATTGCACCTCTCTTGGTCCCATAGCGACCAATCAACCCTTTACTCTAACGGACGTACCTTTTAACAATTCTAATGCGATTCACGAACAAACGCTTAATAAGTCTCCCAAGCGCGAGCATACAAGCTACGTTTTAATCGCAAGAATTTGGTTAAAACATCGTCCATTTAAAATTAACCAACACATGTACGTTTTTCTACCAAAGAACTACGTACGCTTTGAATTCTCCGACTACCGGGAGATACGTAGGAGCAAGATCGACATCTTGTCAAGCGCAATAATAAAAAACTTTTTTTTCTTCTTTCTTTTCTTTCGTTTGTTTTTATCTCTTTCCCCCCTTTTATTATATTTTTAACATAAATGAACATGCGCGCAAAATATTAAAAAAACAATTCAAGCTTTGACCAAATAGAAGGTTCCCGTTGAGTACAACGGACGTGAGGGGTGCTAATACCTTCCCCTTGCGTAACCGACTCCCGAACCCGACAATGGTTACGATGACCAATCCTTATCCTCATCGTCAAAGGGTTTTATTATCGTTTCCCTTTAAACAAAAAAAAACTTAAGGGTTTATCAACGTTCCCTTTACACAAAAACTTTGGTGGCGGCTTCACAAAGGCCCTCCGAGCGTTTGCGAACGACCTCGGAGGATTTGCGCGTCTTTTTCCCAAGGAAAAAAACGAGGTGCGCACAGACGGATCATCAAACCTCAAGGGTAGTGGAGCCGGCATAGTGTTGGAGGGTCCAGGGGGCCTAATCATAGAGCAGTCACTGAGATTTGAGTTCAAGGCGAGCAACAACCAGGCAGAGTATGAAGCCCTGGTAGCGGGCATGAAGCTGGCACAAGAGATGGGGGCGGAAAACTTGAGGGCGAGGAGCGACTCCCAGTTGGTGACGAGTCAAATTACCGGGGAATACCAAGCGAAGGACAGTCAACTTACCAAATACTTAGCAAAGGTCAACAGTTTAGCCTCCACCTTTAAGTTCTTCGAGGCAATCTACGTTCCAAGAGAGCAGAATTCAAGAGCTGACCTTTTGTCCAAACTGGCCAGCACCAAACGCCCGGGGAACAACAGAACGGTCATCCAGGAGGTGCTGGCGGCCCCCAGCACAGAAATCATGGAAGTAGGCGCTGTGGAGAATGAGGAGGAGGGATGGATGACGCCCCTCATCAAATACCTCACGGGAGCGTTCAGTCCCAAAAACGAGGAGGAAGAGCTGCAAATACGAAAGAAGGCTTCGAAGTATTGCATGGTCGCTGGCAAATTATACAAGAGAGGCAAGGCATCGCCTCTGCTCAGGTGCTTAGGTGAAAACGAGACCCACCTCGTCCTCTTAAAAGTGCACGAAGGCGTATGCGGGAGCCACATCGGCGGGCGATCCCTGGCCGCGAAGCTGTTAAGAGCAGGTTACTACTGGCCAACAATGATCCAAGAGAGCGCAGACTTTGTACGAAAGTGTGACAAGTGTCAGAGGTTTTCTGATAAGAAGCACGCCCCTGCTTGCGAACTCACCTCAGTCTTTTCCCCATGGCCTTTTCATAAGTGGGCAGTGGACATTGTAGGCCCATTCCCGTTGGCACCCGGACAACTGAAATTTCTCATAGTCGGAGTGGATTACTTCACGAAGTGGGTCGAAGCCGAAGCGGTCGCCAAAATCACGGCGGACAGAGTAATACGCTTCTACTGGAAGAAAATAATATGCAGGTTTGGGCTACCCAAAGTTATAGTATCTGACAACGGGACCCAGTTCGCCAGTTCCAAGGTGGTAGAATTCTGCAATCAACTCGGAATCCAGACGAAGTTTGTCTCAGTCATCCACCCCCAAGCAAACGGGCAAGCCGAATCTGCAAACAAGGTGATCTTGAACGGCATAAAAAAGAAGCTTGATGACGCCAAAGGACTTTGGGCTGACCAATTGCATGAAGTGCTCTGGTCATATCACACGACACCTCATTCCACAACCAAGGAAACCCCGTTCACCATGGTATACGGCGCCGACGCTATGCTACCTGTAGAAATCGACACACCAACATGGCGCCGGGAGAACTTCTCAGAAGAGGCTAATGAGGCGAGCTTACTATGCGGAATAGACATGATTGACGAGGTACGGGAGGCCGCCCACATCCGAGAATTCGCCGCCAAACAAAGAGCAGCCCGCCGGTACAATTCAAAAGTAATCCCAAGAGACATGAAAGAAGGAGATTTGGTCTTAAGACAGGTCGTCGCGCCCACCCGAATTGGAAAGTTACTACCCAACTGGGAAGGACCATACCGAGTCAGGGAAAAACTAGCACACAGAGCATACAAGCTGGAGGAGCTGAATGGAGACACGATACCACGAACCTGGAATGCCGCCAACCTACGCCATTACTACAGCTGAGTACTTCACCCTTCTTACAAACAAGCCACACAAGGTCGAACTGCTGAAAAATTTTGCTTGCATTTTCTTTTGAGTTGTTTGTATTTTGATTTCAATTAACGAAGAGGAATAAGGGAGCACTCTTTTCCCCGCGAAAGCTGGGTTTTTAATGAGGCACCAATTTCCGTTTACTCTTATCTCTGTTTGACTCCAGTATCACAGATATCGCCGAAACGAGATAGTCAACATCAACTCACAAAGGGCGCGCCTAACCCCAAAGGGGTTGCCACCTAATTCCTTAACCCTAAAAGACAGGGCTCTAAGACGTCGTGTGCTTAAAATAAAAATGCCACCTAATTCCTTAACCCTAAAAGACAGGGCTCTAAGACGTCATGAGCTTAAAATAAAATCGCCGCCTAATTCCTTAACCCTAAAAGAGGGCTCTAAGACGTCGCGAGACGAAAATAAGATCGCCGCCTAATTCCTTAACCCCCAAGAGGGCTCTAAGACGTCGCGAGCCGAAAAACAAAATCGCCCCTTAATTCCTTAACCCTAAAAAAGGGCTCTAAGGCGTCGTAAGCAGAAAACGAAAACGTCGCGAAAATAAAAGAATTCATGCATGAGATGCCTCAATAAAGCAATAACATCGGAAAGCTCAACGATTTGACAATCTTAAATAAATCGAGAAAACAGACAAGTAATAACTACCGCCCAAAAAGCATTATCATCACCGTCATTGAATAAGAAACCAACGAAAAATAGTACAAATCATGCATCGTTACAAATTCAAGAAAGTTCAAGATCAAAGTAAATTAAAGTTACAACAAAGACTATTGTTCGTCCACAAGGACGCCATCTACAATTATCTTGAAAGAATCCATAGACGAAAGATCAGCTTCAGGATGGAGGAAGGCGGCCTGCTCCTTCGCACGATCAAACCCAGTCTCGAAAGACAGCGCCAGTTCTCCTTTGGCTTCCGCAACATCAGCCTTTAACGCCGTCTCCCTCTCAACCCCCGAGGCGACCTCTTTCCTCAAACGTATGATCACCGCGTCCTTCCCAGCTAAGTCGGCGTCATGACCAACCTTTAAGTCACTAATTTGTTCATTGAACTCGGCCCTCATCGCCTCCGCCGCCTCCTTGACCTCTTTCTCCTTGCCCTCCTGAACCTCTTGTAATTCCTTCTCCAGTAGCTTCACCCTTTCCAGCAACGTTTCTCCATTACGAACTGACTCCGCATATTTGCAATCAACGGACATCAAAAGCATAATAGACCGCAAACAGTTCACGCCGATATCCCTTGTCGCAAAAGGAACAGGGTTCTGCATCCCAGCTGTCACATCATCAGGATTGCAAACCATCTTCTCTTTCACGTAGGCTTCGTAATCAAAATCCTTGTCCCAGAAAGACCGAACATCCCGGCTGGGACCAGTAAGTTCAGTGGCGGGACGAGAATGCGCCCGTTTAGACCTCCTCTCTTTTATCACCCCCTCCTCCCCATCCGACGCCTTCCTTTTCTTCTCTTCTCGAGTCTTCTCCTGCGCCACGTCCACAGCTGGCGCCACAGCACACTCAGGTTGAGCTTCAAGAGCAACCTCGGCTCTCTTTTTGGACTTACGGAGGATGAGCCCAGAAGAATCGCTAGTGTCAGCCACCCCGCCCGACCTTTTGGCCTTCAGCTCGGCCAAATACTGCTTCCTCTCTACAGCTGTTAGTGGCGCCATTGATTCTGCAAGTCAAAAAACCAGAGCCAATACACAAATAATCAATAAAGGGAAAGGCAAAAAAAGCTAGACAAGCAGAATTATGAAATCAACTCACGCAAATAGGTCTCTAGGCTATCGACATCTCCCTCTCTATTCAGCAACTCCCGGATATCCATGGGCAGCATTTTGTCCAGGAAGGAAACGACACCTTGTTCATACGCACTCAACTGTTCATAAGCAAACCCAGTAATGGAAGCTGGGGAACTCGTCCAGCAGATGGGAAATTTTAATTCATTATGTACGCGCCCTCCTCCCCTCACCCTAAGGAATGTCCGTCTCCAGTTCTTGTAATGAGAGGCATAAGGTGGAAACAACCGTTTCCCAGGGTGCGTGCCAACGGAGACCCAAGACGATTTGTCCACCCCCCGAGTACCATAGAAGCTAAGGAAGCACCCAGCGGAGGGCTCAAAGCCTAATCCCTCGCAAGCTATCTCAAAGGCCCGGATGAACGCCCAACTGTTGGGCTGAAGTTGCGAGGGCGCCACATTCAACCACCTCAGGACAGTTACTCCGAAGGGCGTGAATGGATACTTCACGCCCAAATCTTCAAAGACCGCCGCATACATATAGAAGAACTCGTGGGCCCTACTCCTTGGCATCCGTAAGTATACTTTCTCACCAGGACGGCAGGGCTCTAGGATCACATCATCTTCGCATCCTGTCGAAGAAACATTAACCTTGCTTCGGAACAGCGCCACTCGTTCAGGATCCATAAACACGGACTCCAAGCGCATCATTTCGCTAGTAGAACCCCCTAGTCCCAAATCACTAGCGGACGCCATACCGTGATTTTCTCTCGTATAGGAGGGACCTGGACGAACAGAAAGAATAACACAATCAGATGAGTTCCCGCTATCGTCTTTATCCTCGCTATCACTCGAGTCGCTCGAAAACTCCCCTAAAAGGGAATGGCCATAGTAGGCATTTTCAAAGGCAACCCAATCGGTGGTCCCGTCCGATCGTTTCGCAAGCCTAACCGCCTCTCTCAATAACGCATCCCTTTCCTTCGAGTTAGCCGGAGATAGTACGTTTCCCTCCCCATCACACTCCCTGATAACTACCATGTCCTAGTTTGAATTACAAAAAAAAAAAACGAAGCGCTAACGTTCAGAGGATGAATTCTAAAAAAGGGATTACCTGTTTCGAATGAAGAAAAGCTGGACGAAGAAAGGGACTGATTTGATTCTGGAGGAGAGCGTTGGTTCTAAGAACTGTTTGCAACTGGCGAAGGACGTGCGTTTCGGACAAAGAAAGGAGAAGGAAAGCGAAAAGACAAAGAAAGGGACTGATTAGATCCGCGTTCAGTTTAAAGTGAAAAGCCTGGGAAAACGCGCAGATGACGTCACTTAAGTTGGCACGATTTCCGAGAACCGTTAAGATTCGGACACGTCAGCGAGAGCGAACGGTCGCCTCACGCCGGCCGTCGGATCCCAATAAAAGGCGTCCTCAACACGTGGTCCAAAGGACGCGGCGAGCTACACGCAGTTTAATCACTTCGCCTTGTACCAAGACTTGTGCTTGTTGGGCTAGCATAAATATTCCTGTTGGGCTGGCGCCCACACCCTCGTAGGGCTAGTGTCGCCCACTAAGGTACTCAAAACAAAACATGGAGCTAATACCCACGTTGGGCTAGTATCCGTGTTGGGCTAGTACCCACGCAGGGTTTAAACACCCACGTTGGGCTAGTACTCATAAAATTTTTTCACATGGCTTCATGACTAGTAAGTCCCAATTGCTGGGCAAAAGGTCATAGACAAACCCCCTGTAGACAGTTTAATCACTTCGCCTTGTACCAAGACTCGTGCTTGTTGGGCTGTGGACCGTAGATCTGACTATCTAGGACTTGAGGCCCCAAAGCCAAGGGTGTGAACCCTTGGGATAAGGCTGGACGTCCTCCAAGAGGGCAGAGGGCCCATTTTACAATCACAAATAGCCCTTTGGGGGCGCCCTCAGCAGCTGACGAGGGCGCCCAAGTCATGGTTTTGGCCCTTTTACGATTTAGGCCCAAAACCATGACCGGGTAGGCCCAAGAAAGGCTACAAATAGTAACCTTGGGATCATTCCCGAGGCATGACCAAAACACAGCACAGAAACCCTAGTTTCTAGAAGTATTGTACTCACTGCCAGTACACTTAGGGTGATGTTTAGGGACAAATTGGGTGAGTTTGGGGGTCGAAATCGGAGCCGGGGAAGCTCCCATGGTGGAAAATCGCAAAATCTGCGTTCTAATGTCAAGATTTTGACATCGTGTCACGATTTTGTAGGCAGAAGCGAACCATTTACTGAGCACAAAATCGTGCCACGATTTGTAGAATCTTGACACGATTTTGAACCAAACTTTTGACCATTTTCTGTTCCGAATTGAGCTTAGGTATCTTCACGAAAGTTGTAGATATGGATGTTAGTTTTCATTTGGCTTTGGAGTGACATCATATAGACATCCACAACTTGAGATATGATCAAAATACTAAACATGGGTCAACACGGTTGTGTACTCCTTCCAGGCTTAAAAAAACCAACTTTCCACCTCTTTCTGTTCCGAATTGAGTTTAGGTGTCCATCTTTCATTTGCCTTTGGTTTGAATCCATTTAAATCTCTAGAACTTGAGTTATGATTAAAACACCATGCATGGGTCATGCTGCGTTCTTTATGAAATTTCAACACAATCCTTTTGGAGAACTCTAAAACATCTTTGAAAGCAATAGTAAGTCTACGAAGGTTGTTAGCATGAAAATTAGGTGTATAATAAGATCCCAAACCAATAACCTTAGATGAGGGAAAAATATAAGTGTTGTAATATAAGCCTTCTAAGTCTTGATGAACTTATAACAAAATAAATAATCGAAAATGTTAGGAGATAACTAGGGAGAGATGAGGAGGGTAGATGGAGATGATAATGATGAGAGTACATACGTTTATAAAGTAATAACATGGAAAGAGATGATTCATATCCTTAATGAGAATGAGAGGGACGGGGTTGAAAATATAAAGATGACGAGAGTGAGGATGTTTATAAATTAAAGATGATAAGCATTGGTGATAGTTAATAATGATGATGATGGTGTTAAACTATAATGATGATGAGAATGATGATGTCTATACGTTTATGATGATGAGAAAGATGATGTTTCTTATGATGATGAAGTGAATGACGACAATATGTTTTGTCTTAGTGTTGTGCATAATAGGAAGAGTTTGCATTTATAATTGTGAATTCCTGATGACATAATGACGATGTTGTATAATGTTGAATGATGACGTAATGATGATGGAGTATAATGTTGAATAATGATGATGTAAAAGATGTATATGATGATGAATAATGACGAAACAACCCTTGACTATGATTATTGTTAATGCGCTATGTATATATCTATTGGGTCGTCCATCATGCATCATCCCATATTTAGGACCATGTTGAATGAGGAATGGTGTATGTATGTTCAGTAATACAACTCTGACATAAAAATGTTGATTAGGATGTATGTATGTTCAGTAACACAACTCTGACATACAAATGTTGATTAGAAAACGGTACCGACATGCATATAGGTCTTAGGAATGAGTTTCATTCCCCAGCATTCATGTTGATGTATTCATGTTGATTTATTGTGAATGTTATCTGCGATTCTTTAATGTTTCGAAAATGTTGAGCTATGATAATGATAATGTGTGAATGAAGATGTATAACTTGATGAAGAATTGTGAATATGTTGTAAATGATGACCCATGATGCTATGTCTACATATATATTATTGGTTTAATTGCACTTTTGCCCCCTATCTTTTTCCAATTGTGCGATCTTGCACCCTATACTTTTTTTTGAGCTATTTTGCACCCTACCATTTACCCCCTTTCTGATTATGTAGCCCCTCATGTGTTTTTTTGCTGATGTGTTGAATTTTGCTGACATGTCTTCATTAAATGCTTGCCATGTGTGTATTTTGTATTTTAAAAAAATCAAAATTGAAATAATTGAAGTTGGGGGTCAGTGGTCACGTGGTGGGGGCATTTTTTATTCATTATTATGGGGGCAATTTTGTCCTTTTAAAAAAACTAAGGGGCAATTTTGTCCAACATAGTCAGCGCCACCACCACAAGCCCACCCACCACCGTCACCCACCATCCTCAACCTCAAATCTCACTACCACCACCGTCGTCACCATCCCGACCCTTAAATCTCACCACCGACGTCGTTGTCCTCATCTCAAATCTCCCCACCGTCGTCCTCTCCACCCTCCTCCCACCACGTGTATCACCATGGCCCTCCTCCTCGGTTGCCGTTCTCTTCTCTGACGACATCATTTTACCCATCACATCGCCGGATTTGCTCGGATTCTACCTTTCTCTCCACCACCACCTTGCGATACTCATCCTCGTTCAGATCCGTCCATCCTCACCACACTCACGCCGCTCAGATCCGTACTCTGATCCGACGTGGATAGTGAGAGCCTTAGCGAGAGAGCTCTGTGTGAGAGTTGGAAAGAAACTGGAATTGGAATAGAAATTGGACAAAAATTGAAACTGATATTGAAAATTGAAAGAGAGAATCATTGTGACCACTGACCTCCACCTTCAATTATTTCAATTTTGATTTTTTTAAAAATACAAATTACACACATGGCAAGCATTTAATGAAGACATGTCAGCAAAATTCAACACATCAGCAAAAAAACACATGAGGGGCTACAAAATCAGAAAGGGGGTAAATGATAGGGTGCAAAATCGCTCAAAAAAAGTATGGGGTGCAAAATCGTACAATTGAAAAAGATAGGGGGCAAAAGTGCAATGAAGACAATATTATTCATGTATCCCAACTAAATGTTATGATGTATATTCTCACCCCTTTGTTCCTGTTGCATTTATGGTGTCTGTACTCTTGGGGTACAGATACTCAGGACGAGGAGCTCTAGTTGCGGGACGCTTAGAAGGTGATGACGGGGATTGACTTCCGTTGTTATTATTTAGTGATTTTATGTAGTCGAGAAAAAGACGTGCTCTGATCTATAACACTAGGGTTGGGGTCAAACGTTGAATTAATAATTTCTAAGAAGTTTAAGCTTTGTGAAATTTTATGTTATTTCTACTATTGATGTTGAAGAACATATCCTTTCATTTATGAGATATGTTTGAATTATTTTTCGTTGCGAAATTATGACATATTATTATTAATCAAATGTTTGATGATGAGTATGTGTAACACTGTTTATCTGAATATATTCTTATTATTTAATAAATCAAATGTCGGGGTTTAGGGTGTTACATAGTTGTTATCAGAGCAGGTCGGTCCAACCGGCCTAGGATTTTCTTTTACAATGTTATGCCCTATTAGGCGACATGTGTGTGAACACTGTAAATGCCTAACTCTTGATTGCTTATCTGTGTTAGGTGCTACAGATAAGAGATGGCTGGAAGAAACGACCAAGTAACGCTAACGCTATGACGGCAATGGCACAAACGCTGGCACATGCCAATGCTACTCTTCAGGGACAACAAGGAGGACCTGACGAAAGCCAACTAGACAGGTTCATGAGGAACAACCCACCTACCTTCAAGGGGAGATATGATCCTACTTACGCACAAGTGTGGTTACAAGGAATTGAAAGGATGTTCAGGGCGATGGTGTGTACTAATGAGCAAAGGGTTAAGCAAGCGACACATATGCTAGGAGGCTGAGTATTGGTGGGAAAATACTCGTCAGAGACTGGAAGCGACATGTACTGCAATTACGTGGGAAGGCTTTAGAGAGGAGTTCTTGGGAAAGTACTTTCCGGCTGATGTTCGTAACCAGAAGCAAATTGAGTTCCTTGGGTTGAAGCAGGAGAGTATGTCGGTGGCGGATTATGCGGTGAAGTTCGAAGAGCTGTCCAGGTTCTGTCCTCATTATAATACAGTGGGGGAGGAAGTTTCCAAATGTTTGAAATTTGAGAATGGACTGCAGCCAGAGATTAAGTAGTTCATTGGTTATCAAGAGATCCGTCAGTTTTCGGTGTTAGTTAACAAGTGCAGGATTTATGAAGGAGATAGCAAGGCGAGAACCAACCATTATAAAATTGCTAGTGAGAAGAAGGGTAAGAATCAAGATCGTGTTAAACCTTATGAGGCTTCGCCTAATAAAGAGAAGCAGAAGTCCCAACAGGAGGCTGCGGTTGGGAAGGAAACAAGTGGGGGAGACACTCGTACCCCTCTGATATGTTTTAACTGTGGTGATACTGGTCACCGTGTGTCAGAGTGTAAGAAAGGTGTTAAATGCTTCAACTGTAATGAGCTGGGTCACATCAGTACACAATGTTAAAAGCCGAAGAAAGAGAAATATGGGGGGAAGGTGATTGCCTTGAGTGGGATGGATGGAGCTGATGTCTCGGACTCAGATAGTTGATTCGAGGTACATGTTTCAATCCTTTTGATTGTCTATGTTGGTGTTTACCCTAGTTTTTGGTAAAGAACCGCTGGTTATGGATTTATTGCTTGCGAGATCAACCAGTAATCTTAGGCCATTATGTGTCAAATTTATTCGAAGATCTTTGCATGTTCTTGTTGATTTTTATGCGTTTCGAATGCAAGAAAAGAATAAATAATCTTCAAGTTCGATTGCTTGAACTTGTCGAATGGAAATTACAATGTAAAGGTAAAATGCAAGAATTAACTTAGAGTAAAGTAAATTGCATTGATTCGAAATAAAGGTTGTTCATAAGGATCATACATGATTCGTGACTCTTTTCTCGCTGTAAATTGGATACTTTGAGTGTATAGAATGTTATGTATTTGATTTGTGACCCCGTTTTCCTCATGGAAAACTCTTATTTATACTAAAGGAAATAACTGTACAATCCTATCCACACTTCTACTTGCTACTAACGTCTAATAACAGAAAATAACCTATTTGAAATTCAAATCTTTTCCCTTCGACAACCACTAATTCCGACAGTTTGTCAAAGAACCTCTTCAGAGCACAACTAACTCTCGCGTTGTCGAGATGCCTTTCGACCAGTTCTATTTCTTCGATCGTGTCGAACGAACACACGCAATCTTAGAAACTCTTTAAGTCCAAAAACTCCACTTTTCTTCCACGTGTTCAGTCAAACCTCAATGGCTGTATTTAATATCCTTTGTCGAAAATACAGGCTAACAAATTGCTCCCCAAAAATGTTGGTTTCGACGGAAGAAACTGTAGAAGAAAATTGACATTTTTGAAAAGACCATTTTGAAATAAATCTCTTCGTCTTCTTGAGTAGTGACGTCACTTGCTTCGGACAGTTTCCCAAATGAGTCATGATTACTGCCCTATTTTCGGAGATCTTTCAGTTCATAGGAGAAATAACCGACGGCTACGTTCAGATTTCTTTTAGACTTCTTTCGCCACGTGGCCAGACTTTTTCAACTTCTCAAATCAACAGTCTTTCCAGTTTCCTTTCAGTAATGAGTATAAAAACTCACTTTTACTTTTTTCACTATCACCTTTTCAGAAAAAACTTTTCTTTTCTCCGTCAAACGTTTTCATCCTCCATCTCTTTCAGAAACATAAACTTTTTCCCCCCTTTTTTCCAGCATGGACCAACTTCCAGAAGATATTCTAGTCAAAATCATCCAGAAAATTGCTGCTACAGGAACTCAGAACTTGCTCAACTTCAGAGCAACTTCTACCACTCACCGTAGGTTGGCAGACAAGAAAACTATTTTTAGGGCTTTACCACGTAACTGCCTGTGGTATTTCTTCGATCATTTCCCATCTGTAACAAAACATGCCTTCATGCACAGGATGATCCATAGTGGTCATGAAGCGTTCAGTATGGTGGAAGCAGCAAGGATCATCCATGATGAACCAAGCAATCTGGATGAGGTTTACTGCATTCTGCGTAAAGCAACCTCTCATGGCGTAGATGGAGCCAAGTATTTGCTAATGATATTCAAAATCCTTGCTAAAGACGGTTTTTCTATGAGGGAGGTTATTCCCACCTTCAAAGATCTCTTCGACCGTCAACTGCTGGCTGAGTGTAGGAGGTCTACTTGCGGAGGACAATGAAGGAAAATCGACATGTAAAGGCAGAGGAAGTTTAAAAATTTTCGATTTCCTTTCCTTGGATCATTACGAATATGACATGAATCAGTGATAGAATCGTTACCTTTTAGTGCAGAAACAATTTCGTTGATCACAGCTAAGCAAGCAAGCGAAGCCTCTACTCGTCCACACGAACGGCTTCCTCTGGTTCCCGGTGCTAGCCAAGCGATCAGAGGTTAGGAAGAGAAGTGGGGTTACGGTTTTTGGCTTTAGGGTTACACGATTTTGCACACCTGATTTCAGCACTTGGAGCTCTATTTATAAAGCTCCTTGCTGCACGAAATCAGCCATCATTGCTGAGCTTCCATAAGCCCATTAACCCATCAGCTTCCGCTAACTAATTAGCGTCAATTGCTAAACGCACCCCATCATATAAGTATTACTTATATTTCTCCTTTTACCGTTCTATTGTGTGTGACCCTATAGGTTCTTGCAACGTTGGCAATAATATTAAATCCTATATTTAATATTATAAACAGTGAGCGGTATTTAGCAACACATCACTGCTACCCAAGTGACAAGAATGTCAAGTGATCTGACAAAACCTTTCCATGATAATATCTATGTGTACGATTACTCCTTTGTCCTAATATCTTTATTGAACACAAGGCATAGTTTGCGTCACCCTTGTTTAGCTCAATATTTATATTTCTTGATCCCGAAATATACTGAATAACAAATAAGTCCAATATCTCATATTGACTTAATTCGGCATGGCCATGCATTTTTCCAGTCATATTTCATCAAGAGTGTCGCGTCGAATTTTCGGATGTCAAGCTATTGGGAAGCGTTGAATCACTAAATGTTAAACCACGACTGAACTTTTAATTTTCCGGGGAGAAAAGGAAAAAAGTTCGAAATTACCTTGAAAAAAGATTTTAGGTTCGAAAGTCGATTATGCGAGGGGAAGGTATTAGCACCCCTCACATCCGTTGTACTCAACGGGAACCTCTTAGTCGGCTTAGGCTTAAAATGTTTCGATGTTTTACTTGCGTGTTTAAACATATATAAAAGAAAATATATAAAAACATAATGCGAGATGAAGAAAGAGATAAAAACGAACGAAAGGGAAAAAAAAGGTTTTTTATTAATGGGCTTGACAAGATGTCGATCTTGCTCCTACGTATCTCCCGGTAGTCGGAGAATTCAAAGCGTACGTAGTTCTTTGGTAGAAAAAGTTTGTATGTTGGTTCGTTTTAGTTAAAAAAGATTTGATCGCGTCCGAGCGAAAAAGGTTTGAAAAAAAAAAAGGAAGTAATGAAAGTAAATGTCAACTGTTCGGGTTGTTGCCGAACTGACCATTGACGACAATGCATAAAAATAAATGATTTGATAAAAAAGATTTTGCACTCGGACTTGAACAAAGGTTTTAAAACGCACGAAGGCGTACAAAGCTTTAAATGGTGAAAGATGGACGCTAAGGCGATAAACTCGCGCAAGGCGTAAATGTTTTAAAAAAATAAAAAGACAAACGCACAGGGGCGTAAAAAGCTTGAAAATAAACGACAAACGCGCGGAGGCGATGAATTCGCGCAAGGCGTAAAATGGTTAAAAATAAACGCGCAAAGGCGCGAAAGGTTCGGATTGACCATGAGGGCCAAGAAAAGGGTAAAAATGGCCACAAGGGGGCCAAGGGAAGGTTGAGCGTGCTAGACGCGTCAAGGGTGGAATGACGGTTGCCCGAGCGACGAGACATACGTCACGCATTCGTGCAACCGAGGTTTGGGGAGACATACGTCAAGCCATTCCCGTTTCATTCAAGTTTGGTTTTGTCGGGACTCTAAGGAATCTCAAAGGGAACAAAAACATTTTAAAAGGAAACTTAAAGAAAAGAAAAGAAAAGAAAACACGAACAAATTTGTTGTTCGAGTTTATTAAAAATCATGAACATTACTTGTTGCTTAAGTTATTGAAACTCAAGAACGAGTATAGTTCAAGTTTGAATGATAAACACAATCATAAGACATGCACAAAATTGGAAAGTTCATAAGTCCGGCTCATTTTAAGTTTGGTTTAAAAAGGATGAACAAGTTCGGCTTAGGTTCGCGTTTGGATTGAAAATCATGAACAACATGGTTGTTCAAGTTTGTTTTGAAAATAGACGAACTTAGCTTGTTGCTCAAACTTGGTTTTGAAAATTGAAGAACATAACTTGTTTCACAAGTTACTCAAAATTTATCGCACGAACTTGTGAAATTTTCAAAGTTGTGCATGATTATGAATTGGGTTTGGACAATAAAAGGTTTTAACCCTCTTTAGGTTCTGAATCAAGGGTTGGAATCCCAAAAATTTGACATTTAAATGCCTGATTCATGTTCTGAGTCTAACATACTTCGCAGAGCAACCAGAACTTGGCTCTGCGAAGTCAGGTTCTGATGTGTTTGCAGTGCGAGCAATACTTTGCTCTGCGAAGTATGCGAATTTTCAAACTCAGAAGCTGTTTCTGAACAGAAGTTCAGAAACTGCTTCTAAGCAATCTTCAGAAACTAAAGGGGGTTAGAAAGCTTGGTAAAATGGAAGAAAATGGGGTGTAAAAACTCAGTTTCAAAACTTGGCCCCTTTGAGGTTCCTTTTGAGTTTCAAAAGGGGTTTTTGTGCACAAAACAAATTTGAACAAAGCAAATGATGAAAGCAGCAAACACAATGAAAAAGAAAGATTATAGGAGACTTACAGAACTCCTAGCTGTGCTTGAGCAATAGATTGGAAGTGGTTTGCTTGCTTGGTGAGAGATTATGAACAATGTTCTAATTGGTTTGTGATGGACTGATTTGGTGCTGCAATGCAAGGGATTTTGGTATGAATTTCATGTGAGTAAGGCTGTGTGTTTCAGGTTTTCTCAATGTGTATCTCTGTCTTAATTCCTTATGCCTTGCCATTCCTTTTATAGGCAAAAAAATGCAATCTTTGCAATGATGAAAAAATCCTAGAACCTAGCTGATTTGGGGCTAAATTCAGGCTGGAACACTTTGCATTTAATGCTAATGGATAGAAGCTGCTTTGCCTTGTGCCAAGGGGCAAGACCTTGACTGATCTCAGCCACAAATGCAGCTGATTCTAGAAGGTAATGATGAGAAAAACTGCAAAACATGGCAGCTGCAAAAGGGGTGATTCTTGGGATCAATCCTTGCAATCTTGGAAGGTCAAGCAATGAAAATGTGTACTGCCATGTACAGGGAGATTGGGGGAAGCAAAATGAGCATGTGGGCTGGTGTGTGGGAGGAGAAATCCAGCTCAAAACAGGGCAGCACAAACAGCTTTTTGCAAGTAAAAACCACTTAAGTTTGGCTGGTTTTGGTGAAGAAAAAGGGAAGGAAAGGGATCAAGTAGCTGGCTGGCAAGCTCAGGTTGGATGATGGGTCAATTTGGAGGGACAAGAGCTGACCAAGGGCAGCCAATTTGTTTGATCACATGATAGGTTGGAAGAAAATCTTTCTTTCCTTTTGCCTTTAATGTCACACATTAATTCTTGCCTTGCTGCACCAAATCAGTCACAAAATAGCAATAATAATATTAATAATACTAATAATAACAATTGCAATTGAAAATAAAAAGGATAAATCAATAAATAAAAATCTGCAGAAAAAATCGCAGAGGTCGCAGTGTGAAGGTGATTTCGCACTGCGAACTCCCCTTTTTTTGATTTTTTGTATTTTAAAATAAAAAGGGTGGAAAATGAATAATAATAAATAATAATAATAATGATAATAACAAAAAATGTAAATAAAATGCAATGCAATGAGAATGAAAAGGGTGATAATAATAAAAAAGGATGAAAAAGCTTAATATTATTAATTAGTAAAACCTTAATAATAATAATAATAGATAATAATGATATTATTAATGAAAAATAGAATAATATTAATACTAATAATATTAATGATAATAATAGTAATAGTAAGGCTAGTAATGATAAAATGCAAATAAAATACTATGACAAGAAGGAAATGATAAAAAGTAATAATAAGTAATGAAATAATAAAAGATAAAACACATAAAAATATAAGTCAAAAAATGGGGTATGACAGATGCCCCTATTTAAGTTTCTTCGTCCCGGAGATTGAAAGTGTGATTTGAAATGGACGGGCCGAAGAGACTTAAATATAGAGTACGCCATTTTTTGACTAAATATTTTTCTGAATTATAAATGCTATGAATGTATGTATGCAAATGTTATGAATGCTTGTAATGTAAACATGGATGCAAAGACGATAAAAAGAAAGACCACACCGGGGATAAGTGTCAGCTGTTCGGGTTGTCGCCGAACTGCCACTGACAACAAAGAATGAAGAGAATGTCAACTGTTCGGGTTGTTGCCGAACTTGCCATTGGCGACAAGAAAATAAAATGTCAACTGTTCGGGTTGTTGCCGAACTTGCCATTGACGACAGGAAAATAAAATGTCAACTGTTCGGGTTGTTGCCGAACTTGCCATTGACGACAGGAAAATAAAATGTCAACTGTTCGGGTTGTTGCCGAACTTGCCATTGACGACAGGAAAATAAAATAAAATCAAGAATAAAAATGAATGAAAGGAATTTGATAAAAGGTAAAGAATGTTGTGTTGGGAAATGAATTTTATTAAAGGGGTGGCAGCTTGCCAAAGGCGTGGCTCCACGAATCTTACAAAGTCTAAAAAAGGTAAATATAAAAGGGGAGGGTACATTGAACGCGATGGCCACTAGTATCCCTAACAACTTTGAATTCCTTGTTCGGATGCTTCCGATTCGGAGTCTTCAGACAATTGATGCGCCCCTAACTAATTACGACTAATCTGATGTAGTTACTTTGTCTTTTGATCCTTAATTTTTGCATAGGTCGTCCTTTCAGATGCTTGACCTATCAGGATGATTATTTTCTGTTTTTGTCTCTAATTTTTGCCTGGACCGCCCTTTCAGGTTTTCCCGGGGACGAACTTTCTTGTCAAAAGCTTGTTTCATCCTTTGTTGGTACAGTTGTCCATGACATAGGGCTGTCATGCGTTTCTCCTCAATTAAATTCAACTGATCGTATCTGTTTTGACACCACTCAGCCTCTGACAACTTAGCTTCCATCAAGATTCTCAATGACGGGATTTCGACTTCTACGGGGAGCACTGCTTCCATGCCGTATACTAAAGAGAAAGGGGTTGCTCCCGTCGACGTACGTACTGAAGTACGATACCCGTGCAAGGCATATGGTAGCATCTCATGCCAATCCTTGTATGAGACTACCATCTTTTGCACTATTTTCTTGATGTTTTTGTTTGCAGCTTCAACCGCACCATTCATCTGGGGTCTATAAGGAGAAGAGTTATGATGCTCGATTTTGAACTCTTTGCATAGCTCCTTCATCATTTTGTTATTCAGGTTGGTCCCATTGTCCGTGATGATCTTGTTGGGAATACCGTATCGACAGATGATATGATTCTTAATAAATCGGACCACCACTTGTTTGGTGACGTTGGCATATGATGCAGCCTCAACCCATTTGGTGAAGTAGTCGATTGCTACTAGGATGAAGCGATGTCCGTTTGAAGCTTTGGGTTCGATCCTACCAATCATGTCAATGCCCCACATGGAGAAAGGCCATGGTGACGAGAGGACATTCAGAGCCGTTGGTGGCATGTGGATCTTGTCCGCATAGATTTGACATTTGTGGCATTTCCTGGCATGCTTGTAGCAATCGCTTTCCAAGGTCATCCAGTAATATCCGGCTCTTAAGATCTTCCTAGCCATTGTGTGCCCACTGGAATGGGTTCCGAAGGAGCCTTCATGTATTTCATGCATTATGAGATCCGCTTCTTGCTTATCAACACATCTGAGCAGCACCATATCAAAATTCCTCTTGTATAAAACTTCTCCATTTAGAAAGAAGTTGCCGGCTAATCTTCGCAGAGTTTTCTTATCCTTGTTGGATGCCCCATGCGGGTACTCTTGCTTTTGGAGGAAACATTTGATGTCATGGAACCATGGTTTGTCATCTATGACTGCTCGGGCTGTAAATACATGTGCAGGCCTTTCTAGGTGTTGAACTTGATTGTTGGGATTTCGTTCCGACGGCTGACCTCATACATAGAAGATAAGGTTGCCAAAGCATCTGCCATTTGATTCTCGTCTCGAGGAATGTGGTGCAGCTTGACTTGGTTGAAAAAGGTTAGCAAGCGTCTTGCGTAATCTTTGTAAGGGATCAAGCCGGTGTGGCGAGTTTCCCAATCTCCATTGATTTGATTAATCACAAGAGCTGAGTCTCCGTAAATGTCGAGGTTCTTGATCCTTAGATCGATGGCTTCCTCAATTCCTAAGATACAAGCTTCATACTCTGCCATATTGTTTGTACAGTCGAATGATAGTCTTGCAGCAAAAGGGAGATGTTTGCCCTCAGGGGTGACGATGACTGCTCCAATTCCGTTGCCATAGACATTTACTGCTCCATCAAAGATTAACTTCCATCTAGATTTGGGATCTGGACCTTCGCCGGGTAGTGGTTCGTCACAATCCTTCATCTTTAGATACATGATTTCTTCATCGGGGAAGTCAAACTTGATTGGTTGATAATCCTCAATTGGTTGATGAGCCAAATGGTCAGCGAGAATGCTGGCTTTGATGGCTTTCTGAGTGTGGTATTCGATGTTGTATTCTGATAACAACATCTGCCAACGGGCGATCCTTCCGGTTAAGGCGGGTTTTTCAAAGATGTACTTGATTGGATCCATCTTGGATATCAACCAAGTAGTATGATTAAGCATGTAATGGCGAAGACGCCTAGCAGCCCAGGCTAATGCACAACAGGTCTTTTCGAGTAGTAAGTATCGGGACCACAGTCCGTAAACTTTTTGCTTAGGTAGTAGACAGTGTGCTCTTTTCTACCGGTCTCATCTTGTTGTCCGAGTACACAACCCATGGAGTCCTCCAATACAGTTAAGTACATGATCAAAGGTCTTCCTTCGACTGGAGGAATAAGTATTGGGGGTTCTAGCAGGTACTCCTTGATGCTGTCAAAAGCTTTCTGGCAATTTTCTGTCCATACCACTTCTTGATTTTTGCGGAGCAGCTTGAAGATAGGTCCACAAGTGGCTGTCATATGGGATATGAATCTAGAGATGTAGTTTAAACGTCCTAGAAACCCCCTTACTTGCTTCTCAGTTTGAGGAGCAGGCATTTCTCTGATGGCTTTGACCTTATCGGGATCTACCTAGATACCCTTTTGACTGACAATGAAACCTAGGAGTTTTCCTGATCTCACGCCGAATGTACATTTGTTGGGGTTCAGGCGAAGCCGATATTTTCTCAGGCGTTGAAACATCTTTAACAAATACTCGACATGCTCTTCTTCAGTTCCTGATTTGACAATCATGTCGTCGACATACACTTCGATTTCTTTGTGTATCATGTCGTGGAAGAAAGTAGTCATGCCCCTTTGGTAGGTAGCACCCGCATTCGTTAGGCCAAAAGGCATCACTTGATAGCAGAAGGTGCCCCAAGGTGTAATGAAAGACGTTTTTTCTCTATCCTCAACAGCCATTTTAATCTGATTATACCCCGAGAAGCCATCCATGAAGGAGAAAACCTTGGATTTAGCAGTGTTGTCGACCAATATGTCAATGTGAGGTAAAGGGAAGTCGTCCTTCGGACTAGCCTTGTTTAAATCTCGATAGTCGACACACATCCTGACTTTACCATCCTTCTTAGGAACTGGCACTATGTTGGCCAACCATTGAGGATATTCCGAGGTAACGAGAAATCCAGCATTAATTTGTTTTTGCACTTCCTCTTTGATCTTAAGAGCCATGTCAGGGCGAGTTCTTCTTAACTTCTGCTTGACTGGCGAACATTCCGGTTTTAGAGGTAAGTGGTGCTCCACAATCTCAGGATCCAATCCTGGCATATCTTGGTATGACCATGCAAAGATATCCACATACTCTTCAAGAAGCTTGATTATCTTCTCTTTGACGGGCGTATCCAATAACACTCCAATCTTAACTTCTTTCTTTTCTTCTTCGGAACCCAAGTTGATGACCTCTATCGTTTCCTCGTGAGGCTGAATGGTCTTCCTCTCTTGCTCTAGTAGGCGCTTGATCTCATCCGGGACTTCTTCATCCTCTTCCTCTTCCGCTTCGTAAATCGGGAATTCAAAGTTGGGAGGGAGCCTAGGGCTAAGGTGTTCGACAGGCTTATGGGTGCTTAGTCTGCATGTGGTGGATGATTGGTTTTAGTAAAAGATGAAAAATGCAGACTTTTTGAAATAGAAAATGTTTTTTTTTTTTGTATTGAAAAATAAAATAAAAGGAAAAGACAACGTATAAATACGTGGAAGTTGTGATAAAAACAACGATTTTTATTAATTGATGATAGTATATTAAACAAGCCCTACATGAGTCTCCTTTCGCTTCGGGCGAGGCGAAGGGTTTTTTTGAAAAAGATAAATAAACAAACACATTACTTTGAAGACTGGATAACAGAGGGAACATCGACAACAACCCAATTGCGGCAAGCTCCTCCGGGCGTTACATGGACATGTGATGTTTCTTCCGGCCCATCTTCAGTGATGGCGTTGGTTTCCTTTGTGGAGTGAATGAAGCTGGCGCTACGAAAGATGTTCTCGAGCCGTTCAATGTTAGTGCTTGGTTCGGTAACTCTTGCAGTCGGAGTAAAACCTAAACCTTCTCTATGCTTACGCTCCGGCAGACTTATTGTCTTTCCCCAATCAGGGAGTAAGTCATCTTGCACTGCTCTTTGTGCGCTCTTAAAAGAAGACATGGAGGCTCCATTCTTTGTGGCACTCTCATCTTCTAAGGAAAGACCTTGGAATGATGTCCCATCAACGACATCAGCACCGATGAACGAGAAAGCCGACAGATGGCTGATCAACAGAGCTTCCTCTCCTCCCACAGGGACTAGCTTCCCATTCTTCACAAATTTCAGTTTTTGATGCAGTGTGGATGTCACTGCTCCGGCCTCGTGGATCCATGGTCGACCTAACAAACAACTATACGCTGCTTGTATATCCATTATTTGGAAGGTTATTTGGAAGACAGATGGCCCGATGGTAATAGGTAAATCCACCTCCCCGATCACTGATTTCTTCGAGCCATCGAAGGCTTTAACAACTACCCCACTTTGCCTCATGGGGGTCCCCTGGTAGGAAAGCTGGTCGAGGGTTGTTTTGGCCATTACGTTCAATGAAGAGCCAGTGTCTACAAGTACATTTGATAAAGCATCCGACTTGCAGTTTACCGATATATGTAATGCCAAATTATGGTGTCTTCCTTGCTCCGGGAGTTCCTCATCACTAAAGCTTAAGCTATTGCAAACAGTGATGTTTCCGACAATGCCTCCGAATTGGCCGAGGGTTATGTCGTGCTCCACAAAGGCTTGGTCCAAGACCCTCATCAATGATTCTCTATGTGCGTCGGAGTTCAACAATAAGGATAGCATAGAGATCTTGGAAGGCGTTTGCAACAACTGATCCACGACCTTGTATTCGCTCTTCTTGATTAGCTTCAATACCTCATCGAGATCTGAATCGGCATTTGCCCCACTGGATTGACCCATTTCTTTGCTCGTGCAGGGGTCTTGGGTTGGTTTCGGTTTAAATACCGGGGTACTGTCCTTCTCTTGGACTATTGTGGGAAGAACACGTCCGCTCCTTAGCACTTTGCTGCTGTCCGTGATATTATCGACAAGGGCTAAGGGGGGAATAGGCGCTTCTTGGTCGTTGTTTATCATGGTTGCAAGGTACTTGTAAGGAACTGCTTTGTTGGAAGCGTATGGGGCAGGCCCCGGTAAACATATCACAAGTGGAGTAGCGGCAGGCTCTTGGCTGCTGAAGGCTATCTCCAAGTGTTCCGGGATATCAAACTCCGGAGTTATGACACATACACTTTCGTCCTTTTTGGTGGCAACGAGTTCCTTCTTGTCCATTAGTCCTTGTATGTCATTTTGGATTTGCATACATCCTTGAGGACTTACTGAACACTCTTCACAACTAGCATGATCGTGCTCGAACATAGCCGTTTTACACATTTTAATGTGTAGTGGAACCAAAGGCGTCCTGATCTTTTGGACTTTCAAAATAGGACTGGTTCCTTGGTGCTCTTGAACCATGTTGATTGAGGAACCATGGTTCGGCAGCGGGTTAGTTTGGACATTTGGGTTTGAGTCCTTGAAGGTCAATACTTTGGTACGGACTAGCCTTTGGACCTCATTCTTTAGAGCAAGGCAACGTTCAACGTCATGGCCTGGTGCCCCTTGATGGTATGCGCACGTAAGGTCATGGTGATACCATGGAGGTAATACACTCGGTAGGGAAGGTGGTGCTCTTGTTTGTACGAGATTTCTAGCGAGTAAAGCCGGAAGCAAGTCCACGTACTTCATGGGTATCGGATCGAATGCCGCTCTTGGGCGATTCTGATGGTTGAAAGGCTATTGAGGTGCTTGAGGTCGGAATTGCTGCTGACCTTGTGGGCGGGGCTGTTGGTTTGATGGTGGCGGATTTTGCGGATGTTGTTGTTGATAGGACTGTTGATATTGAGGGAGAGATCCTTGCGGGACTTGAACTTGGTAATTTGGAGGTGTAGAGATGGAAGGTGAGATAGCAGAGACATGTGGATAAGCTGAGTACCCTTGATGAGGTCCTCCGTGGCCAATCATGCCGATATCTTGCTCTTTCTTCCTTGGGTAGCTACCCCCGAATCTCTTTGTGCTACTAGACGGAGCACTTTCCTTTACTAAGCGTCCTTCTCGGACCGCATCCTCCAAACGTACGCCCATGCTTACCATTTCGGTGAAGTCACTTGGCGCACTGGCAACCATTCGTTCATAGTAAAAGGAACCAAGGGTATTTAAAAGATCTTGGTCATTTCCTTTTCTTCTAGAGACGGGCTAATCTGAGCTGCTATCTCTCTCCACCTTTGTGCGTACTCCTTAAAGGTCTCCTTGTCCTTTTGGGCCATGGCCCAGAGTTGGTCCCGGTCCAGGGCCATGTCCAAATTGTATTTATACTGGCGGACAAACGCCTCTCCCAAGTCGTTAAAGGTTTGGATTTTGGTGCTATCCAAACCCATGTACCACTTTAAAGCGGCACCGGTTAAGCTATCTTGGAAGTAATGGATGAGCAACTGATGGTTGTCGGTTTGTGTCGACATCTTCCTTGCGTACATTACCAAGTGACTTTGCGGGCAAGTATTCCCTTTGTACTTTTCAAAATCCGGGACCTTGAATTTAGGAGGGATCTTGACATTGGGTACAAGGCATAGATCATGGGCATCCTTCCCGAATAAATCTTTCCCTCGGAGGGCTTTAATCTCCTTTTGCATCTCATCAAATTTTTCAAGGAAATCAGCCATCCTATCCTGGGCACCTAAACTTTCGGCACGAAAGATAGGCCCGTGATCAAATTGAGTGGTATGAACCACTGGTGTAGTGAAGGCCGCAGCAGCCTGGGTAAAGGTAACCTCGGGTTGAGTGACCGGGGTTTCTTGAAGGGTAGTAGGAATAGGGACGAACTCTTCACCAAAATCAAATGGCATACCCCATGTGCAACCGGGGGGTTTAGTGTAGTGCTGAGTTCCATCATGTAGGGTAGGAGTTGAAGTAGAAGCTAGTGCTGGAGCTTGAGAGCTAGAGGGAGGAGGAGGTGCCGGGATTTGTGCGGCTGCTAGTAGTTTCACTAACTCTGCTAGCTTTTCCATTTCCGTTCTCATAGATGTTACTTCTTCACGAAGATCTTGATTCTCTTGTTCTAGGTTCTCCATTTTTCTCTTTATGGTTGCTCGGGTATTGTAGGAGTGGGTTGCCTCGGGACGATGAGCCACTTTTCCTTACGAGAAGACACGTAGTGTTGCGGAGAGAATGCGAACACTGAAGACTCAATTTGGATTATAAGAAATTCTGAGGATAAGAAAAGGGAAATGAGTTTGGACTCGAGGATGACCGTATGCATGATAATGAATGATGTATGCATGAAAATTTTTTTGTTTGTTTTGCTTTATAAGGAAATTAAAAAGTGTGCAATTAATATTAGCAATTAAAAGTGTTAGAAGCCGGAAAATTATCATTGTCAAAAAATATATATTTGATTGAATAACATTGAGATTACAAAGTGTAACTAATGCTAATTCAAATCAAATAGCCGCTCGCCTTTCGGCCTTGCCTATTTCCTCCCTATAGAAATCTACTGTGTCCTTGCAGAACTTCATAAATTTCTGGATTTCCGTAGGGATGACAAAGTACGGCATGACCATCTCGGCCTTTGCAAGTTTCTTCGGAAGCTCGGCGATGACTAAGTTTGAGAATGCGACTAATCTAGTGAAGTCCTCACTTAGTCGGGTGGCATCCTGCCATACAAACTCAATCACTTCCTTGCGTTAGGCTAGCTGGATATTTGCACGTCTAATCTCATCAAGGAGTCGTGCAATGTGGTTTCCATGCTCTCTTGCAATCTTATCGAAGTACTCTTTGAATTTCTTGATGTCCGCTTCGAGATGATTGCAATGTAGCTTCCCTTGATGAGAAAGGCTCTCATGTCTTTGCCGTTGGACGCGTTCGGCTTGGAGCTGCTCTTTGTAGTCTTTGACTACTTCTTGGAGCTGTTGATTTTTCTCTTGAAACTTCAACCTCCATTTCCGTTGAGCTTCGATAGCTAGCTCGCCGAACTTCTTGAGCTCTTGGTTGGAATACAAGATTCCTTCCAACTCTTCATCCTTGGCCACAAGGTTGGCATCCGCACTAACCAAACCGCCTCCTATCCAATTTCTCTTCCCTTCGGAGATCTTTAGCCGCTTTTGGCATACTAGGAGAGAGTTTGTCACTTCATCACGATCTCTCTTCGTCCTAGTGATTTCTCCCAAAGCTTGGAGGTGCTTCAATTCTAAGTCTCCGTTTTTGTTTTGGAGCTCTCGAACCTTAGCTTTGAGTTCCTCCGCTTCTTGGTTGGGAATGATTGTGATAGGTTTAGGTGTAGGAGGTTTTGGAGGGCATACGACCACAAAGGGTAATTTGATTGTTTTAACCCTCTCCTTCACCCATTGAGTATAAAGGGGTTTGGCGACACAATTCCTCTTGCCGACCCTTCCTTTGCGCACTTGGTCCCACGCTCCTCGGATTCTTTCTAGCAACGCCGGGTCTTGATCGCCTTCCCTTAAAAAGAAAGCTTCCAACAAAAGGTCATTAGGTTTGTCTTCCATTGAAAAACCTAGTTGTCGGAGAGAGAGGACCGGATTGTAGTTAATACATCCCTTAGTACCAATGAGGGGTACATTAGGGAAGTCCCCGCAACTGAGGATAATTTCCGGGTCCTCTAAATTTGGAGAAAACCAATGGATGTCCTTTGCGACGAGGGTCGTCATCCGTTGTGACCATTTGAGCTTGGCCCGGTTTTCCACAAAGTCTCGGTTTCTCGGCATGTGGGACATCATCCAAATTTGCACTAAAGGAGTGCAACAAGAAATCTTGCGTCCCCTTGCTTGTTCATGCCTAGAGTAGAGGGAGTGATAAAAATCCGCCAAAATTGTGGGAACCGGATTTTTAATCATGAATACCTCTAAAGCCGGAAAGTCTACGAAATCATCCATGTTGGGGAATAAAACAATCCCGTAGACTAAGAGGGCTAAGATGGCGTTGAATGCTCTTCCCTCCTTGTTGGCTAGTAAATCCCGAGCTTTGGCTTCCAAAAACTTTCTCGTGAATCCCCTAATGTTTCCTCTAATTTCCAAGTTAGATGCAACTTCTTGGACATCAAGGTATAAGGATTCGGCGATGGCCTCTAATGTGGGGTCTTTTTCGGGACCGAGATATAGTTTATGACCTTTCATGCTACAACCCAAGATCTTCTCGAATTCTTCCAATGTTGGAGCTAGTTGGAAATCTTGAAATGTAAAGCACCGGAGCGGTGGGTCGAAGAATTGTGCCAAAGTGGTTAAGGCCGTTGAATCTATCCTCACGGGTAGGAGATCAAGTATTAACCCATAGCTTGCTTCAAAAATACTCTTGTTGACCGGGGAGAGCTTCTTACTTAAGGCTAACAAACTTTCCACCCTAGGAGCTTTAATCTTGAAAGCGAGCGTACTTTTATTTCCGGAATCCATATTTCTTTTTGCTAATATTTGATTGTTCTTTTTAAATTCCTATAAAGCAAAGTGATATGCGAAAATTATTTTCCATGAATGTAAATGTATGATATGCATGGATGTGATATGTATGTTCAAAATTTCCCCCATCCTCACGTGTAGGCTCTATAGGTAAGATTTCCTAAGAAGAGGTCCCTAAAGTCATCGATCTCACATGGAATTAGGGTTGTCTATGGACATACGTCGACATGACTTCAATTAATTCCACATGAAAATCTCCTCTAAGCGGGGCTGGGCATCCTACCTCACGGACATACGTCAACGCGGGCTTCCGCTCACAACCACCATTCTAACTTAGTTTTCTCTCGAGCTCGGGTAGAGAGCCTCACACGTCCGGCATTAACCCGAACAATGTGGAGTAACATCGCTCAAGTAACCCTGCAATTGATATATATAAAGATATGAAGCAAAATGATATATATATAAATGTAGAGCATAAAGAATAAACAAGTAAATGACAAGAAAATATAAACACGCAAAGTAAAGTGAAACAAATTAGCCTAAAAGCCGACTGAGATAGACTTGACTCTTTTATGCACAAACAAAGTGTTTTATGCATGGTCCCCAGTGAAGTCGCCATCTTTGTCGCGTCGAATTTTCGGATGTCAAGCTATTGGGAAGCGTTGAATCACTAAATGTTAAACCACGACTGAACTTTTAATTTTCCGGGGAGAAAAGGAAAAAAGTTCGAAATTACCTTGAAAAAAGATTTTAGGTTCGAAAGTCGATTATGCGAGGGGAAGGTATTAGCACCCCTCACATCCGTTGTACTCAACGGGAACCTCTTAGTCGGCTTAGGCTTAAAATGTTTCGATGTTTTACTTGCGTGTTTAAACATATATAAAAGAAAATATATAAAAACATAATGCGAGATGAAGAAAGAGATAAAAACGAACGAAAGGGAAAAAAAAGGTTTTTTATTAATGGGCTTGACAAGATGTCGATCTTGCTCCTACGTATCTCCCGGTAGTCGGAGAATTCAAAGCGTACGTAGTTCTTTGGTAGAAAAATTTGTATGTTGGTTCGTTTTAGTTAAAAAAGATTTGATCGCGTCCGAGCGAAAAAGGTTTGAAAAAAAAAAAAGGAAGTAATGAAAGTAAATGTCAACTGTTCGGGTTGTTGCCGAACTGACCATTGACGACAATGCATAAAAATAAATGATTTGATAAAAAGATTTTGCACTCGGACTTGAACAAAGGTTTTAAAACGCACGAAGGCGTACAAAGCTTTAAATGGTGAAAGATGGACGCTAAGGCGATAAACTCGCGCAAGGCGTAAATGTTTTAAAAAAATAAAAAGACAAACACACAGGGGCGTAAAAAGCTTGAAAATAAACGACAAACGCGCGGAGGCGATGAATTCGCGCAAGGCGTAAAATGGTTAAAAATAAACGCGCAAAGGCGCGAAAGGTTCGGATTGACCACGAGGGCCAAGAAAAGGGTAAAAATGGCCACAAGGGGGCCAAGGGAAGGTTGAGCGTGCTAGACGCGTCAAGGGTGGAATGACGGTTGCCCGAGCGACGAGACATACGTCACGCATTCGTGCAACCGAGGTTTGGGGAGACATACGTCAAGCCATTCCCGTTTCATTCAAGTTTGGTTTTGTCGGGACTCTAAGGAATCTCAAAGGGAACAAAAACATTTTAAAAGGAAACTTAAAGAAAAGAAAAGAAAAGAAAACACGAACAAATTTGTTGTTCGAGTTTATTAAAAATCATGAACATTACTTGTTGCTTAAGTTATTGAAACTCAAGAACGAGTATAGTTCAAGTTTGAATGATAAACACAATCATAAGACATGCACAAAATTGGAAAGTTCATAAGTCCGGCTCATTTTAAGTTTGGTTTAAAAAGGATGAACAAGTTCGGCTTAGGTTCGTGTTTGGATTGAAAATCATGAACAACATGGTTGTTCAAGTTTGTTTTGAAAATAGACGAACTTAGCTTGTTGCTCAAACTTGGTTTTGAAAATTGAAGAACATAACTTGTTTCACAAGTTACTCAAAATTTATCGCACGAACTTGTGAAATTTTCAAAGTTGTGCATGATTATGAATTGGGTTTGGACAAAAAAAGGTTTTAACCCTCTTTAGGTTCTGAATCAAGGGCTGGAATCCCAAAAATTTGACATTTAAATGCCTGATTCATGTTCTGAGTCTCGCATACTTCGCAGAGCAACCAGAACTTGGCTCTGTGAAGTCAGGTTCTGATGTGTTCGCAGTGCGAGCAATACTTTGCTCTGCGAAGTATGCGAATTTTCAAACTCAGAAGCTGTTTCTGAACAGAAGTTCAGAAACTGCTTCTAAGCAATCCTCAGAAACTAAAGGGGGTTAGAAAGCTTGGTAAAATGGAAGAAAATGGGGTGTAAAAACTCAGTTTCAAAGCTTGGCCCCTTTGAGGTCCCTTTTGAGTTTCAAAAGGGGTTTTTGTGCACAAAACAAATTTGAACAAAGCAAATGATGAAAGCAGCAAACACAATGAAAAAGAAAGATTATAGGAGACTTACAGAACTCCTAGCTGTGCTTGAGCAATAGATTGGAAGTGGTTTGCTTGCTTGGTGAGAGATTATGAACAATGTTCTAATTGGTTTGTGATGGACTGATTTGGTGCTGCAATGCAAGGGATTTTGGTATGAATTTCGTGTGAGTAAGGCTGTGTGTTTCAGGTTTTCTCAATGTGTATCTCTGTCTTAATTCCTTATGCCTTGCCATTCCTTTTATAGGCAAAAAAATGCAATCTTTGCAATGATGAAAAAATCCTAGAACCTAGCTGATTTGGGGCTAAATTCAGGCTGGAACACTTTGCATTTAATGCTAATGGATAGAAGCTGCTTTGCCTTGTGCCAAGGGGCAAGACCTTGACTGATCTCAGCGACAAATGCAGCTGATTCTAGAAGGTAATGATGAGAAAAACTGCAAAACAGGGCAGCTGCAAAAGGGGTGATTCTTGGGATCAATCCTTGCAATCTTGGAAGGTCAAGCAATGAAAATGTGTACTGCCATGTACAGGGAGATTGAGGGAAGCAAAATGAGCATGTGGGCTGGTGTGTGGGAGGAGAAATCCAGCTCAAAACAGGGCAGCACAAACAGCTTTTTGCAAGTAAAAACCACTTAAGTTTGGCTGGTTTTGGTGAAGAAAAAGGGAAGGAAAGGGATCAAGTAGCTGGCTGGCAAGCTCAGGTTGGATGATGGGTCAATTTGGAGGGACAAGAGCTGACCAAGGGCAGCCAATTTGTTTGATCACATGATAGGTTGGAAGAAAATCCTTCTTTCCTTTTGCCTTTAATGTCACACATTAATTCTTGCCTTGCTGCACCAAATCAGTCACAAAATAGCAATAATAATAGTAATAATACTAATAATAACAATTGCAATTGAAAATAAAAAGGATAAATCAATAAATAAAAATCTGCAGAAAAAATCGCAGAGGTCACAGTGCGAAGGTGATTTCGCACTGCGAACTCCCCTTTTTTTGATTTTTTGTATTTTAAAATAAAAAGGGTGGAAAATGAATAATAATAAATAATAATAATAATGATAATAACAAAAAATGTAAATAAAATGCAATGCAATGAGAATGAAAAGGGTGATAATAATAAAAAAGGATGAAAAAGCTTAATATTATTAATTAGTAAAACCTTAATAATAATAATAGATAATAATGATATTATTAATGAAAAATAGAATAATATTAATACTAATAATATTAATGATAATAATAGTAATAGTAAGGCTAGTAATGATAAAATGCAAATAAAATACTATGACAAGAAGGAAATGATAAAAAGTAATAATAAGTAATGAAATAATAAAAGATAAAACACATAAAAATATAAGTCAAAAAATGGGGTATGACAAAGAGGCCTAAAGATATATCTCCTGTATGAAGGAGGGACAAATCCCATCTAGGACACTCATGTCCCTCAGCATGATTCATCGAGTGCCCATTAACCAACGTTATAGTTATCTTGTTACAGATAACGTTTGAATGGCAATAAAACACTTGAGTCCACATCTAGGGATCACAGTGGTTTTAGGTCTAAGAGTGATATACACTATTATCATTATGAGAATAACTTATGACGATTTCATAACATACTATGTAGTATTCTCACGATGTGTCAATTCAGTATAAATATTACTCCTAATACTCATACCTATGTATAGACTTAATATCTCATATTCATGACCCATGAGATATGGTCATCAGTCTACATACATAATAGTCTCCACGCTTTATTATTATCCCAATTCATTTTAAAGCTTGACTACGGATACATTTAAGAATAGTGTTCTTTCTGTTGATGTAATCTCATGATTAAGTCACACTTAATATTCCATCACATGAACCAACTATTCTAGGGACTTTATTAATCTTATATCAAGTGTAATAAAGAAACGCCATATTTTATTAATAAAAGTCATGATACATATGAAGAGTTTAACATAAACTATTGCCCTCTAGGGCTTACACCAACAATCTCCCACTAGCACTAGAGCCAATCAGGCATAGACCTAATACCCATAGATCTAGTATGACCATCATGTTTCTGCTGAGTCAGAGCTTTAGTCAGTGGATCAGCAACATTGTCTGATGTTGGTTGTAACACCCTAACCCTTAACCGCCGATTATTAACTTTAATAAAAACAAAACGTTAAGGACATAGGAAGTTACAACATAATGAAAACGTTATTTTCATAAAACATCCACAGATCAAAATATATTTGATTCACATATAGCAGCGGAAAATAACAAACAGCTTAAAATCAGCTTATAACCAAGCATGCATATATTACACAAAAATATATACATAAGATTTTTCAAAAGAGGCAATTCTACAACAGAGACCATTGCCAAATCTATACATAAACGTTCAGATACCCAAAATAGTGTTACAAATATCAGAGCCCTAGACTCTAACTAGGATACAACTCCTAGTACAAAAAGGTAAGGATAGCTAAGCTATGCCCTCACCACAACGTAGGCTCCTAAACAGCAAAAGCTACTCCTCGACGATAGCTTCGTCAACCTGATAATCTGGATCCCCAAAGATCCAGCAGATAACACATAACAGAGAGTGTTAGTATCACAAACAATAAACATGTATAAATAACGCATTATTATACATAACCAAAACACAACACGTAATTGACAATGCACAAACTCATCAATAACAATTACCACTTAACAACCATTATGCACACATAATTCCTAAATGAACACTAATGTCACAAAGGATGCATGCCTCAAAATGCATTCACTAATGCATGTGGTACCAATTCTTGCTCAGCTTTAGAGTCATGGCGGACTGTTGGATAAACTTATATCCCTTCTTTCATCGACTGCACCTCTCATTCGCCATAAAAGGACGGTCGTGCATATGACCAATAATAATTGGATTTCATTCTTTCATCGACTGCACCTCTCATTCGCCATAAAAGGACGGTCGTGCATATGACCAATAATAATTGGATTTCATTCTTACTCATAAAGAGCATACATACCATCATGAAATGCATGTATGTTCACTTAGCAATTATTGATATTTACACCTACATATGCTCAAATATGTGTGTACACTACCAATACTCATGCTAACTTCAACAAGTAGGCACTCATGGCCAATCACAATACAAACATGTATACACTCAACCATATTCACAATCTCAAATAAACCAATCAAATCATATCAAAATCTCACCCATAAGGGTTTCAAAGGAAAACCCACACACTTTGATAATCCCACACACATGCTAGGGTTTTACTCAAACTTTTCTTGAACAAATAATCTTTAGAAAACGTTAAGAATAAGGTAAAATGGTGGGCAAGGTTTCCAAAACATATTATGAGAATGCAGTAGCAAAAAGCCATCCCCGCGCGCACCAGGACCTCCAGAACTACTCAACGAAGTTGGCATGTCCAGGGTTGGTCGCTACAAGCGAGCCCTTGGTCGCTACTAGCGCCCCTGGTCGCTACAAGCGCCAGTGTGGTCGCTACAAGCGCGGATAGGCAGGGAATTATCCTGCCTGGTCGCTACAAGCGACGGTCCGTCGCTACAGCGACCGTATCAGTACAAAATCATGTAAAAATGTGATTTTTCCACCATTTTAGCCTATTCAAGGTTACCCAACTTCCAGAACATGTTAAAAATGACTTTCCATCATAAAACATCATTTAAAAACAATCTCAAGCAAGGATTATACCTAGCAAAGAAATTAGGTTTAAAACACTAACTTTCCATAACTTTTCCTTTGCATTCAAAACATTAAAACTCTAACAAAACTTCAACTAAACATATTAGCAACATCACTTAGCATTCAAGCAAGCATAACATGATCATTAACAACTTTAAACCATAAAAACTTTCTATCAAAACCTAGACAAAGTGAAGGAGAAGTTTGGGATGGAGAAATAGACATTCTCCCCTTCTCTTAATCACTTGTGATCAAGTAATACTAACTCTCTTACCTTGAAATCAAAGTTCTCTAGCAACTCAAGCTTCAAATCACTTGCCCTAGGTTTTCCTCTTCCTTTTCTTCTCCTCTTCCACGTTTTTCTTCTTCTCCACAAAGCAATGAATAGTGATTCACAAGTCTTGTGTTAATCTCTTATAACCCAATCAAATTAATCTTGGCCATCCATTCTTACTAACTCTCTCAAAGACCAATCCTAGCCATCCAATTCAATCTAAGCTTACTACATCTCATCCACTTGATCATTACTACTCATAAACCCAAAAGCCCAATACTATTCATCTTCTTGGCCCAATTTCGCCCCAAAACCCTAAAAACTCGATTACGAACTTATCTTCGCGCTAAATAATTATTCCTCGATTACTAGAAAATATTTTTAAATGCAAATCCATAAAATAAAATATATAAAAATATAACATACGAAAATAGGGTCGTTACAACTCTACCCCCCTAAAAAGAATTTTCGCCCTCGAAAATACCTGAAAATAACTCTGGATAGGAGTCCCGCATCTTGCTCTCGAGCTCCCACGTAGCATATTCACCGGCTGGGCCTCCCCAAACGACTTTCACCGATGAAATCTCTTTGTTCCTGAGCCTCTTCATCTCTTGTCCTTCAATCCTTAAGGGTACCGTTGTAACCGTTAAATTCTCTCTCACTTGTATCTCGTCCGACTCAATCACATGTGACGGATCCGATACGTATTTCCTTAATTGAGACACGTGAAAAACATCATGTAGATTTGACAACGACGGCGGTAACGCGATCCTATACGCCACCTTCCCAATCCTCTTCAAAATCTGATACGGACCAATGAACCTCGATGCTAACTTCTTCGATTTCAAAGCCCGCCCAACACCCGTAGTCGATGTAACTCTTAGAAACACATGATCTCCTTCTTGAAATTCTATATCCTTTCTTCTCTTGTCGGCATAGCTTTTCTGGCGACTCTGCGACGCTCTCATTTTTTCTTGGATCATCTTGATCTTCTCGGTTGTTTGTTGCACAATCTCAGGTCCAAGCACCACACTTTCTCCCGATTCAAACCAACACAAAGGTGTTCTACATCTTCTCCCATACAACGCTTCAAAAGGTGCCATACCTATGCTCGAATGAAAACTGTTGTTATACGTAAACTCAATCAATGGTAAGCAAGCTTCCCAACTCACTCCTTGTTCCAAAATGCACGATCTTAATAAATCCTCCAATGATTGAATCGTCCTCTCCGACTGACCATCCGTCTGCGGGTGATAAGCAGAACTCATCCGCAACTTAGTCCCCAACGCCTCTTGCAAACTCTCCCAAAACCTTGAAGTGAAACGGGGATCTCGATCTGATACAATACTCGACGGAATACCATGCAATCTCACGATTTGCTCGACATAAATCTCAGCCAACTTCGGTACTAGCATACCGGTCTTGATAGCTATGAAATGAGCAGACTTTGTTAACCTGTCGACAACTACCCAAATCATATTGTTACCTTTCGACGTCTTCGGCAAACCACTTACAAAATCCATCGCAATACTATCCCATTTCCACTCTGGAATAAACATAGGTTGCAATAGCCCCGACGGCTTCTGATGCTCCACCTTGGACTTCTGGCAAGTCAAACACGCGAAAACAAACTCGGCGATCTCTTTCTTCATCCCTTGCCACCAGAACATTTTCCTCAGATCTTGATACATCTTAGTAACACCAGGATGAATACTTAAGTTGCTTCTGTGACCTTCCTCCAAAATCATCCGCTTCAACTCAGGCACATCAGGTACACATAACCTTCCCTGACACCTCATCACACCTTTCTCATCGATCTCAACGTTTACCTTTTTCCCTTGCTCGATGAGCGTCTTAAGCTTCATCAATCTCACATCAGACTTTTGCTTTTCCACAACCTCTTCAAGAAAATCATTCGTCAATCTCAACATTCCTAGCTTCACACTTCTGGTTGTCCTTTCACAAACCAAACTGAGGTCTCTAAACTCTTCAATCAATCTCAGTTCCTTCGCCATCAGAGACGATATATGTAAAGACTTCCTACTCAACGCATCAGCTACCACATTAGCCTTACCCGGGTGATAACTCAACTCGAAATCATAATCCTTAAGAAACTCTAACCATCTTCTTTGCCTCATATTGAGCTCCTTCTGATCAAACAAGTATTTCAGACTCTTGTGATCGCTGAAAACCTCGAATCTTGACCCATACAAGTAGTGCCTCCAAATCTTGAGAACAAACACAACAGCAGCTAGCTCCAAATCATGCGTAGGATAGTTCCTCTCATGAATCTTCAGCTGTCTTGATGCATAAGCAACAACTTGTCCCCTCTGCATCAACACACCACCTAGACCCATCTTCGACGCATCACAATAAACCACGAACGGTTCCTTCGGATTTGGCAGAATTAACACAGGTGCAGATGTCAACCTCCTCTTCAACTCTTGGAAACTCTGCTCACACTTGTCATCCCAAATGAAAGCTTGGCTCTTCCTAGTCAACTGCGTCAACGGCAACGCCAACTTTGAAAATCCTTCGATGAACCTCCGATAGTAACCGGCCAAACCAAGAAAACTTCGGATCTCAGTAACAGACTCCGGCGTTCCCCAATCTTGCACTGCCTCTACCTTAGCAGGATCTACTGCTATACCACCACTTGAAATAACGTGACCCAAAAAGCTAACTTTATGCAACCAAAATTCACACTTAGAAAATTTTGCATAAAGCTTCTTCTCGCGCAACACCTCCAACACAATCCTCAAATGCTCGGCATGTTCCTCTTCCGTCTTCGAGTATACCAAAATATCGTCTATGAAGACCACCACGAATCGATCCAAAAAGGAATGAAATATACGATTCATATATTCCATAAACACTCCAGGTGCATTAGTAACTCCAAAAGGCATAACAGCGTACTCGTAGTGACCATACCTTGTTCTGAAAGCAGTCTTCGGTATATCCTCCGCCTTAACTCTTATCTGGTGATATCCCGATCTCAAATCAATCTTGCTGAACACACAGGCTCCCACTAACTGATCCATCAAATCATCTATCCTCGGAAGTGGATACTTATTCTTGATAGTTGCTTTATTCAACTGACGATAATCGATGCACAGACGCATACTACCATCTTTCTTCTTTACCAACAGAACAGGCGCACCCCACGGCGATACACTCGGTCTTACAAACTTCTTCTCTAACAATTCCTCCAATTGTTCCTTCAACTTTTCTAGCTCAGCAGCTGACATACGATACGGCGCCATTGATATTGGACTAGTGCCAGGTACTATGTCAATTGCGAATTCAACCTCTCTCTCGGGTGGTAAATCCAAAATGTCATCTGGAAAAACATCTGTGAAATCATGCACCACCGGCAACGCATCAACCTCAATCTTCTCTTCCACTCTCAACGAAGCAAACATAGCAAACACATCCTCTTGAGCCTTCACTGATCTTACCACTTCTCGACAACACATGAGCTTCGAACACAACTCTGGCTCCGGTCTTGGAAACATAACCGTCTTCTTACCACAGTTGATATGAACCCGATTAAATTCTAACTAGTTCATACCAAAGATAACGTCTATTCCACTCAACGGAATGCAGACTAAGTCCATACCAAAGTGTCGACCATACATAGTGACTGGACAATCAACACAGACTAGAGTAGTCGATACCGAACCACTTGCAGGCGTTTCTATAACCATGCGTCCCATCATATTTTCTACTTTAAGACCCAACCTCTTAACGCAATCCACAGAAATAAACGAATGGGTAGCACCCGTATCAATAATAGCAGACAAAGGAGTATTATTGATAAAGCATGTACCTCTGATCAAGTTGTCCGCCTTCGCATCACCACCATCTAAAGCAAACACTTTTCCTCCAGCCGCTCTAGGCTTCTTACACACGTTGCTCTTATGACCCGCTTCCTTGCAGTTGAAGCACACAATACCCTTCTTGCACTGATCAGCTTTGTGGTTAGGATCACCACACTTGAAACATTTTCCATCATACTTCGGGCATTCAAAGAAACGATGTCCCGGTTGTCCACACTTAAAGCAATTCCTATTACCTCCAAACTTGTTACCACTACTCCCACCTTCATCTGGTTTCTTCCCACCTCTACCATACGGTTTACCTCTAGCCATGTCTTTTCCCCTCTTCTCATTCGCGGCTTTGTAGTAATTAGCCTTAGCTTTACTATCCTTATCACATATTCGGCTCTTATTCACCAACATCGGAAAATTCCTGATCTCACTAAACCCAATCAACTGCTTGATATCTGGCCTCAGCCCATTTTCAAACTTTACACACTTGTCTTCCTCAGCTTCCATCGTGTTGTAATGAGGAGCAAAACGACACAAATCTTCAAACTTGGCCGCATATTCAGAAACAGATAAACTCCCCTGCTTGAGCTCCATGAACTCAATCACCTTACGATTCCTCTCGTCTGCCGGAAAATACTTGGTTAAAAACTCTCTCCGGAAACGAGCCCAAGTAACTAAAGCTCCACCAGCTCCCAACCTCTGACTAGCGTTTCCCCACCAATGATCGGCCTCATCATGGAGAACATACGCTCCTAGCAATACCTTATGCGCATCCAGACAACGCATAGCCCCGAAAATTCTCTCAATCCCTTCCAACCAAGTCTGAGCTCCATCTGGATCGTATCCTCCCTTGAAGATAGGCGGTTTGTTGTTCATAAACCTCTCGAGTCTCAGCTCATCTTCTCCGCCTCCTCTAGCTTGTTGTGCGGCTCTATCCGCAGTCCTACTAGCAGCATCCTGAGCCATGGCATCCGCCATCCGTTCCATCGCATCCGCAAGTGCTCGTTGCGTCATATCTACACACTACCAATCACCACATAACACAAGTGAGAACACAGTGTTTAAGGAAACACATGTTACACAAAGGGTATACTAAACTTAATTGATCCAATGGATCGACCTGCTCTGATACCAACTATTGTAACACCCTAACCCTTAACCGCCGATTATTAACTTTAATAAAAACAAAACGTTAAGGACATAGGAAGTTACAACATAATGAAAACGTTATTTTCATAAAACATCCACAGATCAAAATATATTTGATTCACATATAGCAGCGGAAAATAACAAACAGCTTAAAATCAGCTTATAACCAAGCATGCATATATTACACAAAAATATATACATAAGATTTTTCAAAAGAGGCAATTCTACAACAGAGACCATTGCCAAATCTATACATAAACGTTCAGATACCCAAAATAGTGTTACAAATATCAGAGCCCTAGACTCTAACTAGGATACAACTCCTAGTACAAAAAGGTAAGGATAGCTAAGCTATGCCCTCACCACAACGTAGGCTCCTAAACAGCAAAAGCTACTCCTCGACGATAGCTTCGTCAACCTGATAATCTGGATCCCCAAAGATCCAGCAGATAACACATAACAGAGAGTGTTAGTATCACAAACAATAAACATGTATAAATAACGCATTATTATACATAACCAAAACACAACACGTAATTGACAATGCACAAACTCATCAATAACAATTACCACTTAACAACCATTATGCACACATAATTCCTAAATGAACACTAATGTCACAAAGGATGCATGCCTCAAAATGCATTCACTAATGCATGTGGTACCAATTCTTGCTCAGCTTTAGAGTCATGGCGGACTGTTGGATAAACTTATATCCCTTCTTTCATCGACTGCACCTCTCATTCGCCATAAAAGGACGGTCGTGCATATGACCAATAATAATTGGATTTCATTCTTTCATCGACTGCACCTCTCATTCGCCATAAAAGGACGGTCGTGCATATGACCAATAATAATTGGATTTCATTCTTACTCATAAAGAGCATACATACCATCATGAAATGCATGTATGTTCACTTAGCAATTATTGATATTTACACCTACATATGCTCAAATATGTGTGTACACTACCAATACTCATGCTAACTTCAACAAGTAGGCACTCATGGCCAATCACAATACAAACATGTATACACTCAACCATATTCACAATCTCAAATAAACCAATCAAATCATATCAAAATCTCACCCATAAGGGTTTCAAAGGAAAACCCACACACTTTGATAATCCCACACACATGCTAGGGTTTTACTCAAACTTTTCTTGAACAAATAATCTTTAGAAAACGTTAAGAATAAGGTAAAATGGTGGGCAAGGTTTCCAAAACATATTATGAGAATGCAGTAGCAAAAAGCCATCCCCGCGCGCACCAGGACCTCCAGAACTACTCAACGAAGTTGGCATGTCCAGGGTTGGTCGCTACAAGCGAGCCCTTGGTCGCTACTAGCGCCCCTGGTCGCTACAAGCGCCAGTGTGGTCGCTACAAGCGCGGATAGGCAGGGAATTATCCTGCCTGGTCGCTACAAGCGACGGTCCGTCGCTACAGCGACCGTATCAGTACAAAATCATGTAAAAATGTGATTTTTCCACCATTTTAGCCTATTTGTAACGCCCCGGATTTTTAATCCAAGACATTACATCTAGATGGTTAAATTTTAGAAAAACAACATTTTTTTTTATTAAGAGAAGATTGAATTACTCAATTAGACTAAATAAATTACATTAAAATAATGGATTTCAAAAGTTATTTTAAATTACATTTTAAGAAAACCCAAATTTATTCCCCGTGCGCGTGCAAGCTAAACACCATTTTTTGCTTCAAATTTTCAAACTCATCAATACCTAAAATGTTGGTTGTAAGGGGTCAGTATTCCTAAACCACAAAAATACAATCATATAGACATAAAAACACAAGATAAGAAGAACAGTAAAACACTCACCACATAAAAGTCAAAAGCTCAATACAAATAAAAGAAATTGAAATATGAACTTTATGCAAATGATGCATGAGATGCGACTAGACCATGATCCGGATATCGCCCCAATTGGCACAAGAATAAATCGCCCCATTTGGCACAATAATAAATCGCCCCATTTGGCACAAGAATAAATCGCCCTATTTGGCACAAGAGTAAATCGCCCCATTTGGCACAAGAGTAAATCGCCCCATTTGGCAACCTATGACACAACTACATGCCATGCTATGCATGTTATGCACTCTTTAAAATCATCACTACTTTTACCAAATATAATAAAATTCCAACTTTCTTCCAAAATTTCCATCGAACCTCTTTTCTCAAAACAACAAGCAAAATTACAACATAATGCCATGCTATGCCACAAAAAAAATGAGACTCTTCCACACTACACAATATGCCACAAAAATTATTATATATCTCTTTATTTATATTAAAGTTTCCAACTCTTATTAGGAAAAGAGCTCTACTACCAACTTAGCCTATGAGTTTATAACTACATGATTGTACGGAATACCGCCCTTACCTTTGGGTGATTTTCTTTACTAGAGTGGCGATTCCACGAAGCTGCAAGAAGCACGAACAAAACTTCTTTGATGGGTACACGAAGCTGAGGGGAGAAATATGTTGTTTGAGTCCTACGAAGTACTCATTAGATCATGGGACAATCTTCAGAAAATGACTTGAGATTAGGAGTAGATATATGGAACAAAGGGAGTAAGTAGAATGATATTTACCTCCTGAAGGAGGGTTTTCTTTGATATTGGTTAATTATAATCGTGGTGTGAGAAAGTGAATGAATGTTTCACTCCTAGTTGTAATAGACCTTAAAAACATAAGAGAGTAACTCATGGTTTGTTAATCTGCGTTAAGGAAAATTATGGAAGGATTAATGAGCATCAGTTGAATTTGGAGACTAGTGGAATAGTCATTCATGAGAGAGAAGGTCAAACGAGTTTTAGAAGGGAAAGGGGATTATGGACTATAGTAAACTTTTAATCTCATTTACTCTTGGGAAACAAATGAGTAATGAGTGATATATTGTAATAAAAGGTGGTCAATGATAGTTTATGGCTTGTAATGACAATTTGATGCAATTGAAAGGAATCATAGGTTTTCAACTTTTGACTCATGAAATTTAATTGAGGAATTAGAAACAAAAATCATCCCTTTTATTGCTACAGAAACGGGATGGAAGAAAAGTTAAGAAAATTGTAATTAGGATCAACAACTATTATTTAGGTTGTTAGTAGAAGAGAAACTTCAAGATGGTCAAACGATTTTGGCCATGTAGAATAAAAATGAAAGCATGCTCTAGCGTGGTCATCGTGCTTTTACGTATTCTTACTTGGTAAGAAAATATTTGGTCCCCCTTCATTATAACAATAATAAGAAGTTAATAAACTTTTCGAATGAAATAAATAATGAAAATAATCCAATAAAATAATTCATTAAACAATTAGTATAAAAATACTTCATCAAACCATTACTATAAAGCAATAAATTATTAAAATTGAACTAAATAGTAAAAGTAAGGGTTCTAATTAATCATCTAAAATATATAGTGTTACCATTTTATTTAAACTCTTTACACATGAAGAAATTATTAGTTAACTAATAATAAGTCACTAAAATTAAAAAAAATGTTATATGATATATACAAAATACTGGGGTGTTACACTATTCAAGGTTACCCAACTTCCAGAACATGTTAAAAATGACTTTCCATCATAAAACATCATTTAAAAACAATCTCAAGCAAGGATTATACCTAGCAAAGAAATTAGGTTTAAAACACTAACTTTCCATAACTTTTCCTTTGCATTCAAAACATTAAAACTCTCACAAAACTTCAACTAAACATATTAGCAACATCACTTAGCATTCAAGCAAGCATAACATGATCATTAACAACTTTAAACCATAAAAACTTTCTATCAAAACCTAGACAAAGTGAAGGAGAAGTTTGGGATGGAGAAATAGACATTCTCCCCTTCTCTTAATCACTTGTGATCAAGTAATACTAACTCTCTTACCTTGAAATCAAAGTTCTCTAGCAACTCAAGCTTCAAATCACTTGCCCTAGGTTTTCCTCTTGCTTTTCTTCTCCTCTTCCACGTTTTTCTTCTTCTCCACAAAGCAATGAATAGTGATTCACAAGTCTTGTGTTAATCTCTTATAACCCAATCAAATTAATCTTGGCCATCCATTCTTACTAACTCTCTCAAAGACCAATCCTAGCCATCCAATTCAATCTAAGCTTACTACATCTCATCCACTTGATCATTACTACTCATAAACCCAAAAGCCCAATACTATTCATCTTCTTGGCCCAATTTCGCCCCAAAACCCTAAAAACTCGATTACGAACTTATCTTCGCGCTAAATAATTATTCCTCGATTACTAGAAAATATTTTTAAATGCAAATCCATAAAATAAAATATATAAAAATATAACATACGAAAATAGGGTCGTTACATTGGTACTCTGCATATTTTCACATCTCCTCTATCGATGATTTCTCGAATGAGATGATAGCGCCTAAGTATGTGTTTGGATCTTTGGTGAGATCTAGGTTCTTTAGCTTGTGCGATTGCTCCATTGTTATCACATAATAATTCAATGGGATCCACAATGCTTGGAACTATACCAAGATCAGAGATGAATTTCTTGATCCAAACAGCCTCTTTTGCGGCATTAGATGCAGCAATATACTCGGCCTCGGTTGTAGAATCAGCGACTGTTTCTTGCTTTGAACTCTTCCAGCTCACGTATCCAGATTGCGATTTGAAATCATCATGATCTGTCTGAAAACCAGCATCTGTGTAACCAATTACAGAGAGCTCTTCCTGACCTCCATAGATCAAGAAAGTATCCATAGTTCTTCTCAGGTACTTAAGGATGTTCTTGACAGCAACCCAATGACTGTTGCCTGGATTAGACTGGTATCTGCTCGTAGCACTTAAAGCATACGAGACATCTGGTCGAGTACATAACATAGCATACATGATAGATCCAATTGCGGATGCATATGGAACATTGATCATTCGATCCCTTTCTTCATCAGTTGAAGGGGATTTTGCCTTTGACAAACTTATACCTGATGACATAGGTATGAGTCCTTTCTTGGACTCATACATATTGAAACGTCTCAAGACTTTGTCTATGTATATACCCTGACTTAAGCCAAGCAATCTTTGTGATCTATCTCTATAGATCCTGATTCCTAATATGTAGGAGGCTTCACCTAAGTCTTTCATAGAAAAGCATTTCCCTAACCAAGATTTAATTTCTTGTAGTGTAGGGATGTCATTTCCGATAAGCAATATGTCATCCACATATAATACCAGAAATAAGACTATGCTCCCACTAACCTTCTTGTAAACACAAGGTTCATCTTCATTTTTAATGAATCCATACTGTTGTACAGTTTCATCAAAACGAAGATTCCAACTTCTGGAAGCTTGCTTCAATCCATAGATTGATCGCTGCAATTTGCATACCTTTTGGATGTTATTAGGAATGCCAAATCCTTCAGGCTGTGTCATGTACACATCCTCAAGGAGATTTCCATTAAGGAAAGCAGTCTTAACATCCATCTGCCAAATTTCATAATCATGGTATGCAGCGATAACAAGTAAGATCCGAATGGATTTAATCATTGCAACTGGTGAAAAGGTTTCATCATAGTCTACACCATGAATTTGTTTAAAGCCTTTAGCAACCAATCGTGCTTTGTAGGTGTTTACCTTTCCGTCCATGTCTGTTTTCTTTTTGAAAACCCACTTGCAACCTATAGGATTAATTCCTTTAGGTGCTTCAACCAAGTTCCAAACTTGATTTGTGTACATGGAATCCATTTCAGATTTCATGGCTTCAAGCCACTTCTCAGATTCAGGACCAGTAATGGCCTCTTGATAAGTCATAGGCTCATCTTGATCAATGAGCAATACGTCACATTCTTCTGATATGAGATACCCATATCTCTCAGGTTCTTGACGTATCCTATTTGACCTACGTGGTTCTTGTGTTATTGGAGTAGGATTTTCTGTCACAACAATTTGTGTATCCTGCTCTTGTTCCTCCATTGGCGTACTACTTTGTGGGTCTTGAACTTCTTCAAGATCTACCTTTTTCCCACTAATTTCTTTGGAAACAAATTCCTTTTCAAGGAATACTCCATTTCTAGCAACAAACACTTTGCCCTCAGATGGTTTGTAAAAGTAGTATCCTTTAGTTTCTTTAGGATATCCCACAAAGAAACATTTGTCAGATCTTTGTTCAAGTTTAGTGGACATTAGTCGTTTCACATAAACTTCACAACCCCAAATCTTTAAATGTTTCACATTGGGTTTTCGACCACTCCATATCTCATATGGTGTCTTTTCTATCGCTTTGGATGGAACTTGGTTAAGTGTGTAAGCTGCAGTTAATAAGGCGTGTCCCCAAAAGGAGTTTGGAAGATCAGCATGACTCATCATAGATCGGACCATGTCTAACAAGGTTCGATTTCTCCTTTCGGAAGCACCATTCCATTGTGGTGTTCCAGGAGGTGTGAGCTGGGATAAGATCCCACACTCTTTTAGATGATCGTCAAACTCTTGCCTCAAATATTCGCCACCTCGATCAGATCGAAGCATTTTGATTTTCTTGCCAAGTTGGTTTTCTACTTCATTTTGAAATTCCTTGAAGAAAGTAAATGATTCAGATTTATGTTTCATTAGATACACATATCCAAATCTACTAAAGTCATCAGTGAATGTAATGAAGTAATAAAACCCTCCTCTAGCAGGTGTGTTTAGTGGTCCACATACATCAGTATGTATGAGTCCCAAAAGATCACTAGACCGTTCACCTGTTCCAGTGAATGGGGTCTTTGTCATCTTTCCCAATAAGCAAGATCGACATGTCTCATATGATTCTAAATCAAAAGAGTCCAAAATTCCATCTTTATGGAGTTTGGAAATGCGATTTTCGTTTATATGGCCTAAACGACAATGCCAAAGATATGTTGGATTCAACTCATTAGGTCTCATCCTTTTCGTATTTATGTTATAGATTGGCATATCAAGATCAAGAATATAAAGTCCATTACTCATAATGGCATTAGCATAGTGAATATTATTCAAATAAATAGAACAACATTTGTCTTTTATTGTAAATGAAAAACCAGACTTGTCCAAACAAGAAATGGAAATAATATTCCTGCTAGTTGCAGGTACAAAATAACAGTTCTCTAACTGTATTAAAAGACCACTAGGTAAAGTCAATTCATAAGTTCCAACAGCTAAAGCAGCAACCTTTGCGCCATTGCCAACTCGTAGATCGACCTCCCCTTTTGCCAATGTTCTACTCGTTCTCAGCCCCTGCACATCAGTACAAATATGAGAACCACATCCAGTATCTAATACCCATGATGTAGAAGTAGACATATTAATTTCAATAACAAAAATACCTAAAGAAGTGGAAGCAACTGTTCCATTCCTTTTGTCTTCTAGATATTTTGGGCAGTTGTCCTTCTAGTGCCCGGTCTTACCGCAGTAGAAGCACTTGCCCTCCTTAGCCACACCTCCATTAGGCTTCAAAGCTTTGGTTGATGGCTTAGAACCTGCTTTGCCTTTGCCATTTCCCTTAAACTTTTTGGGCTTCTTGTTGTGCTTTTTGACCTTTCCATTGCTAACCATCAAGATGTTATTTCCCTTTCCCTTCATGTTCTTTTCAGCAGTTCTTAACATTGTTGCAAGCTGTGGAAGAGTTTTGTCCATGTCATTCATGAGGAAATTCATGACAAAGTGGCTAAAGCTTTCCGGCAACGATTGCAAGATAAGATCAATAGCAAGTTCCTGCTCAAGGGGTAAACCCAATCGCGCGAGGTTCTCAACGTACCCAATCATCTTGAGTACATGAGGTCCTACAGGACTTCCTTCTGACAGCTTAGTTCCAAAAAGGGCCTTGGAGACATCATACCTTTCATGCCTAGCTTGCTCTTCATAAAGAGTCTTAAGGTGTTCGATCATATCGAACGCAGCCATGTTCTCGTGTTGCTTCTGAAGCTCAGAGGTCATGGTTGCAAGCATGATGCAAGCGACTTCCACGGCATCATTGACATGCTTACTATAAGCATCTCTCTCAGCCCTGGGAGCATTTGCAGCTGGTGCCTCTTCAGGAACAGGTTCATCAAGCACATACAGCTTTTTCTCATGTGTGAGGACAATCCTCAAGTTACGGTGCCAGTCTAAAAAATTTGTTTCATTCAACTTATCCTTATCAAGGATTGATCGCAAAATGTTGTTTGAAGTGTTAGTTGCCATCTACAATTTAAAATATACAAAATAAGTATCATGAAAATAACATATTTAATTTGGCCTTTAATTAAATACGCTCCCACTATTTTATTCAAATCAAATGACCTTCAAACATTTAATTCGGAAAATCCCGTTGGAAGATTTTCTAGCGGGTTGAAATCCTTATTTCACCTTGTTTTGAGTCAGCTAGGGCTGATCACCCAAAACTCAGCTATTTAGGTAGGAACATTTCCAATTGTATCTCATACAACTTTCAAATCAATTGGGCGAGTAACTCTTACTCTGATCTATCATATAGATATTTCCCAATTCTTGCTTCTAAATTTATTCTAATCATATTAAAATTAATTTAGTTAAGTTCAACCCAATAGAATAACAATCGGGTAAATGATATTACCGCACCGCGACTTACAAACATAGAACATGTGCTTCGCTAAGGCAGAACCCACACATTCGATATTAGTCTTGAAGGGTGTTATTCTTTTGGAAAGCATTAAACTTAATATATTACTTTGAAGGATTTTATTTAGTTTGATCTCACCTCACCACGACTTATATATCATATATATTCGCACTCCAATCATTCAAGCATGCATAACAATTATACAAAATAAAAGTGACATGATTATGGCCTCCTAACGCTATGATTTTCTCAAGCCAATGAGGGAGTCTAAACTAATCCTAGAAACGACCTTGCTTCTCCAAGATAGACTTCTAGGGCTAATCCAACGTCAATGGTCCTATTACCTTCTTGTATTCTAATTACATTACATATAAAGAAACTCGTTTTACATACGAGGGATTGGATGAGAAGAGAATGTACATATAGAATTCAAGAGAGAGGCACGACACGCAGGCCGTATTTCAAAATCCAAAATAAAAGAAATAATAAGACTAAGGCCATAATCATTCACACAACAACAATAAAACACCTTTTATTGTTATTAACACCTCATAATTAAATAAATTAAATTAAAATTCGGCGATTGATCACACTACGCAGATTAGTCGGGGGTTCCGCTGCCCGGTCACGATTTTGTAGGCAGAAGCAAACAATTTGCTGGGCATAAAATCGTGTTACGATTCTATAAATCGTGTCACGATTCTGAACCAGGTTTCAGCCCTTTTCGTAACCCTAATCATGACGGCACAACACTTGCGGCGTTATGAATCCCGTTGTAACAATATAATCACACCAATCAAAGTACTCTGATTGTTTATCCAATATGGAGATCGAACTTAGAATGCTTCACCTGATACGGTTCCGAAGCTCCAGTTTACAATCATCCAATATGAACAAATATCATCTGACTTAATTTAGTGAACGATCATCACGAGTATATCATATATACTTTTGTTACACAGAATTTATCAATCATATTTCTGTCGATATGGATAATCGAAAATATTGATGCTTCACCAGAATAAGGTTCTGAAGCTTCAAACAAATCGAAAAGCCATGCACAGAAAAGTAATACGATTTAATTATGTGTGTATGTTATCGAGCAACACATCTCCGTCGATATGGATAATCGATATATTGATGCTTCACCAGATACGGTTCCGAAGCTCAAACAAACCGAAAATCCATGCACAAAAACGTGATGCCTTGCCAATTTTAATTCTTCTTTATTATTTAATTGTATTCGATTATGTTTAATCCAATTAAAACATAAAGCAGTAAACAAAACAATCCGATTCATGGTTTCGTAATTGGCTCTGATACCACTGAAGGAAAATCGACATGTAAAGGCAGCAGAAGTTTAAAAATTTTTGATTTCCTTTCCTTGGATCATTACGAATATGACGAATCAGTGATAGAATTGTTACCTTTTAGTGCAGAAACAATTTTGTTGATCACAGCTAAGCAAGCAAGCGAAGCCTCTACTCGTCCACACGAACGGCTTCCTCTGGTTCCCGGTGCTAGCCAAGCGATCAGAGGTTAGGAAGAGAAGTGGGGTTACGGTTTTTGGCTTTAGGGTTACACGATTTTTCACACCTGATTTCAACACTTGGAGCTCTATTTATAAAGCTCCTTGCTGCACGAAATCAGCCATCATTGCTGAGCTTCCATAAGCCCATTAACCCATCAGCTTCCGCTAACTAATTAGCGTCAATTGCTAAACGCACCCCATCATATAAGTATTACTTATATTTCTCCTTTTACCGTTCTATTGTGTGTGACCCTATAGGTTCTTGCAACGTTGGCAATAATATTAAATCCTATATTTAATATTATAAACAGTGAGCGGTATCTAGCAACACATCACTGCTACCCAAGTGACAAGAATGTCAAGTGATCTGACGAAACCTTTCCATAATAATATCTATGTGTACAATTACTCCTTTGTCCTAATATCTTTATTGAACACAAGGCATAGTTTGCGTCACCCTTGTTTAGCTCAATATTTATATTTCTTGATCCCGAAATATACTGAATAACAAATAAGTCCAATATCTCATATTGACTTAATTTGGCATGGCCATGCATTTTTTCAGTCATATTTCATCAAGAGGCCTAAAGATATATCTCCTGTTATGAAGGAGGGACAAATCCTATCTAGGACACTCATGTCCCTCAACATGATTCGTCGAGTGCCCATTAACCAACGTTATAGTTATCTTGTTACAGATAACGTTTGAATGGCAATAAAACACTTGATCCACATCTAGGGATCACAGTGGTTTCAGGTCTAAGAGTGATATACACTATTATCATTATGAGAATAACTTATGACGATTTCATAACATACTATGTAGTATTCTCACGATGGGTCAATTCAGTATAAATATTACTCCTAATACTCATACCTATGTATAGACTTAATATCTCATATTCATGACCCATGAGATATGGTCATCAGTCTACATACATAATAGTCTCCACGCTTTATTATTATCCCAATTCATTTTAAAGCTTGACTACAGATACATTTAAGAATAGTGTTCTTTCTGTTGATGTAATCTCATGATTAAGTCACACTTAATATTCCATCACATGAACCAACTATTCTAGGGACTTTATTAATCTTATATCAAGTGTAATAAAGAAACGCCATATTTTATTAATAAAAGTCATGATACATATGAAGAGTTTAACATAAACTATTGGCCTCTAGGGCTTACACCAACAGACAAGGCTTCCCTTACTTCCTGCCTTATAGGCCCCATTTTGGTATCAGGCCATTACCCTCAAGTTTGGTCTTCCGACTCACCTGCACTGCTCAAGGAAAGTGTAAGGGACATGGGAGAACAACTGGGATTTACTAGCCTTTACCAGGTTCAGATGATGAATATTCAAGGACTGAACTTTGCTTCTATTGTCATCTCGACTTGGAGATTCTGTGGTTCCTGAATGAGTTTCGCTCCTAGAAGACGAAAACTTTTTGGTTTTAGGCTTTAAGTTTTTTTGTAGGGCCTCGAAGCCACTTTTATGTACTTTGTATGTCGAACAATGCTTTTAATGCCAATCTGTTTCGACATTTTGTGTAATTTGCCCATTTCTTGGCTTCGACTTAACTTAATCAAATGCCATTTTATTTTCTATTGCAATTCTCTTCTGATTTTCAAATAAAAAATGAAACAATAGAAAATCTCTACTCAAACTCTTATGTCGAATGATAACTTCAACGTTTCGACATTGTGAAAACTGAAAAGGTAGTTTTCCTTTCATTTGAAAAACCCCTTTTATGGCGCCACTCTCACAGGAGCTAGTGGGCCACGTTTTGGGCTAAGTAACGCCAGAAAACCACTTTTTCATATTGTCAACTTGGGATGTTGACATCTGTCACAATTTGAAGTGAGAGAAAGTATAAAGTTATACCTTGGAAAGTATAAAAAGTACCTTCTTAACTCTTCTCACCCTTTTTTCAATCTTGATTGATTGAAAGAACAGAAAACCCCTTTTAACTGTTCATCTCCTTTTCTAAACTCGTTTTTTTTTCTTCTTCTGAAAACACCAGTTTAGCAAGAAAAAAGGGTTCCTTTTTCACCATCAACAAACGGTGAAGACTACTTTCTTGCACACCATCTTCCGAAACTATCACCCAGAAAACTCAGAGAACATCAATGGCGTCTACATCTAATCCTCAACCGCCTGGCACGGCAGACACGACGAACTTCTCCGTACAACTTCAACCAGGAAACTTCAAATTCGTTCCTGAACCTGATTTGAAGGATGAGCAAGCTCATATTTGGAAATCCCAGGTAATGATCCCTTGCTCCAATTCTCGTACATATTTGGGCCCTTTAGCGTTCCTGGGTCCTTTACCCAGAGAGCGAACAGATAATGACAAAATCTAGGAAATTTTCCCAACTTATCACCATTTTACCCCTAGGATTTTTGAGAAAGGACCTTATTTCATGAACTTCATGGATGCACCCACTAGAGTGTTTAGGTCTGCTCCTCATGTCGGAAGTGAAATATACCTAAAATAGCTGACTAAAGTTGAATCGAAAAGAAGGGAATTTTGGAAAACCTTAGGCATCTTCGACCTTATCCAACTGTCGAGGTTTGGGCCAAAGTACCAACCCAATATCCTGATAGCAGCGTTACACTTCTGGGACCATTCTACCAGTAGCCTTCACCTCAAATGTCGAATGTTAACCCCGACACTTCTAGATATGGCTGCTTTTCGACCCTAGTACCGTTTCGACAGATTTTGACTTCAACTTTCAGCGTGCTGCTTTTTCATCTCACATAGAGGACCACTACAACACTACCAGTGAAGATGTTTCCGACATAGAACATGTAGCATTCTTGACCCTCTGGCTATCCCTCTTTTTTTCTGCACTCCCTCGCTGCAAGTGGTGAAGATGTACATCAAACTGGTAATCCAAATACATGAAGGCAAGGATGTCAGCTTGATTCGATTCATCTTGGGTATGGGTCGTTCAACTTGAAACAAGCAAGTGAGGAGAGAAAAACTTTGTCAGTGTCTGGGCCTATTTGGCTTTTCCAATTGTGGTTGCTAGCCACTTTCGAATCCAAATTCCAACTCTTCATTCCTGATGAATACAAGAATATGGTCGAACAACGAAGAATTAAAGGCACTCGCCTAGCTGCGTTGAAACTTAGAGAAATAGGCCAAAGCAATGAAGCCTTATTTTCGACAGCTTTCAACATGTTCTTAAGTTGTGACACTTTTGTACCTTCAATGGCTCCGTTCGTAAACAGGACTCGCGGACCAGAATGGTTTACTAAAGAATTCCCAGAGCCTTCCATGGACTGCAAGGGGGAACATTCAAGATCTGGAAAACTTACCTGACTCCCAATCTTCTTTCAATCAGAATCTCGACTAGGAAAGGGAAAGAACTTTTCGGGGTGAGTGGCTATCAACCAAATTTGGTAGCTAGACAATTTGACCTTTGCCAGCTTCTACCTAAATCTCTCTTTCTCAGTAAGAAGTATATGCGCCATCCTGAGACCGAAAAAGCTTGGCATGAACGCCTTGCCAAATATGTTCAAACTGCCCCCAGTTTTGAACCCATAGCTTTCAACACATCATTCTTATGCACCCAAGAATTTTTTACTTGGTGGAGAAATTATTAAAAAACAAAAAGTGCTAATGTTGATGAAAACTCTTTACTTGAGCAGCTGATATCTGCTTTTCCTTTTGTGCAGAACAAAAAAGTGAAGACCAAAGGTATGCATATTCGAGAAATTCAAGCATTTCAAAAATATTTTGAAACTGTGTATGATCAAAGGCACCTTAGTCGGACCGTTGCTCAGGCAACAAAATCTTTAAAGGAGAAAATAAATGAAAAACTTCACATGGTGAAAGCTCCTCCTCATGTGAAAGACAAATACACTTATACTTTGCATTTTAAAACTCGATTTCCCACTTTACCAACTAGCAAACTTGCTTTGGCTTTTTGACCACCTTACCCTCATTGGTTCTTTTGTGGTTCAAGATTAGCCTTCAAAAACCTTTTTGCTAAAAAACCTGATAGAGTAACTCCGACTAAGCATAACATACATAGTTTTGGAGGTAATTTGCACCTTGACATTCGACATGTTCGAATCACGTCAGCAATTAGAACAGGTGACACCCTTCGACTCAGAGACAAAGTCTAACCTTATCTGTTTTTAAACTCAACAACTTCATGTCCTTTACAACCTTACCTCTTACTACTAAACCACCGTCAAACGATGAACCCGACAAGGAGGAGACCAAGAAGAAGGCTAAACCTTCTAAGTCGATAGTTGTCGAGGTATGATTTTCCTGCTTTTCATGACAATACTTTTTCCTTGACAACTTCTTGACAATGAACGCAACTTTCCAGAAACGGAAACGTGCCAGTAGTTCTTGTAACACAAATCCCTCCAAGAAACCCAAAAAATTCATCAATATATCGAGCGAGGATTCAGAGGTATGCGGAATCTTTTGACCCTTTGTTTTTTTTTTAAAACAAACCTCTTCATCGACCGAATGTTTGGTCTGATCCATTTCTTCTTTTCTTTTCTTTTCTTTTCAGGATGATGGATCTTCTCGAAACGCCGATGATGCCGAAGTCCCCTCGACGGTGGTTGAGAAAGAGAAGAAACGAGAACCTGAAACAGATTCAACTGTTTAACCCTCAAAGAAGAAACTTCACAAGGCGAAGAAGATCCCAAGTGAAGGCTCCGGTGTCAGAAAGATCAACTCATAGGTAAATGTCGAACCTCAACTTTTTGCTTTTCAAGTTGTTGATTAATTTACCTAATACACACTGTTAATTATCAATTACAGGTGTTGGAGCCTGGTAACGTCGAGGTTGAGAGACAACCAACACCTACTTCGCCACACGATCCTCCCATTTCTAGAATAGTCGAAGAAACTAATGAAGATACAATGACTGACCAAAACAGCGCTGGAGGACCGTCTATTGACTGGTTTGAAAATGTACTCATCACCACTTCTCCCAAACCTAACAGACTGAAACCGGTGTCGAACATACTAAAAGTCTGTCAAAAGGTGATTGTATCACTCCTGTTGCAGGCGAGAAATCTTCTGATCCTACTGGCGGAGAAACCACTCTAATTGAGCCACTCTAAAACCCAAATTTTGTAGAGATAGCTGGAAGGGACAAAGATGACACCACTAGTGAAGATGAGAGCAGTGAGGATCTTGAGGATGACGAAGCTGAAGAGGAAGAGGAAGGTCCTCGAAGTCCCGAAAGCATGGATGAATCCCCTCCAAAGAAGACACATGCCCCCAGTGCTACCCTAAGCCTGGACGAAATAGAAAACCTTGAGGCAAGCGATCCCCTTGAAGATTTTAAGCTCCTGCTAAGCAGCGAAGACAATCAAGAAACCTTGACTACATCCGTCGGAGTAAGTTCTGAATCCTCTGAGGAAGATTTAATCCAAGAGCTGCGGGCGAAGATAATTGGGGCCATCAAGCTAAATTCAAGCCTCACTTTCGACCTTAATAGTTTGGTTCACAAGTTGTTAAAGTTAACCCATAACTAGTCTTTGTTAGGTTTCCTGATCGACTTTGAGCCTCTCATGGATTGGATAGGCACAGAACTACGGCAAGAATCTGAAAACGATGCTAAGATAACGCGACAGCGCAATCAACATAAAGAAGCCCTGAAATTAGTCGAAGCATCCAAAACTAAGATTGCTTCCCTGGAACTTGTGAGTGTCAATGCTTCTGTCGGGGCAAAGGATTGTAAATCAGCCATTGCTGCTTACAGAGAACAAATCACGGTCTTAGAGTCGAAGATCAAAGAAGAAGAGAAAAAGTTGGCCGAGTTTAAGAAAACATTGGATCCTTCGGACATCGAGCTTCGCCAAGAAGCCAAACTGGCTATCAACAATTTTAAGAAGGCCAAATTGTGTAACACCAAAATCACCAAGTTGATCGAAAATGGCTCTCGGACCCAAGCCGTGCTAGATCATGCCAAAAAGGCTTTGGAGAGGCTAACAACTGACTTTGCTTTTTAAGCTTTTATTTCTTTTCTTAAATTGTAATATGTACTAGTATAACTTCTTTTGAAAGTTTCGACAATGTTCTGGCTGCATATGCCATGATTACGAATTTCATGTTACCTTTTATTAGTGTGTAATTTTAACTTCTTGCAGTGTTGGCTTTGACTTTTTCAATTATTTGCCATTTACTCGTAGGACTCGATTATCTGCGCGTATCTCTTCTATCTCATACCCATCATTGGAGAAGACCTGTGTGATTTCGAATGGACCTTCCCAGTTTGGCGACCATTTGCCTAAGACTCTGTCTTTTCTATCCATAGGCAGGATTACTTTCCAAACTAACTCTCCTAAGGCAAAAGATCTAGACTTTACCTTTTTGTTATAGGCTTTAGCCACTCTTTCTTTTTGACTTGTAAGGACATCTAATGCAAGTATTCTTTCTTTGTCTACATCGACCAATTCATCCAACATCTTGTCCCAATAACGGTTCGTCGGAATTTCAAACTGTCTTTGAATTCTGGTCAACTGTAAATAAACTTCGATGGGTAGGACTGCACCATGTCCGAATGTGAGTCTAAATGGGGTAGTGTTAGTCGATTCCTTTGGAGAATTCCGACACGCCCATAGGGCTTGGTTCAAAGTATTATGCCAATTTCTTGGTTTACTAGCCACATGTTTCTTTATCAAATTAATGATAATTTTATTGGCAACTTCGACCTGACCATTTTCTTGCGCGTAATAAGGTGTCGAAGTTAATAATTTAAAATCAATTTCGGAGGCAAATTCTACCATTTTTTGTCCAATGAAGACCGATCCTTGATCTGTCGTAATAGTCTCTGGGATTCCAAACCTGTACAAAATGTGGTCTTGAATAAACTTGATAACTTCCTCCTGATCCACATTTAGTAAAGGAACGGCTTCCACCCATTTGGTGAAATAATCTATCCTGACTATTATATAACTGTGGCCTTTCGACGAAGTAGGTTTTACTTCTTCGATCAAATCTAAAGCCCAACCTCTGAATGGCCATGGTTTTACTATTGCATGCAGTTCGCTCGCTGGTACATGCTGTATTCCCGCATGCTTTTGACATTCTTGACAGCCCTTGGCGAACTCTATACAATCTTTTAACATCGTAGGCCAATAAACGCCTTGTCGAAACAAAAGCCATTTCATTTTGTGGCCTGCTTGATGAGAACCACAAATCCCACTATGGGTATTGGAAATTGCCAAATATGCCTCATTTTCTCCAAGGCATTTTAGTAAAACTTGTGTAGTACCCTAATTTTGTCCTACGCATTTTAAAACAAAAAAAATCAAAAAGAATCAAAAGAGGGGGAAAAAGTCAAAAGTCAACAAAAGTCAACAGAAAAGTCAACTTTTTCAAAATTGAGGACTTCGCAATGCGAAGCTCACTTCGCACTGCGAAGTCTGCGATTTTTCTGCAGATTTTTGGTTTCTTGGATTTAATTCCAGAATTTGTTGCATATCATTTCCATAATTATTTTAAGTAGCATTCATGGCTAATTGGGCCAAGCAAAGCCAGAGTTGAAGGACTTGCCATTAATGCCAAGGTTGGAAGCTTTTTCTTCCAACCTAGCATGTGACAAGCAAGTGGGCTTGCCCTTGGGCAGCTCTAGTCCCTCCCAGGTGACCTGCTAACCACCACAAGGTTGCCAGCCACCTGCTTGAGGACTTTCCTCCTGCTTGCTGCCCCAAAAACCAGTCAAACCAGCTGGATTTTTCACTTGAAAAAGCCATGAGTGCCTACTCTGTTTTGCAGCAGCTTTTCACCCTCTCACACCAGCCAATTTTAGCCTTTTCATCCCTCAATCTCTGCACATTACAGTGCACGTTTTTATTGACCAACCATTGAGATTGCAAGGATTGATCCCCAAGCATTAACCAATTGCAAATCAGCTTTGTTCTTCATCATTACCTTCTAGAAATAGTTGAATTTGTGGCTGAAATCAAGCTGGATCTTGCCCCTTGGCACAAGGCAGGGTTGCCTCTATCCATTAGCATTTAATGCAAAGGGATTCAGCTTGATCTTGGCCACAAATCAGCTGAATTTTGGGATTGTGTAATGATGACAAAGATTTGATTTTGGCCTATAAATAGAAGGCAATGCCCAAAGGAAAAAAGAGAAAACACAGCATTCAAAGAGCAGAAACTCTACTCATTTCAACCTACAAATCTCCACAAACAACCAGAAAAAAACCAATCCACACAAAGCATTACAAAGTTCCAAAACCATCACAAATACTCAAACCTCTTGCACAAGCCTTCAACCAAATAAAATCAAGTGCAGCTGGAGCTTTGCTAAGGAGTTCTGTAAGTTACTAAGCTCTTTATCTTGCATTTATAATTGTGTTTGCATAGCTATTTTGGTTCAAAACCTTTTGATTCTAAAAGACCCCTTTTGAATTTCAAAGAAATCCCAAGGTTTTCAAAACATCAAAACTGGTTTGTCCAACCTTTTTCACCCCAAAAACTCAAAGTTTTTCACCCATCTATAAGGTCCTGAGTGTGTTCAGAAGTTGTTTCTGAACAAAAGTTCAGAAACAGCTTCTGAACCCAAAATTTCGCATGCTTCGCAGTGCGAAGTCATGGTCGCAGTGCGACCATGACAGAACTCAGAACCTGAGTTTTTGTGTCCAAACAACCAATTTTTGAGGTTCTAGCCCCAGAGCTCAGAACCTAAGAGTTTTAAACCCATGTTCTTCAAACCACAACAAGGATTTTGCATAATTTTGACAAAATCACAAGTTCGTATGACCATTTTGTGGATAACTTGCAAAGCAAGTTATGTTCCCAAATTCTCAAACAAGCATGAACAAACAAGCTATGTTCATCATTTCAATCAAAACTTGAACAATGAATATTGTTCATGATGTTCAAAACTCAAAGATGAACATACACCGTTTACGTTCGCATTTTCGCAAAATGAGACGAACTTGCGCGTTTTCTAGCAAATTTGCTAAACCTTCCCATTTTTGGGTTTTCAAACCAAATGTTTTGACTTACCTTGGGATTTCTAAAGAATTCAACCCAAAAACATGAATGAAAAAGGGATGGTGTGACGTATGTCTCTCCATCGCCCCGATTGTACGAATGCGTGACGTATGTCTCGTCGCTCGGACAATCGTCGTTCCCTTTTTTTTAATATGTACAACCCAAACCAAACCAAATCTTGGCCCCTTGTGGTCAATCCAAGCCTTTTGGTCCCCCGTTGGCCATTAGACTCAACCCCTCGACTCGTTAGAGTCCACTCGGTCAATGTTCGACTCGTCCGAGTCCATTGTACCCGTTCTTGATCTCAGTGGATCAATCGAACAATCGCCCGACTCTTCGGAGTCCACTCGGTCAATGTTTGACTCGTTTGAGTCCATTGCACCTCCCTTGGTCCCATAGCGACCAATTCAACCCTCTACCCTAACGGACGTACCTTTTAACAATTCTAATGTGATTCGCGAACGAACGCTTAATAAGTCTCCAAGTGCGAGCATACAAGCTACGTTTAATCGCAAGAATTTGGTTAAAACATCGTCCAAGTTAAAATCAACCAACACATATACGTTTTTCTACCAAAGAACTACGTATGCTTTGAATTCTCCGACTACCGGGAGATACGTAGGAGCAAGATCGACATCTTGTCAAGCACAATAATAAAAACTTTTTTCGTTTGTTTTTATCTCTTTCCCCCCCTTTTATTATATTTTTAACATAAATGAACATGCACGCAAAGTATTAAAAAACAATTCAAGCTTTAACCAAATAGAAGGTTCCCGTTGAGTACAACGGACGTGAGGGGTGCTAATACCTTCCCCTCGCGTAACCGACTCCCGAACCCGACAATGGTTGCGATGACCTAATCCTTATCCTCATCGTCAAAGGGTTTTATTATCGTTTCCCTTTACAACAAAAAAAAACTTAAGGGTTTATCAACGTTCCCTTTACACAAAAACTTTGGTGGCGGCTTCACAAAGGCCCTCCGAGCGTTCGAGGACGTCCTCGGAGGATTTGCGTGTCTTTTTCCCGAGGAAAAAAACGAGGTGCGCACAGCTGGCGACTTCACTGGGGACCCTGTTCCCACTAGCGAGTCAAGCCTAACCTATTTGGGTTAAAGACAATTGCTTTATTTTCTTTGCGTGCCATGTTTATTTATTTTATTCATGCATGTTATATTTATGCTTTATGTTTATATTTGCTTTATTTGCTTTATATTCATATTATATATATCAAATGCGGGGGTTACTTGAGTGATGTTACTCCACATTGTTCGGGTTAATGCCGGACGTGTGAGGCTCTCTACCCGAGCTTGAGAAAAACACTAAGTTAGAAGGAGGTTGTGTGCGGAAGCCCGCGTTGACGTATGTCCGTGAGGTGGGATGTCCAACCCCGCTTAGATGAGATTTTCACGTGGAATTAATTGAAGTCATGTCGACGTATGTCCATAGACAACCCTAATTCCATGTGAGGTCTATGACTCTAAGGACCTCTTCTTAGGAGATTTCCCAATTTAGAGCCTACATGTGAGGATGGGGGGAAGTTCCGAACCTTCATAAACCATACCCTTGCATAACATTTGCATTCATGAAAGTGATTTTCGCATCGTTTTGCTTTATAGGAGTTTAAAAAGAACGAACAAATATTAGCAAAAGAGAAATATGGATTCCGGGAACAAGAATACGCTCGCCTTCAAAATTAAAGCTCCTAGGGTGGAAAGTTTATTAGCTCTAAGCAAGAGGCTCTCTTCGGTCCACAAGAACATCTTTGAGGCAAGCTATGGGCTAATCCTTGATCTTTTACCCGTGAGAATAGATTCAACCGCCTTAACCACTTTGGCGCAATTCTTCGACCCACCTCTACGGTGCTTCACATTTCAAGACTTCCAACTAGCGCCAACTTTGGAAGAGTTTGAGAAGATTTTGGGTTGTAGCATGAAAGGTCATGAACTCTATCTCGGTCCGGGAAAGGATCCCACATTTGAAGCCATCGCCGAATCCTTATACATCGATACCCAAGAAGTGGCATCTAACTTGGAAGTTAGAGGGAACCTTAAGGGATTTTCAAGAAAGTTTTTGGAAGCCAAAGCTCGGGACTTACTAGCCAACAAAGAGGTAATGGCCTTCAACGCCATCTTAGCCCTCTTAGTCTACGGGATTGTCTTATTCCCCAACATGGATGATTTCGTAGACTTTCCGGCTCTAGAGGTGTTTATGACTAAAAATCCAGTTCCTACAATCTTAGCGGATTTTTATCATACCCTCTACTCAAGGCATGAACAAGCAAGGGGACGCAAAATTACTTGTTGCACTCCCGTGGTGCAAATTTGGATGATGTCCCACATGCCAAGGAACCGAGACTTTGTGGAAAACCGGGCCAAGCTCAAATGGTCGCAACGGATGACAACTCTCGCCGAGAAGGACATCCATTGGTTTTCACCAAACTTAGATGACCCGGAAATTATCCTCAGCTGCAGGGACTTCCCTAACGTACCCCTCATTGGTACTAAGGGATGTATTAATTACAATCCTGTCCTCTCTCTCCGACAACTAGGTTTTTCAATGGAGGATAAACCTAATGACCTTTTGTTGGAAGCTTTCTACTTAAGGGAAGGCGATCAAGACCCGGCATTGCTAGAGAGAATCCGGGGAGCATGGAGCCAAGTACGCAAGGGAAGGGTCGGCAAGAGAAACTGTGTCGCCAAACCCCTTTATACTCAATGGGTGAAGGAGAGGGTCAAAGCAATCAAGTTACCCTTCGTGGTCACAAACCCTCCAAAATCTCCTACACCTAAACCTATTGCAATCATTCCCAACAAAGAAGTGGAGGACCTCAAGGCTAAAATTCAAGAACTCCAAAACAAAAACGGAGACTTAGAATTGAAGCACCTCCAAGCTTTAGGAGAAATTACTAGGACGAAGAGAGATCGTGATGAAGTATCACATTCTCTCCTAGTATGCCAAAAACGGCTAAGAACCTCCGAAGGGAAAAGGGATTGGATAGGAGGCGGCTTGGTTAGTGCGGATGCTAACCTTGTTGCCAAGGACGAAGAGTTGGAAAGAATCTTACATTCCAACCAAGAGCTCAAGAAGTTTGGCGAATTAGCCATCGAAGCTCAACGAAAATGGAGGTTGAAATTCCAAGAGAAAAATCAACAGCTCCAAGAAGTAGTGAAAGACTACAAAGAGCAGCTTCAAGCCGAGCGCGTCCAGCGACAAAGACATGAGAGTCTCTCTCATCAAGGGAGGCTAAAGTGCGATCATCTCGAAGAAGACATCAAGAAATTCGAAGAGTACTTCGACAAGATTGCAAGAGCTCATGGGGACCACATTGCACAACTACACGATGAGATTAGAAGTGCAAGAGTCAAGCTAGACCAGCGCAAGGAAGTGATTGAGTATGTATGGCAAGACGCCACCCGATTAAGTGAAGATTTCACTAAATTGGTCGCATTCTCAAATTTGGTGATCACCCAACTTCCAAAGAAGCTAGCGGAGGCCGAGATGGTCATGCCCTACTTTGTCATCCCTGTGGAGATCCAGAAGTTTATGAAGTTCTGCAAGGACACCATAGATTTCTATAGGGAGGAAATGAGCAAAGCCGAGAAGCGAGCGGCTATTTGATTTGTAATAGCATTAGTTACACTTTGTAAACAAATGTTATTTAATCAAATATATTTTGAAGTATAATCAATTTCCCGGTCTTTAATATTTCGAATTTGCTAATATTAATCGTGCACCTTTAAACTCCATAAAGCAAAATAAAAACACGCATATTTTGCATAGCATGCATACATCCACATGCATCTTCATGCATTTTTTCAAAAAAAAACACTCATTCATTTCCCTAAAGGATTCAAAGCAATCATAGCCCGAAAACCCCGAAAGCCCTCGGTCCAAGAACCAGATATTCAACACTCGTACGGAACACGAGCTAACAAACAAAGGATCATGGACAATTTGGAACAAACTCAAGCGGCTTTGAGAGAGGAAGTTGATGGAATGAAAGGAAAAATGGATCAGATGCTAGAGTTAATGCAAGCTCTGTCGGCACGAGAAAGCCACCCTCGCCCAACAACGGATGCATCCAATGTGCAATGGCCTCCTTATGGTTTACCTGTGGGTTATACCCCACCATTTGAAAATGAGGGTCAAGGACCACCTCCACCACCGTTCACAATCCCCGTAAGGAATGAAGAGCGTCGTCCTCAAGGAACTTCCACTACTCAGCATGAAGTAATTCCCCATGATGTGGAGAATAGCCAGTTAAGGCAATCTGCTCCCGACACCACCCACCAAGACAATGATACCACCCAAATGTATCGAGTTTTGGAAGAGAGGTTGAAAGCTGTCGAGGGTTTCAGCTCATATGGTGCCCACAATGCCTTGGATATGTGCCTAGTGCCCGACGTGGTAATTCCTCCGAAGTTCAAAGCACCGGACTTCGAGAAATACAAAGGAATTCAATGCCCTCGGAATCATCTAAGGATGTTCTGTAGGAAGATGGCGGCTTACGCAATGAACGAGAAACTCATGGTGCATGTGTTTCAAGATAGTTTAAGCGGAGCGTCCTTAGATTGGTACATGCAGCTCGAGCGTACCCATGTCCAAACTTGGAAGGATCTAGCCGATGCCTTCCTAAAGCAATACAAATATAATTTGGACATGGCTCCAAATAGGATGCAACTACAAAACCTCCTACAAAGAAGCAACGAGTCCTTCAAGGAGTACGCTCAGCGGTGGAGAGAACTAGCTTCTCGTGTACAACCACCACTGTTGGAGAGAGAACTTGTCGACACCTTTATGGGCACACTTCAAGGCCCATATTACGACAAGATGATTGGAAGTACGTCTGCCGGTTTCTCCGATCTAGTCATGGTCGGTGAAAGAATAGAAGATGGAGTGAAGAGAGGAAAAATCCAAGGCTCTCCAGAAGCTCAAAGTGGAGCTAGAAAGCCCCCCAACAACTTTCACAAAAAGAAAGAGGGGGAGACAAATGCCGTTCTAATGGGACCATCCTACCCACCACCAAATCAAATGCCTCACTACCACTATCCTTATGTGGCAGCAGCAACGACTCAAGGGCGTTACTCACCGCAAGTGATTCCCGCAAATCCACCTCGACAACTAGTAGTGTTGCCGCAGCAAAATCAACAGCAACAGCAACAAGGCGGGTACCCACCAAGGAATCAGGCGAGCTCAAGGAACAGTTACTTTAATAGGCAGTTTGATCCTGTACCTATGTCTTATGGTCAGATCTTGCCATACCTAATCCAAAAGGGTATGATCGAGACAAGACTACTACCACCAATGTCGCCACCATATCCACAGTGGTACGACGCAAATGCCAAATGTGATTTCCACGCAGGATCCATGGGGCACAATATCGAAAACTGTAGAGTTTTTAAACACAAGGTGCAGGATCTTATTGACAAGAAGCTGTTATCCTTCAAAGAGGAAAGCCCCAATGTGAAGAACAACCCATTGCCAGGGCATGCGGGTCCCTCTGTAAATGCGGTGGAGGAACAAGAGGACTTTGGTCCAGTCAAAAGGGTAGCCAATGTTAGGACTCCCCTGTCAACCATAAGGGAGCGTTTAACCGGCTTTGGATTATTCGAGGAAATGCACGCCAACTGTGAAGCCTGCAAGGTCAACCCGGATGAGTGCAAAGAGTTGAAGAACTGTCTTCAAGAGTTAATGGACCAAGGTTGGATCCAAATTGGCTACATAAAGGAGGGCACGGACATTGCTACCTTAGAGTCTAACGGCCCAAAACCTCTCGAGATCCCATACCAAAGGAGAGAGGTACCAATGCCAATACAACCCATAACATTCCATGTACCTGCACCCTTCTCTTTTGAAAGCACAAAGAGGGTACCATGGAATTACCAACCTGTGGCTTATGTGGAAGGAAAACCATTAGCCAAAATCGAGCCCAGCATCACTAACATTACCGGTGTTGGAGGAATGACTAGAAGTGGTAGAGTCTTCGCTCCGAAAGAACTCGGGAAGATGCCAGCTGTACTACCAAAGGAGCCGCTCAAAGAAAAGAGCGTGGAGGAAAAAGAGAACCAAGCGGGGCCTTCTCAAAAGACAATCCCGCAAAAAGAGGCCGAAGAGTTCCTAAGGATAATCCAAAAGAGCGAGTACAAGATCATTGACCAGCTAGGTCAAACTCCCTCCAAGATCTCCATGCTATCCTTACTACTCAGCTCGGAAGCACACCGGGAAGCACTACTACGGATCCTCAGTGAGGCACATGTCACCAAGGACATTCCGGTGGACCAATTCGACGGGATAGTCGGAAATATTACCTCAAGTAGGTACTTGGGTTTCAATGGCGATGAGTTACCCGACGATGGGCACATTCATAACCGCGCCTTACATATCTCCGTGAAATGCATGGACCACATCCTCTCAAGAGTGCTAGTGGACACGGGGTCATCATTGAATGTCATGCCCAAGACTACCCTCCTCAAACTCTCATGTGAAGGGACCGTAATGAAGCCCAGCGCCTTGGTCGTAAAAGCTTTCGATGGGTCAAGAAGAGCCGTTATGGGGGAGATCGACTTACCAGTCCAAATCGGACCTAAGGTTTTCACCATAACCTTCCAAGTTATGGACATTAATCCAACATACAGTTGTCTTCTCGGACGACCATGGATCCATGCGGCCGGAGCCATTACCTCTACCCTGCACCAGAAACTGAAGTTCATCATTGATAACCAAATGATTGTAGTTTCCGGGCAAGAGGACATGATGGTAAGCCATCTCTCATCTTTCCGTTATATAGAAACGGATGAAGAAGCTGTGGACGTCCCATTCCAATCTTTGGAAGTGGCAAATGTCGTGACATTGAGCTCAAAGCCCAAGGAGGAGGCTAGGACAGCCATGTCATCATGGAGGGCGATAAGAGAGGCCCTAGAAGAAAGCCGACCCACCGGATGGGGCAAGTTAGTGGACATACCGGAGAAGAAAAATCGCTTCGGGTTGGGGTATCATCCATCAGCCGAAACTTTCTCAAAGCCTCCAAAGCAAGGGGTCCTCCCCATCTCGGAAACATTCATCAGTGCGGGGTTTATCCATGAAGATCAAGTGGCTCTACTCGAAGACGTAGACGAAGACGTGCCTGAATTAGTGTACCGTTGCGCTTCGGATGAAGCTTTGAACAATTGGAGGGCTATCGCGATTCCCGAGATCATTACCAGGATCAAGTAATAAACCATGTTTGTTTGTTTTTTTTAAATAAAAAAAATCATTTAGCTCTGCCCAAGGCAAATGATTAGTCGTGTGGGGCCCCCATGTTTTTATAAGTTATTTACAATCATGAATAAAAGCAATCTTTTATGTTCATTTGAGTCTTTTCCTTTTTTGCATTTGTTTTAAAAAATTTTTTTTACAAAAAGCCTAAAAAAAAAAATCATACTCATGCAGATCTACAAATCCACCCTCCAAAAACAACACTGCCTTAAACCCTTATGACTTCGATTGCCCGATTAATCAAACGGAAGATGATGAAGAGGACGATTATGAACCGCCTGAAGAATTGTCTAGACTTGCAAATCAAGGGGATAGGGTAATACAACCTCACCAAGAATCAGTTGAAAAGGTCAACTTGGGGACCGAAGAGGATAAGAAAGAGGTCAAGATAGGAGCCTCCCTGCACGAGGATATGAAAGGAAAGTTGATCAAGCTTCTGCAAGAGTACGTGGACGTATCCGCTTGGTCGTATCAAGACATGCCGGGTTTAGACCCTAACATCGTTGTACACAAGCTGCCACTCAAGCCGGAATGCCCGCCAGTGAAGCAAAAATTGAGAAGAACTCGACCCGATATGGCTCTCAAGATCAGAGAAGAGGTCAAAAAGCAATTCGATGCCGGCTTCTTAGCCGTAACCAAGTATCCAACATGGGTTGCCAACATTGTGCCAGTTCCGACGAAAGATGGCAAGGTGAGAATGTGTGTGGATTAGCGGGACTTGAATAGAGCAAGCCCAAAGGATGATTTCCCGCTACCACACATCGACATATTGGTGGACAACACCGCCCAATTCTCAGTCTTTTCCTTTATGGATGGCTTCTCGGGATATAACCAAATCAAGATGGCTCCAGAGGACATGGAGAAAACTACATTCATCACCCCATGGGGAACATTCTGCTATAAGGTAATGCCTTTCGGATTAACAAATGCCGGGGCAACATACCAAAGAGCAATGGTGACTCTTTTCCACGACATGATCCATAAGGAAATTGAGGTCTACGTCGACGATATGATTGCCAAATCCCAAACGGAGGAGGATCATCTAGTCCATCTACAAAAGCTTTTCGAACGCCTAAGAAAATTCAAGCTGCGCTTAAATCCTAACAAGTGCACATTTGGCGTTAGATCCGGGAAATTATTGGGCTTCATCGTCAGCCAAAGAGGTATTGAAGTGGATCCCGATAAGGTAAAGGCCATCCAAGAAATGCCAGCGCCAAGTACCGAGAAAGAAGTCCGGGGTTTCTTAGGAAGATTGAACTACATCGCCAGGTTCATCTCACACATGACGGCTACCTGCGAACCAATCTTCAAGCTGCTAAGGAAAAACCAAGCCGTTCATTGGAACGAGGATTGCCAAGAGGCGTTTGACAAGATCAAACAATACCTGCAAGAACCACCGATCTTAATACCTCCGGTTCCGGGTAAACCCCTCATCTTATACCTAACCGTACTTGAAGGATCAATGGGTTGTGTGTTAGGACAACAAGATGAAACGGGAAGGAAAGAGCACGCAATCTACTACTTAAGCAAGAAGTTTACCGACTGTGAAACAAGGTATACTTCACTTGAAAAGACTTGCTGCGCTTTAGCATGGGCTGCTCGACGTCTAAGGCAATACATGTTGACCCATACAACTTGGTTGATATCGAAGATGGATCCCATCAAGTACATCTTCGAAAAGCCTGCCCTCACAGGGAAGATAGCCCGTTGGCAAATGCTGCTGTCTGAGTATGACATCCAATATGTTGCTCAAAAAGCCATCAAAGGGAGTGTTTTATCCGAGCACCTTGCTCACCAACCATTGGAGGATTATCAGCCCATACAATTTGATTTCCCAGACGAAGATGTCGTAGCTTTGAATGGCAAAGAAGTCACAAGCGATGATGAAGGACCAGAACCAGGAGCTCAATGGAAGCTCGCTTTCGACGGCGCCTCGAATGCCATGGGACACGGTATCGGAGCAGTTTTAATCTCCCCGAGAAATGGATACCAGCCCTTCACAGCAAGGTTGTGCTTTGACTGCACCAATAACATGGCAGAATATGAAGCATGTATCCTAGGCCTCGAAGCAGCAATGGATCTAAGGATCAAAAACCTTGAAGTATACGGTGACTCAGCCTTAGTCATCTATCAAGTCAAAGGAGAATGGGAAACAAGACATCCCAATTTAATTCCCTACCAAGCCCGGGTTGTAGAATTGATCAAGCATTTTGATGAAATCAATTTCCACCACATACCTCGAGAAGAAAATCAGGTAGCAGATGCTTTGGCTACATTATCATCAATGTACCAAGTGAATTCTTACAACGAGGCACCAATCATAAGGATGGATCGTAGAGACAAACCAGTTGTATGCGCATCAGTCGAAGAAGAACTTGACAACAAACCTTGGTTCTACGACATCAAGCGATACCTCGAAGAGCAAGAGTATCCAGAAAATGTCTCACACACCGACAAGAGGACCCTCAGAAGATTGGCATCCCAGTTCTTCCTCAGTGGAAATACCCTCTACAAAAGAAATTATGACATGGTCCTACTCAGATGTGTGGATAAACATGAAGCGGACATGCTCATCAAAGAAATCCACGAGGGATCTTTTGGAACCCATGCTAATGGGCATGCAATGGCAAAGAAAATCTTAAGGGCGGGCTACTATTGGTTAACCATGGAAGCTGATTGTTTCCACTATGCCAAGACTTGTCACAAGTGCCAGATTTACGCCGACAAAGTGCATGTGCCACCAACTCCACTGAATGTCATGACTTCACCTTGGCCTTTCTCTATGTGGGGCATAGATATGATTGGAATGATCGAGCCCAAAGCGTCAAATGGACATCGCTTCATCCTCGTTGCCATCGATTACTTCACCAAATGGGTAGAAGCAGCTTCGTATGTAAACGTAACCAAACAAGTGGTAGCCCGATTCATCAAGAAGGAAATCATTTGCCGTTATGGTACTCCCCACAAAATCATCACCGATAATGGGGCAAACCTAAACAACAAGACAATGAAGGAGTTATGCAAAGATTTCAAGATTGAGCACCATAATTCCTCCCCTTACCGACCAAAGATGAACGGTGCGGTAGAAGCAGCCAATAAGAACATAAAGAGGATCATCCAAAAGATGGTGACAACATATAAGGATTGGCATGAGATGCTTCCCTTTGCGCTACATGGCTACAGAACAGCCATTCGCACTTCAACTGGGGCAACCCCCTTCTCCTTAGTATACGGTATGGAAGCTGTTCTCCCCGTAGAGGTGGAAATTCCTTCGCTAAGGGTCTTGATGGAAACCAAGCTAGAAGAAGCTGAATGGGTCCAAACAAGGTTCGACCAACTGAATCTCATAGAGGAGAAGCGTCTGACGGCAATATGTCATGGCCAACTCTATCAAAGGAGGCTCAAGAGAGCATTCGACAAGAAGGTCCGTCCTCGAGAGTTCAAAGAAGGAGACCTAGTGCTCAAGAAGATATTACCTATCCACAAAGATCCCCGAGGGAAGTGGACTCCCAGCTATGATGGGCCGTACGTGGTAAAGAAAGCTTTCTCAGGCGGAGCCCTGATCATCACCACTATGGACGGAGAGGAGTTCCCACTATCAATAAACTCCGATGCAGTCAAGAGGTATTATGCCTAAAGAAAAAAAGAGAAGAGAAAAAAGCTCGCTAAATCGAAAACCTGAAAGGGCGGTTTAGGCAATAGAGAGCGTCCTGCTAGATTGAAAACCTGAAAAGGCGGTCTAGGCAAAAATTAAGGACATCAAAAAAGGAAATACACCCCGGTGGATTGAAAACTCGAAAGAGCGATCCAGGCAAAAGTTAGGGGTTAACAAAAAAGAAAGGCAATGACTGCAGCATCCAAACTCCGGACAAGATTCAAGAGGAGAGGAATCGGTCTCGTCAGCATCTTCCAACAAACGAAATATCGAAGTCATAAGGAAATAGCATGTGTTGTGCCAAAACCAACATTTTCTTTTTGCTTTTTCTTGTCTTTCTCTATCTCACTTCTCACTTTGTGTATTTTTACCCATTCAAGAGGTCAAATCTGCATTGAATAAATTTCCTTTTTGTTATTTTATGTTCTCAGTAGCGCATAAAATTTTGTTTTATTCATGATGAAAATGCTTTAAAACATGGGAAATAAACAAAAGAATTTTCTTCCAAAAAGAAAAAAAACAAACAAACAAACTTTGCTTTATTTTAAATCTTCGTGAATTCTGAAAGGATTGCGGTAGTTCCCACCAAAATATTGCACCAAAAGACTTATGCTCCTTAGCTAAGACAAGTGTGTAGCTCGCGGCACGCGGAGCGCAAGAACCCCAAGGGTCAAGCGGAACAAAATTCCCCAATAAACACCCTGAACATCCAAACACCAAACAAGGCTGGATATCGATCATGCTTCCAAAATGATCCTTTATCCCCATAAGCCAAACCTCCTTGATACTCCCCAGGGAGTCTCAACCCCAAACAAAAGTCCAATCATTATTGGCAAACCCACATAAATTTTCGGGCTTAGGCTCGAACTACACCGGTTTTGATCCCATTTGGGTATGTAGGCAAAGGACCTTGTCCTTCCAAACCGACCAACAAAAAAAACCAACAAAAAGAGAAAGCCCAACTGTCATGAGCACAACCACAAACAAAGACCGACTTTGCTCGGCACCCAACCAACATTATTTTATTCATGCATGCATATTTAAAACCATTCATACACATGCATTTCATTTCATAAAACATGCATCCTCAACAAGGATCCTCCAGTGAGTATCACATATTCACCAACATCCATTAGCATTCAACCAGGGGCACCTATTTAGGGTAAGACCGCAGCTCGTTAGGAATCGATATTCAGAAGCAGTGCCTGAATAAGATCACCTAGCTTAGGTATCGACCTCTAGAAGCAATACCTAGAGTAGATCACCTCCCCCAGTGTATCGACCTTCAGTGTTAGCGGCTGAATAAGATCACAGCTCGTTAGGAATCGATATTCAGAAGCAGTGCCTGAATAAGATCACCTAGCTTAGGTATCGACCTCTAGAAGCAATACCTAGAGTAGATCACCTCCCCCAGTGTATCGACCTTCAGTGTTAGCGGCTGAATAAGATCACAGCTCGTTAGGAATCGATATTCAGAAGCAGTACCTGAATAAGATCACCTAGCTTAGGTATCGACCTCTAGAAGCAGTACCTAGACAAGATCACCTACCTCAATGTTCCACCTCTAGAAGCAGTACCTAGAGTAAACCTCCATCTTAGGTATCGATCTCTAGAAGCAGTACCTAGAGTAGATCACCTACCTCAATGTTCCACCTCTAGTGACATCCTAGAGTAAATCACCACCCTCAGGAATCGACATCTAGAAGCAGTGCCTAGATAAGATTACCTTCATCCCCCAGTGGATCTACCTCCAGTGTTAGCGGCTGGATACGATCAACCCCTACCAACCCTTACATTTTGCATTTCGCGAAGGACAAAATTCGGGTCCTTCTTTTTACTTAATTGATCTCCGCAAAGAGTTCATGAGATGCCCTCGGCACTCACGCACTCTATGCGAAGACACAATTAAGTAGGGGCAGCTGTAGTACCCTAATTTTGTCCTACGCATTTTAAAACAAAAAAAATCAAAAAGAATCAAAAGAGGGGGAAAAAGTCAAAAGTCAACAAAAGTCAACAGAAAAGTCAACTTTTCAAAATTGAGGACTTCGCAATGCGAAGCTCACTTCGCACTGCGAAGTCTGCGATTTTTCTGCAGATTTTTGGTTTCTTGGATTTAATTCCAGAATTTGTTGCATATCATTTCCATAATTATTTTAAGTAGCATTCATGGCTAATTGGGCCAAGCAAAGCCAGAGTTGAAGGACTTGCCATTAATGCCAAGGTTGGAAGCTTTTTCTTCCAACCTAGCATGTGACAAGCAAGTGGGCTTGCCCTTGGGCAGCTCTAGTCCCTCCCAGGTGACCTGCTAACCACCACAAGGTTGCCAGCCACCTGCTTGAGGACTTTCCTCCTGCTTGCTGCCCCAAAAACCAGTCAAACCAGCTGGATTTTTCACTTGAAAAAGCCATGAGTGCCTACTCTGTTTTGCAGCAGCTTTTCACCCTCTCACACCAGCCAATTTTAGCCTTTTCATCCCTCAATCTCTGCACATTACAGTGCACGTTTTTATTGACCAACCATTGAGATTGCAAGGATTGATCCCCAAGCATTAACCAATTGCAAATCAGCTTTGTTCTTCATCATTACCTTCTAGAAATAGTTGAATTTGTGGCTGAAATCAAGCTGGATCTTGCCCCTTGGCACAAGGCAGGGTTGCCTCTATCCATTAGCATTTAATGCAAAGGGATTCAGCTTGATCTTGGCCACAAATCAGCTGAATTTTGGGATTGTGTAATGATGACAAAGATTTGATTTTGGCCTATAAATAGAAGGCAATGCCCAAAGGAAAAAAGAGAAAACACAGCATTCAAAGAGCAGAAACTCTACTCATTTCAACCTACAAATCTCCACAAACAACCAGAAAAAAACCAATCCACACAAAGCATTACAAAGTTCCAAAACCATCACAAATACTCAAACCTCTTGCACAAGCCTTCAACCAAATAAAATCAAGTGCAGCTGGAGCTTTGCTAAGGAGTTCTGTAAGTTACTAAGCTCTTTATCTTGCATTTATAATTGTGTTTGCATAGCTATTTTGGTTCAAAACCTTTTGATTCTAAAAGACCCCTTTTGAATTTCAAAGAAATCCCAAGGTTTTCAAAACATCAAAACTGGTTTGTCCAACCTTTTTCACCCCAAAAACTCAAAGTTTTTCACCCATCTATAAGGTCCTGAGTGTGTTCAGAAGTTGTTTCTGAACAAAAGTTCAGAAACAGCTTCTGAACCCAAAATTTCGCATGCTTCGCAGTGCGAAGTCATGGTCGCAGTGCGACCATGACAGAACTCAGAACCTGAGTTTTTGTGTCCAAACAACCAATTTTTGAGGTTCTAGCCCCAGAGCTCAGAACCTAAGAGTTTTAAACCCATGTTCTTCAAACCACAACAAGGATTTTGCATAATTTTGACAAAATCACAAGTTCGTATGACCATTTTGTGGATAACTTGCAAAGCAAGTTATGTTCCCAAATTCTCAAACAAGCATGAACAAACAAGCTATGTTCATCATTTCAATCAAAACTTGAACAATGAATATTGTTCATGATGTTCAAAACTCAAAGATGAACATACACCGTTTACGTTCGCATTTTCGCAAAATGAGACGAACTTGCGCGTTTTCTAGCAAATTTGCTAAACCTTCCCATTTTTGGGTTTTCAAACCAAATGTTTTGACTTACCTTGGGATTTCTAAAGAATTCAACCCAAAAACATGAATGAAAAAGGGATGGTGTGACGTATGTCTCTCCATCGCCCCGATTGTACGAATGCGTGACGTATGTCTCGTCGCTCGGACAATCGTCGTTCCCTTTTTTTTAATATGTACAACCCAAACCAAACCAAATCTTGGCCCCTTGTGGTCAATCCAAGCCTTTTGGTCCCCCGTTGGCCATTAGACTCAACCCCTCGACTCGTTAGAGTCCACTCGGTCAATGTTCGACTCGTCCGAGTCCATTGTACCCGTTCTTGATCTCAGTGGATCAATCGAACAATCGCCCGACTCTTCGGAGTCCACTCGGTCAATGTTTGACTCGTTTGAGTCCATTGCACCTCCCTTGGTCCCATAGCGACCAATTCAACCCTCTACCCTAACGGACGTACCTTTTAACAATTCTAATGTGATTCGCGAACGAACGCTTAATAAGTCTCCAAGTGCGAGCATACAAGCTACGTTTAATCGCAAGAATTCGGTTAAAACATCGTCCAAGTTAAAATCAACCAACACATATACGTTTTTCTACCAAAGAACTACGTATGCTTTGAATTCTCCGACTACCGGGAGATACGTAGGAGCAAGATCGACATCTTGTCAAGCACAATAATAAAAACTTTTTTCGTTTGTTTTTATCTCTTTCCCCCCCTTTTATTATATTTTTAACATAAATGAACATGCACGCAAAGTATTAAAAAACAATTCAAGCTTTAACCAAATAGAAGGTTCCCGTTGAGTACAACGGACGTGAGGGGTGCTAATACCTTCCCCTCGCGTAACCGACTCCCGAACCCGACAATGGTTGCGATGACCTAATCCTTATCCTCATCGTCAAAGGGTTTTATTATCGTTTCCCTTTACAACAAAAAAAAACTTAAGGGTTTATCAACGTTCCCTTTACACAAAAACTTTGGTGGCGGCTTCACAAAGGCCCTCCGAGCGTTCGAGGACGTCCTCGGAGGATTTGCGCGTCTTTTTCCCGAGGAAAAAAACGAGGTGCGCACAACTTGTTCATGAGTTTTCTTGAACAATTCATTTCCAATTATTACATAGCTTAAGGCCCTATATTTTATTTTTCGACTAGTGCTCTCGGAAGGATTTTCCAGATACTCGACAATCTGTTTTCGCCAATTGTTATCTGACATGTTATCAATGGCAAAAACTTCAAGTTGAAATTTCGGAAAATTCTCGGCTGAAAGATTGTCTATTTCCTCTACCCCTCAGTTTTTGTCATTGACAATTCAGTTTGGGGAAAGGATATCGGAGTAAGTTTGTCTCTTATTTCTATCAACTCCTTTAATTTTGCTTTGGAAACTTTATAGCCTGAAGCAATTTGTGCCAGCTCATTCGCCTCTTGGTTATCCATTCGAGGCACATGTTCAATGTTTACGTACTAAAAATGTTGTAACAATGTGTTGGCTAAAATAAAATACATAATCAGATTTTCTTTAATGCATATGTATGCTTTTGTCAATTGCTTTATGACTAATTCAGAGTCCCCTTTTATCTCGACTTCTTTTGCCCCCAATTCTAACAAGATCTCAAATCCTGCTATTAAGGCTTCATATTCAGCCTTATTATTGGAGCACAGTTCATTAATCATGAACTTAAAGCTAGTCGGAATGTTAGTAGGAGACACAATTAACATACCAATCCCAGTGCCATCTCTATGACTGGAACCATCGAAATATAGTTTCCAGGGTCGAGTCTCCACTAGATTCATTGTGGCTTCGACAGCAGAATGGTCAACTATGAAGTCGACCACGATTTTCCCTTTGATAGCTTTTAAGGGCCTGAAAGTCAATGAATATTTTGTGAGGGCTAAAGGCCATTTGCCAATTCTACTGTGTAAAATAGGTTTCAACAACATGTGTTTAATAATAGGCCAAATACCTCTTGTGGTCCTTTAAGTTTGACAAAAATACCAGATTAGTCCTTTAAGTTCTTAAGTTTCAAATAGGTCCTTTAAGTTGTTAATTTATTACATCGTTACCCTTTTAAGGACCTATTTGAAATTTAAAAACTTAAAAAATTTCAAATAGGTGCATTAAATTATCAACTTAAAGGACCTATTTGAAACTTAAAAATCTTAAAGGACTAATCCGGTATTTTTTTCAAACTTAAAGGACCAAAAATGGTATTTGGCCTTAATAATATCAAAATGAGAATAAACACAAATGTCGACTGGCTTTATATATTGCTTTAACTTTGTACAAGAGAAATACAGACAAAGGCATAATTTTTCAGTCGGATGATACCTTGTCTCAACATCATTTAAAATCCTACTGAGGTTGTATATGGCTCTTTCGACACCATTTTCATCCTCTTGGGCTAACACGCTACCTATGGATGATTCTGACGCTGCTATGTACAATTTCATCACTCTATTCTTAAGGGGAGGTAAAAGAATAAGTGGTTTTGTCAAATATGACTTAATTTCTTCAAAAGCCTTCTGATGCGCTGGTTCCCATCTAAACGTATCTTCTTTTATGAGTCGAAGTAATGGCGAGAAAGCTTGAGTCTTGCCACTTAAGTTCGAAATGAACCTTCTTAGAAAGTTGATCTTGCCTAGAAGAGATTGCAATTCTTTCTTGGTCGAAGGAGCCTTCGTTTCCAAGATGGCTTTTGTCTTGTTTTGGTTTATTTCAATACCCTTTTTGTGGACCACGAAACCCAAGAAATCACTTGCATGGACACAAAAAGCGCATTTTAAAGGGTTCATCTTTAAACCATATTTTCTCATCCTTTCGAACGATTGTCGAAGATGGTCTAAATGACTATCCTCTGTCGAAGATTTTACGACAATATCATCTATGTACACCTGCATAAATTTTTCTATAAAATCATGGAACATAGAATTCATTGCCCTTTGATATGTGGCGCCAGCGTTTTTCAAACCAAATGGCATGACTATCCATTCATAAACGCCTATGGCCCCAGGACATCTAAAAGCTGTCTTCGACACATCTTCTTCGACAATAAAGATCTGGTTATAACCAGAATAGCCGTCTAACATGCTTAAATAATCAAAACCTGCTGCCGAATCGACCAACATTTCTGCCACTGGCATAGGATATTCATCCTTAGGAGTGGCATTGTTTAAATCTCTAAAGTCTATACAGACTCTAAGGGTTCCATTCCTTTTTACTACATGAACTATGTTAGCTAACCATTCGACATACCTAGCCGTTCTGATGAACTTGCTTCGTAGGAGTCTTTCGACCTCTTCTTTAATTTTCAACAATATCTGGGGTGCAAACCTCCTTGGAGTCTGTTTTATTAGCTTTTTCCCTGTCGGATTGGTAGTTTCAATCCCACCATGTCTTGACTTAGACCTGGCATTTCATTGTAATCCCAAGCAAAACAATCTTTGTATTCTTTTAAAAGTTCAACAATTCAAACTTTGAACCCCTCACCAATTTTGGCGCTAATATAAGTTGGCCTTTTTACAGAGCCATCTCCCAGATCAACTTCTTCCAGAGGATCTTGTGCCACAATTTTCTTGGCGGGATCCATTGGATCTTTCTCAAATCCCAAAGGTTCATCGTCATATATGCAATCCAACCTCTGGTCTTCGATCAGCTCGCCTTCCTGACGATCTTCAATGGTCTCGACGACCATTTCTTGTTGCATGGTGTTTACCTTGGTTTTTGGTAAACAACCGCTGGTTATAGATTTATTACTTGCGAGATCAACCAGTAATCTCAGGGCAATGTGTGTCAGATTTATTTGAGGATCTTTGCTTGTTCTTATGTATCTTTGTATGTTTTGAATGCAAAAAGAAAACAACACATCGTCAAGTTCGATTGCTTGAACTTGTCGAAAAGGAATTACAGTATGAAAGTAGATTGCAGAAATTAACTTAGAGTAAAACAAATTGCATTGATTCGAAATAAAGGTTGTTCACAAGGATCATACATGATTTGTAACTCTTTTCTCGCTATAACTAGGATACTTCGAGTGTGTAGAATATTATTTCAGTGATTTGGTAACCCAGTTTTCCTCATGGAAAACTCTTATTTATACTAAAGCAAATAACTGCACAATCCTATCCACACTTCTAACTGCTAATAACATCTAATAACAGAGAAAAACAACCTATTTGAAATTCAAATCTTGCTCTTTCGACAGCTGTGAACTTTGACAGTTTGCCAAAGAAACTCTTCGAAACCTAACCTACCTTCGCGTTGTCGATATGTGTTTCGACCAACTCTAATGCTTCGATTCTGTCGAACGAACCTGTGCAACTTCAGAAATCATTTAAGCTAAAAATTCCATCTTTCTTCCTCGTGTCCAATCAAACCTTAGTGACTGTATTTAAGATCCTTTGTCCAAAAATACAGGCTAACAAATTGCCCCCCCAAAAATGTTAGGTTCGACGGAAGATACTGTAGAAGAAAACTGACATTTTTGAAAAAACTCCTTTTCCGAAGAAATCCTTACGTCTTCTTGGATAATGACGTCTTTCGCCTCAAACAGTTCCCTAAACCAGTTATCATTACTGCACTATTTTCGGAGATCTTTAGCTCATAGGAGAAGTAACCGACGGCTGGGTTCAGAAACCTTTCAGACTTCTTTCGCCACATGGCTAGACTTTTCAAATCAATAGTCTTTTCGATTTCCTCTCAGTAATGAGTATAAAAATATACATTTTACTCCTTTCATTATCACCTTCTTTTCCAGAAAAACTTCCCCAGAAATCCATCTTCCTTTTTCTTTCCACCATGGACAGACTTCCAGAAGATCTTCTGATCAAAATCACCCAAAAAATAGCTGCTACAGGTACCCATAATTTGCTCAACTTCAGGGCAACCTCCACCACTCACCTTCGATTGGCGGACAAGAAAACAGTTTTTAGGGCCTTACCACGCAACTGCCTATGGTATTTCTTTGATAACTTCCCTTCTGCGTCAAAACGTGCTTTCATGCAAAGGATGATCCAAAGTGGCCATGAATCATTTGAAGGTGAGAAAAACACACAAGAAGGGGGGGTTGAATTGTGTGGGCTGTTTTTCCTATCCCAAAAACTTATGTTTAAGTTCAGAATCAGATTCTGAAACTTTTTCAGAGTTTGTTAGCAGCGGATAAATAAAGATGAGAGAAAGGGAAAGAGAGACACAATGGTTTTTATACTAGTTCCTTCCACAAACCGGAAGTAGTCTAGTCCCCCTGTCACTTACAGGAGATTTAACTGTAATCAAACTGATTACAATTGCTCAAAACACAAAGTTAAGAGACTTCAAATGCTCAAGCACCTAGCAAGAGACTTCTATGCTCAACACACAAAGTTAAGAGACTTCCCTGCTCAAAGCACACAGCTAAGAGACTTCTAATTGCTCAATACACAAAGTAAAGAGACTTCTGGTTGCTCAGTACGCAGGCTGAGACTTCAATCAAACTGATTTACAAAGAACATAAGTTTGGGTTGAACACTTGATAAAATATCAGAGGTGTTCACAAAATACAACTCAGGTTTAAGACTCTAAACTTAAGAAATTCTAAGATGAGTAGTTTGTAAGAATTTCTAAGAGTTTTAACGGACTTTCAGTTTTGACAGATTTTTGTTCGTAAAACAGAGCAGAATTTTAGTCTATTTGTTTCTTGAGTCTTAGCAAAATTCTTCTTCAAATCGTCACCCTTTTATAGAGGATAAAAGAGCTGTTGAGAATTGCCCAGAAAATTAGCAAAGAGTCGTTGCAAAGTAGAGCTAGGTCCAGCTGAATTTGTGTGCTGAACTGCATAAAACAGAGCACGCATTTTTTGAATTCTTTCCTTAAAAGCTGGAGAATGTTTTGGCCAAGGAGACAACTGTTCCATTGAGTTGTTCTGACAGTGCAGGCATTAAATGCAGACAGTGACAGTTGCTTTTCCTTCAGAGTCAGACTTCAGAAGCTTCTTCAGACAATGTTCATCAGAAGCTTTCTTCAGAAGCAGGTCTTCAGACGCACCCTTCAGAAGCACTGTTCATCAGACGCACTTCTTCAGACATTGACTTTTGTTGACCTTCAGACTCAGCCTTCAGACGTTGACTTCTGTTGACCTTCAGACTCAGCCTTCAGACGCACCCTTCAGACGCAGTCCTCAGACTCACTTCTTCAGACGCAGTCTTCAGACTCAGTCTTCAGAAGCTGCTTCAGACCCAGTTTTGCTTCATACTTGTAACAAGGCTTCTATGCTTTCCTTCTTGCTCTTAGCTTGTTCTTCCATAACCAGTATCAATTACCAAACATTAGGAACATGGTTCTGCACACTTAGAACAAAGCATTAGCAATTCCAATTTTCTTTTTAACACCTTGTTATCATCAAAACCCAAAAGAGAGTTGTTCATACGTTCTGATACCAACTGAAGGTGAGAAAAACACACAAGAAGGGGGGGTTGAATTATGTGGGCTGTTTTTCATTTCCCAAAAACTTATGTTTAAGTTCAGAATCAGATTCTGAAACATTTTCAGAGTTTGTTAGCAGTGGATAAATAAAGATGAGAGAAAGGGAAAGAGAGACACAATGGTTTTTATACTAGTTTCTTCCACAAACCGGAAGTAGTCTAGTCCTCCTGTCACTTACAGGAGATTTAACTATAATCAAACTGATTACAATTGCTCAAAACACAAAGTTAAGAGACTTCAAATGCTCAAGCACCTAGCAAGACACTTCTATGCTCAAAACACAAAGTTAAGAGACTTCCCTGCTCAAAGCACAAAGCTAAGAGGCTTCTAATTGCTCAATACACAAAGTAAAGAGACTTCTGGTTGCTCAGCACGTAGGCTGAGACTTCAATCAAACTGATTTACAGAAAATAAGTTTGGGTTGAACACTTGATAAAATATCAAAGGTGTTCACAAAATACAACTCAGGTTTAAGACTCTAAACTTAAGAAATTCTAAGATGAGTAGTTTGTAAGGATTTCTAAGAGTTTTAACTGACTTTCAGTTTTGACAGATTTTTGTTCGTGAAACAGAGCAGAATTTCAGTCTATTTGTTTCTTGAGTCTTAGCAAAATTCTTCTTCAAATCTTCACCCTTTTATAGAGGATAAAAGAGCTGTTGAGAATTGCCCAGAAAATTAGCAAAAAGCCGTTGCAAAGTAGAGCTAGGTCCAGCTGAATTTGTGTGCTGAACTGCAGAAAACAGAGCACGCATTTTTTGAATTCTTTCCTTAAAAGCTGAAGAATGTTTTGGCCAAGGAGACAAGTGTTCCATTGAGTTGTTCTGACAGTGCAGGCATTAAATGCAGACAGTGACAGTTGCTTTTCCTTCAGAGTCAGACTTCAGAAGCTTCTTCAGACACTGTTCATCAGAAGCTCTCTTCAAAAGCAGGTCTTCAGACGCACCCTTCAGAAGCACTGTTCATCAAACACACTTCTTCAGACATTGACTTTTGTTGACCTTCAGACTCAGCCTTCAGACGTTGACTTCTGTTGACCTTCAGACTCAGCCTTCAGATGCACCCTTCAGATGCAGTCTTCAGACTCACTTCTTCAGACGCAGTCTTCAGACTCACTTCTTTAGACGCAGTCTTCAGACTCAGTCTTCAGAAGCTGCTTCAGACCCAGTTTTGCTTCATACTTGCAACAAGGCTTCTATGCTTTCCTTCTTGCTCTTAGCTTGTTCTTCCGTAACTAGTATCAATTACCAAACATTAGGAACATGGTTCTACACACTTAGAACAAAGCATTAGCAATTCCAATTTTCTTTTTAACACCTTGTTATCATCAAAACCCAAAAGAGAGTTGTTCATACATTTTGTTCCAACAATCTCTCCCTTTTTGATGATGACAAACAGGTATTAATCAGAAAATTGTTGTTAATTTAATTAACAAGTTGACTGCAGGGTGTGAGGTTTGCAAGCTCCCCGAGTCTGATCCAGGTTAATTAAATTCAGTTTAAATAAAAAATGTGAGAATTTCAGAATTGTTGTTAACTTTAATTAACAAGTTAACTTTAGGATGAGGTTTGCAAGCTCCCCCTAGGTCTGATAATCCACAAGGATAGGTTTGCAAGCTCCCCTTGATTCTTATCCATGTTAATTAAATTTAACTTAAAACAATAAAGTGAAATTATCACTCAGAATTTTAAATAACAAGCTGACTTCAGGTTATGAGGTTTGTAAGCTCTCCCCCTAAGTCTGATAATCCACAGGATGTGTTTTGTAAGCTCCCTGAGTCTTATCCAAGTTATTTAAATTCATTTTAACTCACTAAAGAGTGATTTATCTCACGAAAAGTAATTCAGAGGCTAAGATATAATAAACTGTTCTCATAAGTTAATTTTAATCAGAAATTAACTTATGTTCTGAGCTTAGGAGCCTTAATACTTGTTTACTTTTACTCCCCCTCATAAGCTAATTAACTGACAAAAATTAACTTATATTCTGAGCTCAGGAGCCTTAATACTTGTTTACTTTTACTCCCCCTTTTGTGAGATAAAAATGTTCAGAGCATTTTTGTTCACTACATTCTGTTTAGTATCACTGAACTATTTTAGACAAAATTGTTCAGATCATATACCAACTGAAGGTTTTAGCACAACTGAACTCTTTTCAGAAAACGGAAAAATATAGCATTTAGCTCATGTGCTGCTGAACTCTTTTAGACATGACTGTTCAGAGTTTTTTTTTTAAATAAGGATCTGAAAAACTGAACATGTCTGATACCAAAGTGAGACTTTCGGACAGAACTGTTCAGAGTTTTTTAAATATGCTTTGAAAAACTGAACATGTCTGATACCAATTTGAGCAATTATTATGAAAAAATGTGTCTGTGTTTTTGTTAAAATATTTCAGAACTGAAAACAGAAAAACACATTTGCATATTGATGACTTTGGGAGGGACAAAGTGTAACTTTCAAAGCTTAATTCATCATTGCCCAAAGTTATAGCTTATCAGATTCTGACCAAAAGTTAGATAATTATACATATTCAGAAGTCAGAAAATCAGATTCTCAGTATCTATTCAGATTCAAGCATATTTTTCAAGAGATGAAATGCATGTTCAGATTCTTTTTAATAAAGTTAAATCTGTCTTCTGTGAGGGGTTTTGTAAATATGTCAGCCCATTGATGATCAGTATCAATGAATTGAATATCCAAAACACCCCTTATGAACATAATCTCTTATAAAATGATGTTTAATTTCTATATGCTTGGCTCTAGAATGCAGAATTGGATTTTTAGACAGACAGATTGCAGCAGTATTATCACAATAGATAGGAATGTTGTTTTCATGAATCTGATAGTCTTCCAACTGATGTTTCATCCAGAGCAGTTGTGTGCTACAACTTGCAGCTTAGATGTATTCTACTTCTGCTGTTGACAAAGCAATAGTTGATTGTCTTTTGCTGGCCTAGGATATCAGATTCTCACCAAGAAATTGACAATTTCCACTGGTGGATTTTCTTTCAATCTTGTCCCCAGCATAATCAGCATCACAAAATCCAACTAGCTTATAATCTAAGGATTTCTTATACAGAAGTCCCAGATTAGTTGTTCCTTTCAGATACCTGAAGATTCTCTTGACAGCAGTCATATGAGATTCTCTAGGATCTGACTGGAATCTAGCACACAGACATACACTAAATAAAATATCTGACCTAGAAGCAGTTAAGTATAACAAAGAACCTATCATACCTCTGTAGAGTTTCTGATCTACTTTTGAGCCATTATCCTCTTTGCTTAAGGTGCAGGTTGGATGCATAGGAGTTGTCATCAGTTTACAGTCATCAAGCTGAAACTTCTTCAGAAGCTCCTTTGTATATTTGGACTGATGAACATACACTCCATCTTTGCGTTGGTTGATTTGAATTCCAAGAAAGAACTTCAATTCTCCCATCATGTTCATTTCAAATTCATCCTGCATTAACTTGGAAAATTCTTTGCAAAGAGAGGCATTGGTAGAACCAAATATGATATCATCAACATAAATTTGCACAATTAAGATGTCTTTCTTAAGAGTTTTTATAAAGAGTGTATGGTCAACTTGTCCTCTTACAAAATCATTTTTAAGTAAGAAATTACTTAGTCTTTCATACCAAGCTCTGGGAGCTTGTTTCAGAACATATAAAGATTTCTTAAGTTTAAAAACAAAATCTGGATGTTTTACATCTTCAAAACCAGGAGGTTGTTTAACATAAACTTCTTCAGAAATAACTCCATTCAAAAAAGCACTCTTAACATCCATTTGATATAAGATGATATCATGATTAACTGCATAGGAAAGAAATAACCTGATTGCTTCCAGTCTTGCAACTAGAGCAAATCTCTCAGTGTAGTCTATTCCTTCCTGCTGACTGTAGCCTTGAGCAACCAGTCTTGCCTTGTTTCTGATCACTTCTCCTTGTTCATTAAGCTTGTTTCTGAACACCCATTTTGTTCCAATAATGTTCTTGTTATTTGGTTTTGCAACTAAATCCCAGACATCATTTCTTTGAAACTGGTTTAGTTCTTCTTGCATAGCTACAATCCATCCATCATCTGCAAGTGCTTCATCAGCTGTTGTGGGTTCAATCCTTGATAGAAGTCCAATCATAGACTCATTCTGACAGAATGCTGATCTTGTTTTCCTTGGACTGTTCTTGTTCCCAATAATCAGCTCCTCAGGATGTGAAGACTTGTATTTAAATGAGGTTCTGGGTGGATTAGCTTCTGAAGAATCATCAGGGGCTTGTTCAGAACCATGCTGATCTTGATTATCTTCAGGAGGAGTGTCAGCATCTGAGAGTTTTTCAGTTTCTTCAGAATTTTCAGATTCTGAACTTTCTTCAGACTCTGAACTCTGTTCAGGTTCTAAAGGTTCCTCTAAGAGCCTTATATATGCAAAACTCTCAACCAGCTCTGGTATTTTATTACCAGGCTTCTTATCATCAAATCTAATGTGTATTGATTCTTCAACAACATGTGTTTCAGAATTATACACCCTGTATGCTTTAGATCTCTCTGAGTTTCCTAAAAAGATACCCTTTTGAGCCTTAGCATCAAATTTCTTTAGGTAGATCTTATTGTTCAGAATGTAACAAGTACAACCAAACTGATGAAAATAAGAAATGCTTGGATTTCTTCCTTTAAAGAGTTCATATGCTGTTTTATTCAGAATAGGTCTGATATAGATTCTGTTCTGAATATAACATGTTGTGTTAACAGCTTCTGCCCAAAAGTACTTTGCAATTTTGGATTCATGGATCATGGTTCTGGCTAATTCTTGCAAAGATTTGTTCTTTCTCTCTACAACTCCATTTTGTTGTGGAGTTCTAGGAGAAGAGAACTCATGGAGAATTCCATGATCTTCACAAAAATTTTCAAATGGTTCATTTTCAAATTGACCACCATGATCACTTCTGACTTTTAAAATTTTCAAATCAGTTTCATTTTGTACTTGTTTGCAGAATTTGTTAAACACATCATATGTTTCATTTTTGGTTCTAAGGAATTTAACCCAAGTTCACCTACTGTAATCATCAACAATTACAAGCCCATACATCTTCCCATTGATTGAAGTTGTTCCAACAGGACCAAACAAATCAATGTGAAGCAGTTCTAAAGGTCATGAGGTGGAAGCAATGTTTTTGGATTTAAAAGATGTTTTAGAAATTTTTCCTATTTGGCATGCTCCACAAAGAGCATCTGAGTGATAGTCAATGTTTGGCAGGCCTCTGACCAGTTGCAACTTGCTAAGCTTAGAGATGAGTCTCCAGTTAGCATGTCCCAACCTTTTGTGCCATACCCATTTCTCATCACTCATAGACAGAAGGCAAACTACCTTCTGCTCAACCAGTTCTGAAAAATTGATTTTATAAACATTGTTTTTCCTGTTTCCTTTGAACACAACAAATTTATCTTTATTGTTGATTACAGTGCAAGTGTTCTTATTAAACAGGACTTCATAATTACTGTCACATAATTGACTTATCTAAGTAAATTATGTCTAAGTCCATCTACCAACCAAACATCATCAATGGACAGGGAAGAATTACCTATCTTACCAGTACCAATGATCCTTCCTTTCTGATTTCCTCCAAACCCCACAGTTCCTCGCTCTTTCATGCTCAGGGTTTGGAACATAGACTTGTCTCCTGTCATATGACGCGGCCATCCACTGTCCAGGTACCAAGACCTTTCCTTTTCTTTGGATGACAAGCATATCTGCAACAGAAATTATCTCAGACTTAGGTACCCATATTTTCATGGGTCCTTTATGGTTAGTCTTGAAAGGTTTAGTCTTTTGTTGCACCTTATGTCTGGAGTTATAACATTCAGACTTGTTCAGATACTTTGGATATGAATCCTTTAATCTTGAATAAGTCTTAGTTTTAGAAACTGAGTTCTTCAAAACCTGAGTTCTCAATGGTCTTGACTCAAATTTCTTCAGAACCTGAGACTTGAAGGTCTTTGGTTCTGAGTTGTTAGAGTCTGAACCATTGAACACTTTGGTTCTAATTTCTTCAGAACTCTAGTTTTGCTAGCTCCTGACACAAGGCAAACTTCAGTTTGACCTTTCTTAATACAATCAGAAACAGATGACAGATTGGCTTTCTTTTGCTTGCTTTGCCTGACATTCTGGTTTTGAAAAGGTTTTGAATAGACTGGTTTAGTAATTTTTGAAGGTTTCATAAACCCAATCTTAGTAAAATTTGAGTTTGAATTTTTCAGACTCTGAGACTTACTTGTTTCAGGTTCTGAACTCTTCAGACTCTGAACATTTTCAGGTTTAGAGTCTGATTTTCTCATACTCTTAGGCTTAGGACCTTTTGGTTTAGACTTTGGCAAAGTTTTAACATCTGCTTTCATCTTTCCCTTAGGTTCAGAAGCTTTAGAGTCTGAGCAGTTCAGAACTTCAGAGTCTGCAGTCTCGGTTTCTGCTAAATTCAGTTTCTCAGAACTGTCAGAAGCAGACACAAAGCACACCTCAGTGCTTTTCATAATACTTTCATAACAAGATGATATTTTTTATTCATTTGAAAGATTGAATGAATCATTTTTAAAACTAATATCTTCACCTTTGTTTCTGTAAATGTTATAAATCATAGAAGCAACCTTACTTCTATTGATTCCAGTTAAAATAAAGTCATGAAGAACAATTTCATGTTCATTTGGAATTTCTTCAGGTTTCTTATGAGCCACTTCTCTGAGTTCTCTAACTTCTTCATCAATTTCATTGAACTGATTTTGAAGTTTGAGATTTTCCTCAGTCAACAAGTTATGTTTATTTTTCAAAGATTTTAGTTCACCTAAATTGCTTTTGAGGTGGTTCATAAGATCTTTAACTGTTTCAATCAGTTCAGATCTTGTAAGTTCAAAGTATACCTCATCTTCACATGATTCTGCATCAGAGAAAGCTGTTGCCATTAAAGCCAGGTTTGCTTCCTCTTCATCATCAGACTCAGAATCATTGTCAAGATCATCCCATGTTGCCATAAGACTCTTCTTGAGTTTGTTTCTGAAGTTGCTTTTAGAACTGGTCTTCTTTGATTTTTCCTTTGACTTGTCCTTCTGAAGTTTAGGACAATCAGCAATAAAATGGCCAGGCTTCTTGCAATTGTAGCAACCCTTCTGATCTTCCCTCTTAGAACCAGATCCTTTAAAGTTGCTGCTTCTGTTAGAGAATTTCTTCTGTCTATTCATTAAGTACTGAATTCTTTTGGAAAGCATTGCAAGCTCCTCAGCATTTAAATCTTCTTCAGAATTTCCCTCAGGAAGTTCTTCATCAGATTCAATTGCTTTGAGAGCTTTTATAGACTTTCTTTTGGATTTCAGTGCTATAGACTTAGACTCTCTAACAGAATCATCCTCATTAAGTCCCAGTTCATGCACCTTGAGGGAGCTTATAAGATCTTCAATACTTAGAGTATTTAGATCCTTAGCTTCCTCAATAGTAGTTACTTTGGGTCTCCATTTAGATGGCATACTTCTTAGAATTTTGTTCACATGATCAACAGTGGTATAACTCTTCTTCAGAATCTGAAGTCCAGAAACCAGTGTCTGAAATCTTGAGAACATAGTCTCAATATTTTCATCCTCTTTCATTCTGAACATCTCATATTACTGAACAAGAATATTAGCCTTTGCTTCTCTAACCTTTTTGTTACCTTCATAGTTAGAGCAAAGGGATTTGAAGATGGCTTTGGCTGTTGATTTATCACTCACTTCTGATACTCACTGTGAGGTAGAGAATCCACAATGATTCCTCTAACATTATGATGCTTTCTGTATATCTTCCTCTCAACATCACTCAGGCATCTTCTGTTGACAGCTACACCTTCTTCATCAACTGGAATAGAGATTCCATCTTCAATAATATCCCATAAGGAATCATCAATACCAATGATGTGGTTGTACATCTTGCTTTTCCACCATGAGAACTTCTCAGGATCACCAGTAAACATTCGGAGTTTATTGTGTGATCTAGATTTTCTATCATCTGTACCATAGTCATATGATACAGAAGTACCAGTACCTCTTTGTGGTCTAGGAGAGGGTGGAGGGGAACTACTTGATGACATGTTTTTCTCAGGATCTCATTGACTCACTGTTAGGTGATTGAATATCAGAACAGGAGCTCTGATACCAACTGAAGGTGAGAAAAACACACAAGAAGGGGGGGTTGAATTGTGTGGGCTGTTTTTCCTTTCCCAAAAACTTATGTTTAAGTTCAGAATCAGATTCTGAAACTTTTTCAGAGTTTGTTAGCAGCGGATAAATAAAGATGAGAGAAAGGGAAAGAGAGACACAATGGTTTTTATACTAGTTCCTTCCATAAACCGGAAGTAGGCTAGTCCCCCTGTCACTTACAGGAGATTTAACTGTAATCAAACTGATTACAATTGCTCAAAACACAAAGTTAAGAGACTTCAAATGCTCAAGCACCTAGCATGAGACTTCTATGCTCAACACACAAAGTTAAGAGACATCCCTGCTCAAAGCACAAAGCTAAGAGACTTCTAATTGCTCAATACACAAAGTAAAGAGACTTCTGGTTGCTCAGTACGCAGGCTGAGACTTCAATCAAACTGATTTACAAAGAAAATAAGTTTGGGTTGAACACTTGATAAAATATCAGAGGTGTTCACAAAATACAACTCAAGTTTAAGACTCTAAACTTAAAAAATTCTAAGATGAGTAGTTTGTAAGAATTTCTAAGAGTTTTAACTGACTTTCAGTTTTGACAGATTTTTGTTCGTGAAACAGAGCAGAATTTCAGTCTATTTGTTTCTTGAGTCTTAGCAAAATTCTTCTTCAAATCTTCAACCTTTTATATAGGATAAAAGAGCTGTTGAGAATTGCCCAGAAAATTAGCAACGAGCCGTTGCAAAGTAGAGCTAGGTCCAGCTGAATTTGTGTGCTGAACTGCATAAAACATAGCACGCATTTTTTGAATTCTTTCCTTAAAAGCTGGAGAATGTTTTGGCCAAGGAGACAACTGTTCCATTGAGTTGTTCTGACAGTGCAGGCATTAAATGCAGACAGTGACAATTGCTTTTCCTTCAGAGTCAGACTTCAGAAGCTTCTTCAGACACTATTCATCAGAAGCTCTCTTCAGAACCAGGTTTTCAGACGCACCCTTCAGAAGCACTGTTCATCAGACACACTTCTTCAGACGTTGACTTTTGTTGACCTTCAGACTCAGCCTTCAGATGTTGACTTATGTTGACCTTCAGACTCAGCCTTCAGACGCACCCTTCAGACACAGCCTTCAGACTCACTTCTTCAGACGCAGTCTTCAGACTCAGTCTTTAGAAGCTGCTTCAGAGCCAGTTTTGCTTCATACTTGCAACAAGGCTTCTATGCTTTCCTTCTTGTTCTTAGCTTGTTCATCCATAACCAGTATCAATTACCAAACATTAGGAACATGGTTCTGCATACTTAGAACAAAGCATTAGCAATTCGAATTTTCTTTTTAACACCTTGTTATCATCAAAACCCAAAAGAGAGTTGTTCATACATTTTGTTCCAACATCATTCAGCCTGGTGGAAACAGCAAGGCTCCTCCATGATGAACCCAACAATCTGGACAACATTTACCGTATTTTTCATAAAGCAGCCTCTCATGGCGTGGATGGAGGCAAATACTTACTAATGATCTTCAGAATCCTCTCAAAAGATCGGTTTTCGATGAAGGAGGTTTTTCCTACCTTCAAAGACCTCTTCGAACGCCAAGTGCTAGCAGAATGTAGGAGGTCTACCTATGGAGGACAAGGTTTTCCTTACTTTCTGCCTTACAGGCCTCATTTTAGTATCAGGTTATTGCCCTCAAGCCTGGTCTTCCGACTCACTTGTTCTGCTCAAGGAACATGCAAGGGACATGGCAGACGATCAGAAATCTTCTGGCCTTTACCAGGTTTGGACGATGAATATTCAAGGACTGAACTTTGTCTCTATTGCCGCCTCGACCTGGAAGTTATGTGGTTCCTAAACGAGTTTCGCTTCCTGGAAGATGAAAACTTTTAGGTTTTAGGCTTTAAGTTTCTTTTTTATAGGGCCTCGAAGCCATTTTGATGTACTTTTCATGTCGAAAAATGTTTCTAATGTCACTCTGCTTCGACATTTTATGTAATCTGCCCAATGCTTGGCTTCGAATTCTGATTTAATCAAATGTCATTTCTATTTCCTATTGCAGCTTTCTTTTGATTTTCGAATTAGATCTGAACGATAGAAAATCTTCACCCAAATTCTCATGTCGAGTGAAAACTCTTACGTTTCGACTTTGTGGAAACCGAAATGGTAGTTTTCTTTTTATTTGAAAACAAACCTATGGCGCCACTTTTGCAAGAGCCAGTGGGCCACGTTTTGGACTAGGTAACGCCCAAAAACCAACTTTTGGATTGTCAACGTAGGATGTTGACATCTGTCAAGATTTAAAGTAGGAAGGAGTATAAAGTTATACCTTGGGGAGTATAAAAAGTACTTCCTTAACTTCTTCCACACACTTTTCCAAATTGATTGATAGAAAACACAGGAACTGTTCATCTTCTCTCTTAGCCCATTTTTCTCTGAAACAACAATCTCCCATCTTTCTCTGAAAACAACAATCTCTCAGAACCAGCTTCACTGACAACACGAAAACTTTTTCTTCTCGTGTCCATCCTTTGAAAACATCATCCAGAAGGTTCAAAGAACATCAATGGCGTCTTCATCCAAAACTCAACGGTCTAACACGGCGGCTACAACGAACTTCTCCGTCCAGCTTCAACGGGGGAACTTCAAATTCGTTCTTGCACCTGACCCTGAAGGACGAACAAGCCCAGATTTGGAAATCTCAGGTAATGATTCATTGCCCTGATTCTCATGTATATTCGGGCCCTTTAGCATTCTTGGGTCCTTTACCCAGAGAACGAGAGGATAATGACCAAATCAAGGAAATTTTTCCCACCTATCACAATTTTACCCCTAGGGTTTTCCAAAAAGGACCATACTTTATGAATTTCATGGATGCACCCACAAGAGTGTTTAGGTCTGCTCCTCATGTTGGACGTGGCATATACCTGAAATAGTTGAACAAAGTCGAGTCGAAGAAAAAGGATTTCTGGAAAGCGTCTGGCATCTTCGACCTTATCCAATTGTCAAGACTTGGGCCAAAATACCAACCCAACATGCTGATCGCAACATTGTATTTCTAGGACCATTCTACTAGAAGTCTCCAACTCAAATGTGGAATGTTAACCCCAACACTTCTAGATTTAGCTGCAATTACTGGCCTGAAACCCACTGGAAGAACTTTCGACCCTAGTGCCGTTTCGACAGATTTTGACTTCAATTTTCAACGAGTTGCCTTCTCGTCTTACATCGAGGACCATTACGACACCACCAGTGATGATGTTTCTGATGTGGAACATGTAGCGTTCCTGACCCTCTGGCATTCCCTCTTCGTTTTCTGCACTCCTTCGTTGCAAGTGGCAAAGATGTAAATTAAGCTCGCCATCCAAATACATGAAGGTAAGGATGTTAGCCTGAGTCGACTCATCTTGGGTGCCCTCTATGATGGCCTTGACAATGGATCTTTCGACATGAGAAATGCAAGTGAGGAAAGAAAAACTTTGTCTGTGTCTGGGCCCATTTGGCTTTTCCAACTGTGGCTCCTAGCCACTTTTGAATCAAGATTCCAACTCTTCATTCCTGATGAACACAAGAGCATGGTCGAACAACGAAGAATCGAAGGTACTCGCCTAGCTGCACTGAAACTCAGAGAAATAGGCCAAACCAATGAAGCCTTATTTTCGACGGCCTTCAACGTGTTCCTAAGCTCTAACACTTTTGTACCTTCAATGGCTCCGTTTGTAAATAGAACTCACGGACCAAATTGGTTTACCAAAGAATTTCCATAGCCTTCATCCGACCGCAAGGGGGAACATTTCGAGCTGGATAACTTACTTGACTCCCAATCTACTTTCATTTAGAATCTCGTCTGGGAAAGGGAAAGAACTCTTTGGCGTAAGTGGCTATCAACCAAATTTGGTAGCTAGACAATTTGGCCTTTGCCAGCTTCGACCTAGATCTCTCTTTTCCAGTAAGAAGTACCTGCGCCATCCTAAGATTGAGAAAGATTGGCGAGAGCCCCTTGCCAAATTCGATCAAACTGCCCCCAGCTTTGAGCCCATAGTTTTCAAAACATCCTTCTTATGCACCCAAGAATTTTTTACTTGGTGGAGAGATTATTATAAAACACAAAGTGCTAATGTTGATGAAAACTTTTTACTCGAGCAGCTGATATCCACTTTTCCTTATGTGCAGAATAAAAAAGCGAAGAGCAAAGGTACGCATATTCGAGAAATTCAAGCATTTCAAAAATATTTCGAAACTGTGTATGACCCGAGGCATCTTAGTCGGACCGTTGCTCAGGCAGCAAAAACTCTAACGGAAAAAATAAACGAAAAACTTTACATGGTGAAAGCCCCTCCTCATGTGAAAGACAAATACACTTATGCTTTGCATTTCAAAACACGATTTCCAGCCTTGCCAACCAGCAAACTTGCTTGGGCCTTTCGACCACCTCTTCCTCATTGGTTCTTTTATGGTTCGAGATTATCCTTCAAAAACCTTTTAGCTAAAAAGCCTGATAGAGTAACTCCGACTAAGCAAGACATACATAGTTTCGGAGGTCATTTGCACCTTGACATTCGACATGTTCGAATTACGTCAGAAATTAAAACAGGTGATAATCTTCGACTCAGAGGTAAAGTATAGCTTTAATCGCTTTTACACTTAACGATTTCAATATTCCACAGTTGTACCTCTTATTTCCAAACCAACATTGGACGATGAGCCCGACAAGGAAGAAACCAAGAAAAAGGCAAGACCTTCTAAGCCGAAAGCTGTTGAGGTAACTGCTTCCTATTTTTTAATGGCAATATATTTCTTCTTTGACCATTTCCTGATAATGAAAGTGACTTTCCAGAAGCAGAAATGCACCAGTAGTTCTTGCAACATAACTCCTTCGAAGAAGCTCAAGAAATTCATTAGTATATCGAGCGATGATTCAGAGGTATGTGGAAATTTCTCTTTTTTTTTTTAGTTTACTTAATCATCATCATTATATATATGCATTTTTTAGGATGATGGGTTCTCTCCTCATGTCGACGCTGCTGAAGGTCTCTCGCCATGGTCGAGAAAGAAAAAACACAGAAACTGAACCGGACTCAAATGTCGAACCCCCCCAAGAAGAAACTCCATAAAGCAAAGAAAATCCCAAGTGAAGGTTCTGGTGTCGGGAAAGTCAATACCGAGGTACATGTTCAAACCTTGACTACTCGCAAATCAAGTTATTAATTAATTTTCTCCTGGCATTGTAATATCCCGCTTAGACGTAACTTTTATCGGTGTTTAAGGACTAAATATAAGCAATGGCAATTTGGTAATTTTGGAAGGGAGGATTTTTAAATAAGGAAAATGCAAGATATTTTCCATATTTTCCTCTCCATTCTCTCTCTTCTCCAACTGATTTTTCTCTCCTCCCTCTCTCTATGATTCGGCCACCAGCATCCCTCACCACCATCCTCCTAAACTTCATCCAATCTTGTGGAGTCTTGGCTAGCAAGCTTTAATTAAGGGAGTTTAGAACAAGAGGAAGTTAAGGAAAACGAAGAAGGATCAAGAGGCAAGCTAGGGTTTTGGAATAAGCTTGGCAAAGCACCAATCAAGGCTTAAGGTGAGCTCCACAGGGTTTTAGAACCCGCTTTAAGTAAGTTTGAGTGTTATTATAATTTTGAGCAAAGTTTAGAAAATATGCCCTAATCTTTGTTATGTGCAAATTCCTTGTTCTAGTATGTTTAAATGGTTTAAATGCTAAAGGAAATCCTTTTTAATACCTTTGGGAAGCTTGGGTAAGTTGGAATGGTTTGAAATGATGAAAAAATGCATTTTCTGAGTTTTCTGAACTGTCATGGTTGCTACAGCGACCAGCCCGTCGCTATAGCGACCAGACAACATTTTGAGTTCTGCCTACGGTCGCTACAGCGACCAGCCCGTCGCTATAGCGACCAGGCACATTTTCAGGTTCTACCTACGGTCGCTGTAGCGACCAGGCCGTGGCTATAGCGACCACATCAGGACAGCACATGACAACTTAGCTGTTTTGGGTGTTCTGATGTGCGTAGGCGAGGTTTTTCACATCCGTTTTCTCCAAAAACATTTAAGAATGATTAAACACCATTTTAACTCATCCAAGAGGCTTCCAAAAGGTGGTGATTATGAGGAACAAGGATTGTATCATAACTTAGAATTATTTAGAATTGTGAGGGCAAAGTTCAGACGAGTATAGGAACATTTCCAACAATCAAGTAGTGGCTTATGATAACGATAAGCCTATGATCCTATACTCATATGTTAAGTATTGGGAAATTGGTTCCCTTAAGGAATGCATTAAATATGCAAAAGCTCATAGTAAAGTATTAGACGTACTTTCAAGTACATAAGATAAGAATTGATGAGAATGAGAATGCACCTAGTGTAGCAAGCTTAGGATGCACTTAATTAAGTGTGCGTATGCACAAGAGACGATTTAATGTTTAAAGTTAAGAACCTTTATTATAGGTTAAGCATTATAAGAATGATTACTTAAAGAATGCATCAGATATGCATAAGTTATAAGTTATAAGTTATATGTATATATATATATATATATATATATATATAAAGATTAAGAACAAGTTAATTAAAGGACTAGATGTGTCTCCTGTCTGCTCGTTAGTTAGTATACAGGGGGTTCCGGCCTATGCTGGAATGATGAAGTACCGTTCGTGAGGGCAGCTACACATCAAAGTCAAGAAAGTTAATGTGTGTCTTGTCTGCTCGTTAGTTAGTATACAGGGGGTTGCGGTGAAGTACCGCCTTAAATGGTAGCTGGAACGGTGAAGTAACCGCTCGCGAGGGCAGCAACACAAAAGAAAAGAGGAGTCCGGTGTTAGCCTGATATGATAGGAATTTCACCGGTAGCAGGGAGAGGTATTTTGGGGTTACTCCACCTGGATGCACTCCATAAAATGAACCAAGATAATGTATTGTTTGTTCAACGCTAACTTTTAACTTAATGATAAAGAAAGATGAATATGTATATATATTATATACTAAGAGGTAAGACAAGTAGTTATCAGATATCAGAAAGTGATCTTAGACTTCCCCTCGATCACTAAGTACAAGACTAAGTATAAGATTAAGTTTATGATAAGAGACATATAGCGATCCTAGTTTTCCCTTGATCGCGAAATATGTAGAGAATGACGGTGATCGTAGGAATCCCCAAGATTGCCAAGAGTAGGCACGGCGACCCTAGGTTCCCCCGTGGTTGCCAACTAGGTTGGGATGGAGCTCACTGAGACATTATGTCTCATCCCAATCCTTCTGGTTCAGGTTTACAGGTTAGCAAGATGTTCATGAAGATGTTCTTCGGGAAGACGCTGGATGGAGTGCAGTTGCTCGTCATGGACAAGCTCAGGAGGTTGTCAGATTATATATGTATATGAAAGTATATTCTATAATATTTGGATAATTGTATAAACGAGCCAATTGTACTCATTCACTTGTATGTATTATTATTATTATTGAAAATTTTAATGTATCCAGTATCAGAATAATACATATGCTAAATATTCTAGATAATTTAGTATGGGTGTTACAGGCATGATGTTAATTGTCCATTACAGGTGTCAGAACCTGGTAACGTCGAGATTGGGGGACAAACGACACCTACTTAGCCACATGATCGTCCCATTTCTAAGATAATTGAAGAAACAAATGAGGACAGAATAACGAACCAAAACAGTGGCAGAGGGCCGTCTGTTGACTGGGCCGTCTGTTGACTGGTTTGAAGATGTACTTGTCACCACTCCTCCCGAACCCAAACAGGTTGAAGTTAAGGTCGAACATAATGCGAGTTCGCCAAAGGGTGATCTTCTCGCTCCTGTTACAGGCGACCAAACTTCTGATCTTACTGGCGGAGAAACCACCCTGACTGAGCCACTCCAGAATCCAAACCCTGTCGAGACAGCTGAAACAGACGAGGATGACACTCCTGGTGACAATGTGAGTAGTGAGGACCTTGATGATGACGAAGCCGAAGATGGAGGGGATAGTCCACGAAGTCCCAAGAGCATGGATGAGTCTCCACCAAAGAAAATGCATGCCCCCAGCACCACTCCAAGGCTGGATGAAATAGCAAATCTTGAGGAAAGCGATCCCCTTGAAGCTTTTAAACTTCTGCTAAGTAGTGAAGATACTCAAAACACCTCGACTGCATCCGTCGGAGTGAGTTTTGAAGCATCTGAGGATGATTTAATCCAAGAGCTGCGGGCAAAGGTAATTGGGGTGGACCTCCTTCAAGCCATCAAATTGAACTCGAACCTCACTTTTGAACTCAAAGGTTTGGTTCACAAGTTGCTAAAGTTGACTTGTAACCAATCTTTGTTAGCTTTCCTGGTCGACTTCAAGCCTCTCCTGGATCGAATAGCCACAGAACTCCGTCGCGAATTCGAAAATAATGCTTTGCTAACAAAACAACGCCATCAGCACACAGAAAACCTGAGGTTAGTTGAAGTATCCAAAGCTAAAGTTGCTTCCTTAGAGCTCGAGAGTGCCAATGTTTCGGCCGGGGCAAAGGTATGTAAGTCAACTATTACTGCTTACAAAGAACAAATGGCAGTCTTGGAGTCAAAGATTAAAGAAGAGGAGAAGAAGTTAGCTGAATTCTAGAAAACACTGGGTCCTTCGGAGATTGAACTGCGCCGAGAGGCCAAACTAGCCATTGAAAATTTCAAAAGGGCCAAATCGAGGGACAACGAAATCAACAGGTTGATTGACAATGGCTCGCAGACCCAAGCTGTACTGGATCATGCTAAAACGGCTTTGGAAAGGCTGACAGCTAGCCTTACTTTTTAAGCTTTCTAATTCTCTACTCAAATTGTAATATGTACTAGCATAACCTCTTTTAAAACTCTTGACAATGTAGTGGCAGCATATGCCATGATTACGAATTTGCTGTTATCTTTTTATTCGTATGTAATATTAACTTCTTGCAGCATTGGTGTATATCTTTTCAAATACTTGCCATTTACTCATAGAATTCGATTATCTACACCGATCTCTTCTATCTCGTATGCACCATTAGAGAAGACCTGCGTGACTTCGAATGGTCCCTCCCAATTCGGCGACCATTTGCCTAAGACTTTATCCTTTCTATCCATAGGCAGAATTACTTTCCAAACTAAATCTCCTAAAACAAAAGATTTAGACTTTACCTTTTTGTTGTAGGCTTTAGCCACTCTTTCTTTCTGCCTCGTGAGGACATCTAATGCATGTATCCTTTCTTCGTCTAGGTCGACCAATTCGTCTAACATCATGTCCCAATAATGGATTGTTGGAATCTTGCACTGTCTTTGAATTCTGGTCGATTGTAAATAGACTTCGACGGGTAGGACTTCATCATGATCGAATGTGAGCCTAAATGGCGTAGTGTTAGTTGATTCTTTTGGCGAAATCCGACAAGCCCATAAAACTTGGTTCAAAGTATTATGCCAATTTCTTGGTTTACTACCCACATGTTTCTTTATCAAATTAATGATAACTTTATTGGCAGCTTCGACTTGACCATTTGCTTGCGCATAGTAGGGTGTCGAAGTTAACAGTTTAAAACTGATTTCGGAGGCGAACTCTACCATCTTTCGTCCCGTGAAGACCAATCCTTGATCTGTGGTGATAGTCTCTGGGATTCCAAACCTGTACAAAATATGGTCTTGAATAAACTTGATAACTACTTCCTGATCCACATTCAATAAAGGGACGGCCTCAACCCATTTGGTGAAGTAATCTATCCCGACTATTATATAACAGTGGCCTTTCGACAAAGTAGGTTTTACTTCTCCGATCAAATCCAAAGCCCATCCTCTAAATGGCCATGGTTTTACTATTGCATGAAGTTCGCTCGCTGGTACATGCTGTATTCCTGCATGCTTCTGACATTCTTGACAGCCTTTGGCGAACTCTATACAATCTTTTAACATCGTAGGCCAATAAACACCTTGTCGAAACAAAAGCCATTTCATTTTGTGGCCTACTTTATGAGAACCGTAAGTTCCACTATGGGTGTTGGAAATTGCCAAATATGCTTCATTTTCTCCGAGGCACTTTAGTAAAACTTGTTCAGGCATTTTCTTGAACAATTCATTTCCTATCACCACATAGCTTAAGGCCCTATATTTAATTTTCCGACCGATGTTTCTGGAAAGATTTTTTAGGTATTCGACAATCTATCTCCGTCAATCGTTGTCTGCCATATTGTCAATGGCAAAAACTTCAAATGGAAATAAATTTTCGGCTGAAAGATTATCTATTTCCTCTGCCCCCTCAGTTTTTGTTATTGACAATTTCGTTTGGGGAAGGGAAACCAGAGTAATTTTGTCTCTTATCTCTATCAACTCCTTTAATTTCGCTTTGGGAACCTTATAGCCCGAAGTGATTTGTGCTAGCTCATTCGCCTCTTGGTTATTCATTCGAGGCACATGCTCAATATTCACATGCTGGAAACGTTGTAACAACGTGTTGGCTAGAACAAAATACATAATTAGATTTTCTTTAATGCATCTATATTCTTTCGTCAACTGCTTTATGACCAATTCGGAGTCCCCTTTTATCTTGACCTCTTTTGCCCCCAGTTCTAACAAGATCTCAACTCCTGCTATTAAGGCTTCGTATTCACCCTCATTATTTGAGCACCGTTCATTAACCTGAAACTTAAAGCTCGTCGGAATATTAGTAGGAGACACAATTAAAATACCAATCCCAATGCCATTTTTATGACTAGAACCGTCGAAATATAATTTCCAGAATCGAGTCTCTACTAGATGCGTTGTAGCTTCGACTGCATAATGATCAACTATGAAATCAACCACGATTTGCCCTTTAATAGCTTTTAAGGGCTTGTAGGTCAACGAATATTCTATGAGGGCTAGAGCCCATTTGCCAATTCTACTATGTAAAATAGGTTTCGACAACATGTGCTTAATAATATCAAAATGAGAATAAACACAAACGTCGACTGGCTTTATATATTGTTTTAACTTTGTACAAGAGAAATACAAACAAAGGCATAACTTTTCAGTTGGATGATACCTTGTCTCAGCATCATTTAAAATCCTACTGAGGTAGTATATGGCTCTTTCGACACCACTTTCATCCTCTTGGGCTAACATGCTACCTATGGATGATTTTGACGCTACTATGTACAATTTCATCATCCTATTCTTAACTGGAGGTAAAAGAACAGGTGGTTTTGTCAAATATGACTTGATTTCTTCAAAAGCCTTCTGATGCTCGGATTCCCATCTAAACGTATCTTCTTTCTTTAGTCTAAGTAATGGTGAGAAAGCTTGAGTCTTGCCACTTAAGTTTGAAATGAACCTTCTCAGAAATTTGATCTTGCCCAGAAGAGACTGCAGTTCTTTCTTGGTCGAAGGAGTCTTCATTTCCAAGATGACTTTTGTCTTGTTTTGGTTTATTTCAATGCCCTTTTTGTGGACCACGAAACCAAAGAAGTCACCTGCATGAACACAAAAGGCACACTTCAAGGGGTTCATCTTTAAACCATATTTTCTCATTCGTTCGAACGATTGTCGAAGATGGTCTAGATGGCCGTCCTATGTTGAAGATTTCACAACAATATCATCTATGTACACTTGCATAAATTTTTCTACAAAATCATGGAACATAGAATTCATTGCTCTTTGGTATGTGGCGCCGGCGTTCTTCAAACCGAATGGCATAACTATCCATTCATAAACGCCTATGGCCCCAGGGCATCTAAAAGTTGTCTTCGACACATCTTCTTCGGCAATAAAATTCTGATTATAACTAGAATAGCCGTCTAACATACTTAAGTAATCAAAACCTGCTACCGAATCGACCAAAATTTCTGCCACTGGCATAGGGTATTCATCCTTAGATGTGGCGTTGTTTAAATCCCTAAAGTCTATGCAGACTCTAAGAGTTCCATTCTTTTTTATTACAGGGACTATGTTAGCCAACCATTCGACGTACCTAGCTGTTCTGACGAACTTGCTTCGTAAGAGTCTTTCGATCTCTTCTTTGATTTTTAACAGGATCTGGGGTGCAAACCTCCTTGGAGTCTGCTTTACTGGCTTTTTTCCTGGTCGGATTGGTAGTTTTAATTCCACCATGTCCCAACTTATACCTGGCATTTCATTATAGTCCTAAGCAAAACAGTCTTTATATTCCTTCACGAGTTCAATGATTCAAACTTTGAATGCCTCATCAATTTTGGCGCTAATATAAGTTGGCCTCTTTACAGAGCCATCTCCCAGGTCGACTTCTTCCAGAGGATCTTGTGCCACAATTTTGTTGGCGGGACCCATTGGATCTTTCTCAAACCCTAAAGGCTCCTCATAATATATATAATCCAACCTCTGGTCTTCGAGCAGCCTATCTTCATGACGATCTTCAATGGTTTTGAGGACCATTTCTTGTTGCATGACAGCTTCCAAAGCCGCATTTTGTTTATTTTTGGCCATATAGGCCGTAATTCTCTCCCATGAACTGGGAATGGACATTATTAATGTCTGTCGTCCCACCCAGCTGGTGGGGCTTCATCCTCAGAAGAATTATCGTCTTCGACTAACTCCTTTTCCCAAAAGAAACCACGGTATGGGTGGAGTTTAACAGAACTCTTCACAAGCTCTGATCTAACTAGACCAAAATCTGAGGATCGACATGGCAAAATATATGCCAAATGCTTATCAAAGGTCTTTTTGTTAATATGGTCGACTTCAGCCCTGAAATAGCTTTGGTCGGCTTCAATATTTTCTAACAATCTATCTTCCCTTCAGATGGATATTCTCTGATGCATAGTCGACGGGACCGCTCCGACACCATGTATCCACTCTCTGCCAAGTAACAAATTGTAATTGGCTTTGGATGGAATTACCAAGAACAACGTTGACCTCTTGACACTTCCGACAATTAATTTAACTTCAGTTTCCCCATAAGAATGGCTGGATTTACCCTCATAATTCGATAGCACCACGTTATGGGATGTCAGGTCAGATTCTTTCTTTCCAATTTTCTTTAGCAAACATAACGTCATCAGATTCACCGCTGCACCACTATCTACTAGGACTTTATTTATCCCAATGTTATTCACCTTGGCCTGAACGAACAGAGGTTTAAGGTGGTTCCTCATGTCTCGACTAGGCCTTTCGAACATGGCATGTTGGTAGAATCGAAACGACGTTGCATATCACATCAAAGTCTGGTTCGGAATCGGAAAAATTTGACCCCATTTCTTCATCCTTGACATGAAGGTTTTCTTTGACGGGAGGCAGTGGAGGAAAGAGTCTCTCTATTGCTGGCTTCCTGACCTTGGTGACCACTAATTCCTTTCCTTTTGCGGGATTTTCGACACCATCGGTAGCAGCAGCCTTCTTCTGACGTTGGAATCTACGCCATTGAGTCTTTGTCATGGGGTTCTTTCCTTTGTATCCATTTATGTAGGAGTACCTATTGTCGGCATGATAAATTTCTCCATTCGTTGACATGGAAGAATGACGACCAACATTTTTTCCGTTAGAATGGATCCATTTACCCATAGGAGTTTTCGAGGATGGGACATATGTTTTTTTGAAGGCACCACCTTATATGTGATCCCCCTCTGATTGAAACTAAACTGAGGCCTATTGTCGACCCATTTTCCCTTCCTCTTCGACACTAACGGTTTCCCTTTGAGGCCTCTTGCTGCTTTTTTGTCGAACACTGAACTGCATTTTGGGAAGATCGTGACCTTTGAGTTGCTTATCTTGCAACGGTTCAGGAAAGCAACCAGACCCTCTTCAGCATCATGGTACACAACTTTCAATTGTTTCTTGTACTGATCTTCAGTGATCATTGCAGATGCTATCATGAGGCTTTCAGTACCCTCTTTGGGATTGCTAGAACTTTCCCCTGGCGTCTCTTCCATAACCTCGACAACGTTTACGTCTAACGGCTCGGCGTACATTGCATCGGTGACTGGGAGAGGATCAGCGTCTACCTGCATTGGCGATTTTGACTTGTCGCCGAATTTCAATCTTCCCTCATTGAGTGCTTTCTGCACCAAGTCCCTGAAAAGAACACAACGGGAAGTATTATGACCCAAAAAATTATGAAATTTGCAAAATCCTCTTTTCTTCCTTTGGTCTACTGGTGGCAACTTTAAACCTTTAGGCACCACAATTTGACCATCAGAGATCAACAAGTCGAAAATTTTGTCACATTTAGTAACGTCAAAGGTGTATGTTTTTGCAACGAATTTATCATTTTTTGGTTCGACGGGAGTCTTTCCGTCTGATGGTTTCAACATCTTACAAACATATGGAGGTCCAAGTTTTAATTCGGCCACATCGACCTCATTCTCTTTGATAGAAGCATATTCAACATTGAATTCTTGGTCGCTGCCGTTATCGTCGACATATGCAACCTTCTCTTTCTTGTGGAACCTATTAGACCTAGCCTTTTTGGCTTTTAATATTTCCACTTGTCGAACCCTATCGGCCAACTGGGCCATATCTCTCAAATGTTGGGTGTCCAATTTCTTTCGGACAGAGTAATCTAGGGTGTCCAATTTCCATATCTCCCAGCGGCCATTTTGACTAACTCATGTTCGGGCACTTGGGTGAAACACCTCGCCTTCAATAGTCTAAATCTATTGAGATAATCATCGATAGATTCAGGCATTTTTTGCCTAACACTAGCCAATTCTTTCAAAATTATCTTAGATTGGCTCATGTAAAGATGTTCATGGAACACTCTCTCCAATTGGTTCCAATTATGTATTGAATAAGGAGAGAGGGTAGTGAACCATGTGAAAGCATTCTTCGTCAAGGAATTGGGGAAATATTTCATTCTTAAGTTTTCATTATTTGCAATGTCCCCTGCCTCCGTTAAATAATGGCAATGTGTTCGACAGTAGATTCATTCGTTTCTCCAACAAACTTTGTGAACTTGGGGATCTTCCATCCCCTAGGGAGTTGATTTTGCAGGACATATTCAGACAAGGCTGAAATGAAATTTGGCCTGTGTAGGCCTACATGAAGGCCATTCTGGACCAAAATTGTTTCGACGAGATGGGCTATGTTATATTGTCCTCCCAGATTATTCTGTCGGACTTGCCTAACCACTTCGTCTGCGTTTTGATTTCTATTTACCAAAACGACTTCAGGGGCTTGTTGTGCTGCCCCTACAATTGGCTCTTCAACCTCTTGGGGTGTGGGTTGTGGCCCCTGATTCACTACATTGTCTCCTCTTCCCCCAATTCAAAGCGGTCCAGGATTCGGTGGTTGAACTGGGTTAAAGAAATTGGCAATTCTCTCCATTTGAGCAGCCAATATTTGGTAACTATGGTTAGTAGGCTGGATCATCGGGTTAAATATCGTCCCAATATGTTGGGTTAACATGTTTACCATATCATGATTACTTTCGTCCATTTGTTGTCTAATCGACGCCACAGACGTATTAGTCAGCGCCAGAGGGGCGTTTCGACCAGGGATGCTCATCGCAGATCCATGAACTGGTGACAATATGGTATTTGTGTTATCTGCAAATATAGACGCATTCGTCCCAAGGCCTGCCATTAAAGTTGTTGGCATGCCATAAGGCGGATCCTTCATTGTCGTTGCGAGCGAAAACTGTGGAATCGAGGCACCAAAGGGCCCCACCAAAGTATTCCTATCCACCTATTGTATCAACGGTCTAGAGACTGCTGGGCTCGCTTGCGTTGATGGAATGGCAGCCTCGGTAACTGCAGGACCAGTCGATATCAACATAGACGATGGCATAGAGGCTGTAACACCAGTCACATTTGATTGGGTTTGGCTACTAGCGGGTATTTCTTGTGAAATTTGTGCACTGGCTTGAGTGCTAGACGAGGAAGCAGATGTTGAACTTGGACACACCATTTCAGGAAGACACTTGCTTCCTCTCAATCGCATACGAAGTAAGATCACAAGAGTTTATTTTAAAACAACAGAACGCAAAAAGAAAAACTCCAACAATGTTGGTTATAGAATTATTACTTGCAAGATCAACCAGTAATCTCAGGGCAATGTGTGTCAGATTTATTTGAGGATCTTTGCATGTTCTTATGTATCTTTGTTTGTTTCGAATGCAAAAAGAAAACAACACATCTTCAAGTTTGATTGCTTGAACTTGTCGAAAAGAAATTACAGTATGAAAGTAGATTGCAGAAATTAACTTAGAGTAAAACAAATTGCATTGATTCGAAATAAAGGTTGTTCACAAGGATCATACATGATTCATAACTCTTTTCTCGCTGTAACTTGGATACTTCGAGTGTGTAGAATATTATGTAAGTGATTTTGTGACCCCGTTTTCCTCATGCAAAACTCTTATTTATACTAAAGGAAATAACTGCACAATCCTATCCACACTTCTAACTGCTAATAACGTCTAATAACAGAGAAAAACAACCTATTTGAAATTCAAATCTTGCTCTTTCGACAGCTGCGAACTTTGACAGTTTGCCAAAGAAACTCTTTGAAACATAATCAACCTTCGCGTTGTCGGTATGTGTTTTGACCAACTCTAATTCTTCGATTCTGTCGAACGAACATGTGCAACTTCAGAAATCCTTTAAGCTAAAAATTCCATCTTTCTTCCTCGTGTCCAATCAAACCTTAGTGACTGTATTTAAGATCCTCTGTCAAAAAATACAGGCTAACACATGGCAACTTCCAAAGCCGCATTTCGTCTATTTTCGGTCATGTAGGCCGTAATTCTCTCCCATGAGCTGGGGATAGACATGATTACTGTTTTGCGTCCCACCCAGCCGGTGGAGTTTCATCCTCACAAGAATTTCCATCTTCGATTAACTCCCTTTCCCAAAAGAAACCACGGGTTGGGTGAAGTTTAACGAACTCTTTACAAGTTCTGGTCTAACTAGACCAAAATCTGAGGATCAACATGGTGAAATGTAAGCCAAATGTTTATCAAAAGTCTTTTTGTTAATATGGTTGACTGCAGCACCACCATCCATTAGGACCTTATTAATCCCAATGTTATTCACCTTAGCCTGGATGAACAGAGGTTTAAGGTGGTTCCTCATGTCTCGACTAGGCCTTTCGAACATGGCCTGTTGTTCTTCGACACAACCATTATTCATCACATAATATCAAACTGGTTTGTGTTCAGCCATATCTTCTGTAAAATCTTCTTCCCCCTCACTGATTTCCGACACTAAATCGAATTCGATTGGTAGGATCGAAACTACGTTGCATATCACATCAAAGTCTGGTTTAGAATCAGAAAAGTTTGATTCCATTTCTTCATCTTCGGCAGGATGATTCTCTTTGACGGAGGGCAATGGAGGAACGAGCCTCTCTTTTGTTGGCTTCTTGATTTCAGTGACAATTAATTCCTTCCCTTTTGCAGAGGTTCTGACACCGTCGACAACAACAGTTTTCTTCTAAAGTTGGAATCTACGCCACTGAGTTTTGGCCATGGGGTTCTTCCCTTTGTATCCATTTATGTAGGCATACTTATTGTCGACATGATAAATTTCCCTGTTCATTATTGTAGAAGAATGACGACCAACGTTTTTTCGGCCAGAATGGATCCATTTACCCACAGGAGTCTCCAAGGATGGGACATAAGTTCTTGTCGAAGGAACCACCTTATATGGGATCCCTCTTTGATTGAAACTGAACTTAGGCCTATTGTCGACCCATTTTCCTTTCCTCTTCTACACCAACTATTTTCCCTCGAGACTTCTTACTGCTTTCTTATCAAACACTGAACTGCATTTTGGGCAGATCGTGACTTCAGAATTGCTTATCTTGCAACGGTTCAGAAAAGCAACTAGACTCTCTTTAGCATTAGGATATACAACTTTCAGTTGTTTCTCATACTGACCTTCAGTGATCATTGCAGGTACCATCACGAGGCTTTCAGTAACCTCTTTGGGGTTGCTGGAACTTTCCCCTAGAGTCTCTCCCATAACCTCGACAACATTGACGTCAAACGGCTCAGCGTACATTGCGTCGGTGACTGGAAGAGGATCATCGTCTACCTGCATTGGCGATTTTGCCTTGTCGCCAAATTTCAGTCTTCTCTCATTGAGTGACTTCTGCACTAAGTCCCTGAAAAGAATACAACGGGAAGTATTATGACCCAAAAAGTTATGAAATTTGCAAAACCCTCTTTTCTTCCTTTGATCTACTGGTGGCAATTTCAAACCTTTAGGTACTATGATTTGACCATCAGTGACCAACAGGTCGAAAATTTCATCACATTTAGTAACGACGAATGTGTACATTTTTGCGACGAATTTATCATTTTTTGGTTCGACGGGGGTCTTTCCGTCTGACGGCTTCAACAATTTACAAACATAAGGAGGTCCAGGTTTAAATTCAGTCACATTGACTTCTTTTTCTTCGATGGAAGTATATTTGACATCGAATTCTTGGTTGCTGTCGTTATCATCGACATATGCAACTTTCTCTTTCTTGTGAAACCTATTGGACCTAGCCTTTTCGGCTTTTAACCTTTCTACCTGTCGAACTCTGTCGGCCAATTGGGCCATATCTCTCAGATGTTGGGTATCCAATTTCTTTCTGACATAATAATCTAGACCCCCAGCGGCCATTTTGCCTAACTCATGTTCGGGCACTTGGGTGAAACATCTTGCCTTCAATGGTCTAAATCTACTAAGATAATCATCAATAGATTCGGGCATTTTTCGCCTAACACTAGCCAATTCTTTCAAGCTTATCTTAGATTGGCCCATGTAAAATTGTTCATGGAATACTCTCTCTAATTGATTCCAATTATGGATTGAATGTGGGGAAAGAGTAGTGAACCATGTGAAGGCATTCTTTGTCAAGGAATTGGGGAAATATTTCATTCTTAAGTTTTCATTATTTGCAATGTCCCCGGCCTCTGTCAAATAACGGGTGATATGTTCGACAGTAGATTCATTTGTTTCTCCAGCAAACTTTGTGAACTTAGGGATCTTCCATCCCCTAGGGAGTTCAGTTTGCAAGACATATTCAGACAAGGCTGATACGAAAATTTGGTCTGTGTAGGCCTACATTAAGGCCATTATGGACCAAAATTGTTTTGGACGAGATGGGCTATATTATCTAGTCTTCCCAGATTATTCAGTTAGACCTACCTAACTACTTCGTCTGCGTTTTGATTCCTATTCACCAAAACAACTTCAAGGGCTAGTTGCGCTCCCCCTAAAATTGTCTCTTCAACCACTTGGGGTGCCGGTGGTGGCCCGTGATTCACTACATTGTCTCCCCTTCCGCCAATCTGAAGCGGTCTAGGATTTGGTGGTTGAACTGGCGCAAAGAAATTGGCAATTCTCTCCGTTTGAGCAGCCAACATTTGGTAACTATTGTTAGTAGCCTGGATCAGAGGATTAAACATTGTCCCAATCTGTTGGGTTAACATACTCACCATGTCATGATTACTTTCGTTCGTTTGTTGTCTTATTGACGCCACAGACGTATTAGTCAGCGCCAATGGAGCGTTTCGACCAAGGATGCTCATTGCAGATCCATGTAATGGTGACAATATGGTATTTGTATTATCTGCAAATATAGACGTGTTCGTCCCAAGTTCTGCCATCAAGGTTGTTGGCATGCCATAAGGGGGATCCCTTATTGTCGTTGCGAGCGAAAAGTGTGGAATCGAGGGCCCAAAGGGTCCCATTAAAGTACTCTTATCCACCTGTTGTATCAATGGTCTAGGGACCACTGGGCTCGCTTGTGTCGATGGAATGGCAGTCAATGGAATAGCAGTCTCGATAACTGCTGGGCCAGTCGATGCCGGTATCGACGTAGATGATGGCATAAAGGTTGTAACCCCAACCAAATATGGTTGTTTTTGACTACTAACAGGCATGTCTTGCAACATTTGCACACTAGACTGCGCATTGGATGAGGAAGCGGAAGTTGAATTTGGACGCACCATTTCAGGAAGACACTTACCCCCTCTCAATCGCATACGAAGTAAGACCACAAGAATTTTATTTCAAGGAACAAAACAAAAGAAAAAATTTGAAAAATATGAACTTTTGACACACAGGGTCCCACCGGGCATGCCAATTTGTTTACCATGGTTTTTGGTAAACAACCGCTGGTTATGGATATATTGCTTGCGAACATCTTTGCATGTTCTTGTTGATTGTTATGTGTTTCAAATGCAAGAAAAGAACAAATAATCTTCAAGTTCGATTGCTTGAACTTGTCGAATGGAAATTACAATGTAAAGGTAAATTGCAAGAATTAACTTAGAGTAAAGTAAATTGCATTGATTCGAAATAAAGGTTGTTCACAAGGATCACACATGATTTGTGACTCTTTTCTCGCTGTAACTTGGATACTTCGAGTGTATAGAATGTTATGTATTTGATTTGTGACCCCGTTTTCGTCATGGAAAACTCTTATTTATACTAAAGTAAATAACTGTACAATCATATCCACACTTCTAACTGCTACTAACGTCTAATAACAGAATTCCAACAGTTTGTCAAAGAACCTCTTCAGAGCACAACTAACTCTCGTGTTGTCGAGATGCCTTTTGACCAGTTCTATTTCTTCGATCGTGTCGAACAAACACGCACAGTCTTAGAAACTCTTTAAGTCCAAAAACTCCACTTTTCTTCCACGCGTTCAATCAAACCTCAATGACTGTATTTAATATCCTTTGTCGAAAATACAGGCTAACAGTTGGTTGGGAGTCTGCCTGTGTCTTTATATATGACTGCGGAGTGAGGAGTGAAAGTTGAATGTTTCGATCTAAAAACTATAGTGTTGGAGTTACGGGATAAATAAGTAAACGGTGGTTTACCTTCTAGAGGTTTTGTTAGGAGGGGGAGTTCTAGTATTTTAAGTTAAATATATAATAGGTAATGATAGCCTGTCGAGGAAGAGTATGTTGTAAGACTGGAGAGTCGGACAAGAGGATCTAGTACGGGGTTGTTACCTTCAGGTAATTTTCGAGGGTGAAAATTCTTTAAGTGGGGGAGAGTTGTAACACCCCGATTTTTATATTAATTATCGGTATTATTTATAGATAGTATTAAGATTATTATTGGTTGAAAATAATATGTTGGAGAATGAGATAATGAGATGATAGAGGTGGGGGTGTGAACTACAAGTAATCAAATAAGTGGGGGAAGACAAAGTAAAATTATGATGAGTGGGGAAAGAAAAATAATGATATGATGAATAGCCCAATTCCCTAGTATAAATAGAAAAATAGAAAATCAGAATAAAAACTTTTGCTAAACCGGAGAAAAGAAGAAAGGAGAGGAGGAAACCATAGCTAAGGAGAAAGAGAGCCAAACACCGCATTTTTTGGAGAATTTGAGGTAAGGGGGAGAATCCTTTCACTTTAGGGTATATTATTTTATAACGGGGGTTGTATAATTCTTAAGATGATGTTGTTGTTATGTTATAAACTTTGATGAGAAAATGATGATGAACGAAGGTAAAGACGAGTTTGAAATATTTAAAATTAAGGGAAACTGGTTTAGGGTTTTCGAATTGAGGATTGACCATGAAGAGAGTGTGTGAATCGGTAGGTTAATGGAAAATTAGTGTTTGAATGATAGGGTAACCTTAGGGTGATGTTTAGGGACGAATTGGGTGAGTTTGGGGGTCAAAATCGAAGCGGGGGATGCTCTCATGGTGGAAAATTGCAAAATTTGTGTTCTGATGCTGTCAAAATCGTGTCATGATTTTGACATCATATCACGATTTTGTATGCAGAAGGGAACCATTTTCTGGACATAAAATCGTGCCATGATTTGCAGAATCATGACACGATTTTGAACCAACCTTTTGGCCATTTTCTGTTCCGAATTGAGCTTAGGTGTCTTCATGAAAGTTGTAGATATGGATGTTAGCTTTCATTTGGCTTTGGAGTGACATCATATAGACATCCACAACTTGAGATATGGGTCAACACGGTTGTGTACTCCTTCCAGGCTTAGAAAAACCAACTTTCCACCCCTTTCTGTTCCGAATTGAGTTTAGGTGTCTTCATGAAAGTTATAGATAGAGATGTCAGCTTTCATTTTCCTTTGGTTTAAATCCATTTCGATCACTAGAACTTGAGTTATGATTAAAACATCATGCATGGGTCTTGCTGCGTTCTTCATGAAATTTCAGCACAATCATTTTGGAAAACTCTAAAACATCTTTGAAAGCAATAGTAAGTCTACGAAGGTTGTTAGCATGAAAAGTAGGTGTATAATAAGATCTCAAACCAATAACCTTAGATGAGGGAAAAGTATAAGTGTTGTAATAGAAGCCTTCTAAGTCTTGACGAACTTATAACAAAATAATCGAAAATGTTAGGAGAGAACTAGGGAGAGATGAGGAAGGATAGATGGAGATGATAATGATGAGAGTACATACATTTATGAAGTAATAACATGGAAAGAGATGATGCATATCCTTAATGAGAATGAGAGGGACGGGGTTGAAAATATAAAGATGACGAGAGTGAGGATGTTTATAACTTAAAGATGATGAGCATTGGTGATAGTTAATAATGATGATGATGGTGTTAAACTATAATGATGGTGAGAATGACGATGTCTATACGTTTATGATGATGAGAAAGATGATGTTTCTTATGATGAAGTGAATGACGACGATACGTTTTGTCTTAGTGTTGTGCATAATAGGAAGAGCTTGCATTTACGATTGTGAATTCCTGATGACATAATGACGATGATATATAATGTTGAATGATGACGTAATGAAGATGGAGTATAATGTTGAATAATGATGACGTAAAAGATGTATATGATGATTAATAATGATGAACCAACCCTTGACTATGATTATTGTTAATGCGCTATGTTGAGGATTTATATGTTGGCTGCATGTTTTGGTAAAATCAATGTGTTCAAGAAATGCGTCTCTATGTGTTAAAGAAGTCTTCAGAAGCAAGAAAATGGATTTGAGGAGGTTCAGAAGCTGAAATGGCCTTCAGAAGCAGATTGGACCTTCAGACGATGTTTTGTACTTCAGACACAGAAATGGCCTTCAGACACTGAACAATACTTCAGACGCACTGTTCAGACGTTGACCAGCGTTGACCTTCAGAAGCTGAACTTCAGAAGCTGGATTTTTGCTTTCTTTGTGATTAATCCTATGCGTATCTATTGAAGATTTATCAAAGATTTAATTCAGGCATAAGTTTCCAGAAGGCTGATTAATTTGTTGAAGATCTTGAGAAGATTTGCTTCGTGTTTATGCTTAATTATATTTGCTGAAGAATCTTTGGAAGATAGAATTCAGAAATATAAGTTTCCTTATTGAGCCTTTCATAATTCAGAATCATATCAATTGAAGAAGATTGGATTCAGAATTATGCTGCTTGCTGAAGCCCATATAAAGAGACGTGCTGCTGATTTGAAGACTACGAGTGAAAAATCAAAAATCAGAGTTTAAGAGACTTTGTGTTTTTAGGTTTTATTTGTATACCACTCATATGTTCTGAGTTGGTTTAGATTGTTTGAGTTGTAAATCATTCAAAACTTTTAAGTACGAATGATGCTGTCTTTGTTCTTTTGAAGGGTGTCTTCATAAACTGGGTTATTTCAGAAGCTGTTAGTAACTGGGTTGTTACTTGAATAGGAAGTTAGTAGTGTTCTAATACTTAGGTGGTGTTCCTGAGTAGAAATCAGACTAGTGGAGATTGATTGCTTAGTCTGGGAACAGGGGGGTCTGTGTCTTGAGTCTTTGGATTAATTCCTATAGTGGATTTCCTTCCTGGATTGGTATCCTCCAGATGTAGGTGGTGTTTACACCGAACTGGGTTAACAAATACTTGTGTTATTTACTTTCTGCACTTTTATATTGCTGCTTCTGATACTGTGTGATTGTGCTCTGTTTTTCGTATTGTTCAAGTTCCAGCCAGATTTTCAATTGGCATCAGAGGAGGCACCCTGCCTATTATTAGGTGAGCTCCAGGGAAGTCTTTTCTGGCAATTATGGACAAGGAGGGAGGATATGTCAACAGACCACCATTGCTGGATGGCACAAATTATGAACACTGGAAATCTAGAGTATGTGCCTTTCTGAAATCCATTGACAACAGAACCTGGAAAGCTGTGTTAAAAGGTTGGGATCATCCAGTTGTTTTAGATAAAGATGGAAATAAAACTGAGATTCTGAAACCTGAGGAAGAATGGACAAAGGCTGAAGATGATCTAGCTCTTGGAAACTCCAAAGCCTTGAATGCACTATTCAATGGAGTGGACAAAAACATGTTCAGACTCATCAAGCAGTGTACCATAGCCAAGGATTCCTGGGAAATACTAAAGACCACTCATGAAGGAACTTCAAAGGTTAAGATGTCCAGACTCCAATTACTGACCACTAAATTTGAAAACTTGAAGATGATGGAGGATGAAAACATTCAAGATTTCTATATGGATGTCCTGGATATGGCAAATTCTTTTGAGTCTCTTGGGGAGAAGATGTCAGATGAGAATATAGTGAGAAAGATACTCAGGTTACTCCCTAGAAGATTTGATATGAAAGTAACAGCTATTGAGGAAGCTCATGACATCTCTACTATGAAGGTTGAGGAGCTGATTGGATCTTTGCTGAATTTTGAAACTGCTTTCTGCAAACAGACTGAGAAGAAAGGGAAAGGAATTGCTCTTGCAGTTAATTCTGAAACTGATGATCAACAAGAGTTTGATGAGGATGAGGATGGCTTATCAGAAGCACTGGTGTTGGTAGGGAAACAGTTCAACAAAATTCTGAAACATGTTGACAGGAAATCCAAAGGTCAGAACCTCAGACTCAACAACAATATGCAACAAAGTGTTGAGAAGAGCAATCAAGCAAAGGGTGTGAAGTGTTTTGAGTGTGAAGGCTATGGACATATCAAGTCAGAATGTCCTACTTTTCTCAAGAAGCAGAAGAAAAGCCTAGATGTTTCCTGGTCAGATGAAGACTCAGAAGAAGAAGTAGAGAATGAAACTGCTAAGTATGTGTTTGCCCTAACTGGAAGAGACAAGTCTGGTGTGAAGGTTAAGGCCTCAGAAGCTTGTACAAAATCTGAAGCATTTTCAGAGTCTGAAACTCTATCAGAGACTGAAACTTCATCAGAGTCTGAAATCAGTGATGAAGAATTGGTTTTTGAGGAACCAGTTGTGTCTTATGAAGAATTATATCTCAGAAATCAAGAACTGTGCAAGTTATTAGAGAATCAGAAGGAGACTGTCTGTCAACTACAGTCTGAAATGTGTGATCATATAGGACAAATTTCTGATCTTAAAGATGAAGTAACTCAACTAAATTCCCAGCTTGAGAACATGAAAAAGCAGGTCAGGATGATGAATACTGCTACTGATGTGCTGGAGGAGATTTTGGAAAATCAGAAACAAGGGAAGCAAAAGGGCTTAGGATTTGTGGATGAGAGTCTGAACTTCAAGCAGAAAAATCCAGTTAAAAATTTGTTCCTGCTACTGAGACTTATGATCCTATGGTTGGGACATCTAAGATGAAACTTCAGAAGCAAGCTCAGAAGCAACCCCAGAAGCAACCTCAGAAGCAACCTCAGAAGTCCAACAGAAAGGGGAGAAATCATCCATGGGTTTGTCATCATTGTGGAAAGAAGGGGCATATCAAACCATTTTGTTTCAAGCTGTATGGTTATCCTGAGCATTTTCAGTACAGAAGAGTTGAACCTGCTACAAAAAGAACCAATGTTCAGAAGGTTTGGAAACCTAAATGTAATAGTGTTGGTTTAATGGCTCATAATTCTCAGAAAGCATCATCTAGGAAAGACTGGTACTTTGACAGTGGCTGCTCTAGACACATGACTGGAGTTAGTAAATTTCTGGAAAATATAAGACCTTACACCAGTGGATATGTGACTTTTGGTGATGGAGCAAAAGGTGAGATTCTGGGGGGAGACTTAATCAGTGATGGATTACCAAGACTGAATGATGTGTTATTAGTTAAAGGATTAACTTCAAATCTGATCAGTATCAGCCAGTTGTGTGATCAAGACTTGAAGGTGAATTTCAACAAGAAAGAATGTTTGGTAACTGGTCAAGAAGGTAAGGTTCTGATGAAGGGCTGCAGATCAAAAGATAATTGCTATTTATGGATGTCTGAAGAAGAAGACAGAATCTGTCATCAGAAGCCTGATCATTTAAACATGAAGGGTTTAAAGAAAGTCAAGTCTGTGAAACCCAAAGTTAAAGTCAATGAAGACAAAGTGTACAAGGAGCTGAAACATCTTAAACTTAAAATGAATCATTGGATGTCTATGATAGAAGAGAGCCTTGATGTGAAGAGGAATGTTTTTGTTTGCAATCCTTCAAAAGTTTGTCTGCATGAGGAGTTATAGCAATTACAGCAAACTGGATGTGAGGAAGATGAAGTACCTGCCAGTTTTGCAAATGCTGAGTGTGATCCTGAGTCTGAGTCTGAGTCTGATTTTCATTCAAGGATATGTGTTACATATTTAGTTTTTGTTCCCTATATGATGGAGTTTTGTCAAAATTTTGTGGCTAAAAAGGGGGAGAAAAACTTGTGTCCTGGTTCAGAATGTAGCTGTTCAGAGTGTGTTTTGTTTAGAATTCATGTGTTTTAGAAGCTGACTGGTTTGTTCAGAATTCAGAAATACAATAAGAGCTGTGCAGTTTTGTTTGAGGGGGAGTTTGTGTCTCAGGGGGAGTACATGAGTGTTATGTTCCTGAGTGTTGATGTGTTTCGGTTTCAGAAGAAGTTTCTCAGAATGTACTGCAGTTCAGAATTTTCAGAATTTTCAGAATTAAGGAGTGTTGTTATGTGCTGAGTTGCAGGGGGAGTTTTCTGAGAGTTGTAAAGCTGGTATGTTTGTGTGTTGCTGGTTTGTTTGTGAAGCTTCAGGGGGAGTATTCATGGAATTTACAGAAGCTGGGTTTGTTGATCTGTGTACTTCAGAACATCAGAAGTTGAGTGTATGCTTCAGGTTGTGTTTTTGTGATTGGAACTGAAGTTGTTTGTGTTTATCAATGTTTAACATAGCTTGTATCCGCTGCTTACTCTGTGCTATGTTTGAACTATGTGGAGTTCTTCAAAGTTGATTATTTTGTGCTGAAATGAAGGACTTGATTTTGTGGTTTATTTGATTTTAGCCAAAAATTTGCCAAAGGGGGAGGTTGTTGAGGATTTATATGTTGGCTGCATGTTTTGGATAAAATTAATGTGTTCAAGCAATGCGTCTCTATGTGTTAAAGAAGTCTTCAGAAGCAAGAAAATAGATTTGAGGAGGTTCAGAAGCTGAAATGGCCTTCAGAAGTAGATTGGACCTTCAGACGATGTTTTGTACTTCAGACACAGAAATGGCCTTCAGACGCTGAACAGTACTTCAGACGCACTGTTCAGACGTTGACCAGCGTTGACCTTTAGAAGCTGAACTTCAGAAGCTGGATTTTTGCTTTCTTTGTGATTAATCCTATGCGTATCTATTGAAGATTTATCAAAGATTTAATTCAGGCATAAGTTTCCAGAAGGCTGATTAATTTGTTGAAGATCTTGAGAAGATTTGCTTCGTGTTTATGTTTAATTATATTTGCTGAAGAATCTTTGGAAGATAGAATTCAGAAATATAAGTTTCCTTATTGAGCCTTTCATAATTCAGAATCATATCAATTGAAGAAGATTGGATTCAGAATTATGCTGCTTGGTGAAGCCTATATAAAGAGACGTGCTGCTGATTTGAAGACTACGAGTGAAAAATCAAAAATCAGAGTTTAAGAGACTTTGTGTTTTTAGGTTTTATTTGTATACTACTCATATGTTCTGAGTTGGTTTAGATTGTTTGAGTTGTAAATCATTCAAAACTTTTCAGTACGAATGATGCTGTCTTTGTTCTTTTGAAGGGTGTCTTCATAAACTGGGTTATTTCAGAAGATGTTAGTAACTGGGTTGTTACTTGAATAGGAAGTTAGTAGTGTTCTAATACTTAGGTGGTGTTCCTGAGTAGAAATCAGACTAGTGGATATTGATTGCTTAGGCTGGGAACAGGGGGGTCTGTGTCTTGAGTCTTTGGATTAATTCTTATAGTGGATTTCCTTCCTGGATTGGTATCCTCCAGATGTAGGTGGTGTTTACACCAAACTGGGTTAACAAATACTTGTGTTATTTACTTTCTGCACTTTTATATTGTTGCTTCTGATACTGTGTGATTGTGCTCTGTTTTTCGTATTGTTCAAGTTCCAGCCAGATTTTCACGCTATGTATATATCTATTGAGTCGTTCCTCATGCATCATCCCATATTTAGGACCATGTTGAATGACGAATGATGTATGTATGTTCAGTAACACAACTCTGACATACAAATGTTGATTAGGATGTATGTATGTTCAGTAACACAACTCTGACATACAAATGTTGATTAGAAAATGGTACCGGCATGCATATAGGTCTTAAGAATGAGTTTCATTCCCCAGCATTCATGTTGATGTGTTCATGTTGATGTATTGTGAATGTTATGTGCGATTCTTTAATGTTTCGAAAATGTTGAGCTATGATAATGATGATGTGTGAATGAAGATGTATAACTTGATGAAGAATAGTGAATATGTTGTAAATGATGACCCATGATGCTATATCTACTTATATATTATTCATGTATCCCAACTAAATGTTATGATGTATGAAATTCTGGCAAGTCCTGTTACTGAACCGTAAAACAGAGCTGAACAGAGTACGTATAACAGTGGTTCAGAAGAAGCAAAATAAAAGACAGAAAGTAAAGAACACAGGTGATTTGTTAACCCAGTTCGGTGACAACACACCTATGTCTGGAGGCTACCAAGCCAAGAAGGAAATCCACTAAAATAGTATCAATTCGAACTACTGTGTAAACAGCCCCTGTTTTCACAGCCTTCTCACTTAATTACTACCCATGGAATTTCTACCTAGGAACTTCTAGATATAAGATCCCTCTTACTTCCTACTGAATCAACCACTGCCCCAGTGATCTTAAACTCTAAGACAATCAAAGATGAAGAGACACTTCAAAACATCAAAGTCACTTTTGCTTAAAAGCTTCAAGTGAATTACAACTCAATAAAAACAACCAACTCTAAACAATTGAGTGGTGTACAGAACAAAGCACAAAGCTCACAGACTCAAAACCTAAGTATGACTCTCTCTATAATAACTTCTGTTTTGATGTCCTTTCTTCAATCAGCTGCGTCCTCTATTTATAGCTTCAGCAGCAACAAAATTCTGAACCAAATAATCTTCAAAAGATGTTGTTCCAAAATTCTTTAGAAGCTCATAGAAGCAATTATTTTTCAGAAATATATTTTCCAAAGATTACTTTGAAAATATATTCACAAATAAAAGAAACCAATCTTCAACAAATATCTTCACGAAAATTAATCTTCCTTCCAGAAACAAATGCAGCAAGGAAAATTCTTCAATTAAATCTTCAAAAGATCACATGAGAAAATAACTAGAACGCAGAAAACCAGCTTCTGAAGGTACTTCTGAAGTCTGCGTCTGAAGTTATGAGTCTGAACATTTCAGTTTCTGAAGGTTGCTTCTGAAGGTCAGCTTTTGAAGTACTGTTCAGCGTCTGAACATCAGCTTCTGAAGGTTCAGCGTCTGAAGTATTGTTCCAGCTTCTGAAGACCTAGCTTCTGAAGACATACATATTGAGATTTCAGATTCTGACCCAGCTTCTGAAGACGCACAACTGCTTGTATATTTGATTTTAGCAAAACATGAAGCCAACAACCAAATATCCAACAATCTCCCCCTTTGGCAAATTTTTGGCTAAAATCAATTACTGAACAGAGAGACAACAAAGTACAAGCTTCTTCACACAACAAAGTACTCAACCATGAAGAACACATAAACGTAGCAACAGAGTCAGCAGCGGATACACTACGTTACACAAAACAACACTCCCCCTGAAGCACAACAACAAACATCACTCCCCCTGAAGCACAACAACAAACAACACTCCCCCTGAAGCACAGCAGCTTCTTTCATGACTCCCCCTGAAACAGAGACTCCCCCTGAAATAGATCACAACAGCTTCTGAGCTGCAAACTGGCTTTCTGAATTGTAGTGCTTCTGAAGCTTCTGACCCTTCTGAAACAAACACTTATTTATCTCCCCCTTTTTAGCCAAACAATTTTGTCAAAACACAGTCTTCACACAGGAAACACAAACTGACTTAGCATCAGAGGCTGCTTTGAACTCGGACTCTGCATCAAACACAGCTTTTGCATTAAGATCAGTATCATCTTCATCACCCTCACTTCATGCTTGCTCACCCTCAGCAATCTGTAATTGCTATAACTCCTCATGCAAACAAACTCCCAGTTTACTCCTCAAATTTTCAAATTACTTGGCATCCAAGGCTTTTGTAAATATATCAGCAAGCTGTTCTTCTGTGTCAACATGTTCAATTTGCACAACCTTCTCCTCTACAAGGTTTCTGATGAAATGATGACGTATATCAATATGCTTAGTCCTGCTATGTTGTATGGGATTTTTTGAAATATTAATAGCACTTAGATTGTCACAATACAAAGTCATAACATCCTGTTCAATATTATATTCCTTCAGCATTTGCTTCATCCACACCAATTGAGAACAACTGCTACCAGCTGCTATATACTCAGCTTCAGCTGTAGATAAGGATACACAATTCTGTTTCTTGCTGAACCATGAAATCAGATTGTTTCCCAGAAAGAAGCATCCACCAGAAGTACTTTTTCTATCATCTGCACTACTTGCCCAATCAGCATCACAATACCCAACTAACATAGGACTTCCACTGTGTGAGTACATAATACCATAGTCACTAGTACTATTGACATACTTCAGAATTCTCTTCACTTGAGTCAAATGACTCATTTTTGGCTCAGCCTGGTATCTAGCACAGACTCCAACAGCAAAGGTTATGTCTGGTCTGCTTGCAGTTAGATATAACAGACTTCCAATCATGCTCCTATATAGGCTTTGATCAACAACAACACCTTGTTCATCTTTGGTCAACTTCAAGTAAGTGGTTGCAGGTGTTCTTTTATAGCTTGCATTCTCCATACCAAACTTCTTGACTATATTCTTTGCATATTTGCTCTGTGAAATGAATATTGTGTCTTCCATCTGCTTGATTTGAAGATCAAGGAAATAGGTTAGTTCACCAACAAGACTCATCTCAAACTCAGACTGCATCTGCTGAACAAAGAGTTGAACCATCTGGTTTGACATTCCACCAAAGACAATGTCATCAACATAGATTTGTGCTATCATTAAACTTCCATCTTCTTCTTTAACAAACAGTGTCTTGTCAGTTCCTCCTTTTATGTAACCTTGAGTAACTAGAAACTGTGTGAGTCTCTCATACCATGCTCTAGGTGCTTGTTTCAATCCATACAGAGCTTTCTTCAACTTGTAAACATGATTAGGAAAATTAGGATCCACAAATCCCTTTGGTTGTTCAACATAAACCTCCTCCTGCAAGTACCCATTTAGGAAAACACTCTTCACATCCATTTGAAACAGTTTGAATTTAAGAATACATGCTACTCCTAAAAGTAATCTTATGGATTCTAATCTGGCCACAGGTGCAAAGGTTTCATCAAAATCAAGTCCCTCCACCTGAGTGTACCCTTGAGCAACCAGCCTTGCCTTGTTTTTGGTCACAGTTCCATGTTCATCTGATTTATTTTTGTAGATCCATTTAGTTCCAATGACATGCATGCCTACAGGTCTTGGAACTAGGTCCCACACTTCACTTCTTTTGAATTGATTCAGTTCCTCTTGCATTGCATCAATCCAGAATTCATCAGTAAGTGCTTCTTTAATATTCTTGGGTTCAAATTTTGACACAAAGCACGAATCAGTAGTCACTTCCTCTGATCTTCTGGTTCTGACTCCTTGATCAAGGTTCCCAATGATTAGTTCTTTGGGATGGTCCTTCTGAACTCTGATTGAAGGTCCTTTACTTGTTGATGCATGATCTGGATCATTTTCTTCTTCTTCAGACTCTACTTCTTTTTCCACAGCAGGTGTGTCTGACTGTTCTTCTGAAGTTACAACATCGGGTTCCACATCAGTCACCTTTTCAGCAGATAAATCATTTATCACCACATTGATAGACTCCATTACTACCTTGGTTCTGGAGTTAAAAACTCTATATGCTCTGTTGTTTGTTGAGTAACCAAGAAAGATCCCTTCATCACTCTTTGGATCCATTTTCCTCCTGTTTTCTCTATCTTCCAGAATGTAACACTTGCTTCCAAATACATGAAAGTACTTGACAGTAGGCTTTCTTCCTTTCCATAACTCATACAGAGTAGTTGTAGTGCCTGTCTTCAGAGTCACCCTATTGTGAACATAGCATGCTGTATTCATTGCTTCTGCCCAAAAATGATGAGGTAAGTGTTTTGCATGCATCATAACTCTGGCTGATTCTTGCAAGGTTCTGTTCTTTCTTTCAAATACACCATTTTGCTGAGGTGTTTTGGGAGCTGAAAATTCATGCTTGATTCCTTCAGAGAAACAGAATTCAGAGAACTTACTATTTTCAAATTCCTTCCCATGGTCACTTCTAATCCTGACAATGACACTATCCTTTTCTCTATGTAACTGAGTGCATAGATCTTTAAACACATCAAAAGTATCTGATTTTTCTCTAATGAAGCTTATCCAAGTGAATCTTGAAAAATCATCAACAACCACAAAAGCATACTTCTTTCCTCCAATGCTCTCAACTTGCATAGGTCCCATTAAGTCCATATGTAACAGTTCAAGAACTTTTGTTGTTACCTGATGCTCCAACCTTGGATGAGACTTTCGTGTTTGTTTGCCTAATCTGACATTCACCACAAATGTTGTCCTCATTGATCTTAAGTTTGGTAGACCTCTGATGGGTTCCACTGACATGACTTCTTCATACCCCTCAGATTTAAGTGCCTTAGTTTCTGGTGCCAGAGTCTGACTTCTTCTTCTGAACTTATAAGGCATGTGGATAGGCTTGTTTCTTCTTGAGGGATCCATAAGTAACAATTAGTCCTTTGATCTACTGCCCCTCATCAGCACTTCACCTTCTTTACCAGTTACCAGACATTCCTCTTTGCTAAAGTTCACTTTCAACTCTTGATCACACAGCTGGCTTATACTGATCAGATTTGAAGTTAGTCCTTTTACTAATAGCACATTGTCTAGCCTTGGTAGTCCATCACTGATCAAGTCTCCAATTCCAATAATTTCTCCTTTAGCTCCATCACCAAAAGTTACATAGCTGCTGGAGTAAGGTTTTAAATTACTTAAGTACTTCTTGACACCAGTTATGTGTCTGGAGCATCCACTATCAAAATACCAATCTTCCCTAGAGGAGGCTCTCAAAGATGTATGAGCTATGAGGCCAACATTATTACATTTGGCTTTCCATACCTTCTTGACATTGATTCTGTTTACAATAGGTTCCACTTTTTTGTGCTGAAAGTGCTTGGGGTATCCATACAGCTTGAAATAGAATGGCTTTATGTGCCCCTTCTTACCACAGTGATGACATACCCAAGGACGAGATGCCCTCCTGCTCTTAGATCCCTAAGGTTCCTTCTCATGTTCCATCTTAGATTTTTCCTATAATTGGATCATATGTTTTAACAGCATGAATGAACCTTTTAGCTGGATTTTGCTGTTTGATGTTCAAAGTCCTATCAACAAATCCTATGCCATTTGGTTTCCCTTGGTTCTACCACTCCAATATCTCCTCCAACACATCAGTCCCAGTGTTTAACATTCTGACTTGCTTCTTCATATGATCAAGTTGAGAGTTCAGTTGGCTTACCTCATCTTTGAGATCAGAAATCTGTGCTAAATGGTCACTTCTTTCATCATGCAGCTGACTGATAGTCTTCTTCTGATCCACTAGTTGCTTGCAAACTTCTACACTTCTGATGTATAGATCTTTGTAATTGTTAGCCAGTTCTTCATAAGATGATTTTTCAACACTGGCTTCAGACTCTGATGGAGCTTCAGACTCTGATAGTGCTTCAGACTCTGATAGTGTTTCAGACTCTGATAATGCTTCAGACTCTAAAAGTGCTTCTGAGGCCTTAACTTTAACATCAGACTTGTATCTTCCAGTTAAGGCAACAACATGCTTAGCAGACTCATTCTCTACTTCTCCTTCTGAGTCATCTTCATCAGACCAGGAAATAGCCAAGCTTTTCTTCTGTTTCTTGAGATATGTGCCACATTCTGTCCTAATATTACCATATCCTTCACACTCATAACACTGAACTCCCTTTGATTGATTGCTCTTCTCATCAGTCTTTGTCTTCTTCAAATCATTTTGTTGCTTACTGATGTTGAATCTGATGTTTTGGCCATTTGATTTGGATTTCCTGTCAGCTTGTTTCAGAATCTTGTTGAACTGTCTTCCTAGTAACACAAGGTGCCTCTGATAAGCTTTCATCATCCTCATTATTACCTTGTTGATCCTCAGAATTAGCATTTGCTGTAAAAGCAACTCCTTTCCCTTTCTTATCAGTACGGTTACTGAAGGTTGTCTCAAAATTCAGCAAGGACCCTATTAATTCCTCAATCTTCATACTGAAGATGTCATGTGCTTCCTCAAGGCAGTCACCTTCATGTCAAATCTCTTAGGTAGAGACCTAAGTATTTTTCTTACAATTTTCTCATCAGACATTTTCTCTCCAAGAGAATCAAATGAGTTAGCCATATCCAGAACATTCATGTAAAAATCTTGTATGTTCTCATCCTCCAACATTTTGAGATTTTCAAACTTGGTGGTGAGAAGTTGAAGTCTGGACAATTTTACCTTTGAAGTGCCTTCATGAGTAGTTTTGAGAATCTCCCAGGCATCCTTAGCTACAGTGCACTGCTTGATCAGTCTGAACATGTTCTTGTCCACTCCATTGAATAGAGCATTCAAGGCTTTGGAGTTTCCAAGAGCCAATTCATCTTCATCCTTGGACCACTCTTCCTCTGGTTTCAACACAGTTGTCTTCTTCCCAGCTTTGTCAAGCACAACAGGATGTTCCCAACCCTTCAGAACTGCTATCCAGGTCTTGCTATCTATAGATTTCAGGAAAGCACTCATACGAGATTTCCAATACTCATAGTTGGAACCATCCAACAGAGGTGGTCTGTTCACAAATCCTCCTTCCTTGTCCATAATGCCAGAAAAAACCTTCCCTGGAGCTCACCCTAAAACAGGCAGGGTGCCTGCTTTGATACCAATTGAAATTCTGGCAAGTCCTGTTACTGAACCGTAAAACAAAGCTGAACAGAGTACGTATAACAGTGGTTCAGAAGCAGCAAAATAAAAGACAGAAAGTAAAGAACACAGGTGATTTGTTAACCCAGTTCGGTGACAAACACACCTACGTCTGGAGGCTACCAAGCCAGGAAGGAAATCCACTAAAATAGTATCAATTTGAACTACTGTGTAAACAGCCCCTGTTTTTCACAGCCTTCTCACTTAATCACTACCCGTGGAATTTCTACCTAGGAACTCCTAGATATAAGACCCCTCTTACTTCCTACTGAATCAACCACTGCCCCAGTGATCTTAAACTCTAAGACAATCAAAGATGAAGACACACTTCAAAACATCAAAGTCACTTTTGCTTAAAAGCTTCAAGTGAATTACAACTCAATAAAAACAACCAACTCTAAACAATTAAGTGGTGTACAGAACAAAGCACAAAGCTCACAGACTCAAAACCTAAGTATGACTCTCTCTATAATAACTTTTGTTTTGATGTCCTTTCTTCAATCAGCAGCGTCCTCTATTTATAGCTTCAGCAGCAACATAATTCTGAACCAAATAATCTTCAAAAGATGTTGTTCCAAAATTCTTTAGAAGCTCATAGAAGCAATTATTTTTCAGAAATATATTTTCCAAAGATTACTTTGAAAATATATTCACAAATAAAAGAAACCAATCTTCAACAAATATCTTCACGCAAATTAATCTTCCTTTTAGAAACAAATGCAGAAAACCAGCTTCTGAAGGTACTTCTGAAGTCTGCGTCTAAAGTTCTGTTTCTGAACATTTCAGCTTCTGAAGGTTGCTTCTGAAGGTCAGCTTCTGAAGTATTGTTCAGCGTCTGAACATCAGCTTCTGAAGGTTCAGCATCTGAAGTACTGTTCCAGCTTCTGACCCAGCTTCTGAAGACATACATATTGATATTTCAGCTTCTGACCCAGCTTCTGAAGACGCACAACTGCTTGTATATTTGATTTTAGCAAAACATAAAGCCAACAACCAAATATCCAACAATGTATATTCTCACCCCTTTATTGTTGTTGCATTTATGGTGTCTGTACTCTTGGGGTACAGATACTCAGGACGAGGAGCTCTAGTTGCGGGACGCTTAGAAGGTGACGACGGGGATTGACTTCCGTTGTTATTATTTAGTGATTTTATGTAGTCGAGAAAAACGCGTGCTCTGATCTGTAACACTAGGGTTGGGGTCAAACGTTGAATTAATAATTTCTAAGAAGTTTAAGCTTTATGAAATTTTATGTTATTTCCACTATTAATGTTGAAGAACAAATCCTTTCATTTATGAGATGTGTTTGAATTATTTTTTGTTGCAAAATTATGACGTATTATTAATCAAATGTTTTATGATGAGTATGTGTAACACTGTTTATCTAAATATATTCTTATTATTTAATAAATCAAATGTCGGGGTTTAGGGTGTTACATCTAGAGGGTCCAAATCAAAGAATCTTCAAATTACAAGGCGGAATCTCACACTTTGTTTTTTGCAGGGGGTTAAACCAAAACTCGCCTAAATGGCAGGGAGGTAAACATCATTTAACCCAAAAAATATAAAATATCTAGGAATAAGAGGTATAATTTCCTCATAATATAAAATATCTAGGAATTTAAAAATATACATCTTCTGGTCACTATTATAATCAAAAATCAAATTTTTTAAATTTATTGAATAAATGATGTATCCGGTCATTATAATAAACTAGATACATCATTTAAAAAGTTGATTTTTGCTTATAATAGTGATCAGATGGTGTATTGTAGAAGAATCGAAGGATTTAGACAAATTATTTTTATATTTTTTAAAATAGTTTCAAAATTAGAAATTTATTAAATATGGGAAGTTGGCTTACCAACTGGAGTGATAGAGTTAAGAAGTTGAGTGATCATGATATAAACAGATCGAGGGTTTTATTCTAACATACTACTACATATTAATCATTAAAAACTAATAAAATTTGCATCTTATAAAAAATATATATCAAATCTATCCCAAGAGTTATAAAATAAATCTATATCAAATCAAACCCAAGAGTGTGTTTATAATACTTCCTAATGCTAACTAGTCAGGAGGCTCATCGTTTGAATGCTACTTTAGATTTAGTTTGGCACAAACAGGTTCTCCTAAAGGTATCTATTTTGGCGTGAAGACTTTTGTGGAATAGGTTGCCAACAAAGAATAATTTGGTGACTCGCGGCATCATTTCTCAAGACTCGCAATTATGTGTTCCTATCGTGTCCCTCTCTTGCTTCCTTTTGGAGTCTTGTTATGTTGTGGATTGGCGTTGCATCTACCGACCCGGATCAATTACAAGACCATTTTGTTCAATTTGTTCATTCTTCAGGTGGTTTACGAGCTCGTCGCTCCTTTATGCAGCTTATTTGACTTTGTTGTGTTTGGGTTTTGTGGACTGAGCGTAACAATAGATTATTTAAGAATATGGAAAACTCCGTTCACCGGTTGTTAGATAAAGTTAAATTACATTATTTTTTGTTGGTGAATGCATATAATTACATTCTTTTCGCACCCATAACTTCATGACCAAAAATAAAGTTAAGCATTAATTATGATGTAATAAAGTAAAAAAAGTTATAATTATAATAGTGATGATATTAAAAGTTATAATTATAATAGTGATGACATCAAATCATATGTTTTTGATAATAATTTCTTTTACATTATATATTATGATTTTCTTATATAAAAACTAAATAAATAAGTATATATATTTTCCAATGTCACTATTTGAGCATATTTTTTTCCCAAACTTAAACTTCAAGACTATCAACCTCTATTTATTACGATTTCACAAACTCATGCCAAGTCAGACAAATACAAACAACAAATGGGTGAGTCAGTGGCAATGCCAAAAAAAATTTTGGGTGGGCCACCAAAATAAACTATGATATATAAAACAAAATTTATGTTGTAGTGTGCATTAAACATAAAGTTGAAAATCAAAAATTAAACAACATATAATAAAAATTTAAAATAATTTGGGTCTTGCCCTCTTTTGTACCAAAAAAAAATTAAAAAAAATTCTCTACGCATTCCAAAATACTTGAAATCATATAAAATAGAATCAAAAATAATACTTGCACTAACTTCTCTTTCAATTTAAATTATCATGCTATATTTAGAATTAATGTCTCAAAATTAACATATTATACACTTCTCAAATAAATGAAATATCAACCATTTGATGAGATCCAAAAGTATATTTGTTCTTAAAGTAAACAAATCACAAAGTATACACATGGAGGTGAAGATAATTGGGTGGACCAACTTGAAGTTTGTATTTAAATTTAGTGGTATATTTGTACTTACACATATAAAAAAAAATTAAAAAAATTGGGGGGTGGGCCGTGGCCCACCTTAGCCCAAGTGGTGCTCCGCCACTGGGGTGAGTTTCGAAAATATTTAATAGTATAAATTAACTGAGAAGAACATGCAAAATCATCAAGTAAGCATTGTGTCATATCAAATCACATTTATCATATATAAGTAAGCATAACTAACATTACTAAGAACTTACAAGACCAAACAAGTCAAGTTACAATTCAAGAATTATATGTTTGCTCCTAGACTCTAAACTTCTCTACACTTCTTGTTACCATTCTACTCTAAAGTACTCAATTAGTAGATCATAATATTAAGACAGTGTCAACGACTCTAGAATCTAACGCACCTCTGCAAAGGGTTGTGCTTCTCTCAAGTGATATTGCGCTACATATTATATGATCCAGTATGGGTGTACTTCTCTCAAGTGATATTGAATTGTGTAGTACTTCTCTCGTGATAATGTACTACACCCTATAACACAATTTCAGTGATTTCTCTCTAGTGACATTGCATCATACAGTTGCTTCTCTCTAGTGATATTGTGTCACTTCTGGTATGATGTTTCTCTCTATTGATATTGCATCATACCAAGCATATGGATAAGATAATTCTCAATTGTGGGTGTGCTTCTCTCTAGTGATATTGTACGCTATGAGTCAAATACTTCTCTAACATCACTTAGACTTGTCAAACTCTATGTAGATGATGACAAAATCATCTCCTCTCAAGACTCCCAACATCTATTCTCTACCCTCGTTGGCCTAGAATACTCCTTAGGAGTACCATCTGCAACACAAGTTGGTACTATCTTTATTTCATCGTCTAATGAGGTAATTGTCGATGTACACATAGGCGCATCAATATAGTAACATCAATATTTCTCACATAAAAAATTTGACAAGCTATATCAATATATGAATTTACATTTCATAACACTAGGTATATAAAGCATCTCATATTCAAATATTTAAACATTATCGAATACATAGTGACACACACAATTTCAATCAACAAAATCAAACGAGTCAAGTAATCGTAACAATTCAATGGCATCGTATCAACTACTTTACAACAACACCAATTACACATAATATAAATCAATCAAGAACTTAATAATGTATCCAATTCTTATTTTATCTCACAACTTCATATTCAGTGGCGGAGCCAGCAGTAGACAAGGGGGAGCCACAGCCACCCCATTTTTTTTTAAAAATAATTTATATGCTGGAAATTACCATACTGTCTTTAAGTTACTATGAAAATTACCAAAGCCACTTTTTCCCTTGTGGATAATAAATTGGTACTTAGTTTTGGAGCATCATCCATTGCAGGATGTCCTTTCTATTAACACTGCCGACCAACTTGACCAACTTGAAACTATGATACCCATATTTGATATGTTGTGTACTGTTGGTGTTAATTTTGTTTATATGATTGATTTGTGTTGGTGTAAAATTGAATTTGTAATGCTCAGATTTTGTGTATTGTTAGTGTTAATTTGATGGCGGTCACCCCAAACTTTTTTGTCTGGTTCCACCACTGTTCATATTTACACATTTGTCTTATTATTACTCAAGGGTTAAGGGATATGACCATTTGCAATTCTTGAAATTATAATGTCGTTATCCAGGATTCAAAAATAATTTGTCTATTCATTTTTTTTTCCAAAATAAAGTAATCATGTACTGTGTGACTTGTCTTGGCCTTAACCCGAACTTATCTTTGTATTGTATCATCTTTATTGTACTTGTACCTCATGTTTGATCGGATTTTTAGTCGATCCAGATCAAAAAAATGTAATCGGAGTAATGCTGGAGTCGGATTCAAGTCACATAGAACCTGATCTATCTCATCTTCGTACATTCTTCTTAATATATATATATATATATATATATAACATGAACCATAAAAATTCATTTTCTTTGTTCACATATACAATCAACTAAATACAAGGATGTTAATGTAATTTTCTTGGATTAATTATTTTTTGGTCTCTAGAAATGTATTAACTTTTTGTTTTAGTTCCTCCAAAAAATTTCTTTTCATCTTCACTTTTGGTCTCTCTTTTAAAGTAAACTCATGTAGAATTCATATTTTTAAACAAAATTTTGCAGAAAAATTTATAATATTATAAGAATCTCTCCTAAAAAAATAGAATTTTTTAACAAAACATGAAATTTTATATTTTTTGCGATTAAAAATTCATATTTAATTTATGTTTTGTTATAAAATTCTAAATTTTTTTAGAAGAGATTTTTACAATATTCTACACATTTCTGCACAATTTCATTGAAAAATACAAAGGTTACACATGATTTGACTTAAAAAAAAAATCAAAGGTGGTGGTTGAAAATTTTACAAGAATTAAAAGTCGAAGAAAAATTTTAGAAGGACTAAAACAAAAAGTTGATATATTTACGGAGATAAAAATATATTCTAGCCCAATGTTGGTTGGCCACCTATATATAAGATTATGAAAAGTGATTGATACCCATACAGAAAAAACTATAGCCACAAATGATGAATGGGGTTGGAAGTGTATGTATAGGTGGCGCAGTGAGAAGCGACATAATTGCTAACTAAAAAAAAAAAACATGGGTTTTGTTGGAGCAGCTGCAGCAGCGAGTAGCACATCTTCATTGCTCCACGCTCCGCTTCTATACCCATTTCTCTTCCCTTCTTCTTCTTCTTCTTGTCGTCCCCATAGAACCACCAAGCAGCTCCGTGCTCCCGTTGTGGTATGTTGCTCTCGTCACCAGCAAGATCCAATATGCAACAAAAGAACCTTTCTGTTAATGGGTGTTGCTTTTCTTCCCTTTCTTCAATTCAACACTGCTGATGCCGCTGTTGAAGGAATTCTTTCATCACCAAGTATGTTTCTTTGTTTTTAACCCTTCTAATTATTACATTATTATTACTCTCATTGTTTTATTTCTTATTTATGGACCTATTAAATCATTATTATTATGGCATTATCTTGTTTTGGGTGGGCGGATACATGAATGTGAGGGAGGGTGAGACGGAATAATGGATTCTATGGACGAACAGATAAAATCCAAGTCTCACTTGTACAGATTCTAATCATTATACAAAGGATATATAGTGGAATGTTAATTGATTACAAATGAGACACATGGCCAAGTGTTTATGCAACCCTCAAGGAGAAAAAGGGTAAAATGACAAAGTAATACTAATATTGAAAATAAACTAATTCACTGATACTTAATTATTCATGTTACATATGGTCTATCTCGTTTTAGTGCTAGGACAATGGACCTATTTCCATTATGATGATTTATTTTTTTGACATTGCTACATATCAAGTGTTTAGTATAGGAAATTTTTTGGTGTATTGTCCAGATTATTAGAAGAAAATAGCTTTTATTTATGTTCATGTTTCATTTGTGAGTTAGAACTTTCACTTGGAAGAAAAAATTGATGTTGAACGAAATATAAGTGAGTGACTCATATACCTTATGTCTTAAGGTTTTGGGTGAAGATTTGGTGTCCAACTCATATGTGTGGTTGCTCTTAGCCCAATGTGATGATCCTCGGATGTTTTAAGGCTACCCTAAGTTCCAACATTATCAACTACATTTGTTAGAATTGTTTTTATACCCCTATGTAATGTGAGATATATATGTTTACTAGAAAATCACATATTGTGTATCAAATATTTAAAAGTTTAATGAAGGTGCATTGTTGGTGTAAAACTATTTTGCACCGTCACGCAATGACAATTCAACTTATTGTCACATAAGTTCCTTTTAAAACTGTATTTTAAAGATAATTGTCAAATACTTGATTCTTAGGTGTTGTTAATGTAAAATTAGTTTACACTGACTGTGCCTATCCCCTTTTCTCAAAAGTTAATGTTAAGGGTATATTTGGGGTAAGATTTCAGTTTTACACATTAAATAAGCTCCTTGGTCTCGGTGATTTTTATAATTTATCTCCTAAGAAGCATGACACTCATAGGTTCAGGGGTACCCGCATGTCTGGCCTACGTTAGTGTAGGTTGGACATTGACAATCTTACGACACGTGTCAGACACTTCAAAAACTCTTTCTTGGCTTCAACACTCCTCTGATACTTTACTTAGGCATTCAAAATATCCTTTAAAAGTATTATAAAATAGTATTTTAGTTAGGCTTTCAAAATATCCCGCGTATAGAAGTCCTAGTCTTCTTTGCTTTTCATCTCTCTTTCCTAATTTCCCATTTTCGATTCTCCATTCCCGGTCTCATAATTCGCCTCTTTTTCAGTCTTCATCTTCATTTCATCTCGTGTTCGTAGACAACGTTTCCCTTCCTCTCGGGACTCTGTTCGCAGTCGACGTCTCCGCTCTATTCGCAGACGACATATGCTTTCTGACAATGTCTCGGTGCCTCTCTTTAGTCTCGATGTCTCCCTCTCAGACGTTGTCTCGTCGTCTGTATCTTCATCAGCATCCACAAATTCAGGTACCTCTTTGATTGGTTACATGGTGATTTCAATAGTAGTTTCATGATGTCTTAGTTTGAAACTTACGCTGCAGTAGATTTTGTGCTTACTATATATTTGTCAACTTTTTAAAATGTTAAAATTAGCATTTGTGTGGTGTGTTGTTAAAATATTTTGTGGTAATCTTGATTCTCAATTTAGATACTTATAAATGATGTTCATATTTGATTTGATCTAATTATAATATACATATATTATATATAGATGTGTCAGTATCCTTTATATTGGACATTAGTGGTGTCTCCGTGTCTGTCTCGTGTCGGATCTTTGTGTTCGTGCTTCATAGTTTAATGCAAACTAAATCATGTGTACCCAATGGATTTTTCCTAGTGGAAGCATGCTAAGTCCACAAGTGAAGAGATTGTGCACAGGATTACTCCTTACTAGTTGTTACTTGGTTCGATCCTTTTTGAAAATAAATCCCTTGGAGAGAGGTCTCACTCTTGTTGCTTTATCTGGTCAGATGAAATAGCTATTTGTAGCAAACTAAACTAATTAGTATTACTCTTTATAATGGACTGGCTTATTTGACTGAAACTCCGTCACTATTGTGCTCAGTAGAAACTTTTAAAAATAAAACAGAAATGTACTCAATATGTACTTGATGCATGCCTTACCCAAATATCAGATATTTCTTCGATTTAATGCAATGCACTGTTTCAAAATTAGAGACGAATTGAAAGTATTTTTAACTTAATAGATTGATTTTTATGAGCATTTTTAAATTCTCATACAATTATTTATAAAAACAAAAATACACCTAATCCAATAATTATGTTTCATGGACAGTTTGGGCAGAAAGGTCTTCTTTTGCTATTCTTTGAGTTTCTTCCTATTTTGCAAAAAAAAAAAAAAAACTAATGTCATCAGAATTTTTCTCAGAGTTTCACAGTGGATGAGATATAACCTGAAAAATTGTTTACAAGTGGGAAGCATCCCTCACCTTGTAAGCCAGTTTTGTATGGTTGAATTAGGCACAACTCAAATTTGAAGGTGGTATCAAAGTTTATCCAAGATCCGTTGGGCTACCAACCATCAGACCACTCGGGTCACGCTCTAAATGTTCAATCCTGAGGTGAAGGAGTGTGTAGGAGTGTGTTAAGAGTCTCAAGTTGGACAAGATATGACCTGGAAAAAAAGGTGGTAGGCATCTCTCATCTTACGATCCGGTTTTGTAAGATTGAGTTACGCACAACCCAAATTTTAAAATGTTCCATGTGATGTTTTGGACAACTTAACTACCGTACTCTATGATGGTGGTTGACATTTGTAGAGAACGAAATGAGAAGAATATGGAATAAAAGTTCTCTCTTTCTCTCATTAAAATTATTCAGCTAAAAAGTTCATAACTAGTTTCCCTACCAATGCAAAATAGGTTTCTACTTCTGAGTATTATTCTTTTCTTCCTTCTTTTCATATCTAGAATATTATGAGTCTAGAACTTTCATTTATTTTCTTCAAGGATGTAATTATATGGATACTTAACTTCCTTTAGTTAATTAACTATCAAAGCTGTTGAAATTTGGGGCCTAACTCATCCTTACAAAACCGGCTTGTAAGGTGAGGAGTGTCTCCTCTTTATAATGTCTGATTAAGCTTCCTATCTAACCGATGTGGGACTAAATCCACCCCCTCAAAGACAAGCCAACATAAGGCAACTAGGGGCAGATCGCAATTAAGGTGGGATTACCAACACACCCCCTCACGCTCGGGGGGGATTTCCAACACACCCCCTCACGCTCCGACCCAATGGGCATGAAGCGTGGAAATGCGGAATCCCAACGGTAGATCTTGGATAGGCTCTGATACCACGTTGAAATTTGGGGCCTAACTCATATCTAGAATATTATGAGTCTAGAACTTTCATTTATTTTCTTCAAGGATGTAAATATATGGATACTTAACTTCCTTTAGTTAATTAACTATCAAAGCATCAACCTCTCCTTGCTGATTTGCTACTTTGTTATTGTGGTTTGTGCTATTTTGCAATATACTTTTAGAGCTCCATTAATATGTCAAAAGGGGATCTCCATATTATCCTTTCTTGAATCATGACCGTATATGTATATGCATGCATTGTTTTGGCCTTTGCTTTGTTAGTTGTGTCCACGTCCTTAATTTTGTGATGTGGACTATGATTCGTTATTATTTTCAACTGCTTAGTGAAGTATCACTTGGTTCTTTGTTTTAGTAACTTGTGTAATTATCCATTCTCCTTACAGAAGAAAGTGAGGTGAAGATACCGGAGGATAAAACGCTAGGCGAGGTTTGTTTTCTGTTAAATTCAGATACAAATGTTGAATATTAATTTGTGCCTATTGTTTTTGTCCTTTGGATGTTTGCGTATTCTAAACTTATTGCTTCTGTGGACAGGCAGCACCTGAAATGGAGAAACCATCTACTTCCTTTGTGTCTCTTCTGAATGGAATTGGAATCATATCTTCTGGTCTGTTGGGGGCTCTCTATGCACTCGCTCAGAAAGAAAAGTCGACTGCTGTTGCAACAATAGAAACAGTAAGGTTCTATGCACTTTAACTATGATTCTAGAAAACCGGTAAGACATGTATGGCCTTTGAGGAATGTCTCTCTTCTAAGTTATGTAGCACTGGCATTTCAGATAGACGGTGTGTCAAAGTGTCCGGCATGTATTGGTGCCCGAGACTTGTATGACACTGACACTAACCCATGTTATTACATTCAATCTTTCAATTTCTCAAATCTTGGTCTCGGTGTTGGTGTCGTGTTCGGTGTATGTGTCTGTTTCAGTGCTTCATAACTTCTAAGTAAAGACATAGTTTAAAGAGGAAAGTGAGGGATTACTCTTCTCTTTTTGATGTTTCTAGAGGAACGACAATGATTGATCTCTTTCCATCTATTTTTTTTTAAATGGTTAATTTTTAAAGGAGTATTTTCTTTTGAGTATGTGTTAGTCATATTTTACTGGCTAATGTGCACAGATGAACAACAAACTGAAGGAAAAAGAAGAGCATGTCGTTTCATTAAGGAAGAACTACGAGTTGAAGTTATCGAACGAGCAGGAGGAACAAGCCAAACTACTTGGAAAGGCAAAGGAAGAGCAGAAAGCTCTGATTGAACAACTAAATTCTGCAAAGAGTACTGTCACCAGTTTGGGAAAGGAGCTAAAAAGCGAGAAAAGTTTGATTGAAGAGCTAAAACTTCAAATTGACAGACTTGAAATCAATCTTACAAAGGCTGATAAGGATAAGAAAGATCTTGAAAACAAATTGAAAGAAAAGGTAGATTCTATTGAAATTTTACAAAAAGGAATTAATCTGCTTAGTGAAGACCTCAAGACAAAGAACATGTTGTTCAGAGTCTGAATTCATCCCTTGCAGAAAAGGAGTTGGAATTGAGGAATTTGAACTCTACCTTTGACCAAACCAAAGATGAATTATCCAATGCTCATTTGCATATTCAAGGGTTAAAAGATGAAATACTGAAAAGCCAAGAGGAACTAGAAGGAAAAGATTCCTTGGTGATGGATCTAAATTCAAGAGTGAGTTCCTTAACTCTTGGGAATAATAACTTAAGGAGTGAATATGATGTATTGGAGAAGGAATTCAATGACCAAAAGTTGACGTCTGAAAAGAAGGCCGCTTTGGATGCTAAGGTTTTGAAAGAAAAAGAAGATGAGCTTCATCAGCTAACAGATAAATTTGAACTCGCCTTAAATGAATCAAGTGAAAACCAGGTTGTCATCGCTGATTTAACAAAAGAACGAGAAGGTTTAAATGAGTTGCTAGAGAATGAATCAACGAAAGTGAGTAGTTTGAAGTATGAACTCCAAGTTACTCAAGAGAATCTTGAAAATTCAAGAAATGACTCTGCTGATCTGGAAAAACAGCTAAATAAGTCAAACAATCTGTGCAAAGATCTTGAGCTTGAAGTCTCTAAGCTTTCATCTGAGCTCGCCGAAGTTAAGGAGTCGCTACGGCGTAGACTTGATGATACAAAACTCGAGGCGGAAAAATTAAGTAAGGAGCTTATAACAGTAAAAGAACATTTGAAGAAAGCCGAAGAAGAGCGGCAAAGTACCTCCAATGAACTAACGGCTACCCTTGAAAACCGTGATAGCCTACAAAGAGAATTAATTGAGATCTACAAAAAGGCTGAAGTCACAGCAGAGGATTTGAAGGAAGAAAAGAAGCTAGCTACTTCTTTGAACAAAGATTTCCAGGCTTTGAAGGAGCAAGTATTGAAGGACAAGGAGTCACGAAGAACTATTGAAATGGATCTCGAGGAGGCTACCAAATCACTAGATGAAATGAACCGAAATTCGGTGATCCTTTCTAGTGAACTAGAAGAGGCTAAATCACTTATTTCTAGCCTTGAAAATGAGAAAGAGATCCTTACCAAGTACCTTACAGAACAAAGAAATGCAAGCAAAGAGGCCCAAGAAAACATTGAAGATGCTCATAACCTCATTACTAGACTTGGCAAAGAGAGAGAGAGTTTAGAGAGCAGAGGGAAGAAATTGGAAGTGGAATTGGCTTCTGCCAAGGGTGAAATATTGCGGTTGAGAAGTCAGATCAATTCCTCAAAATCAAAAGTTGTTAAAAATGAGCAGCAAGTACAGAAAAATGAAGCTGAAACCAATTCTTCAAAATCAAAAGTCGTTAACAATGAGCAGCAAGTACAAAAAAATGAAGCTGAAACCAATTCTTCAAGATCAAAAGTTAACAATGAGCAGCAAGTACAGAAAAATGAAGCCGAAACCAAAGACGTCGTTGTAAGTGCACGGAAGAATGTTCGAAGAAGAAAGACTAATCCTTCATAACAGAGAAAAAATCGAGAGTTTTGTATTAGAAAAAATAAAATCATGATTAGGAGAATGATATTATGTGATAAATTATTTGGAAGGAAGTTGATATTGTTGCACTTTATTCACTTTGGATAAGTTTTCATGCTGCAATAGTATTGTACAAATGAAATAACACAGTAGGAAGTGCTGAGCTAAACTTTCAGGACTGTTGATTTGTAATAATTTTCATAATGGCCTGAAGAAAAAAATGAGAATGCTAGGTTGTTTTTGACAATGAATACTGTTTGATGTTCCTTGTCTCTCAAGAAAATCATCATGCAACTAGGTTGGAGCATCCAGCAAATTGCATGCATGTGATGAAAAAAATTCTCATTAGCATGAATGTAATATAATCCAAAAGCATTATATTTTTACTCAAAATAAAAAACAAATAAATTAAAAATACTTTACATTTGTCCCTTTTTATAAACTCCATTTTACACTATACAATGGAGTGATAATTAGGGACAAAGGTAGTATAACTTGTATGGCAAATCTTCAAAGTAATATCAAAATTCTACCAGGTTCACTTTTAATGCTAATTGACACGGATGCAAAAGAGTGTTGGGCTTATCATGCATTAATTGAACGTCCAAGCAATTTGATCTCTCTCTTTTTTTACGAGAAATGATAGTAATTATTTTCTCTTTTGTTTGGGTTTAAATGCACGACCTCCAATTGCTTACCCTTGAGCTTAGATCAGTTGAACTACCAAACTTTCAAGCAATTTGATCTCTTAAATTTGTAAATAGAAGTACAAAAATCAATTTCGTACCTCCATCAGAATACATTTTTAGAAAACATCCATCAAAACCAATAAAAAATACAGTCTTAATTATGGTGCTAAGTTCGAAAAAAAATGATTAAATTAACAGACCTTTTATAATTTAAATAACTTAATTCTCATCTCGCAATTTTGAGGGATTAAATTGCCAAACCCTTGCAATTTCAATATATATATATAAGTCATAAGAAGTATGTGAAATGACCAATGACTACATGTCTTTTTAATTATTTGACTGCTTCTTCATAAAACTATCTAACTAAACTAAGCACTTATTAGAAAGTTAGATGAACTCAAACTATGTGTCTAATTCGAGTAAAAATAGATAATTTTCAATAAAATTGTAAAATCCAACCGTTTACCTGGTGTGATATATGATGAACAAGTTTAGTATTATTAGTCCCATGTTAAAAGGCATCCTAAGAATATTATGGTTGTTAAACAAACTTTTTTAAATCAAAAAATAAACAAAATTTTCAAACGGTTAGCCTGATCCAGTTGCTAGATTAGACCACCAAGAGGAAATTAAAAAGAAAAAATACATGTCAGTGTAGGTTAAAACCAGTTTTTCACAAGTTATACAAATGCCTAATATTCTAGGAAATTAAAATTTTAGCATAAAGGAATATTATACAAATGCCCTACTACAGAATAGAAAATTACCTCTTAGCCTAACTGAATATTTTATTTATACAAAATACCAAATAGAATATAAATTTTATGGCGTAACATTTTTTTTAACAAGCAAAAATGAAATATATTACGACTAAAGGAGACTCCGAATTAGCACAAGGTGTACCAACACGGAGCTCAAAAGTTTACAACGGTAAACTGTACAAGTCCGAACTAAACAAAACCAAAAAAGCAACTTAGCCGATGCCCATACAAACAAAAGGGCTCGACCACCAAAAATGAGAATTTAAACGAACATTAATATTACTAGCTTGCACCAACCAAAAGGTATGTAACTTTACTTTATCTAACAATTGGTGAATAGTACACTCCTCATTATTGAAAATTCTATTGTTTCTCTCATTCCACAAAGAAGACCGGCGTGGTGAATAGTGCCCCCTCGCCGGTTGCCCTGAACAGTGCCTAGAGCCACCACCTCTCTCTCCCTACCTCTCCCTCTCTGCATCACTCGCTATTTTATGGCGTAACATTGCTTACAAATTACCATTTAATTATTTATAATTTCTCAATAACGTCCTGTCATAAAAAAGCATATTTGATTATTTTTTCCCCAATTTTTCGTCATTAGTATGCATAAGCTTCTTTTATTCCTTGAAAAAAATGGTAAAATTGTGGTCCCGTAAGAATAATTAAATTGGTAGGAATATTACAATACACATGAACCGAAGTTCGAATCCAAAATGTTCACAAAGTTTACCTTAAGGGGTGAAATTTTGACCTACTTGACAAAAAAATGGTAAAATTGTGATGTACAAAAAATAGGTAAAATTGTGACATAAATTCTATAAATAATGGTCGATACCTAAATGAAACTTTTTTTTACTTAGCCTGTAATATTAAAATAAGCATTTCTAAACAATTTTTTTTAGAAATGACAAATTTTATTAAAAAATATCTATTAATATTAGAAAAAATACAGGTTTTCTCCTAACCAGTAGCATGATATTAAATAAGCATTTCAATTTATAAAACATTGATTTCGTCCTAATGCAAAAAATACAGGTCCAGAGGTAGCATGTTAGTTAAATAAAACATGAAACACGTGACAGTCCAAAACACGTTTTTCTTATGTCAACGTCATATGTTTTTCTTACTGGATCATTTCTAACTAAGAATAGTATCCATGCTACGTCCAAGACGCGCAAAAATATCAACATCGAACTGGCAATCTCAATTAGGTTAGCATCACTAACTCAATCAACTGCAACACATACAGATATTATACATTAATCAAAAAGAATACAAAAAACATGCATCGATCAAAATAATATTTCATATATACATATAGAATAAATGAATTGCTTGCAGTGGTCGAGCACACTGTACATGGTTGAATAATGTGGTTGTGTTGACAACATGTTACATGCAGGTTTCAACCCTTTTTCCTAAACACGCCAGCGCAAGCAAGTTGCAGGGATCCGCTGTCTATAATGATAGTATTACTCTGCACATCCTAAGTTGTGTTTAGTTTCAATCCTAGACTGTTCATTCAATTTTGAGTTCTAACATCCAGGCGGTACATTCTTGAAGAAGTTGGAACTTCTGACGAGAAGCTATGTTGAAGATAACCCGCATCTTTTTGCGAAATTCCGTTGCATCTTCCTTGCACTTAAATGAGCCCGCACATGCACATTGCTCAGCCAAATGTGCAGCTTTCACCTGGTTGCACCTGACACACACCAGATCTTGCAAGTGGTATTGCCGTTCCCTTTGTCGTGCAATCTGAAGAAGAGCATTCTCCATCACCTCACGGTCATAAGGCTGGCCACACTGAGGTACGGCACAATGCCACTCTTCGTTCAATAAAGTTGGATCACGGCACAAGTCCAAATCTCGGCAGTCATTACAATAGCTGACCCGAAAGAAGAAAAAAAACAAGTGATTATGGAATGGTTGTCTTATGGACCATGAATAACATTGTTCCATCCAACATATACAAAGACGACAGAAATGTCATCACTAAGAGTCAGACTAATGATAAAATTATCCAAGTTAACCGACCATTACTAAGCCAGATTATAAATTCCAACACACACATAAAGATACAATTAGCTGATGAGGCAATATGTAATTGCATTGAGTTGTGAGAAAGAGCGCAATGTGAAAATAAATTCACCTTTAGTTAATTCCAAAATGATTATTTTACCTGTAACCTTTCTAAAGCAAATAAATTCACACAAATTACAAGCCTAGGCCCCAAATAGTTCAAAACATTGACTGACGTTAAAAGAAACAGTTAATAGTTTCCACTAAATAAAAAATAATGTTCAGTAATCGATTGATAAGATGGGGCAAAAGAACTTTGACACGTGAGAGGTGGTTTTAGTCAAATTCGACCGAGAAACCATTTTCATTTAATGAATGAAAAGCATTAACTCCTGATGCTATTGATATTCCAAAAAAAATTAAACAAAGCTGTTGTATTCTTTATAATTCATTTCATAATCAAAACCTATAATTGTTTACCTGCAGATGACATTGGGTAATATGAAGGAATGACAGGGATCATGAAACTCTGCTTCTGGAGCAAACTCCCTAACACGAACATATTTCAACAAATTTTTTCTCATAACCTGCCAAGTAAAGACACAATCAGAACGTTCACTGAAAAGAAATATAGAAGATCAACAGCCAATAAATATAAGCCCTTCACTCAAACTATTAAGGCAATGCATGCAAGCTAGCTATATCACTCCTACTTATCTTGTTTCTTCATTATGCTGGGGATTAAGAACCGAACACTGCTCAAATTCAGCTTTCTTCTTGATATCCTAATCAACATGTCCTAATTTCTAATAAACTTTTTTTTATTTGGGGTAAAATCTCTTTTATGTGCAAAAGTTAAGTATGCGATCAGCAGTGAGCAAAGCCAAAATAAAAATGAGGCACTGCAAAGCCAAAATAACTTGGTTACTTTTCCAATCAGGGCTGGATCGTTACTAATGCATCTAGCCAATATGTTAGAGTTGTTGGTCTAACTTCTAAGTAACCCCAAAAAGGTGTCATAACGAGTAACGACACAGGCAATATGTGAAAAATTCACCAAAAAACATGCAGAATTCTATAAAATATTATGAAAGCTTGTCAAATGCCAAAACAAGAATCACACAACTATCAATAACTCAACGAATAATCTTTTTAATACAGATTTCTAGACATACAATATTCCAACACATGACCATAATGTGAAAGAGCGAAAAGTATATGATACATTAATAATAATGATGTAGACTGCAATATTTACTTTATTATTTTGGGTTTTATATCAGTAAATAGGGATTTCAATTTGGGAGTATTTTATCATTAAGTATTTAGGATTTTATCCAAATTTTGGACTATCTTATTCTAGCTTAAAGTAGGAATAGTCATTAGGTTATTTGCCTTGTGGGGTCTGTAAATATGCCTTCAGTGTGAACTTTTAGATGCTTTTGAAGATTATATGATATATAACCGGCTTAAATATGCAAATGGTCCCTACAAATAACAAGAGTTTGGTTTGAGTTCATGTAAAAATATTTATTTTCTTAGTCCTTGCAAATAGACCACTTTTTGCTTTTGGTCATTAATGTTTTGTTTTAGTCCCTGCAAAATTTATTCATATTGGAACTGGTCTCTGTAATTTGTAGAATTTTCTTTTGGGGTGGGGGGGTCCACTAGAGTATTTGATACTAGTCCCTCAAAATAAGGACAAATGAATATTACAGGGACCAACTTCAATATGAACAGATTTTGCAAGGACTAAAACAAAATACTAAAGTCCAAAAGCAAAAAGTTGTATATTTGCAAGGATTAAAATCAAAAGAATATTTTTGCAGGGATTAAAATTAAAAAAAAAAATGGTATATTTGCAGGGACTAAACTCATATTTAAACCAATATAACATTTCCTAAGAGAATATCTAAGTTTGCGCTAGAGGAGTATTCCACGCCTAAAGGAGTTCAATCCTGCCAAGAGGAGCACTCTTGGATTGCATGCTTCTGCATCAAATATCTAAATTGCGCTATAGTATTCCACACCTAATGAAGTTCTTTAGATGAGTCCTGCCAAGAGGAGCACTCTTCAATTGCATGTTCTACATCAAATAGTAGTTGTTAAGCAATGCTATCACAAATTGGGAAAACAAGTATTACATGAACATCATGCTGCACACTTTGGTCGAGGGCAAGGACAGCACAGACATGCTTGATAAACTCCAAGGCTGCATCCCCTCTATGGAGATCATCCGTAAGTTGAGGAAGGCCAGATGTACTCTGGTCGGTTTCTGATCTACCCATCCCCTTCATATGAAGAACGATATCACGAACAACTCCAAGGAGTTTGTCAGTGAAGTAAGAGCTAATCTGTTGAGTAGAACACAAAATGTAAGAATTCATTAATAATTCAAATCAAGAAACCGTGCCACTTCAATTCCTTATGCTGCCATTGCCATACCTGCTCTTTAATATATTCAGTTATTTCTGATTCGAAAGCCTCTGCAGCTCCAATATTAATTGATGGGGTGCAGGAGTCTCCATTCTGCACCGAAGCCCTGATTGCTGCTTGTTTTCGTGTATAGTTCCAAGGAATATACATGAATTGAGAAACTATGAAAACATAATGGTCCTGTAGAAAACCAAAATATAACCAAAAAAAATCAGACTTGAAGCATGCAAAATAGTGCATTGTATTAAATAAGTAACCTTGGAATTCCATTGAGTTGATCTTCCCATTGCATTTAGTTATTTTCAAGCTAAAAGTCATACTAGGTAACTCACTTGGATTTTTTTCGGCAAGTATTCCGCAATATTCCAACTTGATATTATGTCAACTTGAGACTCATCATCCATGGCTTCATCAGATTTTGCTGGTATTCCACCATAGTTATACTGCAAGAGAAAAAACACAATAGTTTAAGCAATACATTCTTGCATAATTGCATGCATATTTGGGTAAATAATGGAAAACTCAAATGATCACAAGATTGCATAATTAAATCCATTTCATATAGAATGAAGAAACTACATTAAACTTGCATAGGCGTATGGTAAAATATTGATGTTCACAAAGAATTAGATGCATTCATCAATTTGGTCACCAACATGAGATCCCAACTTGAAACATTTACAGAAAGAAATATACAAAATTTAAGACCACTACTAGCAGAAGCTATAGTTTATATTATATACCGACACCATTATAAAATCTTACATTAATGTCATCAGTCAAGAGAGCTCCTTTCCCTTTCTTGGTGAAAGATCAGTCAAGAAACTCAATGACAAATTTTGGAATCAGATATTAATCCTTGCCGTGAAGAAGATATTTCACAAAATGTCAACACTATATATTAAATCAACAACTTAATTTATATTCAAAGAAAAATGACCTGTTCACCTCACATTATTGGATTTCTTAGTTCAATTCTATTTTTACCATTCTATCCCCAACCATCCATAATTATCCTTATAAAATGTGCCCGACAAACTTGTTCTCATTTATAATTATTTGTCGTGACAAACAAGCCCTGCTAAGTCCAAAGGCTATTTAGCAAAAACTTTAAAAATAATATGAAGAACCTAAATATATCTTGCAACCAAAAAACAACAGAGGGAAAAACAAAGCAAGACCAAACCTGGTCCATGAACAGCAATGAGCACCAGAACTGCAGTGGTTCAAGCTCAATCCACTCGAATAGGTCTCTACAAATTATGCAATACAAGGAGTTAATAGAAAAAGATGCGTCACTTTTAAAGTCAATTAAACATGACTTTATAAAAAAAGAAAAGAAAAAAAAAGGTCGCGATTCTTTCACCGCAATTTATGTTATTCAATTAAAAAAATTTATATTTTGCATACTTAAATGAAATTGTTGACAAAATTCCAACTTTTGTTGTGCTTGGGTTAAAGATCCCAAAGATTACAAGAATTTTTAAAGAATAAAAGAAAAATGTTATAATTTTGTATGGCTTCTGCAAGACCAACCTAGATTGTATAGTTTTTAACAAACTATCACAGTATGCTTTGGCCGTAGACAAATCATATTTTCCTGTGTCTATAATTATCTTTGAGAAGTTTGCAAATACAATTGTTGCACCCAACTTGCGGAACTCTGCCAACAACAACGCGAAGACCTTTTGCATGACCTAAAAATATCAATGCAATCAAAAGACATGTGAAACAGTTAATAAGGATGTTTAACATCAAATATATAAATCACAATTAAGTTAACTAATCAGGGCCAACAGGAAGATGTAAGAAAATGTTGTACCATCTCAGCATTGTACCATATACTTCAATGTATAATTATTTACCTTGTGGAGTAGCTGGTGAAGAGCAGGATCATGAAATTTTGATTGAGGGCTGCGATGTGGAAGAAATGCAGTAATTATAATTATACAATTAAAAAAAGAAGATGCTGGCAAACAAATGAGAATAGTAAAAACCTGCAAAGCCATCTATACAGATGTTGCAATATTGCATCAGCAAAAACATTTCCAGATGTGACAGCATCTGCAAGGCACCGCTGGATCAAATGTTTTAGGACTCGAAAGGCATGTGCGCATGAAGTAGACTCATCAAAGCCATTCTGACCATTCACTTGGAATGCTTCAGAATCAAATTCATGACCAAATCCTAACAAAGCACCTCCTTCCATTTCATTAACTTGGTTGCATTTTAAAAGTGCATCTACAGCCAGGTGGTGTATCTGCAAATAAATAAATAAAATATAACTCCCCATTGAGTTATAAAAGCATGACTAAATTGGTGAAAGTATTTTCAAACTTCTGAACCTTTAGCTCCACGCTAATTTTTCTATAAGCTCCAGGAAACGTACAGACAGGTTGACGCACCTATTTCCAAACAGCATCGCAGTCAATTTCAGACTACCAGACATGAGCATGCTAAATAATCACATACTAACAAAAAATAAGGGAAAATTATTCTCAGTTGATATTGTAGCAAGGTTTAACCACCTCTGCTATAAATCTGCACACCTTTTGAATAACCAGTTTAAAATCTGATCACTGTGTCACAGAGAGTGGATGATTGATTTATTATCGAATTGTAACTAGAATTAGTGGATGTCACCTCGTGGAATAGTAGCTTTCAATAAAATAAATATAATTTAACTGTGGTCATGTTATAAAAAACAGTTTCTGCAATCTGCGTCATAAAAAATAAATCTAGAGTGGTTATTCAATGAAAGCAACTCCAACGAGAGTTACTTATTGAGTTCTTAAGCCACGGATATTGCTTAAACTTTGGAGTAAAAAGTAGTAGATTGCTTAAAAGTTATTTGGCACAAGTGGAACCCAAAGTGGGTTGCACCTTTGGAGATGTTCTTATGTGTCATTACTCAAAAGATAGTTATGGGTAAAAAAAAAGTACAGCATCTATCGGGTATCTTGAAATCATTTTCTTCCAGAATAATACTAATCACAATAACAACTTGTCACAACAACAACAATAATAACAAGAATGATGATGATAAAATTGCTTAATAATGCAGAATAGTCAAGCTCTGCATGAAATTGAAAACATTAAAGACCAGCAAAAAGTTGGGTCATAAAACAGACCTCATCTAAAAAACAGTTCTCTTCACCAATGTTGCCACCCAAATCTGGAAAACCATCATCAGATATCCAAAGCACCTGGATGATGAAAATCTAATTAAGATACAAATGGGATTGTAATGAACTTTTGTTCTGTTTGGGTTCGACGTTATCCTATAGTACAAAGATACCCATACTTGCAAAAGACAAATCATATGGTTCAGGTAAGGGTGTAAAACATTACAAACGAAGAGGAGGAAGTAAGTTTCTGTTGATAATATTCAGATTCAAGATCAACGATTAATATCAAAACAAGAACCTGTTGATTATCACGCAATGCTCTACAAAAGAAGGTATCCACTGTAAACATAAGCCAGTCAAATTCAAAGTTCCCCAGTGGTACCTACAAAAGAAATTCAAATCCACATAGTTGAAACTGATGAAAATCTAATATGTAATTATTTAATGATTGGATACAAACATATATACACAAGCTGAACATGAAAAGGAATCTCCAAAAGTCAGAAATTAGAAAGACTACTGTGACTAAATTGTATGACAAAATGAATAGAAAACAAGCAACACTCCTTTTCAAATATACAAGTTTAAAAATTAGCCTAAAATAACCACTTGGGTATAATGCAATTCTCCTAATCCGTGAAGTATTCCTAAACTCAAATTTCTTTTAACAATTAATCGTTCTATTTTGTAGTTTTTGCAAAAATATGCTGCTAGAGATTTGGAGTGCTTACGTGGGCATATCTTGATAGAGCAATTCTCTCATTTAGCCACTGGACTGAAGCTGCACAACGTTGCATTCCAAGTTTAGCAGCCACTTGTTGCCATCCAAGAATCTAAAAAGCCAAAATTAAGTATATTAGAAAAGCATACGGTATTTACATACAAACAAACTTGATATGTATCAGCAGTTTCAGAACATTTTACCGGATACTGACTATCACGTGCATTACAAGGAATACTCAGGCATGGAAAATCATCTAGAGCTCGAATGCCCAGTTTTAATAGTTGAACATCTGGGCATTCAATGACAGCGACCATAGGCCCATGTTCACTCCTATGATCATGATTATCAAAGAAGAGCAAAATAATTCAGTTCCAAGGATGAAAATAGAAAAAAAAAATGATTTTATATTTAAAACCTTAAGACCTAGAGGAAAGTATAAAGAAAACCTCAAAATCTTATAAAGATCAGGAGACTGAGCTTAGTTAAAAATTCAAGCAGTCGTCTCTCTTAATCTTCTTTTGAACATTAGTTGATGTATTATGTAACATGTATATATGATGAACTTCGTCGATACTAGATGGTATCAAATATGGAATGTAATGGTCAAAATTAAGTCGAAAACAGAAATACTGCTAGGTTATGTAAACAAGTTCAGAATCGCTCTCTTTCATTTAAATTTACAGAGAACATTTGAGCATTTAAGGGTTTGACATTTAATTAGAGGATTTCAGACTTTGGATTCATGTTCTTGCCGCAAGGCTTCATTTTTAAAGTATACATATAGGCTATCCTGAACAACCAGTGAAGAGATGTTATAATGAGGAATGACCTCTACTTAGTAATCATGCAGCATTTTATTACCATCTGACTGAATACATTAGTCCCCCCTTCAATTATACTCACCTTCCCTTTAGAGAGGAGAGGGACGTGTAATATCTCCAACAAATATGGGTGGTGAGTGTTTGTTTAAATATACAAGAGATGTGTGTCAGTAAGCATAAACAGAAGAAGTGAGATCAATTTTCCCATTAGAACTAGAAAGACACTACAGTACATTAAGGACCCCAGGTGGGGAATTCAGCTGCTACCTTTATGATATTAAAGTGACAAGATTCCTAAAAACCAAACAGACAAAGGAAGCCTGGTGGTATATTTGACTTGTGTGATGCCTCTGCACTCCAACTTTGCTTAAAAAACCTCAGATAAACGGAGAATGGCCGAGACATAACTTTCCACATCGACGTCGCCTTAATATGGCAATAAATTTTCTTACACGTGTAAAGATTATAAGAAACTCTAGAAAATGATTAGGGTGCTTGCTGTCAACCTTATTTGTGCTAAGCAGCTAACTAAAAGGATCTACACAAAATAGAAAAGCATGGCCAATATGTTTGAAAGAAAACCTATGTTGTGCTAGCTATAGCAAACTAAGTGTAGAAATAATTACTCTATAACTTGAGAGTTGTTTATTTCAATGAGAATGGTGCTCCTTTTATAGGAGAGAATACAACTAGTCAACTCTTTAATTAAGCAGTGACATAATGAAAAATAAACAACCATTAAAATAGAATAATAATTAAAGGAAGTAATATATATTTCAACACCCCCCCTCAAGTTGGTGCATAGATATCAATCATGCCCAGCTTGCTTATGAGATGCTCAAAACTTGTCTTTGCTAAGCTCTTGGTCAAAATATCAGCTGTTTGTTGATTTGAAGGCACAAAAGGTAGACAAAGAATTCCATAATCTATTTTCTCTTTTATAAAGTGACGATCGATTTCAATATGTTTTGTTCGATCATGTTGAACTGGATTATGGGCTATACTTATTGTGGCCTTGTTGTCACAATATAATTTCAATGGAAGTTCTACTGTCATCTTTAGCTCCTTTAGAACTCGATGAATCCAAAGACCCTCACAAATTCCTTGGGCCATTGCTCTAAACTCAGCCTCTGCACTGCTTCTAGCAACTACACCTTGCTTCTTATTTCTCCATGTTACTAAGTTTCCCCATACATAGGTACAATAACCTGAAGTCGACTTTCTATCTGTAATGGATCCTGCCCAATCAGCATCAGTAAAAATAGCCACATTCCTATCACTAGTTTTTCCAAAGAATAGGCCTTTTCCGGGGGCAGCCTTCAAATATCTCAGAATTCTATAGACGGCGTCAAGGTGTTCTTCATAAGGGGCATGCATAAATTGACTAACAACACTAACAGGGAAAGCAATGTCAGGCCGTGTATGTGCCAAGTAAATCAATTTCCCAACTAACCTTTGGTATCTTCCTGTGTCGACAGGTGTGTCCCCTTTTTCCCAAAGTTTTGCATTTGGGTCCATGGGAGTATCTGCAGGTCTACATCCACTCATACCTGTTTCTTTTAAGAGATCGAGAACATACTTTCGTTGAGACACCGTTATTCCTTTCTTTGATCTAGCTACTTTCATGCCAAGGAAGTACTTTAGGGATCCCAAGTCTTTGATTTCAAACTCTGCTGCGAGGTTGCTCTTTAGTCTTTCCATTTCTGTCACATCATCTCCAGTAAGAACAATATCATCGACATAAACAATTAAAATAGTAATTTTTCCACTAGGATTGTACTTTATGAATAGATTGTGATCTGATTCCCCTTGAGTGTATCCGTGTTTCTTTACTGATTGAGTAAACTTTTCAAACCAAGCTCTTGGAGACTGCTTTAAACCATAAAGAGATTTTTTCAATTTGAACACCTTTGACCCAAATTTTTCTTCAAAGCCTGGAGGGTCATCCATGTACACTTCTTCTAGATCACCATTGAAAAACGCATTTTTTACATCTAATTGATGTAGAGGTCAATCCAAATTCGCAGCAAGAGATAAGAGGATCCTAACAGTGTTCAACTTTGCAACAGGAGCAAAAGTTTCTGAGTAGTTCATGCCATAGGTTTGAGTAAACCCTTTAGCAACCAGCCTTGCCTTATATCTTTCTACTGAACCGTCAGAGTTGTATTTTACAGTAAACACCCACTTACAACCCACAGTTTTCTTTCCAGCTGGTAAAGTCATAACACTCCAAGTGTTATTCTTCTCAAGTGCTTTCATCTCCTCAAACACAGCTTCCTTCCACTTTGGAACATTTAGAGCTTCCTGTACATTCTTAGGAATTTCTATACAAGACAAATGAGAGGTAAATGCAGAAAAAGAGGAGGATAAATTTGAATATGATATGAACCTAGACATGGGGTGCTTGGTGCAAGCTCTAACTGGTTTCCAATGAGCTATTGGAACATCAAGAATAGGATCATGAATATCGGGAGGAATTTTACCTTTCTTTATATTTGTAGGTTGATTCTCCCTCGGTTCAGATCCATGACTGTGCTGAGGAATCAAGTCTTCTACTACCTTATCATGGTTCCTTCTTTCATAAATTACTCCTTTCCAAGTTTCTTCACCTTCTCCAAACTTTCTTTCTGTTTCATTATAAGGATGTTCATGTAGTGACATTTGACTTAATTCTTGATTATCCTTAGGTTCCAAAGAGTCTTTGTTAGAATTTTGGTTTGTTGCCCCTGATTCTGTGACATCCTCACTCATGAAAGGAGTAGGTTCACTTACATTATCTGGGGCATTTTCTTTATGTGCAAACGGCCTAGAACTATCTGATATAAACATATTTTCTGATAGAATTAAATTCTCAAAAAAATAAGATGAATCTTCATTTGATTTCCCCCCTTGAAGATGATTGCTCTCAAAAAAAGGTTTATTTTCAAAAAAAGTAACATTCATAGTTACCAGCAACCGTTTAGAACTGGAATCAAAACATTTATACCCTTTTTGAGTGGGGGAATATCCAACAAAGACACATTTAATAGCACGAGGTTCAAGTTTGCTTATTTGTTTGTGTTCATGGACAAATGCAGTGCATTCAAATATTTTTAGAGGCAAATCGGCTGAAATAGAGGCAATGGAAAAGAATTTTAAAAAAGTTTCGAAAGGAGTCTTAAGGTTTAAAACACGAGATGGCATGCGGTTTATCAAATATGCAGCGGTTAAAACAGTCTCACCCCATAAGTATTTTGGAACTTTAGTGGAAAAAAGTAAGGCTCTAGCCACTTCAAGAAAGTGCCTATTTTTCCTTTCTGCAATTCCATTTTGTTGGGGTGAGTTAACATGTACTTTGATGAACTATCCCATTTTCCATATAAAAATTTCCCAAAACTGTGTTAAAATATTCAGTTCCATTGTCAGTTCTAAAAACTTGTATAGTGGAATTAAACTGAGTCTGCACCAATTTAATAAAACTTTTGACAATTTGTCCTACCTCTGATTTTTCTTTTAATAAATATACCCAACAAATTCTAGTATGATCATCAGTAAAGGTGATAAACCATCTTTTGTTGGATAAAGAATTAATCCTATTAGGCCCCCAGACATCACTATGAATAATAAAAAAAGGTTTTGAAGGTTTATATGTTTGGGCAGGAAAAGAGCTTCGGTGATGTTTTGCAAGTTTACAAATTTCACATTGAAAAGAAGAAAAATCTTGATCAACAAACAATTTCGGAAATACAGTTTTTAAATATTTGAAACTTGGGTGACTCAATCTTAAATGCCACAACATAACATCATCCTTATTATTTGAAACAAAAAAAGATTCCGAGAAAGAACTTATTTGTCCAAGTTGATGTCTAGGTAGTAGAGTCCTCCATTCTGCTTAGCACTGTCAATCGTCGTCCCCGAGATTGAATCATGAAACAAACATGAGTATCAAAAAAATGAGTTTGACACCTTTTATCTCGGGTTAATTTACTGACAGACAATAGGTTACACGACAAATTGGGGACATGTAAAACATCCTGAAGAGCTAATAATGGAGAAATAATGACAGAACCTTTTCCTGCCACAGCTGAAAGAGAACCATCGGCAATCTTAATTTTTAAATTACCTGCACAAGGACTATATGAAGAAAACATACTAGACTCTCTTGTCATATGATCAGTAGCACCTGAATCAACAATCCAGGTACAACTTGGTTTGACACTAAGGAGGGCTGACTCTAAAAAATTAGCCTTTTTGGGCAATGGAACCGAAAGAAAACATACGAGAAGTTGTTTGAGACTCAAGAAGCTTGTACAATTGTTCATTAGTGGACGGAAGTGAGTTTGAGGAAGACTGCTGCCCTTGATCAGAAGTATCTTGGAGCGCACGACCTTCAGTTGACGAGTTGAAAATTGTCTTACTCATCATCACCCTTTGCCGCGCCTTC